>JANXHW010000006.1:111832473-113082473 GCA_026170595.1 Plestiodon gilberti rubricaudatus
GTGGCTCGGGGGGGGGGGAAGAGGAAAAATTGTGAAGTTTTTATTCTAGAAACTGGGTCCCCACATCAATATAATCAGCTATAATCAATATAATCACTATTTGAAAATTCCCTGTAACCTGAATTATCTACTCCTTCTCATTACTCAAATGCCTTGCATATCACAGGGTTCTTGTGTGGATAAATGGAGGGGATGGAATCCTGTACATTGGCCTGAGCTCCTTGGAGGAAAGGGTATGGAAATGTGGAAAATTAAATAGATAGTCTCAGGTTGATGGTAAACCCTGGATAAGTAACACTGTTGTGTGTTTTAGACAAAGTACAGGAAGGATTATAGTTCAGGTGAAAAACAAATGTATATCTATTTCCCACTACATGGTTCAAGCATAGAGCAAAGCCCTCCTTTCATTTATATCAGTGGTCTTCAACCTTTTTTGTGCCATGACCCCAATAAATAATAAAGTATGAGGTTGGGGACCTACCATTGATCCCGCCCCCTCCCAGGACCCAATCTGCTAACCCCCTGCCCCTGTAGACACCCCTTACCCCAGCACTGGCAGCCTCAACCTGCTGAGCTCGCCAGGCCCGCACCACCGTACTAGTTTCGGTCATTCCGGAACAGGTGAGCCAAGCCACGATTCCCCACCGCCTCCCCAGCAGATTGAAAGAGGGAGGGGGAGGAGGGGGATGAAATCCCTGTGGAAGCTCCACCAGCAGGTTCCCCATCCCCCAGCATTACCCCCAGTGGCCATTTTGGTTCCCGTAAGTTGCTGTGACCCCACAAATGAGGCTTCGTGATCCCATTGGGGTCCCGACCCCAAGGTTGAAGAACAGTGATTTATATTATTGTCTGATGTTAATGAATTATGGCTGTAATTCACACTTACCTGGGAGTAAGTCCCATTGAACTCAGTAAGATTTACTCCTGAGTAGACATGCATAAGTTTGCACTGTATCTGGCTCTGGCATCTGATGGAGCCAGGAGTTAGACTCCTCAGGTCTCACTTTTTTTTTCTAGTTAGGACTTTCTGCTTCACTCCAGGCTATCTGGGGCTACTGCTTCCCTTCTGTCCTTATTGATTGTATTACACATCCAAATCCCAGCTAAGTCATGTTCACTTGAATGAAGCTGTTGATCTGAAAGGGTAATCCAACCCCAGTATCTCAGTGTACTTTAGAAATAAGATGCAATCAATCTCCTGCAGACCTTTCAAGGTACATGAATATTGCATTTTGAACATGCTCTCTTGCTGGGCACAGCATAAGGGTTAGTCAGGCACTGAAGTTGGGGGTGAACTTATTAACTGTTAAGTAAAAAAAAATCATCCTTACAGGGTTTTTTTTAACCCATTTTTAAGCAAAGCAGGGTTGTCTTGAGCACACTTTTCATGTACCTGTTTTCTTAGGGCTATTGCACACTCATGATTCCAAGTTTGTTTCAATAGTTTGTTTATCCATATGGGATGCATCTTACCCTATTCTAAGGGGTCAGTACAATATCCTGTATTATATTAGTACTGTGTTATATGGTCCCATGGAATCATCTGAAGGGTTCTGAGACAGCAACATTGCTAAGCAGATCTGGTTCTGATCAGGACCTGAATGGAAACTGACTGGGGATACCTACACTGCTGTTACCCCAGAGCTAGCTTTCAGAGCCATTTTTCTGCAGTTATGTGCCTTATGAGTCAAATAATTAAAACTAGTAGTCTTGCTATTAAGTCCTTAAATAGCAAAGGCAGAAGTAACACATCTTGCTACAATTTGCATAATATTTGCATAAGGAGTGAGCAAGATTTAGGAGGATTCCCCTCAAAGGCTGGAGGGCAACTTTAAATTGTAGGAAAGGTTACTTGAGAAATGGATGTTGAGCCCAGAATGTGAAAGGTGAAGATTCTACCTGATTTCAGATACTAAGGGTAGAGTTGGTCAGCTTTTACAGCACAATCCTGTGCAACTTTCCACGGCCGACCTAAAGGACCGACCATGGGATCCTGAGCCTGTTCCTGGGCCGCACCAGCACGGCCCGGGAACACCTGGGGAGAAGGGGAAGTTTGTCCCCTTCCCCGAGTGTAGGGCTGCCTGGGGCCTATGGACCTCCTCGGATGTATGCGAGCTCTAAGTCCGGGCCAGGGCCGAGGATATTGGCGGAGCCCTTACTCCCGAGTCATCGCAAACGTGCTTTATGGCGCGTTTGTGACACTTTAGGGCGGTGGAGCATGCACTCCGCCACTCTAAAGTTAGAGAGGATTGGACTGTCAGTGGGGTTAACTATCCTGATTCTAGTTCAAATTTCACCAGTCAGTACTATAAACAGTACTATACCTTCATTGGAAGGTAGCTGCAGTGTGGGAAGCCTCCAGAAACCCATCAAAACTATGGGAAGGTGATAATGGTGCTCAGCCAGTCCCATTGCTCAGCCAGTCCAATTGCTCAGTCCCAGTGCTCAGTTCCATTGTTGCAGCTCAGGGGAGCAATCTGGGCAGATGCTTGGCTTGTACTTGCTAATTGTATTTATTCCCTTCAATAAACTCTTGTTCAGTATTTTTAAGAATGGACTCCTTCACTACCTCCTCCATCCCTTTCTGGTAGTGGTTTGTAACGCATGTGTGCCATTACCATCGCCCAAAGACACAAGTTGGGGGTGCATGTGTCAGAAGCGTCGCGGGGGTAGGGGTGGGGGGGCCGTGGGCCCCAAGGCGTTGGACTTGCCTGGATGAGGCATTGCGTTCGTTCCTCAACGCTTTCGTCACCCTTGCTGAGTGGGGGTTGGGCCCTCCCGTCCGCCCTGGAGCCGTTTGGCTCCGAATTAGTAAGGAAAACGGCGCGGGTAGTGGTGGTTGGAGCCGCATGACGTCATGCCCGGTGTCACGTGGGGACATAGCGTCGGCGGTCCCCCCACTTGGGGGCGCAGCTTAGTCTCTGGCATGTGTATGCCTCCTTAATACCAATGTTCACAAAATCTAGATGTGGAAAGTGCCATAGACAGGGTTGAAACAGAAATTTTTATAAAAACAAAAAACAAAAAAAGAACTTAATTTCAAGGTTCCTTCCAAGGAGAAATATTTGATAATTATTAAGAGAAGCCAATCAGGTTTCTAGAAAACAAAGAAAATTTCTGTGGGTTTCTGCATATTCTTTATGGCCTTTATCTTTCCCTCTTACACAGATAGAAATGACTCTTCTGGGATGGCGTATGCCACAAAACAGGCTTCATCACTCTTCTGGGATGGTGTATGCCACAAAACAGGCTTCATCATCTAAAAACAAATGCATTTTTCTTGAGAATGGTTGCCTCATCCATATGACAGTTTATGCCAATTTTATTGGTTAGCCAATCAACACTTTTACTATTGCTTCAGGATTGAGCATGCCTAAGTGTCTGAGAGGTTTTCAATAAGATCATGTTCTGTTTTTGGGTGTTGTTTTTTGAGAAACAATGTCATGTGGCTTGTTCTTCTGAAGTAAGATAACTCTTGCATTCAGTTTTGATTTGTTTAGCAGGAAGTTAAGTGGGACTTTATTGTTTTGCTAGAAGATAGAATACATAATACATATACCGTATTTCTTCGATTCTAAGACGCACATTTTTTCTACATTCAGCAATTCAAAAAAGGGGGTGCGTCTTAGAATCAATGATGTGCAAATTGCACCCCCAAAACGCCACCTTCTTACTTACTGGAGCTGGTAGGGCCTTCGGGGAGGCCTGCGTGGCCCTCTGCAGGCCTCCCTGATCTTCAGTTCGGCGAAAAAACAGCAGTTTCTGGCCATTTCCGGTGTTCACGAAAACCGGAAGTGCCCGAAAATAGATCGGAGAGGCCTGCAGTGGGTCGCGCAGGCCTCTCTGATGTTCAGTTCGGCGAAAAAACAGCAGTTTCTGGCCATTTCCGGTGTTCACGAAAACCGGAAGTGCCCGAAAATAGATCGGAGAGGCCTGCAGTGGGTCGCGCAGGCCTCTCTGATGTTCAGTTCGGCAAAAAACGGCAATTTTTGGACACTCCCGGTTTTTGCGAAAATCGGAAATGGCTGAAAACTGCTGTTTTTTGCTGAACTGAAGATCAAGGAGGCCTGCAGAGGGTTGCGCAGGCCTCCCGAAGCCCCCACAAGCCCCGGTAATAAGTAAGAAGGTGGCATTTTGGGGGTACAATTTGCACATAAATCCTGGGTTTTTTTTCCCCCTGCTGGTGGTAGCAAAACTAAAGGTGCGCCTTAGAATTGATGGCGCCTTAGAATGGAAGAAATATGGCACGATAACGCTGACAAATCTTGTGCTCTATCAACGCATTGCACAATCTCCTGGCCTCGTTGCCATTCTGTGGCCCGCTAGCAATAGCAATAGCCAGAAAACCCTGTGCCTCCAGCAGCAGGCCACAGATCACCCACCAGAGCAGGTAAGGTAGTGGCAGGGGCTGTTTGGGGGAGGATTGTGTACTGTTCAGGGGCAGGGGCCATGTCATGCTGGGATCTCAATGACCCCCCTCCATGGAAGGATCTCAGTGACCCCCCTCCAGCAGCAGTGGCACACACAAAGATCCTATCCCCCCTTTCCCAGCCCAACATGTCTCCTGACTCCTTGGACTTACACCAGCTAAGTAGCTAAGTCACTGGTGTGGATCCAAGGAGACTGATTGGAGGCCAGGAAGCCTATGGGGAGGTAAGTAAACAATATTTTTTTACCTACCCCTCCCACCATAGCATGCAGTATGTGCTCTATTAGCAGCACTGTGTGCTATGGGCTGGCACAGGACAGGACCGAGCTGTTAAGGTATCTGGAGGATATGGGACTGCTTCGCTCTTTAGTAATGATTTAGGACTGTCATTAACATTAGGAGGTAGATGAAATTTGCAAGGAAATCCAGTGTTTGTTAACATTACAGCAAATAATTAAAAAAATTGGTGTGTAAGTTGCATTTTGACTGTTGGACAAAGCATGCATAATATTCAGCTTCAGTAATATAAAAGCATCATTGAAATATGTTTTTCAAGGAGATTTAGAGGTCCTTTTAATTTGCTTTTTAACAGCAAACAAGTATCAAAGTTTGCCACAATAAATTTATTCATTTGCTATTCAAGACATAGATCTTTGGGGTTAATTGCATCAGATCCTCATTCTAATCAGCATGTAATTGCCAACTTCTGTTGAAATTCAGAAAGTACAGCATTATATAATTAGTTCTTCCTGTTCATCAATTCTTATTGAGTACATATTAGCTGATAATGCAAAAAGAGACTGAGCAAAATTAGAATGTCATATTTGAATATGACATTGAATGTACATGTGCTTCAAAACAATATCTTTAAACCTATTGACTGGATAACAAAATGGCAGACACAAGTGTCAACATGGGGAAGTGCAAAGCAATGCACATTGGCACAATATTTCTAGTTACATATACACTGTTGGGGGTCTAAATTGGCTGTGACTGTCCAGGGTCACTGAAAATGTCAGCTCAGAGTTTGTTTGCTGTGACAGTTGGGGTAGTGGTGGAAAAGCAAACTCGGTTTTAGGAATTATTTGGAAAGGGATTGAAAGTAGCAAATATTCTATAAATCTGTGCTGTGCTCAGGGTTATTCATAACTACAAGACTGCAATCTTATGTACACAGTCTTATGGGAGTAAGCTCCACTGAACACAGTGGGACTTACTTCTGAGTAAATTTATTGGATTGGTCTTTAAGTAATCATAGAAGAATGATGAGTTTCCCCATTAGTGCTGTTTACATGTGCTTCAGGCTTGGTTGCAGTTGGGAATGAAGATTACGCACGCGGATGTCAAAAGCCATGCAGAATGGGGTCATTTTGAGGAGGGATTTGAACATAGATTATCGGCACAATTGCGGTTGTTGCGCCAGCCTAAGGTGTTGCATAAGGTGTTACAGGCGTGCTGTAAAGCATGTCGTGACACCTGGAGAGGAAGCGGGCGCCAGCGGGAAGGCCTGCGCCATCCTGCCGACGTTGCAGCCAGGACCTGATTTGACTTTGTTTTTATTTTCTTGGTTTCTGTATTCCTTAGTGTAGAATTCTAATATCAAACAAATGTCCAACTTGAGATTATATCCTGAAATATTGGTCTGCAATCCAGTTGCACTAACCTGAAACTACAATTTTGTGTGTTCTTTTTATTGCATTCTAGGGTGCTTATTTGAGGATGACCTTTGCAAATCTTTTGAAATCTGCGTAAATGGTAAGTCACTGAATGATTGGCATATTTTGCTGACCAGTTTATTGCACCTTATGTACGTTGATGCATGTGACCAGTTGAAAACTTAACATAATTCCAATATTTCAGCACATAACTCACTCATCAAGCAGGAACATCATGCCTCACACTCTAGCAATGTTCTTCTGTGGGAATCCCACAGGTAGGGAAGAAAGACATATTTCTCTCCCACTTTCTTCCCTGCCACTGATATTCAAAGACATACTGCTGATGAACCTGTAGGTAATTTAACCATCATGACTAGTTGCCATTCATAGACCTGTCCTCCATGAATTTGTCCAGTCCCCATTCAAAGCCATCCAAACTAGTGGCCATCACCACATCCTAAATATTTGGCCAATCTGTTTCAATTAATAACCCCTAGTTCTAATAGTGTGAAAGAGGGAGAAAAGCTTTTGTCTATCCACTTTCCCCACACCATGCATAATTTTATATGCCTCACAGCCCAATTCTATTAAAAGCCCCACGCTCAGATGCAGCGGCGCCGGGGCAAGCTCCGTTGCATCCAGCGCAGGGCTGGAGGTCTCCTTGAGGGAAGTGGACAATTGTCCCCTTCCCCTGTGTCAAGCCATAGCAGCCCCTATGGGGCTACTTGGAGGCACACCAGTAAAATGGCTGGCGTAGCTCCGAGAAGCCCCATGTCGGGCTTTCAGGCACGGGGCAGGGGATAGGATTCAGCAAAGACCTCATCTGTCGATCCCACCCCCCTCCCGGGCCTGATCAAGCCTCCCCACCCTCTTCCTACCCTGGAATGCCTCCTCTCCACTGCCCTCCCCCCACCTCCCTGTTTGCCTTATACATTATGGTAGCAGAGAACAGGTGACTTGTGATCAATGAGGGGGATTGGAGCCCAAGGAATCTGGAGCCACTGGAATCACTGGAGCCCAAGGAATCGAAGAATGAGGACAATGCAGACTGAGTCCCGAGAACAGACAGACCCCTCCTCCCTCTCCTGCAGAGTCTCACTCTGAGGCTAGCTGAGGTGAAAAACAACTAAGGTGGGAAGAAGAGGTCCCTATCTACTAACAAAGTGAGAAATGTGATCAAACCAAAGTTTTTATTCTACAGTCTTAAAGACAGAGCAGCATCTGAAAGAAAAATACACAAGTAGAGTTGCCAACCATCTCCTCCCAACAGGGCTATTGTGCCATTGGAAATTTTCTGATGGACAGCCAAGAAACAGCTGCCAGTGAGACAAGCAATGGCTACACCAGTGATTCACTGTCTGTCGTGGAGTTTGCAAAGCCATAGAGGTCTGGCTGACTACAGCCAGGCAGACTGTAGACTTCCCTTGGGATCTTTGCCTATGGGGCATACCTGTGATGAACAAGGAGAAACACAGCAAGAATAACATGAACTTGAAAACTCCATCAGTCACACCTATTCCCTGGTTTGAGAAGCATACTCAGTGTTTGCGAGGGAGAGCGATGCCACCAGAGTGCATGTGCAGTGGTGCCCTGACTTGAGTGAGCACACAGTACCTGAGGCATTATCTTCCCTCCCCAGATAGGTGTTGCACTGAAACGTGGTGGAACTCTGTGTTGTCCCATGTGGCGATGCTGCAGTCCTGAAAAAGAAAACGGCTTCAGATGAATGTTTGGCTAAAATCAGCAATAGTTGGGGTACCTGGCATTCACCAAGAGAGAGCAGAACACGGGTAGAGATGTGTGATAGATATACAGCATCAATGTGTTGTGGCATGGGATTTCTTCCCTTCCATTGCTTACCAGTATGGGGTGTGTTGTCCTTGCTTCTCTTGGTGTGATGGTGAAGTGGAGGTTCCAATTAATTGTCTATGGAGTCCTTCTGGGGCAGAGTTCCTGCAATACGAATTCTGTGGAGGCAATTGTCGTCAAAGTATCTTGCCATACATGTTACGAAGGACAACAGGTTGTTTGTGCAACATGTTCATTTGTGCATCAGTGCCCTTTCTCTGTAGTCCCCATCACCAAAGTTCCCTTCTGTGTGCTCTCAGTGTAAGTGACAAGGACCAGAGAGATATAACCCCATGCCACACACCCTATTATCTGACATGAAGTCTTCCTGGCAGGGGTTTCAGTACTGGAGTTGGTGTGCTGTGGTTCGCTGAGAAGTGTAATCTGTATCCTCTGCTCTGCTGTAGGAAAGTGGGTGGGGTTGAGGGGAAGGTGAGAGGTGAGATTTTCTGGCATTTTCCTTGCAATTGTTCCCTATGGATTTTCTCCTTCCTATGCCGACTCTGTCATTGGCATAGTATTTTCCTGGCATTGGGTCTGTGTCTGTTATCTGGGGAGTGTTTGGGATATGGCATACATCAACTCCTCATCCTGCCCACTTCTCCACCCATTTTGGCCTTCCTGCTGGTGGGAGTTGCTCTGGCATCCAAGGTATGCCGGTGTGTTGTGGGCTGGTGTCTAGAGCTCATCCGCTAGCAGGGCTGTCTTGCAGCAGTCTCTGCAGACATGGGGGAGGGACAGTTGGGGAGGTCTCAGGGTAAGTGAACTTTTATTCACTTAGCCACCGCTTTCCCAATGGGTCTCCTTGATCCTGCGCCACCTATTTTGCTGACGCAGGAATGAGAAGTATAGCATTTGGCTGTGTGCAAGTACCACTGAACACACCCTCTCCCTTGTTCTGTCACCTTCCCTGTCCAGAAACCCCCTGTCCCTCCCACCACCAGCCCTTACTGCCAACTCACCAGCACTGGTGGACAAAGGTGGCTCAACTCCTCATCCTGCCCACTTCTCCACCCATTTTGGCCTTCCTGCTGGTGGGAGTTGCTCTGACAATGATTGCGCTGATGGTCTCGCAGTGCTAGCCAGCAGAAGTGATGTTCCATTGGCACCCTCCTCCTTCTGCTGGTGGGAGGGACGATCGGGCTGTCAAACTGGTGCAGCATCTGTATAGGACTGGGCTGTAAATCTCCTTTCTTGTGTTAAAAACTCATGCTCCTTTTGTTTTACCCAGGAAGATTCCCACTGTGCTTCACTCTATGCCAACCTATTTTAATGTTCTTATCTGTCATAGTATGAGGTCATGAAAACTTAAAAAGAAATGATATTGCTTTTTATATAAATATGTGTAAATAGCCAGAAATGTACAGCAACAATAGAGGACAATTCACATACAGTTCAAGGAATACAAAATCTGTGTCTGTGAATTAATAGTATTGATAACAGATGTTATCAAACTTCTGACATCTATTGGTGCTGCTGCACCTTGACAATTGCCAGCTGACTGCAGAGTGACTGTCAGTTATGCAACTTCTGGGGGAAGGGAGGCTGCATTAGCCTCCTTGGCTGTCAGCTTGGCTAGATGGTAGGTAAATCTTTCCATTGGCATAGGAAAAGCTTATTTTGTTTCTTTCCTGATGCCACTGTAATACTGAACCATTATATTCTAATATGAATGTCCATAAAAGTTCCATAAGCTGGAAGTAGACATATATTTAAGACACAGCTAGCAGTGCCACGGCAAACTGCATATCTGAAACCATGACAATGACATTAAGCATTTTCTAAACAAAATCTGCTCTTGCATGCTGTGCAATGCGCATCTTGTTTTCCGGTATAAGCTGTTGGCATGGTTTGATTTTCAAAAGAATTTAATTACATGTACTAAGAGCTTGTGTGGTCTGATGGGTACTGTGTTGGACCTCAATCTGGACCTGAACCCAGTGTTGGAACTGGGTTCTAATCCTCAGGTTGTGAGCTCTTGGACTCTCTGCTCCCTGTTTGTTGGAGGGGAAGAATAATTCCCAACCCCTTAGGTTTGCTATGAGAGTGCTAAAGTGACTGAAAGCCCAATCCTATCCTGGACCAGCCTAGAGCATGCAGTGGCTTTGGAGCAGCGTCTGCTACATGCTATGGGCCAGCTGGGGACCAGGCAGTGACGGAGAAGTAAGTAAAACTTACCTACTCTATCCCTGCCTTGTCCCCAGTGGGCCTATTCAGATCTGTGCTAGCTATTTGACTGGTGTAAATCTGAGAGGGTCCAAGGGGGCGTGTGGAGCTCCGGCCGGGAGCATAGGATATTGGTGCCGCCGGCGGTATCTACCCCCAGTCCACCCTTGGTACATCCTGATACTGATGTATACATCTACCCTCTGATACTCCCCCAGAAGGCCCCCTGTGGCAGGGGCTCCAAAGGTCATTGGCGTGCACCTGCGACCACTAGCCATTTTCATCTGCTGAAAGTACACCATCTGAAGCTTGCCTGGCCTCCACAGGGAGTGTATTCCAGATGACTGGTGCCACCATTGAGAAGGCCCTGCTTGTTGTAGATGCCCACCAAACCTCAGATGTGCCAGGCACCCAAAACATGGCCGTAGAGTAAAGTAAAGGTAAAGGTATCCCCTGACAATTAAGTCCAGTCGTGTCCGACTCTAGGGTGTGGTGCTCATCTCCATTTCAAAGCTGAAGAGCCAGCGTTGTCCGAAGACGCCTCCGTGGTCATGTGGCCGGCATGACTCTCCTTGCCGCAGCGCGTAGCATGCAGCTGGAACACGGAGCGCTGTTTACCTTCCCGCAAGCGGTACCTATTTATCTACTCGCATTGACATGCTTTGGAACTGCTAGGTTGGCAGGAGCTGGCCAAGCAACGAGCGCTCACCCCGTCGCGGGAATCGAACTGCCGACCTTTCGATCGACAGCTTATGGTTCAGCGGTGGCCAAACCTGCTTAACGTAAGAGCCACATAAGATAAACTTCAGATTTCTGAGAACCGCAATATTTAAGAAGCATTTAAATTCTTAACTATGGTTACTCACTCAGTTTTTACCTGGTCAATAATTATAAAGCATGAAAAATTCTTATTTACCTTTTATATGAATTGTGATGCAAAAAGGAGCTTAGCCAATGTATTTCCGCGAGCCGTACATTATAGAGCCACATGTGGCTCAGGAGTCGCAGTTTGGCCATCCCTGCATAGAGTATTACCTGAGCAGGGGGTACAGATGAGCTATATGTGGAATGTCCCCAAACATTCATATCCATAGATATGTAATGAGAATGGGGTCTATATTGGTGGGGAATCTATGTCTGTATAGCAACATGTGGGAGCAAACTGTATGGGAAAAATATGTGGAATACTGTTTCTTTTACCAGGACCCGAAATTGGTTCATTATACTGTGGTTCTGAATGGTTTATAAGTAAAATGATGGCGCTTGGTACAAATGTCTCAGCTTGCTGTTCTTGCTTCTTTAGCCTCATCATAACATTCTTGCATTAAATGTAAGCTTCTCAGAGGAACTGTTTTCTTCTTGACTTTCTTTATAAACGATTGTGCCTTAGAGGTCTATAAGACATTTAATCACCTGTGCAGGTGGTTTCTGTTTACTGGAGAGGGTGGGAAAAGGTATGTTAATAGTAAAAAAAACAGACCTATGTGTGTCCCTGTTTCATTAAGCTGCAGTTTAAAGCACCTGCTGGATCTAAAAGACATTCCATTTCATGATTTGCATACACAAAAAATGATATGCAGACTGCTTTAAAGAGGAAACGTTCTCCATTTCTATGCTGAGATCCATTAGGTAGAGTTAATATGTACAGCTCAGGAGGTAACTCTCACAATGGACAGATTGAATAGCCTTAAAATGTGTGATGTTATTTATTGTTTGCATGCATGGATTCTTTTATGCCCAAAGATATTGTCATTTGGGGAAAGTATACAGCCAATTAACCATTTAGCCAGGAGTGGTGAATGCTACAGTAGAGTACTTAGCTAGCTTGTGAGTCAAACTTGTTATAACATTGCATTTGTGTATTGTTTGAAGCCCAGGGGAATGTAATTAAATTGTTGCATTTTTAGCCAGTTGTACCGTAGTTCACAGCAAACAATGGCTCCAGTAGAATACACAAACAGTACCCTAAGTTCAATATCATGGCCTCTCTCAGACTATGCTTTAATTTATTTATTAAAATAGTTATGCTCAGCTTTCTGTTTGAAATGTTCAAAGCATATCATTTGCAAAAGTGTCATGTTATTCATTCACCTTTCTTTTATTGGTGTGTCAGTGTTTGAGTGAAACAAAAGCAGCATGTGCTTACAGATTCTGACTGATACAGAGAGAATTAGAGACTGGAATGGGAGCTAAAGGAGAGAACCAGTGAAGAAGAGCCAAGGCACCTTTTAGGGTGCAAGGCTTCAGATGCAACCTGTTGTAACTCCATCCAAATACTAAAACCTATGTGTAAATAAAGCAAATTACAAAAACACCATAAGCCTCCAACAATCTCTCCTCCAACAGAATCTTGAACCTGGATTGTGCTGGAACTTCTCACTGCTTGGAGAAACGGGGCATGAGCACATAACAATCTTAATATGAATAGTTGTGTAACTTAATCAGGAGGCATTTGAAAAAAAGCATTAGAAATATTAGGACCATTTTATTTGTGTTCTTTTTCCATCCGAGTGTTGTTTCAGTTTAAATTAAAGTAGTGCTCAGTGAGGCATTTGCTACTAATATATTATAATTAGGCACCTCGAACAGTCAAAATTTAATAGGCTGCATTACTGACAATGACACTGCTCTTTGCCCTTCAATTGAGTTCCATTACTACAAAGAGGGAAATCAAGTTGACCTTTTATTTCATCAGTCTTCTACTTCTGCCTAAGAGAGTGCTCTATATATAAAGAAGAATGATTGTTGCTAAAAATAATCAGAGAAATTGAGTTATTAAATATATGGACTTTGTTGCTCATTTATAAGTGCATTGTAGGATTTTTGACTGAATTTGTTCTTTACAAAATATTGGAAGGCAACATTTTGCAATTAATGCAAAAGACTTGGTGGGTCCAGGGGGTTGTACTTGTTAGCCTCTTTCTTTTTATTTAATGTACATATTGTGTGCTGTATATATTCATTCTGGTATAATAAGCCTTGTAAAAGATAATGGACACTTGGAGATATAATGATAGTAAATTAAATACAGGCGTCCCGTCCCCCCCATATCCACAAGGGATATGTTCCTCCTGCTGCCACGGATGCCTGAAACTGCAGATAAGGGACCCAAGCCGCCTTGGGTCCTTTCGGGGAAAAAGGCAGGATATAAATACTGTAAATAAATAAAAATAAATAATAGCGAACCCTACTCAGATCCCCCTATCGCACTCATAACTCACCTCTCTTCATTTACAAATGCTTTGCAAACGGAAGCCTTTTGTTACAGGAAGCAGACAGCTGAATGCTAGACGTGTAGCTGCTAGAACAGTTTTTCTCAAAGTGGTGGGTCCCACTTTTTTCAGGCATGGCCGTTATCCCCTTAAGAGGGGTGGCCAGCCCGAACGTCGGAGGCAGCACTCCAGGATTGTGCCTGCCTCCAACCCAGAACATACCTGGTTGCCCTGCCAGCTCCCTGAAGGGTCCGTTGCTAAAGGCTCCCCAAGGCTCTAAATGGTGCCGATCGCATTCCGAAGCCCATTTCCGGTTTTCACCTTCATTGACATTTGGTGGGAAGAGGCGGTCCCGGTAACTTTTGCCAAAAATTACAGAAATGTGGATCAGTTCTGCTACATTTCAGAGAAGCTGAATGGCATGGACTACCAAAGGGACTTGGAGGCATGCAGAAACAAAGCCAAGGAACTTCAGAGGAATATCTGTCAATATCAATAAAGCTTGTCAGGGAGGGCAGTAGTCATTCTGGGTGCCCCAGGACAACCATACCCTTCTTTGACAACCTTGACCTGTTCCTCTGCTTGGACCCTGAGGTGGTTATATCCATCTCAGTGGATCAGGGATGGTTCAGTAGAGGAGATGCACTGCCACATGGAGGGACATGAGGGAAGAACCGGACGGCATGGATGCAGTGGTCTTGAGCCTCATTCCCAGTGAGCCAGAGGAGTCTCCCTCTACATAGGCAGGACCTTCCATCTCGGACAAGTTGTCCCAAGTCGTGGGTGATGGAGGCAGCCTGCTGCTTTTTGAGTATCCTTCATAACAGGCGACTGAAGATTCAGGTAATAACTCCTTATCCCCTGTGGAGAACAGTTTCAGCAGATGGGGGAGCAATTGGCAGGAGTGGGGGGAGCCCTTTCTTGTCCTCAGCGCTGATCGTGACAGGATCGGACAGGCACTGCACACTCCACTATTCAAAACTGTGTTCTCTTTTGCAGAAGTCAAGCAATGGGGAACTCAAATGAATGCGGTGGAGAAGATGTGAGGCACTGAGGAACTGACAGAAGCTGCAGCATCTGGAGTTCTCTTGGGGGCCCTTGTAATCAAACTGGGAAATGAGAGAGAAACTCACAGGCACCCTAAACCACGTCCAGGACAGAGACTCCCATGAGTCAAAGGTGTACTTGGAAAGTAGCCAGCCAAAAGTCAGGAGTGAGCCCTTGACAACATGACCACCATGCTTGAGGCCTTGGTGCAGCAAAAATCCCAGGACATTCAAATGCTGGTTGGGGCTGTTGAGTGCACTCAGTGCATGATGAGGGCCTTCATGGAGAGGCAAGCTGCTGTGATGAAGACCTACCTCTCCAGCCTTGAACCTTCACAAGCCAGGCGAGAAGAGAAGCACAAGGAGGTTGCGTCACTGAGGGGCCGCACAACCCCCCATCTGTGTGAAAAACTGTTGTATGCATGCATGTGTGTAGGTGATTGTTGCTGGTGTGGAACACAGTAGCCACACTATTTCAGACTGTTTTCTGAATGCTTATTTATTGACAGGTTCCAGGGCAGTGCAACTATTTTGTTTCAGAAATAAAGCCTTGTTCCAAAAGAACAAAACCCCTTGTCTTTATGTGAAGTGACTCCAGCCCCTGACTGCTGATGTAGCCACAGGGAGTATCCCCAATCTTTTCGGTAGCCTCCTTCTGCAGAAAGCATGTGTATCCAGCAGCCGGGGAAAAGCGGTTACAAGGACAAGAGCAGAGGAATGAGGAGAGGAGCTCCTTAGAAGGAGAAGGGGCAGAGCAAAGAGGGGGAAACCTGGGTGGCAGGAGGGACATAGGTAGACTAGTTGTGTGTCCCAGAAGGCCTCAGGAGAAGATGCAGCTCACTGTACAGGCTCCCCCCCATCCGCTGATCCACTGATTCAGTTATCCGTGGATAGTGGATGCACACACCCCCAGGCACTTACTTCTAGCGCTGGAAGCTTCTTTTTTCTTCCAAAGGTATGTGATGACAGTCTCTGCAGCCACTCTAGGTACCTAGTCTTTGTGGATGGGCCTGCCAAGAAGCTGCATGAGGCCTAGTCATCACATACCTTTGGATGAAAAAGGAAGCTTGCAATGCTAAAAGTAAGTGGGGGGTTGTGGGGGGAGGGGGCATGCGCAACCCCCTGCAGGGGGTTATTTCTTGAGGGACCTTGTGGTCAGTCAAGGGAGTTTGTTTGGGAAGGAGGCCTGAGACTTATCTTGGCCTCCAATGAAAGAGTACAAAAAATGGAACAAAAGCTTACATATTCAGAACTACTACAGCAGTCACCAGAATAGGCGGCGATGCCCTGAGAAGTGCAACCTGTCACACATGCTAGCATATGCACTCCCAATATGCAGATCAAATATGCCTTCGGTGAGTGTGGGGTTTGTTTTTTTCCACGCACAAAGACCATACACACCTTTTCCTCTTTATATGTACCGGTACATAATTTATTCCTGAAAACAGCCATTACAGGTCCGACCTTGGTATCTGCAGGTGTTTGGTTCCCCAAACCCCCACGGTTGAGAAAATCTATGGATGCCCAAATCAGAAGCCAGAAACAAAGTTTTTCCGGAAATGATGTAATTTTATGCAAATTGCGTTGAGTTAAATCCACGGAAACAAAATCCGTGGATACCAAGGTCAGACCTGTATATTGAAAATCTGGCTAACAAGTACAATTACTACATTAAATTCAATGAGAAAAAATTCTGACTCGTTCCAAAACAATTCCAAGTTCACCCCCAGATCACCTTAAATGCCCAATAGCATAAGGAAAACGTTGAGTGACACAGTAAAATAGAATAAATAACATTTAATAACAACATTATGCAGCATCAATAAAATGTTAAAGTCGATGATGAAAACGTTTCAGAAGTTCTAGCATCACATAATGTGATTTAGCATATCAACAGCCCGATCCTACGATTGGGATATTCATTGGCTGGTATATTGTATCATTTAATGAAGCATTTGAACGATTTTCAAATATTCATATCAGAAAACGAGCAACAATAACAAAAAAATTCAGCTATCTTTGATTTTAAAAATAGGACAACACTTCGTTTTTCTTGAAACTCTTTTTTTTTGCAAAAGTGCCCCAGCTGTCCTAAAACCGCATAATTAATGCCTGTTCGGATATAACCCAGCCATCTGTTTACACCTCACTTTTCTGAAACGGAACAAATCTCAGCATAGCTTCTGCTTAAAGGATTTTCTACAGAAGGACATATGCCAGAAAGGAGTTTCTGCTGTAGCATTCAAAAAGCATTAAATGAAATACAGAATTCTAAACGAGCTATCAAAGCCCACTTTATAGATCTAATGTTTCTGAAGTTCACGAAAGCGCCACTGGAAGCAAAATAGCTTGTACTAAATCTTGTGCAATTCACATTTTGAGTGGGGGAACTCAGTAATCTTTTGCAGGTTAAAGTCTTCACTTTTGAGCATTTGATCCCTATCTGGAAATTGGAACAAGATTTTTATCTGAACAGGTTTGAGTGGATGTAAGCCATTGCTTACATCCACTCAAACTTGTTCAGATAAAAATCTTTGCATTATATTTATATTTATTTCATTGCATTATATTTATATTTATTTCATTGCATCATATTTATATTTATATTTCATTGCATCATATTATATTTATTTCATTGCATAAATGGAATTCTAATATCAGGAGACTTTTGTTCTAATGAGCTGTTAGGGCATAGTGATATTGCTTATTAATGTAATTTATTTGAAAATGTACTTAAAATGGTGTTATAATTATAACTAATTTTTAACCAATAACATAATATGTTTTAAAAGATTTGCAGCATTCAATTTGAATTGAAGAAAATTCTTTTTGTAACATATATTGGAAATAAGATTGAGAAGAGTAGGTTTGTTACAGCTCAATCCTATTCAGAAGCTGTGCCAACATTGCACGGATTCAGGTACTATGGCCATAATAGCCTGAGCCCGTCCTGGCAACACCACACTGATGGTGCACCAATGATGGCACAACATGGGCCAAATGCTAAGCCTATCCTGGCAAAGCAATGCTTTGGTGTAACCCTTCCCAGTAACTCCCCCAGTGTCCATGGAAACACCAACGGGCATCTCAATCCTGTGTAAGATAGGCAGCCGGCCTAAAGGGCCGTTTGCCGTATCCTATGCAGGATCTGGGCTGCCCCGGGGCAGCCCGGGTGCACCTTGAAGGAAGGGAGGCCCTATGGGCCTACTTGAATGTACGCGAGCTCTGGAGCTCGCGTACATTCTAGCTCTTAGTGTAAGGCCGGGTCGGGCATGGAGAGGGCTTTGGATATTGGTGTATCTCGCCGCCGATATTCCTGCCCTCTCCAGGCCTGCCGCAGCCTATGACCATCCTCCCTCACGACCCGATCCTTCCTCCCCCCCGCCCCTGTCCCGGCTGGTGTAAGGCTTACCTGCTCCGGTGGGCGCAGGGCCGGGTAAGGGCTGCCGGCCACTGTACGGTACTTTGTAAGACACTTTTTCGATGCCTCAAGAGTACGCGGAGACCATCACCACTCCCTCCCTCGGCGGCCCAGACCTGCACCGGACGACCCAGGTAATACCTAGGCTGCTCAGTGCAGGGCTGGGGATGGGTGGGCTGGGGGGCCAAGGGAGGGGGGCCATTGGCTGACCTGGGCTGGGAGGGGATATCGGTGCTGCGATGTGCCGATATCCTATGCCCCTTCCCAGCCCGGGGTTGGTCTTACACGGCCTCCCTGGATGCACACCATCTTAAGAACATAAGAACGTAAGAAGAGCCCTGCTGGATCAGGCCAAAAGCCCATCTAGTCCAGCTTCCTGTATCACACAGTAGCCCCACCAGATGCCTCAGGGAGCACAAGACAACAAGGTAACCTGTTTCCTGTTGTCACTCCCTTGCACCTGGCACAGAGAAAACCCACTTCTAAAACCAGGAGGTTGCTTATGGCTTGTAACCTGGGATGGTCTTTTCCTCCATGAATCTGTCCAAACCCCTTTTAAAGGCATCTAGGCCAGGTGCCATCACCACATCCTGTGGCAAGGAGTTCCACAGATGAATTACACGCTGGGTAAAGAAATATTTTCTTTTGTCCGTTCTAACTCTCCCTCCACTCAATTTTAGTGCATGTCCCCTGGTTCTGGTGTTGTGCAAGAGGGAGAAGAATTTCCCTCTATCCACTCTCTCCATCCCATGCATAATTTTATAAGTCTCAATCATGTCCCCCCTCAGGCACCTTTTTTCTAGGTTGAGGTTGGTGAAATTCTGGCTTAGACTCTATTATGATTGTAATCAAGATAGTCTGCTGTCCCAACTTTTTTCAGAATCTGTTCCACCTATTGGGGCAATAGAATTACAACAGAAATTAAACTCCTTGGGCCTCGATGTGGAGAGGTTGGGTATGTCGAGCCAAGAGGCGGCCTACCGCGAAATCAAGGCCAGAATTCTAGATATTGAAAATCAGGAGTTGCATAGTGCGGCGAGTACGACCTGTTCCCCACTACAATTTCACATCCCTATTAGCTCTGGGAAGATGGCACCTTATCTTTGTAATCTTAAGTGCCCTCAGTCGCGCAGAGCCCTTTCTTTAGCTAGATGCAACGCTCTCCCGTCTCCTCTGTTACTTGGCAGATATAGTGGAATACCAGTCTCTGAGAGGTATCGTCCTTGTGGAGTGGGTTGTGTAGAAACATTACTACATATGTTTTTGTATTGCCCACTCCACAAGGCCCCTCATAAGCATCATCTAGGCCCTATATTAGACAAGCTCCAGGGCTGGGCAGATCAGGAGGTAGTACGTTACCTTTTATCAACAGAGATGGATGGTGTACTGGAAAGATCGGCAGCCTTTGTTGATACAATCATTATAGCACGTAAAGCTGATAGTATTCCCTCTGATGTTTAAGGTGTAATTTTGTTGTGCTTGTAGATGTTTGTAATATAAATATTATGTGTTAAGTGTTATGTAATGTTTGTTTGTTTTTGTTTTGTTTTTATGCCAATAAAGGTTCCTTACTTATTATACATCCTGTGGCAAGGAGTTCCACAGATGAATTACACGCTGGGTAAAGAAATATTTTCTTTTGTCCATTCTAACTCTCCCTCCACTCAATTTTAGTGCATGTCCCCTGGTTCTGGTGTTGTGCAAGAGGGAGAAGAATTTCCCTCTATCCACTCTCTCCATCCCATGCATAATTTTATAAGTCTCAATCATGTCCCCCCTCAGGCGCCTTTTTTCTAGGCTGAATAGCCCCAGACGCTGTAGCCTTTCCTCATAAGGGAGGTGCTCCAGCCCACAAATCATTCTGGTCGCTCTTTTCTGCACCTTTTCCAATTCAGCTATATCCTTTTTGAGGTGTGGTGACCAGAATTGGACGCAATACTCCAGATGTGGTCTTACCATCGATTTGTACAAAGACATAATGATATTGGCCGTTTTATTCTCAATCCCTTTTTTAATGATCCCGAGCATGGAATTGGCCTTCTTCACAGCCGCCGCACACTGGGTTGACACTTTCATCGACCTGTCCACCAGCACCCCAAGATCTCCCTCTTGATCCGTCACAGACAACTCAGAACCCATTAGCGTATATGTGAAATTTTGGTTTCTTGCCCCAATGTGCCTCACTTTGCACTTACTTACATTGAAGCGCATCTGCCATTTTGCTGCCCATTCTCCCAGTTTGGAGAGATCCTTCTGGAGCTCTTCACAATCCCTGCTGGTCTTCACCACCCGGAATGAATCTTCAGAGCTGGCGTGCATCCAAGGAGGCCCATTGCGGCCCGCACGGCTTACACTGGGGGAAGGGGACGAGCCCAGGCTGCACCAGTGCAGGCCGCAATGGGCCTAGGATACAGCAGCTGGCCTTTTAGGTCGGCCACTGAAAGTTACACAGGGTTGTGCCGAAAATTTACAATATATTTTATTTATATCTCTAAGATTCTACAGACTTTGGCTGTGAACCTAGGTCCCTGCAAAAAATGTTCCCAATTGGGCCCCTCTGCTCCTAAAGCCGGCTCTGCTTCTGTGCTTACAAAAAAATTAGCAGAATAAACAATGTATCCAATTACTTCAAGTTTATTTATTTAAACAATTTTTACCCTGCTTTTCTCCCGACAGGGTAATCAAGGCAGCTTACAATTAAAACATATTAAAATATACAAATACAATAAAAATTAAAAACAAGGAAATTAAAACAATTAAAAACAAACACACACCACTGAGTCACCTTACAATTACATTGATAAAAACACTGATTAATTACATTGTTTACTGCTCCCTTACCAGAGAACAGAAAGGTAAAAAATGTCACGCCATACATTGAATGGTAGTAGAACAAGCATACGTCATGACAAGGCACTGTCAGACAAGCTGTGTCTGACCTTATTCACAAGAACATTCCAGTATTGTCTATCTGGTTATTTCTTCTGCATTGTTCTCTTCCAAATTTTGAAGTATATTTTTCAAAAAGCTTAGGAATTGAAAATCAGTACAAAAATGGATGCATGTGTGTGACACATCTTAAAATTTTGGCTAGAAAAGGTGTAATATTCAAATAGCTTTGTAGTTTTCATTGACATCTGATAGAAGGATGCCTTCATTAAAATGCTGAGCTTATACTCTAGTGTGGCTTGTGATTCTCCATAACTTGTTTTTAAATTCAAGTAGCTTTGTACACATAGGCCAGCGGGTGGCGCAGTGGGTTAAACCGCTGAACCATGAGCTGTGGATTGAAAGGTCGGCAGTTCGAATCTGTGACGGGGTGAGCTCTCGTTGCTTGGCTAGCTCCTGCCAACCTAGCAGTTCCAAAGCATGTTAATGTGAGTAGATAAATAGGTACCGCTTGCGGGAAGGTAAACAGCGCTCCTTGTTCCAGCCACATGCTACGCGCTGCGGCAAGGAGAGTCATGCCGTCCACATGACCACGGAGGCGTCTTCGGACAACGCTGGCTCTTTGGCTCTGAAATGGGGATGAGCACCACACCCTAGAGTCGGACACGACTGGACTTAATTGTCAGGGGTCACCTTTACCTTTACCTTAGCTTTGTACATGGATATAATTGGACAGATAGGTAGCCAAACATCCCCAAGTCTTATTTTCTTGTAGCTGTCATAGTGGGCACAAGGCAGTAGAGAATAGCCCCAAAAGAGCAAGTGCCTCATACCAAAGCAAGATACAGAGAGTTCTCCTTGATGACTTTAGTAAATCTTGCAGGTTCATATGCATAAAAGTACTGAAGTGATACTAAGATTGCATAGATTTCATTTTTTAACTTTTAGTTGCCTGACAGAGACATACTTAGCTCTAGGTTGTTGCAAGCTCTGAGTTAGAGGTTTGTAAAACTATATAAAAATCTACCCCAGGGTTATCTGTAGCCCACCTCTAGTGTTTACATTAATATGAATGGCTACTGTTCTGGAATAAATGTCACTTTGAAGTAATTGGGGTGGGGGCACAGACCACTATCCTGACTCTTCTGATTGCAGCTGGATGCAATTAAAAATTTAAAGACATTAAGAAGTTAGGTCGATGAAATTTTTGGCTTACTGGAATATTTGACTACTACCAAATAATGAATGGTCAGTTGACATTATTTGAGTTGCAAATTGATTGACTGTGAGAAACTATATAGGGAAGAATAAAGCTTCCAAGAAAAAGTAAGGGATTGGAATACATTAGATATGAAAAGATTCATTAGGCTCAACCTCACAAACGCATCTATCAAATGGCATGGAGAAGACTGTGCACTCCGTCCCTCTTGTAATTATGCTCCTACTTTAAATGCACACCATAATGGATGGAGCTGACTGTGCTGAATACATTTTAAAGGGTGAAGTGTGATTGAAGAGATTCTGTCTTCATAATCTCATAGAAATCCTACCAAAATGGGGGACTTGACTAATTTTGAGGTGCAAACAGCCTACATTTTAACCTTTTTCTCTGCAGTAATTACCAAACTAGTTTGATAGGATTGGAATTGAGAGGTGGATAAAATTGCATTTTATGTCAGGCTTGCTCAGACAGATTTCACCAATTTCAACCACTATTTTCCATGGAGTTGTACACATTTGAAAATGGCTTTTCAAATTTTAATCTCTCCTTCCTGTACAGAACTAATTGTCTACCCAGAAGTAAGTCCCATTGTACAGTTGCCCCCCCATATCCACGACTTTAGCATCCGCAGATTTGTGTCACCACAGATCCTTCGCGGATACGAGGGCCAACCTGAAAACGTTTTAAAAAGAAAAAAAAAGTTAAAAAGCTATTTCCTTTTTTGCTGCAAACCACTGTGTGTTCTTCCTTTTACAAGCTGAAATTGTGCTCCGGAAGCCTCTTCTGGTTCGTGTGACTCCCCCTCCCTTTCCCAGGATAGCTCCAGAATACATTGCAATGCATTCTGGGATGAACTTGGGAGAGGGGAGGGAGGAGCCACGTGACCTGGAAGAGGCTTCTGGAGCACAATTTCAGCTTGTAGAAGGAAGAACATGCAGCGGTTTGTAGCAAAAAAGTAAGGAAATAGCTTTTTAACCTTTTTTTTCTTTTTAAAATGTTTTCAGGTTGGCTCCAGTATCCGTGACAGTGAACTTTGCTATCCACAGATTCCAGTATCTGCAGGGGTTCCGGGAACGGAATTCAATATTCAAAATGCATCTAGGATTGCAACTTCAGGCTCCTTCACTGTCGTCCTCCTCTGCTCTCTGTTGAAACCAACAAGGTCAGAACAAGTCTTGTCACTTTCTCCTGTTAGGTAAACTTCATCCATCTACCCCATTTCCTTGTTGCCATTGCAGAAGCTGCTGCTCCAAAGAAGGGAGGAAGAGTTTTTGTTTTCTTCTTCTTGAAAGTGGCATGTATGTACATCACTGCTGGTGTGCACTGGAAAACTTTATTTTAAAAACAAACACTGAACCAGACATTGATGGAACTCACGAGACAAGTCAGTTTCACTGGAAAGCAGAGCAGGGAACAGTTAAGTAAATGGCAGTGGGCAGGTTAGAAGAATACCCAAGCGAAACAGGTGTCTGAAGCTTCACCAAACCTTCATTTCTTTGCACATGTGCACCAGCGTGATCTCTGCCCTCCCCCTATGCTCTGACAGGCTGGTTTTAATTGATGTTCAACTTTCTCACTTCCAAGTGAAGTGAGCAACTGGACCAATGAAGAGGTGTGAGTTAATTTTGGTCAAGGCTCTTGTTCTCTGGTAATACCAGACAGTCATGGGATTTTTCAGAATTTACATCTGAAAGAGGAAGGCTATCTGTGATAGGTGACTAGAACTTTGTTCAGAATGGAGAATCCGACAGGCTGCTTCCAAGGTCAGCCTCAGAATGCACAGAGGACTGTCTTCTAGAAAAAAATATTTTTTTCCAGGAGAGGTGTGACAGGAGGGTAAAGTAGGGTAACCAACTCTGACTAAAGCTATTCTTGAAGATTTTCCTTCCCAATATGACATATCTCTGAGTCAAGAAGGCCCTGTTAAAATCTCCAGATTGTTTTCAGTGGCCACCTGGAGATTGATGATGATTCCTGGAGACTCCAGACCAGTCCTGGAGGGTTGGTAACTCTAGATGCAAAGAATGAAGGGAGATATATCAAGTCTTGCAAACGCACTAATTCCAACTGTTGGAGATGGTTTAGGCTGGTAAATTATGAATGGTATATCTTTATAACTGGTGCGGTCATGAAGAGAACTAGGAAGATTTCCCTAAGCCAGAATTGTACTGAACAGGAGCTGGTATAGGCATAGTTGTCTTTTTGCATAAAACAGCAAAGAGATTGAAAGATACATACTGTACTTTAGGAATGTTTTCCTCTGTGCAGAACTACATAAAGTGTAGTTCTATGATTTTCCATTTCCGTCATGTGAAGCAGCTGTGGGTGGCTTCAGATTGAGTGGCTGACTGATGGGGGATGACAACTGTATAACAATTTCCATCCTAGCTGTTTGTTCAAGATCATTTCCCAGCTGCTTTTCTTCTTGAGAGATTAAAAAATACAGGGGCCTTCTTTGGGGAAGAAAAGCATTTATGAGGGAGTGCGTGTGAGTGGGCACGTGGTGAGGAAGGACAGGATTAAGCAGCCTGTTTCCCCAGCCACGGTTCACTTGACCTGAAGTTGCTCTCCTTTCCAATCCACATACCATGGTTGTGGTATCTGCAATTTGGACTTTGAGCCTTGTCATCATGCATGTATGATATGTATAGTCCATGCATCATACATTGGACTGATTGATTTTTGTCCAGGAGAAAAGCAACACACACAAACATAAGGGTTCAATAGGACTAGCAAGGTTTTTTGTTCTTTACATATACAGTTTTTCATTTGCCTTGTTTCTCATTGTCTGTCAGCCCAAGCTGCTTCCTGGACTTATTGTAGCAGTTTACCTAGGTATATGCTGGTTTCTCACCTGTCTTCTAAGTGTCATGGCATGTCCTGATGTGGCTTATGTTGAATCTTCAATTTGTCCTTATTCTTGTTGCTTTCTTGTTGCTTTATTCCTCTTTTAGCTTTTGCTTTAACTTTTAGCTTTAGCACAGCTTCCAACTTATTTACACAGTATTCCCAAACAACCAATGGCTGATTGTCTAACGGCGCAATCCTGTGTGGAAAGGTGCCGGGGCAGCATGTGCTGCCCTGGCGCAGACATGTAAGGCATATGCTGCCCCGGCGTGTAAAGCACTTACATGACACCCTGAGAGCTAAGCCCTATGCCGGTCGGGGCAGGGGCAGGGGGAGGGTGGACTGGGCGTTGAGGGAGGCGACGCAGGACGCCATGCATGGCGACGCAGGGCAGACAGCTGCGTAACCCCCCTTAGACGTCACGCAGGCACAGTTCGGACGCAGGACAGATGGCGGCACAACTCCGCTGGTGCTGAGGGCATTCCGAATGCCCCTGGAATGCCCCCTATGCCGATGGAGTTGTGTCTGCGTCCGAATTGTGCCTGCGCGGCGTCCGAGAGGGGGGGTTTACGCCGGTGTCCGTCCTGCGTCCATTGGCGTATGGCAAGTTACACTGGCATAAGTGCTCTTACACCAGGGGATCTACTGTTACACCGGTGCAAGAGTTACACAGGATTGGGCTGCTAGATGACTTTCTTTAGTTTTTATTTATCCTCTAAGGAGTCGGCTATACATAACTAGTTTGAGGCCATTTTGTGGCAGAAGGTGAACTAGAACTGTTACAAGAAATAAATTCATACATGTTACATACAACAGTGTGTAAAAAATCCTAATGGACCATTTTCTTGATACAAAGCCGTGTTGGGAGGGGGCAATTTGGAATGGAAATGTGCAGTAGGGGTGATGCTTAACCCTCTCCCAGTCTACCACTTGATTTGCAAAATATGCAACTTAGACTGCCTGGATTTGATATGGCAACTCTATATAATAATGGCACTGGCCTTAAAACTCTTATGTGTCCCTTGTGTGAGGGTTTTATTAGTGTTTCCGAGTTGTTTGCATCTCAAAGTACAAGTCAGCTGCTTGTCAAAATTGACCTTTCTTGCAGTAATGAAATCTGCTGAAACCTTTTAGAGATGGATCATGCTGAGACATGCACAGTATCTGTCATGAACTTTGTTTCTTCCTTTTTTCTCAAGTGCCAAATTCCCCCAATTCCTCTCCAGATTGTGTCAGATGTTTTGGAAAGGCTAGATGGTAATACCTGCAAATGTATTGATCGCTTGTTTCATAAACGTTAGTGGTATTTAATAAGAATGTGTAAATACATATTTGATATTGTCTGAATATATTTTGTTCTTGTTATGCTTTATGTACACACACAACTCTTTAAGCCTTTCGTAGCTTTGGTTTTGTCTTGAGTCATCTTAACAACTACAATAAAATATTTTAAGTAAATATATACTGCCAACTAACAGCGGAATCCTGTCTAGAAATAGACTAGCGGAGCGACTGCTCCACTGGTCTAGGGTGTTTCAAATGTGCTGTAAAGCACGTTTGCGGCACCCGGAGAGTAAGCGGCGCCAGTGGAGAGGTTTACACTGCTCCTCCAGGGCCGCAGATCAGCACCATGGCGGGAAGGTAAGTCCCCGCTAGGCAGTGGAGGGGCGTGGGGAGGGCAGAGGTTCAGGGGGGTGGGATTGGTTTGCCGGGCCCAGGATGAGGGAGGGATCAGCGGTGGCCACCGCCATATCCTAACCCACTTCCTGGGCCTGGCCCAAATAGCTGGCACACATCTGAGTAGTCCCATTGGGGAGGCTGATGCATTACTTGGGATAAAGGGACAAACGTCCCTTTACCCCGAGGAGGCCTCCAGCTGTGTCGGGGCAGGCCCAAATCTGCTCAGTATGTGGCAGGCGCCTTATTTCCGCTGCCATGTCCTGCTAGACAGAATTGGGCTGTAAGAATAGCAAATTCACATTACAGTACTCTAGCTGTCGCTTAATTTGTACTTGTGGGTTTAATGAATTTGTGATAAAGTGGTTGTTCGCTTTACCACAAGCAGAACAGACAAGTAGACTTACAAGATTAAATGATGAAGTTCACATGCATTCTCTACACTGAAAACATAGTGTGACAAATGTGTGTTCCAGCCATATCTGGCATACTTGAGAATGTATGTCTTTATGTTTAGTCTAGCTCTGAATGTTTCCAAATCAAGAAGTAATTAAAATGTTGATTTTTCCTATAGTCCTTCATGAAGTACCAGAGGTACTTCACAGTGCGGCTGTGGCTGCTCTGCCATTATACCCATGTGACTCAGCTCCTTCTGACCCAATCCCATTGGCGCAAGGTGTGACTGTGCAGCTGATTCAAAAGAGGCAGGGTTGGGGAAGGAGGATGTAGAGTGAAGCCCCAACTGTGAGGCAAGTCGCCCATTTTTGTACACAGCTGCTGTCTCTGGCAGCAGTGGTGGTACTTGCAAAAGATGGATCATCTAAGGCCAAATGTTCCTCATGTGGGCTGTTCTTGCTTTTAATTTTAGAGACAGGTAGTAATTGTGACTGTTCCCCTGAAATGTGTTGCGAGCACAGAATTCACAGAAAAAAAGATTTTTGGCAGTCTTCATGAGAAATAATTTATTTTTATTTTTTTATTTATAGAATTTCTACCCCGCCTTTCTCCCACAAGGGCAACCAAGGCGGCTTACAATAAAAACATTAAAATACATGTATACATTTAAAATCAACAATTAAAACAATTAAAACAAACAATTAAAACAAACAGCCCCAGTGGGTCATCCACATTTACATTTGTTAAAAGCGATTTGTTAAAAAGCCAGCCCGCCATGTCAGACATCAAATGCTGATCTAAATAAAAATGTCTTAAGGCCCCGCCGAAAGGTCTCTAAGGAGGGAGCCATTCTCAATTCCAGGGGGAGGGAATTCCACAATTGGGGTGCCACTGCCGAGAAGGCCCTATTCCGCGCCGCCATCCCCCTCACCTCCGTCAGTGGCGGCACGGTTAACAGGGCCCTCCCTGATGACCTCAGAGTACGGGTCGGATTATAAGGAAGGATGCGGTCCCTCAAATACCCTGGACCCGAGCCGTATAGGGCTTTAAAAGTCAAAACTAGCACTTTGAATTGTGCCCGGAAACGAACCGGCAGCCAGTGTAGCCGCTGAAGCAACGGTCCGACTGAGTCGAACTGACAGGCCCCAGCAACCACCCGGGCCGCCGCATTCTGCACTAGTTGCAGTTTCCGAACAGTCTTCAAAGGCAGCCCCACGTAGAGCGCATTGCAGTAATCTAGTCTAGATGTCACTAGGGCATGGGTCACTGTGGCCAGGTCTGCACGATCCAAGTACGGTCGCAGCTGGCACACCAGCCGAAGCTGGGCAAAAGCCCCCTTGGCCACAGCCGCCACCTGGGAATACAGGAGCAGCTGCGCATCCAGGAGAACCCCCAAGCTGCGGACCTGCTCCTTCAGAGGGAGTGCAACCCCATTCCGAGCAGGACGATGATCCAGTACCTGAGTTGCAGACTTCTGGACCAGAAGAACCTCTGTCTTTTCAGGATTTAATTTCAGCTTGTTTGCCCCCATCCAGCTCCCAACTGCCTCCAGACAACGATTCAGGACATCGACCGCCCCCTTGGAGTCGGATGGAAAGGAGAGAAAGAGCTGGGTGTCATCAGCATATTGATGACTCCCTACCCCAAACCCCCGGATGACCTCCCAGCGGCTTCATATAGATATTAAACAGCATGGGGGATAGAATTGACCCTTGTGGCACCCCACACCTCAAGGGCAAGGGTGCCGAACAAGCATCCCCCAGCACCACCTTCTGGGATCTATCAGCCAGGAAGGAGCGGAACCACCTCAGAACAGTGCCTCCAAGCCCCAACCCAGCCAACCGACCCAGAAGGACACCATGGTCAATGGTGTCAAAAGCCGCCGAGAGGTCCAGCAGGACCAACAGAGATGCACTCCCCCTGTCCAGTCCCTGGCGCAGGTCATCCACCAAGGCGACCAAGGCTGTCTCTGTCCCGAACCCCGGCCTGAAGCCAGACTGGAATGGATCCAGATAATCAGCTTCCTCCAAGATCCTCTGGAGCTGAGACGCCACTACCCGCTCGATCACCTTGCCCAGAAACGGAATATTTGAGACTGGCTGGAAGTTGTTCAAAATAGTGGGATCCAAGGAGGGTTTCTTCAGGAGGGGGCGCACCACCGCCTGCTTCAAAGACAGCGGCACCACCCCCTCCCTCAGAGATGAATTTACCACCCTCCCCGTCCACTCAGCCAGCCCCGCCCGGGCAGCTCTAATCAGCCATGCTGGACAAGGGTCAAGCGGGCAAGCAGATGGTCTCACGCTCCAAAGAATCCTGTCCACATCCTCAGGTTCTACAAGCTGAAAAGAATCCCAGGAAGAAGAACAGACAGGTGCCTCAGGGACATCATTAGATACTGCTAACGCGGCGTCCAAGTCATGCCGAATCCGATCGACTTTGTCCACGAATGCTTGGCAAACTCATCACAGCGAGCCACTGTGTGTTCCTCCCCATCTACTGGGGGGGCCAGATGGAGCAGGCCCCGGACTACACGGAAAAGCTCAGCTGGACGGTTCTCCGCGGACGCGATGCCGGCAGAAAAGAAAGCCCTCTTCGCTGCCGCCACCGCCACGGAATAGGCTCTGAAGTGAGCTCTAGCCTGTGCCCGGTCGGAGTCAGCACAAGTTTTCTGCCACCGTCACTCTAGGCCTCTGCCCTGCTGCTTCATCGTCCGCAGCTCCTCAGTAAACCAAGGGGCCGCTCTGACTCTGCGGCTTGGTCGAGGACGCTCAGGAGCAATCAGATCCAGAGCCCTGGTCATTTCCCCATTCCAGAGGTCAACCAGGGCGCTGGGTGAATTGCCAACTCTGTCAACAGGAAAGTCCCCCAGAGCCCTCAGGAATCCATCCGGATCCATCATCCTCCGGGGGCGGACCATAGAGTGAGGTCCCCCACCACTGTGGAGGCGACAAGCCGCGATAAGCCTAAATCCCACCAGGAAGTGATCTGTCCATGACAAAGGAATGATGTTAATTTCCTCCACATCCAGATCACCATCCACCTGTCCAGCAGTAAACACCAGGTCCAGCGTGTATCCCGCATCGTGCGTCGGGGCAGATATTCTCTGAGACAGACCCATGGTTGCCATGGCGGCCATGAAGTCCTGAGCCGCAGCTGTCCTCGGGGCCTCAGCGTGGACATTAAAGTCCCCCAACACCAATAGGCGAGGGCACTCCAACGCCAACGCCGAGATCACCCCGGTCAGCTCAGGCAGGGAGACTGTTGGGCAGCATGGTGGGCGGTACACCAACAGAATCCCTATTCTGTCTCGCCCTTCCAACACGACATGGAGGCACTCAAACCCAGTGGACTGTGAGACAGGGTACCCAGTGAGACTGATGGTATCACGATAGACTATCGCAACTCCGCCTCCCTGCCCCTGTAGTCGTGGCTGCTGCAATACCCGGAAACCCGGCGGGCACATCTGGGAGAGACTTACCCCTCCCAACTCATCCAGCCAGGTCTCCGTAATACACACCAGGTCAGCACCTTCATCCAGGATTAAATCCTGGACTAGGCAGATTTTATTGTTAACTGACCTAGCGTTCAAGAGCAGCAGTTTCAGACTCAGGGGACTGTTGGCCAGACCGCCAAGGGTCAGAGGGATGGGAGAAGGGCCAGAAAGAGGGACAGTCTGCCTGTGACTGACCCTCGTTCTCCTGAAATGGCCTGCCCAGTCGCCACCGCCATATCTTCCGTGACCCGTCACTCTGCTAATGGTGGCCGCCCGCCCCTCCCCTAGGCTCCCTCAAGGTGTCAAACACATAGCCCTTCAGTGGAGCCTACTTCCTGACCAGACGACCTAAAAAGCTCACACACTCGGCACACACTCAGTCACCACCTCACTCTCCAGTCAATCCGTATCTAAAAGCGCTCCCTCCAAACCCCAACCACTCCTGTCCAGCAACCCCCGCCTCCCTCTCACCGAGGCGTGGGTCCTGCACCCCACACCCTTGCCCCCGTCTCACCGGGGTAGAGGTCCCACTCGTCCCCCCTAGGCCTCACTCTCACTGAGACCAAGGTTAACCACTCCTCTAGCACCATTCACAGAACCCCTGCGCTTACCATACTACCCCAATCATACACACTCAACCCTCACTCACTCTACCTTCTACACACTCTACACACTCAATATCACTCACTCTACCTTTCTCTCGATGCTGACATGGCTCTGAGTAATAATCTGAGTAATAATGGTGGTGTTTATTTTAAAATCCAAATTTCTGCAATATTCTCCCATCTTCCACAGCAGAGGAAGATAGAGTTGGCATTGGCTGTGGAAGATAGAGTTGGCATTGGCAATGCATATGTAACTCCCCACAGCTATATTTAGATACATCTGGTTTAACAGGCCTAGACTAGCATCCAGGCAATTTATGAGGCTGATGAATTTATCAGCTGCTCTTTCTGCCATCCTGTGGTGGTTGTTAAGTACTACATAGGGATTACCTTATCAAGGCTTACTTAAACATGTACATTGTGGAAATAGCAGCATAATGTTGGTGTGCTACCATGATGAATGGTGCAGTACAATTCATGATGAATTGTGCTTCAGTGGTGGTGTGGGCCTTGTACTCTGTATATGACAAAAGTAGTCATACATGCGAATGGGGAAAAATCTTTTTCCCATACAGGATCCAGACCTCAAAGAGGATTAATAATCACAGTGTATTCTTCTTCAAACAAAGGTTGATAACTGTGTGTTCAAACTGTTCATCAGGCAGAATCGAAAGGTAAGTAAATCTTAGTGGATTAAGTAGAGACCTTAGATTTCTGTGCCCCAGCAGAAGGCAAGCAATGTGTGTCTCATCTGGCATTTAATACATTGCATCACTGCAAACAGGCACACCTGGCTGGGAGGCTGTAGCACATGCACCTATCATAGGGAGCAGAGAGAATAACAAGCATTTGAAAATACCATAAACCACACCTGTTCTCTGGCTTGAGATGCATACTCAGAGTTTGTGAGGGAGAGTGGTGCCACCAGAGTGTACATGCGATGGGCAAGAGCCTGGTGGCTTGGAACATTACTTTCCTTCTCCTGGGAGAGCTGAAATGGAACTCTGCAGAGGAGGGTTCTCCCTTTGGGAGAGGGCAGCACCATTTTGGAACAAGGTTTTGGAGAATGACAAAAAGTAAACATTTCAATTTGAGGCCTCTAAAGTAGTTAAACAGAAAATTAATACAGGTGTCCTTCACTGAACAGCCATTCTGAGGCCTGCGGAGGCCAGGAACAGGGCTCTGGAGAGGTGCACGAAATGGAACAGGCCTCAAACTTCAAAAGGTAGGGAAAGCACCGCTTAACAACGGTGCCGCTTAAAGACAGAGTTCAGGGAACGCATCCCCATTGTTAAGCGGGGGACACCTGTAGTACTGTACAACATCTAAGGCTAAGGCAGGCTCTATAACTCTCAGAAGGCGTACATGGCTGTGTTCTGTCTCTCTGCTTCCATAGATATACTTTTATACTGTATAGAAGATCTACCCTTTAATTGGGAGGGCCTGTTCGGTACTGCCACAGATGACTCTCTGGAGTTTCTGAAGAAGATCCAAGTGATGACAAAAACCTTCAGAATTGCTTCTGCCTCTCCTGCAAAAGTAAATACAAGCCAATAGCAATACAGTACTCATATTTTTGTTAGTATTCACTGTTGTGCCTATCTCCTGTTTATCATATCAAATTCAACAACTTTTAGGTCACATGACACTGACCATGGCAGTCACCTCATTGTCATGTCTGTGCATGAGTCCTTACAGAGGTGGTTCTTGTTAGTATTCAGACCTGACGTTTGTTGCCAATGCAAATGGGTACATGTTCCAGATCAAGTCCTACATTCCGTACAGTGGTAGGCTATCTCAACCAATCTCTTCTAGGGTGCACCCTCCCATCCTAACACACCATCCAGAACAATAACCACTGACATATCAGTGTGGGGATGGGGAGCTCATTGTGGTTCTCTTGAAATAAATGGGTTTAATCACCACAAGAAAGGAAAACCCATATCAATTTTCTAGCTGCTTGCCATCTTCAAAGTACTTAAATAAAAAATTGTAGGAAGGTAATGCACAATACTGCAGCCGTGTACTACATAAACAAACAGGGGTAGTGGCGTTGAAGACCTTTGCTCCTTGACATGCTCAATTAGCGACTGGTGCGTTCAACATCACTTCACCCCCAACAGCAATTCATCTAACCAGAGTATCCAACAACTTGGCAGATGTCATCAACTGAGTGAGAGACAAGGTGGCAGAGCTTAAACACTGATGTCTTCTATCTACAATTCATCACTGGGGTCACCTGTAATCGGCCTGCAATCGGTCTCAAGTGTTGCAAGCGCCACAGCTGAGCTGGACATGATCCCTGCTCTATAAGGGACATGTTCCTAATTCTGTGGGAAGGGGCTCTCTTCTATGCATTTCCCTCCTTTCTAATAATCACTGAGATCATCAACAGGATACACAAGTTCAACGTTGACTGAATCCCAATAACACCACAGTGGCCAAGGAAATGTACTTTGTGCTACTGCTCAGTATGGAGAGGGACAAGTATCTTCATATCACCTGAGCCTCCTATCCCAAGATTGAGGTTGAATATTATACCACTGTCTTGAAACAGTAAAGCAGATTACATGAAGGATCCAAAGTTAACTGGCATTGATGGGAAGCTAAATAATATCCTAGTGCACTTGAGGAAACCATTGATAAATAAAACCTGTTCAGTGATGTTGAAATGTCTCTGCACATATGTGGCATGTGAACAACTTTCGCCTATTGGATGCTTCCATCCAGGACATTTATCTCAAGTCTACAAGTTTGGCAAATTCTTCACTTAGAATTCCGTTCGGCACTCTATAGAAATAGAGTACCTGTTTTGTCACACACCCACTGATCGCAGAGTTCTTCAAAGGCTTCAAAAGTTTATCCAACTAGCATCCACCATCAAATTTCCAGTTCAAGCATGGAGTTTGTCTTTGGCCTTGTTCAATTAACGGACAAAATGTTTGAACCAATAGCTAGAGTGGATCTATGCTGTTCAAAACAGTGTTTCTGATAGCTGCTGTGTACTGAGTGCTCTATGCTCTGACCCTCCATTCATTGTATTTCATTCAGACAAAGTGGTAATGAGCCGTGACGTGACTGACTTTTTTTTCCTAAGGTGACCTCAACATTCAGTTTCAGTTAGAACTTGACCCTGCCTGTTGCCTTTCAGAATCTGACTTCAGAGAGGGAATGGGCTCTGTACATGCTGAACATTAAGTGAGACCTTTCCTTCTGTTAATAGAACTGCATCATTCTGGGCAGGCTGTTTATCTTTGACCGAGGCCACACAAGGGCCAGAATGTCTCTACCCTGTTCACTGGGTAAATAACAGCCCAATCCTAACTAAACTCCCCTGCGTAACTGTAGTGGCGCCAGCATAGAATTTCGCTGGCTACTAGAGGTCTCCTTGGGGTAAGGGGACATTTGTCCCTTTGCCCAGGGGCAACTCAGGCCTGTGTCAGCAATATTGCTGGCGCAAGTCTGTGTTGCCCTATGTCAGCAGATCAGGCCCAGGCAGGGGGATAGGATATGGTGCATGCCAGCGCCACCAATTCTGCCCCCTCCTGGACCTGATTCACCCACCCCTGTCACTGCTTTCCCCCCACCCTGTTCTGTCCCTCATGCTGGCTTGCCTGCTCCTGTGGGAAGGATAGAGCCCTCCTGCCAGCGCTTCCTGGAGTGTTGTTGCAATGTGCTTTACAGCAGATTTGCAACAGCATGCGCCAGTGCAGCGCGTGCTCTGCTGGCGCAAGGTAAGGTTAGGATTGGGCCACAACTCTCCAGCACTGATGCAGCTCTGCCAATGGGGCACATACTACATCCTGCAGTGGGGGGCAGTTACAGAGGCCGAGTAACACGCTAAGTAATGTGCCAGCTGCCCTGATGGGGCTACACAGATGTGCACCAGCTGTTTTGCTGGCATAAGTCCGAGGAGGAGGAGGCCACCACCGATCCGTCCCCCTTCCTGGGCCCAGATGATTAATCCCACCTCCCAGAACACCCCCATTCCACCTTCCCCCCACCCCTCCGCTGCCTGGCGGGGACTCACTTCTCTGCCATCGTGGTGCTCTGTCCTGCGGTGCCAGAGGAGTGGCACAAGCCTCTCCACTGGCACCACTTCGTGTGATGCAAATGTGCCTTACAACACCCAAGACTGGCAGAGCAGTCACTCCACCAGTCTAAGGTCGGACAGGATTGCGCCGTAATTGCAGGATTGCGCACAGGATTGCAGTGAGAAAGTCAGAAATCTTCCTTTTGTACCTGGTACATTATGTGATATCTGTTGACAGAATTTTAAGCAAATACAGCCATTTGTTAAACACAATGTGCACTTCTATTGTATTTCGGCACTTGCAACTTTCCCTTTCTATATTTTTAGTAGGTGCATGTATAGGCTGTGATTGTATATATCTTTCTGTAACACTGTGCATTGTACAGCAGAGGGAGTATTTTGTCAGGAAGAGAAGGCATTTGTCACAGTATCACAGAGCATATGGCGCAGCTCTATTAAAATGTGTATTTAATTTTTTTAAAACTGTAGCAATCAGGTTCCAGTACAATATCAAATATAAGTAAGTAGCTCGACCGAGAATGGTTTTCTTAAGTAAAACTTTGTTCTGATTCTATCTTATAGTCAGGTTTTATGTCCATAATATAGCAATTCCCAAAGGGGGAAGAAAAAAATTAAAGTTTCTCCATAATATGTGAAAAAGCTTAATTATGTTGCTTCTTTTCAATCATGAGAGGATAATCAAGAATAATGCTGTTATCTTATGGGTAAGTAAATTAAAATTGCATATGTAAGTTTTGCAAAATTGGTGTTTGCAGTTCAAAAAGAAACCCAATAATTCTCTATTTTTCCATTGAGAATTGGTGTTGTTTTTGAAATGCACATGTTATTATAATCAAACAAATACAATCAAATATAAAAAACCTGTAAACAATAAAACTGCAGAAGCAGCAACTAAAACCATTAACTTTTTGAATGAGTTACACCACTGGATGACAGTAGAACTGCTCTTACAGTCCAATCACATCTTCCACCATTGACAATGATTCATCCAACAGTGGGGGGTAGGCGAACAGAAGGCCAACCAGAGGTAAGTAAAACACTTTTTAACTTATCTCTGGGTAGGCCTCCTGGCCGCCTATGGGTCTCCCTGGACCCACACCAGCTGGCATAAGTCCGAGGAGAGAAAGGGAGCAGGGCAGGCTGAAAAATGGGGGATAGTATCCGTCGTGCATTTTTGCCACTAAGACCCACTCCCTTCAGTCTGTTTCCCACCCCCTGCCCTCCCCACACTGGAACACCCGCGAATATCCCCCCTTCCCCCACCGTCAACTTACTGACACCAATGGGTCCTGGAGCCATTGGCGCATGTGCTGCACCTCTGGCCATTTGTGGCAGTGGCCCAGAAGTGCATGATGGCATGCCGGCTTTCGCAAAGGTCCTTGTGCTGCTGGAGCAAGAGTTCCAGGCTTAAATAGGATTGGGCTATTAAGTAAATTAACGGCACAATCCTGACTAACTTTAAGCGACCAGCCTAAAGGGCCGTCTGCTGTATCCTATGGCCGTTCCTGGGCTGTGCCGGGGCAGACTGGGAGCACCTTGGGAGAAAGAGACATTCATGCCCTTCCCCTGGTGTCAGCCGGCTGGAGCACTATGGGCCTCCTTGGATGTATGGCAGGTCCAGACCTGGCGTTCATTCAGGGAGGCCATGTAAGGCCAAACCGGCCTGGGAACGGGCATAGGATTTTTGCTGAAAACTGGAAGTGGGCTTTGTGACGTGATCGCCACTGTTTAGAGCCTTGGGGAGGCCTGCAGAGGCAGCAGCAGCTCCCCGACCCTTTGGGGAGCTGGCAGGACAACTATGTACGTTGAAAAAGCATTTCTATGTCGGCAGCAGGCATAATCCTGGAGCGCCGCCGCAGATGTTCAGGCTGGCCACCCACCTTAAAGTAATACCAGCCACTTCCAGAAAAGTGGTGGGTCGCAACCCACCACTTTGAGAACCCCTGGGACAGTGACATGAGACAGATGCAACCTCAATGTGTGGCAGCATGGGATTCCCTCTCCTCCTTTGCTTACCTATGTGGGTGCATTGTTCTTGTTTTCCTTGTTGGAGAAAGGCTCCAGTTGGATGCCTGTCTGTGGAGTCCTCGTGGAGGAGAATACCTGCAATAAGAATTCTGAGAAGACAGTTGTTAACAAAGTATCTTGGCATATATGTTGTTAGGGACTAGAAGTTGTTTGTGCAGAGTGCTCCCTCTGTGCACCAGAGTGCTCCCTCTGTGCCCCTTTCACCATAGTTCCCATCACCAAAGTTTCCTTACTGTGTTCTAAGTGTGAACGATGAGAGGCCAGAGGGGTATAGGGCTTGTGCTGAACATCTTTATCATCTCAGCTATAGTCTCCCTGGCAGGAGCTTTATTCTGGAGTTGGTGTACTGTGATTGGCTGCCAAATGTATTCTGCATCCTATGCTCTATCATCGGAAGGTGGTTGAAGAGGGGGGTGGCAAGAGGTGCCAATTTCTGGTGTTTTTCTCTTGTTCCCTATGAGTTTACTCCTTCCTACACTGGCTCTACAGTTGTTTTAGCATTTTGGGGGCATTGGGGGCATCTCCATTGTCTGAGGGGTGCTTGGGATATGACGTACGTCAACTCCTCTTCATCCTGACCATGTCCCTCCCGTGTCGCTCTCACATTATACCTCCAATCTTTTCAATGTTTCAGCCCATCTGCGGACAGAGTTGCTTCCTTAATTATTAGGGCATTCATTTTTAAAGTTGATTTTTGATCTCTTCAATTAGTTATCTTGCTAGTTTTGTCTGTTATTTCTTTTTAAGCAGATGCTACACCTGGCTACTTCATGATCCCACCCCAAGGTTCTCAGCTAGAGGAAGGGGGCATTCCTATCCAATGGGGTTGCCCTCTTGAACCAGGAGGCAGGGTCTGTCAAAATCACATGGTCTCCGTGTGGAGGGTTCCATCTCCCGGACAGGCCCTGACTTGCTGGCAACAGGTCACGTCTTTAGGCACTCTCATGTGTGGGAGAGCGATTGTTTGAATTTAGGAACAGCGGTTTTGAGGAATAAGGTCTCTGTTTTATTCCCTCCCTAGTAACAACGCAAACACTGAATCCAGTTTATTGAGGACTGCATTGGTGCATGGCTGGGGTTGTGCAAATTCAGTTTTATTCAGAGGCGTCACTAGGGTTTGCGTCACCCAGTGTGAGAACTCATTAGCCATTGGCCAGCCCAGGCTGGGAGGGGGTGGGGATGTCGGCGGCGCGCTGCACCGATATCCTCTGCTTGTTCCCAGCCTGAACCTGGCGTACATCTGAGGAGGCCCATAGGGCCCCAGCTGGCTTACATCTGGGGAAGGGGACAAATGTCCCCTTCTCCTGAGGTGCTCCTAGGCTGCCCCGAGGCAGCCCAGGAACGGCATAGGATACAGTGGCTGGCCCTTTAGGCTGGCCGTATATCTTTAGGCAGGATTGGGCTACCCAGTTTGGGAAGAAGTGCATGTGAAAGGGAAATGTGTGAAGGTAAGTACTGAAGGAGCAAAATGAAGTTAAACAAAATGTGACAATGAATGCTTGTCTTTCCATTCCCTAAACTGAGGCTAACAGGGATGATTGAAAGCTTTCTGAAGTTAATGAAATGGCCCTCTCCAGTGAAACACAGGCAAGGATCTTGTGATCAGGATGCAGCATACGGAGATAGGTTGAGATGACAATGTCCTGATTGCCACTTCTACATCTATACTAGATGTAAAGTTTAATTTTGCTTTGCTCCAGCAATTTAGTTTTCTCACCACAGGATGTAAACAGCAGTGTGTGCACCTGCTTCTTATCACTGCTTTATGAAATAAAATCACATCTTGCAGAAATTATATAAAAAGAACCTAGTAAGGCTGTAGTAATGTTGTAATATGAATTATAAATATTTTCTCGAGATTGGAAACAAGGACTTTTCATATGTAAATTAAGAAAGCATCAGTGTATGCATGTAGGCTGCATCATCTTCAGCAAACTATTTTTTGAAACTAGTATTTGAAACAATTTTGACAGAGATTTGCTTTTCTGCTTATTTCTAAGGACTGATTGTTTTTCCTGGGGAAACAATACTGCAAAGGGAATGTGTCTGGAGAAAACAATATGAAAGCCTGATCAACAGATTATTTTCTTATTTGTTTTGGTCATCCATTCAAAGGGGTTAAAATGAATGGCTATTATGGGGATAATGACATAAAAACCAAGAGTAGGGTGATCTGACTATCATCTGTGGACTCTTTAACTGTCACTGCAGAACAGCTTGCTGTAACTCAGGGGTGGGGAACCTCCGGCCCGCAGGTCGATCCGGTCCGGCCCCTGCGGGACCTGACCGATCTGGCCCGCGGGACCAGAGGCTCCACCGCCCGCCTAGTCACTTTAAAATCGGCCTTTCTGCAGCTGCGCAGATCGCTGTTGAGGCCGAGAGATTGCCCTCTCGGTCTCAACGACGATCAGCGCAGCTGCAGAAAGGCCGCTTTCAGAAGGAGAAGGTGCCGAGGTGACGCCATTAGGGGTGACACCTCTAATGAAGCAGACTTTCAAAATGCCTATACAATAATTGCCATTATTTCAAATTCAGTGCTGTGCAACAGCTGCAATAAGGTTCTGGTGTGGTTCTCATTGCATTGGCTTCATGCTTTGTAACCATGCTTTGTAATCATAAGCAACAAGTGTTATCTGTGTCTGTTATTAGAGGCTCCGAAACTGCTAATCTGATCTGCATCAGCACAGCATAATTTGAAAACCTGTAGGCAATCTCCCTTTAACACTCAGTTGTGTGCCCTGATCCTTTATGAACTACTGCACCTAAGCCACCGGTAGCCATAGTAGAGTCTTCAATACTGTGTGTTCACACGGCCCACCATGACATCAAAGGAATTCAGTCACTCATTGTCAAACAATGCTCTAATTTTTCATAAGATCATTTGCTATTTGCTAAAAATGTTGTGCACTCTAAAAAGTTGTCTTTCTGCATCTATATCTGCACTAACACTGGTGGTATGAATTAGCGCAAGAAACTCCAGGCACACTTCCTAATGTCAAAAAGTCTAATAGATTTTCTAAAGTCAACTAAAGTTGACTAAAAGTTATAGATCAACTGCTACCATTTTATCTCCAGTTTCAGATCTTGTTTAGATGTCCTTCATTTTTTTTTTGTACAAGAATTGGCTCCATATAACTCACACAAAACAGGCATCCCAATTTCAATTCTATATTGACATTAATATGTTGTCTGTAATACAAAAATGTTGATGAAAATGCAAATCTATAAAACAACTTTCAATTTCAACTAATCAATCTTGGATAATATCTTCTTCCAAGGAGCTCTGAGGTATGCGAGGTATGTAATGCTCAGGCTTAGTCACACTTAGCTTTGAAGATGAAACTACACCAGCCACCTTGAGATAATTTTCTAGGCCCTCCAAAAACATATCAACATTTCTCAATTAATGTTTCTAACTATATTCTGAGAGGGGGCCATTCAGGTGTAACCAAGTCACATTTAGATTTTAGTTTGTGCAAAATATCCCAGCATAGTCCAACAATTTTTTTTTTCTGGTGCTTTGGAAGTTAGACCTATTCTTGGGTATATTTGGGGTGCTGATTCAAAAAATGTCATCAGATTTGCCCTATCAGCTCTAGTTTTGGAGATACGGTATAGCCACCTTATATGCTGATTCAAGCAGCTTCTTCATGAGGAAGCCATTTTTTGAATCAGCACCCAAATATACCCAAAAATAGGTCTAACTTTTAAGACACCAAAATGTGTGTGGGGTTGTGTAGTTTGTTAAGTTCAGCCAAAATGTCAAACTATGATTTGCCACAGACCATGATTAGAAGTCTTTATCATGGTCAAAAATGTTTGACAATGGTGTTTTTTTTAATAATTGTTGAATTAAAATGCAAAATATGGTATTTTGTGTTTTTATTCACAGATGCGAATTCTTAAGCATCAGGTTTAATATCATTACATTTGCAGTCTTCATTGCTTTAAAATACCGTATTATGGTGTTTTGTGTTTTTATTCAGTTATCAACAAAAACAAACACCTCTAATCATGGTACATTAGTGGAGGAGAGAGTACATGAGCCCAAGGTGCCTGGGTAAAACAAATAGCCGCCACCAGTGTTAGGTGGCTGCCTTTTTTTTTAAACCTAAGAGTACTGATCACAGTGACGCTATGTCACCTTGTAATGTTCTAAGGAGCTTATGGGTTAAAAATGGTAGGGAGGAATGCTTCCAGGATAAATGCTGCTGATACCAGGGAGTTTCACCACTTCTTACCCCCCTCACTCACCCTCCCAAAATATCTAAAATGCCCCCTAATTTTGCTGCCTTTGAATAGGATGATGAAATAGGGGCTCATTTCGTCCCAGTACTAGTTTAATGGTCCTTTCCCATGATCTAGGACAGTAGATTGTCTGGAGCAGAATTTCCTACACCATTGCTTTTGGTGCAGCAGGAGTAGTATGTTTTGTTAAACAGATGGCATCTCTGCCTACTGTTTGTTTATTTAAAACATTTATATCTTGCTTTTTCCTTCAGTCAGAGGTGGCTAATAATCAAGCTAAAATCACAATACAGAATTGAGTATTAATCCCAATTAATTAATCCCAGTTAATTAGTTGCACAAGAACCCTGCAGCCAGTTGGAGATGGACAAAATCTTTTCACAGGAGATGCAAAAACCTTTTATGGAAACGTTTATGCAATAACTGCCCTAACTCTACATCAGTGATGGCGAACCTTTTGGGCTCAGTGTGTCAAAAATTCAGAACTTGACTCTGCTGGTGTGTGTCCCCGTCCCCCTGAACAAAAGAGAAACAATTCTTCTTGTTCACGTGAACGAAGACTGCGAATATGGGGGACCCTTTAAAGATCATTTAAAAAAGTAAAAAGTCAGAAAAAGCCTTCCCTACCGTTGCGCGGCAAAACCAAGCTGTTTGCAGAGCTGAAGGACAGTCTTCTGCGCTCCTGGAAGCCACTTCTGGGTCGTGAGACAGTCCCCTTTTGCCCATCACGATGTATTCTGAGGCAAGCCAGGGCGTGGAAGCGCAGAAGACTGCCCTGCAAACAGCACGATTTTGCCGCATGGTGGTAGGGAAGGTTTTTTTCTGACTTAAAATTTTTTTTTAAAGGGTCCGCCATACTCGCAGCCTCAACAGATACTGAGATCCTGTAGTTGTTGTCAGGTGTTGGTGAACGCTGGTGTGTCACCCAAAACATTGTGGCGTGTCACCTTTGACACACGTGTCATAGGTTCGCCATCACTGCTATACATCCTCTTTCCTGCTCTGCCTCATTCCCCTCTGTTACCTCACTGCCAGGGAGGTCTCTGTGCCAGCATTTTTATCACTCTTGAATTAACCATAAAAAGATGGATTTATAGATAAGATCCTAGACAGAGTGAATCACTGAACTGAACCAGAAAGCTATGCTTATGAATATTGGCCTCTGATAGAGATTAGAGGAAGATCACAAGGCATTAATATTTTCAGCCATTTACTGCATACTTTAGCAATCTATACAATCTAAATACAGTATATGTACTGTGACCATTTTACCTAATGCTTTTATTCTTAACTTCTTGAAATGCTAAAGTCCTTCTTTTGAATCAGATTATACTGCTACCTGTCAGTACACATTCCTGGAGGCGAGTTCAGTTTTGCTCAGAGAATGGGGAGAGGAAGAAAAGAGAAAAGCCAGCTATTTTTTGTTTACTATTTATAAGTCTGATTTGTATTCATTTTATTTCATTGGTGCCATCTTGTAATTACATTGGAAAGGATCAACAGCTGATCCTTATTCTTAAACCTTTCATGTTTTTCAGATTAATCTATAGACTGATTTCACTCTGTGCTGAAGAGACCTAATTTTTGAGACTTTTCTCTTGAAGAAGCTACTGTGTGTTCCTTCCATCATTTTCAGTGCCATCCTCTTTTTCCAATTCTGTTGCAACATGCTGCTGCAGCACCAATGTATTGAACCTTCAATGATAGTAGTTCTTGGCAGGCATTGCTATAACATACAATTAAATTGTGTTTGGTAAATGGTACATCAGATATGACAGGATACGCACGTCTTTTTGATGTATAATGACATTCAGAATGATCTCTAGAGCTCAATTGATAAACAGTCTGAAGAGTCAGGGGTCTATGGAGCTTCTTGTTTGATTTAAAATTTGTAAGATCAGCACGTGATCTCCTTTTGAACGTACTCCATTCTGATGCAATCAATGTAGCTAATGTCATTGACAGTACATGCTGAATATACAATTAATAAGTCTGAAATTGTCAATGTTGGGGATTATAAATGGGGGATGATTAAAAAAACAAGATAAAACCCGCTGTTTTGTAATAAGCATCTGTGCCAGTTTTAAGCTGAGAAGGAGGGGGGCAAATCAATGCATTTCAATGTATTCCTGTCTTCATTGCCAATGTAATTCAATAAATATGTTAATTAAGTATTCTGAACAGGAAAAAAGAATTGAAAACCTTTATTCTTAATCCCATTCATTTTGACAATTTTTGTGTTTTTCCCCCTCATGAAATTATCTGTTTTTGTTTTACTCTGAAAGCTAGCGTCAATTAAGTAGCAAAAACTTGAAAAACTAGAGAGAACTTTTTCATTCGAAAGCTTTCATGGCCAGCAGATATAGTTAGAGAAACAGGTAGTACGGGTAACGCAGCCATATCTATGTAAAAAACACAGCAATCCGACTGAGGTTTAAAAACAATGACTATTTTATCTGGGTTCAATGATGTATTCCCGGACAAACAGAAATTATTAAGAAACCACAGCTGGACAAGTGAGCCCAACGTTTCGTGTCCTAATCTGGACACATCTTCTGGGGCAATCCAAAAAGGAATGAAAGATGTTATAGTTCTCGGCGTCTTGCTTCGTTGTTTTGAACTTCAGAAGTTAGGGAAACATGCATGTTAGGCAAAACAACGAAGCAAGACGCCGAGAACTATAACATCTTTCATTCCTTTTTGGATTGCCCCAGAAGATGTGTCCAGATTAGGACACGAAACGTTGGGCTCACTTGTCCAGCCGTGGTTTCTTAATAATTTCTGTTTGTCCGGGAATACATCATTAAACCCAGATAAAATAGTCATTGTTTTTAAACCTCAGTCGGATTGCTGTGTTTTTTACATAGATATGGCTGCGTTACCCGTACTACCTGTTTCTCTAACTAGAGAGAACTTTGTTTTTCTTTTTGAATACACTCTTAAAGCAAAAAAGAAATTCTTCCAGTATCATAACCAGTGAACTTTACTTATATAGTATTTGTTTTCTGTGGGTAGGTGCTCATACATTACGCAGCATCAAAATCAGTTTTGCCACTGAATGCTGTCAACAGGGAGTCACAGCCAATCTTGGTTTTCAAGCAGGGACGTGCAGTCAGTTGCAAGGCAGAGCCTCACCAGACCAAACAAGAAAAAACAAAAACAGGGACTTTCTGCCGCTCCTTTCAGCTCCAGCACAGTTGGCTCCCCTGCCCAATGAAAAAAGCCAGGCAGGTTGGCTCAGGCTGGCTTCTCCAATGAAAACCAGGCAAGGCACCTGCATCAGCAGTAGCTGGGGAGGCAGTAGGCAGAGTTGCCCCCGATCCCTGCTGTGTGTATGTATACCAGGGGTGCACAACTTGGAAGTAGGTAGGGGCCAATACAAATAGACTAAACTTCTTCGGGGCCGCACGGGGGGGGCGTGTCAAGGAAACGTGATGTCACTTCCTCAGGAAGTGACATCACAGGGGGTGTGCCCATGAGCTGGAAAATATCCAGAAAAGCAACATATTAATAAATAAATAAAGATATTTACAGAATTAAAAATTCGGATTTGCCCTCCTGCCGCGAATCCGAGCCTCCTCCTCACATGGAGCAGCGCCAGCGCCAACGGGGCAAGCCCCAAAACCTCTGCGCCCGTTGGCACACAAGAGGAGATGTGGCTCTTCCGGCTCCTAGCCAAATGCCAGGAGACTCCAGCTGATCGGCGGCGATCAAACGCCGCCTTCAGCAACGGCCTCAAAGCCTCCGGGCCAATGCGCTCGCAAGGCTCAGTGACTTCGTCCTTCTCGCTCGGCGACCCGAGCAAGAAGGCTGCACAGCTACGCGGCTGGAGCGAAGACATCGGAGATCCCTTGGCGCTCTCTTCGTAAGCAACGCACACCAAGGGATCCCTGATTTCTTCGGGGGCCACCGGAAATCCTTCGGAGGGCTGCAAGCGGCCCTGGGGCCGCATGTTGTGCACCCCTGATGTATACCAAAAGAAAATGGATAGTTCAAGACACCCGGCTCCAGTTTACAGCCCCAGGGAGGCAGCTATGAAGCTGCCTGGGGGGGGGGGGAGAGAAAGAGACACGTCGTCCTCATTCTCTAGCTCTGATTGGTGGAAAGAGACAAATTATGATTTGAAATTATTCCTGGTTCCCTATGAGAGAGAGAGAGCGCTTTTGGAATGCTGAGTCCGCCATCTGCCCCCCTTCACTAAGTTGGCTGGGATGGAGAATTTACCAATCCTTTTCTTTTGTACCAGCTGGATTTTGGGGCTGGTAAGTAAGATGCAATAGGGTTAAAAATGACCCCCCAAATATTGAAAAAGGAAGCATTTCTAAACATTTTTGCAGATATCTATGATGAAAAAAAGTTTTGCTAGGTTACAACAAAGGTTGTCACCTTTAATGGTTGTATAGGTGAGGGCATTTCATCAGGTGCAGCTGCTTTAGCAGTACCATCAGCAGTTACAGCTGCCCAGATTCTGTCTTCTACACAACTCTTAAGAACACAAGATACCCTAATGGTGGAAGGTTGGCCAGCCCTGTTGTAACTAGAAAAAAATTCAGGTCTGTACAAACCTGTAGACCTGGTTTGTAGACCTGAGGGGTACTATTGACCCCTAGAATAATTTGTTGTGTTATTGAGACAAGTGAAAAATTTGTCTGTTTTGAAAAGAGACAAAGCTTTGTGATATCCTCTATATTTTTTTCTTGTAAGAAGTGGAAAGAACAGGTTGTGTTCTAAGTAGGCTTACCATATTTTCCCGACCTTCAACCGGGACACCCCCCCACACCAATTAAATAATTTAAAATTAATTAATTAAATAATTAAATGTCTGAGCCGGGCTCGCTCACCCAGGCCGCTCCTCGTCGTCGCCGCCGCCGCCGCCACCGAGATTTGCCCTCACAAGATTTTGGCGCCGACATATTGGATCTCGCGAGATATCGCGAGCCAACTTGCTGGCACCTGGGTAAGTTACCTAAGTCTCAAAATGGCGGCGGTGGCTAGATTCCGGGATTGCAGCATACAAAATAAGAGCTGGAAGGGGGGAAACGTGCCTGCCTGCAGGGGAGGCAGGGTGGGACGCCCTCAGGAAACCATGGAGGGGGTGTTCGCTCTTATCCACGGTTTCAAGTATCCACGGAGGGGCCTGGAACATATCCCCAGCGGATATGGGGGCCCACCTGTACTCCAGTTGAATTAGTATCTATCTTAGATTAGGCTTAGATTGTTTCTGTCTATGAAAGCTATGGAATACTGTGTGCCAGATTATTTTTTTAACCAAATCAAGACCATACTTTAGAGCAGCGCTTCTCAAACTGTGGGTTGTGACCCACTTGGTGGGTTGTGAGTGGGGCCTTCCTGCCCTCGTCTCCGAACAGCTCCCAATCGAAGCTGTTCTGGAAGCCCAACAACTCACCGGCAGACCCTGGAGTCCTCTTTCAGGTTGTGCCATGCCTGCAGCCCACTCTACTGACCGTGGGCCTCAGAATGGCCTGCAGAAGCCTCCATAAGCTACTTCCAGGCCTGCTGGTGAGTCGTTCCCGCATTGCGACCCACCACAGAGGACGAGGTGGGTTGCAGCACGGGAAAGATTGAGAGCCTCTGCTATAGATAATTCCTTAGTATTTTACTCCCAAATGCTCTGAATGTCTCCAAGAAGGTTGGGGCTTCTGGACGACATACATTGTCTGCTGGTTAAGTTACTATATATTAAAAACTGTCAGAGAAAGAAAAGCAATTTCAGAAGGTCCCTAAATTAATGAGAGTCTGGTTGCATGTTGGTTGCTTTTTTCTACACATCTGGGCCCTAGTTCAGGCTGCCATTCTTAATCATATTTTAATTTTCAAATAAATTGCTTTCATTATCCTTTCATTTACAATACCATGTGTGCATTACTGCTCATTAATGTTTGTCATCTACTATTCTGAGACTGGGGTTTTAAATAACCGTAGTTGCAACACAGTAATTAAAGATGATCCATGTTGGTTTTACAGAAATTATTCCAAAATGTTTAAATACACCAGCCCCAAAGTACAGCTAGAAAGAATTGAAATATATAGACGCTTCTCCACATACACACTTTAGAAAATGTTTTTGTTTGTTTATGAAAAGGAAAGTGGCTTAATAGTTACTACCTAACCTAAAGACCCACATTATTCTGCATCCTCCCATTAAGCTGTATTACTTTGTTCTAATTGACAGACCTGCTGGTTCTCAGTTCTTGGTATATCTTCATGGCACTGATTTGTACATTAGTCCAATCTCATTTATCCAAATAGTCTGGAAAGCAACTGAAAATATTCAGGTAATTAGATGTTTGGTTAAGCAAGGATGATGTTTATGTGAGTTTGTCTTGACATAGTGCTGCATGTGAACACACAGGGAATTTATATAATTGGGACAGATAATGGACGTCTGGCTAATTTGAGGCTTGTTGTGTGTATATGTACAAGAAAACATTTGGCATCCCACATGAATTTTCTTACAAAATACTATTAAAATAATTTGATTGGTCCCCCTCCAAACTGCCTGATGTCTAGTTGGATGTGTTTAATAATTCAAACAGTGCAGAATAATTCAGAAAACTATTTTCCCTTTCACAGGGGGTTGGCATAAAGTAGGAGAAACAGAAGAAACAAGTGTACAAAATTTTACAGATTAAACAGGTAGTGTTGTTGCAATAAGTGCAGTAATGAGAACCTTGGGCTGCAATGCTAAACACTCTTACTAGAGAGTAAGCCCCTTTGAAGACAGTGGGTTGTACTTCTTGTAAACATACATAGGATTTTGCTGTAAGGGCTCAATTTTATCCTCGAGATACACCAGTGTATCCCCATGTATGCTGGTGCAATGACAGCCCTGCCAGTGTAGAATATGTTGATGGATGTTGGTGCAATGTCAGAAAAACACCATACCAACGTAGCTCGGATGTCACTCAGGTGCCAGTGCAACTCCATCAGCAGAGAGGCCAAAACAGGGAGGAGACTGAGGTGTGATGTAGGGGGGTGGATGTGGGAGGGACAAGGAGGAGCCGATATACACCATATCCTACCCATCTTCAGAGAATGGACATGCCCCCACAGTGACGTAGGAGCGCGGGGGGCAGTCTGCCCCCAGGCGGCACGTGGGGGGGTGCCTTACTGGCATCAGCGGTGACAAAATGGCGGTGGCGAAAAAGGCATTGGAGGCGGTACAGGCCACAGATGGCCTTGGAAGCCGTCCACCGCGTCAGAGCGGCATTTGTTTGTGCCTTGTCCCTCCCACCCATGGTCCGATGGAACTTTTCAGCTGGCTGACATCACTCGGGGGCAGGGCAAGTGACATTGGCTCCATCAGTGATATCACGGGGTGGTGGTGGCATAGCTACGCTACTGTGCCCCCAACATGGAAAAATGCTATGCCCATGACAGAGCTGGCATCAGAAACCCATAAAGAGAAGAGGGAAAAACAACAGAAAATTGTACCTCAGGTGCTCAAAGAAAAACTAATAATCCTACTGGGCTAGCATTAAGGTGATGCTCAAGTAAGCTCAAGCCTACTGTTATTTTTACAGTTTAAATGTTAGACTGTGATTTGAATTAGATACATTGTGGGGATTCAAGGGGCACCTTCACTACCTAATACAGTACATGAAACAGAGTTTGTGATGGAGTCTGTAAGATGAGGGAAGGCTGAGTGTGATGGGAGCCATATGGGAAGCAGCAGTCTGCTCCCTCAGCTGGTACCTTGACATCAGAAGTAAACCTCCTCATAAGCAATAGTCTGCTCAGGAATTCGGGTCTTCTCATGTCAAGCAAGTGAGGCTGGAACCAGTCATGGCTGCAAAGGGGAGGAATGGAGGCAAAGAAAGAGAAAGCCGAAAAGGGAGCTCTGTGGCTATCTCATCGGGTTAGGGAGAGAACTGGGGTCTACAGAGGAGAAGGATCAGGGCGTGAGTACCCCTGCCTCTCCGGGTGAGGCAAAGTGGGGTATATAGGCTTGTCCCACATCAGATTTATCCATCCAAATGAAATATATGCTGCTCCGTCCTGGTCGGCGATCTGGTAAGCCTATGCCTAGTGGATACATGGGAGGAGCGAGATAATGTATGATTTGTGGAGTAGAAGATTTTGGGAGCTGTTTATTCCCCTGTAACTGTTGCGAGTTGTTACAGGAAAAAGGAGAGAATGTAGATGTTTGGTGAATGTGTTTGCGCAGAGAGTTGATCTATTGGGTTGCTTGTTAATGACTGCAAGAAGCACTGTCTTCAGTAACAGCTGACACTGGGTCACTGTTAGGACACCTGTTGCTAGTTAGACCGGGTAGTATGAGTATAAGTTGAGTGTCTTTCCAACAGTGTCAAACTTCTGATGATGCCCCTAATGTCAGGGGTGAAATGTAAAGTTACTTGTAACATCTGGTTTTTTGTAATAAAGTATTTGGAAACGACGTAGTCTTACCCGGAAGTATGTGGGTTTCTAACTTAAAAAAAGAAGTCCGTCACTTGGGCATACTTTGAGTGGCAGGTTGACTCCTAATACTTCAAACCCAGTCGGGACATTTAAGGCAAGATGTAATTGACTATTAATGGTTCATAGCAGTTCTTCTAACTGCAAACTGCTGTTTAAAGCTTATACATGATGTGGGTTGTGCCAACAAACTGTCTGAACCCTGAGAAAAAGAAAGTATAATTATCAAGTAAGTCATATTAATGGGGAAATTGTTCTGGTTCCTTTAATGCACAAACCAGAAATAAATTGATTTAAATTCAGAGCTTAACTTCCAAGATAGTGATGGTTTAGGTCTTTTGTCTTCCCTAGAAACTCTTTCATGTAATTTCAGATGTGAGTGGGCTGTAAAGTTGTTTTGTGGTGATAAAAAGGCACTCTAATCTAAAGCGCATGTTCTGCATGTTTATTAGAATTCCCCCCCCCCCATTCTACCAACTGGAACCAGGTGTAAAGTAATGGCTCAGGTGCCAGAGACACATTTAGAATCAAGGACCAGGGATCCTCTGAGCACATGCTCAGCTCAAGAATTGGTTTTTAGTATCAGGACTGAGCTCACAGTCCTTTCTCATAAAAACTCACTCCTGGTTCTCCCACAAGCTTGCTTTGTTCCAACAGCCAATCTGCGTGGTGATGGTGGGGAGACTTTTTTTTTGCCGGGCAGCCCAATCCTGTGTAAGATGCGGCAGCTGGCCTAAAGGGCCGCCGCCGCATTCTATCCCATTCCTGAGCTGCCCCGGGGCAGCCTGGGAGCACCTTGGGAGAAGGGGATGTTTGTCTCCTTCCCCGGGTGCAAGGCGGCCGGGGCCCTATGGGCCTCCTCAGATGCATGCCTGCTCTGAAGCTGGTGTGCATCCGAGGTGGTGGAGTAAGGTCGAACTGAGCCAGGGGAGGGCTTGGAATATTGGTGGAGCGCACCGCTGATATCCCTGCCCTCTCCCCGCCAGGTTCACCTAATGGCCACCCTCCCTCGCCACCCGGTCCGCCCTCCCCCCACCCCTGCACCGGTCGGTGCAGGACTTACCTTCTCTGGCGGGCGCAGGGACAGTCCCCCAGCGGAGTGAGGGCTGCTGGCCTTCGCCCCGGTGGCCCTTACTCGCCGGGAGTCGCAAACATGCTTTACGGTGCATTTGCAACAGCTTAGAGCGGCGGAGCGCGTGCTCTGCCACTCTAATGCTACACTGGATTGCACTGTTACTCAAATATTTGGGAGTCAGAATCCATGGCTGATCTTCTGCAAATCATCTAGAATAATAATAATAATAATAATAATAATAATAATAATAATAATATTAGCATTTGTTTAGTGCTTAGTTCAATTTGTTTAGTTCCAGAGGCTTCACATACCTTATCTTATTGAAATCCTTATAACAACTCTATAAGGTAAGATTGCTGTCCGCATATTGCAGATAGGGGACTGAGGTTGAGAGATGGTTGCTGCCTAATGAGTTCATGGCAGAGAAGGGACTCAAACCAGGAGATTTTCCAATTTAGACATAAACCTTTTAACCACAATGCTACACCAGTTGTCTGATATACCAGTGCATACCACCTGTCCACTCCTACTGTAGGCACTGCCTTTATTTATTGCTGTTATTCCAGCACATGTTATTCCAGGACTGAGCCTGGACACTGAAAACAGATACAGGAACTGCTGAGATCTGGTTCAAATGAAGCTTAAGTCTGGCTGGCTTTCAGATTGGTCTGTCTGCTGCTTCCTGAACTCTCAGAGCCCTGCATCCATACACACTTTACTATATGTGTAAAGTATACTATACAAAATTGGGTCCCTTCGGGGAGAAAGGCGGGATAAAAATACTGTAAATAAATAAATAAATAAAATTATGCATGGGATGGAGAGAGTGGATAGAGGGAAATTCTTCTCCCTCTCGAACAACACCAGAAGCAGGGGACATGCACTAAAATTGAGTGGAGGGAGAGTTAGAACAAACAAAGAAAATATTTCTTCACCCAGCGTGTAATTCATCTGTGGAACTCCTTGTCACAGGATGGCCTAGATGCCTTTAAAAGGGGTTTGGATAGATTCATGGAGGAAAAGACCATCACAGGTTACAAGCCATAAGCAACCTCCTGGCTTTAGAAGTAGGTTTTCTCTGTGCCAGGTGCAAGGGAGTGACAACAGGAAACAGGTTATCTTGTTAGCTGTGTACTCTCAGAGGCATCTGGTGGGGCCACTGTGAGATACAGGAAGCTGGACTAGATGGGTCTTTGGCCTGATCCAGCAAGGCTCTTCTTATGTTCTTATATGTAATAGCAAATAGCATGTTACTTTGATCACATAATTGTTTAATTACACAACCCTGGTCTAAATAAGCATTTACCAATCTAGATGCTTGGGGCAGAACTAAACATTTTGAGGGGGCTCCCATCATGGAGTTCCCATCCCTTATTTCCTTTGTTACGCAAATGTGAGGGTTGTTGGGGAAAGGGCTAGTATGGTATGGATGTAAAGCAGAGTCATACGATGGAAGATCCTTTTTCTGATTGTTCCCCATCAACAAGTATCTTGTTGTCTTGTGTGCTCCCTGAGGCATCTGGTGGGGCCACTGTGTGACACAGGAAGCTGGACTAGATGGGCTTTTGGCCTGATCCAGCAGGGCTCTTCTTATGTTTTTTAACCTCCGCTAGTTTGCTGCTAAAAATAAAATAGGAGCAGAGACAGTAAAATGATTTCAAGGAAAAACACTTTACTTACTGTACATGCTGATTGAGAGTTTCACAGTCCATTGTTGAATTTCAATAGTTCCGTTTAATTGGGATTTGTCTAATAAAAACAAAAAACCTCTTTACCAGTTTCACCCTAGGGCTGCATAGGGCATAGCCTCTCAGAAGTTATTTGCTTCTTACTTTCACTTCATGTAAACTTTACTTATAGTTTACAAACATATACAGTACATCTCTGTTGATAGTACAGGTCTTAGACTCTGAAACAGGGAACTCCAGTGCTATTTCCTTTGCATGCGTGTGTGAGAGCTCATGGCGTGGTGAATGGACTCCATCGAGCTGGACCCCATCGAGCTGGCAGAACTCATGGAGGGAGCTCCTGCACATTGGAAGGCCAGGAGAAAGAGACGAGGAGGGAGGGAGGAAACAAGGACAGTTTTACAGGTCATGGAAAAGAGACAAGAGAAAGATCTGAGACAGGTAGCCTCTGAGTCATCTGCCTCCTGGACAGTACGCTGCCCCCCAGTGTCCTGCAGATGGCATTGTACCTATTTTCTAACAAGCATGCAGGAACTTACAGGGAATTGTCTGGCAAGAGGAAGCGCTTAACTCTGCCATTATTTCCCTTACAAATGTCCTCCAGCTGTTGTTGTTTTTTGCCCTAGCTGGACTCTGAACCAGAAGTAAACCTGAAGGGGAAATGGCCTGGAGGACACTTGCCAGGAATAATTAGTGAGCATGAAAGAATCTCTGTCTCCCAGCTGCCTGTCATCCCCTGCAAGTGCTCCCACATTCACATTACTTCAGCAAACACATGTTTTGGTAGATGTGTTTGTTAAGGTAACATCTGGTTCCTTCTTGCTTTCCCTGATGACACACACTGTGCATTTTAAGCTTCAGGTAACTGTGTATGCATGCATAATGTAATTCTCTTAAGAATTAATATGCAAAAATAAACAAAAGTTGATATTTTCTGGAACTAGTTTGGGAACCAAAGGACTACTTAATTTTTTTTTCATAAATGGTCTTTAAATGGATTGTCAAGATAAGATGCTTCTCATGTGTTGTGGTGAACAATACAGAAACTTGCCACAGGCACATAATTTTTGCCACATCAGATTCAACTGGAGCACTAAGAATTCTTGTGCACTTTCAGTTTGAATGCTCATTTTCTCTTAATGAGATGCGCAAATCTCTTTCCTGTAAAGAAGCCACACAATCGAGTAAGGAACTGACAGCCAAATCCTATAGACTGTGGCCGGCAGTAGAATGCGCGTTCCACTGCCGGCCACTGCTGAAAAAGTGCCGGAAAGCACTTTCTGACAGCGCGCTCAGTAGCACACTGTCTGGATGCCAGTGGAAAGGCTGGAGCCTTCCCACCCACATCACTGGAGCTCCAGCCACGCACAGGAGCAGGTAAACCACCATGGGAGGGGTGGGGCAGGGTGGAATGGGGCGGGGAGGGGTAAAATAGGTGGGGAGGGTGTGTGACAGGGTGTTGGGAGTCTGTGGATCTGGTGACGATGGTGTGTGCCAGTCCTACCTTCCATTTTTGTTTTCTCCCCACCCCCTTTCTCTCCTCGGACTTGCGTTAGCGAAATAGCCTTCAGACTGACACATATGTCCAAAGAGTTCATGTGTGCCTCTGAAATGCAGTGAGAGAAGTAGCCTAAGGTATGCAGATGTATCTGCCTATTATGCTAGTGATTCAGAAGGATATGCCAAGACACATACTGCATCTGTCATGTGATTAGTCACATTCTGGTGCTTTTTATTTCTTCCTTTTTTTTAGTAAATTAATGTGACTATGATGTATTAATGTTACAATATACATTTGTGTGAGCTTGAAAATATCCATACAAAGTGTTAATTCAGTACTGCTGTACAGTCAGTACACATATTTTATGTGCGTGAAATCAAGTGTAGAGAGAGAGAGAGAGAGAGAGAGAGCAGTTTAAATCATGTGGGCGCTAATGCCCGCCACTCCATTTTCTAAGTATATGCCCCGAAGTGAGCGTGAGAAGGGCGAATGAATCTGCTGTTCCCTCACTTGTTTCAATTCTTCTGTGTCTTCATAGTACAATTTTAGTTTTTAAAGAGACTACATATTTTTCAGCTTTAAGGGTGATTTTGACTATACCTTTTCTCCTTACACACTGACCTCACGTAAGATGCAACCCAACTATATTAAATAAAAGTAATTCACAAGAAATATTGATTATTTATTTCCCTGAGGAGAAAGACAGAAGCTACTGTGTTTACACCCAGTCTCATAATTAAGATTTGCATTTTTAATTAAATGTTTTTATATTGTAAAGCAGATTCTTAATAAAGTATCAAAGAAGGAAGCAAGACATTTCCTGTGTCCAACCTGGATAGTGGAAGAAGAAAATTTAGCCTGCAATTCGATACACACTTTCCTGGGAGTAAGTCTCATTGAGCACACTGGGACTTGCTTCTGAGTAGACAAGCCTAGGCTTGTGCTCTCAGAGCAGGGGGTGGCCAACCTTCCACCATTAGGGCCTCTGCATTCTTAAGAGTTGTGTAGAAGACCTGCTTCATTGACTACGCAAAAGCCTTTGATTGTGTGGATCACAACAAACTGTGGCAAATTCTTAAAGAGATGGGGGTACCAAACCACCTTACCTGTCTCCTGAGAAACCTGTATGCGGGTCAAGAAGCAACAGTTTGAACTGGCCATGGAACAACCGATTGGTTCAAAATTGGGAAGGGAGTACGGCAAGGCTGTATAATATCACCCTGCTTATTTAACTTATATGCAGAGTGCATTATGAGAAATGCAGGGCTGAATGAATCGCAAGCTGGAATCAAGATTGCCGGGAGAAATATCAACAACCTCAGATATGCAGACGATACCACCCTAATGGCAGAAAGTGAAGAACTAAAGAGCCTCATGATGAGGGTGAAAGAGGAGAGTGCAAAAGTTGGCTTAAAACTCAACATTAATAAAACTAAGATCATGGCATCAGGTCCCATCAATTCCTGGCAAATAGAAGGGGCAGAAATGGAAGCAGTAACAGATTTTACTTTTCTGGGCTCCAAGATCACTGCAGACGGAGACAGCAGCCATGAAATTAAAAGACGCTTACTCCTTGGAAGGAAAGCTATGGCAAACTTAGACAGCATAATAAAAAGCAGAGATATCACCATGCCAACAAAAGTTCGTATAGTCAGGGCGATGGTGTTCCCAGTAGCAATGTATGGTTGCGAGAGTTGGACCATAAGGAAGGCTGAGCGCTGAAGCATAGATGCTTTCAAACTGTGGTGCTGAAAAAGACTCCTGAGAGTCCCTTGGACTGCTAGGAGATCAAATCAGTCAATCCTAAATGAAATCAAGCCTGACTGTTCCCTGGAAGGACAGGTACTGAGGCTGAAACTCAAATATTTTGGCCACCTAATGCGAAGAGAGGACTCTCTGGAGAAGACTCTGATGCTGGGAAAGATTGAAGGCAAAAGGAGAAGGGGAAGGCAAAGGATGAGATGGTTAGACAGCATCACCGATGCAACGAACATGAAAATAAGCGAACTCAGGAAGATAGTGGAGGACAGGAAGGCCTGGCGGGATATGGTTCATGGGATCACGAAGGGTCGGACACGACTTAACGACTGAACAACAACAACAGAAGACAGAATCTTGGTAGCTGCAAGTGCTGATGGTGCTTCTAAGGCAGCTTTACCTGCTGAAATACCCTCACCTATACACCCATTAAAGGGTCAGAAGCATTCAAGTTGAAAGGTTGGCCACCCCTGTGTTAGAGACTATATGAGTAATAGTTCTATTGGAATCCACTATCCTTCTCTGCGGAAAGATGTTATAGATAAAATTATAACGATGTCTATTTAGCATGTACTTCCTTTTATAATATTACAACTAGAGCATAACATGTACAAAGATTCCAGTTCGTCCTCCTAGATGCCACAAATACCCAGATTGCCAATGTAACATGTAATGTCTAAAGGAAATTAGTAATGTCAATAAATTGCTAAGCATTCACCAAGGAAGGTTAGAAGAATCTTCTTTATGCAAATGAATATTTTTCCCCTTTTTGTTTTTGTGGTATTAGCAGGAGCAGAGCAGAAAATTGCTCTTTCTGGGAGCTATAGCTCCCCAGATAAAGAGAGGACTAAAAGACTTCTCCTCTTTCTTCCACATAATGTACCATTTTCATTTTGTGCTGCTTATAACCCTCAGTGTCACAGTTTTCTATTCTTGTCTGAATAGTCAATGAAACATTAGGAAGCTGATAAGAGAAGCCTGGCCTGTTACTTGGCAACGGTTGTTGAGCAGAACTGAGTGCTGTTGATTGAGGAGATTAGCTGCCATAGATAAACCTCCTCCTTTTTGCTGCCCTGCTGTTGCTTATCTTTCTACCCTTACCAGGTAGCTCCAAATATGACTACAGCTGGGAAGAATTAGCTTCACTGTAGACCAACTTTGCATGACATGTCTAGAAGAGTAGTACCTTAAAAATCTTTGCTTCTATTAAATTGAGTGCACTCTTCTCTCCCGGTTTCAAAGTAAACATTTCTGTTTGGGGAAGGATGTTCATCCAAACTTCATGATAAGAAGACATTCATGATGTTACCCTCCTTCAACTGTAAGCCTTGAACCTAAAACCTTTCACTTCAGGGTAGTCCTGTTTGTTGTGCCACTCTGATCTCTCCATCTTTTAGGATTCAGAGACAGATTGTAGGAAGAAAACCCTGTCACTTGGCTTTGTTTTATGTTGGCACAACAGCTGGAAGAATGAGAAATGAATATACATCATTAAATTGCTTTAGTGCTTTAAAATATTCTTAAGAAAATAACATGATGATCTGATATGATAAATCTGGGATAAAATGACAGTGTAGGTTAAATTAAAAAAAAGGAATTCTCAGTTTGTAACTCTGATATTATTATTCCAGAGAACAATGGTATTCTGGAATAAGTAGTAACAGGCTGAAAAACACTGGGCATCCACCTATTTTTAACATCTGATAATCCAGATAAGAAAAACTGACCATGAGGTCTGTGTGTCTCTTTTCAGGGCTGTGACACTGTATGCAAGAAAAACCTTTATGATACTGTACTATTCTCAAATAAAATGTGTTCACTGGAATCTTCAGTGGCATTTCTCAAACTACTGAATCACCTTGCATAAAGGAAAAATGTTGAGATGCTCAGAAGCGAAATCACAAGCAGTCTGGGGACTGTCTGATGAGGGAGCTTCTAATGAAGCTACTAATGATAGACTGGCTTGCAATAAAAAGGGATACAAAACTGGTATATAAATTATTACAATGTTTAAGAATTACTTGCTCCAACCAATATTAAGATGAATTAGCTAAAAAGGGCAAAAAGTAATGGGAATCTCTGACTATAATGTGTATATGGTTGCTATATCATCATTCATATCCCATAATTTTTCAGCCTTGTTCTTTTATTCAGTGTTTCATGATAGTCAAGGCATGCTTCTTAGTAGCTGGTGATCCATTAGCCCACAGCAACACGCTTCTTTAAAAGCCCAGTATTGCTGTGGCTAAATTTTGAAGATGCAGTGACTGGTAGATGCACTCATTGGTGCTATTGGATTGCAGTGAAATGCAACCCCTGAGATGAAATAAAATCAAACACTAAAGCAGTGGTTCCCAACCTGGGGGTTGTGACCCCTAAGGGGGTCATGAAGAGGTTTCTGGGGAGTCTAGGGATGTCGGCTGGATGGCCATCAGAATGCTTCTGATGATGCCCCAGATGTTTGGGGTGAAATGTAAAATTTGGTTTTAACATCTTGTTTGTTTAATAAAAAAGTTTTATGAACGACGGAGTTTACCTGGTATTATGCAGATTTTTAATTTGGAGATTTGGGCACGTCATGATAACCTACGAATGTATTTATTGTGTGTTTAAGTTTGTGCTCAGGAAGAATAAAATATCTTACCGTGCATTTTAGTAACACTTGCTATTAGATAACTCTTGATATCGGATAATTATTTTTTTAAGAGAGAAATAGGAAACCTAACCCAAAAATATATGGTTGCATGGCAAAATATCTGATTAAACAGTCATGCACCATTCAGAAACATTGTTTATTTTTGGTAAAAATCTTTTTAGTGTGGACTCATCTTTGCTTGAAATATGAGTCAAAAATGGAACTTGAAAGCTGGTGTTTTGTTATTGTTTTTAGTTTCAAATGGATTCAAGTTAGAATATAAGTTAATAGTCCAGTTTATGATGTAAAAAAATCACGTAGTTACAGGATATGCCACGGGAGCATTGTTCATATTTTGAGAGCAGCTGTTTTTCTCTGGATACTTTCATCTAGTTGAAACCCCATAGAAATAAATAGGTATTTATAAATTAATTCTTAATGTTATGTTCTACTAGTCCAATTGCACTGTCCCTTTTGATTATAAATGCAATATCTGCAGTAATTACTGAATTAAAACAAGCAATATGAAGAATAGCATGCTAATTAAACTTGTTGCATTTGAATGGTTTTCTTTGGATCGCTGTATACAGGAAAGAACAATAAATGCATCCTTTTTTTTTTTTTTGAAGCCTAAGGCTGCAGATGGTCAGAGGGTATTATAAGCACCTAGGTTCTAAATTAGTCTTTTGTATGGAAGGGAGATTTGAATGTTTGAACTTCCCCTCCCCTGCCTATCTTCTTCTTCCCACACAGGAAGCTTGTCTTGAAATGAACAATTCTCTAACTAAAGACTAATTAGGACCTAAATTAATTAGAAGGTGTGATATGAAAAGAGTTTGATGAGAAGAGCCTGTCATTTTAGACGAATGGAATGGAGCTAAATAAATTAGGTTCCATTAATATCTCATTGTTGTGCGAGCAGCTCTCTTTTATTGCATTCATTAGAGGGTACTACATTAAGCTAGCCTTTGCTGCCTATTATCGATTCAACACTCATTTGCCACTACATAGCTCCTGTATTAAAAGGAGGGGAAAAAGTCCTCACTGTCTCTGCAAACGACAATTCATGTTTTCTGTGCCCTCTGCTTTTCATTAGTAGTATTTCTTTTATTTATTTGCTATTCATTGCAAGCTAGAAAGCATTAGACCAAAAAGTAAAGTGAAGGAGTTTGTAAGGGAAAAGTGACCAATAAGGTGTCCAACATCTCCATTCACATTTAATATAACTGTCATATAACAGGACGTATTGGAATGTATTCTAAGTCCCATATAAATTAATGGAATGTATATTAGCCTTAACAAACCAGCTTACTCATGACTAACTTTCTTTGGATACAACACATTAACAATATTGATACACATTTCATTGTGAAGTAGATATTTTATTGAATTATATGATTTATTATTATTTTTCCCCAAATTCCTCTGTTCCCTCTTTTTCCCCTCTCCAGATGGAGTGTTTGGAAGGTGTCAGCAGGTGCCGGTGATAGACGTATACAAATACGAAGTTTCGCCACCTATCCTCCAACGCTTGAGAATTGTCTTAGAGAAGCTGTTGCACAGAGGTACTGAACAGAATTGTGTGGTTCCATAACATATGGATGTGTTGAGTCACTGGTGTAGAGGGATGCAGTTTTTCCAGAGTTTGAGGCTGAAAATGTTGCTTTCAGCAATGCTGTATATTTTACTAGAAAATGTACCTCTGGGTTAAAGTTCAAGCTTTGAAAAATTCCCATAAAAATCTGTTAAAGGTAGTGTTTTAGTGGATTGCCACATTCTTAATTAAATGAGGTTTCAATATATAGTTGATCATCATCATCATCTATATTTATATACTACCTTTCTTATCGTCAGATTTCTCCTCAGACTTTATTCAATGTGGTTTACATAGGCAGGGTTTTCTACCCCCCCCCCTAGGGGTTTTTACAATAATGTTCTATTCGCATAGAACCCTTTTCATTCTGCAGATGTTTCCCTTCAACAGTATGGTAACTCTCTGGCTGCACGCCTTCCGAGCTTGCTTCACAGCGGCTCCTCTCTTTCATAGAGGGCTAACACAGGTTATCTTCAGCTTGTTGGCAGCTTCCAGTTGACTCGAACTGGTCTCATATTAGCTTTTTCTTTGGGTGGCGGCAGCTCAACCACTATACCACACTTCCTGCCTTGTCAGAACTAAGCATTTCTAACAATAATACATCCACTTGTTCATGGATAGATCTGTTGATGATAATATATACTGCTGATTCTATTCAAAATTGTGAACAAAACTGAATTCTGTGTAGTGTCACATTTGATATTTTAAATTGCTGAAGATTGGTGAAATATTATAACAATTTTGAAGCTTTCAGTGCTGAAAACAGGACACATGTTTTGTAGTTTCATTAAGAAAAAATAATCATTGTATAGTGAAATGATCATTACATAGTTTGGTCACTTGGGAGCACTATTGTCAGCTGTTGAAGTTTGGACTGAGTTCCTATTATCCTTTAGAATAATAAGGAAAATGACTACCATTTTTTCCTGTTCTGTGACATAATGTCAGAAGTTTGAAATTCACAGTTCCTTGAAAGAACAGTCAAAATGATAGCTTTCTGCAATTGGCTGGTTGAAAGACTCATGGCTGATTCACACTACACGAATCCTGTCACGGATGCCCCTGCCCCTGCCCAGAGCTGGCCGGAAGCTGGCCGGAAGGAGTGTCTTCCCGCCTGTTGTCCCTCCTGCTGTCCCGCCTTCTTATGAAGGTGATTGGAGGTAGTTCTGATTGGCATGCATCCACTCTCCCCCCCTCTCATCCGATTGGTAGGCTGCAGTAGCTCCGCGAACCCGCCCCAGCTCCGCGAAGCCCGTCCCCTCAAAAGATGAGGGGAAACCATTTTTCCAGCTTCTGCATTGCGGACCTCGCAGCTGCTCCGCTTGCTTCCGAAATGCTGTCAAAGAGCTCTGCACATCTCCATGACGCGCCGGGATTCGTGTAATGTGAATCAGCCTTAAGGGGGCAGCCGCCGCTCACGCCTCTTAGTTACTGCACAGAGGATCTTCCTTGCATCGCCCTCATTCTGTGAGTTGCGGCAAGTAGCGGCAGCTCCCAGAAGACCCCTCTCCAGAGCCCTCCCTAGATATTCGTCCAGCCCTTCCAAGCTGATCATTTGCTGATCAAGGCCTTTATTATAGATTATGAGATGTACTCCAATACATAATGTGCTTTACAAGCGGACCTGTTTTCATTTAAAAAAAAAACCTCAGAAACCTGGATAAACAGTTGTACTGTATTGTACAAACTGATAAAACACAGTGAGTTTGCTGATAACAAGGAGAAATACCTTGGAAATAGGAAATCAGAGTTGATAAAAACTCAGATTAAGGCAACATGAGAGTAAAATGGAAGTAAAAGCTACTCTGTATAATACAGTATGACCCCCGTACCCATGGGCGGATAGGTTCCTGCCCTCCTCCCGCAGATACCAGGCGTTCGCGGATAGGGTGGAAATGCTATTCCCACACACCCCTGTGCCCATTACCTTCGTTAGGAGTCTTAGCACTGGTGCCAAGGAAACGCATCTCTTCCTTAAACAAAATGCTAGAAGCCAGGGTGCTGGCAGTGGCTTACATCACAGAGCAGACAAGCAGCCTGCATACTAGAGAGGTTCTCAAATGTTAAACAGGAAGCAGGGGGGTGGCGCAGGGCCCCCCCAAACTGTGGATAAGTGAATCCACAGATAGCAGATCTGTGCATACCGGGGGGGGGGGGGGGTTGGTTGTACTATTAGTAGTTGCAGCAACCATTTTGAAAAGGCCAAATTCACACTTCTCATGTAACTATAAAAGTACAAATGAAAGCTCTCAGAAAAATTAGTCCAGCCATTTAAAAACTCATTTCAGCAAAAGGTACATCTTTTCAGTCCGCTTGTACAAGATATGCACCAATCCACTAGTCCATGGCATTAGAAGTACAGTATATACCCAGGTAGAAGTGCCCAGGGTAGGAAATGTTCAAAATTAAAACATCTTGATGATGTGTGTTGTATGCTGATAATGCAAGAATTAACCACAGATGTGAAGGCCAATTAGTCTCCATTGTTTGCAATAATACTAAAGCGATAAGGAGAGTAAACCTATCAAATTTTGGGATATGACAGATCTAAGCTACAGGACAATGAAGGAATAAAGCACCTGGATCCTATTTTGTCAGAACTTGTGTGGGAGCTGTTAATGGAAGCATTAGAGGGAGCAGAGTGATGATATCAACCAGTGGAGTGCTTTTCTGGTCAGCTTGTTCCAGTCCTTCTACTTTTTTGCTCCTGTAGCAGTCATCACTATGGCTCCTTCTTCAGGCTGGGCCAGCTCTTCCTCCTGCTTATGTTCCTGCCTTCTGAAAATGAAAATGCTGGGATGGAACAGAAAAAAGAAGAGTGGGAGAAAGTGACTTTGGAATGAAATCAGGTCACATGTATTAAAACAAAAATCCATTAGTCAATCCAGTAAGTTAATAACTGCAGCGTTAATAACAAGTTAATAACTAGGACACTCTACCCCAGGGGTCCTCAAACTACGGCCCGTGGGTTGGATATGGCCCACCAAGGTAATTTACCTGGCCCGCATGCCCAGCCCACCTGGAGGGTGATTCGCCGCCGCTGCCGGCCGCTACGACTGCTGCTTGCATTTTCTTCGGCGGCTCAGCCGCTTCTGACTAGGCCAAGGCAAGGCTTCAAGCAGCGTTCTTCACATGCATACAACGCCGCTTGAAGCCTTGCCCTCAGAAGGGCCGAATACAGACCAAATCGCGTCTTCGTTCGGCCCTCCTGGGGGCAAGGCTTCGAGTGGCGTTGTGCACATGCGCCGCTTTAGCCTTGCCCTGGCCTAGTCAGAAGCGACTTGAGCCACCAAAGAAGATGCAAGCAGTGAGCGAGCAGTTCGTACTGGGCAGCAGGGGGACTATAGTCCGTCCCCCAACTATAGTCTGGCCCTCCAAATCCGGCCCACCAACAGTCTGAGGGGCAGTGAACTGGCCCCCTGCTTAAAAAATTTGAGGATCCCTAAGAGCAGGCACCTGCCCTGGAGGAGACAGCCAGAACATCACTGGGTGAAACCACCCTGGCTCCAAACCTAGGATCACCTTTTGGCAACCCAAGCTTTTTCACTCCAACCCCTGGAAAAGGGGGTGAAGGAAGCTGAATTGTTCCACTTACCCAAGCCAGACAGCCTTAAGGGTAGACATCGCTGCTGCTGCTGCTGCACCAGCTGTAGAGAACAGGGACTACAGTACACCCTCAGTTTAATGGTTATGCTGCTTTCTGTCTCAGGAGGAGGACTAATTTCTTCCCCTCTGAAGCAGGGGAGACTGGAACAGCTCCACATGGAGCTACAGTGCTCTACTGCTCCAGCCCCAGCTTGATGGCAACAGGCCAAGGGAATGGAAACTGCGGGCGATGCCTGTGGAATGCAGTCAGTAAACTGGGCTATGTAGGATCCAGTACTTTGCCAGTATTATTCAGCAACTATTTTTGAACTCCCCCCCCCCACCCGCTTCATTCTGTGCTGTTTGGATTTATTTTTCTCTGATTATAACATAGTCACCTTGATTTCTTTATTGCTATTACAATTTCCATCTGTGTTTTCCCCCTTTTATATAGCCATTGATTACTTTCAAATTATACCTCTGATCAAAGCAGAGATCAAAGAGGTGTTAGATTCAGAATCAATAAAATAAAGTAAAAATATTACCATAACATCGCTATTAATTTAGAAGACCTAGGTAGGTTATACAAGGAGACTGCAGAGTAGGCTTGTATGGCCTGCTGTTGATATAAAGCTTTTTTATCAAAGGATTTTCACCTTGATGTGTGATATGCTTCATTTTCATCCAAACATTCAGTAGCTGATTGTTTCTCTGTATACATTATCTCTTTGTTCTCCTTCACTTATTCTAGTGCTGTGCCATATATATCCCACAATGTTTTAATAAATGTAGAAATGCAAAAATTACTACACTTCATCAATTTCTTTTTGTTCTCTTCAACTTCATGAATTCTTCTGAGAGTTTTCTTATGATGGGAACAGCTTTTCTATACCTCTCCCTTTTAAAAATCCTTCCTTCAAATCTACTTCGTTCATAAATAATTTCTTGAATGGTCACAGATTCACTTTTTGTATATTGACTGCTATTGGAAGAATCCTTTCCCCTTCCATTCATGCAATTCCTTTATCAACCCCTATCACTTATTTCACTTTTATCTCCACAACTTTCTTCTATTGGCTGCTATCCTAAATACGTTAAGATAAATGTATCCTAAATACATATACAGGCTCAGAAGCTAAAAATCCTGCTAAATAATGACAAATGCCCAAAATCTGAATTTGGTGCAATCATAAAATCATAGCATTACAGTAGCCTGGTTTAAGATGTATGTAAATGTCTTTTTATAATAGATAATATATGCATATCTGTTTCATTGCTAAGATGTGTGTTTGAATTAGTGAGGCAAGGAATGTATCTCTAAAAAGAAACATCTCACAAATGTTACATTTAACAAACGTTAAATGGTAACAGTAGTGACATAGGTCACAGCCACTAATACAGCACAATCCTGTGTAACTCTTGCACTGGTGTAACAGATCCACCGGTGTAAGTGCACTCATGCCAGTGTAACTTGCCGTACGCCGATGGAGACAAAACGGAAAGGAGCATAACCCCTCTTGGACGCCGTGCACTCGCAGTTTGGATGCAGGACGGACCCCAGCACATCTCCGCCTGCGCAGGGGGCATTCCAGGGGTGTCCAAACGCCCCCAGAATGCCCCCTGCACCGGCGGAGTTGCGCTGGCATCTGTCCTGCGTCTGAACTGCGTCTGAGAGGGGTTATGCTGGTGTCTGTCCTGCGTTCATCGACGTACGGCAAGTTACACTGACATAAGTGCACTTACACCAGTGGATCTACTGTTACACCAGTGCAAGAGTTACACATGTGTCTGGGGTCTGGTGAAAGCCCCGTACTTACCCCAAAGGAGGACCGCCAACCAGCTGGTAACGGCGGCCGTGGCATGTTGCCGCGGCCTCCCGGAGAGGCTCCGGCCGACGCAGCAACAGAGGCCGGGATGGGCGAGCAGCCATCAGCCCCGCCCGCAGCCAAGGACTGCGGGCACTCAGCGGGACAGGGCAACCCAGGCCCTGCCAAGGACTTGCTGGCCCCTGAAGCCAGCACAGGACCCCGCTTCAATCCATGGATGGCATCAGCATCCGTGGCGGAGTCCAGAGCAGCAGGAAGTCCCACCCACATCCAGCTGGACACATGGTGGGATTGGCTCAGGGCCTGGGGAGGCGGGACTAGGGAGCCGGGAGGTGTATATAAGGGATACCTGGCCAAGGATGAGTCAATTGTGGGCCAGCTGGCTGGAGAACAGGAGCGACAGCCAAGCAAGCCTCCTGCAACAGACCTGAGGAGGAAGAACCGGGTGCCGCAACCCCCTTCCCTCGGGTCCCTCTGAGGCCTCTTCTAAGGCATCCTGATACTCCCCTGCGGGCTCGGACTGGAGGTCTCCCCAGAACCCAGTGCACCCCAAGACTCTGGGTCAGCCCTTGACACCCCGTTGCCGGGGTCACCACCCTGGACCCCCTTACAACAGGATTGCGCTGATAGTGACATAGGACACTGGCTCCTTTTTTCATTCAGTGGAACCATACCATAGACTAGAATAATGGCTCTCATGCCTTGGTGTGCTCATGTGTGTAATCTTTTTATTTTCCACAGCACTGGCACTCTAAAAACGTACTCTTCCTTAGTTTGTTGAATACTTGGGAATTGATCCATACATCAATTAGAATCTTGGTATTAGAATCTTGCTTGGTTTCAAGATTTGGTAACAGCCCAATCCTATTCTCTCCCCCTCCCCCCCCCCCGCTGATGCAGTGATGCCAAAATGGTGACCACTGCATCCTATGGTGGGAGGGCAGTTGTGGAGGTTTCCTCTAAGTAAAGGAACAATCATTCCCTTACCTGGGGGTAAGCCTCCACGGCGTGGGGAGGTTTACTTGGACCTTCACTAGCTAAATAGCTGGTGTAGGTCTGCATGTACCCACGCCACGGGATCGGGACTAGGAAGGGGGTTAGGATTCGGCCGCTGCCACCAAACCTGCCCCATTCCCGGACCTCTGCGTTCTTAAGAGTTGTATAGAAAACAAAATCTTGGCAGCTGCAAGTCCTGATGGTGCTGCTAAAGCAGCTGCACCTGCTGAAATGCCCTCAGCTATACAACCATTAAAGGGCCAGGAGCATTCATGTTGAAAGTTTGGCCAACTCTGCTCTAGATTTTTTTTTATTTTTTCCTACACTATTTTTGACTTTAACTCACTTTAGTTTGATGGGATTTGTACCTATCCTAACAGCAAAATCCTATGCATGTCTATTCAGAAGTAAGCCCTACTGGGACTTACTCCTAGTTACATATGTGTAGGATTGCAGCCAAACAGCCCAATCCTATCCTTCCCCCCCTCCCCGCCAGTGCAGCGATGCCAAAAAGGCTACCGCTGCATCCTGTGGGGGGCGGGACGCACCCAGAGGTCTCCTCTGTTCCCTTACCTGGGGCTAAGCTTCTGCAGTGCAGAAGGGTTTACTTGGACCTGTGGCAACGAAATTACCGGCACAGGTCTACATGGATTTGTGCTGTGGAATTGGATCCAGGAAGGGGGTTAGGATTTGGTGGCTGCTGCTGCCACCAAACCTACCCCCTTCATGGACTTGATCCGCCCCCATTGCTGCCCCGTTGCCTCCTTGTTCCACCTGCCCAACACTCCATTCCACCCTCCTCCCTCCCCGCCTCCCCCACTTGGGACTGCATTGTGGCTGCATCGGCGTGAAAAGGTGGATAGGATTTGGCTCTTATTCTATTTATGCCTGTTAGAAAGTTTAACTTCTTTTTGTAAAATTGACACTGATGGTGAAAATACTGAGAGCTTTGCTTAACAATCACTGAACTCTTCGTGTTCACTGTGCATTTTCTCAGAGTTCATTTGTGTGAGTGAGCAAGCAAGGGAGTGAGTCAATATATTCCTTAAAACAGATGATACCGAACTCAAATAGGAGATGGCAAGTAAAGCAACAATCAATCTCAATAGCTGTTTGTTGTCACACCTGCTGATGGATTTGTGTCCTGTTCCTCTCACATTATCTGTTGTTTTAAATTCAAAGCATCATTATGTGATAGTTTATATTCTTCAAAATACTAGAATGCTTATTATAATCATTAGTAAATAATGAGTATGTTGATCTTGAACTCAGAGTAAAATGATTGTTGCAGTAGAACCTCAGAGGTATAAATGCTAAACACTATAGTCAGGTTAGTTAATCAAATGCCCCGTGAATTACACTTACTCACAATTATTCTTTTGTTGGTCAGAGTAGCAGGCCTGATTCTCATATTACATTTACAGTACAATCCTGTCTGCCTTGGATTTGGAGTGGGAGGTGCGCCCACCCCGCATCCAAGGCAGAAAGACAGGCGCAGCTGAAGCACAACTTGGGAGAAGGGGATGTTTGCCCCCTTCCCCTGGGTAGAGTCCCAGCCACTGGGTATATTGCCGGCGGACATTCAGGAGGCCCGTGTAAGGTGGAACAGGAACGGAAATAGGATTCTGCGGAGGGCACCTCTCCCTTCCCGTGCCTGTTCTGACAATCTCCCCCTCCCAGAACGCTACCGTCCTCCCACCCTCCCCATGCCCCTGAGGTCTCTTGCCCTTAAATGGCCTATGCCTGAAACACTCCCAGAACACCTATATGGTGCCACATCACACTCTTCCGTTAAGTCATTCCTCATGCCCACCTTTTCTATGAAATCTTAGTTTGATCTCTTAGTTCTCATCTCAACCAAAGGGTCATACTAGATATGAAGCTCAATGTGTATAATCTTTCAGTTTTTTAAAAAGATATTTTTTAAAAAAGCGGGTGTGGGGAAGCCTAATCCAGAAAAACTAATATGGGAGGAGGGGAGTTTCCCTTCTGCACTGCACTCCCGGTGTGGATTGAACTCCCAAAGCTGCCATTTACCCTGCCATTTATTCCCAGGACAAATAGTCACAGTTTGGATTGGAAATCCCCCCACCCCAGCTATATTTTTAAAGTACAGGTAATCCTCCCTCCTGGAAAGACAGTGGTTCCTTTAATGTCACATCTAGTTTGCTCATTTGCTTACATTCACTTCTTGTTATCCTGTCCACTCCTTCCTTGTGATTTGCTACCCTAACTGTGCAATCCTGTCTAGTGAGGCATGCTAGGCCTCAGTGCTGCACCGCCTCCTTGCGGGCTGCCGCTGGACCTTGTACCGTGGAACGGGTGAGTGCTGCTCCGAGCGACACAGGGCTGGGGGGGGCATAATGGGGCAGGGGTGGGCGGATCGGGCCTGGGAGGAGGAAGGATCAGGGGAGAAGACCTCAGCTGTATCCTCTCTCCCCTCCCAGGCCAGGTAGCCCTACACAGGGCTTTGTGGGCCTGCACCAGCGATTTAGCTGGCACAGATCTGAGTAGCCCCATTAAGCAGGGTAGGGCTTGACACAGGGTAAGAGGACAAATGTTCTCTTACCCTGAGGAGACCTCCAATCGCTCAATCGCAGCACTGGATTATTATAGCCCAAGTAGATGGAGGCAGAGGGGTGTATTTTCCAAAGCAGCAGTGAGAGGAAACAAAACACAGTTGCCCCTCATCTTAGGCACAGTTTACTTGTGCGAATTCAACGATAACGCTTAGAAAACCAAAAATAAAATTTAAAAAAGAAAACGGAGAACAACCACCGTTTAAGTAGTGCAGGTGATTCCCCTTAATAAATACATGCCTGAGAGTGAGTGTGAGATTGGAGAATTTTGCTCCTGTTCCCTCCATTGGTCTCAGTTCCTGTCTGTCTCTTACGTAGCCCTCACATAAGGCAAAGGGCAACTGTCGATCACGTCTGAATTTCTGCAACCTGCTGTCTTCTAAAATGACTGTAAAGAAATCTAAACATTTGGAAAGAAATTGGTAAATTTAGAAAGTACAATTCTATGCAGGAAAGCTTTTCCATTATAAGTAGGATCATATATTTGCACTAGATGTCACCAACCATTTAAAAATAAACACTATTTGAATAGATTTGTTAGAGAAAGGAGAGCATGCATCAAAAACATATCCAAATGCCACTATATTGACACCACTTCATCCCAGCAAAAGAAACAACTTTGTATAGGTTACACAGGAAAAAGCTCACAAAACAGTGCTTGAGGCTGAGGTTGTAAGACAATATTTTTGTCAGATCGCTGCTGCTTTAATTGGCTGGTGCTGCCTCCTCGCATCTTTCTCCTGGAGTTGAACTTTTCAAGTAGAATGATGGTTAGTGACACAAGAATATAGTTTGCAGTTTGAATGATGATGAAATAAACTGCACAACACAAACCCCCACAACCCTACAAACTCCACAGCAAAATATCTCATTGGCAGTACTACCTTAAGGGGGCAGGGGGCAGTTAGTGGTTCCAATGGTGGGTCGTAACCCACCACTTTGAGAAACACTGATCTAATGGATTCAACATTTTTCTCTTTGGTAAAACCTTCAAATTCACTAGTCCTGTGCATTTATGGGGGGGGGGCAATGACATATTCAATCTCCAACATTCTGGGGAACATTCTGAAGCTACATTTGTCCTTCACCTCCCATATTTACTCCTTACTGGTAGCACTAATTTTTCTAGGGTCAAAGTCTTCCCTGCATAGGTACAGAATAATGTACCATAAAACAACACATGCAATACAGTACTTTACACTGAAGATGTTTCATAGATGTGAATTTGCACGTGTAGTTAAGGTTTATGAAACATTTAGTAATGGAGAAAATAGTGCCAGTGTTTTAAATGTGAATTTAAAAAAAGTTTTGACATTGATTAATGTCCCTTCCCAAATTCCCTGTGTCTCTGAGGGAATAAAGTGTTATTACTAGATAACCAGTTCAACTATACACACCATTCACAACAGAGCTAAAGTACACACTGGGGAGAGGAATGATTAGCAAAACACTCCCATTTACACTTTGCAGAATGTTTTGCATCCCAGAATGCTACTACTTTCAGCTCATTTACATGGCAGAGAGTGATAGCTGCTTTTTGAAAGCTGTAAATGAGGTTTTCCCCTCACTAATAGTTTTTACTAGCCATAGATTATGCTCCCAAGGCCTAAAGCTATTTGCTGCATCCATCATCGATACTACTTAATGAGAGTTTGTATAATTTGCCTTGAGGGGACACTATTAGTAAGGTCCTTTTACAAGTGCCTGCATGATATGCATAATTTATACACACTCACACACAGATTTTATATAACATTATATATATATATATATATATATATATATATATATATATATATATATATATATATATATATATATATATATATATATATATATATATATATATAATCTCCTTCATGGATCATTGCCTTGTCGTGGCGAAGGGGCTTGTGTAACTCAATGAAGCCATGAGCTATGCCGTGCAGGGACACCCAAGACGGACAGGTCGTAGCAGAGAGTTCTGACTAAAAGTGATCCACTGGAGAAGGAAATGGCAACCAACTCCAGTAACCTTGCCAAGAAAATCCCATGAATAGTACCAAAAGGCTAAAAGATATGACGCCGGAAGATGAACCCCTCAGGTCGGAAGGTGTCCAATATGCTACTGAGGAAGAGCGGAGGACTATTCCAAGTATACCCAGAAAGAGTGAAGCAGCTGGGCCAAAGCCAATAGGACGTCCAGCTGTGGATGTGTCTGAGATTGAAAGGAAAATCCAATGCTGCAAGGAGCAATACTGCTTAGGAACATGGAATGTGAGGTCTATGAATCAAGGCAAGCTGGATGTGGTCAAAAATGAGATGATAAGATTGAACATTGACATCTTGGGAATCAGCGAACTAAAATGGACGGGCATGGGCGAACTTAAGTCAGGTGACCATCATATCTACTACTGTGGGCATGAATCCCTTAGAAGAAATGGAGTAGCCCTCATAGTCAATAAAAGAGTGGGAAAGGCAGTACTGGGGTGCAACCTCAAAAACGACAGAATGATTTCAGTTCGAATCCAAGGCAAACCATTCAACATTACAGTAATCCAAGTGTATGCCCCAACCACTGATGCCGAAGAAGATGAAGTTGACCGGTTCTATGAAGACCTACAACACCTTCTAGAACTAGCACCCAAAAAGATGTCCTTTACATCATAGGAGACTGGAATGCTAAAGTAGGAAATCAAGAAATAAACAGAACAACAGGCAAGTTTGGCCTTGGAGCGCAAAATGAAGCAGGGCAAAGGCTAACAGAGTTCTGTCAAGAGAACACGCTGGTCATAGCAAACACTCTTTTCCAACAACACAAGAGGCGACTCTACACATGGACATCACCAGATGGTCAATACCGAAACCAGATAGATTATGTGCTTTGCAACCAAAGATGGAGAAGCTCTATACAATCAGTAAAAACAAGACCTGGAGCTGACTGTGGCTCAGATCATGAGCTTCTTATTGCAAAATTCAGACTTAAACTGAAGAATGTAGGGAACACCACTAGACCAGTCAGATATGACCTAAACCATATCCCTTATGAGTATACAGTGGAGGTGAAGAATAGATTTAGGGCATTAGACCTGGTAGACAGAGTGCCTGAAGAACTATGGACGGAAGTTCGTAACATTGTACAGGAGGCAGCAACTAAAACCATCCCAAAGAAAAAGAAATGCAAGAAAGCAAAGTGGCTGTCAGATGAGGCTTTACAAATAGCTGTGGAAAGAAGGAATGCAAAAAGCAAAGGTGAAAGGGAAAGATATAAACAACTGAATGCAGAGTTCCAGAGAATAGCAAGGAGAGATAAGAAGGCCTTCTTAAATGAACAATGCAAGGAAATCGAGGAAAACAACAGAATGGGGAGGACTAGAGATCTCTTCAAGAAAATTGGAGATATCAAGGGAAGGTTTTGTGCAAAGATGGGCATGATAAAGGACAAAAAAGGCAAGGACCTAACAGAAGCAGAAGAGATTAAGAAGAGATGGCAAGAATACACAGAAGAACAATACAAGAAAGATCTGAATGTTCCTGATGACCACGCTGGTGTGGTCACTGACCCAGAGCCGGACATCCTAGGGAGTGAAGTCAAGTGGGCCTTAGGTAGCATTACTAACAACAAAGCTAGTGGAGATGATAATATCCCAGCTGAGCTACTTAAAATCCTAAATGATGATGCTGTGAAAGTGCTGCACTCAATATGCCAACAAATTTGGAAAACTCAGCAGTGGCCAAAGGATTGGAAAAGGTCAGTTTACGTTCCAATTCCAAAGAAGGGCAGTGCAAAAGAGTGTTCAAACTACCGCACAATTGCACTCATTTCACATGCTAGCAAGGGTATGCTCAAAATCCTACAAGCTAGGCTTCAGCAGTAGGTGGACTGAGAACTACCGGAAGTACAAGCTGGGTTTCGAAGAGGCAGAGGAACTAGAGATCAAATTGCCAACATGCGGTGGATCATGGAGAAAGTACGAGAGTTCCAAAAAAACACCTACTTCTGCTTCATTGACTACGCAAAAGCCTTTGATTGTGTGGATCACAACAAACTGTGGCAAATTCTTAAAGAGATGGGGGTACCAGACCACCTTACCTGTCTCCTGAGAAACCTGTATGCGGGTCAAGAAGCAACAGTCCGGCCATGGAACAACTGATTGGTTCAAAATTGGGAAGGGAGTACGGCAAGGCTGTATATTGTCACCCTGCTTATTTAACTTATATGCAGAGTACATTATGAGAAATGCAGGGCTGAATGAATCACAAGCCGGAATCAAGATTGCCGGGAGAAATATCAACAACCTCAGATATGCAGACGATACCACCCTAATTGCAGAAAGTGAAGAAGAACTAAAGAGCCTCTTGATGAGAGTGAAAGAGGAGAGTGCAAAAGTTGGCTTGAAACTCAACGTAAATAAAACTAAGATCATGGCATCGGGTCCCATCAATTCCTGGCAAATAGAAGGGGCAGAAATGGAAGCAGTAACAGATTTTACTTTTCTTGGTTCCAAGATCACTGCAGATGGAGACAGCAGCCATGAAATTAAAAGACGCTTACTCCTTGGAAGGAAAGCTATGGCAAACTTAGACAGCATAATAAAAAGCAGAGATATCACCATGCCAACAAAAGTTCGTATAGTCAGGGTGATGGTGTTCCCAGTAGCAATGTATGGTTGCGAGAGTTGGACCATAAGGAAGGCTGAGCGCCGAAGAATAGATGCTTTTGAACTGTGGTGCTGGAGAAGACTCCTGAGAGTCCCTTGGACTGCTAGGAGATCAAATCAGTCAATTCTAAATCAAGCCTGACTGTTCCCTGGAAGGACAGGTACTAAGGCTGAAACTCAAATATTTTGGCCACCTAATGCGAAGAGAGGACTCTCTGGAGAAGACTCTAATGCTGGGAAAGATTGAAGGCAAAAGGAGAAGGGGAAGGCCAAGGATGAGATGGTTAGACAGCATCACCGATGCAACAAACATGAAAATGAGCGAACTCGGGAAGATAGTGGAGGACAGGAAGGCCTGGCGGGATATGGTTCATGGGATCACGAAGGGTCGGACACGACTTAACGACTGAACAACAACAATATATATATATATATCACATTACAAAGGTAACGCACATGGAGCTACTAGTGAGCCAGGGGCTCCAAGAATCAGGTGCACGTTCTCCCTTCACCTGGCATGAAAACTGAACAACTCCACTGATTTGCTTTTCCACCTTACTAGTGTATTGTGTAGCTCAGCATGATAGTTCACAGTTCCTGACCATGAGCTGTAATTCAACCATTACAACCCCACATGCAAGCCACCAAAAATTGTTTCTATTTGGTGGTTCTTCCACATGGGATCCATAGTGGTTACAAGCTCCTTATCATGTGAATTGGACAAAATGCACCTAAATCTTCATGTTGTCACCAGGAATATGTTAGAGAATTTAATGTTGTTATTATACAGTTCTGGCGGGGGGGGGGGAAGGAAAGGAAAAATAACTACGTATGAAAATTTTAACCACTGATACTAAAGCTAGAAATGGCTGATTATTTATTAGTGTGGTGGCTACCTGAATAGTCTCACACAAAGAACTAGTTGCCTGCAGTTGTGCGTTAAGCTAAATATTACCATACCCTCATGTTCTGACTTCTGAGCACTTGATAATTCTTTGCTCAACCCGTGATCAGAGGCTACAGATGACTGGCTCTCCAAGCAGTTAGAGCTACCATGCAAGTGGTTTTTTAAGTGGTTACTGTACAGCAAGTCATCATGTGTTTCCACCCAGAATTCTTTTGTTTGACAGGGATCACATGGATCAGCCGCTTGAGTATGCCGCATGACAGTACAGTATGCCCTTCTGTCAATACACCTGACGTAAACAGCACGTTAGTAATGTAGCTTTTCCTGTGATTATCAGTAGTTTTTCTCTCGCTCTCTCTCATATATATATATATTTCTTTGCTGTCTTTGTTACTGATTCATTTTGAAGCAGAAAAGGGACAATGGCTGAATAGCAAAGTACACAGTTGCAAGAATTACTGTACACAACAGAAGTGAGATGGCATAATGATCTGTATTTAATTAATTATCCCAATTTTATTCCACCATGTGCTTAAAAGGGCCTTCAGGGCAATATACAGTACAAAAATTTAGCATAAAAAGTAAAGCATCAATCTCAATAAAAATTAATAATGAAGCCATTAAAACTATAAAACATTAAAACCAATGGACCAGAAAAGTAAAAGTTATCACAGGTCAAGAAAATAGCATCCACCTCCCAAATGCCTGCTGAAATAATAAAAGGTTCAACGAATTTCTGGAAGGTGAGGATAGAGCTTGCCAGATAGGCTTCCGTCTGAAGGCTTCCGTCTGAAGGGTTTTCCAAAGAGAGGGTGCTACTGCAAAGCAGGCTTGTTTCTCATCTGCAACTGAAGTTGAAACTTCAGTCAAAGAGGTACATTCTTAGATTTTCATGATGTGTCCAGATTTTAGAATTCAGAACAAGCATTTTGCTGGGAAACTGTCGTAATATATAATTTTATTATTATAAACAGATGGTTAAAACTTTACGTTTCAGCTCCAGCTGGCCCTTTTCCCCTGAGGTGAGCCCCGGCCCTGCTGGCATGGGTCGCATCCTGCATGGGATGCAGCCAGCCATTTAGGCCAGCCATCGCATCTTATGCAGGATTGGGCTGCCTGTTACATCTAGGCTCCGACTCCCTTTTTCTATGGTACCAGGGTGGGTGTGCCATGAATGATTTATGGTCAAATGTCCCTTGACTCATGAGGTTTGTAGGGATGTGTGCAGTGTTTGTATACATGTCCTGAAGCTCTTGTGATAACAAATCCAATTGATTTATGGACTGAACAAGCAGGTCCATGTCTGGTTAAAATCAGTACTTTGAACTGTGCTTGGAAACATAGTGAACCAGTGCAGCTGTTCTTGCAACAACATACTATGGTCCCATCAGTCCACTCCTGAGATTAATCAGGTATCTGCACTTTGAACGTTCTAGCTAGTCTTCAAAGGCAGTACCACACAGAACGTATTACAACAGTCAAACGAGTGCTTGCTTGTTTGTTTAAAAAAATTGTATCCTGCTTTCTCCTCCCAAAGGGGACCAACAGTAACACAACACATAATGTTAAATAATTCCCATAAAAACAACAGTGGAGAAACACAATCATTTTTTTAATTAATTAAAAACAAAGAACAATATTAGGCTATGGCTAATGCAAGAACATATTGCAAGAAAACAAGATCAGGGGAGGTTTGGAAAGACCTTGGGAAGATCTTTGGAGGTAGTTTCAACTTCAGTTTCATGAAGGTAGTTCTTTCATTCTTATTCCCGTACTTATGATGTTTTTATTTATTTACAATATTTTTTTACGCCACCTTTCTCTCCGAAGCGACCCAAGGCGGCTGTGCTTGACCCAAGGCGGCTGTATTATCATTTCTTATACTTCTTTAGGAAAGGAGGTGGAATGTTTCTACCTTATCTGCATCCTCCCATTTCCTGTTGCGAATACAGGCTGCATTTTTGTTTTTCACCTCAGAGATAGCAGGAAGTGACGTTCCTAGCATGCTTGTAGCATGCTCCTAGCATGGCTCCCCCCAAGAACAGAAATGAATTGGACCATTCAGTGTGTGCATCTTTTTCTGCAAAAGCCCTGTGTGCCATTGGAGCACATGCTCCGATTCAGGAGCATTGCCTTTAGCATTTGATATCATCTGGGATCCAAAAGAGAAATACTGAATAGCTGTCATTGCCAGAACTCAGTTACTAACGCCCTTGGGAACTAGTATGTGGTCAGCGACTGAAATGATGGACGAGAAACCAGATTGTTAATTTAGAGGACACGTTTCCATGACAAATGACATATTCATAGCTGCTCAGCCAGAACTCCATACTCTTCTGCCCTAATTAGGGAAGACTAAGTTGTGAATTTTCTGTTCCATTATTGGGTTCATAAATGCAACAAGGTGGCTGTAAACTGGGGTGGGGAGTGAGTGAGAAGTGTAATGGGTGTTTGTTAGGAAAAGTCATTCTGAAATATCATGAAGGGCCCTTATAGCAAAGCTTTAGGCTTAGAGAAGTTAAGTGAATTTAGACCCTGAACTAGATATCTTCCTATAATGATCAGAGCTCCATGCGTGTGTGCAGAGATAGAGATCTTGTACTGATGAGCTTCCTGTCCACTGCTCATTTGAAATTTTTTTAGTTCACACTGTAAATAAATCTGTTAAATCACATTCTTATAAGTGCCAACACTTTTCCTTTAAAAAAAGTAATTTCCTTACAGCATTCAGCTTTTGTAGGAAAATAAATCACCAGACAACTTACACTCTCTTTTAGATTGTATCTGAAAGGGCAGGCTTTTGTTTAGCCAAAATGCCATCTTTCCAGCAAAGCTAGCACCTTCATTTTCAGGAGGACAAAAATGTATCAACATAGGAAGAAACCTGAGTCCTGTTTAAGCCTGAAAGCTTACCAAATGGAACAACCCACCCTCCACTTTTAAAAGAGGAAGGGAAAGCCTTTCATGAGCTGTATAAAAGGTAATTTTGATTGAAAGCTCACTAAAAGCTATATAGGTCATGAAGACAATCAGTCTTTTATTCTTTGAAATAATTCACATTACAGCCCTGTGTATTACCACCCTTATCAAAGAAAAGCCTTTAGATTTGTGTTGGCAGATAATTACAAATTGATTTTTTTTTTTGGACCTCTCATTTTGGGAATGGTGCTGAAAACCTTTACTTTCCCCCCTCCTCCACTCTCCAAACCTCTACTGCCAGTAAAAGCCTCTTATGATTTTTCTCCTACATCATACTGAAGAATTACTATTAGGATGGGCTGTTCAGGTGTGCTAAGCCACAAGGCTATATAAAAGAAGTGCCTGGTATAAAAGCCAGAATTTTAATGAAATGTATAATAACAAATAAGGATGCTGTTGGCATAGTGTGTTTAGATGCAGAGCTGTATTTATTCTTTGTGAAATTCGAATACCAAAGAATATCACAAAGAAGGAATTATAAATAAATAGTCTCAAAACATTAAACACACACACACAGATGTGTCAAAAGAATCAAAATAACAGTTTTTTTCAGGACCCAATCAACTATAAAACTAGTTTTGAGAACTCCAAAGGTGGTCTCCCCCCCCCCCCCAAATAGCTGCCACCCATACTGCATGGCAGACATGTTTTATTTGACCCTGTAGATCAGTTGTTCAAAGAAGAATCAGAAGTTGCAGTGGACTGGTGCATGCCCTTCATAAAAGTCTAAGCAGCTCTTTGGATCCTGGGCTTTCTCTGTAATAATGTTGCACTTTTGAAAAAAGATGCTGGCATCCTCCCCCAAGTTCAGATTTTTAAAACAGCTTGGGGGTTCATGAATGCCATCTCCGGAGGAATAGCAAATCCCAAAGTTCCCTTGGAAAAGTTCACTGCTTCCTCCCCCACCAGCTATACATGCCCTTTATTCATGCTTCCTGCAGTAGAAGCAGCAGCAGCAAGTGGAGAGGGAGGCCCTCCTTTGCCAAGAGACCTGCTGTTGCTGCTGCTTGTTTAAAAAAAAAGATAATTGTGCTGTTTTCACCATAGTGGTAAGCCCCCTCCTTCTAGTCTTTTAGCTGTTTCCTCCAGCCCCATTGCCAAAATGGTCTCTCTGTTCATACCAGTGATTGGGGTGGTGAATTGGGGAGAGTGTTTTCATTCAGCTCTAGTTCTAATATGAATAGCATGAAGCTCTCACCATGGTGTTTTAAATGGCCTCCATGTATCAGCTGATGTATCAGCCAGTCAAAATCACCATGGAAGCATGAGTATTCCTTGGGACCTCCTGGTCTGCTTCCAGACCTAATTCTCAAAGTATTGATGTTCACCGTTAATAAGTTACCTGAAGGATCACTTGACTCCTAATTAGCCTATTGTATGTTAAGATGATCTTCAGAAGTACTCCTCCAGGTGCATCTACCAACTGAGGCTAGGCAGGGGGAGAGGGTAACAAGTGACAGGGCCTTCTCACTGGTGGCCATATGGTTATGGAATGCTCTTCCCAGACATGTTCACTTGGCTCTTGTGCTGTCATCCTTTCAGCACCAGGTGAAACTCTTTATTTTTGCATGCCTTCTACTGTTGAAGAATTTTAGGCCTCTATTTTTAATTATGCTATGCTATTTTATCAGCCACTTTTAAATTGTTGCTAGTTTTACATTGTTTAGTTTTTACCGATTGTGATTTAATTTGTGTGTATATGTTGTTGGCTGTTTTGGAATGCATTGTTTTCCTACATTCTTCACCTAGCTCCTGTACAATTTGAATTGCTTGCACCCAGTTCTACGCATATAAAGTATTGCATAATCGTCACCTGTTCCATTGCAAGATGAAAAAAGCCCATAATTTTCCAGAGGCCTTCTCCTTAACTTTTTTTCCCTGCAAAGACATTAGCCTAGTGGGTAGCCAGATAAGTGAATTGAGGTGATTACTTAATGAAAATGTAAACAGCTCATGAAAGATGGAATATATGACACCAACCTAAAGAGTCGTTTGCTTTCTTTGTTTTAATACTCAAGTTTGGATTAAGCCTTACCATTTTCTGTCTTGAATCTTTTCCTGAAAGGTATTATAGGTTTTTCTTTTCTCTCTTTTTTTCTTTTTGCAGTTTATATGGAACGCTATGAATCTGTCTTTCACAGACAAGTTGTATAACAACAATGCAGTGGCTGAAAAATTGAGGAGAGGCAGTTTTTTCTGCTGGACAATTTCTCTTCCAGACAGAATTAAAAAGATTGCTATGAAACACTGACCTTTATTCTTGATGCAGTAGCTATCTCTTATCCAAACCATTTGTTAAATGGGAAGTAATTGAGGTTGAAAATGACTTTAGTGAATAAAGATGACTGGTGTTGGTGTGAGGGAGAGGGGAAAAGAACAAAGATGACAGGCTTTTCTTAAGAGAGCTGTCATCAAATAAGAAGTAATGCAGCTTTTTAGTTGGGGTTCTATGATGGAATGAGAGAAGAGGGAAAGATGGTGTTAGAGAAGAAGAATACAGTATTGCAGAACTGGAAAATGTGGTTGTTTTCAATCCTAATGCTCTCTTTACAATACCAAAACATAGTTTAATGCAACTGGAAATAAAGGGCCAGAACAGCAGTACTCAGTCAGTGTTAAGTGTAGTTCTATAGTCATGTTAATAGTGGAATGTTAATAGTGGAATATTTTTAGAGGTTCTAAAGCAGGGGTCCTCAAACTACAGGCCGGATCCGGCCTGCCAAGGCCATCGGTACAGCCTGCCCGGCCGCTACAACCGCTCGCTCGCCCGGTGCTTGGAGTCCTCTTCGGCGGCTCAGCCGCTTCTTACTAGGGCAGGCAAAGGCAAGCTAAAGTGGCGGATGCGCAAAACGCCGCTCAAAGCTTTGCCCTCAGAAGGGCCAAGCGTTCGGCCCTTCTGAGGGCAAGGCTAAAGTGGTGTTGTGCGCATGCGTCGCTTTAGCTTGCCTTTGCCTGCCCTAGTAAGAAGCGGCTGAGCCGCCAAAGAGGACTCCAAGCACTGGGCGAGCCAGCAATGAGTACCAGGCGACAGCGGGGTGTGTGTGACGCGGCAAGCGGGGGGACTATAGTACCGCCCCACCAGCAGTTTGAGGGGCAGTGAACTGGCCCCCAACGAAAACAGTTTGAGGACCCCTGTTCTAAAGTCTTCTGGGGTCACAGTATTGATGCTGCAAACAAGAAATGGCAATATGGAGTGTGCCATCAGAAACACTATGAGTTCCTTAGAATCTGCTGTAATGTTTGCCAGGTGACTTTACTAGAACTAGGCTTTGATCCTGCTGTGTATAAATAATGTCATTTGGGATCTGTATATTGTATACAAAGCAAATAGGTTAGATTTCTTCAAATGAAACTACTGTAAAGGAACTCCACAATGGTAGCAGGCTTTGAGACAGAAATGCACAGTTCCCTGAATCTTTAACAATTAGTACTGAAAGGTGGATTGCCCCTCTGTCTGAGCTGTGATTAGCATCCAGCTCTTGCAATAAAAGCAGATAAACACTCAGGATGTTTGTTCCATTTGTTTCACTGATTGATGAAATTTGCATGTTCAATGAGGCCTTTCAGCATGAAAATTGTAGCTCACAGCTCAGTTCTAGCATCCTCTGTAAGGACAGGGTACAGCATCAGCAAAGAGTAGGTTAAGTGGCTTTTCTACTAGAAGCAATTTATGCTGATTATTGCTTAAGAGCGGTACTAAAATAACAAGGCATTCTCTGAGCTAGACTACAAAACACAGTTTAGGGAAGTTCTGGAGCTTTGAAACCATGGAAACCGTGTGATACTTGACCTTGGTTTGACCACATCTTCGGTTGGCTGCTGTATAGTATATCCTATCCTCCCTCCCAGGCCTGACACAGGGCTGCTTGGTTCTATATCAGCTAAAGAGATGGTGGAGAACCGAGTAACCACATTGCAGAAGTTGGGGATTTACCTGGGGTAAGCAAGCAAACCACCTAATTTGCTTGGCCACCTAATGCGAAGAGAGGACTCTGATACTGGGAAAGATTGAAGGCAAAAGGAGAAGGGGAAGGCAAAGGATGAGATGGTTAGACAGCATCACCGATGCAACGAACATGAAAATGAGCGAACTCAGGAAGATAGTGGAGGACAGGAAGGCCTGGCGGGATATGGTTCATGGGATCACGAAGGGTCGGACATGACTTAACGACTGAACAACAACAACAAGCAAGCAAATGCCCACTGACTTACCCCAAGAACAAGTACCCTAAGACCCCCCAGCCACCTCCTTCCCCGGATAGGGTTCAGCGTACACCGGGGGGGGGGTAGGATTGGGCTGTCCCATGGGGTTCCAAGAACTGACCAAGACCTGCTAGCTTCAGCAAGATGGTTGTATCATGTGACCTCAGGTCATACCTTGGAACCCAAGTGCAAACTAGTGTTGCTGATAGTAGATATGTTGTCTGTTCCTTCCTACATTTTCCAACAGGAAGTTCCCATCTATGAAAAACAGAGATTTATGATTCAACAACCATTATATAACAGCCATCAATAAGTAACTGTGGTATTTCTGATGGTATAAACAAACTACAGCACAACTGCACTCATTTCACATGCTAGCAAGGTTATGCTCAAAATCCTACAAGCTAGGCTTCAGCAGTACGTGAACCGAGAACTACCGGAAGTACAAGCTGGGTTTCGAAGAGGCAGAGAACTAGAGATCAAATTGCCAACATGCGCTGGATCAAGGAGAAAGCACGTGAGTTCAAAAACAAAACAAACAAACAAAAAACCTACTTCTGCTTCATTGACTAATGGAATGGTGACTTCATTGACTAATGGAACTCATTGAAGGTGGATCACAACAAACTGTGGCAAATTCTTAAAGAGATGGGGGTACCAGACCACCTTACCTGTCTCCTGAGAAACCTGTATGCAGGTCAAGAAGCAACAGTTCGGACCGGCCATGGAACAACCGACTGGTTCAAAATTGGGAAGGGAGTACGGCAAGGCTGTATATTGTCACCCTGCCTATTTAACTTATATGCAGAGTACATTATGAGAAATGCAGGCCTGAATGAATCGCAAGCCGGAATCAAGATTGCCGGGAGAAATATCAACAACCTCAGATATGCAGACGATACCACCCTAATGGCAGAAAGTGAAGAAGAACTAAAGAGCCTCTTGATGAAGGTAAAAGAGGAGAGTGCAAAAGTTGGCTTGAAACTCAACATTAATAAAACTAAGATCATGGCATCCGGGTCCATCAATTCCTGGCAAATAGAAGGGGCAGAAATGGAAGCAGTAACAGATTTTACTTTTCTGGGCTCCAAGATCACTGCAGACGGAGACAGCAGCCATGAAATTAAAGGACGCTTACTCCTTGGAAGGAAAGCTATGGCAAACTTAGACAGCATAATAAAAAGCAGAGATATCACCATGCCAACAAAAGTTCGCATAGTCAGGGCGATGGTGTTCCCAGTAGCAATGTACGCTTGCAAGAGTTGGACCATAAGGAAGGCTGAGCGCCGAAGAATAGATGCTTTTGAACTGTGGTGCTGGAGAAGACTCCTGAGAGTCCCTTGGACTGCTAGGAGATCAAATCAGTCAGTCCTAAATGAAATCAACCCTGACTGTTCCCTGGAAGGACAGGTACTGAGGCTGAAACTCAAATATTTTGGCCACCTAATGCGAAGAGAGGACTCTCTGGAGAAGACTCTGATGCTGGGAAAGATTGAAGGCAAAAGGAAAAGGGGAAGGCCAAGGATGAGATGGTTAGACAGCATCACCGATGCAACGAACATGAAAATGAGCGAACTCAGGAAGATAGTGGAGGACAGGAAGGCTTGGCGGGATATGGTTCATGGGATCACAAAGGGTCAGACACGACTTAACTACTGAACAACAACAAATAAGCTAAAAATAAAAACTGATTTTTTTCTTTACAGTTGAATTGGCTTTCATTGCTATTCCTCAGCTGAAAGTAAAAGTGTGAAAAAGATAGCAGTAAGCAGGCATAAACCACTCTTTGGTTATTGCAGGTTTTATCTTTGACTACTACTGCTACTTCAAATTGCCTTTTTCAGATATGTCTGATCACTCTAATGATCTCCTAATCTGTTGGCCAAACCTAAATGTATACAATACAACATTCAATCTCTGCCTGAAAGCACCCTTACCCCTACCAGAGTTCTTTACAATTAGCTAGTAATGGAAAGAACATATACAGGCAAAAACAAACAAGTATTTAATTCCACACACATACAAATACTATAGCAATTGATAATAGACAGTAATTATGTACTAATTAGCTCCTTTACTATGTAATGTATTTGCTTGATGGCATTTATGGCTGTCCTGTTAACATATGTTTTTATGTGTTGTAATTAGAAGACATCACTTTATGTAAAAATGATAATTTTCAGCCACTGAGACTGAGGCTGCAATCCTATACTCATTGTCCTGGGAGTAAACCCCACTGAACACAATGTGACTTATTTCTGAGTAGACACACATAGGATTGCGCTGTGAATAATTAGCTAGACCAAACTGAATATTGAGTGACCTTTTGAGGTCTGAGGAAACGAATTGGTCCTTAACAAATGTAGTCTTGTGGTGAGACTAGAATACCTGTAACAGGAGTATTGGGGCAGAGGCATCATAAGGGGGGAGCCTTGGTGCCCAGGGCACCAAGTGGTGCCCAGGGCCCAGACCCCTGAAGGGGCGGAGTCGCGGGCTCAGGAGGGCGCAAATTCACCGTTTTGAGCGCTGTCTTGATGTGTCGCTGGCTCTTCACAGGCGGAATGGCTGCGTTTCGGCCCTCCCTTGGCTCTGAACGGCTCCAAAATAGGTAAAAACGCCAGTGTATGTGTGTTCGGAAGCAGGGTGTGACGTCACGCCGCTGCATCATGTGGGGGCGGCGCCACGGGGGCGGGGCAGCAGCCCCCCACATGGGGGCGTAGCGATGCTTCTGATTGGGGAAGAATTGGGGGGAGAAATTGGGGTAAACCATTTACTGTACTTTTGTAAATGATATGGCCTTATGCTCCGAGGTGCTGAAATATGAAAGATATTGGTGGAGTACAGCAAAACCTTCATATTGTACAAGATTTGAGGGCAAGCAAGTGTTTCTGCATATATTATATTTATGTAACAACTACCCAATCAAAGATTTTATCTGCCCCAAGGTTATTGTAGATGTTGCCTGCAGGTAACCCCAGCAGATGTTGACTTCATTCTGCTGAATTGCCTCTAGTTACTGTTAGCTTGCAGTATTGTTGATGTAAACACGTTAGCTTTCTCCCATAATTCCACCCTACTATTTGGGGCTACCAGCAGATTATAAGCTGATGTTCGTTCCAGTGTTCTTGGACCGATTGCTCCAAGAAAGAGACATTGAGGTTTTTTGCCCTGGCACCAGAGAGTGGAGGGGGTTAGGAGAATATGTCTTCCTTTTCTATAGGGCCAAAATGTTGCTCCTTCCAGTCCAGGGAGGAAGGCTGGTTTCAAGAACAAAATGGAGTGCTGCCTGAAAGAAGGCTGCTATAAAGGGGTCTTGGATGCCAGTTCCCAAAGAAGGGCTAGAGCAGTGGTGGCCAACCTTTTTATGACATGTGCCACCTTTAGGTTTTTTGTATCTTGGGCGTACCACAATAAATAAAAGTGTTTATTTTATTAAATAACCATGTTATTCAAATCCCCTCCAAAAGGGGAATTCAAAGGGGATTTGAATCTCCTTTCTGTTCTGGGGCCTCCTGTTTTCGCTGCGCCGCTGGTTACAATGGTGGCGTAAGTAGGATGAAATGTAATTTATAAAATTACCTGGGAGTAAGTCCCACTGAACTCAATGAGACGTACTTCTGAGTAGACATGAATAGAATTTGGCCGTCAGCCTCCTGCAACACTTTCCAAATGTACTGCACAAGTTTTTTGGTGACTCGCAAGACAAATTTTCTTGCAAAAATAATTTTGTCTTGTGGAACACTCAGCTCCTAAAGCCACAATCTATTCAAATGTTAAAGTATTCAAGAGGGTTAGCAGACTGCAAACAGTACAGCCAGAGGCCACACCGATTATCACCCGACATATAGCTAACACCAGCAGAGATAAAGGCAAAGCAGAGATAAAACTTCCCTTCCCTTCCAGAAACGGTGTGCATTACTAGAGCGGAGCTCTGGGAACTGTGAGTACTGTAAATACTTAAAAGTAAATAGCACGGCAGGGGAGGTGACTCGCAAGACAAAATTATTCGCAAGACAACATGACTCACGGAACGAATTAATTTTGTCTTGCGAGGCACCACTGTACTTTGAAGCTGAGCTGCACGCTGGGAGGAGCACAGGGCAAGTCACATGCTACTTTCAGCCTCCATTTCATTCCCGTCCTTTCGCTTCCAGCTTAATGATGTCACTTCTGGCCCTCAGAAGGTGCCATGAATGCTATTCGGTCCACTGTATGAAATGAGTTTGACACCCCAGTCTAGTCAGTATGCATCCCAACAAGGCATAGTAAAAACATATGTATCATAAAGCATTATGACAACCCTAAATTCCCTCTAAAATAGGATGGATGTCTGGTCAGCAAGAGTCCCTCTGAAAAGCTGTCAGGCATTAGGTAGCAATGCAAAACAGTCTGGAGGCTGCCCTCCAAAAATGGTCTGGCTCTAGCATGTGTGGGTTTGAGATGGATGGGGAGGATTTGGAGACTTGGGGAAACAGTTGAATCTGGATTTCCTCTTTTGAAGGATTAAAAATGTTTCTGCCATTTTGCATTTGTTTGTGTGAAATGGTTGGTTTTTCCTAAGCAAGTCAATTTCAGCCCCAAAGGGTCATTTTGAGTTCAGCACCAGAAAGAAAGATCAAGAAGATCATTCTGGGAAATAGAAACTTAGGGTTCTGGTCAAATAGAAAAGATTCTGGGAAAACAGGAACTTGTTACTGACCATCTCATTGGTCAAAATCAGGAGGGGAGTTAGACTCTGTTTTTCACCTTCCAGTGCTAGGAGCGCTGGAGAGCCGTTTTTTTCCCCTCCTTCCAGCATGGTCAGGTATTGGGGTTTTTTTGGCATCTAGCACGCTCGCCACGCTAGCAGTTTGAACTGCGAGCTCGAAGCTAGAAAAGATGGTGGCCTCATGCACCAATAGGAAGGCTGCTTGGCTGCAAAGGAGCTTGGGAGATGTAGTATGAGGGATGAGAAGCAACAGCAGCCATTTTGTTTCTGTTCTTTTTGGGAGCCACGCTAGGAGCAGGGGTGCACAACTTGGAAGTAGGCGGGGGCCAAAATGAATAGGCCAAACGTCTTCGGGGCCGCACGGGGGGGCGTGTCAAGAAACCGTGATGTCACTTCCTCAGGAAGTGACATCACAGGGGGCGTGTCCATGAAAATATCCCAAAAATATCTCAAAACTCTCTCTCCCATACCACAACTCTGGTAAGCCTATGTATGGATGATCCCTGGGAAACGCATAAGGAAAACGCATTTCCTCTCCCACCACAAAAAACAGAGCAAACTGGAGTTTTAAAACACGTGTTTTAGAACATCAAATGTTATATTTATAGAACCTAAAAATATGGCTACGCACGGAAAAGGAACATAAAAAGCAGCTGTCAGAGCTCACTGACACGTTGGGTGTATTCTACTACGTGCAAGTACATATATATATATATATTTGCCTGTGCATACAACACACACACACACACACACACACACACACACTGCAGTACACGCGGTATACAAGCGCAAATTCCATAAATGCGTGACACACCTCGGCTCAACTGCTGCCTTTCAAATAACATAACAGGAGTGCCTCTGAACATGTGCAGTGTCTCCCATGATGATCCTACCCAGAACCTCGTACGTAGAGGGCGAGAAGGCACCTGCCTAGAGTTAATCCCAAACTCCGCTCCCTCTCCCCTACCCAGCTTACGGGGCATCCTGGTGATCACGTTGCGCGGCGCCTTCCTGCGGAGGCTGCGGAGGCGCTGGATCCGCTTGGGGTCGGCTGTGGCCCGGCTGCCTCGGTTCCGTGTGCGTGTCCCTGTAGAGCGGCTGCAGAGCGGCTGCTGCAGGCAGCGGAGCCCTGCTGACGTCCAGGACCGCGGAGCAGGCCTCGCTGGAAGCTCAACGGGGAAGGCGGGAGGAGCTGTTGCCAGCCGTCACTTTAAGATCCTCGGCTTGCCGCCGAATTTCGGCGGCAAACCGCTGCGGACCGTTTTTTTTTTCTTCGTCTTCCCGCCGAAAATCGGGGGTCGACTGTTACCCTGCAACCTGGCCGTGACGCAAGCAAGCAGAGCGCAGTTTTAATTAGAAGGAAGCAGGTTTAGAGGTTTTAATTTAATGTGGGGGATCTTGCATTGTACTTCATATGCATAGAGCAGGGGTGCACAACACAGACGCGGCTCATTCTGCTCCTGACGCGGCTCATTCGGCTCTTGGCTGAACGCCAGGAGACTCAGCTGATTGGCGGCGAGCAAAGCGCCGCCTGGAGTCTCCTGGCATTCGGCCAGGAGCCGAATGAGCCGCGTCAGGAGCAGAATGAGCAGCAACTGCCATGAAAGAGTGGGCACGGAGGATTTCCCGTGGCCCGCGAAGAACTTGGGGATCCCAGAGAGCGCCCGCTCTCTGGGATCCCCGATTTCTTCGCGGGCCACGGGAAATCGTCAGGGGGGCCGCATGCGGCCCGCGGGCCGTATGTTGTGCACCCCTGCTAGGAGCATGCTACAAGCATGCTGGGAAAGTCAATTTCTGCTATCTCTGAGGTGAAAAACAAATGCAGCCTTAGACTATTTCTGACAGCATGATCCAGAGACAAAAGGACAGAGATCTCTGCTTTTCACACACTACAGTAGTCACTCTGAAGGTCATGGTGCTGGCCTCTTCTCCAATCCTTGACAGTTCCAGGCCCTGCCCACCCATCTCCGCTCTCTAGCCTTTTCCTTTGATCTTCAGCCTTGAACTGATACTGCCATATGCGGCCTTGCTCACATTCTTGATCTTGCCTTCTCCAAAACTTGCTGTATTTCTGACCGCTCTGCAGGGGATAATTGTCACCTGAGAATCACCTTATCTCTTTCAGCACTGCTCACAGCTTACCCCCCCCATTCTCTGCTTCCTATTCCTTCTGTGACCTTTAGTCCGTTGACCAGAGGCTTCCCCTGAAGCATTGTCCTCTCCTCTGCACCCTCCCTAGATGCTGCCCTTTTTTCCCTTGTCCTCCTGCCTTGATGTATTTTTGCCACTTACCACATGACTTGTGTGCCTCTCATCCCCAGTCTTGGATCACTCCCTCCCTTCAACATCTTAATTCATGTTCTCCTGCAGCTGAACACTTTTGGAGGAGGACAAAAGGAGTTGGCTTGACTATATCCACTATAAATTAAATGCTACAATTGCTGTTGGAGAAAAATAGAAAGAAGATTGCTGTTATGGTTCAAAGCCTCCCACCAAGTAAAAACATATGTATGAGAACTTGTCATTGCCATTAATAGTTTGATAACAACGTAAAGGAAGGTATGACACAGTCTCCATTATCTATAACAATTATGAAGTACCGGTATTTCTTGTCCTATACTCTTATATAGGCCAAAATGTGTATGTGGGTGGGTGGGGGGGGGGAGAAGTGGAAGGAATTTGTTCTGCACTGAGGAATATCTGAGAGCTGATGCAGTGTCAAACACAAAAGGAGGTAGTAAAGCTAATAACAGAGGGATCTGAATATGAAAAGCATCCCTGTCACCAAACCTTTGTCTGGAAAGAGAATGCAAAAAGATTTTATCATACATAGATTCCGGCTTCCCCTTTGTCGAGATGGAATAAATATCCTGCCGAAGTTCTCCAGAAATGAAATGGCGTTCAGTTTATCAGAACAGATACACGTTATTCCCTTTTCAAATTAGTCATTTCCGCTATGCATGGCTTCTTCTGCCTTTTGTGTGTGTTGTAATTGAAACTTTAATAATTGATGTCACCTTTTACATATTTATTTCCTGTTAAGAAATAGTTTATACAAAACAACCAGGCAATGATATAGTGGGCAGAAATACATTTTCAGATATAAACCTTTCTCTGTCTTCACCTTTTGCAGCTGGCGCTAGTCTGCTGTGATAAAAAGTTATTTCCTGTTTAACAGGGGAGAAGAGACCTGACATTTTATATACAAAATAACCATGATCTACAGAATGGTAGCATGACATTTAGCCATGCTACCATCACTGAATTTCATAGGTGATCTTTCGTATAGACTCTTAAACCGAAAGAGGTAGAGTAATCCCTTTTATAGTCTGTGGATTTATTAAAAAAATTCTGTCTCTGAAAATATTTGGGACTCCAAGGTTAGGACACATCTTTTCTCCAGAAAATCTTAGCTGAGGGACTCACCGAAGATTTTCTGGCATCCTCAGATGGCTTGATTTTTTTTTTTTTTGAGAAACAGTAGAGTCATCTGTCCATGTATGGAGGAAGGCATCCAACAAATAGAATCTCTAGCCCCAATACTCTACTACATATGCAGTACTGCAAGCCATGCTGTTGTAGGCATTATTTTGTTGAAAGATCTTAGACTTTGATTCATGGTATGATAAATTTCACATCATTCTTATTTGTGTTCTTACATCTCCAATTACAGAGGAGTCTCTCTGAACTATTGATTTGAACTATTGATTGCAGCATAGTAAGAAAGGCAGCAGTGATATTTGGGGGCATAATTTAGAGGGGAACATAATAATGAAGCACTATATTTGACTTGTAATAGAGTGCGATATCAGCATGCATTTCCAATGTTCAATTTTTGCATGGATCCAAGGAAGAAAGTATTCAATACAGATGGGATTTCTGCTTCTAGGCAGTATTGAGATTTAAGAAAACAATTTATAGTAGCCAACAGTTGATGAAGCAGAGGAATATTTGAAATTATAGGGAAAGGAAATTAGCACAAAAATCTGGATGTGTCTTCTTTAGGGAAAGACAGGGCGCAGTGTCCACTAAGGCCACTAAATACCTTCTTCCATATAAACCAGCAGGTTATAGACTAAATGTAACTAACAGCCCATGTTCCGGCAGTGCAGCCTTACTTAGGGCATTGCAAAATGTGATGCTCTACAGCAGGAGTTCTTAACCCCCTCGGCGCGGCATACCACCTCTCAGGCCACCACAGCACTGAGTACCACCGGAAGTACATAGCAATGATCTCATCGCCAGTCTCTTCCAGGTTTTCGCTGCACCATAGCCCAGAAATCAAGCGGTAAGGGGGCAAGGGCGGATGGGTGGGCCCTTCCCAGCACGGGAAGCCTACACACTCGCGTTCTGCTGACTTGGCAGAGCTTGAGACACCATTTTCAGGGCTCTAGCATGGCTGCAGTAGTGGCCACCATCTTGCTGGCAGGGGGTTTGAGTACCACCAACCGGTAGTCCACGTACCAGAAGTGGTACGCACACCACTGGTTGAGACCCCCTGCTCTACAGCATGCTGCCAGATTTCTGCCAGAATGGCTAATGGTGCTGGCTATGCAACAGCTGTCTTCTTGGAGCCTCCGGTGCTGATAAGTCAATGGTGGGGACAGATTGTGGGCAGGGAGGGGGAGAATTGGGGCATTCCATGGGAGGAACCAGGGGGTGGGGAGCAGGCGAGAAGGGGTGGATTGGATGCAGTGAGCACGTTTTTGGCATAGCTGCATCAGCGCAAGTGGCGGGGCTAGGATTTGGGGCCTAAAGCTTAGATGTTAACATGGGATAATTAAAGCGGCAAACCTATACACACTTCCTTGGGAGTAAGTCCAACTGAACACAATGGGACCACTGAGTAGGCATCCATAAGATTGTGTCATAAGAATATATCTCAAGATTTATTGACTGTAGCAGGGGAGACCAGACACCTATGGCTATGCCACCAAGCATCCAAGAAGATGCAGGGGAGGAACAGAATGAAAAACAGCACAATCATATAAATTTCTGCTGTCTGAAAATAGTGATTTGCTTCGGCTTTTCTAGTTTATGTCTAGTTTCTGGTTTTGCTCAGTGTTATGTTCTTAATCCTTTATGTATTTTAAAATATTTTAGTCTTTGAAAATGAGGTAAGATAGAAATCTTTCAAAATAATCTTTCAAAATAAAATAATCCTAAATGTGTCTAATCTGAAGTAACTCCCATTCAATTGGGCTTACTCCCAGGAATGTGTGTATAGGATTGCAGCCTAAATAAAGTAAGACCCATTGAGTTCTGTGGGAATTTATTCCCATGTAAATTAGTATAGGATTGCAACCCACGTTATATATGCATAAATGGGAGAAAGACCTACAAGAAAGTAGGTCCTGGAATTTTGTTTTTGATGGAGGTTGTGATTTTCAATAGTTTTAAATCACAGGGAGAAATGGCTACACAGTGTCAGTTGACATCATAGACATGATAAAAGTATATAATAGTTTGACATAAATGTTGATGATGTCAGTTGGATAACAGGGGGGGCTTCTACAATATGTTATGGAGGTATATTAAAGCCAACAAATTTTGGAGAATGATTATTATATCTGTCAAGGAGATCTTTCAGATACAGGTGGGCCCCTGTATCCACGGTTTCAGTTATCCACTGATTGCGGGGACCCCCCCCCCCGGCTGTTATTTTTTCCCCAGTAAGCTTTGTTTCTTCCTTAAAACAGGAGAAGCAGCCTGTGGCTGCTTATTGCAGGCAAGTAGAACAAGACTAAGTCCTAGAGAGGCTCTGCAAGGTTAACAGAAACCTTGCAGAGCCTCTCTAGGACTTGGCCTCGTTCTACTTGCCTGCAATGGAGGCTGCTTCTGTTTGTTTTAAGGAAGAAACAAACAAAGCTTACTGAAAGAAAAATAAGAGCTGGGGGGGCACACGCCTGCCCGCAGGGGAGGCAGGGCAGGGGGCTCTCAGGAAACCATGGAGGGGGTGTTCGCTCCTATCCACGGTTTCAAGTATCCACAGAGGGGCCTGGAACATATCCCCAGCGGATATGGGGGGAGTACTGTACAATTAAATTCCCCTTAGCATTATAAATAACCTTTATTATATGTACTAACAACTATGATTCTCTTTGCAAATACTGAAAGTTTAATGAGAGACCCTCACAAAGCAGAATCATTTAATACAATATGGGAACAACTGAAATCGGTAAAGCTGACTGCCTTGAAAAAACTCGTGATGAAGTATCAGAAATGATTCATTTGTAGAAACCAGTTCATTATATGAGTAGGAAGAATATTTTAGTGTCTGATTTGGATTTGGAATTTATAGAATGGTCGTGTTTTTATATGATGTTATATATTTATGTTTTTGTACTATAATTTATATACACGATCTTTTTTTAAAAGGGGGGAGTGCAGTGCCACAAAGGGTGTGTGAAAGGATCAGGTAGGAAAGTGATGCAGAGGATGTAGGAACTGGGCAAATGGAGAAAACGATATGGAGGGCACAGGATAGGAATAGGCTGGTGTACCCAATGGGATTTCTAGGTTGGGAAGCACAGAAAGTTTATCTACTAGGTTTAGAAAAGGTGTTCAGTTTCACAAAGTGTGAGAAGCAAATCCCTAGGTCAGAAAACAGAAGAGAATGACAGTGACGTGCCCCACACACTGCCCTCCTTTGCCTGGGCCCCCTCTGGAGCACGCCAGGCAGAGGCTCGAAGTTAGAGGCAGCCTATTGGCTGCTTCAGTCCGGGGTGAGCTGGAGACCTTGTGGGCTGTTTGCCAGGGGCTTGGGGGAGCACCGTTTCCCCCTTGCTGGTCTTTGACCATACTAATAAATGATGATGATGATGATGATGCCTGCACGTGTGTGTGGGGGGGGGTAGAGTTAATTTTCCTCCCTGCTGCTGCAGTTATTAGAATTTAAATAAAGTGACACTTAACCCAAGCCTTTGTCTGGTGTGCTGTGTGCTTATTTCAGGGGGGGGGGGGTGTCTTCAGGTAAAGTAAATGTCCTGAGATAGCCAGCTGTATGTTCTTGAGACTGCATGCCTGGAAAATGGGCAAGGCTGCACACCAGTGCATCCCAGTATGATACCAAAGGCTCTTGAATGTGGCACTAAGGAAGTAAAGCCCATTTCAAGAGTGGGTTAAACAATAATTAGATTACTCATTCTGTGCAAGGTAATCAAGTGGTCATATGCATGACTGAATTGGTATACAGGAGATGTAGCATCATTGTGATGAAATATTCATGGACAAGAGAGGAAAATACCAAGGTAATTAATGAGAGCAGAAACTATAAGCAAGAGTTTTAATTAGAACGCTGCATCATTTCATATTGTATATATGTATCCAGACAATATAGAATGCAATTGTAGCAATCTCTTAAGATTATTTTAACCTTTCTGTTTCAACCTTTTGCCCTCTTTTTGTATTTGGTATATGAATGTTCTGTTATTATGCTAATAGAAAATACACTGATGGGGATGAAGGGAGCTAGGTGAAGTTTTTGCAGTTACAGCTAGATTATTGCTCCTTTTCCCTCATCAAAAGATCGTCTTTCTAATTCTTTTGATGAGAACAAGAATAATTGCATATTTCCTGTATACCTTTTTTTCAAATGGAAGTCAGTGGCATATTCCTCACAGCATGATGACTGCGTCTCTGCATGCCAGTATAATGAACCAGCAGATATTCCCCAGTCAGGATCCTTAACAAGGAATTGTAATGTTTCTTGAAATTCTGCTCCTCTGTATGCTGGAGGGGAGCGAGCTGGAGTGTGTTACCACAGCTATTTCTCAGCTATATTTTAAAGAAGATTCTGCCTGAACAGTCAAAGGTACCTGCGTGAGACATGACCTTTTCAGCTTGTATTTATTGTGTCTTCCCAAATACATGTCATAAAAGTACAGCACCTGTCAACATTTTACCAGGCGAAAAGGGAATGATGACTAGGAGGACTGCCTCTAATTCTCTGCTACATCATTTCTGTAGAAAAGAAGCCAGTTCTAGAAAGAAAGACTGAAAGAAAGAAAGACAGGCAGACAGTATGGCAGAGAAGCAGAGAAGCAGGAAAGAAAAAAGGGGGAGGGGAGTATATAGGGTCTTTGTTTGTTTCTCTTTTGTTTTGTATTTCCCCCCATATTATCCTGCTTGAAATTCTCCCTCTGTGCAACATCTTTCATGATCTGTAGCTTTCCTGTTCCATGCTACGCTGTTTTTTCCCTACATGGAAATTAGGGGTGCTTTCCTCAGCTGATTGGTTTTCTATTTTGTAATTATTTTCTCTGTATTTGGTAGGACAAATTCAAGTTCTCCAAATTTGTGTACTCATTCTTAATGCACTTGGGCATGACTAAAGTTAGATATAGAAAAACATGTTTCTTCAAAACCAGGGCAAAAACACGTGTTTTATGACCCCTGTATGGTACTTCTGAATCAGCTGTTCTCTAACAATATTAGATTCTATGACATCATTTTTAAGTGCTGCCGATTTGAGCTGCGGTAGTCTTTGAGAACTCAGAGAGAGAGAGAGAGAGAGAGAGAGCGCTAGCAAGCTACCAGAGGACTGAAGATGAGCAAATGTTGTCCCTACCTTTCAAAAAAAGAGGGGGGAAAAAGATCTGGGAAACTGCAGACTAGTCAGTTTGATGTCAGTACCTGGAAAGATTCTGAAACAGAAAAGTAGTATTTCTGTGAGCACTTAGAAAATAAGTGGGGTTATTTCTAAAAGTCAGCATGGGTGTGTCAAGAAGAAGTCATGTCAGACTAATATCTTCTTTTTTGGTGGAATGACTAATCTAGATTGTGGGAATGCCGAGGAACTAGTACACCTAGATTTCAGCAAAGCATTTGACAAAGTCTCCATGATATTCTTGTGGAATAAATCAAGATTGGTGTCGTCACAGAACTCTGTCTTGGGCACTGTGCTATTCTACATTTATCTAACAGCCCAATCCTAACTAAATGCCCACATGGTGATTGTCCCAGAAAATCCTTGGTCTGGTCCCTTTAAGAGGCCTAGCCCCACACTGGGCTGATTAGTTCCCCTTTTCCCACTCACAGGTTTAGCAGTCCAAGTCCAAATATCAAAGTCCAAAAGCCAGTCCAAGGTCAGAAAGCCAGTCAGGGTCCTCAAGCATCCAAAGCAGGTTCCTCAAGTCAGTCTAGAAGTCAGTCACAGTAAGGTCACAAGCCAGTCCAGAAGTCACTCAAGGTAAGTCCACGAGCTAGTCCAGAAGTCAGTTAGCCCAGTCAGTCCTCCTCCAAAAGCCTTCTCCTTTCTGCAACCCACACCACCTGGTGCTGATTCCCTCATTTTTATCCTTAGAGCCCTCATTATCCTCCCTAGCTACAGCAGTGTCCTGTGGCAAGCACAGGCCCTGGGTTTAACCCTATGTTTTCTGGGCCTATCAAGATGAGGAACCACTGCTGACACCACCTCCTATCTCCTTGGGGGAAATCTTCCGCATTTTTCCCATACAGTGATGCAGCAGTGCTAGTGTGGGATACGCTGCATCCCGCAGGGGATTTTCAGCTGCTGAAAGTCTCCTCGAGGCTGCTGGTAAGCCGCAGCAGCCACTATGGGTTAACTCAGACCTGTGCTAGCGATATTGTTGGCACAAGTCTGAGTTGATCCATGCAGGCGGATCAGGCTTGGAAAGGGGGTTAGGATTCGGTGTGCGCCACTGCTGAACCCATTCCTCTCCTGGGCCTGATCTGCCCCATCACCTCCCTGTTCCCCCTTGCCCTGTTCAACCCCCTCCCTGCCCTCCCCCCACCCTGTTCCACTCCCCGTGTCAGGCTTACTGCTCCGGCAGGCCTCAATTGCTCTGCCGGTGCATGTGGGAAGGCTCCGACCTTGCCACCGACGTGCTAGCTCCCTGCGCTGCCACAAAGTGCTTAATCACTAGGAGCATACCAACAAGAGAAATGTTCAACAGAGACCAATGTAAAAGTTCTGCATATACCAGTAGATTAAAAAAAAAATCAGAGTCACAAATATAGGAAGGGGAGAGATTGCATGTGTAAAAGGTATCTAGCAGCCCAATCCTAAGTAACCCACCCTGCCGATGCAGCTGTGCCAACAGAGTGTGTGTTGCAACCTGTGGGGAGGCAGTTGTGGAGAACTCCTCCCTGGGGCAAGTCTTCGCAGCCCAAATTAATCTCCTCAGATCTGTGCCATACATTTTGCTGGCGCAGATCCAAGGAGTAACAGAGAGGGAACAAGGATATGATCCTGGAGTATGTAGGTGCCACTAGGATCCACCCCTCCCTCCCCCGTTCTTCCTCCTTCCTGTCCCATTCCTCCCACTGCCCGCTCCCATGCTGTCTTACCTGCGCTCCCACTCGTGGCAGTGGCAGAAGCTGTGACAGTGGGGTGCTGACACCAGTGTTGTTTGTGGTGGCGGTTCCCAAATGGCCACTAGTGGCATGCCGCGTGTGCTGCCATATACTTATTTATGACGGTGGAACTGTGTTCCTAACAGCCCTAGTTAGGACTGGACTGTTAGTATCTTAGTGGATCACAAGCTGAACATGAACCAGAAGTGTGATGTAGTCACAAAAAGCTAACACAATGCTGGGTTGCATTAGCAGAGGTATGATATCTACATCATGAAAAGTAGCGTAATGGCTCCCCTCCATCCTGCACTAGTAAAACCTTGGCATTAAAGATGGCAATCCTAAGCATATTTACTAGTGAGTAAGTCCCATTCCAAGATCACTGCAGACGGAGACAGCAGCCATGAAATTAAAAGACGCTTACTCCTTGGAAGGAAAGCTATGGCAAACTTAGACAGCATAATAAAAAGCAGAGATATCACCATGCCAACAAAAGTTCGTATAGTCAGGGCGATGGTGTTCCCAGTAGCAATGTATGGTTGCGAGAGTTGGACCATAAGGAAGGCTGAGCGCCGAAGCATAGATGCTTTCGAACTGTGGTGCTGGAGAAGACTCCTGAGAGTCCCTTGGACTGCTAGGAGATCAAATCAGTCAATCCTAAAGGAAATCAACCGTGACTGTTCCCTGGAAGGACAGGTACTGAGGCTGAAACTCAAATATTTTGGCCACCTAATGCGAAGAGAGGACTCACTGGAGAAGACTCTGATGCTGCTGGGAAAGATTGAAGGCAAAAGGAGAAGGGGAAGGCAAAGGATGAGATGGTTAGACAGCATCACCGATGCAATGAACATGAAAATGAGCGAACTCAGGAAGATAGTGGAGGACAGGAAGGCCTGGCGGGATATGGTTCATGGGATCACGAAGGGTCGGACACGACTTAATTACTGAACAACAACAACAACAATATGCGCACAGCTTGCTGCAGCATTCAGCTCTTGCAGGACATTTGATTCCTTTTATTCTCCCTACTGCTAGTGTGTACATGTGCATTGATAAAGCACTGCAAAATGATAGCCATGATGTGACTGTATGCATGATTTCATCATGATTTTTTGCGCACACGTGTGTATTGATAAAACACTGCAATCATTGATATGATTGTGCATGTTTTATCAAGATAATTTTGCATAATGTATATCCAACATGGAAGAAAGAATGAAACAGTAAAATAGTGCATAAAGAGTCATATCATATCAAGATGTGTTTCCAATCCACAGTGTTTTGTCAACGCATCAGTTATATGCATCAGTAGTATGGGGAAAGCAACGCAAGAGCTGAAGGAACTCAGCTAAAACAAACTGGGTATGCTCCAATTCCAGACTTAATTTTGGAGAATGGGGACATACTCCAGAATCATACACCTACATTACTCCAGAATCATTCTGCTCAGAGCAGCTCTTTGAAATCCTGCTACTGTGTGTCACACCAGTTCAAAGGCATATTGTTGAGAATTATAATTTTCCATAGAATCCATGTACAGTAAAGTGAAATTATAGATTTATAAAGGTGGAGGCGTGGTCGCATCTCCTGTCCCTGTTTTCCACATGTGCAACCTGAAGTTGTGAATAAAGGTTACATGATGCTTGTGCAGGATATATGCATAAGATATACTTATGTGCAAAGGCTCTCTCCATGTGATCAGAGACCTTGATTTTTGCAGATTTCCCAACTGTGCCCAGAGAGCCTATGTGCAAACAACTTCAACATGAATAGACTTTGTATACGCAGAGCTGATCAATGTGTGGAGACTGGATTGGAAGTGAGGACAATGGGTGGGAGCAATCCTGCTCTCTACCCCTCCCATTGCAGTGCCTATATATGTATTTCAAATGAGTGTGAACCAAACCTATGATATGAACTGGAGAAGACAGGAAATTACATTCCCAGTACAGTATTCTGTTTATTACTGTGAAATGCAAGACAGTTAAAACCAATTAAACTATTAAAGGTTCATTTTAAAGACTTCATCAGCCTCAGTTGCCTTATTTCCTCACAATGTTAACTGATTGCCTTTTGAGTTGTAATATCTTTAAATGAACAGTAACTTTGTCATTTATAGGCAGGGGTGGCCCATGCCTCTCCAGCACCTGAAACCCCCCCCCCTCAAATTTGCTGCCTCTGCATGCATGCCCACCCTGGTAGATAAGGAGTGAAGAAGAGGCATCCTCCTCCCACACACTTCCTTTCACTTACTTAGAGCTCAATGTATAGTCTTCCTCCCTCCTCCACACCGCTTCTATTTCAGATGAATAAGAGCAGTGCATACTGGGTTCCCAGCATGCACTGTTCCTGTTTATCTGAAACAGAAGTGGCAGATTTGGGAGAAGGAAGGCAGCTACACATCAACCTCTTCGGAAGAGAAGATAAGGAGAAGGGCAGGCTCCGAATCGCCTCTCCCTGGCTACTTGATTCTTTGTAAGCACCCTTGGGGGTGGGGGAGGCAATCCAGAGCCCAGCCATTCCCTCCCTTCCTCCTGGAGCACTGAAAGGGTTGCACTGCTGCAGTGATCCTCTTCTGACTCTCTCTTAGTGAGCTGGAAGAGGATCCAAGCGCACACTGGAGCAGCAGGCTGGAGAGGAATGCAGACAGATGGGCTGGGGACTCAGCAATTCCCCATTTCACTCCACATAACCATACCAGGCCACTTTATGATAAGGTTGGCCTTGGTTATAGAGATTTATGTCAGCAAATAGCAGAAGTGCTTCATGTTTTTTGTCCAGTTAAGACACTTGCAGCAAACATTTCCTAAGTTAACGCTGCTGTGGAATTTCCAAAGTGTTCTGAATCCTTATATGATTTTAAAGGCCTGTGGTTGCTAGTTTGGTTAGGGATAATTATCTTTCCAACAGCATAATCCTGTGTAAGAATCCGGCCGGTGGCCCAGGGTCACCCGCCGGATCCTGAGCCGAGGCTGCCCATCGAATGGCAGGCCAGGTGTAAACCGGGGCCGGCCCGATAGGCCTCCTTGGATTTCCGCCGGCTAAATAGCTGACAGATGTTGGAGGAGGCTGTGTAACGGCCTAGCCGCCTGGCGGGGATGGGGATATGGCGGTAGCTGTTTTGTACTTCTGAAACAGTATGACTAGTTGGATAAAAAGCAGCCCTTCCAATTCAATAATACAATCCTGGCGATCGGTGATGGTGTGATTTGAAATTTATTCTGATTTGTGGGTTGTCATTTGGCTTCATTTGCACTTCTATATATGTACAGCTTCAACCTTGTAATGGTATGGAGCTCATTTGATAATTGCATACAGTTTGGATACATTCTTGGTCAGGTTTGCAATCCAACAAGCAATATTTCTCAAAACAGTTTAAAAAACATGCTTTCCGATAGTGCGCTAATTTTGCTGAGTTGATGACATGGTCAGCAAGCATGATTTGGATTGGGTAGCACTTTGCCTACCTCAAATGGGACCTATGTGGTGACTCTCTTAGAAAAAGAGCATGTTTACCTTTTTCCACAACTGTATGTACTCTCCCTAAACAGTGCTACCAGTTCTTCCAAGGCATTGTAGTGATGCCAGCACAATTTTAATCATTCTATCTTATGACCTGGCATTGCTTTTCTAATCCTGTGAAAGAGCAATGGTGTCATTCAGAAGGTGAAAACTGAAATAACCTAGAAGTTTCCCTAGCATCACTGCAGCCATCCAGGGACATCACAGGATGTACAGCATCTGGAGATGTGTCTCAAACCAGGGCCTCTAGCAGCCAGGATCAGGCGCCTTACACCCTGTGGTTGTCCCAGATGGAATGTTCTCTTTGAAAACATATTTGGATTCAAAAGCTATATGGAGGCAGGTCAGGGGAGAGAGAGAGAGAGAGATGATTACACAGGCCTTCAGTTCGCTCTTCTTTACCTGTTCTTGCATCAGGTGTGGCTTATCCATGTTGCTACATGCTTTGGTTTATTCTGTGTGTGATGATCCTGATTTCAGGCTGTCCTTGTTGTGTACCATATGGACCTTTTAAGAAAATCCTATGAAATTACATTCAGAGGGATGACTTCTGTTTTTCAAGCTAAAGCAGGTTTGAAATGTTTCATCATACGCTGCTCCCTTTTTCCTATTCTGCTTTCATTTTTCATCTCCTTTCCTCACAAATAATAACAGAAATGCTAATAATAGTATAACAAGAACCTTATGCCTGAACAGTTTAAATTGTTACAATTTTTCATTTCCTCATTCTGAAATAGACTTCAATTCTAATACAGTACCAGACTGAGCTGGCCATTGCATTATCTTTATTAAGTTTACGACAACATCTTTAACATAATATTTACTGAGGTCAGGTTTTGCAGTTACATTATTTTAAGTTTGGTTATCTCAGTTCACTCTGCGTCCCCATGTAGTTCAATGCCTGTGCAACCCTATTCACAGCGCAATCCTATCCAACTTACGCAATTGGTGAGAACAGGAGGCCCCAAAATGGAAAGGGGATTCAAATCTCCCCTCCCCTCCCCTCCCAAGCCTCCTGCCTTGCCCTCCCCCACTGGTTACACCAGTGGTGTAAGTTGGATAGGATTGCGCTGTCAGTCGTATTCCTCTTAATCTAAATGTTTCAGGATGTGCATGTTTTAGATGCTGTGTAGACTGCTTGGATAAATGAAGGCAGTCGCATACATATGAAGGCAATCACAATTTTTTTCACCTAAAGTACAAAAAAGGATTGAGAGCACACCTGCTTCACGTTTGCTGAAAGGAATTGAGCAAGGTGATTCCTTTTTGTCTGCTTACAGCAACTTCTGCCTTTTAAAAGGTTTGCTGGTTCTTTTTTTGGAGAGTCTTCCTAGAATTGTTCCTATTTTGTTATGCCTGTGTTTTGGAACCAGGTTGTTAGATATGTTTAGGACTGATTCTGGCAGAAACTCTATTAGAATTCACATCTGAACACCCAAGCTCCACAAGGGCAAAGGAAACGTCACTTGTCACCAATTTCTGCTGAACATTTAAGCAGAAGTGACATTTACTAGGGCTTGTTTGGAAGATTTATTAACGTAATATATCCTTGGCAAGAATAGCTGCTTCAGTAAATGTTATGCTCTAACACGTAACCACAGACTTAAATGCAGGAAGATGCAATAGCACTTAGCTACCAAGGAGGAAGCAAATATTCAGTAAACGCTTTATTAGAGGTGTGCCTTCATTTCTACTCCATTTTTTCATGGATAAACCTGACATCTGCTGTGTGGACAGAGTGAATCCATGACATGTTAATTACTGAGTAACATGTTTAAAAATGGTAATATTCAGGCAAAGGTAGTCTTTTATTTCAAGCAAACTGTGTTGACTCTTATTCAGATACTGTACTGGGCATAGTTCAGGAGAACAGAACAATCTTCACGTGTTTTTAGGGTGTATTTTTTAACCTTTTATAATACATTTCTAGCTGTGTGGAATATTTCCAAAGTTTTTTCAGCTCTTTATAAAAATAACACTTTCTGACTCATCTGACTCTTCATTTTAGTTGCATTCAGGTCATCTTGTTCTAGTGAAAGGGGAATAAAAGCCCTGTAAGTTGACTACTGTATTCTATCACACATAATAGAATTTAGTTCAGGCATGCCAGGAGATATCAGGTGGACTCTGTAGTGACTTGCAGTCCAGGCGGCCATTACACCAGTATTGCATGTCCAGGCGGCCATTACATCATAACCTCCAGAATGACAGATGAGACTGGGAGAGTGCAAACATCAGTATGGACCTAAGAAGAGCCCTGCTGGATCAGGCCAAAGGCCCATCTAGTTCAACTTCCTGTATCTCACAGTGGCCCCACCAGATGCCTCAGGGAGCACACAGACAACAAGATAGCCTGTTTCCTGTTGTCACTCCCTTGCACCTGGCACAGAGAAAACCTACTTCTAAAGCCAGGAGGTTGCTTATGGCTTGTAACCTGTGATGGTCTCTTTTCCTCCATGAATCTATCCAAACCGCTTTTAAAGGCATCTAGGCCAGATGCCATCACCACATCCTGTGACAAGGAGTTCCACAGATGAATTACATGCTGGGTGAAGAAATATTTTATTTTGTCCATTCTAACTCTCCCCCCACTCAATTTTAGTGCCTGTCCCCTGGTCCTGGTGTTGTGTGAGAGGGAGAAGAACTCCCCTCTATCCACTCTCTCCATCCCATGCATAATTTTATACGTCTCAATCATGTCCCGCCTCAGATGCCTTTTTTCTAGACTGAAAAGCCCCAAACACTGTAGCCTTTCCTCATAAGGGAGGTGCTCTAGCCCACAAATCATTTTGGTCGCTCTTTTCTGCACCTTTTCCAATTTTTGAGGTAATACTCCAGATGTGGCCTTACCATCGATTTGTACAAGGGCATAATGATGTTGGCTGTTTTATTCTCAATCCCTTTTTTAATGATCCCAAGCATGGAACTGGCCTTCTTCACAACTGCCGCACACTGGGTCGACACTTCATCGACCTGTCCACTAGCACCCCAAGACCTCTCTCCTGATCTGTCACAGACAGCTCAGAATCCATAAGCGTGTATGTGAAGTTTTGATTTCTTGCCCCAGTGTGCATAACTTTACACTTACTTACATTGAAGCACATCTGCCATTTTGCTGCCCATTTTCCCAGTTTCGAGAGATCCTTCTGGAGCTCTTCACAATCCCTGCTGGTCTTCACCACGTGGAAAAGTTTAGTGTCATCTGCAAACAATAACAGAGAGCAGCCTCCTACGGTATCATATGATAGAGCCTGGTCGGGTGAGCTGTTGTGCTTTGAATATGCACGCTTTCTTCCTCAGACTCGGCTTGTTTATAACACTGCATAGTTTACAAATGGCTCTCTTTGAATTGCATGGTATATGGAACAGTGAGAGGGGCTATTTTAGGTTTGTACCATGGTCAAAACCTAAATAGCCCTCAGACTCAAATAAGAGTAACTCACAGTTCAATCTTATACTTACCTCCTGATGTTCCTGGAGCTTCTCTAGTGCTGACCGCTGTAAAGCAGTCAGCGCCAGTCACAAAAGGCGCTCTGCCAATTCAGGGTTGATTTGTACAAATGTTTCAGGGACTTTTCTTTATGCCTTGTGATTGTTTGAAAATGGAAAATGAGGACTATGCTGAATTTTTGTGAGTTTCAAATTTCTTAATGAATGTTGCACTTTTGAAGAGGCAGAATTTTTTGTAGGATCATTTTTTTCAAAACTATTTTGTACCATTTTTTTTCTATGACAGTTGCTGCCTTAATATTTGACAACGACTTCAGGAATAGGATTGTGTTGATAGTTGTTGCACTCCTGATCAGATACCACATTGTAAATGGAGTGCCATAACATTTGATGTGATGACTTCAGTAAATTAAATGTGTATCATCACAGTATAGTAACAGGATATCATTTCCTACATATGTCACTGAGTATGAGTCCAGACTGTGCAGATGAAAATAGATGAAAATGTGTGAATTTTTAAGAGGGGCACTAAGAATAACTACAAATGAGATTTTGGGGTGTGTGAATGAAAATAGAATGAAACTTGTGTGTAAAACTGAATTTAGGCTCAGTCCTATCCTGTTGAAGCACCATTGAAGGTAATGGGGCTTCAGTTAGTCCTGACTAAATTGTCATATTGAGCTTAATCATAATTAACTTTCTTTGGGTACAACCTTACATCTGTAATGACATCTGAATACACTGCCGTGGTGCTGATTTTGCTCACCAGCTCTAATATGTACGAATGTAACTCATCATCAGAGGCTACAGTTAATTTCAGATCTCCCGTGTGAGGTACATTGCTCCCCCCCTCCATGATAAAGACATGAACTATAGAATAGAGTTCAGAAGGGCTACAATTTCTTTAAAAACAAATTAAGATTTGCAGTAGAGTCTATCTTGCCCTGCTAACCTAAGTCCCTTAAACAGTGCAGACACAAACTTCAGGAAGAGAGAGCTAGGGTGGCAACATTCTCGACTTCTCCCTCGTGGTTGATCTCGTCCAGCGTGTAATTGGTTCCAGCGTGTAATTGGTTCTAGTGTGTAATTGGTTTGTGGAACTCCTTGCCACAGGAGGTGGTGATGGCACCTGGCCTGGATGCCTTTAAAAGGGGATTGGACAGATTTATGGAGGAAAAGTCCATCACAGCTTACAAGCCATGATGGGGATAAGCAACCTCCTGGTTGTAGGAGTAGGTTTTCTTTGTGCCAGGTGCAAGGGAGTGGCGACAGGATACAAGTATCTTGTTGTCTTGTGCTCCCTGAGGCATCTGGTGGGGCCACTGTGTGATACAGAAAGCTGGACTAGATGGGCCTTTGGCCTGATCCAGCAGGGCTCTTCTTATGTTCTTATGTCCTGTTCCAAGCTGAGGATCAGACATAGTCTGGTCCCTGCTCTTCCCAGCCAAGCCTTTATGGGGGTCAAAGGAGCTCCAGGCCACATTGCTCCCTTCAAGCCTCAACGTTTGAGATTGGCAATGCTGCCAGTGCCTGAAGGAGATCCCATCCCAATATCCCTCCAGTCACAAGTGATTGGTTTGGATAATCCTCCCTTCACCCCAGGAATGCTTCAGGGTGCTCACCAATATTATCCTGCCATTACTTCCCCTACCTGCACTGTACCAGCCAGCTGTGACTTAAATAGAACGTCCCAGTCTGAACAGAATGAAGTTGGTGAACAGTTCCCCAGTCATGGCTAATCAGGTTGAAGAACAACAACCCAAAAAATCCTATTCAGCCCCTCAAAGGGTTGTACAGCTAAACCTATACTGTTATTTATCTAATTTTTACAATAATAAAGTTTTCTAAATAGTATTCCTTATGGGTGTTTGGTTTAAGTATTGTAATTATATAAAACTACTTCACAGAAGCATTTAGTTGAGCCCCTAAAAGACTAATTCCCATCATTATGCTATTCTGACGTCATTTCAGGTTTACTACCATTTACTACTACAGAAGACATGTATTTCACTGGCAACAATATTGTATTGTGGTTCTTTACTTGTAGTGACATCTGGTGTCTTCAGATTGCATTGCAATATTTGTACAAGTAATAAAACCAGTCCAAAATTAAAGTATGCTATTGTGCCCTTGTAAAACGTTAAGTTAAATAGCAATATTTATTGATGATACAAGTTTCATTGTTTGGTAGGAGATGTAGGGCAAAATTATTGCCATAACAAAAATGTACAAGTAGATAAAGATAAATTATAGAATAATCTGTTAGAGTCACACTTTTGTGCTACACTTAATATTCAGACATTCATATTGCCAGTAAAATCGGAATGGTCACAAGTAGAGATCACATAATCAGATCGGATCACCCGATAATCACATAATCACCCGATCACATAATCAGATCAGAAAGTAACTGCGCAATCCTATACATGTCTACCCAGAAGTAAGCCCCACTGAGTTCAATTGAAGAATTAAGAAGAAGAAAGCCCCATTGCAGCCTAAACCATGCTACATTTTAAAAATTAGAAATAGCTATTTGTTTTTTGAGCCAATCCAAATTCAGAAGTCACCCACCCATCCTATCTGTCCTCCAAACTTTCTTCCCCTTTAAACGAAAAACCGTTAGAATCAGCAACAGTAGTACTCCAGCTGCAGTGATAGGAAGGTCTATGAGAGAGAGAGGAGAGAGAGAGAGGTTTACGTGTTGTGCTCACTGCATGGAGCATTGCCATACATTAATATTTTTGGAGGCCACTACATTCGGGTTGTATTGTTCAAACCAGCCCTTAGTGCAGGAGTGAATCATAAGCTCATATTGTGGCACTTCTCCTTTTATAGGCAGAACGGAACCTGCTTTGTGGCAAAAGGTATATAGTTGATGTAGCCAGATTGTGGGTATATGGTTCCCCACTGTATTTATAGACAAATTATTATTGAGAGAAGAATGCATAAACCTTTCTTTACAGCTCAAGATATTGGTAAATCATTACATTATATGCAGCATTATCCTCCAAGGGACACTAATTGTACCTTTGAAGGCATTTACCACCTCTGTTTTTAACAAATAATGATGAAATTGTACACCACAGAGATGAAAACAATTTCTTTTCTTTGCAATTATTTCCTTCATTTGTAAAAGGGAAGACAATCCCTGTTTGGAGAATACAGTGATTGTCAGATATTCAGAACACTGAATTATTAACATTTTGAAGCTGACAAGTATAAACTGTTTTCAAACTCAGAAACAAGATTTGAGTTTACAGTAAGAATGGCAGTAGCGGCCCTACACCCCCCCTGTGGGGGGCTACCGCCATGACACCCCCTACGGGACACCACACGCCCCACCTCTAGGGGGCGTGACATCATCTTCGCGCACCACTGTGGCGTGGAAACACCTCCCCCCCAGTGTTTTTCGGCCCCTTTTTGGAGCTGAACAGCGCCCGGGAGGACCGAACTTGCAGCCGAGAACGGCTGCACGAAGAGGAACCAACGGTGGAACGAGCCACGGATCCGGGGCCAGGTACACCCCCCGCGACCCGCCGCTTGGGGCCTATGCCCCCACCATCATGACGCCTTTGAAGAATGGAGGACTATTGATTGCAAAGGGTTACATGATTTCTAAATCTATGTATAAGATACAACAAGACTCATACCAGGGACACTGAAAACCAGACTCAAATACTTTACTCCCTATGCCACTCTTTGCCAGATTAACGGTGCAATCCTGTCTAACTTTGTGCCCTGCAATCCCTGTGTTTTGTAAAGTCACTTCTATACCTTGGACCAAAGTAAACGTGGTCCAAGGAAGACTATTACAAAGAAAGAGTGTTATAGTTGTGGATCTCCTCTTTTATAAATATATATACCCCAAGTGGTCAGTGACTTACAGCTCAACCCTATATATGTTTACTTGAAACGAAACCCTACAGAGTTAAATAGATCTTACTCCTAAGTAAGTGGGCATAGGACTGCAGCCTTATGTTGCAGCTCAGGTCAGCTTGACCCAGAGTTGATAAAGTGCTGTGGGAAATTATCTTAAGTAATTTCTGAGTGACTTGTGCTGCTACATGAAAACAACAAAGAACCCCTTTGAAGAGTTATAAAACAACTGTCCCATTTTATTTTTGATACTCGGTTGGAATAGACAGTAGCTAGTTGAAAACCAATATAGAAGTTAGAAATGAGGCAGCTACCTAGGGACCAGATAGAGCTCTCTCTTGACAAAGTATTAGTGCCACTCAATAAATCAAGATCTTCAGAGTTGGCCAGGAGGGAGAGATTGTGCTTTACCTACCATGTGACCAACTGCACAGAATTTAAAGAAAAGAAAATTGACATTAAAGAGGACTTCAAAAGTCAGTGGATGCTGAGACAGTGGATGCTGAGACTTCTTTTTAAAAAATTATTCAGCAACTAAAGGAAAATTTTAAAACTACAAACAGAAGTAAAAAGCTCATGATTTTAATAGTTTTACCAAAAAGCTGATCCTGTAAAAGAATAGAAAGTGAATTCATTCTCTATAAATCTATCTCTATAAGTCCTGTTATAAATTTTTCGATTCATTTCAGTTTACCACATAATTTTGTCAATGTAAACTGTAGAAAAATGGACTTGAGGGGTTTAATTCCTGGTCAGTGCCAACAAGAAAATTAAATTTTTGTATGATACCATTGAGATACCAGCTTGAAATTTTGACTGATTGACTACAAGACATATACCTTTAAGTGTGATTTTTTTGAAAATTTTAAAAATACTCAATTTTCTAAAATTTCAAAATATTTTGAATATTTTTGAATTTCTTGAAGATTTACATGTGTGTCATGTTGTATATCAAATGAAAGCCCTATTCATGAGCTTTAAAATGGCACCTGTCCCATGTCTGTATCTTTCATCTTTATCGTGCAAATGGCGTTTGAAGGTATGGTGACAAGTGAATTTTGGCATTTTTAGGCAATTTTGAACATTCAATATCTCAAAAACGGATGGACAAAAAAATCTGAAATAAACAATTTTTAAACATCTCATGGTAAGGTACAAATGTACCAAAAATTAGCAAAATCCGTGACATCAAGTTCCAAAATGGATTTTTCATTGGTTGATTTGACATGGAATGACCCTAATACAACCTTAAAAGCAAAGTATAAAATGCTACACTTATAAGCTAAGAGAAAATATTGTACTGGTAAAATACTTAAAATTTAAAACACACACTGCAGCGAACAGCCCAATCCTACATAAAGATCGGGCGGCCGTCCGAGGCCGTCCGCCCGATCCAGTGCTCCGCCACGGGCATCCTGCAGCAGGCAGCCCGCGATGGAAATTCTACTCGAGGAAGGGGACGCTCATCCCCTTCCCTGAGCGTAACGGCGGCTGGGGCCGGTAGGCCTCCTCGGATTTGCTGGCGGAAGTCGGAGGAGGCCGTGTAACGGCCCAGCCACCCTGCGGAGCCCAGCAGAAACCGGGATATGGTGGATGCCATGTCCCCACCCCCGCCCAGGGCGGCTGGGCCTATGGCTGCCCTCCCGGCTCCGCCATCCCTCCCCCTGTCCGCCGACCCTCCGAGCCATCCGCCGACCCTCCGAGCCGACCGCCGGATCCTACCTTGCCTGGGTCTGCCAGCGGCCCGAGTCTACTGGCTCTAAAGTAGTCGTCAAACGTGCCTTATGGATGCTAGGTCCGCCGCCTGTAACTTGCACAGGATTGCGCAGTAAGTCTGCTAAAACACTAAAGCCTAAGCAGTTCAAAAGTTAAAAATCCTGGCTTTTTTAGGAAGCCCACTCCAGTCTGGACCAGAGTGAAAAGGACAGTAGTTACAGCCAAAGACTTTCCAGACCCAGGAAGTCTCACTGATTGCTTTTCTCCTGACTCCAATTAACCACCTGTTCCATCTGCTTCTTGCTGTTCACCCACTTCCCTGTTAAAGCTATCTGACACTTCTTCCTGATCCCTGTTTCAGTTATCTGCAGTTCCATGCCATTGCTTTCCATGCCGTTGAAGCTATCCTTGCCATTGCTATCTGCACCATTCTGAAGCTCTCTGTGCTATTCTGCAGCTCTCTGCAGCCATCTTGAAGCTCTCCTTGGCCATTTTACAGCTAGTGTAACTAACTAGCCAATTACTGTTATCACTCCAGAGTACCTTGCGCAGCCATTCTGAAGCTCTTCATGCCATTCTGCAGCTCTCTGCAGCCATTCTGAAGCTCTCCACTGTTGCAAGGTTAGCTACCCAAGCGAAAAATGACTTTTCATTTTTATATAGGGTTCTCTGTTTTCTGCGATTTTGGGTATCCATTGTGGGTCTTGGAACGTATCCCCCGTGGATACGGGGAGATGACTGTATGTACATGTCTAGCTAGAAATACAGTTCCTACTACTTCTAGCTACTTACATTGTCCCAGAAATCTTGGCTTCTTCACTTATTGGAGAGTAAGTGTTCCAGTGAACTAGCATTTTCATTCTAATGGCAGACATGGCAAAATACACTCAAGCATCCTTCTCCTTGATCTTAAGAAACCTAGGTTTGATGATGTCATAGGGCTATCTAATTGGATGTGACAAAACTCATGTTCACTTCATCCCGCCCCTTTACCTAGACAGGTGGGTTTGGCTGGCCAATCGGTTTCTTCTTTCAGTCTCAGTAGGAGACATGCCAGTCTTAGTAGGAAGTTTGTCTAGGAGCTATTGGAAGCTGCCCTCCAAGAAGGATCAGAGTCATTGCAAAACAGTATCCTCAGTATCCACCTTAGATAGTCTATCTCATTCTGAATGAGTTGTGTCACCACAACCACCTATTTGAGCACATTGCTCAAGAGATGGCTGGTAGTGATCCAATACAGTGAGATCTAAGGATGGTTTCGTCAGCAGAGGGCATATATAACGGTGATCTTAAGGCAAGATTGTAAGATCTTAAGGCAAGATTGTAACCCCCCCCAACCCCCAGCCAAACCACCTCTGGCAAATTTTATTAGCCAGGATGAATAGGGGTATAGACAGTATACGTAGATGACCTCACACAATCCAAAAACACAGGACAAACAGATGCCAAAGGCACCTCAATCAACACTGCCAATGTGGAGTCCAAGTCACGCTGGATGCAAGTGATTTTATTCACGAAGTGCCTTGCAAATTGACCACTGTGGGCTAGCAAGGTATGGCGTAGCTAGCCTAAAATCTATTGGGGGCCCACCCTCAAATTGGCGCCCGCCCCTTTTTCACTCTTCTATACTCGGTGTTGCGGTGAATTTTGAGGGGGTGTAAAAATTGTTATTTATTTATTTCCCCCCTATACAAACATTGTAAATCCTTGTTACCGTTTTGGCGCATCCATGATGAGGGCGAGGAGGAGAAGCAGCTGCCTGGGGGGGGTACTGGCTGGGCACGGGGCCAACCGGTGAGGAGGAGGTTATCCACGAGGGCGAGGAGGAGAAGCAGCTCGTCGGAGTCATCACGCTGCCGTTGCTTGCTTGCTTTAGTTTCTCGCCGGCCAGCCCCGCGCCCGGCCGATACCCCCACCCAGGCAGCTGCTTCACCCCCTTTTCACCCTTCCAATGGCGCACGAAGCAGCTGCCGCCCGTGGCGCGCTGCTGTGTGGCTATTGAAAGGGCAAAAAGGGGGCAAAAACAAAATGTTTTTTAAAAAAATCCTGGACCTTTTTGGCACCCCTTTGGCGCCTCCTAGAAGCTGGCGCCTGGGGCCCAGCGCCTCAGGGCCCCGTATTATAGAACACCTCTTCCACCCTATCAGGTCCAGATGCAATAAGCCCTGAAACACTTGGAATAGCTGTATTGACTGACTCTCTCTGGACACAATGGTGGTAGAGAAAGAAGTACTCTTTCCCCGCTGCCATCCTTGCCATGAAGTAGTCCCAAAGATGGGCTGTAACCCTATTATCTGATGTTTTGTTATTCCGAATGTTTTTTTTTAATCCATATTTGTGTTACGTCCTGTATGTTAATTGTTTCTCTATGTAGACCTGTTTAAATAGCATTCCTGTTATAGGAACAGCTGTCTTCTATAATGGGCAGCTCCTCCACAGTTGATCTTTCAGCTTTCAGCCTGTATTGAGGGTTTACCCTGGAAGTACTGGTGCTGGAAAATATAAAGTGATAGGCTAATTTTTTTCCATGTTAGTAGATGCTAACATTTATCACAGGAAAAACCAGTTTTTCATGTGCATATGGAAATAGAAAATGCACCCCCCCCAAAAAAAAAAAACCTCTGCGTTTTTTTAGCAAGCTGACCATTAAAACATGTGAATGTCATTGGATTTGTTCTTATGCTCCAAAAAATGGGGATTGAAGATGAGAATGAATGCTACTTCTCTAGGGAATCTGAGAAGACAGCCTGCAGAAAGTCACATTTATATGTTGACCTGTTTGTTCGGAAAACAGAGAAGAAAGCCAATCACGTACAATTCTGCAGACATTCTGACAGCTAACAGGGGCATTAGAAATTTGCAACACACATGGTATGGAGGATAAAACTCTCTGAGCACCACCATGGAAGGTTTCCTCACTGAAACAGAGTAGCAGGCTGAAGTGAGGGAGAAAATCCTCAAGAAAAACCAATTCTTTTACTATGTTCTGCTACCAAGATGAAAAGGAAAACACTATCAGGAACTGGAAATGAAATGACGAGCATGCAACATTTTATTGCAGAATCTGAAGGTTGCAGTTGTGCACTAGAAATGCATGATGATTTGATGTTGTTTTTACTGCGAATTTGGGTTGGGTTAGAACCTGGTGCAGGTGATTTATGCCAGATGCTATTCTCTCCGGTAGCAGCCAGCAACCCCCCCCCCCCGTCTCTTCAGACTTATGCCAGCTAAAGAACTGGCACAGGTCCGAGGAGACCCATTGGTGATTGGGAAGCTTATGGAGGGGTAAGGGAAAATATTTTCCCTTTCTCCTCTCAGGTGCCAAAATGGGCTGCATTGCTATGGTGGACAAAAGGATTGGATTGGGATCTTAGCCACTACACTACTCTAAACTAGTTTATCACTCAATATTATTCAGAGCAGATAAAATATTACCTAGTTAGGAAACTGAGAACATTCATTCACCGCGCAATCCTGCCTAAGTATCCGCTGGCTGCGCAGGCCACCCGCTGGACCCTATCCCCATTCCAGGATTGGCCTGGAGGTCTACTCGGGGGAAGGGGACGTTCGTCCCGTTCCCCCGGTGTAACACGGGGAGGTCAAATGGGCCTCCTTGGATTTCCGCTAACTATTTAGCTCACGCAAGTCTGAGGAGGCCGTGTAAAGACCGCGCCGGCCCAGGAACGGGTCGGGGATATGGCGGCCACCATCCCCACCCCCCCAGGCCAGCTTGGCCAATGGCCCTCCCTCCCTCACCACCCAGTCGATTCCCGCACCCATCGGGGGATGCCTTATGTTTTCTGGTGGTAGCAGGTGGCCGCAGGCAGCGGAGTGAGGCCGGCCATCCTCCACACTGGCCGCCCTTATTCTAGAGTTGTCGCAAATGTACTTTACGGCACCTTTGCGACACTCTCGAACGGTGGAGCACTCACTCTGCCATTCGAGAGTTACACTGAATTGCGCTCTCAGTGTCCTATGCTTCTTCCACTCCCTATTTCTCTCTTATCATGTTACCAGTTCTCCCCTCCTTTCAGATTTGGAACTAACAAGGTTAGTCTTGTACATCAGCATTTTTGCTATCTATTGTTACCCCAGGACACAGTTTGCAAACATTCTCCAAATGTTTGTTGCTAATTGTGGTTAGCAAAAATGCCAGTGTAGATGTAACATAAAGCATAGTTTGTTTTGAAGCTGATGGGGAGGAGAGAATGCCTGTGGCAGAGGGGATGAGGATACATAAGTCTGTGGAGTGATCTGAATCTCCTAACCGGGTTAGGAGCAATGGTGACTCCAGCTTTTAGGGTGTCATGTGACAAAGGCACTGTGAAGGCATCCCATAGTGTACTTCTCCATATTTGAAAAACACATGCACACATCATCCCCCCTTCTCATTTTGCCCTCTTGGGCATTGGACAGGAGGAGGACATCCTTCAGCAGCAGCACCACAACAGTTTATGGTGTGCAGTGCAAAGGAAGACTCATGTCTGTGGCTGCTACATGCACCTCATTGCCTCCTGGTATGCAGTCTCCATTGATCCCTGAGCCCCTTGCTGACCTACAGGCAACGAAGGAGAGTACTGGCAGCAGGATCTGTAAGAGGACTCCCGGAGAACAAGGAGAGTCCCCAATGGGGAGGTTTACCAAAAGGCAGTGGGGAGCAACCACCAGCAGGTTGTCCTCTTTCTTGCTTTGGTGCTATCTAGCAGTCCCAAAGTGCTCCAGCCCACAGCTCAGAATTGGGAGACAGGACATTTTGGCATTATAAAATGGCCCTAGGGAAAGAATATGATTCACTGCTGTCCCACTATCATTCGATAAGCATTGCCATGGGCCCAGGCTTACTGGGTGGAGATGGCATATTTTTTTATTGCCAGCCAAATCCCAACTAAATTTCTGGCGCTGATGCAGCCATGCCAATGGGGTGTGCACTGCATCTTTCTGTGGGGGGTCAGTCACTGAGACCTCCTCAAGGTAAGGAAATGTTTGTTTCCTTAACTTGGGGCTGCATTGCTGCTGCATCAGTGCTGGAAAGTTTAGTTAGGATTGGGCTGTGACTTTGTAAAATAAATAAATCACAAAAGGGCAATGATACCCCCTTACATGGACAATCGGACAAAAGGAAAAACAGTATCCATTATACTAGCACTAGAACAAGATTTAAAAGTCCTACACCGAAAAGTTGGAACACAACATTTACTGAAAGTATGAAGATTTTCATGGCTATTTGTAACTAGTAAAGAGGTACGCTTAATGGGTTTTCCAGCCATGTATTTATTGTGAGGAAATACAGATAGAAAATTTCCTGAGGCTTGCCAGTGGAAAATCCTTTGATGTCCGTGATCGCTTTAAAGAGACAAGCAGCTGAACTGCGTTCTCCTGGACTATCTGATGCTGGCAGGCAATATTACTGACACTTGCTGACGTTTCGTTACACACTTGTAACTTTATCAAAGCAAACACACGAACCAACGCGGCTTCAAGCCGGTAGATGTTACTGTCTGTTGAGGAGCATCGTTACTTTTTGTAGTTGAGAAGCACTAACTGCTGATTCAAAACGGAAGCTTGTTGCCTAGTTACGCAAACCCTGCATGACCTCTTAAAGGGATACAGTTATGGAGTACCATGTAACAGTGTGAGTGAGGTGCAGAACGGGCTGATCAATTAGAGGCAGAGGCAGGTTGTTGCACACTGGCCAGCTGCAGCTTTTCCCCCCTTGTGTGTTGTCCAAACGACCTTTGAAGAAGCGGAAACCACACCTTGTTCACGAATGACAGTTCCTGCTGCCGGTTAAGGAGGTCCAATGATCTTCTTTGTGTTATTGCAATGGCCTCTATTATTATTGGCTTCATTAAAGAGAGAGCGGGTAGCTTGAAATGCAATCTCATGTCCAGACTCTGCTGCATGCGCAGCAATGGCAGATTTTTCTTCCTGGGAAGTCTTAGTAGCCCTTATATGTTCCTTTAATCTCACCCTTATAGGTCTTTTTGTGTTGCCCACATACACCCGCCCACAGTCCCCACATGGTATCTGATATACTCCCGGATTAGAAAGTGCAGGTCTTTTATCTTTCGGATTACCCAGCATTTGCTGTATCTTCTGTGTTGGTGTAAATATTGTTTTTACTTCATGTCTCCTGAACACATGTGCTATTTTGTCCGTAACACCTTTAACAAAGGGAAGAGACAGCCACTTAAGATCTTTTTTCTTTTCAGTAAGTGTACCCTCATTTTCCTTCTTGCTGATGTCCTCAGGAGCATGAACATAGTTCTTCTTTTTTAGTTGTTGTTCCCACACCGTTTCCACCTGTTGTGCCTTGTAGCCATTCGCCTTTAGTGAGATAGGGTGAGATTAAAGGAACATATAAGGGCTACTAAGACTTCCCAGGAAGAAAAATCTGCCATTGCTGCGCATGCAGCAGAGTCTGGACATGAGATTGCATTTCAAGCTACCCGCTCTCTCTTTAATGAAGCCAATAATAATAGAGGCCATTGCAATAACACAAAGAAGATCATTGGACCTCCTTAACCGGCAGCAGGAACTGTCATTCGTGAACAAGGTGTGGTTTCCGCTTCTTCAAAGGTCGTTTGGACAACACACAAGGGGGGAAAAGCTGCAGCTGGCCAGTGTGCAACAACCTGCCTCTGCCTCTAATTGATCAGCCCGTTCTGCACCTCACTCACACTGTTACATGGTACTCCATAACTGTATCCCTTTAAGAGGTCATGCAGGGTTTGCGTAACTAGGCAACAAGCTTCCGTTTTGAATCAGCAGTTAGTGCTTCTCAACTACAAAAAGTAACGATGCTCCTCAACAGACAGTAACATCTACCGGCTTGAAGCCGCGTTGGTTCGTGTGTTTGCTTTGATAAAGTTACAAGTGTGTAACGAAACGTCAGCAAGTGTCAGTAATATTGCCTGCCAGCATCAGATAGTCCAGGAGAACGCAGTTCAGCTGCTTGTCTCTTTAAAGCGATCACGGACATCAAAGGATTTTCCACTGGCAAGCCTCAGGAAATTTTCTATCTGTATTTCCTCACAATAAATACATGGCTGGAAAACCCATTAAGCGTACCTCTTTACTAACAACATTTACTCCTTAATACAGAACAACATTCCAGCACAAAGCAAACTGAGGCATACCCTGGGAGAAATGTTGGGCTGTGAACGTTGCATTGACTCTTCACGTGCTTGCTTCAGGTTTGGATTTTTTTTGGGGAGGGGGGATTTCCACTTGTGACCAAAAATATACATCTATGCTTGCAGACTTCAAGCTTATTTTTCTACACCAGATACAGACACACACACAGAAGTTCACCAAGGAACAAAAATGGTTTCTTTGCTAGAAGTTTTCATTCCTCCCTTTCTCAAACTATCTTTAGCTTTTCAATTTAACCATGCAATATTTCAGTGTGTATATATTTTTTCCTAACAATTAATAATGTGTCAGAACCATTGTCTTAAAATAATCACTAAAGTATGAGAGTGGTTTTTGCACGACCCATCTGTGAAAATTCCAGTTGTAAGATGTACAGTGGAGGCAGAACTCCAGCAGGGATAGTTAATTGCTAGTTGTGTATCCCACAGTACAGTTCTACATTAGTGACATGAAAATAAAATGTGTACAACAGCACTACTGTGATCCTGCTCAGCTCAGCCATCAGTGTTAAATTGTTATAATTGAGTTGTGGGCCAAGAGCAATTCACTAGGTGTGGTGACATAGACAAAGTGGGACAAGAAATTTCCAAGCAGTGTCATTTGCTATTTCTCAGGCTTAGTTTTGATTGTAGTTGTCAGCTTAGTATTAGTGCTCTTTTGTGAACTGTTTTACTGAACTGCATGTGGGTGAGGGGTTTTTTCTGATCTGAAACAATGAAAGGATGCAGCTGACACTCAATATAGCTTTCAGACATTGCTGCAATTCTATTCAGTGGAACCCATTTCCTAGTAATATGTTAATGATGAGGCTGTAAAAGCAATGCTTATGAAAATAGCCTTATCACCTTAAAATCTAAAATCACCTTACTTTCTACAGTAATCTGTAAAAATCACTGATTTACAATCCTGTATTTGACAATTAAAGTGTGCAAAATACTTTCACCTAGAGTGTCTGCCTAATTATCTCTATAAAAGACTGGGGGAGAGATCAAAGTATCACGACAGCCGGTGTGTTGTAGTGATTAGAGTCTTACAGCGCAATCCTGTGCAACCAGAGGTTCCCTAACTCCTGGGAAGGCCCTACGCTGCTCTAAGTGGCAGCGGGCCTTCCCAGGGATCGCGCCGTCGCCGCCACCGCCACGGCCAAAATCGTTCTTGTTACCTGCATTGGTGGGCAGTGGATGTCCGGCGGGCGTTGTGGGGAGCCTGCGGACCCCTCCGCAGGCCTCCCTAAGCGTCGGAGCAGCGCTCCGATGCGATCGCAACCCACTTCTGGTTTCGCCGGAGGGGTCTGCAGGCTCCCCGCAACCCCTGCCGGACAGGCATTGCCCACCAATGCAGGTAACAAGAACGATTTCGGCTGCGGAGGTGGCGGCGACGGCGCAATCCCAGGCGCGCCGTCAATGTCACCGCGGGTTGCCATGCCCCTTAAGGCCATAGCAACCCTTTGTTCCCGGTGGGGCGTCGCGACGCCCCAGTTAGGGAACCACTGCTGTGCAACAATAGGCCGGCGGAACAAGCACTCTGCTGGCCTAGGGTACAGTAAACGTGCCATAAAGCATGTTTTCAGCACCTGGAGAGTAAGTGGCGCTGGCGAGGAGGCCGGCACTGCTCACTCCATGACCTACATGGACCTGCGCCGGCCGACACAGGTGAGTGCTGTGCTGGTCGATGCAGGGGGTGTGGGGAGGGTGGGGAGGGGAGGCGAGGGAGGGGGGCCATTGGTTGGCCTGGGCTGGGAGGGGGTGGGAATATCAGCGCTGAGATGCACAGATATCCTGAGCCCCGGCGCAGCGCAGGCTGACCTTACACAACCTCCCTGGATGCACGCTAGCTCTAGAGCTTGCGTGCATCCGAGGAGGCCCATAGCAACCGGCCTGCTTACACCTAGGGAAGGGGACGAATGTCCTCTTCTCCCGAGGTGTGCCCGGGCCACGCCAGGGCAGGCTGCAATGGGCCTAGGATACAGTGGCTGGCCTTTTAGGTCGGCCGCATACCTAAGGCACAGGCGCGGCGCTAGCGCGAGGCGCGCGTGGCACCCCGCCCCTGAGTGACGCGCGCACGGGTGGACCGCCGGAGGGCGACGCGCACGGAGGGCGACGCTCGAACCCTCGTGCTGTCACCTTCCCTGCGCGCATTGCCCTCTGGAGGCTCCGCTCCAAGGCCTTCTCCCTACCTCGGGCCAGGAGAAGGCCTTGGAGCAACCTCCCCGGCCGACGCACCAGGGCCTTCTGATGAAGGCCCATTGCGTCACAACATTATTTATAACGTTTTTCGTGTATGCGCAGACCGTTCCTGAGGGAAAAGGGCAGCCCTTTTCCCTCAGGAACGGTCTGCGCATGCGCGAAAAAGTTATAAATAATGTTGTGACGCAGTGGGCCTTCATCAGAAGGCCCTGGCGCGTCGGCCGGGGAGGTCGCTCCAAGGCCTTCTCCCAGCCTTGGAGCCTCCGAGGCCGGGAGAAGGCCTTGGAGCGGAGCCGGCTGCAATGGGGGGGGGCAGAGCCGGGGGCACCCGAGGCGGTGTCCCATCGGGTCGCCCCCCCCAAATCGGGCCGCGCCAGGAGTAATTAGTTTGGCGCATGCACCCCCACTTTCGGGCGGCGCGCACCCTAGTGACTCCACTGGTTAGGCAGGATTGGGCTGCCTGGCTCACATCCACATAGAAACAGGCATTTTTCATGGAATAAGTGCATATTTGGATGCAAAAACCACATGTATTGAATGCAAAACCCACATGTATTTGGATGCAAAATCCTTCCTTATCCATGAGACTCCCATGGATATTCTGTGGTTTTTTGCCACAGAATATCCAGAATATTTTTGCCACAGAACATTGAACACAATGGGGCTTGCTTCTATGTAGACATGCCTAGGATTGTGCTCTAAGGGTTTAACAAGCTACACCTGCCCACATTTCTTCTCCTAAAGGTCTAGCACTCTGTTCCGGTATGGGTCTGGTAAGCCTACCTAATGGTGGAAGATTGGCCACCCCTGTCTTAACCTGAAAGAAACTCCCTTATATTGAAGGACATCTTGTTCGTTTGAGCACAGTTTACTGTACTGCCTGAATGATTGCACGTGCATGGTACACCGTGAAATCACATGATGATTATATGGTCTGATCTTTTATAAGACAAGGAACATAGTACATCCCCTACAGTTGTGTAGTGTGAATGGGGGTTTACCATGTAGCGTGCAACATGCCTAAAACTGCCTTTTGATCACATGAAAATAAGTTCCAATAAAATGAATGGGATGCATTTCCAAGTAATTTTGGGCGCTTGTGAAGGCCTATTAAAATTTGTTAGAAATGTTGTTGTAATTCTTTATAAAATTTAGACAAGTTCTTCAGATCAGTAGAACAAAGAAAGTTAACCTCAACATATCTGTTTCAGTGAATATTATTTTATTGTGAGACAAGAAAGCAGTGTCAATAATTGCAATGATTGTCACACACACACACACACACACACACACACACACACACACACACACACACACACACACACACACAAAGTACATATAATTCCAAGGTAGTAAGTCTATATAAACTAAAAGTGTTAATCATAACATTTACAAATCTAACAATTATTCTTGCAGTTGTATCGTTATTCTAAGCATAATTACTATGTGATCAGTAATGCATGTAATTAATGTATAATTGCATGGATTTGCTTTCACCACGACACCTTGCCCTTGTTTAAAGCTCTCTGTCATAACAGGAGTGTAAAGAAAACACAAATTGGTCCCAAGATACAATATGTTACAGCCCATTATAATTATGTTCCCTAGAACAATGCTAGCCATACCCAGGGATTTAAAGTAGTGATCTTTTCCTAGCAGAGATAATATTTGGAGAGGGATATTTATTTATTTATATTTATACACTACATTATATTTGTACACATCTATCTATCTATCATCGAGAGAGAGAGAGAGAGAGAGAGAGAGAGAGAGAGAGAGAGAGAGAGAGAGAGAGAGAGAGCTCTGGCAGGATAACTGTAACCTTTGAAAAGTAACTTTCCATTATATCCTGCTGTTAATTTTTGAAGTTCCTTGTCTTATTTCTACCTCCACTATTATCAAATAGGTCTTCTCTGTAACTAAACAAAAACAACCCTATTACACAGTAAAGCTGGTTTATAGCTCCTCAGGGACTAAGCAACACTAAAATTCCATTAAGTATAATCTTCATTTTAAACCTCATCACAGCACCCACAGTCTTCGTGGAAGAGAGTGTTTTAAAAGCATCAGTATTTCAGTACAGTGTATGGTATTTAGAAAGGTCTGATGAGTACAATGGTTTGCAGGAGAAGGGAGCCATATAGCTTTTCTTTTGGAATGAGTGGAAAGTTTTTAAAAGTAACTTCCAGCAGTTGAAACTTCTATTCAGTATAGTTGCTTATGTAATACAAAATGGGAGGGGGGTTCTTTCTTTTTTGCTTTACCAAAGTATCACACATTTGAAACAGTATTTTGTGTGACTTCATTTTCTAGGTTTTACTTGGCAAGATGACTACACACAGCACATTATTGCCCGTGAACTCTCAAATCTTCATAAGATCAATGACTGGAACCCTGCTGGGACATCTTCATCGGAGGACCCTGAGGCACCAAGGTGAATTTTCAGGTCTATTATGTACCATAATACTGCTTAAGATTATCTTGGCAGATGAAAATCTTTTTTTTTATTATTTTAAAAATGTATTAAATAATGTCATGACAATCCATATCAATATTGTGAATCACATTCTAACATCAATACTTTATACATATAACAATACATACCGGTACTTGTAATTATAATCCTAATAAATAATTGACCAATATACCAGTGGATCGGTTCTATTCATTTCTATATCTGTTTCCCTATCCAATTTTAACAAGGGGTACCAAATTTTACTAAAGTTATCTATTTTAATCTCTCCTCTTAAAAATCTATCTTTAATAGTCATTTTCTCCATACATGCTGTTTCCCATACTTTACCTAAATATCTCTTGAAAGAAGATGAAAATCTCACAAAACTACAAGGTGGTAAATTATCTGAGTGAAAAGTGTGGATGTCACAGACAAGCTGTGTAAAACAATGCTTTTGCTTGGAACTAATATTTCTAAGCGCACAGCTTGTTTCCTCTCTGGTCATCACTATTTTCTTTCTAGTCTATCCTAGAAACTTGAAACTATTTATTCATTTTATTTGTACAAAAATGTATAAACCACCTTTCTTTCAAAATGAAAATGAAGTTATGGGTTGTATCCTAAATGCTTCTTCCATTCACAGAAGAAGCTCTGTTTGCACAAGAGGGTGAAGTGATTTTCACCAGTTCCCCTTTTCCTCTGTAGCCCTCTGTGCCTCTGAAAATCTGCTCATAAGGACTGGCAAAAACTTGCCCCTTCCTCATTGTACAAATTAGAACTGCTTCTGTGAATGGAAAAAGTACAGTACCTAGGATACAACAACCACCCGTACAATATGTAAAAAAGTACAATATGAAAAACACAAAATAGCTATAAAAATAATCATTTAAAAATATCCCCCCATAACATCTCCATCTGTAGGGCTTCAGAGAATCCTCACTTGCCCTATTCGAAGGTCTGCAAAGGACTTCACTCTTTTTCTAGAGAGGAGTAGTGATGAGCTTTGGTAGGCTTCCTTTGGAGGTTATTGCACAGTGTTGGGGCACATCAGAGAAAACCCTACTTCATACTCTAACAGCACAATCTTGTGCAACTTTATGCGACTGGCCTAAAGGGCTGACCGTGGTATTCTGAGCCCGTTCCCAGGCCACACTGGTGTGGCCCAGGAGCACCTCGGGAGAAGGGGATGTTCATCCCCTTCCCTGAGTGTAAGGCTGCCCGGGGCCTATGGGCCTCCTCGGATGTACGCCAGCTCTGAAGCTGACATACATCCGAGGCGGGTGGGTAAGGCCGAACCGGGCTGGGAAAGAGCCTAGGAAATCAGTGGTGTGCGCCACCGATATCTCCGCCCTCTCCCAGCCTGGTTCAGCCAATAGCCCCCCTCCCTTGCTGCCTGGCCTGCCCTCCCCCCGCCCCTGCACTGACTGGTGCAGGACTTTCCTCCACTGGTAGGTGCTGGGTCTGGGGCAGTGAAGTAAGAGCTGCCGGCGGCGGAGTAAGAGTGCGCGCTCCACCGCTCTAGGAGTTACACAGGATCAGGCTGCCCAAAATAAAAAGGTGATGGTTAATTTCTGAATCAATTACATATTTAATATGTGTGTAATCATGGTGGGGGAAAGCAGATTTTAACTGTTTGGAACGAAGGCAGTGTTTGTTTGCTTTGTTATGTGCTTATGTACAAATCTATTTTATATATGTACAGTATAGGGTCTTGTTATGTGTTAACTGTCTATTTTATCTTTTTCTTTCTCCAATATGCCAATAAAGGTTACTTACTGACTGACTGACTGACTGACTGACTGACTATCTGTATAATGTTGTTTATCTTGATTTTGACATGCAGGACCACAAAACAGAGTGCTGATAGCTACTGGAATTTGGCTCTGGAAAACAATTTGAACTTTGCCAAGTCTCCACAGCAATACTTTGCCTACCTGGATATTCTCTCCCAGTTTGCAGCTCCAAGTTTATATTCAAGGATAAAGGGCAACAAAGCCTCTTTTAAGGTAAAATCTTAAACGTTATTTTACAGTGTTATATCCCATTTCCTCCCCCCCTCCATTGTTAGATTTTATTTGCATAAAGCTGTAGAGAAAATTTAATAAAAATAGCTTCTGAAAAACAGGGAGGCTCTGTCAGGGCTCTGTCAGGGCTGTGTGTGTGTGTGTGTGTGTGTGTGTGTGTGTGTGTGTGTGTGTGTGTGTGTGTGTGTGTGTGATCATTGTGGTCTTGCAGTTGCCATCTAAGGCTGGAATTTGCCATTTACTGTATTGTGAGAGAACTGGTGTATCATAATGGTTAAGAGCATGAGTTTAGAATCAAAGTTCTGGACTGAAATCTCAGTTCAGCCATGAACTATATATTGGCAAGCTAGTATCTCAGCCCACAACTATAATATGGGAAGTATTACTGTAACTTACACAGTTCTTGGAGTTATTGAGAGAAAGTCTATACAGTATGCTGGTTTTGGGTCTCAGGCAAAGTGCTGCATAAGTATTATAGTGGCTATATAAGTACTGTTGTAACTTGGTATTGCATACATTTTGCTTTCATTTATTTATAAAGGCAAAATTTCTATACCTAATGGCTACAGAGAAGAGTATATGACAAGGAATTCTCAGATGCCAAGGTCAGGCAGTGGATCTTTAGTACCCTCTTCTGTTTCTTGCCCCTCTTTCAAGACTGTTCCTTCTTTGATCCTGCAGGCCACCTATCATTAATATTCAAATACTTTCCTTCTTCTACTTCTCTGGGAGTGTATGGAGGTGAACTACAGCAAACTATCAGGACCCAGAGTGGAAAGGAAGCTCAAACAGATGTGAGAGTAGGAGCGAGCTGGGAGAGGACCATGGGAATTAGGGGCAGGGCCACAACTTGACAAGGTACACAACCAGGCAGAATAGGTGAAGACTGGAACTGGGGCATGGAGCAGAGGCGTCGTCAGGGTAGGGGCCTTGGGGCGGTGGGCCCCCGGCCAGCGGGATTGGGCCCCAGGCGGGGGGTGTCACAGCGGCTTGGCGGCAGTGCGAAGCAGTCCAATCGCCGGGGCGAACGAGGAGCACCGCCGGCTTTTTGGCCCTCCCTCCTGCCCTGCGCTTCTGTGTGCTCCATAACGGCTGCATAACGGTGCTCCATTTCCGGCGCGGGGTGGTGGTGGCCATAGAAACGCCACTGGCATGGTGGATGTGGATCAGGTATATAGTGAGGGAGGGCTTTCTTTGATTAGTACTGACACAATTAAATTGGTTCATCAGTGACTTTATTAAAAAGTACAGTATTACAAACTTTGCTGTTCTGATCATTATTATTTCTAAATATTCTAAAAAAACAAGAGGCTTAGCAGGATTTTTTTGTTAGATATATGAAATACCTCAGCTGTTTATATAAAGTCAGCAGTCATTCAAAATTAATGGAACAAGACACCAGTGTGCCTACCCTGGTTAAAGAAGCTTGTGGAAATGTCGAAGTAGTTTTAGGAATTAATTAGTGGTGCCATTTGCCTCTGGTGGTTTTTGCTTAGCTTTTTGAAACTCAGGTTTTCAGTAGTGAGCTACTGACTGAAGATGTCTTTCTTTTGAAGCTATTGGAAAGTAAGAATTTGTCCAAGAGGTATATCAATGATGCTGTGGATGTCATCTGAATTCATAAATAATCTATATGACTGAACTCTTTGGAGGGAAGAGTTCTGTGATGGCACCACTCACCAACAGTATGGTGTGTTGCCGTGGAGACAAGCACCCAGAAACTTGCGGGCCAGAGAATAATGAAGAAAAATCCTGGCATAAACACGTATAGAAGCAAACTATGTGGATCTTTCTACTGAGGAGCTTTTAAAACATATGGTTAACCTGATACCTGGAATGTTTGCAGTAGTAATAATAGAAATCATCTAAATAAAAAATAAAAGAGGAAAATATCTTAGAAATTAATATTCTCTCTCTCACTGGCACAGTGATCTTATAACCGCTAAGATTCAAAGCTAAATATAGATCAATAATAAGAACATTCCAACATTCCATATTTATGCTCTGTTTCTTCAGACTCTTATGTGAGCATCCCTTGCATAAAATAAGGGTGTTCGACCTATCCCCTCTTTTTGAACTCCTCCCTCTCTTTTTTGCTCCTCGGACACACTAGCAATATAGCTAACGTAGGTCTGAGGAGACCCATAGGCCACTGGGAGACCTACAGAGAGGTAAGGGGAAAATATTTTTCCTTATCTTTCCCAGGCCTCTGATTGCCTCATCAGTATTGGATGCAGTGTTTGCTCCATTGGCATGGCTGCATTGTCGCCAATGATGGGGGATAGGATTGGGCTGTGAATTTGCCTTAGTAAGGAAAATAACTTGTATCTTATAAGGAAGTTGCCTGATTTTCATCCCACAATGCAAAGGAAAAAAGAGCTCTTTTTCACAGAAAAAAAATCAACACATTATTAGCTGACAATTCAGTATTCTCACTTTCTTATTTCTATTCTGCAAATGAAAAATAAATTGAAAAATTGGTTACTACAGTATTAAAACATGGTAAAAACAAATAATGAAATGCAGAGAAGGATTTAATGAAATTGATACCACATTTAGAGCAAAGACAGATGTCACAGAAAAGGAGAATTTACAGTTCGTCCTGCAGTGATGGTGTGGGACTAGTTTTGCAACTGAAAGGACATAAGAACATAAGAAGAGCCTTGCTGGATCAGGCCAAAGGCACTCATGACATGAAATTGAATGCTGGCATCAGTCTTGCCCCTCCAGTGGCGGCTCACTCCAGAGGAGATAGCATTTGGTGCAAGTCGCTCATGCTGAGTGCCACCACTCAGCCTCCGACACACACCCTGCCCTCCCCCATTCTGCCCACTTCCCACCCCTTTCTGCCCACCCTGCCAACTTACCGAAGTTGGCAGGCCTTCCTCTTGCTACTGCCACACACAGGCTCCTCCCAGCCATTTGTGACAGCCGTAAAGCATCAACTGCCATAAAGCGACAGCCATAAAGCATCAACACTCCGGAATCTCCACTCCAGTGTTCTGGGTTGTCAGGTGTTCTCTCATCGTTACCCTGCTGCCTTACCTATTCAACAACTGCAATAATCCATGTTAGTTAAGGGTTAAATTTATCTCCTGTTTCTGGAAAGGAAATAGAGAGAGGGGCAGCTGAATAACTGCACAGTTCAGCCATTTGTCACCTCTTGAGACCTTATGCCAGATTTAGCAAGATTTAGCTTAGATGGAGGATAAAAATTTTCAAGCAAGCCATTACTGCTGAATATCATCTTGGGAATTGCTGCTCATTAATTAGGTGGCACTTTTAATCAGCACCCTAAGCTAATACTTAGCACATACCATACTTATCTTTTTCCATAGCACTGTCTTTAAAACACTTTACAAACTGCACTTCACAAATCCCCTGTGAGCCAAGGTATATCACCCCTCCTTTACAAAAAGGGCAGTTATTAAATAGTCTTGCATGAGGATTAGATAGTATTGTGTGTATCACTATAGCCATGTATGTCTTGAAGAATGAATATAAGAAGATGTTCTTTTGGAACAAAGAGCTATCAGAAAGGGCATCCAAGTTCTTAGTTTTGACAGAGCCCTTCCTCAAGCAGATAAAGACCTAGTTGTCTTTATTTTTAAAGACATTTTATCTTTATTTCAACACGTTAAAGAGAAAGTGTTCCTTTTGTAACACTCGAAAACTTCTACACTACCACACCAACAATGCAAGCCCAATATAAGAAAATTCATTTCTACTTCATGACTCTCATTCCACCTTTCATATCAAACTATGGGCTCCAATTAGCTCTTTCAGACAGCACTTTCTTCATGCTTTGGAAGATATTTAAGAGGCTATGCCAAGTTCCAAGAGAGCCTTTTTGAGTACTACATGGGTCTGCTGTCAAGTGGAGGAAGCACAACACATGTGGAGGTAAGTATGCATTCCTTTGGATCCTAGCCAAGTGCATACACCATCACCAAACTGTGCTTAATACACAGGACTTCGAATCTTATCATTTCACACATTCTGCAATTGTAAATCTAGGCTACTAGATCCCAGCCAATCCCAGCTCTCTGACAAGGGTATTTGCATGATGCATGTGTTTTCACACTCATACTTTACATTTTAGATGTATACCTAAACTGATAATATGTGAAGACGCCCAACATTTATCTGTTTACCACTACTGCTGAGCCCGCCCCCTTCTCAAAGCCAATCCATCCTTCCCTTGCCCTTGTTGCCGCCCCATTCTGCCCACCCCACACCCCCGTTGCCACCTTGTTCTGCACTCCCTGCCCCGTTCTGCCTCCCCTGCCTTGGGCTGCCTTCCTGCCAGCCTACCTTTATCAGCAAGCCTGTGATGATCTGTTCAGTGATCTGCTCACCGATCTGGCTTCTCCACCAGCGCTCCAGTAGAGTGAGACTTCATGCGCTGCTGTAGTGTTTTTTATGACTGCTGTAAGGCAGTCTAGCTGGCGGAACATGCTTTCCACCAGTGTAAAGCCCCCAATAGGATTGGGCTGTTAATGAATAATGAATATGCATATGCAAGCTCCGTACATTGTGCTCTGGCAAGATTTGTCAAGTTATATCTCTGGAATGAATTGTCACTGACACTGAATTATTGGGAATGGGCCAAGGCCATGTCAAAAATTTCCAGTAATGTATGTAGCAATCCTATACTGTATATTGGATTCTTTCTAATGTTGGCTAAACTGCATGGACTATCGGGTCTTCAGTAAACATATTTTACAGTAGGGAATGGTGGCTCTGGGCATTTCTTGACTTTCCAGTTAAAGAATAAAGCTTGGGGTTACCAGATCTACAGAAACTTATTTATTTATTTTCATTTCCACAGCACATCTGAAAGAACAAGCAGTTTCTAGTTGAATTCTACTTTTAACTGCATTTTGTAGCAGAGAGTGGATTACCAAGTGATGAGCAATCAGCCTCCAGACTGTGCCATTATGTGGCAATTGCACAATCAGGCTTCAGAGGCAAAACCATTACTAGTTTTGATCAAAAGAGAGTCTTTGGACCCGTTATTTGCGTGATCATCTGTATGCTCTATGACACTTTTATCTAGAGGGTGTTAATTAACAGCCTTCATCACGCAGGCTTCTCTGAAGTAGGTTTTAAAAGTATTTTGAACTTTCAGTATATCTAGACAGAAAAAGGTTATGTAAGATCCTTAGCGTGAAATCCCATCTTCTCTCCTAAGCCACTCATGGCTTCATGATATATTCAATATCCCTGCTGCCATCTGTCAATATGACTGTTTGTTGTTTAACATTACACCACTCCTTAATCTTTGCATGAAATAATGAGAGAGAATAGAAAAACTTCTTAATTAAAATTTAGTCCAGTCCAATTCATGAAATCAACATTTTCCTGTGTTGACATGCAACGGGGGGGGGGGGGGAGTTTAAGTCATAAACCATGTTCTCACGGTCATAGAAGCTGTTCAGTAAAATAAGGACATATGCAAGAGTGCAATTTATAGTCCCTCATGTCCAGATCTTCAGGTAGAAGCTTTGCATGAGACACTCATGGTTGAAATCCTGCATGCTATGCATTGAAATTTACATGACATTATAGTTGCAGAGTTGAATGTGGACATGTCCAAAGGCAACATTACACATGTGGTGTCATGACCATGCATGGTTCTTGAAACTGCATCATAGTACTGTAGTTGTGGATATAGTCTGAAAATTAGCCACACAGTTTGTTCTTCTCCTTGTGTGCCCAGCTTTGTGTACGTGGGAGAGGACTCCCATAGGGCTTTCAATTGAAGTCCCCCCCATAAAAATAGCATGGTGGAGGGAATGATCAGGATCAAAACTACAGCAGGGACAAAGTAGTAAAGTTCCACTGTCCCACCCTCTACAGTTTCACCACTTTTTGCATCCCCCTTGTTACTTATAAACATACTCTTCCATTTGGCCACATTGAGCAAATACCCAAACTGGGAGGCGCGGCTCCCAGGGGAGCCATGGAAACCAGCCAGGGGAGCCGTGGAGTGCCACGTAATCCTTGCGGAATACAGTGCAATGCCAATTGGCAGGCATCAACATAATGTAATGGGTGAGCCACGTCTAATGGTCGCCAATGGTCAAGGGAGCCATGGGTCAAAAAAGTTTGGGAAACACTAATCCTATGGGCCCGCTGTATCACCGGGACTTGCGTTCTGGCAGTGCACCACACTTTATGGCAGTCGCAAAAAGCAACACACTGTAGAGTGCAGCCTGGCTGCTGATGCAAACATTGAGCAGCAGCGGCCAGGCAACAGTGGCCTCCGCGGGAGCCCTGGCACTCATAAGTTGGTGCGGGAGGTGGGCGGTGGGCAGAACGGGGCAGGTGGTGGACAGAATGGGGTGGGAACTGGTGCGTGGATGGGGTGTGTCAAGGGCTGGAAGGGGGAGGATATTGGCAGCAGCAGCCCAACCAAGATCGTATTCCCCCTTCCTGGCCCTCAATCCACTTTCCCAGGTTCACTTGGATGTGTGCCAGCAAAATCGCTGCTGCAGGTCTGAGCAGACCCATCAGGGCAGTGGAGGCTTATCCCCAGGCAAGGGAACAAACGTTCCCTTACCTGGAGGAGACCTCTGGGACTGTCCCCCCTGCAGGATGCAGTGTGTGCTCTGGTGGCACAGCTGCATTGGTGGGGGTGGATAGGATTGGGCTGTGAGGTTCCTCGGGCAAGTCATCATCTCTCAGCCTAACCTACTTTGCAGGGTTGTCCTGAGGCTAGAACACTGCTCTGAACTTCTTGGTAGAAAGACACTAATCAAACATAAAAATAACGGTAGGTGCCATTCTTGTGGTTTGTTAATCTAATATTATGGGTAGTTTTTCTTCTCATGCTTGGAAAATGTCTACTGCAGCCTTGTGAACGGATAAGTGAATATCTTCCATGCACAGAAAGTTACGTAGGATTGGGCTGCCCATTTTTCTAAAATATCCCAACAACTTTGCTGCGTGTACCCTATGAAACTCATTTAACTTTGAAATAAGCCTGGCTGGCTGGTCATGTCCAGAAAGGTTCAACCCAAATGAAATGAGAGGTTGAAATGGCACTTGCACAATGCACAAATGGTAAGTGCCAAATACTAGTTCTGTGATTAAAAACGACAGCAAATATATTTAGATTAGAAGATTACTCTACGTTTCATACTGTGGTTTCCCCTCATGCTTATCTTTGCATAAAATATAATGAATTCTCCCTTTGCTAATAAATATATCAGATGTTTAACTCTTTTTGTATTGTGCTTTTCTAAGAACATGTCACTCAACTTCTGCATTATTTACCTGTATTATACCTCAACTGGGATTTCAGTTTGTACCTTTCTGCTAAACCCATACTATAGTCTTATATGTTCTGTTTATCTGTAGAAATTTCTAAACCATATACCAGTTGAAAAGACTTGCTGTGAAACAGACTATTCTTTAATTACGTCACACCTGGCTAAGTTTAGGCAAAGGGATACAATCACAACGAAGTATTTATTGACTCTTCCAGGCTAAAACTGAATTGGTTTTCTACTGTTTCCCAAAGGAAAATATATAGAACTTCCCCTTAGAGATGTCAAGGAACAGAACATCACTACTTTGTATCCATAGAGAATCATGACCAATTGTAACTTTAAATTTAATAGTAGAAGTTCCAGCTCTATGTGGTGCTAGACGTTTTACCTTTCTGTGTCTTTAGATTGACTGCCTGAAGTGAGGATATTTTCAAACTAGGCTTACTGCTGTTGATACCATATTTTTAATTAGGAATGTTCCAATAGCATCCTGCGCCACTAAGAGTTGTGACCTGTCAAGCTGCTAAGAGACTGCTGGTCCTCTCTTGATACCAGCTTATCCTGCGATTGACACTTGTACCCAATTTGTCTAAGACTGCTTGAGGTGGCTGGGTTGTTGTTCTTCTTGATGGGCTTGTTTGTTTACAAGAGAAGCAGGGAAATTGCAAATCCCCCAATATTTGTGACTGTTCAGACTTGTTTTTGAAGAGTGTGTTTAAAATCCACCCTTGATTACCTAGCCTATACCGTTTGCAAACTGTTTGATAAGATTTTGTATACAATACTCAGTTTCCTCAGAACTGTAGCCTGTTTGAATTTAATCGTGTGTTCTACAGACTGGGACCCATGGTGTCTGTGCATGGACAGGGAGTGCTTTTGCTCACAGGGAGAGAGGTTGCTCATTTGCCTTTCCAACTATAGCCTTCTCGGCACATTGAATGCCATTCCAGAGATATTATTGACCTTCAAGAGGAGTTGGGGGACCCAATGAACCACAGGGTGAGGGCGGGGTGTGAGCAGTGACTCAGTGACAGTATGCATGTCTGCTCAGAAGTAAGCCCCACTGAGCTGAATGGAACTTCTCTAGGTAAGTGTGTATAGCAGCACTTCCCAAACTGTGGGTCGCTGCCCGATGCGTGGTGGGTCGAACAGTTGGGCCCTCCCATCTGCCCTTGTGTTCAGTTGGCCTCAATTCAAGGTGCTGGTTATCACCTATAAAGCCCTCCATGGCTTGGGACCTGGATACCCTGAGGATCTGCTCCCACACGGCATTTCTCAGCTGAGGGCCCTGATCCTGTGTCTCACTGCCTGCAGACCTGCAACTGGTTGGGTCTTTTCAACAGGCTGTGGAATTCGCTCTCCTATGAGACCCAAGTGACTCTGTTGCTTCCAACTTTAAAAATATTACTTAATACTTTTTTGTTTCATTTCACCTTTTGTTAACAGTCAAGGTGCATTCTGTACAGAGCCGTAGCTAGAGTGGAGCGGAGGCAAGTAGTTGTGCAAGACTCCGTTACACTGGAGTCAGCGGCCCCTCCCCCTTGCTGTTGGAGCTATTCTGGCAGCAAAGGCAACACGCAGGACACTCCCCTGTCGCTGCCGGAATGGCTCCAACAGCAAAGGGGAGGGGCCGCTGACTCCAGTGTAACAGAGTCTTGCAAAACTACTTGCCTCCGCTCCACTCTAGTTACACCACCGATTCTGTAATCTTATGTCTGCTCTAAACTTACTCTGATTTCTGTGCTCTGCTTTAGTCAGTTGGGATTTTATATTGTGGTGGCTGTTTGTAATTGTTCTGTTGGTTTTTTATTATGTAAGCTGCCTTGATTATCCCTTTAATTAATTATCCCTTTAATAGAAAGCAAAGGCATCAAACAAAATTGATGTGGGTTGTAGAATACAGCATTACCATGGGTTTGGGTTCAGTTTGGCCATGCCTAACATATAGTTAAAGTAGGAGCATCAGTGATACGTATTGTTATGGTGTTCCATCTTGACTAATTAGAAATGGTTAGCATAAGAATAATCCTAATGCTGTTTAGCTTTTTCTTTTAGGTTGATAACATCCCACCTGATTCCAGGATCAACTACATGATTCAGGATTCTAAAGGAAAACCCTCTGCTTTGACCCACTCAACAGCAACCCTTTCAAAATATACTGATAACCTCCCTGTGAGAACCTTCAGTCAGGCACAGCCAGACAAATTCCCACTAAAGCCAGAAGAAGAATTTGATAGAAAGGCTCTGTTGGCAGCATTAAATGCATACATCACTCAAAAGGTGGCAATGAAAAACCTTGATGGAAGTTCTTCTGGTAGCAGGACTAAAGAATCTTCCCCCTACACTAATAGGCTCAAGCCTCCTCAGATTGACTATCTTGACGGAACATTGTCCAAAGAAAAACCAGGAGACTTTGAAATGAGACCACCATTTCTCCAGCGGCTTGGATCTGGACTGGTGCCTGGTTCTGCTCAGAGTGATCAGCGGGTCCCTCTGACTCCAGTGGATGGTAAGGAATACATTTACTGTACTTCATATTCACAGTCATTTCGTGTTCTAGGACACCTTGGGATTCCTTGGAACCTTATCAGGGGGTTCCTCAATGAGAAGGCCAGCTTTCCTGAAAGATCATTGTACAGTATTCCCCCCATATCCGCTGGGGATATGTTCCAGGCCCCTCCGTGGATACTTGAAACGGTGGATAGGAGCGAACACCCCCTCCATGGTTTCCTGAGGGCCCCCTACCCTGCCCCCCCTGCAGGCAGGTATGCGTGCCCCCCGCAGCTCTTATTTTTCTTTCAGCAAGCTTTGTTTCTTCCTTAAAACAAACAGAGAAGCAGCCTGCATTGCAGGCAAGTAGAACGAGACTAAGTCCTAGAGAGGCTCTTCAAGGTTTCTGTTAACCTTGCAGAGCCTCTCTAGGACTTAGCCTCGTTCTACTTGCCTGCAATAAGCAGCCAGAGGCTGCTTCTCCTGTTTGTTTAAGGAAGAAACAAAGCTTGCTGGGAAAAAAGTAAAAGCCTGGTGTGGGGGGAGTCCCCGCTATCCGTGGATAACTAAAACCGTGGATAGCGAATCTGTGGTTATGGGTGCCTACCTGTAATTAAGGATATTTATACAGCACTGTTTAACCAAAAAAAAAAAGTCACAAAGTGGTTTACATAGGAAAGAAAATAAAAAGATGGTTTCCTGTCCCAAAGGGGCTTCACAATCTTTTTTTTTTTTTAAGGTGCCAAGAGAAACACCAAAAACAGCTACTGTGCTGTGCTGGGGTGAATAGGGGTAGTTGCTCTCTTCCTGCTAAACATAAGAAAACCATCAGTGATGATGCCTCTGTAGGAGAAAATATATATTTTTTGCATTACTGTTGACCTTCCCTTACAGTGCTCAGCTGTGGAGGAGTAGTGTGTGTTCTTAGGCACACTTAGTTAATCCACATGGGGAGGTGGTGAAGCTGAAGAAGCCTGACTGGTGTTCCTTGTGAACTGATTGTACACCTTGAACACTCCCTAGAATCTGTTGGAACACGCAGGTGTTCTGTGACAGATGTGTGGTTTCCTTGGTAGACAGGTAGATGTGAAATTCCCTGAAATTAGAAAGTTTGAAGATCACTGCAGTACAGGGGTTCTCAACTGGTGGTTATGTTAACCACTAGTGGTAAGCGGATCGCCAGCTGGTGGGAGCCTGGAACCGCCAGCTGGTGGGAGCCACCAGGGAGTTTGCCTCGCCTTGCGCTGGAGCCCTGGAACCAGTGCCTTGAGCTCTGCAGAGCCTTCACAGCTCGAATGTGCGTGGTTCTAGGCTCGAGAAAGTCCCTCCCACCCACCCGAGTCCCTTAGCTTAAATTTGCAGGGCTCAGCCACAGCGAAAACCCAGACGTGCCGATGTTGTCATTGGCACTTACTTCCGGTGGTATATGGAGGGAGCTTGTTGCTGGAGGTGGTATGTGGCACGTAAGAAGTTGACAACCCCTGCTGTAGTAGAGAACAGAAATATCATCATTGAGATGTCTGGAAACCCTTTAAATTCTCATAACTGATGCTCTTTCAGCAGGATTTGTGATGTCAAATCAAATGGAGCCTAGCTCTTGACAATCCTTCTGAGAGGTGTGTGCTACGTTGAAGACGGTTTTGGGTAGATGGGCCACAATGTCGGTGCAGTGATATATCTGTTTGTAAAGGAGCACAGTTCACTTATTCAGGTTTGAATGAGAGTTATGGGAAATCAAACAATAGAGTAGTGCATGTGTGAACCAGCCCTACAGTGGTGGGGGAACCTGGAAAATTTTGGTCACCAGAACATCTTTTAGAACTAAACCATGAACTGACACCACAATTTACATATAGTCGGGCAGCCTGATTTGTGCAGAAATATTTGTGCAGAAATAGGCGGCGGAGCACCTGCTCCCCTGACCTAAAGAGTTGAAAAAATGCCATAAAGCACTTTTGCAGCTCCTCACATGTAAGCGGCGCCTGCGCCAGCCGACCCAGGTGAGTACTGCACAGGTCAGCATGGGAGGGGGGAGGGCAGGCAGGGGTGGTGAGGGAGGGGGCCATTGACCGGCCTGGCCTGGGAGGGGGCTGGGATATTGCTGCTGGGTTGCATTGATATCCAACGCTCCTTCCCATGCCAGGCCGGCCTTACACAGCATCCCCGGACGTGCACCAGCGCACTGAGGAGGTCCATTGGGGCCTTCTGTGCTTACACTGGGGGAAGGGGATGAACGCCCCCTTCCCCCGAGGTGAGTCCGTGCCGTGCTGGCATGGCCTGCATCCTGCTTAGGATGCAGCAGCCGGCCCTTTAGGACAGCTGTCGCATCTTACGCAGGATCGGGCTGCCCGACTGTATGAAAAATGTACAGACCAGTCTTCTCAAATAGACATAGAAATAAATGTAATTTGGCAAATTGGTGGTGACATTATAATCCCTTCATAGCAGCCTGGAATATTATATTTACAGTATATAATGTACTTTTTCATAAAATCTCCTCTCCTACAGTACTATGTTTTGTCTTTTGCTCTCAAAGTACAAAACCTATTGAAGTGTTATTATTTAGTCAGAAGAGAGCCCAGTGTGTATATGCCCAAAGTGACAGCATTCATGGTGAGACACCTGCCTGATAATAGGTTTCAAAAAGAAATTTCAATGTAAATGCAAGTCCAGGTGGCACTGTACAACTCTGGAACAGGATTACCGTTAGAGCAAACCAGGCCCATGCTGGTTTCATTATCATGCACTATCCTTTTTCACCTTTCTTAGCAGGAATCCATAGAGAACAGATACTTAACACTTACAAAGAACAATATCCTGCAAAATGCATTAGGTTTTGTCAGTTTGGCTTCTACAAGCATAATGTATCCTGGAGTAACGTGTCGGTAAAATGCTGAGCATTTATCTTAGGTGTACATTTATAAAAAGATCTGCATCCTTTTGTTCTGTGGATTTGCACACATATTCCATTCTACCCCTTCTTTGCCATATATGCCTTATGTTGTTGTTGTTCAGTCGTTAAGTCGTGTCCGACCCTCTGTGATCCCATGAACCATATCCCGCCAGGCCTTTCTGTCCTCCACTATCTTCCTGAGTTCGCTCATTTTCATGTTCGTTGCATCGGTGATGCTGTCTAACCATCTCATCCTTTGCCTTCCCCTTCTCCTTTTGCCTTCAATCTTTCCCAGCATCAGAGTCTTCTCCAGAGAGTCCTCTCTTCGCATTAGGTGGCCAAAATATTTGAGCTTCAGCCTCAGTACCTGTCCTTCCAGGGAACAGTCAGGGTTGATTTCATTTAGGATTGACTGATTTGATCTCCTGGCAGTCCAAGGGACTCTCAGGAGTCTTCTCCAGCACCACAGTTCAAAAGCATCTATTCTTCAGCGCTCAGCCTTCCTTATGGTCCAACTCTCGCAACCATACATTGCTACTGGGAACACCATCGCCCTGACTATGCGAACTTTTGTTGGCATGGTGATATCTCTGCTTTTTATTATGCTGTCTAAGTTTGCCATAGCTTTCCTTCCAAGGAGTAAGTGTCTTTTAATTTCATGGCTGCTGTCTCCGTCTGCAGTGATCTTGGAGCCCAGAAAAGTAAAATCTGTTACCGCTTCCATTTCTGCCCCTTCTATTTGCCAGGAATTGATGGACCCAGATGCCATGATCTTAGTTTTATTAATGTTGAGTTTCAAGCCAACTTTTGCACTCTCCTCTTTCACCCTCATCAAGAGGCTCTTTAGTTCTTCTTCACTTTCTGCCATTAGGGTGGTATCGTCTGCATATCTGAGGTTGTTGATATTTCTCCCAGCAATCTTGATTCCGGCTTGCGATTCATTCAGCCCTGCATTTCTCATAATGTACTCTGCATATAAGTTAAATAGGCAGGGTGACAATATACAGCCTTGCCGTACTCCCTTCCCAATTTTGAACCAGTCGGTTGTTCCATGGCCGGTCCGAACTGTTGCTTCTTGACCCGCATACAGGTTTCTCAGGAGACAGGTAAGGTGGTCTGGTACCCCCATCTCTTTAAGAATTTGCCACAGTTTGTTGTGATCCACACAATCAAAGGCTTTTGCGTAGTCAATGAAGCAGAAGTAGGTGGTTTTTTGGAACTCTCGGGCTTTCTCCATGATCCAGCGTATGTTGGCAATTTGATCTCTAGTTCCTCTGCCTCTTCGAAACCCAGCTTGTACGTCCGGTAGTTCTCGGTCCACGTACTGCTGAAGCCTAGCTTGTAGGATTTTGAGCATAACCTTGCTAGCATGTGAAATGAGTGCAATTGTGCGATAGTTTGAGCACTCTTTGGCACTGCCCTTCTTTGGAATTGGAACGTAAACTGACCTTTTCCAATCCTTTGGCCACTGCTGAGTTTTCCAAATTTGTTGGCATATTGAGTGCAGCACTTTCACAGCATCATCATTTAGGATTTTAAGTAGCTCAGCTGGGATATTATCATCTCCACTAGCTTTGTTGTTAGTGATGCTACCTAAGGCCCACTTGACTTCACTCTCTAGGATGTCCGGCTCTGGGTCAGTGACCACACCAGCATGGTCATCAGGAACATTAAGATCTTTCTTGTATAGTTCTTCTGTGTATTCTTGCCTTATAGCCCAACCCTATATATGCCTTATAGCCCAACCCTAACTCAGTTTCCCTGCATCAATGCAGCAGTGCTGGCACGGGCTAAGCCATCATCCCGTGGGAGGATTTAGCAGGCTGGAGGCCGCCTCGGGGTAAGGGAACATTTTATTTATTTTTTCACATTTTTATACCACCCTTCCTCCAAGGAGCTCAATTTGTTAGCAAATAAGAGGATTTTCAACCCTAGCTGTCCTCACCAACACCTTAGCTGAACTCAATCAAAAAGGCATGTTAATGAGTCAACAGACCTCCTGAGCGAGCTACTGCACCCTCAGCCAGGTGCAAAGACAAAGCAGCACCCATCAAGGGCCATCAACTGACAAAGGGTTTATCCCACAGAGGATCCCATAGGATTCTGCAGGGGAAAAATGTATGAGAGCCCAGGTCACTAGACCCTTGTGTCTCCATTCCTCTACTTCATCCTGTCTTGCTGCCAGTCTGTTGTTCATTGGCCCATTGGTGTTGCATGAACCCACTCCCATTCCAGCCACAATCCAAGGATACCATGCCAAGTTAGCACCCACGACCAGTAAACCCCGCTCCCCTCTCCTTTCCAACCTTTCTTCCCACTTCTCTCCTTGAGCACAACCAAAGGCTACTGTGCCAGCGTAGGCTGGATTGCCAACCTTTGTGGGCCACCCTGCAATGTGCTCCTTCTCTCCTGGAAAGCAGCTCTGGCTCTCTTGCCCTGCTTCAAGTGAATCTCCGCTACTGCCTAGTTCTTGAGGCTCCTTTGACAGCTCTCTCTCTCTCTCTCTCTCTCTCTCTCTCTCTCTCTCTCTCTCTCTCTCTATCTATCTATCTATCTATCTATCTATCTATCTATCTATCTATCTATCTGCCTTTAAAGTCCTGCTTTAAATCAGGAGATTCACCCGATCTTTGCGCTCTTCCCCCATGGCTCTTGCAATGCATCACACTTACCGTATTTTTCGCTCCATAGGACGCATCAGACCATAGGACACACGCATCCTATGGAGCAAAAAATAGGGGAAAAAAGGTTTTTTAAATAAAAATAAAAATAATTAAAAAGTAAAGAAAAAATACTTACCGGGGCTTCAGGGAGGCCTGCAGAGGCTCGCGCAGGCCTCCCCGATCTTCATTTCGTCAAAAAATGGCCATTTTCGGCCATTTTGGAAATGGCCGAAAATGGCCGTTTTTTGACGAAATGAAGATCGGGGAGGCCTTCGCGAGCCTCTGCAGGCCTCCCCGAAGCCCCGGTAAGTATTTTTCTTTACCTTTTTATACGCTCCATAAGACGCAGGCTTTCCCCCATTTTTTGGGGGGGGGGAAAGTGCGTCTTATGGAGCGAAAAATATGGTAATCCAGCAGATATAGACTGGTATTCTTGATCTTTGGTGCACCACAACCTCCACATTATCCTTCATTGTCCATCTCGTGTCCGCTCAAATTGATGACATACTTAGTGCTTATGATTGTTCATGTTTCTGTGTGAGTGCTGTATGTACATGAGTGAATCCATTGAATCCATTATATTTTTAAAATCTAGCTGTGAATGGTTAAGGGCCCAATCCTATCCAACTTTCTACTGCCGATGCAGCCACAATGCAGCCCTGAGGTAAGGGAACAAACGTTCTTTTATCTTGAGGATGCCTCTATGACTCCCCCCCCACACACACACACAGGATGTAGCATCAGCCCTGTTGGCATTGCTGCATCAGCGCTGGAAAGTTGGATAGGACTGGGCCCTCAGAGACATTGCATTGCTTTATTTTAATTCACCATCCCTATTATTGTTAATTATCCCCACAATAAAGTTTGTATTATTGCACCTTTCACCCTCACCTCTCTCTTTCTTCCTTCCCTGCCAAACCATTGAGCTGTGCCATTGGCCACTACACAGGATCCCATCACACAAAACAGTTTTCTCCCATGTGCACATATTATGTGTGTTTAACTTGATAAAGACCAGACAAACCTGATTAAGACTATAGGTTAAATAGTCCTATTTGATATTGTAATTGGCTCAGTAGTTATATTTATTGGTAATCTAACTAAGGGCCCAATCCAATACTCACCGGCCATCCTCACTTCCTCTCCTGCACTGACGCTGACTGCTGTAAAGTGGTCAGCACCAATCACAAAAGGTGCTGTGACAGCGCACTGCTTTATGTGCTGCCGGCAGCTCCAGCGGGAAAGCCAGTGCCTTCCCGCCTACGATGACGTGTCTCCCATCAATCGCCAGTGACAGTAAGTCAGTGGGATAGGCAGGAGGGGGTGTCAGAAGGGGGTGTCAGGAGAGTGGAATGGGGTGGGGGAAGGGTGGGAGGGCGAAACGGGGCAAAAGGAGGATAGCAATGGGGGCGGGAATGGCTGGATCAGGTTCGGGAGGAGGCAGGATTGGCGCCACCAGCGCTGCCAATATCCAATCCCCCTTCCTGAACCCAATCTTGCAACATGGATCCATGCGGACCTGTGCCAGCTATTTAGCTGTTGCAGGTCCACAAATGTTCCTTTACCCAGAGGAGGCCTACTGGACTTCTCCCCACCATAGAATGCAGCATCGCCATTTTTTGTGGCTGCCATGCAATGTCTACTTTAAGGAATTTCCACAGGGGAGCTGGAACCTGCAGATCAGTTCTAATATTTCTTCAGTTCTAAAGTAGCTGTTCATCGGATTTTCTTGGCAAGGTTACTGGAGTGGGTTGCCATTTCCTTCTCCAGTGGATCACTTTTAGTCAGAACGCTATGACCTGTCCGTCTTGGGCTTCATTGAGTTACGCAAGCCCCTTTGCCACGACAAGGCAAAGTCTACATCCATGAAGTATGAAGCATGAAGCTGAGCGCTGAAGAATAGATGCTTTCGAACTGTGGTGCTGGAGAAGACTCCTGAGAGTCCCTTGGACTGCTAGGAGATCACATCAGTCAATCCTAAATGAAATCAACCCTGACTGTTCCCTGGAAGGACAGGTACTGAGGCTGAAACTCAAATATTTTGGCCACCTAATGAGAAGAGAGGACTGTCTGGAGAAGACTCTGATGCTGGGAAAGATTGAAGGCAAAAGGAGAAGGGGAAGGCAAAGGATGAGATGGTTAGACAGCATCACCGATGCAACGAACATGAAAATGAGCGAACTTAGGAAGATAGTGGAGGACAGGAAGGCCTGGCAGGATATGGTTCATGGGATCACGAAGGGTCGGACACGACTTAATGACTGAACAACAACAAAGTAGCTATCTGGATGAATTTAAGTAATGGATGTCTAACACAAAATTTCCTGGATAACATTCTTCAAGGAATATATTGTATGTTCACTAATAGATTACGACAATGCATGAGGGTTTTAATTCCCATTTCTCTAAATACTCTCTCTATAAAGACTTTTAACAAACTAACATATTTTTCTTTGCTTGTTATCAACTGACTAGTCCAGTTTCACCTAATGTATCTTCAAACTCACTTAAGAGGCCACATTTTTCAAAACAATTGCAACTTGTTCTGTGGTTATTCTTGACTTTTTAACAATCATAGTCAGTGGTTGTTAGCAATAGCAGTGTTTTGTATTTGTCAGTAACCTCTAACAAGAAGCTTATCTTCAGGAGGTGTTCCTTTGATGGGCAGTATCCCAGTGACTGCCCAGAGTGAGAACAACACACTTCAGAGAAGGCAGGCGGCTTCTCTATCTCTGCATCATTTAATGAACCAGAAAGACCTGCCAAGAGTCTTTTAGTAGACTCTGGAGTTGGGCCGTTGGCCTTTCATTTTCTCCTATGTGATTTTCTTTTCCCTTATTTTCATTTTGTTTGAGATTGTGACTGTGCTTTGCTGTAGCTATGGAACCTGGGGAAGTAAACTGAGGAGATAAGGCCTGATAGAAAGAAAGAAAGAAAGAAAGAAAGAAAGAAAGAAAGAAAGAAAGAAAGAAAGAAAGAAAGAAAGAAAGAAAGAAAGAGAAAATGAATTAAACTGACATGAGGTAGTTATATCAACAGCTTGTTCTTCAGCAACCAGTTTTTTGGTAGACAACTAGCTATGAACTGTTTAACCAGATTTACAGAAAAAAAGCCTATCGCCCAGTAATGTTAAATACTACACTTACTTCCAGGTTCTGCAGCCTAAGAAGACCCTGAAATGCAACGTAAGGGAGTCAGGGTGGGCAGAACCGCCAAAAAAAGCTGGGAAAACACCACACTTGATGGAGCAGGGTCTTTTGCCTGCTGCTTTCTCCGCACGGGAATGGCTCCGACAGTGAGGGGGAGGGGCCGCCTCCTGCTCGCTCGGTAAAGGGACTAGGACGGAGCGAAACTTAGGGCCCTGCCCCTACCGAAGCGATGCCTCTGTGCTTATAGGAGAACTGTTTGCTGGTGTTCTTCTGCATTTTTTTAAAAAAGATTGTGAGTCCTTTTGGGACAGGGAGCTATTTAATCATTTGATTTTGTCTGTAAACCGCTTTGTGAACTTTTGTTGAAAAGTGGTATATAAATACTGTTGTTGTTGTTGTTGTTACTACTACTACTACTACTACTACTACTAATAATAATAATAATAATAATAATAATAATAATAAAAGTGCTTTTCAGACAAGTTTGTGGCAAATTCCTCCTGGGAATTCATACTGGGCAAAATTAAAAGCTGCATGATTTGAAGGGGAGGAACATCAGATTCCTCTAGCTCAGTGGTTGCCAACCTTGGGGTATGTGTACCCCTAGGGCAGAGGTTCTCAAAGTGGGAGGCGCAACTCCCAAGTGCGCTTGCTTGTAAGAGAGAGAGAGCAAAAAAAAGACCTGGAAAAAGCTGCCTCTTCACATCGGGTCACTCACAGTTCACTTCAAAAGTCTTCAGTTTGCAGCCAGCTCTTCAGCTCTCTTCCACAATTTGTATTTAACAGAGGTTTGCAGAGGTCCTTATCATAGTCAAAGAACAGGCAGTTAGGCCATTAACACCTCAATGGGAACCTGGGCACTTTGCAGGGAACCTCAAGGAATTTTTGCGGAGCGTAGAAGCTGCTATGTTTGTTTGGTTGATTAATTATTAGGATCTCTCTCCTTCCTCCTTTCCCCACTGTATTTGCTGGGACAAGCCCCCCCCCATTGGAGACTAAGAATCTTTATTTTCATCTTGCAAAGATGCTACCCAAAGGAGCTTTCTCTCGTGCAACTGGGGTGGGGCATGACCAATGAAAAGAAATGACCTCCCTCCCATGCTTTGATGTTTCTCTTGCCATGAATAGGACTAACGCAGAGGACATCAGTGCCCTCTACCAGGTAGGCACCCCAGGCCTGCCAACGGAGGGAGGGCAGCATCCCAACCCCACCCTGTGTGTTCCTTGCTTATCTGCTGCTCAGCATAAGCATGGAAAATCCACTTTAGGGCTTGTTTTGGGAATATACATATAAAAAGTGCCTCTGAGCATGTAAAGAGTGCCTGTCTCTTCAGTGCACTGTAATGGGGAGTCATGGCTAATGGCGAGGGAAGTCAAGGGAGCCGCGAGTCTAAAAAGTTTGGGAACCACTGCCCTAGGGGTATGCACCAGGACGTTTAGGGGTACACAAAAATGGAATAATGGAGGAAAACTCTCGCGTCCCCTCCCCCCGCTTTGTGATTTTGGTGCCTCCATTCCAAGGCACCATCAGCAGCTACTGCCGCTACAACCATTTCCCATCATCCCTGGTGAGCGGGACACCAAATCCCTTTCTCCATTAAGGAAATGGCTTCTTCTCAGCCTTTCTTGCTCTCCACGCTGGGCTGAAGGCTGATACGTACTGCTGTGTGTTCACTTTCAGCCTTGAGAGAGGAGAGGCAGACTGAAGGAAGGGATGAGGTGGAGCGGCAGGAGGACGGACTCAGCGTGGAGCAGCAGCAGCAAAACGCTCCAAGGAGAAAGGGATAGCTGCTCAGGATTTATTTCTGGGCAGGTCCTCATGAATGGATGAATCAAGTGAAACCTAGCATGGTTGGTAGATCCAAAACAATGCTGGAAGGAAGCTTCTAAGTTGTACAGAACTCTTTGTCAGGCAAGTGTTGAGAGCAATAAAAACATCACAGTTGGATTGCTCTAACTCAGGGTCGCCAACTTCCACCCTCACCTTCTTGTGCCTTTCATATTAGTGTGGCATGCAGAAATTGAATAGGTGACACTTTTCCCAGCCTGCAGAAGCTGTGATGATGAGAGCTTCACTGACTCATAAAAGAGTTTATGCTCTCATGCGACTGTTAAAGGCGCAAAGAGCTTTAACATGAGGGGTACAATTTATAAAAATGGGCTGCCAAGGGGTACATAAGTGAAAAAAGGTTGGGAACCACTGCTCTAGCTCATGGTCACTATTGGAGGGGACCCAGGTACTGGTCCATGACATCCAGAGATCTTCCCTCTGCTAGCTTTTTTTCTCCTCTACAAAGCACTTTAATGACTGGGCAAGATAACAATATTGACTATAAGTTGACTGTAAGCAAGGACTCCTTATTTACATGTCATTGTGTAGCATGTAGATTTTCATGGCTTTTTGCAATGTACAGAGAAGTAAAATGTATGGGTTTTTCAGCCATGTTGCAATTTTTTGAAATCAAGAATAAAGAGATGTTACAACTTTAACTTGCCTGAATGAGTTCTTTATCAAACGAAAAAATCCCCGTTGAGTTCACAGATGTCTAGATAAAATTGTTCTGTAGTCAGACAAGCAGTCAAAATCACTCCAACTCCAACCAGCCTGAAGAAATTCTTTTCCAAACGAACTGCTCCGTGGGAAGTACAGACGTCCTGGAGAGATTATCCTGAAGTCAGGCGGGCACTAAAGTCTTGCTCCTTGATGTCTTTGAACTAGCTTTACGTTTCCTCCCGTTTTCTCGGGACTTTGTCAAAAGCGGATGCAAAGGGAACAGCAGTGAAACCACTGAGAGATGGTCCTGCCTTTGCAGAGAAACCAACCGTTTAAATTAGAGACCTCTTCTGGAAAGCCCGGGAAATGCTTAATCACTTTCATTGACAGCAGGAGTTGCACTCTCTGAGCTGACCGAAAGTAACCTTTCCTCGAAACCCAGTGAGTTCTTAAAGGCGCAGCGTTGCTTATAGGATTTATTTAGAAAGGGAAACCAAATGCGATTAATGAATGTTAATTCCTGTTGGCGATTCATCAAAGTCCCAGATTTCCTCTGAGAGATTGAAATCGCTTCTAAATTTAAACGTTGTTTAAGCTGAGGTTCTGAGAAGAGCGCACGAGTCTTTTGGAAGGCAATGGAATGTCCGGTTGCTGCTACGTGCGCGGCAACAGCAGATTTTTCTTCCTGCTGATTTTTGACAGCACGAATGTGCTCCTGCAGCCTTGTTCTAATAAATCTTCCTGTATGTCCCACATAAGTACTTGGGCAATTTTCACAGGGTATTTCATAAACTCCTGGGTTGCAAAGGATAAAAGACCACAGCTTTGCAACCTTATATGTACTTGTAGTGATATAGCATTTACATTACCTTTATTCTGCACTAACAACATTGAGATTTCTTATATAGCATTTACAGTACCTTTATTCTGCACTAACAAGATTGAGATTTCTTAAGGTTTATCATAATTGATTTCTATACACGCCATTTTAGTACAGGGTATGTCAATTCTGTAACAATGTAAAATGAAAAAAAAAATGACTTACAGGCCACACCTATGCATGTCTACTCAGAAGTAAGCCAAATTGATTTCGAGTGCAATCCTGTTTTAAAAATGAATGGTGGAGCAAGCGCTCCACCATTCGTAGCTGTTGCAAATGTGCCGTAAAGCACGTTTGCGATGACTTTCGAGTAAGGGCAGTGGGTGCGGAGGCCAGCTAGGCTCACTATGCCGCTGGATCGTCTCCGCGGCCACTGGATACAGGTAGGTCCAGCATCGGCTTGCGCAGGGGCGGTCCAGGTAGCGAGGGAGGGGGACCAATGGCTGAGCTGGCCCGGGGGGCGGGGATGGCAACAGCCATATCCCCCTCCCCATTCTGGTGCGGCCATTATACGGCCTCCTCGAACTTGCGCCAGCTAAATAACTGGCAGAAATCCAAGGAGGTCCATTGGGGCCTCCCCGCGTTACACCAGGGGAAGGGGACGAACTTTCCCTTCCCCCAAGTAGACCGGGCTGCTCCCAGAATGGGGATAGAATCCAGTGGGCAGCCCTTCAGATCAGTGGCGTCAGGAGCCGGCGCATCACGCCGTGCGAGGGGTTGGCCGGCTCGGCACGTCACCCACCACCACCACTACCGCATCACACACCCCGGTACTCACCTCATCCCGGCGCGTCACCCCCAGGAGCTGGCAGGCCGAGCCACGTCTTCCTCGGTGGCTCGGCCGCTTCTAAGTAGGCAAGGCAAGGCTTCGAGCGGCGCATGCGCACAACGCCGCTTGAAGCCTTGCCCTCAGAAGGGCCGAACTAAGATCCGATTGGGTCTTAGTTCGGCCCTTCTGAGGACAAGGGTTCTAGCGGCGTTGTGCGCATGCCACTCGAAGCCTTGCCCGGCCTATTTAGAAGCGGCCGAGTCACCGAGGAAGACGTGACTCGGCCTGCTGGCACCCAGGAGCGATGTGTAGGGATGGGGTGAGTACCGGGGGAGGGGTTGACGCGCCGGGAGCCCCGGCGCATCACCCGCTGGCGCGTCTCACCCCATGCGCCCCGCCACGCAGCAGTGACGCCGCTGCGTCGGATACTTACACAGGATTGGGCTGCCCATATGGTGGGCCACTGTGAGATACAGGAAGCTGGACTAGATGGGCCACTGTGAAATACAGGAAGCTGGACTAGATGGGCCTTTGGCCTGATCCAGCAGGGCTCTTCTTATGTTCTTAATGAGACTTCCTCCCAAGTAAATGTGTATAGGATTACAGCCTTAGGTCCCAATCCTACCCAGTTTTTCAGCACTGATGCAGCCGTGCCAATGCAGCGTGCACTGCATCCTGCAGTGGGGGAGCAGTCAAGGAGGCCTCCTCAAGGTAAGGGAATGTTTGTTCCCTTTCCTTGGGGCTGCACTGTGGCTACATCGGTGCTGGAAAGTTGGGTAGGATTGAGTCCTAAGTATATATGATATAGGAAATGTAAGAGTTTTGTCCCCTAGGGATTCAGGCACGCCTAGATAAGCCAAATTTGTCTGGGACAATTTATCTAAGGACATGTGTTTCACAACCAATTTATCCCAAATCAATTCTTCTACGGGGCACGGTTTGTCCAGTGAGACAATTACTGATTTGCATAAAAAGATAATCCAATTAATTAGTAAATTGAATCAGTTCAATAAATGCATTTGAATAAGAAAAAGAAATCTAGGAATATCTTTATGAATACAGATTAACACTGAATAATATAGTCAAGACTTTACAGATAATCAAATGGCCCCTACAGAGGACTGGAGCTGTAAATACAATGCTTTTTCTTCCTTTTTGCCTATAGCTTTGGTCTTTTTATAAATAATCAACTGTTCATGCTTTTCCCCCTCTCTTCCTAAGAAATATTTATTCAAGATGTTCTGAAGAACCTGAAGAAACATCATGTGGATGTAGATAAGTTGAACCCACTGGAGCTGGATGAGATGGCCGATATCATTGCTGATGCCATTCAGGCTGTTGATGCAGAAGAAGAAAAGAAAAATGCCGTTGGGAAGGTTGAAGAGGACAGAGCAGAAAAGAAAGGAAATGCTGAAGGAAAAGATGATTATGAGATGGGATTAATGGATGAAAGTTATCATGTGCAAGGTACTCGATTCAAGACAGTACATTTCCTCTATTTTCTATTTCTAAAGAGATTGGGTTGTGTGGAAATGTTTAAAAACTGCTTTGCAAACAAAGAGAGGTTATCTACTCACCTGCTTCACTGCTTGCTCATTGCCCCACTCTCCTGCTGCTTGTGAACTCCCCACCCTTTCTGTCCCTCTGCATACTCCTTCCCCCCCCCCCCCGTCATCATTACGCTGTATTCTGAAGGTAGGGTTGGTGCAGCCACGCAGTTGCAACTAGTCCCAGGTATACAGGTGAGTGCAATTTCCTACTCTGGTCTAAAGGTTTTCAGAGACATGTTGCATTACAGTTTTCACATCTTCCCCGCCTGGAAGATGCACTAGCTGTTTTGGGGTTGGCAGCTTGCTCATATCTCTTGCTGGGGAGATACAGATGAGACTAGCTCATGAAAATACAGAAGGATGTGATACTTGTACTTCCTGTTCATTTTGCAATGTCATCCATTCTGACAACAGACACTTCGTATGGCTGAGAAATATGTCTTTTTTATTATGTCATCAAGTTACCTGATTGGAGGAGTGGAACTCACCTGGCTTTTCCATCCCACACCTTAGAAATAGACAGGTTTGCTACCCAGTGGGCAAAGTAGCTCTGTTGCTAAGCAGAATAGCTATCCCAGGCAGAAAGAAGAACCTTGAATCCACATCCAGCACATCAGGGTCACATCAGGGTTAAGGGGGTAATTTGTACCCGGGCCAAGGGTGAAAAATTGGTCAAAAGGGGGCCCCTAGAGCAAAACAGCAGCGCCCAGGAGCCAAATTCATAAGTACGGAAGGGGCCCAAAATAAACTTTGTACCCCCTGATAAAATTCTTCTGAATGACCCTGCAGCACATGTTTGAGGAATAATGGAATTTCAAAATGAAGGATAAAGGCTGCTTGCAAAGAATGCCCCAGCAGCTTTTCAGGCTGCTGAATCTGCACAGGAGCTTCTGGGGAGCTAAAAGTGTCAAAAATACAAAAAGATAAGCAAAAAATAGAAGGAAAACATCAGAGGTGTCGTTGGGAGGGACAAGGGAGCGGTGAGCCCCAGGGCGGCAGGGTGCCACCACTGCCCTTTCAAGCAGCGTCGCTTCTGCTGAGGCTCTGGGAGGGAAAGACGGGAGACCTCAGAAGACAAGGAATGCTATGGGGGAAGGCGCAGAGAGCCTTCCCCCTATTTTTGGTGAGAGAGGGAGATGCTGCCAAGATGCTGGGTGAGCCAATTATTACGCGGGCCACCCTTTCAGCAGCACCGCTTCTCCTGTGATGTCACTTTGCAGACCACTTCTCAGCTGCTGAGCTGTGAAGAGATGCCTCTGTAGAAGAAGCACTGCTGAAAGGGCAGCCTTCATTATAATTGGGTTCTCCCGTATCTTGAAAATATGATCAAGATTTGCACATTTTCTCTTATGTCATTTGCAGCTAATGAGTTTCTATGTGAGAACAAAGTGCTTATTTTTGGCCATCATCTACTTAATGACATCACTTCCTGCTTAACGATATTACTTCCAGACCCCATCAGGCTCCATGAATGCTATTCAGTTTGCTATATGAAACGAATTTGACACCCCTGTTCTACGTGATCTGTATGTGTTTTTATGTTGATGGGGATATTGTATTTTCGGGTCCCCAACCCTATCCCCCGCCACCAACACTGATGCAGCCGCACCAAAAGGACGCGCTGCATCCTATGGTGGGGTGGCAATCAGACAGCCTGCAGGATGTAAATAAAAATATTTGTACTTACCTCCTGGTAGGCTGCCTGATCATCAGTGGGCCTCCTCAGACATACGCCACTTATTTTTGGTAGTACTATATGCCCAAGGAGAGGAAAGGGGCAGGGAAGTTTTACAAAGAGGGGATAAGATCCAGCATGTGCCATTGCTGCTGGATCCACCACCTGCCTCCTCCACACCCCCAGTTCCTCCCCACCCAGGAACGTCCCTGTTTCTCCCACTCCCCGTTCCTCCCACCGCCTGTCCCCCAACTCACCTGACGATGTTGTAGCAATGCACGCTACAGGCACTTCCTCCTGAATCCTGGCACTTCTGCTTGCGGAATGCGTGTTCCATTGGCGCAGGCCTGCAGATAGGATTGGGGTGTTAGATATTGTCCGAATATGTGTATCAAAATATATTAATATGCTACTTAATCATCAGTCAAAACAGATAACTTTTTTGAGAAATCATGATCTTCTAAGTTCTGAAATTGTACACCATCCAGCACGTCTATGTCCCTGAATTCAGTTTCCCCATCTCACTCCAAAAGAGGTCCCATTAAATCTCATAGCACCTACAATCTATTGATTAATTAGATGCTATAAATTCATGTGGCAGGAAGCTGTACACGGCATATTGCTCTACAGGTGGATTTCTGGACAGAGGCAAGTTAAAAGACTTACCATTTATCTGAACTAATTTCTCTCTCTCTCTCTCTCTCTCTCTCTCTCTCTCTCTCTCTCTCTCTCTCTCTCTCTCTCTCTCTCATGTTTATGTGTATAATGGAAGTGGGATTTGATAAGGTCCACCTGTAATCATTCTGTATAACCACAGAAGTACATTTAATGCAGAATGCATTCAAATCCACATTGATCATAGTTGCATATCACAAAGTTTTTCTGCTCTATTCCTATGCTGTTCAATATTTTTCCTGGGATAGGTGATTCAGAGTTTTCAGTGTGAAGTCTCTGCAGTGTAGAAGTTAATCATTCTAAATCCTTGTCTTTATTAAAACAAAAAGATGATCAGAACACAGAGTCCCATATTTCTGAGATGTGCCTGACTGTAAATTTATTGTCATTCTTCATTTATATGTGCAAACTTTATTCTTGCTAGTGGAAGACATGGTATTGATTTTTTTAAGGCGCTGGTAAACAGAGGTAAATTTGTCAGCCATAGTATTGAACTAATTAATATAATGCACTCTTACTGTACTATTTCCATTGATCTTCCATTAACAAGCTGTCCATGTGTAGTCGGAGTGACAAATCTGATCTCTGTTTTTACTTTCCTCTTTCAGTGACAACATCTTAATGTTTAATGTACAGCAGAAAAGAGCACAATCTACAGAAAAGTAAAGGTGTCTTCTGTATTAAACATAATGTTATATGTTTCACAACAAATGTCTTGTGCAATGTCCCCACAGGTCCCAGAGCACAGAAAGACGATGCCAGTGCTGAAATGGAGGTAAAGTGCACATTTAAATGTTAATATTTACATTCCAAAATAATTGAATTTAGATTACATGAAACATTAAAATAGAACTACCTTGGCAATGATCCAACACAGAAGTAGGTGTGCTTAAACTTATTGATTTTAATTGGCTTAAGTGCACCTAACTCTGTATTGGCACATTTGCAATGACTCACGGACAGGGAAGGCCGGCACAAGGCCGGCCTCCCCTGCTCCGCCAATGGAGCGCCCAAAGGACAACCGGTGGACCCACCGGCTGGGGGGGGCGGTCCGGCGGTAGTGGGAGGGCGGCCATAGGCCCAGCCGGTCGGGGAGGGGGAGGGGACGGCTTCGGCCAAACCCTGTCCCCCGCCGATCGGCTGAGCCGTTACATGGCCTCTTCTGTCAGCAAAATAGCTGGCAGAATTCTGAGGAGACTGATCGGCCCCATCACCCTTTACACCTGGGGAAGGGGACGAGTGTCCCCTTCCCCAAGGAGACTTTCCGCCACGGGGGTGCCTGCCCGCGGCAGAGCTCAGGATCCGGCGAGCGGCCTGGGCCACCCGGTGGATACTAATGTTAGAATTGTGCCCTGAGTTTAGTGTTTAGCCACCGAATGGAACTAAAACAAAAAGAAGTTAAATATTGAATATACACTCTAGAACCATATCCATTCATATATATATATATATTAAAACAAATCAAAATAATACTCTTGCTTTTAACACAGGAAAATGGTTTGAGTACAAAACGACTTGATTTCCTGAACTGGAATATGGCAACTGAAAATCTGCCTTTGCCCAAAGAATCTTTTAAAACAGAAATGAAGAAGTCAGAAGATTCAGATCTTTCCTCTTCCTCTGAGGAAATGAAAGCTGGAGTTGAAAATGTGAAGAGTGAAACTTTCTCAAGGGAATTGATAGCAGAAAAGAAAGCAGAGCCGGAACCCAAATCTAAAGAGATGACTGAGCTTCATCATTGGATTAAGAATACTTTGATTCAGGATGAAAGAACTTATGAAGAAACTCAAAAAAAGATTGGGCAAGGCCTACAACTAGATGCAAAGACTTCTGAAGATGAGGAATATGGCTACATTGTGACAGAGAAAGAGTACGTATACTGGTGACGTTAAATTGATGTCCATGTGTGAAATATAAAATTGTTCCATTTGTTTATGAATTTAAAAATATGTACCGTATTTATTGGCATATAACACACTTTTTTCTCTAAAATATAGGCCTAAAATACTAGGTGCATGTTATACGCCAGTCCCTTCGGGGAGAAAGACGGGATAGAAATATTGTAAATAAAATAAAAATAAATAAATATTCTGCGTAAAAGCTGCCCCCTGTTGCCCCCCCCGATGAATAAGATGGCTCCAGTATGAGCCCTGCGGCTTCTCACCTCAGGGCTGGGAGAGTGGAGCCGGAGCTGCAACACATCCTCCTTCCAGCACGTAGTAATATCTGAGCCACCAGCTCAGGGTACCAGGACAGCCAGGGAGCCCCCCTGAGCAGGAACTCACTCCTGGGACAATACTAGACCTCAAAGGTCTTCCTTCCACTCTCACAGTCGTGCCTGCAGAGCAAGGAGATGACAATTCCACTAGTTTGTCAGAACAAGGCAACTCGAAGTAATTTGAAAAGGTTTATTAAAATGCTAATACTAATTTTAAAAGGATAGCAGAACTAGTATAACAAGAAAAGAACTTTAGTTTCAACTGCAATGATTTTTTTCTAGCTAGCAGGTGGCGCTGCAGCATTGCAGACTTCATGCATGTGTTGATTCCACACACTTGGTGCTCAGAATTCAATTTAGCTTACACAATACCTTGGGTCCCTTCGGGGAGAAAGGCGGGGTAAAAATATTGTAAATAAAATAAAATACTTTAAAAGGATAGAACACAACAGGCAGAAGACAAAACCCAAAGTATTATAAAAGGCTAATGATTCTGGCTATTATTGACGTTATCTTTAATACCGGGGGAGGGGGGATGGCTAGTCTCTTTCCACTTGTAGTCACAGAGTGGGCTCCTCCGTCAGATGCCGAGGAGAAGAAAGAGAGAGTTTCATTTTCCTTGGAGCTTATTCCCTCAGCTCAGCGGTTCTCAAATAGTGGGGCGCGCCCCCCAGGGGGGGCGCGAGGCTCCGTAAAGGGAGGCGCGGGGCTTGCAATAGTTAGTGTATGCGTGTATGCTTTGCGCCACTTAACTAGAGTGTAGGAGCCTCCAGCGACGATCTACTTCACCGGGATCTGCTTCCGGGGAGCAGATCGTTCCTCTGCTCCCCGGCGCGAACTCTGTAACGCGCCTAGGAGCGCTTTGCAGAGTTCACGCATGCGCAAGACGACGATGTTGCCAATCGTCGTCTTGCGCATGCGTGATTCACAGCGTGAACTCTGCAGAGCGCTCCTAGGCGCGTTACAGAGTTCGCGCCAGGGAGCAGAGGAACGATCTGCTCCCCGGAAGCAGATCCCGGTGAAGTAGATCGTTGCTGGAGGCTCCTACACTCTAGTTAAGTGGTGCAAAGCATACACGCATACACTAACTATTGCAAGCCCCGCGCCCCCCTTTACGGAGCCCCTTTAAGTGGCGCAAAGCATACACTAACTATTGCGGGGGGGCGCGAAATTTTTTCTTCTTCCTAGGGGGGGCATGAAAGAAAATAATTGAGAAGCACTGCCTCAGCTGAAGACACCCGCTGTTTCTGATTGGGCAAGAGCGGTTTCCTTAGTTACCTGGGTCAGTCCTTTGGTAACTTGATCTACCTTCTCTGCCATCTCTGCATTCCAATAGGAAGGAATATGTTAATGAATGGCTTAGAAAGAGGAAGGATCTCTGAAGCTGGCTAGCAAGATGCAGGAATTTGCATCTCAGCTCTGGGAACACAGACTGGGCTGTTGATTTTAGCACATAGCACACATGAAATTGGGATTTCATGACAGAGAGATTACCCCAGTTAAATGGCACATGTTTCATGTTGGGTTTTTTTTGTTGTTCATTTGTTATTCCTTTTGTGCCCAAGGTGTTAGCCCTAGGAGCCTTATTTAGGAGTTGTAGTGGCTGTTTTTCCAGCTTTTCCAGCTTGGGCTAAGGGTCAGATGCCCCTCCAAAGAGGAGGAGATAATCAGCTAGCTGGCCCTGCCTCCATCTACATGGGAGGTGCAATCCTGAAGGATCAGGAATGCTCTCCTTTCTCTTACCAAAAGAGGAGTTTATGGTAAGAAAGTCACATTTTTTGCCAAAAGCAGGGATTTGCCAAGGAGAACAAAAATGTGGATGGCTTGATCAGGGCAATCCTGTGGGTTGGCCCTTGCTGTATGCTTTATATATAGCAGTCATAACAAAAATGGAAAACTCTGTAGTATATCATTTAGCACAGAGATAAATGCAAAGGAAAACTCCATTAATGAAGCACCCTGATTACCTCTTTTATTCCTTTTTTTTTTTAACCATGGCAGTGTTTTAGGTGGGGCCAGCATGTGTTTGAAGTGAGAACCCCCAGTACAGCCTGCTTTGGTGTCACATTTCCATAATAGCTCTGGAGAGCTGATCCCTTCTTCACTTCTACATTTCTGTTACCTTTTCCATGATACGTAATCTCCATTGACCTTCATAGTCTGACCACTGAAATTGATTTTTGCAAAGTGTCATCTGCTTTATAAATTGGCCTGGACTTGAATCTGAGTTAAAAGGTTTAAATTTCACACCTATTTGTGGTGGGGAAGGTGGGGAAGGAAGGTATGAGCATAAAATGTGGCAAGTAGAGATTTGCTGTCTTGTCAAAACAGAAGTAAGCTTATGCATGTTCAGTAGCTATTAAAGCCTTAGAGGAAACAAGGCTGGAGCAAATGGATTGCAGCCAGACGCAGCTAAAGTGCAGTGTTCTTAAAATAATTACAATAGGCTGGTTTGAGTGTTTAGGTAGTAAAACTCTAGAACAGTGTTTCTTAACTGGTAGTACGCAAGGTGGGTGTCGGTGGTACGTGCAGCACCCTTGGACATCCACGTTGTGTCATGGAGACTGTGATGCAACTCTGCCAGCGCTGGTAGGAGGCTTGGCTCAACGTGCAGAGCTCCAGCGTGCAGAGCTTCCATCCCACAGATGATTGGTTTCTCACAGCAGCAGCCTTGGGCAAAGAGGTGGGTCACCTTTGCTCCAATCCTCTTCTTGCTTGCTGAGGGTTGGAGTGCAGGTTGAAGTGACTGGGTGGGTGGCAGGTAGGGGGAGGCAGTGGACCAGCACAACCTGCAGGACGTTTCTACCAGCTTGCTGCCTTTCCCAACCTGCTGCTCAAAGCAGCTGCTTCACCCAGCCTCATGACTAGGCTAGCCCTACTGAATATTCCAACACAGTGAAATACTATAATCGAGCTGGGTTCTGAGTTTACAGGTACAAACATGTATGACAAAATTCAGGTAAAGTTGAGCAAGCTCAGTGCATGTTTCCATGCTTTGTATTAAATTATTTGTGCATGGTTTGAGAAAGAAAACTCAGAATTTGTTAGAATGCTTTTTTATGGCTTTTGGGGAAGTCTCTTGGCAGTTGTGAGAAAGAAAAACAAATGAGAATCCTTGCTTGTTAGTCTGTGAGCAAACCCTTTCCTCAGATTTGTGTGAGTTGCTCTTGTTGGACCAATGACAGCCCTGGCATACGCTAACAGCCAAGCCATCTGTATAACTGGATGAAAGTTTCCTTCACCAAATGGATGAATTCATTGGACAGTTTTGACAAGTGTGTTGGGAAATGCAGAAAAATACCACTCTCGCCATTGTTTTATACTCACAGCGCAATCCTATCCAACTTACACCACCAGTGTAACCAGTGGTGCAGCGAGAACGGGAGGCCCCAGAACAGAAAGGGGATTCAAATCTCCTCCAAAGGGGGATTCAAAGGGAATTTGAATCCCCTTTCCATTCTGGGGCCTCCCGTTCTCGCGGCACCGCTGGTTACACTGGTGGTGTAAGTTGGATAGGATCGCGCTGTTAGTCGTTTTTCCCTTTTGTCATAATTCAGTAAGTTTTATTTAGAATTTGAGTGCTGGGCAATAAAACCTACCATGCGTGCACTGGCATTCTCCATAAGACAACCTTTTTTTTCAGTTTCATGTTCTGTTCTTGGGGGGGGGGTGTTACATTATAACGGGCGCAATCCTATCCAACTTATGCCACCGGCTGAGTTCTGCTCAATCATATCCAACTTATGCCACCGGTGTAACCAGTGGTGCAGCGAGAACGGGAGGCCCCAGAACGGAAAGGGGATTCAAATCCCTTCCAAAAGGGAATTCAAAGGGGATTTGAATCTCCTTTCCGTTCTGGGGCCTCCCGTTCTCGCTGCACCGCTGGTTACACCAGTGGCATAAGTTGGATAGGATTGAGCAGAGTTTACCCGGTGGCATAAGTTGGATAAGATTGTGCCCGTAGGCTTGTAAATGTAACTTAGGAAACCCAATTCTATCCCAACTTTCCAACACTAATGCAGCCATGCCAATGGGGTGTGCACTGCATCCTGTGGTGGTGGGCAGTCACAGAGACCTCCTTAAGGTAAGGGAACATTTGTTCCCTTACCTCGGGGCTGCATTGCAGCTGCATAACACTGCACAGTTGGATAGGATTGGGCCCTTAATACTTAACTACTGCCAGTGATATTTAACACTTCCCATTGGTTTCATACATTATAGTTCTTGTTGGATGCACTTGTCTGTGTTTTACAAATATAATGGCATGGATTCATAGTACCATATGATTAGTTCGAAATACTCAAGGAGGGTTTCTGTTTGAAGACTTGAAGTCCCAAGTTTCCCATTTCATCATAGGAGATACCTCTCCTGAAAGTTAGGAGAGTTTCAAAAGAAGTGTACGGTATGGTGTCTGAAACAAGAAAGTCAAGGAACAAGAAAGTCAGCCTGCACTGACTGGCTTGTCACATTTCGCGGCAGCCGTACAGGGCCTTAACGCCACTGGAATGCTCATTCCAGTGGCATAAGGCCCTATGGGGTTGTGCTGAAATTCTGTCAGTTAGAAGATGCAAACAGAGGCATCACTAGGGTTTGCATCACCTGGCGCGAGAACTCATAAGGTCACCCCCACTCCCCAATGGTGTCACTAGGGTTGGTGTCACCCGGTGTGGTAACTCATGGTGTCACCCCCATTAACTTAATTTATTTTAATATATAACAGTATAGGTCACACAACAAATCAGTAACGAACAAAAAACCAGTAGCCAACTTGATGGCACTCACACAAAATGAATAAGAGTTCTAGTATTAGCTCTGATACATAGAAATGAAAGCTGACTCATACTAACAACTTACTGGTTCCATGCTGTATCATAATAGCACTTCATTGGCTCTCGGAATAATCAGTCTCATTGGTCATTTTTTGCTAAGGAAATCCACTTTTTTTCAATACAAAGCAGTTTTCTTTTTCTGGTTATTTGACCATAGCTGTTGATAGAATACAGATAATTCCATGCAGTTTGTTTCATTACATTTTGCATTATATTACCTTTCCAGTGATTTATGACTTTATGATATTGTTTATAAATACAAATTTTCCAAAAGGTTTCCACAATTTTGGCCAATAGGGGTGTCAACCCCCCCTAGGGTGTCACCCGGTGTGGTCCGCACCCCTTGCACCCCTCTAGTGATGCCACTGGATGCAAGTTTGATGAAGATACTGGTTGAATTTGTTTGGGCTGTGTTAGGTATAAGCATTCCATTCAAATTATCAAAATGGTTCCCTCTGACAGACAACACCTATTTTCAATTCATTTCTATACAGCTGCATAAAATAACATTGTATAGTATATACTGTATTATAAAATTAGAAAACAGACCATTCAAATATTTTGTTTCAGAATATTTGTTTCATCCTTTGACATGAAAATTCTCTTAGAGCCTGTTTCTAACCATGTTCACTTGGAAATATGGTAAAGACTGATCTTATTTTGCACATTCTTTCCATTCCGATACATATAGAACATATTTCTGGTTTGCTTTGCATCTTTGTATTTATTAAGTGGTTTAAATGAAATACATTTTAAAAAAAATTATGGTGATAAAAGCTTCCAGATACACAGTTGTTGATACACCATAAATTATTTTGTTGATACACCATAAAGTCTTCAGCCTTTCTATTGGAAATATGTTTTGACTGCTGATGACAGAGATAATGTATTAGATGGATAATGGAGTAGTGCTAAGGCATATTGTTTCTGTAATGAAACACTGAGTTACACAATAATGACCCCTGGGCAAAAATAAAAATGTATTTTAAGAAAATTGATGGTGACTTTAGAGTGTCTTATTGAACATGGTAAAACACTGAAGAGTGGTTTTATATATAGTGAGTGGTAAAGTTTCTACAATATCACAAAATTAATACGTGTGCATTATTTTTCCTTCCCTTTTATTTCCCATCTTTTCTTCCTGCCTTAAAACCAAAACAAAACAAAATACAAGATTGCTAGCTATGATAACTGTACATTTGAAGACCAGTCAATTGCTTGGATCCAAAAGTGAAGCTGTTTTTGCACAGTAGGGCTTTCCTGCCCCCCCTCCTCTCCTTCTGTCCCTGTGCCCACTGAAAATCCTCTCTTGAGAGTTGTGGTGCCTTCAGAAAGGCATGGCATGGGGGCTGCAGTGGGAGTGGGGAATCAACAGAAATTAGCTTTGCATAAGTAGAAGTGCCTCTCTCCTCTCCTCATGTTAGACATCATTACATCCAAACCAGTATATATTCTGGCTAATGACTGCTGGAGTGGTGTAAATAGAATGTTGCAACTAGACCTGTGGCTTTGTGCTCCTCCCCTCCGTTGCTAGCCATAAGGATCTGAACAATGAATACAGGCAGCCCAATCCTTCCTAACTCCCCATGCGATGATACAGCGGCTCCAACGTGGCATGCAGTACATCCCATGGGGAAGTTTTTGCATGTTGAAGCCTCTTTGGGGGCAGTGGGGTAAGCCTCCACTGCCACCATGGATCAGCTTGGACTTGCACCTGAAGATCTGAAGGACGGCAGTTTGGGACGCCTGGAAGTATCCGTGGGCTGTTGAAGAACTGTTGGTACACTGAACTGATGAGCTGCAGAGTCTCTGTGAGGGAGAGAAGCTGCAGCTGCTCTTGAGTGGGAGTCAAAGTTGCCTGTCAGTTGAAGTGTGATGAGGTGGATACCAGAGAGAGGCTGGACTGTGAAAGAAACCATCTGAATGAAGGGTTCTATGAAAGATTAGAACATACTATTGTATTGTAAAAACCCCTTGAGGTTTAGAAAGCCTGCCTGTGTAAACCACCTTTGAATTAAAGTCAGAGGAGAAATACGATGACCAATGAAAAGGCAGTATATAAATACTGGTTGTTGTTGTTGTTATCTACTTCCCGTTCCTCATTGGCGCCAGGTTGGAAGGCCTGCAGGTCTTTCCAAGCCAGCGCTGATGGAGAATGGGCCTCCAGAGGCCACCACAGTATGTAAATTGCCTGTTGGATGCTGGACTCCAGTATCCGCGGATCCTCGCTATCCGCAGGCTGGTGGTGTCCAGAACGTATCCCTGTTGATAGCGAGGGCCCACTGTATTTATATACCACCTTTCTCTTTTGATTCTCTTTTAGGGAGGAACTGGGGTAGGGTAGGGAGGGGTAGGGAGGAACTGGGGTGTATCAAAAGCAGGAGTGGGTGGATCTGGTGGCAGCGACTTGCACCATATCCAATCCCCCATTTTCCAACACAACATGCCCCCTGGCTCTCCTTGGACTTGCGCCAGCAAAATGGCTGGCATAGGTCCAAAGAGACCAATAGATGATTGGGCAGCCTACCAGGAGGTAAGTAAAAAATAATACCTCCTGCAGGCTGTCCAGTCCGTCCGTCCCCCCGCCTCCAGCATGCAGTGCATGCTCCATTGGCCTGGCTACATGGTGGTGGATAGGATTGGGCTGTTAAGTTGCTTTTGAGGAAAAATACCCCATACAATCTTCCCCACTTCTTTCTAAAATATAAAATAAAATTTTGACATGATCAAGCCAGAAAATTTTTGTCATAATTTTGTAAACAATCTATTGCTGCTTAATTCATTTCTAGGTAGATGATAGATAGATAGATAGATAGATAGATAGATAGATAGATAGATAGATAGATAGATAGATACCTTTATTGGCATAAACACATCAAACAGACAAACATAAACAAACAACCAAAAAAAATATATCCCCCAACAGATCCAATGACAACAACCACAATCCTGCAGAAAATTTCTCCCCAAACTGTCCCACTATAAATCTATACATCAAAACTCATTTCCCGGGTAGCCACCACCACAGAAGCAAAAGTTGCAACATCATCAAGTCTCCCATCATCTTCTGTTGACAGAAGGGCTCGGAGAATATCTGCCTCCATCCAGCCCTGAAAACACGTCAGTATCGAGTTAAGGTGTTTCTGACGGAAAGCCTCGTGCAGAGAGCATGATAAAAAGATATGCTCAGATGTCTCCACACACTTCATGCCACATGAACAGAGCCTTGCTGAAACAGGTATTCCTTTGTACTGCCCCCGTAAAAGGGCAGAAGGGAGAGCGTTGCACCTTGCCAGCATAAAAGCCCTTCTTAGCTGTGGGTTATGCAACTAATATAGATAAGTTGACAGCTTCCCAAACTTTATAGGCAGATGGAGATGCAATGGAGAACACATTGTATCAGCTGCACTGATTAACTCTTGGCGCTCAATGTCGAGAATTCTCTCCTTAATAGTTCTGAATGCTGCAGCTAACTCCATCATGCCTAGCATCTCACTGTCAAGCCCCATCAATTTTAGCTTTGTAAGCAGACTAGAAACCCCACAAGGCAAAGATGTGTCTGATAGTAGGTGGTAAACCAGGCTATCACTTGTCGCTTTAAAAAGAATGCCCAGCCAAAATTTGGCAAATCTTAGCCACGCCAATGTATTCAGCCTTATAAGACCGGTTTCAAGGCACAGAGCTGAGTACGGAACACAACGTGGCATACCCAAAATTTTCCTGAGGAAATTAGATTGGATACGCTCCGTGGCTAGGTCTGAAGCCTTGAACCAAATCGGGACACCATATAAAGCTTGAGAGACAACTTTGGCCTTATAGGCTTCCAGAGCAGCCGGGACATATCTGTTGCCCAGAGTAAAATAAAATCTCGCAACTCCTGAAGATGAGAGTTTGGCCAAATTAGAAATGGAGCGGCGATGAAAAGCCCAAGAGTGCCTGTAATGAAATGTGATGCCCAAGTATTTAAACTGGCGGACTTGTTCAATACTGTTACCCTTGCAGGTCCAGTTATAGATTTTGTATCTATTTGCAAAAATCATAATTTTAGATTTAGCATAGTTAATGTTCAGTTTGTTGGCTGTTAGGTATTCAGCACATCTATTAAGTAGCCTCAGGAGACCCACACGAGTACGTGAAAGGAGAATCATATCGTCCGCATACAAAAGCAGCGGTACCTGACAGTTGCCCAAACATGGACAGTGACTGTTTACATCCTCCAGGGCCAGGGCAAGATCATTCAAAAATAAATTGAACAATAGGGGGGCCAAAATACATCCCTGCTTCACTCCTTTATTAACAGATATGGACTGGGATAGGGCCCCAGTTCGCGGGCACCGCACTTTGCAGGAGTTGTTGGTATAGAGGGAATCTAATCAATAACAGGAGTCTTTTTTTCTATCCCTTGTGAACTAAGCTTGTTCCATAACAGTTCTCTGTCTACTGAATCAAAAGCCCCTTTTAAATCAATAAAAGCCACATATAATCTTGCTCTGGATACCCTGACTTGTTTATCAATTATGTGGGAGAGAATAAGACAGTTGTCAACAGTAGATCTGCCTTGCCGGAATCCTGCTTGTTCTGGTCCAAGTATACTATTCAAGTCTACCCAGGCCAAGAGCTTGCTGTACAGATACCTTGCATAGATCTTACCCACAACTGACAAAAGTCTGATAGGTCTGTAATTGGCCGGGGAGTCAGCAACACCCTTTTTGAAGATGGGAACAATAACCGAGGAGCGCCAGTCTTGGGGGACACATCCAGTTTCATTGATCTTTGTGAAGAGAGGGGCTAACAACTGAGCCCACCATTCTGGCTCGCTCTTAAGAAATTCAGGGGGTATTGCATCCTGTCCAGGGGCCTTCCCAGATTTTAGATGACCAATTAGCTGTCTTATCTCTTCTGGGGCCACCGGTGGCCAGACAGGAGGCTCAGAAATTAGTGTGTCTAAACTTCAGGCTGGTAGGATTTATCCAAGAAGATCCCCTCAAAATGTTGAACCCAGGCAGAGGAGGGAATTACCACCCTATCACTTCCCTCAGAGTTTGATGCACCTGAGACAATGTTCCAAAACATCCTACTATTTTTGGATGATATGGCCTGTAGTAGCTTCCCCCATTGCATTTGGTAGAATTTTTGTTTCTTATCGTGCAGTAATTGACCTAACCCTTTCTTAAGATCTACGTATTTGTTTAAATGTCTGGGGTCATTTCTAGGTGTGTAAGGGATCAGAAATGAATAATGATTGCACAAACACAATGTTTGGTGGTATATGCTCATTGCTTGTATCAGAGAAGATAATTAAGATTTTGTTTCTGTTTGGTTTGTAAAAGGAAGAGTTATTTCTGAGGGTTTGCTGTTCAGTATTTGACGACTGTAGTAGACATCTTCCTGTAGAGATTTTTTTTGTAGACAGACAGTATGTATTGTGTGCATGCTAATTTGCCCCTACCTGGATTTCATAAGAGTAATTTAAACTTTCCTGAGACAGCAAAATATTCAGGCAAGTGAAACAGCAATACTTTATTCTTCCCTTCCTCTCGTCTTCCTCAGGGTGTTTGTAACCCTCTTAGATATTAGCATCAAAATGCTCTGATCAGCTTCACTAACATCGCTTTTGCAACTCATTTTGACATTCACTTTTGATTTTGTAGCCTGCAGAATTATGATAGTTATGAGTTTTATGTGTACAAATGATAGCAGGGACATGCCACCATCATATTGTATGACTTTCCCTGCACCTCTGGGTAAAAATAATATTGTGGTGCTAGAAAAGAAGAAGCCCACTCCAATTTCTGACACCTATCATCTCCCACATTTGAACCAACTGTCCTCAGGAGTGAAGGATCTAATTAACACACAAGCCCCTGAGTCACGGTGACAGCCTGCTTTCATGGTGACTTGTGAAGAATCCGAGTTCTAGCCACTGCCAAGCCTTGAAATTCAAGGGTGGCTTTTTAATGAATAACCCAGGTACAGCATTTCTTCCCCTGCGGAAATACTCAAATTTCTTTTTTCAAACACCAGAACATCACTGTATTACACATCTAGAAAAGTCATACATTTACACACTGCCCTGCGGGGGGAGTGCCACTTCTGCATATATGACAGTGTCCCTTGCGTATTTGAGGGTAGAGGCTGTATGAAATTTTGAAAGGAACCAAGAGTGTTACTCTCCTAACTGGGATTCAAATGAAAGATCCTGTTTATATAAATAGACATACCCTCAGGCCACAGTATACATTCATTTTAAAGCATTTTAAACTAAATGTTATGAATAACACTTTTTAGCCCAGTATGCAATATGTACCTCATACTGGTGATGGAGCAAGTATGTCACTAATGATGACAATAGGTTGGAGACAGTGTGGGAGAAATTCGTGTTGCTGTGATTTTAATTAATAATTAATTGCACTTTTTCAGATTGTGAACCCATATGAGACAGGGAACTGTCTCTTTTCTTTACTATGTAAACTGGTTTGAGAACTTTTTCTTTACTAGCAATGTATAAATACATTAATTAAAAACAAGAGCCTAAAGGTGTCAGGTGGGTGTTATTTTTGTTTAATTTAGCCCCATCATCCTTATGGGTTACTTATGTAATAAGTAAGAGGATGTTCTTTTAAAAATCACTTTCCATTTGCATTTGATATGAAATTCTGAAATAATACTTGACACCACTGTACTAACTTTTGTCATAGTTAGGTCTGATGACTGATGCCATAAGAACTTTAACTTAAATTGTTTTAATTAATTATTTTAATGTGTTTATTAATTATTTTAATGTGTTTATATGTATTTTAATATGTTGTAAGCCTCCTTGAGTGCCCTCGGGAGAAAGGCGGGCTATAAATTCTTTAAATAAATAAATAAATAAATAAGTGGAAAGAGAGGTTATAATGTTTTAATTTCCTGAAGACTGTTCATGCTAATTTTTTGAAGCACTCTGTGATCCAAATTGAAAAATGTGGCTTTCTTTGTGTGTGTGTGTGTGTGTGTGTGAGAGAGAGAGAGAGAGAGAGAGAATGAACGTCTAAAATTTGGTGAATGTTGACATTCATGTGAACGTTAACAATCCCAGACAAATGTTGTTGAACATACATTGGAAAATGCTAGAATGTTCATTTAGGGAACTGCCATTATTCACTGGTGAGTTTATGAACAGTCACCAAATGTCATATATGGAATTTCAGACAGTTTCTATAAGAGAGATAGAGTGTGTTTTTACTGTTCTAGTTGCAAAAGAATCTAGCCTGGAACTTTGCATGTGCAAATGTTGGTTTGCAGCTTAAACTTGTTTCTTAAATGTTGGTTGTGTTTATTATTCCTTAATTGTAATCTCATTGTCCAATTAAAAATAAAATTAAGTAAATGTGGTATTGAGGAATATTAGAGGGATTGAAGACACATTCTTTAAGTACCATGTACATAGGCAAATTAACTCCCATTTCCCTGATCATCCCCTCCAGGACAGTGTAGTTGGCATCATTGTTTACTCTTGAATTTATAATGTTTTTGTCTCCTTTCACTGGCATGAATTCATTTCAGAAGTGAATGAATTTTTTTAAGTATTTTCCCATGTTCATTTGATAAAGTCCTGCAATTTGCCTTTCATTGTTTCCAACCTCATCTTGCTGTCTTCCTCTCCGCCACCTTTATTTTCTTTTTTAAACTTTATTACATTTTTTTTATTGAGGACCAAGATGAACTGGTCCCTGCATCATTGGGCCCATTACACTTCCTAACAATTCCATTTACACCTTATTGTTTGTCTTATTGCTGGAAAATTCAGGTGATTCATCATGCCTGAGGAAGCACCTGATCCCATTTCCCTCGATATCACAATCACTGTGTGACAGGAATACAGTAAGCGTTGGCTTTAAAACTACCTAACAGGCCAAGGTGATAACTCTTTTGGGACTTTTAGCCTCTCAAGTATTGATGAGTTCCATTTTCGTAATGCTGTGTTTTCTTGCTTCTTTTCCACAGCCCTCTGAGTGAGGAAAAGGGTTTGGAGCTGATAAAGGAAGTTGCAGGCCTTCGAAAGCTGCAGATGACTGCCTTTGCTGATATCAAGTATGTACACAGAGTTGAACCGTTCTGTCACTCTCTTCTTAATTTCTAGTTTCCTTTAGCACTATAATCCATCCTATGAGACAAAAATCACACTACAATAACGTAATTGTTCTGAATTGTTTTGTGAGGTTATAAATGGTGTGGAGAGATTTGTTTTATTCCTGTTTTTATAACAGAAGAAGATCACCCTCTAGAACTTGGGATAAACCAATGGAATCGATTGCCAGTAGGTTCAGAAAAGACAAAAGACCATGTTTCTTCACACAATGCATAAATAAAAATCCATAGAATATATGACCACAAGATATGATGGCCAATAACTTTTTCAAAGCTTAAGGCAAATTCACAGAGGATAGGTCTATCAACAGCCATTAGTTATGTTAGCTAAATATGAAGTGCCACATTTGAAGGCAGTATACCGCTTTGATTATCAGCACCTCCTGTTTGTGAGCCAGGTGAATCAGTTGGGCTAGCACTGTAGGTAATGTGTTGGACTAGGTGGAAAGTCTGATCCAGGAAGTCACTTCTCATATGCATGCTAGTGCCATGCCATCATATGGTAAACGAATGTGACAGAGAAGCAAAAGTCTAATAGCAATCCTATGTATGCTCAAAAGTGTTATTGAATTCAATGGGACTTACACCCAGCAAAATGTATATAGTATTGCAGTCTAAATATCATACACTTGAGATTAGTTAACGCAAAATATAGATATATAACAGTGGTTCCCAAACTTACCTGGCTCATGACCCAAACTTACCCGCAGCCTCTTCTTCCTAGCTCTGGGCACCACCATCTTGGATTACACGAATTCTCGCGAGATCCATGATGGAAGTGCTGGGAAAGCAGGTTGGAGGGGCCACTGGGGTCATCCCGCGGCACCCTTGTGAGTGTGCCACAACACCCTAGGGCAGTGATGGTGAACCTTTTGGGCTTGGTGTGTCAACATTTTTGAAAATGCCTAACTTGACTCTGCTGGTGTGTCGCCCCCCCCCCCCCCCGAACTTTTAATAGTACCTTTACTATTGCTACTTTTAATAGTAATTTTGAATTGAACTGAAAACATATAGAACACATTACATTTTATTTAACATGGTATTTTAGTTAATATTGCATTGTATTTAACATGGATGGCATTTTAAAGGGGTTGTGGATGGTGGGTACTACACAGAGAGAGGGGGGAAAGCTGGAAGCAGAGATTACCAAATGTACAACGAAAATTAGTGTCTACCCAGGGCTACCTTTGCATCCCTTTCTTTCCAAACGATCTCTCTACTCTCCCCCCCCTACACACACACACACACACACACACACTGACACACATACACTCCGGACTCTTGCAAGTGATTTTGAGCACCACGGTGAGGGAGGAGCAGGAGCCAGGGAAGCATTGCAGAAGAAACTCTGGAGGGGTGTGTGTATGCTTTTTGTTAGTTCGTTTCACAGCCTCTTGCTCGACTTGTCTGTGCTCCCCTCGTGCTTTCCCACCCTCGTTTTGAGGCATTTTTCACACTTAAATGAGGCAAGGGCTGTGTGAGGTGTGGTGTGGGGGAAGAGACTGGATTGAATTGGGGGTGGGGATGAAAACCGCTGAGTGGGGGGTGGGGAAGCTGGAAGCACAGATTGCCGAATGTAACCCCCGCACCACCCATCCATCCAGTTACTCTGCAGCATTGCATCAGCCCCATAACACCAAATCTTAAAGAGAGATTTCTTTCTTTTCTCGCTACGGGCTAGTGCCCGCCCTAACGACCCCCTCCTTCCAACTCACCAACGCTCCCTCTTTCTTCCTCCTTCACTATCAGCTCCTGCTTTCACGTGTATGTTAGTTAGTTAGTTAGTTCTCTCTCTCTCTCTGTTTCCCGCTGCATTCATTTTCGCACGCACGCGCTCTTTCCCTGCTTCCCACTGCATTCAGTATCGCTCGCTCTCTCCCCAGAAGTCTTTGCGATAGCAACAGAAGCCCCCTGCAGGATTTTTAAAACATCTGCAGCAATCCCTGCCCTCAAGATAAGCTTGAAAAATGTAAAACTTCTGTGAAAATTTAAGGCATGTCGGGCCCTGGGGGAAATGCTGGCGTGCCACCCAAAATGACCTTGCGTGTCACTTGTGACACGCATGTCATAGGTTCGCCATCATGGCCCTAGGGCGTCACAACGCACAGTTTGGAAACCACTGATATATAATATAGTCAACAGGATTGTCAAGGAGGAGACAGTATTGAGAAAGCAATGCAAAACAGAGAAAAACCTGAAACTCAGGTTTTGCCTCAGTTAAATTTGAGGCACTGGGGTGGTTATCCATGGAGAGACAGCAGAAAACAGCAGAAAGGGGGGGGCAGCAGAAGAAGGATATCTGCTACAGAGCAGTGAAGTTGTAAATAATTAACATAAAGGTAGGAATAAAGTATGTGAGCTAGCTGTTTCTATTTCTGGTGCCCTAAAGTCTGGGTTAAACCACTGAACCATGAGCTGTCGATCGAAAGGTCGGCAGTTCGAATCCGTGCGACGGCTCCTGCCAACCTAGCAGTTCGAAAGCAAAAAATTGCAAGTAGATTAATAGGTACCACGTCAGCTGGATGGTAACAGCGTTCCATGCGCCTCGGTGTGGAGTTATGCCGGCCACATGACCATGGAAACGTCTTCGGACAGTGCTGGCTCTTCAGCTTTGAAACGGAGATGAGCACCGCTCCCTAGAGTCGGACACGACTGGACTTAATTGTCAAGGGATACCTTTACCTTATAAAGTCTGCAGTAAAGCAATTTTGAAACAACCCATGCAAAGACTTGAACATTTTGCAAATACTTTTTCCTCATCTGGTTGCCAGCAAATACCGTATTTTTCGCTCCATAGGACGCATCTGACCATAGGACGCATGCATCCTATGGAGCAGAAAAAAGGAAAAAAAAAGGAAAAGGAAAGGAAAGGGAAAAAAAGGAAAAAATACTTACCGGGGCTTCGGGGATGCCTGCGCGACCCTCTGCAGGCCTCCCTGATCTTCATTTCGGCACTGGGATATTTTCGGCCATTTCCGGAAAACCGGAAATGGCCGAAAATAGCCATTTAGCGTCGAAATGAAGATCGGGGAGGCCTGCAGAGGGTCGCGCAGGCCTCCCCGATCTTCATTTTGGCAAAAAAATGGCCATTTCCGGCCATTTCCGGTTTTCGTGAAAACCAGAAATGGCCGGAAATGGCCGTTTTTTGCCGAAATGAAGATCGGGGAGGCCTGCAGAGGGTCGCGTAGGCTTCCCCGAAGCCCCGATAAGTATTTTTCCTTTTTTTTGGATTCACTCCATAAGACGCATGCTTTTCCCCCCTATTTTTTGGGGGGGGAGAGTGCGTCTTATGGAGCGAAAAATACTCATTTTTGTTCACGTTTCTTGCACTTTTATTGCATGTGTCACAGTAATTGTTTCTGTAGCAGACTCTCAGCGAAATCCTGTGTAGAGATCTGGCCGGCAACCCAGGGCCGCCCACCAGATCCTATCCCCACTCCGGGCCGTGCTGCTGCGGTTCTGAGGTCTACTCGGGGAAGGGGATGTTAGTCTCCTTTCCTGGTTGTAAACCGTGGCAGGCCCAATCAGCCTTTTTGGATTTCTGCCAGCTAAATAGCTGGTGGAAGTAGGAGGAGGCCATGTAACAGCTGAGCCAGCCCGGCGGAGACTGGGATATGGTGGACGCCATCCCTGCCCCCTCCCGGGCCGGCTCGGCCAATGGCTCCTCTCCCTCGCCATCCGGACCACCCATGCGGCTGCCGCCAGAGTCTTACATTCCTCCGGCGGCCGCATGGATGTCCCGGTGACGGATTGAGGGCGGCCGGCCTTGCTCCGTCCTCCCTTACTCCCGAGTCATCGCAAACGTACCTTACGGCATGTTTGTGACAGCTTCTGGCAACAGAACGCTTGTTCCGTTGCCAGATATTTTGTCAGGATCTGGCTATCTGTAGCTTATTCCCATGATATTTATTAGTTTATTGTGGTGATTAGCACTAGGTCGTCTCCTCCTCCTTGATACATGCTATATAAATGGTGGGTTGGAATCCTCAGGATTCTCTTGGACTTTATGCCTGTAGTGTGCTGTCCACTGTTGCATTCAAATTATTCTCAAGTTTTCCCTATCATGCTTGTCATTTGTCCTATAGAACAACAGGCAATGTATATTTGATGAATAAACGATCTGGAAAATGATGATTAAAACAAGGGTCTGGCATTTTAGCTGTCAGATCTGGCTGTATTCTAGATCTTTTATGAAAGTACTAGTTATGCTTAATCTGTTTCGTTAATGGTTATGTAGCTGTGAAACAAATTCCATTATTTTGTATTACATCATTAGGGCCCATTAAAAGAATATTAACACACTGATATAATTATGCAAACTGACATAAAATGACAATAAGTTTGATTTTATAATCCAATTATGAGTGTCTGTAGCCTCTGGTGATTGATGGTTGGACTAATACAACTGGGGACAAAAGTGGGTGGCAGTATCAGGAGATATTTTGATGGTATGTGTTCAGTGGTTTCCACCCATTGTAACATTATGTGCATTATAACAATGTCCTTTTACTCAGCGTTTCTCATCTTCAGTCTTGAGAGAATGAATTTGTTTATAACAAACTGAATGGACATAAACCCAGGTACAATCTGCAGCATATAAAATCTGCTTGTTTTCATTCATTTTTGCTGGTTCTGGGTTTTCTGGATCTAACTTCTGTAGCATTATGTTTCAGCAGCATTCTATTCTGCACCGCAGCAGCTCTCCAGGGTTTCAGACAGAGGTCTTTCTTACTCCTAACTGGAAAAGCCAGTGATTGAACCTGGAACCTTCAGCATGCAAAGCATGTTCTGTATGAGCATAAGCTACAGCTCATCTCCCAGAATATAATGGTAGAATCAATTGAATACTATGAGACAAGCCAGGAAAGGAGGACTCATAGGAGTGATCTTCATCACATGAAAATTCACAATAGCTTTATTAGACTCTGCTAACACCATGTGGGACAACAGCACTCCCTGTACAGTGGACCCCCACTATCCACGGATCCGTCTCATTGCAGATGCCAGCGGATAATGAAGTCCATTGTAGAAACTTGTTAAAAAGTAAAAAAACAAAAGCCTCCAAATTACTGTTCCTACCTTCGCGCAGACAAACGGCGCCATTTCCAAAGCTCTAAAGCACTCTTTGAAGCTGAAAGACCCACTTCCAGGTCGCACAAAGGTTCCTCTCTCCTCCCAGGCTCTCCTCAGAATGCATTTAATAACTATATCAATATCCCTAATTATAACAGTTATGTCTTGGTGACAAAAGAACAATTATGGCAATGCCATAATTGCTTTTTTCTTTCTTTCTTGCTCCTTGTATGTTCTGGTTGTATTGCCAGGAAAATGGTATTTCTGTTTGTTTGTTTTTTTAGTATGATAGCATTCTGTTTTTATTTGCTGATAAAAATTAATCAGTCAAAATTCCTAGTTCAAAAAACCCAATACATTCCAACAGTTCATTGTAGGAAGCTTTGCAATGGTGCGGTGTGCTTCAGCATGTGGCCATCTGTAGTGCAGATCTTAATAACAGAAATAATAATGCTTAGCATTTTCAGAGCTTGTTTATATACTTTATCTCACAACAGCCCTTTAGTATTTTTATTCTCATATTGCAAACGGGGAGGAGGGGTATTGAGGCTAAGAGACAGTGACTTCCTTCAGACCACGGTAAGTTCATGATTCCCCCTGCCTTTGAGTATACAGACAGCATCTTTCCCTTACAGTTATTTAACAACAGCCTGTTCCTCACATTTAGGATTACAGAGTATGGCTTCAAAGGCATATCGTATAGCTCCCAACGACTGTTTAGATTTTAAACACTGATGAGGTTTAGCTTGAAATTCTAAAATGACTCAGGTTGGTGATGGATAAACTCCTCTCAGTTCAATGTGGAATTGAGTTGGCATATCCAAGAATGGAATGGACCTGAGAGGCCGGCTCCCATTACAATCTTGGCCAAGCAAGGACTAGCTCCACCTTTACTTGACAATATGGGAGCTCTTCTGGGAAAAATCATGTGACTGCCAGCCACGCCCCCAAGTGCCTTCAGCGCTGGAAGAGTAGACATGCCGCAGGGAGATTTAGGGGAGGTGGGAGGGGCTAGGGGCTGGACAGGCATCAGGGAGTCAAGGGGCAGCAGGGTTTAAAAACTCTATCAACTCAACTCATGATGTGGTGAGCGAGTGGAGAGACAGATGCTGAGGGCCAGGGCAGATCAGCCAGCCCCAGGAGGGGAAGACTTTACTAGGGTTCAGGAAAGCCATTGTCCCTGCCAGTGCAGGAGGACTCAAGTCCTTCCCCTTTCCCCACGTACCTTCTGAAGTCAAGGGGGGTGGGTTCTGCAAACCCATCTTTTTGGAAGAGTGCTTCAAGCCACTGCTCCACCAATGGTCATCTGGCCAACCCCAACCCCCCCTTCACAGCAATTCAGCAACTTTGAAGAATGCTTGGGGGAAAAACACTTTTTCCCCTCTAGAGTTCTAAAATGATATATAAAGGTTGTTGTACTGCATGTGTGGGGGAGGGAGAGAAAAGCGGAATATAAAGTCAATTAATTAATCAATCAGTCAATCAATAATGTGCGCAGAACCTTATTTTTGAGCTGTAGGAGAACTTGATTGGAATGTCACCAATCTTCACTATTAGCTGATTTAGAGGTCAAATTTGCCTTGTTCACTATTCTCAGAGGCAATATGAATCAACTATTTCTTGCAGTGGAGTTGCTGGAGGGAGTGCGGCACCGTAACTGGTGCAAGGTGCTGCACCGCACCTTGCAACACTGTAATGCGGCACCTTCCACTCGCCCCTGGAACCATTCTGGTGATGAAGGCAATGTGCTGCGCGTTACACCAGTTTGCAAGGCGCGGTGCAGTGCCTTGCACCACTTATGGTGCTGCCCCCCTCCAGCAATGCCATTGCAAGGAATAGTTGACTCATATTGCCTCTGAGCATTATGAACAAGGCAAATTTGAACTCCCAATCAGCTAATTGTGAAGATTGGTGACATAGCCACCGTCTTCCCCCCCCCCCACCCACTGAGTATTACTGTCTCTCATCAGAGGGTTTTTGTGAAGATGACTAAAATAAGAATGTAAAATACTTTGCATCCCAGTGCCCTTATCCTAAAGTACTTCCTTGGAAGTCCAATTTAAATCAACAGAGCTTGCATTCAAGTAAATGAAAATGAGGTGTACATGATCTAGTTTGGCCTGATGGATGTACCCTTGGCCTGAAGTAGCTTACCCTCAGACTTCTTTTGTACACTTTCTCATTTGTAAGAGAACCACATGTACTTGAATTGGCATGTCAGCAACAGTAGTGCCTTAGAAGCATGAAGCCTTTGCTGATGATGGTTGTGTTTTGCTTCCTTCTGCTATATTGGTATCACCTGAAAACCCAACCAGTCATTTAATCAAACTCACTCATACAGAACCGAAATGCTGTTGCAGTACTTGATGTTTTCACTTCATCACGATGATAGGTTATGACATAAGGCACGTGTAGGTTGTAAAGTTGAACATTGAAGGAAATTATTGGTAGCATAGCTGCAGATCAGCATGAGAACATTTTATTTACCCAGCATGCACATTAGAGAACTAGAGATGCAGCTTCTTCTTGATGGATCTTAGCTGAATCTTGTACAATTTGGGTGTACTGAAGCTACTTTTTCAGTGCAATCCTATCCAATTTACACCATCGGTGTAACCAGCGGTGCAGCAAGAACGGGAGGCCCCAGAACGGAAGGGGGATTCAAATCTCCTCCAAAGGGGGATTCAAAGGGAATTTGAATCCCCTTTCCATTCTGGGGCCTCCCATTCTCGCTGCACCGCTGGTTACACCAGTGGTGTAAGTTGGATAGGATTGCGCTGTTTAACATATAGTGGTTTGGGAGGTTATGTTCAGCACAGATTGATGCAACTTTTTTCAGGGTTAAAGCTAATCTCCGAGCTCAGGATGTCTTTTTCTCGTTTCAGTGTCACCAATGAAGGTGCTGATTATAGGAAGTTATCTCTTTTGTCTCTCCATATTCATCACCTTTCATTATAAATGAAATTTCACAATTGGCAAAAAGAGGTCCCTAATCCCTTAAACTATCTGCCACCAGAGAAGCCAAAGTTGCACGAAAGTGCAGGTTGGTACTGTATCAAATAATGCTTTTAAGATTCATGAACATCAGGTTAACCAAAACCCAATTAAAAAAGAAAATACAAGTAAGCTGTCTTTTAGAGAGAAGAAATATGTTAATTTAAATGAACAAAGCAGAGAGCATATGTACACTGTTTAATTCTTTGGCACTTAGCCAGGACAGTTAAAGGAAGTTACCTATTTGATGCTACAGATGCTAGTATCCCATGCTGTCTGGGCTTGGATACAAGTTTTGGGGGCTCATGCTGCTAATCTCTAAGACATTACAGGCATTTGAAACCCCCAAATTCTTCATCTTGGATTAAAATTTGAATCAGAGAAGAATTCCCAGTTTTACCCCTCTACGCTTGATTGCCATCACCACCTTCCTCCTTCCCTTTAAACTACTTACCTAGCTGAGCAACTGGTAGCAGCAATGGTAGCACTCTGACCATGGGCAGAGCTCACTCCATCCTCTTAATAGTGTTCTGAAGCACTGTGTAACAATTTCAGTAGCTCTTGGGAAATTACATTGCAAAATTACATTCCCAGGAGCCACCAGAATCTTGGGCCCTGGTTCCAGAGAATATAATAATAATATAATAATATACAGTATTTATATACCGCCTTTCTCGGTCATTGGATTTCTCCTCCGACTTTAATCCAAGGCGGTGTACATGGGCAGGCTGTCCTAACCCCCCTTGGGTTTTTTTTACAATATATATATATAAATGTCCAATCTCTCATGAACAGCTACTTTCCAGGTGGTATCCTTTTACAGTCTGACTTTTTTTCTGCTGGCTGGCGCCTCCCACACTCGACCGACGCAGCTGGAAGCTCTTATCTCTCCTCCTGGAGGCTTTCACAGCTTTTTGCCGACGGCGTGTCTCGAACTTATCAAGTTCACCGGTCTTCGGGCTTTGAAGGCAGCAGCTCTCCCCACTACGCCAGACTCTTCTGCATGTTGGGGGGGGGAGAGATGTTTCCTCCCTCCCTCCATGACTGTTTTGCTGCCAGCCCAGTCACATAAGTATTGATTTATTTTTTAAATATATACCCTAAGATTCAAAGTTTACATTGTATAGAATTAAAAACATAAAACTCCGTATTAAAATGAACAAATAGCAGCAACACCTCGCCAGCCCCCCCAAAAAAAAATAGCAAGAGAGCCAACATGTCATAACACCAGGCAGTATCAAAGCAGATCAACAAAGTTCAGCTGGGAAAAGTAGGTCTTTATCAAGTCCTGAAAGATTGGCAGTGATGTGGGGATAGTGTGTGGGGATTAGTGTGTGGGGATATATACATATAGTGTGTGGGGATTCCATAGTGTGTGGAGGGGTCACCACAGAAACGTCCTCATGGGTCACCACCAATCGCATCTCAGAAGGGGATGGAAGCCATGAGAGGGTCTCGCAAATCTTACAGGACAAGAAGATAACAGTCTTTGAGGTACATTGATTTGGGTAACCAATGCAGCTCCATCGACAGTGATATCTCATCGTCATGTAAACGGGTGCCTGTCAGCACCCAAGCTGCTGCATTTTATACCAGCTGAAGTTTCCAGAAGGCCTTTTTGAAAAGCTCTATGTGTAGCTCATTGCACCTGTCCTGCTGGGAATGGGATGAATAGATAAAAGTTGGGTGTCACCTGCATAACTGGAATAACCTCTCCTCATGGTTCATGTAGATGTTAAACAACATGGAAGACAAGATAGAACCCTGTGAAACACATTAGCTCAAAGGTCACAGATTCAAGCCGGAGCCCCACAGCGCTACCTTCTGAGACCAACCCTCCAGGAAGGACCAAAGCCACTGTAAAACAGTGCTCCCTAGGTCCATCCCAGCCAGGCAGCCCAGAAGGATACCATGGTTTATCCACTAAAGCCACTGAAAGGTCCAGAAAAACCAGTAGGAATGCAGTCCTACTATCCAGATCCCAACATAGGTCATCTACTAGTGTGTCCAAGGCTCCTTTGGTCCCAAAACCAGACAGGAAGCTGGTCTGAAAAGGGTCCATATAATCACCACTACACACCTGAGCACCTTGCCCAAGAATGGCAAATTGGAAACTGATCAGTAGCTCTCCAATATGGTCTCCAATATTAGTCTTTGCCTGATGTGAGCTATATGAGAGTATATCACTCATCTCTATTTCATATTCTCAGTATTCAAGTTTGTTTTCATAATGTCTGAACCATAAATTGTTTACTTATACAGAAACTAAAATAAAACAAAATAGTTTGTATTAAAGCAAATGATGTGGCAGCAATTGATGAAACTATGTGGGGTAGAACCTGCTCAGTGGGTAGCTCTATATGATTTGCTCTGGGCTTTCTAGGAAAGTGGGAGAACAATCAATGAAATACAAGCTGGTCTGTTTTAATCATTTTATTTAACATACACCAACCATATAACATACCGTAGTCTAAAAAAAAGTGCACACTGTGGCAGCTAGTGTACTATTAATAAGAACTAGGAACATAAGCCTAGCATTAATTGTCTCAGGTGGTTAATTATATCCACAATTATTTATTAATAGGCTGTTTTATGTATCACTCTGAGGAATTCATTTCCCAGAAACTCAGTAATATTGTACTCAAGGGACTACTTGAGTTCAAATACTGAAGTTGCTTTCTACTGCGATTCCTAACATATCCATTGTGAAAATGTAAGGAATCAATAAGACTAGTCCATCATAAAATGGGATCTCATACTGTCATTCTTAGAAGTGTAACTGAACTGGAAATTGATACAGTACAGGCTATTGAATTTCTTGCATTGCTCACCTTTCTAATTTGTTTTACTAAGGAATAAATTTATTTAATATATTATGAGATGTTTACTCATAGAGTCAGTGTAGTGTGAATAAACTATAGCTTTCATAAACTGGCTGAATTACAGGAGAACTGCAAAGCTGTCAGAAGCAACCAGTGAGCCTAACAACACACTAGGTCAGTGTTTCTCAAACTGTGGGTCGCGATTTCTGGTGGGTCCCAGGTGATGGAAAGATCAGATAAGTAATTGCCACAAGCCCTGAGGCTATTCAAAAATCAGATAGCTACTAATTGTCGTTCAAAGAGCTGGGCTCCTGCAGTTTGCAATATAGCTGCTAATTACCCTGCAAGCAGCTGAGCTCCTTACTTGTAAATAAATACCATATTGGTCTGAGTATAAGACTCACTTTTTTCTCCTAATTTAAGTTTTTAAACTAGGGGTGCGTCTTATAATCAGGCTGTTGCAATTTAATGCCAGTGATTTAATTAATTTTTTTTAATAGCACCAAACTTTAAGGGTGCATCTTATAATCAAGTGCGTCTTATACTCGGGACAATACGGTATATGTATGTATTTATTTCTAGATCATCTTTTTTTTAAGTCTCGTAAAGCTAGGTGGGTCCTGATAGAGTGATAGAGTGTCATTTTTAAAAAGGGTCCCGGTGCTAAAAGGGCAGCCCTTTTCCCTCAGGAACGGTCTGCGCATGTGCGAAAAAGGTATAAATTACGTTGTCGCAGTGGGCCTTCATCAGAAGGCCCTGGAGCGCCGACCCGGGAGGACGGTCCAAGGCCTTCTCCCGGCCTCGGAGTCCAAGGCTAGGAGAAGGCCTCGGAATGTCCTCCCGGCTCGGAGCCAACGCGCGCAGGGGAGGTGACGCGCGTGGGTGCGCACGCATGCACGTCACCCTTCTGCGCGCGTCACTGCGAGGCGACCCGCTCTCCTCGCCTCACGACAGTGACGCCAGTGCACTGGGGGGGCATGATCCCAGCGGTGGCCGCTCAATGCTCCCGCCGCCTGCATGGTTCACTCTGGTGGCACTTCTCTGGCCACCTGCATTGGGGTTGGGTAGATGTGGTGTTTGGCTCCTTGCATTGGGATTTCCATGATGCTGGCAGAGTTACTGCGATGTTTGTCTGGTGTTTGCCTCCCCCTTTTGTGCTGGATGGGCTTTGGATATGACCGTCATCTAAGCACCACTAGTGTGGCGTCAGTATAAGATTGGGCCATAAGCCAGGATGAGACAAAACCAGATATTCTGTTCAAATTTAGGCAGCAGGGAGGATAGTTTGAGTGAGCCATATAACAACGCGGGCTGCTGTGCCCCTGTTTTTGGAATGCAGTCATGCAGCAAGGCCCTCCTGCAATGAGCAAGCATTGTACTGTTGTATCTCAGCCCAGTAGAAAGGTATTGTGTTTGCCTTTGCAGGATGGAAGGGGAAGGCGAAGTTATCAGGCAGCTTATAGGTAGACAGGGTTCTAGCTGCAGTCTTCTACCGGGAGAAAACTGCCTCACTACATGGAAGAGATTTGTTTGTTAACATTCCAAAAAGAGACTAGGTTCTTCTCCCCATGTGTCTGACTGCTGGTTTGAGTTTTACCTGAAAATTAGTTTGGAGGACCAAAAAAAGCAAATAACTGAAGAAGAAATGCAGTTGTATTTAGTTGTGTTTCTCCTGGGGACCCGGGAAACTACAGGCCGGTCAGCCTAACATCTGTTCCAGGGAAGATGGTGGAAAGTCTCATTAAAGATAAAATCTTAAAACACATAGAAGAAGAAGCTCTGCTGAGGGAGAGTCAGCATGGCTTCTGCAAGGGGAAGTCTTGCCTCACAAACCTGATACAATGCGAGCAAACCTGTGGATATTATATATCTGGATTTTCAGAAGGCATTTGACACGGTCCCTCATGAAAGGCTCCTGAGAAAACTCCACAGTCAGGGAATAAGAGGGCAGGTCCTCTTGTGGATTAGGAACTGGTTGAAGACCAGGAAACAGCGAGTGGGAGTCAATGGGCAATTTTCACAATGGTGAGAGGTGAAAAGCGGTGTGCCCCAAGGATCGGTCTTGGAACCGGTGCTTTTCAACTTATTCATAAATGACCTGGAGTTGGGGATAAGGAGCGAGGTGGCCAAGTTTGCGGATGACACTAAACTTTTCCGGGTGGTGAAGACCAGCAGGGATTGTGAAGAGCTCCAGAAGGATCTCTCCAAACTGGGAGAATGGGCAGCAAAATGGCAGATGCGCTTCAATGTAAATAAGTGCAAAGTGATGCACATTGGGGCAAGAAACCAAAATTTCACATATACGCTAATGGGTTCTGAGTTGTCTGTGACGGATCAAGAGAGAGATCTTGGGGTACTGGTGGACAGGTCGATGAAAGTGTCGACCCAGTGTGCGGCGGCTGTGAAGAAGGCCAATTCCATGCTTGGGATCATTAAAAAAGGGATTGAGAATAAAACGGCCAATATCATTCTGCCTTTGTACAAATCGATGGTAAGGCCACATCTGGAGTATTGTGTCCAGTTCTGGTCACCACACCTCAAAAAGGATATAGTTGAATTGGAACAGGTGCAGAAAAGAGTGCCCAGAATGATTCGTGGGCTGGAGCACCTCCCTTATGAGGAAAGGCTACAGCGTTTGGGGCTTTTCAGTCTAGAAAAAAGGCACCTGAGGGGGGACATGATTGAGATGTATAAAATTATGCATGGGATGGAGAGAGTGGATAGAGGGAAATTCTTCTCCCTCTCGCACAACACCAGAACCAGGGAACATGCACTAAAATTGAGTGGAGGGAGAGTTAGAACGGATAAAAGAAAATATTTCTTTACCCAGTGTGTAATTCATCTGTGGAACTCCTTGCCACAGGATGTGGTGATGGCACCTGGCCTAGATGCCTTTGAAAGGGGTTTGGACAGATTCATGGAGGAAAAGACCATCACAGGTTACAAGCCATAAGCAACCTCCTGGTTTTAGAAGTAGGTTTTCTCTGTGCCAGGTGCAGGGGAGTGGCAGCAGGAAACAGGTTATCTTGTTGGCTGTGTGCTCCCTGAGGCATCTGGTGGGGCCACTGTGTGATACAGGAAGCTGGACTAGATAGGCCTTTGGCCTGATCCAGCAGGGCTCTTCTTATGTTCTTATGCCCTTTGATTAGAGAAAGCTCAGCCTTTCAACCTATAATACTAGAGCTGTCACTGATGGTAATTCATTTCAGTGGGACTTGAATAGATTGTGCCCTGTGTTACTGACTGCCCATTGCTGCGCTGATAATATATTGTAATTTTATCAACCATGGGAGCATACTTGAAAATAGCAATTTTCAATTCCACATGAATTTTAATATTTTCAGTTCATTAATGTTGCTTTAGAATTTTGGGGTACTAGAAGAGACTACTGCTTCTTCTGGATAGTTCACATGGAAGGGTACTACATACATGTATCTTCTAACAGTTCTTAAATTTAATATTTTTGTTTGTGCTTGAACATGTGATTTTTATTTTTGGAAGACAGCATATCGTTTTCTTCATAGTAGCTCAGAATTTGTTATTTGAATAATGTATAGCAGGGGTTCTCAACCTTTGGAGGCCCAGGTACCCCCTATCATGGTCCAATTTTCTGAAGTACCCCCTGGTAATTAACTGCTAATTAATTGGATTAATCAATCAATTAATTAGGTAATCGTTAAATAAAAAGTACTAGAACAATTTTAAATGTGAAAAAATGTCTTATTTAACTCCCTGTGTGTGTGTGTGTGTGTGTGAGTGTGTGTGTCACACAAACATGCAAGGATCTCTTTTTTCTCCAAGACACACTTCCCAAAATCAGCTCCCCTTCCCCCACCCCACCAAAGTACATTTTCCAAAGTACAAAAATAAGCCCAAAACCAAAATCAGAGAGACAGAAGGGCTCTGAAAATAATTAAAACTTAAAATCCATGTTAATTAACACTTAATTAGCTGCTGATGGGGCAGATAAGAGACAAGGCTGGGCGTACCTCCAGCAAGAGGTCCGCCAGAGGCGGAAGAAGGACAGAGCGCGTGGAGCAGCTGCTCCAGGCGGGGGCGCGGGGGGCGCAGACAGCTTTGGGGGTGTACTACTTACCGCGCGATGTTTCGGCCCTCCCACCCTCCCTAGAGCTTGTTTGTCTCCAAAAAGGCGCCGAAACCGGCGGGGGGCGTGTTCGGAGTCGTGCTGGGCGCGATGACGTCACGACACTTAGGCCTCGCCCCCTTGGCCCGGACGCCGGGAGGGCTCATGGCATTACTGAGGTCCGCATACCTCCAGGGAAACCACAGGTTGAGAAACCCTGATGTATAGTAATGTGGCAAATACCATATATACTGTAATCTCTTTCTGAATCTGGGGTTCCATAGGATTGTCCAATTGATTGATCAGTGCATCCCAATATTTTAGCACATTGCTAGGATGGCAAGTTGCAAAGGAAGATCTAGCACTGTATTATCAAGCACATTGTTTATAGAACAATGAATGTTGGTAATTTGTCATTCTGGGATGAGAAGATCTGTAACAGCTGAAAGCCCTCCAGTACAACATCTATAAAACTATTGAAAGCACAGGTGGAACCCAGTACTCTTTTATATCTGGTGACCCCAAGTTGGAAATTTTAGGACATACTGTATTTGTAGAGCCTCAGATTTGTTCTTGCATAAGTTGGATGCCTTGTCAATGAGAACAAATGTGACTGTTCCACCCCATACATGCTTCTCAAATCCTTTTCCACTAGGGGGTATGGAAGACTGTAACTGCATTTCACTGTGATCTTTCCTCATCATTTGCTAATAAGTAAGGAGTACCTATGAGAGGAAGATGTGTGGTCATGTAAAGTTTAATCCAAAATCTATACGAATTTAAATGTTCTCATTCATAACGGTAATTGTAACCTTACAACTGAAAGCAATGCAGGTATTGTCATATTGATTATGTTGTAACTCCCTCTCTTGTCTTGTGTCTTAGTGTGCGTGTTCATTGATGAGAACTCACATGCTTTCTAATTCATGTTAGAATTAATCCATGTGAAAGAAATTTTATTATTATTAAATATTTTGTTCCTGTTGGTGATGTTCAAAAAAGAAAAATGAGAGTGCAATACCATTGATCTAGAATGAAATAATTTCAATATAAATGTCATCCTTTACAGATTGACTATAAGCCAGCAATGCATACGAGTGACAATCTGCAATATGTTTCACATGATTTTGTTTAAAAATAAAATATGGCAGAAGGCAACATTAATGGGACACACACACACCCAGAATTTCCACCAACAGAGGGGTCAATTAGTGTGTTCATTTCAAGTGTAACATACAGTATTAGCTGATCATTGAAACAAACACTGCACTTTTGAATATGAAAGATTACTTTCTTAGTACCCTTGAAGTCAGACTGCTGCTCCATACAACTGCTTCTATGTAGTCGGGGAGTACAGTACTTCAAGAAGCAGTACTTTTCTCGTTACCTTGAAAATAAAATAAAATAATTATTGCAGATTTGCATGAATGCGACTGATTCTCAATCAGTGTAGTGTTTGTGTGTGATGCAGTCTGCCACAAAAGCGGTAACACTCATGAACCAATAGGATCATGGATGATTTGTGAGAATAGTTTGTTTGCAATGAAATGTATCGGGTCATAAACACTAGTGTGCCTTTAGATTTAGTATTTAAGAGTGGTGTCAAGACAATCATGCTTAATATTAGCCAGGCTTCACAGCAGTGTGATCATTCTAGTAATGGCAATGTCTCATATATCACTGCTGCCACTGTAAAGATCATTCTCAGCAGGTCTTGTGTGTGGGGTGTGTGTGTGTGTGTGTGTGTGTGTGCGCGCGGAGGGAGAAGAAGGGCACCTTTTCTACATCTTAGTGCTGTTTTTGTGGTTTACCTATAAAACTCTTTTCATATATTTATTAATTGAAGAATAATAGTACTACAATTAGCACAGTGTAGTATGCTAGTTTTTGGCTGTGGAAAACTCAGGTTGAAATCTCAACTTTGTGAGCCACACTGAGCAAATAAATTGCTTTTTCTTCACTTAATGCAGAGGGTGGTTGTTCCATTCTGGGTTGCTTGGCTGAAGGGCAGGCTGCGAATTTAACAAATAAAAAGAAATAAATAGTGCTGTTTAGCATTTATGTTCCAATATTTATGACAGCATGAAAGGCACTGTAGAGAATACCAGAGTAACAGAGCCCTTCTCATGCAATCAATATGATTTTCTTCTAATATATTCCCCTTATACACACTGAAGTCTAGTTTTCCCTAGAGTGCATACATTCTTACTTAAATGTTTATTCAGTAAGAGTTCTGGGGTAATTTTAGTAAAAAATTTGCTTTTTAATGACCTGCTGCTGCTGAAGTGTGCAAAAGCTCAAGGGCCCATTTTTAAAGCTCCAGGAAACTGTATTGTCCCCTGTGCAGTCCACAAATGCAGTCCAGGGAAGGTCCTGAGCCTTGAGAGCAAAAGTGCTGGGCAGTGCCTGAACTTGCTTGACCAAAGCTTCACAAGCTGTCTTACTGCAAGCCCTTCCCTGACTCCATGTGACTGTTAAGATAAGGAATCGGGTCCTGAAACTGCTCATTTATGGATGATCCATAGCAGTGTTTAGTACTCATTTGCATCCATTGCTGCAATTATTGAGCTATGTAATAAGAATCTCTCTCTCTCTCTCTCTCTCTCTCTCTCTCTCACACACACACGCACACGCACACGCACACGCACACACACACACACACACACACACACACACTTATACCTCCTTCTGTAGACAGCATGTGCACACTAGAAGTCTTGAATGAAAATCTTCCAATGTATGGTGGGCAGAAGACTGCCCTTCTCAGCAGGTTCTCTTTTGCTCAATCTTTCTGTCATAGAAATCAATAGCTCCTATTGGCTTCTATGGAAGAGATGAATCGGACTGCAGCAAGGAAGAATATTGAGAAAGATCAAAACCCGCACTCCTCCCTGACACAGAGGTTGCCAGTATCTGCATTTGGGAGGCAGGTTTTCTGACCATCTCAACTGTGCCAATGTTTACAGACCCCTTTCATAAAGGCCAATGGGAATTGTTCACATTTATAGATAAAAGTGATGGGTTTTCCATCAGGTAAGGGGCAAAATCTGTTCCTTTTCCAACAGTGGAAGGCAGATTTGCCCACATCTCAATATGTAATGTCACATAGATGTCAATGACAAGTATTACGTGTTATGGACCAAAGTAAATTCGTTCCATTGTACTGACAGTCTCATTGGTAGTTAGTACATAAAGCCCAATGGAATACTTTGAAATGCATTGAGATTGAAATGAATTATAAGTGTTTTACCTGAGTCTAAGGACCAAGCTATATATTGCACTCAATACGTAGTTTGCCATTGCACATGCTTTTCCCCCCTTTTAAAATAGCAGCTATTTTAGGGAGCCCAATCAGGTTTGGGAGTGTGACATTCAGTTAACCATTTCCCTGTGCACCTTGGTCCTGACAACTACCCCACCTCATCCCTGGAAGTTGTATTTCCTCTGGGGAAAAACTGCTGCTGATACCGCCCCCTTTCTGGCTTCAACCCACCCCCTCCCTGCCCCAGTCTCCTCCTTGTTCTGCCCACCTGTTCCCCACACTGACTTACCTGCCCCAGGGCTCAATGGGAGGCCACTGGCACATGGACCTGGCTGTTCACAGCTTGCGGCGGCGGCCAGGCCGTGCTGTATGACATGTCACCTCTTGTGACAGCTATAAAACATACTGCTCTGCTGGAACATGAGTTCCAACAGTGCAGCAACCCGTTAGAATTGGGCTGCTAATCTCCCCCTCCCCATGGTTGCTATTTTAAAAGAGAAAAAAGAATACACAGATGCCAGATCGAACTAATTTCCTAATGCAACATGTAGTTTAATGCTAACAAAGCAAGGTGAAGATAAGATTACCCATTGACTATAACTTGTGTGCTGTGCTTTTTGGTGACCAAAAATCTCTCTTCATTTTTTGTAGCATGCTGGGGCCAGCAGTGACCTTCAAATTACACTCAAATGTCTACAATGTCACCACTGCTGATGTTGCCAAAGCAGCAGGTAAGAATCCTTATTGTCCGATACATCGTTTTCTCTGCCCACCACCAAATTTAGAAAGACAGTCCGAACAACAAGAAGGTTCTTTCTCACCAGAAGATTGACATTTAATGAAACAGGCATTTGAAAGGGTAGTAACCCAGATTGAAAACTTAAGTGTAATGCCTTTGATTTCATTAAAATTGCTTGGCACTACCTTGTTCGTAAAAGAACTGAATTAAAAAGAGGAGGAGGCCTGAACTTCATAGATAAAGAACCAAGCCAGTTGTGATTGAGAGAGAAAAAATCTAGCCTGAATGTTCTTAAATGAATATTTGACAACAGTGACTTCCAGCTAGTATAGCTGTATGGCATAAAAGAAGCATTACTACAATTAAGGCTTTGTTTCTGGACTTAGGAATTGGCTATAAACGTGTTTGTGCTGTCAAGTTAATTTGACAATTCCCATGACCCATAGTTGGTAAACACTGTAGATTGACAACTCAAATTCTTTTCCTTAAAATAAAACACACACACACACACACACACACACACACACACACACACACACACACACACACACACACACACACACACACACACACACACACACACACACACACACACACAGAGAGTCATTTTGGAGTCTTGCCTTGATTGTAAATTGTTTTGCCTGCCAAAATTTGTGCCTGGAATTCTAGTTGCCTAGGCAGGGCTGACCCCAGGTTCTTTTTGCTATCCTAGGCCAATTAAACTGCATTGTGAACTTTTTGGTGTGAAAAGCAGTACATAAATATTTTATAATAATAATAAAACTCCCCCACCCAACATCGTATCATATACCGAACAGCATAATAATACAGTATAACAGTCGCAATACATGATCAAGAACTGACCAAGATAGTACTTTCATGTTTATTATCTGTCATGAGCTGTTCCTGTATACCTTCTACAAAAGGGCAGGCAGGTAGAGACTCTCTCTCCAATCTATTTGCATATTAGGCAGTGTCACACCACAGCCAAGCCCGCCAGGCAATTGGCTGTGTGGGCAGAGGCGACTGGAGAACCGGCAGTCAGCTGGGAGGCTGCAGCTGTCAGAGACACCTGGCAGACAGCTGCTAGGCCAGGCAAAGGAGGAGGGGCGGGACTTATAGGGAAGTCTCACGAGGGTTGCAAACTCTGGGAGGACCTCCCCAGGAAGGGGCGGGGCTCGCCGGGCCAGCCAAGGAGCTCATAAGGAGCTGGAGGGTAAGGAGCTGGAGGGAGCTTCTCATAAGGGAGGGAGGAGGTTGGAGTAGGAGTATCTCTGGCTGGGAAGGGAAGACCCAACCCAGAGACTCCAAGGGAGAAGGAACTCGCTGGTTGAGCGATGGATGGAGGGGAAAGGAAGAGACAACCCCGGTGAGACAGCACGGGGAAGGCCCACTCCTGACAGGCAGCTATTCTCCAGGTGAAGAGAGTCCTGGAGCTACTTGCAAACCTCAACACCCCAGCTTGACCTGGGGTCAGTTGTGGGAGTGGGGGAAGAGCCGCTTCTGGTCTACCCCAGCCTCAACGTCTACCCCGAACTACAACTCGCCTCCAAGACCCCACCACGGGGTTCAGAGCAGCCACTTACCTGCCAACCTACCATGACTCCACGTGCATAACCTGGACTGACCGACCAATGCCTCAAACATTACCTCTCCTGTGAGAAGAACACGGAGAAGGTCTTATTAGCAGAGACTCTGAGTAAGCAAGGGCCTGTAACTACAACAAGGCCCCATGAATGTAAAGCAGTTGACCCGAGTAAAACTTGTGAACATCACGAAATGTAAGTCCATCTCTTTATTATCTGGGAACGGTTCTGGGTCCACGCCACATTGTACCAAGGAGAGGTTTGGGAAAGGGTGGCCCCAATCCCTCGAGGCCGCAAGCATGGACGTCACAGGCAGGTACCCTTGGAATTTTAATGAAAAAGAATAAACACTGTGGTTTAAAAATGCAACTTACATAGCCTTACTAAATCTGGGACTTCTTTATACCATGAAAAAATTATTTTGCTAAGTCTGCAATGCTATGAACACCTTACTTTTGAATAAACATGTATCTGGCTACAAGACTGTTTCCAGTTCTAATATAGTGGGAAATACAATATAGCAGATATATAGCAGGAAACATAGCAGGGAATACAAGTATCCTAAGATCCGCAGTGTCTACAAATCAGCCTTATAGCACAGAGTTGGACCATAAGAAAGGCTGAGCGCCGAAGAATAGATGCTTTCGAACTGTGGTGCTGGAGAAGACTCCTGAGAGTCCCTTGGACTGCTAGGAGATCAAATCAGTCAATCCTAAATGAAATCAACCCTGACTGTTCCCTGGAAGGATAGGTACTGAGACTGAAGCTCAAATATTTTGGCCACCTAATGCGAAGAGAGGACTCTCTGGAGAAGACTCTGATGCTGGGAAAGATTGAAGGCAAAAGGAGAAGGGGAAGGCAAAGGATGAGATGGTTAGACAGCATCACCGATGCAACGAACATGAAAATGAGCGAACTCAGGAAGATAGTGGAGGACAGGAAGGCCTGGCGGGATATGGTTCATGGGATCACGAAGGGTCAGACACGACTTAACGACTGAACAACAACAACAACATGCATGTCTACTCAGAAGTAAGTCCTATTGAGTTCAGTGGAACTTCCAGGTAAATTTTAGACAGCAATCCTATATACACACTTTCCTGGGAGTAAACCTCATTGAACACAATGGGACTTGTGATTAAACATACATAGGATTGTGATGTTCATGTATCAAGGAATGGCCCAACTTAGATACTCTTCTGGATGATATGAAGATGCCTCCTCAACAATTGTGCCAGTTCGTATGTGACGTGGACCATACAGCTTGGTGCACAGCTGATTTACAAATAATTGATGAAGCAGTACACATTGCACAGTGTGGTAGTGAGCTAACTTACAGGGTGTGTGTGCTCATATTGCGCATGTGTATAGACAGACGCAAATGTAGCCTAAAGGACTAAAGCCTAAAGCTTTAAGCTGCCATATGTTTAAGCTTTAAGTTGAGAGTCAGAGTGTAAATAGGGCAGGGGTTCCCAACTGGTGGTACACATACCACCAGTGGTACTTGTGGGTACCTCTGGTGATACTCGGACTGCTGAAACCCCTGAACCCTGCCAGGACTCCGAAACCCCACGAAAACACGGTACTTTCGGTGCCGCGTTTTCACTCGCGAGAGGCTCCTGCATTTTGCTCCTGAGAATCTCCTGCCTTTGGCCAAGCTTCTCGGGAGTGCAGAAAACAGCCCATCCGGAGCCTCTTACTGGCCTCCAGCGGCCTCCTTCTCTGCTGAAAACCAGGCTGAAAAGTAGTAGGCGGAAGTAGGCGGCAATGACGTCATCGCTGCTTACTTCCGGTGGTATTCAGCACGATGGCCCCCATATAGGTGATGCGCCGTGCTGAGTATGTTGAGAACTACTAAGATAGGGTATTCTTCTCCATAGTATGTGTGACTTATAAGGTTGTAAAAGTAGAAGGAGTTTTATCTTTATAATGATAGTGCTTAGAAATATGGAGCATGATGTTCATGTATCAAGGAATGGCCCAGCTTAGATACTCTTTGAAATGATACATAGATGCAGTGTATTTTTAATTGCTATGGATTTTAACTTGAAAGACTTAAGCACGTGCTTAACTTTTTCTGTTTCAATCAATGTTTTTTGACTGTGTTCAACTGTGACTAGACTAAGCTCACGGTTGTGTTGTTTTTAAACACATGCAGAAGATTACTCAGTCCCTGGTTAAAGCACTTAAAATTTGGCTATTGACCCTGCCAATCTGGATTTTTCTTGTATTACAAATATCCCCTTTGAAGTATTGTGCATATGTACAGTCCATTGCTAGAAGAACAATAAAAAAATATCTCAACCCTTCAGACCCTCTTTTTCTATATTCAGACTTTTGCTAGCTCCAGAATTCTTTACCGGGCTTTACAAATTGTGGTTTGGGTTTGTGACATCTTAGGGGACCTAGCTGATACCTTCAAAAATCATCCTTTCCCGTACTTGGCAGGGGAGGAAGAGGAAATTTCCTGGCTTAGGACTGGCCTCATAAAAATGCAAATCTTGGAAATTCTCCCTTGTTCCTTTCCAGGAACTGATTTTGCACTCTGATAATACTTGTGGTTTTTATTTCTTTTTTCTTCCACTTTAGCGCTAGAAGAAATGTAACTTAGTGATTATTGACAATAAGACAACATTCTCACAATATGAGACAGTTCTACACATCGGGCAGCCCGATCCTGCCCAAAGATAGGCTGGCAGAGCAAGCACTCCACCTGCCTATGGTGGCGCGAAAGTGCTGTAAAGGACTTTTGCAGCACCTAGTGGGTAAGCGGCGCCAGCACGGAGGCTGGCACCGCTCACTTGGCCACCCTCTGCTTCTTGTGCCGTCAGACACAGGTACATCCTGCGGTGGGAGGATGTGGGGAGGGCAGGCCGGGGTGGCAGGGGGTGGCAGGGATATCGACACTGGGTTGCACCGATATCCAATGCCCCTTCCCAGGCCAGACCAGCCTTACATGGCCTCCTCAGTTGTGCAGCAGATAAATAGTTGACGCGTATCTGAGGAGGCCCATTGGAGCTTACACCGGGGGAAGGGGATGAATGTCCCCTTCCCCTAATGTGAGTCCCGGCCCCGTAGGATGCAGCGGCCAGCCATTTAGGCCAGCCGCTGCATCTTAGACAGGATTGCACTGCCACAGACATAACTGTACAGTAATTATAACTTATGTAATTGTTCTGCATATGGAAGCTCCTTCTGGGAATCCTATCCTTAAATAGCCTATCTGCAAATTATATTGAATTGAAGCTTGTGTCACCTAGGGGTACATTCTCTTCATACCAGTTTGCAACTCTTATCAAGGAAAGAATAGGCTTGTTAAGATTGCCCTGGCATAGGCAGATAATTAAGATGGTAGCGTATGAAGACAATAATAAAAGATAATGCCACCATCATGTTTTTCTTACATTTTTTTCCTGGAACTTGCCATTCAGTATTAAAATATTAATGATATATGGCCCTGAAATAAGTTGAGTGCTGTGTTTTTTTTATCTAGGACAGCATCTTCCCATGATGGTAAGGCAAATGATTTTCAAGCATCTGGATTAATGTAATATAGCCATTTTAAGCATAAGAATTCAGAGTACATACTGTTTTTCACTGTCCTTTTCCTGGGCAGTGATAAGTTCAGGGCAGCCTGTACAGGCTTATTTTCCTTTGTAGATATGAACATTGGACATGTACTGATTTGTTGATCTTTTTGTACTAATCTGTTTATTTAGAAATGTACAGGAGGTATTGTGCAAAAAGCAGGCACAATTGTGCCAAAGAAAGAACTGCATCCTGGAATACCAAACACCAGAAATCCTTTTTGTAACTCTGCCAGACCAGACAGACCGGCAGCCCGATCCTGCCTAACATGTGGCGGCTGTCCAAAATGGCCAGCCGCTGCATCCTAGTCAGGATGTGGCCCGCGCTGGCGCACCCAGGGCTCACCTTGGGGGAAGGGAATGTTCATCCCCTTCCCCTGGTTTAAGCACCGGAGACCCCAATAGGCCTCCTTGGATGCGCGCCAGCTCTGGAGCTGGCAAACAACCGGGGAGGCCGTGTAAGTCCGACCATGCCTGGGAAGGGGCTTGGGATATTGGCATAACCCAGCGCCGATATCCCTGCCCCCTCCCAGGCCAGGTCGGCCAATGGCCCCCTCCCCTGCCACCCCAGCCTGCCCTTCCCCTGCCCTCCCGCAGGACCTACTTGTGTCTGGCGACTGGGTCTGGGGACTGCAGGTGAGTGAGCGGCACCAGCCCGTGCTCCGCTTACTCTAGAGGTGCCACGAAAGTGCCCTATGGCACTTTCACAACACCTTAGGCCAGAGGAGCACACGCTCCGCTGGCCTAGACTTGGGCTGGATTGTGCCCTAAACACAACAACCCCTCCAATCACCATACACAAAGTATTCAAAGTTCTCTCCATGAGTAGGGGAAGCTGTAAGTCCTTGTAGGGGTGAGCTGGCAGCACGGAAGCTACTGACAGTTTTAGCTGAAAACCGGACGTAGCTCCCAAACGTGTTTGGAAGCTCTTCTGAGGCGTGGGAGGTTGTAGAGGGGCCGCACGCCTCCTGCAACCCCAGGAGGGCTGGTGCGACCCCTGGTAAGTGAAAAAAATCTTTTTTTCCTTGCGGCAGGATCCCCAAAGTGCCATCGCCACACGTCACCACGCCCCTTAAGGGGCAGTGACTGCTTCCATTTTCATGGTGGATCACAACCCATCACTTTGATAACCGCTGCCTTACACAATCCAGAACATGACATTAGGTAATACGGATCCCAATCTTTTAAAAAATGGATGCCCGGTTTTACTTGTTCAGGGAAAGGAAAGAACAAGGAAAGCCAACATTGAGAGGGATTTGTGTTAAGTGAAAACACCTACAGGATCACAAGCAAGGTGTAATTTCAATCAGGCTTTGTCCTAGAACTTATTTTCAATGAAAGCTACAGTCCTAGGATATATGAAGTAGAAATAGAGTATGTTTATCCCAGCAGTCTACAACTGAAACAACCATTGGATGAGACTCTGCCACCGGAGGATTTTGAATTGACCAGTGGTAGTGTGGTATTGAATTATCACTGCAAGATCCTGTAGCAATTTCTAGTATCCCAGTAGAAATGGAGAGTTGTTTTTTTTAATGGAACATAAGAACATAATGGAGTTGTTAATTATTTATTTTTATTTTAATGTGATTTGCTAGCCATCTTGTATTAGAGATACAAATAACCAACAAAGGTTAGATATACATATTTTAATAAATAAATAATCCCCACCTATGTGGGCTGGGGAGGAAACTACCAAGTACAGTACTCTAGAAATTGAGTATTCAGCTTGAGGGATTAGCTACTAGAGCACAGATCTGTAGTAATCCTTTGAAATTCTATAGACCTTTATGCTTGTGCAGTTCCGTTGTGAACTGGTGTCAACCCCTCCCCCCCATTGCTCTTCTTCCTTAAACCATTTTTACCGAAGGGTGTATATATGCAACAGGAGTTAAATGTGTACACCTCTGGGCTTGGAGGAAATGGGTTAAGCTACTCTAGTGGAAGTTCTGCACTAGTATTTCTAGTATGTTTCACACCAAAAGTAGAACAGAAATTCAGAGTGGGAGCCTTGTACAACTGCTCCCCTTTTTGTCCCCAGATCTGGAATGCTATGTAAGACAAGCACAAGCATGCCCATTATATTTTATGCCAGTATTCATTTGATTTTTCTTGAGCCAATATTGCCAAGAACTGAGATACAATCAATACAATTCCAGCTGTAAACCTAAATATACATACTTGGAAGTAAGTTCCATTGAAATGTATGGAATTTACTTCTGAGTAAACGTGATGAGGATTAGGCAAGAATTTTTATTCTTGATAAAAAGATGCATAGATAACGTAGAGCTTAACTGGAATAGTGGACTCTCGGTTTTAATTTGTGGAGGCTGCCCTATGGTCATTTTAGCTGTGGCAGTTTACACCTGATAACTATTTGGAAATAAGCCTGCAAATGCTGTATGTATCTTTGAAGAATGTATCCAAAACTTTTTTGATGAGCAACTAGTGCATTATAAAGTTATAAATGATTGAAAAATCACTTTAAAGCATACATAGGTAACATCTGCTAATTCTTTGTGAGGTAGTGCCTAATTTGGTCTCCTTCCTAATCCTTGTGGCATCACACAGTACAATTTCCTCATGTTTAGCTCCACTAACAACCATTTGCTAAAGGACTTGTGCAGTCAAGCTGTTACTAAAACAGTTGGCACAAGTGTGATAAAGCCAAGTGAGGAACTGAAACCTTATTCCTCATTAAAATAATTTGATAGGAGATGGAGCCATGGAGCTCTTTCCTGGAAAATAGTTGTCAAGTTGAGTACTGGCCAGTGGCTAAAAATCATTAGAGTGGGGGGGGGGGGGGCAACATATGGGACATATGCCACATATGTCCCCTGAAGTCTTTTGCTCTTTGCAATCCTAACATCTCAACTTTGTTTTTAGTGTTGCTTTATTTGTTTAAGAGTCTCTTCCCTGTCTTTCTGTACATACATCCAAAGTGGCTTGCACTAAAATCAATATCTGTAGAACACAGTCCTTGCAATGACTTGGATCCAAAGATGCCATTGCTGTCATGTAAGGTAGGGTCCCCAATTTTTGCCAGTTCTCTTTAATTGTTCCAGCCCTCTTCCACGCTGCATGCTGTGCAACTCTGGAGGGTCCCCTAGGAATGTGCAGTGGCACCTTTTGGATCCAAACCTTAACGTGTAATACAAATCCATAATGTCAAAATACGTTGCTAAAACCAGGCACTAGTACGCTTGCTTGCTAGAGTGTGTGTGTGTGTGTGTGTGTGTGTGTGTGTGAGCACTGGCGTCGACGGGGGGAAGCGGGGGGGCGGGCCGCCGGGGGGCGTCGCGCGTATAGGGGTGACGCGCGATGCCTCTTACTTACAATTTTTGCGGAGCAGGTGGGCCCGCCCGCCCTCCCTCGCCTCCGTTTGGCTCCAAAATGAGCCGAAAACGGAGCGGGGAGGGCGCTCCACTCCTGCGCGTGACGTCACGCGCGGGGGCGGAGCCTCCCCCTTAAGGGTGACGCGCGCCCCCGCTCAGGGGTGTCGGGCGTCGTCGCGACGCCACTGTGTGTGTGTGTGTGTGTGTGTGTGTGTGTGTGAGAGAGAGAGAGAGAGAGAGAGAGAGAGAGGGGCTTCCTTTCAGATCTTAACATGCATGAGATTTCACATGGGAAAGGATTTTTTTTTAAACTGATTGTTAGAAGCTCTTCAAAGATGTGCTGGCAAATAATAAAGAGGCAAATAGATTTAAATGCATATATTGAAGCTTTTCAAAAGTTCACTTTTCCCCCTTTAGGTAAAAAGTTTAGAATGAGAATACTGTGGAAAAAATGCACCGAATGCACCAACGGTGTCCTGTACACAGCATACAGCGCAATCCTATGCATGTTTACTTGGAAGAAGGGGCTTACTCCCAAGTAAGTATGCATAGGATTGCGGCCTTACGGCCCGATCTTTCTAATAGCGCAATCCTGCGCAACTCTACACAGCTGGCCGAAAGGATAGAGGCATTGTGTTCAGTGCTGTATTGACAGCATTGAGATCTTCATCTTGTAGAAGATGGCTCTCATTAAAGTACAACGCAGTCCAGCACATTCTCCCCTACATTCTGCCTTACTGCTTAAAGCTCTTTGTGGCCTTTCGCCCATTCTGCCTACTTGTCGGCATTCCCATTATATCTAGCCATCACAGAACAGTCAGTTCTCCCAGTCAACTACCCTCATCTACCCAAAAGTCTCATGCTCGTTACTCTGTTCCTTGTCTCTTGCTGCTGTTTGTGCAAACTGGGGCTGCTATTGTGTTTAGGATCACGTTGTTAGGGTAAAAGATAGTACACAACCTGAATACTGACATTATCGGCCCAATCCTAATGAAAGAAGCACTAGCAGAATGCATGTTCTGCCAGTGCTGGCTGCTGCAAAAGCGCCATAAAGCACGTTGCGGCAACACAGGGAGCCGGCACGCCAGTGGGAAAGCCAGAGCCTTCCTACGCACGCCAGCAGAGTGACGGAGACCCACCAGAGGAGGTAAGCCCAGGTGTGGGGGCAGAATGTGGTGAGGGGAGGGTGGGGAGGGGGTTGAACAGGGTGGGGGGGAGGACAGAATAGGGAAGAGGTGGAGTGGGGGTGGGCGTATTTGGCCCGGAAAGGGGGCAGGTTTGGGATCGGTGGTGGTGGCACACACCGAATCCCGGGCCCCTTCCCAGGCCTAATCTACCTGCACAGATCAACACGGTCTTTCGCCAGTGGTAGGTCCAGCACCAGGTCCAAATTGACCCATTGTGGCTGCTGAGGCTTACCCTGGGGCAAGGAAAAATGTCCCCTTACCCCGAGGAGACTTCCAACAGCCAAAGAATCCCCTGCAAGATGCAGCGTAGCCCGCGCTGACGCTGCAGTGCTGCATCACCGCACAGGGATTTAGGTTGGATTGGACTGTAAGACAGCGAACAGCCTTTCCTGGCGTGGGCAGATGTTTATTTATAAGCTGCCTTTCTATCCAAATTAAGAGGTCTTCAAGGTGGCTTACAATCTACAATTAAGTATTAGGGAATCATCTTTGAAGTAGTTTTATCAATGCAAAATGTTATGAAGGAACCCTAATTTTGGTAATCATTGTTTCTTGGACCACAGTGATATGTGCCACTATGGTGACATGTTGAGAATTTTATTTAAGAATTGTATACTTCTTCTTTCAGATGAATTTAAGGCAGGTTACAGTGAATTGCAGAAAAAGGGCATTCTCATGTAGATAAACTGGACATCAGCCTGAAATGAACAAAAAGGCAATGAACTCCCATTATTCAAATTTTAGTTATTTGAGATGTCTACTTATTGGAATTCACTTTGGGCCCCTCCACTTTGGTGTAACCCTGTAAGGATGCTCAGTCACACAAATGTCTCTGACTATCCATGTTCACTGCATGTTTTTGTGAAACTCACTTCATACTGTATCTCTAAGCTCCAGTTTTGTGTCATACGAAGTGGATAGTCATGAAAAGATGCATGTAAGGCAAACAGCTGTAAAATAAAGATTTGCAAGTGTAGTTCAGTAGAGTACAAAATGGTAAGGCATAATTGCATAAATTGCTCCAGACTCACTTCCTTCCCTGATTCAGTAGGATGGTGGGAACATGATGATGGCAGTTATCGCACTGTACAGTCATTTGAGTTGAAAGGCCCATCTAGTGGGTGTTTCTTTCCATCTGCTTTAGTGATGGCAGTTTTGATTGGCAGGAGATCATGTGTCTAATATTTAATATCTCATTAAAAACTGTAACAGACTGGCAACAAATTATTGGATGCCAAGTTCGAGGGGATGCCACTTGGCAAAGCTTTCTACTTGTTGTATATCAATAACAAGCAAAGGTGAGCAGAAGCCACCCTATTACTCCTTCCTAAACATCCAGGTAATTACTTTTGACAAGTGTTTGCTGGGGAGAAGGTCATAACTGTCAGCATATAAGATCTATGCTAATCTGCTCAGCTGGAGAAGACTCAGGTAGCTAATGTTTTCGTAATTAGAAGTTGTGGAAACCAGTTTTCATTACAGCTTTGCATTGAGAAAAATAAAGCCTCTAATTTGGTACAATTTTATTTGTTATCGTTTTACATAGCTGCTTCATGTTGAGGGTTGGGCAGACACATTTGCGACAGCTTCCGGCGCCGGAGCACTCACTCCGGCAGCTTACACAGGATCGCTGTAATATTTAAAAAGCGGTGTATGTGCACTTAAATTAGTATGTATTTCTGTTCCTAAACCTCCAACATAACAGTATTCAAGTGTCAATGTATTGCAATATAGTGCAACTTAACCCCAGATAGTTTCAGTGCAGTATTGCCAGATGGGGAAATCTTCCTCTGTATTAAATAATTTAAATAATTCAGAACATATGCATGACAATACTATGTTTTCAAGGAACTCTTCAGCCTGAACACAAAAGTTTAGCTGGATTTTCCACATTCAACAGGGAAAATGCACATCATGCTTTTTGCAGAAATGTATCTCCGGGTCCAAATAAGTATATTGTGCAGAGTCTTTCCTGGATATATTGTAAGGACTTATCTTGAATGGCCTGACTGTTCTCTCACATGCACTAGCAATATAATATATTCAGTTATAAGCTGCGAAGGCTCAGTAAGATGAACAACAGCACCCCAGGGTTGGTGGGGATCACTGTGAAGGTAACATTAGCATGCATGTTCCTCCTTGCGTCACATAGGCAGATCAATAAGAGGAGTAGTGTGTGATGACACTTTAACACTTATTAAAGGTGGATTGTGCCATTATTTCTTTTAAATTTAAATACGTTTTGCACTCTATCAACACCTGCCTCATTACAATTGTAAAGTACAAAAAGGTGACTCTGGCATAAAATATCCCTCTGTACTCTCAATTAATGAATGTTCCTGAATAATGAGAGTCTTTTTCTCAAGCTGTAACAATATGTGTGGCTGCCACTACTTAAAGATTTTTGTGTTTTCATTATAAGGAAGAGGTGTTGATAATGCCAGAAAAGACTGGGAGCTGTATAGTTCTTAAAGAAAGGGGAAATTAGAACATTATTTCTTGGCTTGGATGGGGCATACTAACCACTACCATGAAGTAGGTTGCCAGCATTTGATCACAAAATCACTTGCTCCCGGATGAAACCAGGAGGTGGAGCTGGGACAGGGTTCTGGGAGGAACCTGGTGAGTCATGAGCAGCTGTGGTAAAATCCAGTGAATGATGGGTGGAAAATATGGTGGATCATGGGTGGGTAGAACCTAGCAGATCAGGGTGTTGAGTCTGTAGTAAAAACATCCCTGTGAGAGTTTCCTACCAGTTTGTGTTTGTGTAAGGCAGGGGTCCTCAAACTACAGCCCGCAGGCCAGATTAGGTCCACCAAGGTCATTTGCCTGGCCCGGCCTGCCCGTCCACCTGGAGGGTGATTTGCCACTGTGGCTGCCTGTTACAACCGCTCGCCCGCTGCTTTGAGTCCACTTCAGTGGCTCAGCCACTTCTGACTAGGGCAGGCCAAGGCAAGACTAAAGCAGCGCATGCGCACAACGCCGCTCGAATCCTAAAGTTGTTCGTACGCACGCACGCACGCACACACACACACACCCCCACCCACCCACCCACCCACCCACCCACCCACCCACACACACACACACACACACACACACACACACACACACACACACACAAAGAGCTGGATTCACAGTTACTAAATGGTGGTATGTACAGCCAGCATGCAATAAAAATAAGCAACCTTTTCATGAATAAATTTAGCAAATTTATTTACAATCCCACTCTAAGAGCTACCTTTCCAAGAAGGAGAAAATGACAAATTTGACTCTTTTTTGAAGACAGACTTCATCATTTCTCAAACAGACTCTTTTTTGAAGACAGACTTCATCATTTCTCAAACAATGTTCCATTTTAATGTTTTTTAGGTCATGATTTCTCATGTTTTTAACAGAAGCCAATTCCTTTTTTTTATCTGTAATTAAATCCACAAGTTGTTATTCTCTGAAGGTTCTTGTGAATTGTTAACTTGATTTTATAGAGAAAGAGTGACTTAAAGAAGCTCCCAATATCAATTTGGTTTTTAAAACATCTAATCTATTATTCATTAATTTGGCTTTAATTGTAAAAACACTAAACTGAGGAACACTTTGGTTAGACAGTCTTTGGTTAGACACTTTGGTTTGCATGTCACATAAAGAAGCTGCATTTCCCTGCATGCACCAGGCATGATCATACTGCCGGAGTTAAGCCCCATTGATTTTAATAGGAGAGTGAGGCAAGTATTCATTTCTATCCTATTGAATCCAATGGAACGTAAGAGTGGTTAGCTTTGACTGAATTATGCCCTTTGATTTTAAGGGGCTCTCCACAGCTAGTTTTTGGGTGTAGCAATAACCAGAGGTGAGGAAAATGATACCACAAGAAAGAGGTAGCAATCTAGCATAGGCATTTTACTTAAGGTGGTTTCTTTTGGATTGTGCTACTAGTATTGATCCTTCTAGTTCCCAATCTGCCATCAGTAAGACCCTTGTACGGCGTTTCAGGTGTCAGGTGTAGTGAATTTTCTCATCTGACTTGCAAAAAACTTCAGTCTGGAAGTGCCACAGATCTTCGTTTGCAAAAATGTAATGTTTAAGTGAGTACTGCTATTTCAGAATTGACTTAACTTATTACAGGCATTCTTTGTATAGGCAGGTGGCCTAATTCAACAGCATGAAGGACTCTGATGTGCAGAACCAGCATATATGAGCCCCTAAATTAGAGCCAGCAGGGCATGCCGTGAGAAAATAAAAAATTGCCCCTTCACACACTTAACATTTTCAGCTTGGGAGAGAGCACTGTGATTTAGGTAAGGCTGGATCATATGATTTATGTATGTCATGGAATAGCAAGCTGGAGGCACTGTAATAGTGCTACTGTAACCTTTTCCTTACACCCAGCCATTTTCAAATTGCACAGTTTAGGTCAAGTTTAGTCTAAGTGCTGTGTACATACCATGCAAGCAAGGCTGTGTGTATGCTTGAATCTATGGGAGCGCAGAAAACATACAGAACGTTATGATGATGTACACAGAATTTAGCTTCCTAGATATTTTCTTTTTCTTTCTTTTTTTTAAGAAAAGCAAGTTGTTTTGCTAAATGTCCATGTCCCAGCATGTCTTATTGTAGAAAAGACACACTGAAGTGTGGTCAGGGTTTGTTTCACTAATGGAAACAATCCATCACGATCCATCAGCTTCTGAGGGTGGACCATATAATCACCTTTCCCAGAAGAAGGAGAAGGAGGTTTGACACTGGCTGGAAATTATCCAATACAGCAGGATTTAGGGAGTGTTTTTTCAAGAGGGGGTGGTCCACCACCATCTTTAATGGTACAAGAAAACCCCTTTTTAAAGACAAATTAACCATCCTCCTCATCCACTTGATCAGACCTTCCCAGGCCGGTCTTATAAGCCACTCTGGGTAAGGATCAAGCAGGCAAGCGGATGGCCTCACACTCCTGTGAGTGTGAAGATCCTGTCCACGTTATGTAAACAGAAAAGAATCCAAATTATATGGCCAACAGATGCTTGGGGGACATCAATAGACACTGTCAATGTAGAATCCAAGTCGTGACTATGCGAGCAATTTTATCTGCAAAATGCTTAGCAAAATTGTTACTGTGAACCACTGTGTAGTCTTCACGAATCCCTTGGAGGGCCAGATTCAAGACGCCCCACATCACATGGAAAAGCTCCACTGTACAGCTGTCTGCAGACATGATAGTGGCAGAGAAAAAAGCCTTCTTCACTGCCATCATCGCCACAGAGTAGGATCTAACATGCGCTCTAGTGTTTGGTCATTCATTGCACGTTTTCCTCCAGTGTCACTCAAAACACCAGCCCTGTTGTTTCATTGCCCACAGCTCCTCAGTGAACCCATTAGCCATCTTAGTTCTACTGCTCTAGCCATTTCCCCATTTCAGAGGTTGACCAGAGCTGCATATGAGTTGCTGGCCCTGGCATGGGAAAATTCCCCAGAGCCTTGAGGAATACATCAGGACATATCAGCCTCTGGGTTAACTATAAAAAGTTTATTAAAAATCTAATAAAAGGAAAAAGAGATAACAAAACCATATGAACAAGGAAAAAAGGTAAGGAGCATAGAAATTTGCAAAAAAGTGTTAATCACCTGCTATCGATTAATCACCATTCACCTCATTAATCACCATTAACGTTAATCGTTAATCACCAATCATTAATCACCCTTCACCTGCATACAAATGGCCAGCAGATGGCGATGAGATGCAGCTGTATCTCACGCATGCATTTTTTTTTTTAACTCTGAGCTTTGAAAGAGGCTGGTACTGTGAAGAGAGAAGACAACAATAAAATCAACATGAATTCTTACAGTTTCTGGCTAATAACTGATTCCTATCTGATTGTACCTGGATGATGGAACCACCAGTCTCCCCTTGTATTTCTCACGGGTGCTGGTGGGCAGAAATGACGGACGCCCTCCTGGCGCCTGGAGCGAGGGCAGGGCCTGCGTCGCGTCGCGTTGACGCGCCCCCCGCCGGTTTTGAAGTCATTTCGGAGCTGAATGGGCTCCAGGGAGGGAGGGAGGGCCAAAACGTGGCGGCACATCGCGACTGTAAGTGCTCCCCCGCGCCAAGTGCGCGCCCCGCCCCCGCCTGGAGCAGCTGCTCCACGCGCTCCGCTCAAGTTCCGCCCCTGTGGGCTCTCCCTGTCTGGACCTCCCTGTTGGAACCCTTGATTGCTGGAGGAGGAGGAGGAGGAGAAGGAGAGAGAGAGAGAGAGAGAGAGAGAGCTTCTGGCCGGAGAAACTGCTTTTCTTCTTTGGCTGGAATGATGTCAACCTGCTCTCTGATTGGAGGAGTGCTAACTGCCAGGTCACTTGTCCAGGCTCTTTGAAACTTGATCAACCAGTTTGGCTGGTCTTAGCGGATGAATCAAATTTGCATTTCCTCTCCACCAAGCTGTCTGTCTGAATGAACAGAGTGGGCTATTGAGTCTTAAGCTTGCTCCCACATAAGAAAATAGACAAGATATACCCAGAAATATGCATAAAATATAGACATTTATGACAGAAAGTTTTAGTTGTACTAGTAAAAAATAAAAAAAAAAAAAAATAAAAAAAAAAAGAAATAAAAAAAAAATAAATTAAAAAAAAAAATAATAAAAGAAAAAAATTAAAAAAAAAGAAATAAAAAAATAAAAAAAAAAAAAAAAAAAAATAAAATAAAAAAAAAAAAAAAAATAAAAAAAAAAATAACACACCCACCAGTTATTATTTGCACCTTCTCTCGAGGAGCTAGCCTCCCACTGTGAGAAGAATTGCTGTTGGATATTTCATTGGATATTGTCCAATAAGAGACATTGGCTTTCATGGATAACATTTTGCGTCTATACATGAGCAATATCAGTAATTGTCCAGTATTGTGATCCTTGAAATGACTTGACAAGCCAGGGCCTGTGTTTGATCTGGCGATTGCTGAAGCTCAACCATCTTGAACAGAAATGGAGTTTCATTTATCACTGCCATTGTTATCGCAATCATCATTCCACCAACAGCAATTAGAACTGCAACAATAAGCCAGTGCTGGCCCTGTCACCTCATTTTTAAAAAGTGGCTTTATGCTGATTACACATTGCTGTTAGTGAGTCAGGTATACAGCCAAAGCTTTCTGATACAGTTTCAATTCGAAAGGATTTTTAAAAAAAAAAAAAAAATCACGTCTTTGGTATTTGGCAGTGGACTGTCCTAAATTGCTGATCATAGATAGTGCAATATGCAGATACCTCTTAATTTTAAAATATACTGAACAAAGCAGATAGGCTAATATACATGGATAATGTTAATAATGGCAACTGATTACTATCAGTTACTTTCGGGTAAATTGTGCACCCAACATCTCTTCAAGATTCTGACATTCCTATTTGTCAGTTTAGTGTCATGTGTCCCTTATATTGCCTGCCTCCTCATGTTGGCACATAAAAATAGCGACTGTCACCCTCATCCTAGGCCTTGTATGTGCCATGATGTGCACACAGGGTTCCGTCATGTGATGGTTTCCCTGTTCACATCAATGACAGCGTAATCTTGCGCAGGTTGTGGCGGTCTTTCTAAATGGCTGACCGCTGCATCCTGCACAGGATGTGGGCCGCACCGGCATGGCATTGGCTCACCTCAGGGGAAGGGGACATTTGTCCTCTTTCTCCAGGTGTAAGCGCCGGAGGCCCCAATGGACCTCCTTGGATGCGCGCCAGCTCTTTATCTGGCATGCGTCTCGGGAGGCCATGTAAGGCCGGCCCAGCCTGGGAAGGGGCGTTGGAAATCGGCACAACCCAGCGTCAATATCCCCGCCCCCTCCCAGGCCGGGCTGGCCAATGGCCCCCTCCCTCATCACCCCTGCCCACCCTCCCCACACCCTCCTGCTGCCCGGGAGATTATAACCACTATTTATAATCTCATTCTGGTAATGTTTTTTTAGAACTTGTCCAAATTGTCAGATATCATGAGGACACTGGTTATGAGTTAAGTGGCTAATATTTGTACCGTGCAGTGATTTGGTGGTCAGATGTTTTCTTTCATTATTAGTCAGTCTACGTACATAACATTGGGCAACTTCCCCTTACTGGCATTTTTGTATAAAAACTGGGGTTGTGTGAAGCATTTGTTTTTCGAAAAGCTTCTACTGTCTGTATCCCCCCCCCCCCCGGCGGTATAGTGTACTTTGCATTGTTTTTTCTTAGTTTCTGAAGAAGGTCAAAAAGCACTGAACAAATGTCACATAAGATCACTTATGAGAAGTGGATGCTATGCATAATAACCATTAGGACATATTTAACAAAAAAGTTCCTCCAGTAGCAGTCATTCCCATATTAATTTAATCCTGCTGTCTAAGATAATACAATCTCTTTGAAACAGTCTCAATTCTTTAGCGCAAAGGGACCTTTTCTGGATCAGAGGCCAAATTTCCATTACCTGATGAGCTAATCTGACGTGACAGCTGCATATGCAGATGGGGGAATCTCTTGTCAATAGTTTTTCTTCAGAGACAAAAGGAGACAAATGTCTATATTCAATCTCTCACTTCATGCATGAGTAACATTACCTTTTCTGCTTCTCTTCTATCTTTATTCAGGTAGTCATTGGAAGGAATTTAAATATAAGCTTTTGTACTTCTGAATTAGCTTATGCATGAAAATCTGTTTATTGAAGATGGGCAACTTTATTTGTTTACAGTACCATGTATATTTTTTACATGTAAATTTACAGGAGGTATACATAATCTGTCACTATAATATACATATTAGATTCCTCCATGAACTTCTTTTATTCTTAAATTTTTAAAAAGTGTGTTGGAGGTGGGAAAGTGGGGAAATGAAGAAAACTTACTGGCTGAGACTCTTTGTAATCATTGTTTATATTTATTAAAATGCACAAATAGATGATGAGAAAGAATTGAACTAAAGAAGTGCCAGTCTTTACCCTGTCTCCTCTCCAATCTAACACGGGCAGCCCAATCCGGTGCCTTATGGTACGTTTGCAACACCCTAGGGTGGCACAGTGTGTGCTATGCCAGTCTAGCCTCCGGATGGGATTGTGCTGTGAATTACGGCACAATCCTCTCTAGACAAAGACTGGTGGAGCAACAGTTCCACTGGTCCAGGGTGCCGCAAACATGCCGTAAGTCATGTTTGCGTCACCCAGCGAGGAGGTGACACTGGTGCAGAGGCCGGTGCCACTCTCCCCGAACCATATCCCTGCCAGGTGATGGAGGGGCATGGGGAGGGCAGAACGTTCAGATAAACGCGCAGTGTTAGGTCAGAAAATTAACACCAGATCAAGAGGTTCTTTTGTTGTGGAGTCCAGGAGACTGTAATGTGACTCTACCTGACATTCCTATAGGTGTTTGTTTGTTTTTTAAGGAAAATTGTTCTGTTAATACTACTGTAATAGCTTCCGGTTTTTAAAAAAGAATAATCCTAAATATTGGGCATAGCTCAGAAAATTAGTCATGATGAAGTTTAATATGAAAAAAGTTAGAATGCCTGACTTTCTGTGGATGGTGTGTATTATGTTTTGGTTAGAAATCAGATATTTCATTTCATTTAGTTTGACTATGAAGCTGTAACTGTCATTTTATTTAAAATGTTCAACAACCTCAGATATGCAGACGATACCACCCTAATGGCAGAAAGTGAAAAAGAACTAAAGAGCCTCTTGATGAGAGTGAAAGAGGAGAGTGCAAAGGTTGGCTTGAAACTCAACATTAATAAAACTAAGATCATGGCATCGGGTCCCATCAATTCCTGGCAAATAGAAGGGGCAGAAATGGAAGCAGTAACAGATTTTACTTTTTTGGGTTCCAAGATCACTGCAGACGGAGACAGCAGCCATGAAATTAAAAGACGCTTACTCCTTGGAAGGAAAGCTATGGCAAACTTAGATAGCATAATAAAAAGCAGAGATATCACTATGCCAACAAAAGTTCGTATAGTCAGGGCGATGGTATTCCCAGTAGCAATGTATGGTTGCGAGAGTTGGACCATAAGGAAGGCTGAGTGCCGAAGAATAGATGCTTTCGAACTGTGGTGCTGGAGAAGACTCCTGAGAGTCCCTTGGACTGCTAGGAGATCAAATCAGTCAATCCTAAATGAAATCAACCCTGACTGTTCCCTGGAAGGACAGGTACTGAGGCTGAAGCTCAAATATTTTGGCCACCTAATGCGAAGAGAGGACTCTCTGGAGAAGACTCTGATGCTGGGAAAGATTGAAGGCAAAAGGAGAAGGGGAAGGCAAAGGATGAGATGGTTAGACAGCATCACCGATGCAACGAACATGAAAATGAGCGAACTGGAGGATAGTGGAGGACAGGAAGGCCTGGCAGGATATGGTTCATGGGATCACGAAGGGTCGGACACGACTTAACGACTGAATGACAACAATGTATAAACATTTCTAACAGGACTTTGCAAAGGATTGCATCTTCTGTAAAGAACAACTGTATACAAATGTGTCCATGATTTTTATTCAAACTTTGCCTTTTATACACATTAAAAAGTAACCCACAGCTCCTTTGCACTGGACCCTGTTAAAAGGAAGTTGGAAGAAAGGTCAGTTTGTAACAATGGCAACTAGAAGTGGTGATTTGCATGTTTGAATGAGAGTGGGATTATGTTATCACAAGAGATAACTTTTTCAACAATGAATAGTGAGAATAGTGCTCAATTTTAAATTGATGTAGATAGGATTAACGAAGGGGTGGCAGTAAGTTTAATTAATAAGGCTGCATCTTGTTTTTGTGGAATTAGTGAAAGATTAGAACCATGAGGTTTCCTCTGAAACAATAGTACTCCCCTAGGAAAAAAATAGCATTTTGCTGTAAAATTGCAGTCACTTCCCCTTTCTTGCAGATGCGTCGCTATGGTGAGGGCGGTACCGTAAGTTGCATCCCGTCTCCGCACGGAATAGCTCCAACGGTGAGGGGGCGGGGCCGCCTCATGCCGGCTTGTAAACGGGGACTAGGACGGGGCGCAACTTACGATACCACCCCCACCATAGCGACGCCTCTGCTTTCTTGACAAAGTGCCAAGAGAGGAGACGAGATTGTACTGTGGATTGTGCCCTTGAAAAAGTGGCAACTTTCAAGGAGGCAGTGCATAGTGGGCCCACAGCATGGTACACCCTTCTCTCTTGCCAAACCACCTGCCAAGAAAGTGAGAAATACTGAAGTAAGGATTGCACTGTGAATCACTATGCATATCAAATATTTGCTATCACTTTAAAGAAGGTAACCCCCCAGCATGACCGGTGCCCCTCTGTTGGCGAGTGCTTTGCTAAGAGAGGGAAAATATTACAGTGCAAATTGCCTCTTTTAATATGGCAACAGCCATTTTGATGGAGAGAATATTTTCACTCTTTATGGCTAAGGATGACTGAAACAGGGTACAGGGCTAGTGGTATTATGAAAACCTTTTTCATAAAATGACCCATTTTTGCTCATTGCTAGAGTTTAATTAGTATATTTTGTAACCAAAGCTTTAAACGTACTGGATGTTCCTTTAGTTTCATTTCATGTCATATTAAGTTTGGTTTAGTTTAATATTAAGAGAAGAAGACCATTATTCTCTTTCTTTTAAATATCTGATTAATAATCTTCTCCTCAAAGAAAGAGAATAATGGATCAGCCAGCACTGGAGGGGATCCTGGTCGCAATGGTGATGAAATCGCCTTCGGTTGAATGGAGGATGGGGCAAGTGATAATCCAGCTCCCTGATTGGGAGCAAGCAGAGAGGTGGATGGCACCTTGGTTGCTTTGGCAATGGCATCAGCGTCCTGGTCTCTCCTCTTAGTTGATCCCTCATGAGAATGGTTTGGAATGACTTACACTTGTGCAAGATGTCAAATCCTATATGGGCCCACAGAGGAGAGATGCCAAGGAGGGGACAGAAGTTTACAGCTACGCTCCTATTTCCCCTCCATATTTCAAGCATATGAAATTGGGGGTGGGAGCAGAGGCGTAGCTAGAGTGGAGCGGAGGCAAGTAGTTCTGCAAGACTCCGTTACACCGGAGTCAGCGGCCCCTCCCCCTTTATGTTGGAGCCATTCTGGCAGCAAAGGCAACACGCAGGACACTCCCCTGTCGCTGCCGGAATGGCTCCAACAGCAAAGGGGAGGGGCCGCTGACTCCGGTGTAACGGAGTCTTGCAGAACTACTTGCCTCCGCTCCAGTCTAGCTATGCCTCTGGGTGGGAGGTTAGGATTTACAGCACAATCCTGTGTAACTCTTGCACTGGTGTAACAGTAGATCCACCGGTGTAAGTGCACTTTTGCCAGTGTAACTTGCCGTACGCTGACGGACATAGGCATAACCCCCCTCAGATGCCGTGTATGCGCAGTTCTGATGCAGGACAGATGCCAGCGCAACTCCACCAGTGCAGGGGGGATTCTGGGGGTGTCCGAACACCCCAGGAATGCCCCCTGCACCAGCAGAGTTGCGCTGGCATCTGTCCTGCGTCCGAACTGCGCATGTGCAGTGTTCGAGAGGAGTTACACCGGTATCCGTCCTGCTTTCGTCGATGTACGGAATGTTACAATGGCATAAGTGCACTTACACCGGTGGATCTACTGTTAGACTGGTGCAAGAGTTACACAGGATTGCGCTGTTAATGTGGTAGGCAGGAACTCCCACAAATGCAAAATGTTAGTAGTGGTAATAAAATTATCTGTGATAATGCGCTATGGCTAAAATTAACTTTCCTAAATAACTATAGGCCTGCCATGTGCCTCAAATGATACATAACCCTTTCTCCTGCTCTTGAGAATTAGTTTCTCATTAATGGTGGAACCAATAGATAATGGCCCTTTGGAAGTTAAAGCTTAGCTGTTGCACAGTGTCCATGTATTCTGAGTGAGAAACAAAGGCAGCTGAGAAACTTCAAAGCTTCCTGTGGCATTCAGAGCTTTCTGGCTTCAAAGAACCTCTCTCTTTTGTAGCTCTGCTCTGGTTTAATTAATACATTTAAAATATTGTTACTGTAAACAGTGTCATCATCTTTGTTTTCTGCATGTTTCTCTTTCAGAGTAGTTTGTTATGAAACTGCCAACTTTATTTTGTGCCTGTTAAAGAAAAGAGGTTAACAAATAAGTAGTCACCTCCAGTTGAGATTAAACACTGCGTGGAAGATACATGCAGCTGGCTGAAGGGGGTCCAAGGGGGAAAAATCGTGTGCCTGCCTTTTATCTAAACTCACTAATGTAAAAAACAGGCATCAATCTCCCTGTTCATGCATTAACAATATTTTAATATTTTAAAACTATAAAGGTAGATGTGGAACATATATAATTGGCCTTTTCTTGTTCAGAAACCTCACCCTTCCATGTGAAGAAAATAACCTTAATGAAAAATGCGTTGGGAAATGTCTGCTTCATAACATTCCATTAAAAAAAAAAAGCATTGTCACACTTTATGTATCTTCTTCTGTGGAACCAACATGATTGCCCAAAGTTGATGTTATTCTTCTGTTTCTTTTCCTAGTTTGTGTATTTCATGTTGAACTTCCATTAAAGCAGATTTGAGGAGGAAGGACATATAGGCTGTGATCAAGCGCTGCAGTGTGTATGTGTGCAGTGAAGGCCTGCACACCTAGCTGGAAGCTTTTTTGAAGAGGCAAGCCAGCCAACTGGAAATTTGGCTTGCTTTGTCAGCAGTGTACTGTATATGCTGACAAATGTATCTGTAACTACACCTGGACTGTTTCTCCTCTGCATTGGTGAATCTCCCTTCAGAGAACGAAGGGATATGGAGAGGAAGATGACCTGCGACTTGTCTTATGGGCAGAACACAAGGCTGGGGGTAAAACCTGACCCTCACTGCAGACACCAAGGACATATTATTTGGGACAGTAAGCCATGGGTACCATTCTGAACTATTTTCCTGATAGCCAGAGAAACAAGCAAGTTGCAGGATACCTGCCCCTCATTTGATACAGCTATGCTGCTTATAGACATTTTGCTTATAGATAAGTCTGTCTTTTTTTAATCTATGTGGGCACTAACTTCAGATGAAACTATGAAAGCTAAATAATGCATAAGCATCAGAAAGCACACTGTGCCCTTTCTATCTTTGCCAATCCTCTGGTCTCTATCTAAATCAATACCAGTGTACTGCTGTGATGGCTCACAGCATGATATGCATTTGGCATACTGAAGCAGTTAAGCTTGCTTTAAAGCAGCATAGAATCTTTTGAAAGAAGCTTTCCCTCAAAATGCTATTGACATCAAAATGTCATATAAATTGTCAATAATAATCACTCCCTCCCCCCAACAAAAGACAATGGAGCAGTGTAGATGGTGGAGAATAAAATGACGGGAAAATTTTGTTCTAGGTTTAAATGATTGACCACATTTCATCACTCTGTGAGATCCAGTTATGTAATTATTATTTGACTCTATAGCCATTGCTTATTAGCTCTTTACATTTATTATCTGATCCTTGTGATGGTTTTAAAGCAAACAATGTATTATGCATGTGTAACATCATGCTCAGCTATACATTCATCAAGGATGTAGTTCAATGCAAATTGTTTGAACATAAAACTTGCATTTTAGTGTCATTTCAAAAAAATTGTAACCTTCTATTCATGTCTAGTATACAGTATGAGGACAGTGATTCAAGTCTTCGATTCAAGTCTCTGGGTAGAAAATGGCATCTGACCCTAGCACAATACCAGGGTAATTTATATGAGATATGGGAGCTTGCTGCCCTGTAGAATTGGCCTTTGAGCCTATAGGTTGCTGATCAAGACTTGATGAGGATTGGCTGGAGCTGGAACCATCCAGCACCAGTCAGCAGGTATCAAGTAACAGAACTTGATAGTAGAAAGAGGTTGAACTCTGCAGGACCTGGGAGAGCTCCCAGGAGACAGATGTTATTTCAGTGGGGTCTGAGTTTAACTGAACATCTATGAAGCCAGCCTATTGAGAGCTTAAGCCCCTGCCCCTTGACTGAGAGTTGGAGGAAGCTAAAGGGATCTATTTTAGGACAGTACCTTGATTTGAATCCTTGCACATCAGTATCACAAGGTGGCTTCCAGGTTGACATTCCATCATCTCTTCTGGGAAGATAATAGGAGTTGATGAATATTGCCATTAGATTAATATCACCGTCATTAGTTAAGATCTCTGGATGGGGTCCTTGCCAGTGTCCACCCATCCAAAGAGAAAGGGACAGCAGCAGGGAGGCGCAGGCAGGACCCTTTCCACAATAGCCCGGAGGCACCAGAGCAAACTGACAGCGCAATCCTATCCAACTTACACCACCGGTATAACCAGCGGTGCAGCGAGAATGGGAGGCCCCAGAATGGAAAGGTGATTCAAATCCCCTCCAAAGGGGGATTCAAAGGGGATTTCAATTTCCCTTCCCCTCCAAAGCCTCCCACCCTGCCCTCCCTTGCTGGTTACACCGGTGGTGTAAGTTGGATAGAATTGCGCTGTGAAGGCCATGAATGTGCCTGCTAGTTAAGATTCAGGAAGCTGTGTAGTTCCATTATTTAGACAAGTGTTGGGATGCTGAATTGGTTATGGATGCTAAAGGTGACTTAAATGGTGCTGCTCATGGGGGACGATGGCTTTTGCTCCTGAGGTTTTATGGTTAGTTTTATGGTTGATTGTCATTTGCTTTATAATTGTGACGCCTGTTTTTAAGATGGTTTTGTTGTAAGCTGGTGTGAGGTATGTGGAGAGATGGGATGCATTTTTAGAAGTAAATAAGCAAGCAAACAAGCCATGGCCATAGCAACCTGACACAGCAACCTCATTCATGCCAGAAAATACACGTTGCTTTCCCCTTGAAAGCTGCAGATCGGACTATAAGCAGCAGTGAGCACATGGCGCAAGCTTCCTGTTGAACATACAAAAGGTGTGAATGGCAGTATAGCAGATTCCTAGTCTGTGGTAGCCAAGTGATCTATGATCCTGTGAACAAAGATCTACATCATTAAACTACCACTTTAGTGCCTCTTGCTGGCAGACTCAGGACTGAGTTGCATACAGAGTGCTTTGCATCTTTGTGCAGAGAAATGAATGTTGATAACTCCCTACGGTCTATGCAGCTAATAATATGCTTCCCTTCCAAACTTGCTCCGCAGTTTCATTTTGGGTGTGCAATTATTTTTCTTTTCTTAAAAGGTTGTCAGCACATGCTATAAAAACTACAATGCTTACCTCAGTGGTCAGCAACCTGATCCTTGTGAATTCCATACAGGCATTTATATTGGCTAAGAACATTAGTCTTAAGGCTTGGTTCAGGAGTGACTTTGGGATAGCACAGCCCCTTGGGAGAAAGGGATAAGCAATGCTGAAATGCGCACGTGCGCACGCACGCACAGCCATTCCTTGAAGGATCTCAGGGCAGTGTATTTGAGTTTTCTCCTCTTTCCCCTTTTACCTTCACATAACCCTGTGAGATAGCTGAGACAGAGAGAGTATCTGACCTGTCTGACTTATAGCGCAATCCTAACCAACTTTCCAGCGTGGTGTAACCGTGCCAACAGGGCGCACACTGCATTTTGCAGCACGGGGGCAGTCACGGAGGCCTCTTCAAGGTGAGGGAACATTTGTTTCCTTACCTAGGGGCTGCATTGTGGCTGCACCGGCGCTGGAAAATGGGGATTGTGCTGCCAGTGAGCTTCCTGGCTTGGGGTAAGGGAGGTTGAGTCCAGATTCCTTATGTTCAAGTCCAATGCTCTATCTATTACATCAGATGTGTATATCTATCTATGCTGTATCTATTACATCAGATGTATATGAAGAAATCTCCTCATGTACCAGGAAGGACCCTGCCTTTCAGTCAATTCTGTGCAATTCTGTGATGAGTCCCTCATCTTGCGGCAGCTCAGGTGTTACTGATGGGGTTTTCCTACATCAGTCAAGGGAGACTGTCCATTCCATACCTGTTGGGGGTCCCTTAGTTTTGCTGTCATCAGAGAAGGAAGAAAAGTCTTATATTAAGGATGGAGTCAGAATGTTGTGGCATCTCATGTGCTCTGTGGCTCCGGTATAGAAGCCAATTGTAGTTAGAATGTATATCCCCTGGTAAGTTGCTATGTATGACTGAAAGCATAAGGGGACAAGATCTGGCATTGGCTGCAAGTGATGTGTATTTTTTTCCATAATTAAAAAAAAGTATTAAAATGTTGAACTGACAGCTGCCCAAATAGAAGCCCATCTTCCTGTTTATTTGTCTTAAATTCTTTGGGAAAAGTGGTTATTTTTAGTTGCCATGGTACCTAGGTGCACAATTCAGTTCAGTAGTTTGAGGAATACCCTGTGAAGGTTTGGATTCCACAATGCCATATCTTAAAATCAAGGTGTTTATTAAATAAAATCTCATTTTCAGTATGCCAAGAATCAATATTTTTCCTGCAGTTGAACATATATCTGGTTTTGTTATGTTAGAGCATTTTATTACAGAAGAAGAAAGAGAACCATCTGGCTTTTAAAAAGAATGAAAACTCACACTAGTCATCTAGGACGGGAAATAAAACATGTAATAGAATAGGTTAATGTATTCTGTCTTCCTCCGCTTTGTGAAAGATCAGTCTCTCTTACTGGATATTGGGTCCTATTCATGTAGAATATTCAAACGTGACGGGCAGCACAATCCTATCCAGTGCTGGTACAGCGGGGCCGTGAGGCCCACGTATCCAGTGTTGGCTAGGAGCAGGCTGGAGGTCTCCTCGGGATAAGAGGATGTTTTCCCCCTTACCCCAGGCAACTCCCCAGCCTGAGCAATGGGACTACTTGGATCTGCTCAATTGTTGCCGCAGAACCAAGAAGCCCCATGTAGGAACAAAAAAGGCCCCGGAAAGGGGTAGGATTTGGCGCACACCAGCATCGCTGATCCCACCCCCTCCCAGGCCCAATCTGCCTGAGCCCCCCGCCGCTTGGAACGACCTTACCTGCTCTGGCGCACGTGGCTCCTGGATGCAGCACCAGTGGGACGGTATAGGCCTTCCTGCCGACTCTGCTTGCTCTCTGGGTGCCGCAAATGTGCTTTATGGAATATTTTGTTGAGACTATAGTGCAGGGGGAAGGGTTAATCCTCTTCTCTCATGCCATGGTCATGATCCTGATCAGCCAACTGCACCCCCATGGCTGCTATTTAAAAAGAACAAAAGGAAAATGTCAGGGCAAACTATGTGTTTAGAGTTACGTGGAGCTTGGTTAGGTAATTGTATTTGTTGCTCCATGCTCCAATTGTATTTGTATAAATTGTATTTGTTATGCCTTTGAGAGTCAAGGGATTCCTTGGATTATTAACAGGTGAAATCCCACAGGTCATTTTAGACTCCCCTGTAGTCTCCACCAGGAGGCACATAGCATTCGTACAGTATTATGATACCAGAAAACTGTGAATGTACTTCTTTCAACAAAGACGACAGCGAAGTAATGACATGCTTCTGATGCCATCGTGGATTTTCCATTGTCTATTTTTCTTGGTTCAGTTAGAAGCATATTTATTTACATTTTTGATCATGGCACTCAGAATCTGGCTGCGCTGCATGGATTCTTGTGTTGACTGCTTAAAACCCTCTGGGTAACTCATTTTAGGCTTCTAAATACAGAGCTCCAGACTCTCCAAATGTTCCAGGATGTGTTATGCGTATGCGGAGGCTGGATTTCAGGCGAAGGAAAAGGGGAGACAAGATTCAGGAGCTGTTTTAAAACAGATTAGTGAGCTGCAATAGTGAGGCACTGTAGGTGGCAAAACTCAGTTATCATGTGTATGATTAGTTTCACCTTGTAGCTGTGCGTTTTTGAAAATGCAATTAACAGTTTTATATTCAGTATAGCTGTTTTATTTTGTTGCATAGTGTGCAAGATTTGGATTGCAGGGGAGTGGGGTGGGGGCTAATTGGTAAACACAGCCGTGCCAGATTCTCTGCAATTCACCCAATTCTGTTAATGTTAATTGGCTCAGCTTCAGTGTATACTGGATGAGTTTTCAAAGGCAGCCACAGATTAGAGAGCTGCAAGCACTTGTGTTTCACAGGACTGACTCCAAGGAGACTCGGAGAATTTTTTTTTAAATTAATGTTGAATGCCGGCGAGCTCTCTTGACCCATGGTTGCCATGGTTACCATTTTGTCTGCTAATCTGATGGTGGTGTGTATGTTTATTGGTACTCATTTCTAATGATCTTCAGAGACTAAGTCAGCTGGATAGTGTTATTGTGCAACTGTGGTTAGAGGCAAAACTAAGTGATTACATCCTAAATTCTGCTATTGTAACTTGGAAAATTTTATTATATATAATATATATATATATATATATATATATATATATATATATATATATATATATATATATATATATATATATATATATATATATCGTGTGTGTGTGTGTGTGTGTGTGTGTGTGTGTGTGTGTGTGTGTGTAATATATGGAGAGAGAGAGTCATACACTCACTGGAAATGGCAATTTATGGTACCAAGATGTGCGTCTCCCCTAGGGTCTGGGTATTACAGCTTCTTTATGTAAAGTTCACATGGAAAACACTTTAAAGAACAAATTCTCACCTTGCTTAGTTAAGGGATTTATTAGTTCTCTATGTTTAAATTTCAACAGTCTGACATCTTCCTAATCAAAATAGTGATATGTTTTCTGGTGGAGGGAAGAGTAAGGGTCAAACTAGATCTTACGCAAAATGTGTAACATGGCTCTGTTCTCTCTTTTTCTTCTTGATAAATAGCAGGTGGGGGGACTAAAATGGGGGGGGGAAACTGCAGCAGGAGGCAGAGGGTCTTCAGGACTTTGTCACTGCCATGCTCCAATCCCAATCATATGTCTCCTGTTGCTCCACTATTTTAATTGGAAAAAGTTCATTATTATTATTATTATTATTATTATTATTATTATTATTATTATTATTATTATACCACCAGTATTTATATACTGCCTTCCATGGTCATCGGATTTCTCCTCCGACTTTAATTCAAGGCGGTGTACATAGGCAGGAATTTCTAAACCAAAGCGGGTTTTACATTACATTATGTTCTAATCTTGCATAGAACGCTTTCATTCCAGGTGGTTTCCTTCACGGTCTGGCTCTGGCCTCTCTCTGGCATTCGCCTCCCACGCCTCCCATTAAAGGCAATGGAAGGTGTCTTTTCATTTAAAATAATGTTGGGAGGGTATAGTTGAAATACAATCATGTTGGGGACAAAGCACTAAAAAAACTCTGTCTGTGGTTCTGCCCCATTTCAGATCCCAACATGCTATTTACCAAGAACAAAAAGAAAACACTGGATCATGTTATGCATAACATTTAGTTTGACATTAAAAGTGATACAGTCAGAAAACATTAAAATTGTTCTTTTTCCTCCAGGTTTTGGTGAAAGAGCTCATTTAGGGTGCATTCAGAGCAGCATTTTTCTTCCCTTTAATTTCACTTTTATCTTTCACTGTCATGGAAATAATCTCTGCATGTTTCCCTTATATACACATCCTGACAGAAGAGTCGGGGTTTAAAAACAGGATTTCTTTTTTAATAAATGCAGATTTATGTGCAGTTGGATCAGTGATCACTGCATCCATACACACCCCCAGTCGCGTCGCTAGGACACGCGTCACCCCAGAGCGGGCGCGCGCATCACCTTTAAGGAAGTGGCTCCGTCCCCGCGCGTGACGTCACGCGCAGGAGCAGAGCACACACCCCCTGCGCCGTTTTCGGCTCATTTTGGAGCCAAACGGACGCGAGGGCGGGCGGGCGGGCCCAGCTTCAACATCAAAAATGTAAGTGCCGGGGGGACGCGCGTCACCCTTGTGTGCGCATTGCCCCGGGCGGCCCACCCCGCGTGCTTCCCTTCGTCGACACCCCTGCACACCCCAATGAACCAGATTGCTGACAAAGGCCAGCAGAGGCTGGAGTGAAGGTGCTGGGGAAGGAGACAGTTAATACAGGAACGACTGTAAAGTAGCTGAGCTCAGGGATAGTGAATATCCAGGTTTAGTTTCTGTGAAAGGAAAATTAGCACCTGAAATAAAGGTGTCTACTACTACTGGGTGTGCTTTTAAACATGCATTAACATGTTCACATGGGGGGAAACTATCCTGTGTGTTGGAATCCTATGTAATGGCCAATGGCACAGCTCAGGCGTTCAGCAGGGAAACAGACTCGGATTGGAAGGCAGCAATCCAGCCCCCTACCCCCTTTCCTTGCTCCTTCCTCATGTAGCCCCTTTTAAACCAAACAGGAAGTGTTGGACACACTGGAAGGACTCCCAGCATGTTCCACACTTCCTGATTGGTTTATAGGGACTGTGTGGAGAAGGATCAAGACAGGGGGCACGATCACCACCTTCCATGTGGGTTTTTTGTTGCCACCAACCCCCCCCCCCCACTTGGAGATAAAGTGGGAGGGGTGGGGAAAGGCTCACATGGTGCTGCGGCACGAGACCACCCTCTTTGCCTCCTTCCTACTGGGTGGATGAGGAGGAAGGAGGTAGCGGCAGCAGCAGTGGTGGGCAGTGTTCCCAGTAAGCTGCATGGCCATGCAGCTTGAAGCCAAGCTCCGCGCAACTCAGAGCTCAGCTGAACCAGAAGTCAGAAATGGTGTATCTTGTGCACAGTTAAAATATCCGGGTTTATTCATGTCATTGCCAAATGCTGGAAGATGTTGCCGTGCCACCATGCAGCAACGTAATGGGTCTGCACAGTGGCTCAGACAGGAGGAATATAGGTGGTGGGGGCAGCAAAAGTTCTGCACCACAGGCGCAATGTGCCCTTGAGCCAGGCCTGGAAGCTGCCATTGTCATAATTACTGAAATAAGAGGGGCCGGAGTTCAAACATCTCTGGAAAACTTCCCTTCGGTGCTTCAAGTCAGAACATGTTTTGGGTTTGGGTCCTGCTTATTTGTCGCACCTGATATCGTCACACTGCTCAAAGACTGGGCTGGTTCCTATGCTGGATTCTTTATAGTTCAGATGGCAGACACACACATCCCCAGAGAGTAATATTGCACAAATCCCCTTTACTCTTTGGTACTTTTTGGAGGAGGACATGATACTTCACCCAACAACAGTGCAAAACCTGCTAAATGAAAGCTGCTGCCTTGAGAACTCATTGTAACTTTTATTACTATTGCCCTAAAAACAATGGATCTTTAGTCCCCATTGCTGCAGACTGTGCTCATTCAGGGGAAAAAGAGTATGTTGGTTTTTCACTTAAAATAGCAGTATGCAGTCTTCAGCCTTCAAACTTCCATGCAGTAAGGTTGTATCCATTAATTCTGTGAAAGCAAATTGCTGCCCCTCTTTGTAGTGAATGCCTTGGTGACCCACCAGATTCAGGTGGGTCACCAAGTGACCCATAAGATTCAGTTTATGAATCTTAGGCTGCAATCTTATACTCCAAGGAAGGCCCAGTCTGTCAGATCTGCTGCCTGAAGCCACCACACTGACCTGACCTGCCACCACACTCACCCCCCCAAAAAACCTGGAAAGAAGGATGAAGCTTACCCTACTTCTTCCAACATGATCCTTTTTGACAAAACAGATCCCAGTGTGTCCCACACTTCCTGTTTTATTTAAAGGGACTACAAGGGAGGGGCAAGATGAGCGGGTAGGGAAGCAGATTGCTGCTGCCATGCCGTTTTTCCAGGCAATGACGATTTACTTCCCTATCCAATCACCTCTCTCCTTCCTTGTGTGGACCCTTTAAGTTTAACAAGCGGGAAGCAGATCATTGCGGCTCCGACCACAGCTGGATGGAGAGAGACAGTGGCAGACGTGGGCTGAAGAGCTCCCTGAGTCTGCCGTTCCACCTGCCACTCGATCTGAGCTTCATGGATGGACCAGTCCTGCTATAAGCACCTACCTGGGAGTAAGGTCCATTGAAATGAATAGGATTTAATTCTGATTAGACGTAGGCTTGTGCTGTAAGTTCTGTTCATAAATATTTATGTAGTGGTCAGTGTTTGACTATTACATTGCCCCTTTGCAATATAATAGCAACCTAATAGTTTCTAATAAATGCCATGTGTAATCTTATTTTCTGTGTCTGTGTGGAGTGCATTTTATTATCCCCTCTTTATTTTCCTTACTGATAGATTAGTAAATTCTAAACTAGTTTAGGAACACTGCATGGTGACCTTTTTGTTCTTTACATTTTGGGGCAGTGGGGAATCAGCAAAAGAAAACAATAGTAGTAACCTTTCCATATTCATTATCATAAGCTGCATTGACCTTAAAAAACACTTGCAATCCAACAGTGTTATATCGATGTCTGTTGCTCTATTGAGTTCCAGGGCTTGACAATGTTTCAGCTCATGCTAACGTGGAAGAGAAGAAAATGTATACATAATTTACAAAATGTAGTTTGAGGCATGATTAAAAAAATGACATTTTCCATAGATGGAAGTTTAGGTGCCAACATTAAGCTGTGATTTTTACTCCCCCCCCCCCCCGAGTCTTGTTGTTACCACTAAAATAATCTATATAGTCCTGATTTGTTTTATAGTCTTGATCAGGTCTGTCTTTAGACGCACCCTGTATTGTCAACTTGAAGTTGTCACTGCCCTTCACAATTATATAAATGAAAAACAGAGGCTGAGAGATGAATAAGGTCACCGTATTTTCATGAAAGAGGTGAACCTCTATCTCAAGGATGTAGGGTGAAGGGAGGGGCAGCAGCTCTGTTTTAGCTGCCTCAGGGAATCAGCACAGCTTTGGGCAATGGAATCAGCACAGTTCCAAGGCCTGGCTTGGATCAAGGTGGTGGTGGGTCAAGAGGTTCCCTGGGAAGGCAGCTAGATGAGAAGGGGGTCCATTGTCAGGTGTCCTCCACAAAGGTCAGGTCTGACTGACTCAGGTATGGCCACAGCTGGCTCACTAGCTTAAGCTGGGAAGAAGGTCCCCCTGGCCACAGCCACCACCTGGCAATCCAGGAGGAGCTCAGAGTCCAGAAGGACTTCCAAGCTGCCTACCTGCTCCTACAGAGGGAGCACAAACCCATTCAGAACAGATTGATAATTCAGCAACGGCATCTCTGTCTTGTCTGGGTTTAATTTCAACCTGTTAACCCCCATCCAGGTCCCAACTGCCTCCAGGCAGTGCTCCAAGACCTCAACAGCCTCCCCAGCACTTGATGAAAAGGAGAACGCTGAAGGGATGATGGCTGTGTGTCAGTTAAGTGTCCAGTGGTGTGTTCAGATGATGGCAGCTACAGTATGTGCTGTAACACTGTCAGTGTCGTGATGGAAGTCTAGCTATCCCCTGGAAGTTGTTACCCGTAGAGCCCAATCCTATCCTAACCCCCCTGCTGATGCAGGCATGCCAAAAAGGCAAAAGGGGAGTGGGAGCTTCGGAGGGAAAGGGGAAATTATTTCCCCTTACCCCTCCATAAGCCTCCTGCTCCGAAATGTGTCTCCTCGGGCCTGCACAAGCTCTGTACCGTGTTTCCCCGAAAATAAGACAGTGGCTCCAAATTTTGGCTCCAAAAAATGCAGTAGATCTTATTTTCAGGGAGGTCTTATTTTCCCAACCTGTGGCACAATGGCACCCCCCGCAACCCCCCAGCACACTTTGACCGATTTAAGCTTCATTCTTTCCCGAGGGTGCAAGGCTCTGCAAGGCCTGGAAGGCCTGCACTTGAGTCCTCTACCATAGACACGACGTGCTAGAGAGACCTGCAAGGAGGCTGCAACATCATCTCCAAGGACTCGAGTGCAGGCCTTCCAGGCCTTTCAGAGCCTTGCACCCTCGGGAAAGAATGAAGCTTAAATCGGTCAAAGTAAGTGCTGGGGGTCACGGGGGGTGCCGGGGGGGGGGTTGCGTCCATCTGGTTGATGATTCTAGCTAGGTCTTATTTTCAGGGGAGGTCTTATAGTTATGAGTACCAGCAGAAATCATGCAAAAATGACGGTAGGACTTACTTTCAGGGGAGGTCTTATTTTTGGGGAAACAGGGTAGCTGGCAGAAATCTGAGGAAAAGAAAGGGGGGTAGGTTGTTAAAAGAAGAGATAGGATCTGGTACTTGCCATTGCTGCCAGATCCACCTCCTCCCGCAGCCTCCCTGCCCATGTTCCTCCCTGCCCAGTTTTGCCCCTCTCTGCCCCCTTACCACCCACCACCTGCCCTCACCACTGCCCCACCACTGCCTTACCTCTTGTGGCAGTGCTCAGAAAATGGCTGCCAACAGAGCTCTGCATGCTCCGTTCAACAACGGAAGACTCTTCCACTGTTGTAGAGTCCTGCACCCGACAGCCCAATCCCCGGATAGGATTGGGTTGTTAGTCATGTGATATTGCTCTCCACCAGCCAGCATAACATGAACAGTACAGAGACTGTAAGCTCTACTTTCCCTGAAGTCCTCCATTCTCTTCCAACAAACAGACTCCTGTAATAGTTCTGCTACTTATTACGCTCTGTACGTGTAGTTGGGTGATGGTGTATGTGAGAAGAAGACATTTGCCCCACAGTTATTTTAGTGATATGTATTGAAAAAGGTCAGGAAGTTATATTTGCTCCCTCAATGTTTTGCGCTAGATGTCTAAAAAGGTCATGTTTCACTACCGCCTGAGGTGTCTGTCCAAATCTAGGGACCATGTTAGCCAATTACCATTGCCTGCCTCTCATAAAACATAAAATAAATCACCAATTGTGTATTTTGTAAAGGGAACATAAACCTTCTGTGTGGCTTTCAGTCTGGGGCTTTTAATGATTCCCTCTCCCTTTTGATTACATGAGACTAAAGTAAAAAATGTTCTATCCAAAGGATTAAAACAAGAAGTCATAAGAGGGCAGTTTCTATGTATCTGTGAAGGAACTCCTTTCTGAACATTAAACCTAGATAGGAACACTGCCAGGTAATCAGCTTCCACTTATTAATATATATCTAAGAAAGGGATTGGGTTGGAGACCCATTCTTTCCCCTTTCTTTCTGAGCAATCTCCCAGTTACCCGTTGCCCCACTGAGTATGGTTTTTTTTTTAAATTAAATAAATACAATATATTTTGCTGCATACAGATTAATGTTTCTTTGAGGCAATTTTGCTTTAAGCAAAAATAAATTTAGCAGTATGCTTGATATGCTCTTGCAGCTTGGGTTCAGTTAGGGCACTGGAGATTTTTTTGCTGCTAATTCTTCTGTTTCAATCAGTCGATGCCAAGTGAAAGAGGGAGTCAAGATCACATATGCAGGACCTTGACTGGGTAATAGTTGCAAGAGCAATAATATTGCATTGTTTGTATCCCTCAGCTTGTTTATATCCCTCAGCAATGGGTGTCTTACCATATTTGGGTAATATTACCTCCTTGAATCACTCTTCTCTTGCAGGACACTGTATCTTGAGACAGCAACATACAGCGAACCCCCGATTTAAAATAGACCTTGATATATTATAGACCTTGATCTATATGTGAATAGACCAGGCTTCAGAAACTATGGACTTTTTTGCTCCATTAAAAACTAGTCATATAATAATAATAATAATAATAATAATAATAATAATAATAATAATAATAATAATAATAATAATATACGGTATTTATATACCGCCTTTCTTGGTCATTGGATTTCTCCTCCGACTTTAATCCAAGGCGGTGTACATGGGCAGGCTGTCCTAACCCCCCTTGGGTTTTTTTACAATATATAAATGTCCAATCTTTCATGAACGGCTACTTTCCAGGTGGTATCCTTTTTACAGTCTGACTATTCTGCTGGCTGGCGCCTCCCACACTCGACCGACGCAGCTGGAAGCTCTTATCTCTCCTCCTGGAGACTTTCACAGCTTTTTGTCGGTGGCGTGTCTCAAACGTATCAAGTTCACCGGTCTTCGGGCTTACAAGACGGCAACTCTCCCGACTGAGCCAGACCCTTCTGCCCATACATCTTGCACATGCTCGTCTCCATTGACTCAGTGCATTCAGCTTTAACAGACATTCGGCACGAACAGACACCCCTTTCCCCCCCCCATTAGTCTCTTAAATCAAGGGTTCACTGTAATGCCATACCAAAGGTAAGTTCCTATATGTGCTTTGGATCAGCTGAAGAGACTCTGCTGCAAATGCCTCCATCTTCTGAAGTGCACTGGCAAGTTATAAGATCAAGGACCTTTTGGGTTGTGACGCTACAATTTATGAAATTCTCATCTGAGAGAACCTTGCCTGGCCAAGGAACCTTGCCAGCACTTTCTCCACCTTCTTCAGGATGGTGGAGATTATTTTCCTTAGAATGCATTTGCTCTTCCTGACCACAGGACATCACAAGAAATTTCCCAGCCAGGCTCACAAAGGCTAGAGTCTGTGCAAACATGATATTGCTGGCAGTTTTTTAATCTCTTCAGCAGAATATTCAGGAACATTCCACAGTATCACATTGTCTCAGTCTCTGCTAGAGGTTTAGTTGAAGATTGCCCCCAGAATCTCTTTTGCCCCCAATCCTATTCAAATGCTGCGCTGATGTTGCACAGATGCTGGCATGACATCCGCATATCCTAAGCACATCCTAGCAATGCCACATCAATGGTTCACTGATGCTGGCATAACAACGGCCAAATGCCAAGCCTGTCCTGGCAAAGCGACACTGGTGCAGCCCTTCCTAGTAACACTCCCAGCATGGAAACACTGATACAGTCTGTTGTCCATGGAGCAGCGTCCTGATGGCAGCACGTCATTGCTGTGACATTGGCACGTCATCTCCATGAAGTCAATGTGTCATCTATGTGATATATGTGAATCATTGGTGTAATGTCCAAGGAGCCAATCACTGCACCCAGTCATCCCCAACACTAGCAGCCCAAGAAGTGCCACCAGAGTGAACTGAGCAGGGGATGGGGGCAGGTATAGGGCCAATGAACAGCCAACGCTGGAAGGACAGTGATACTTGGTGCTGTAGAGTTGCCGAGAATCCAAGCTATGTCGGCACAGCATTTTTCCAATGTGGTACCAGTGTCCATGGCGCATCCATTGACAGGTGGGCTTTTACACTGTCATTGCGCTGGTGTACATGGAGATACACTGGCATTTCTCTAGGATAGGGTTGGGCCTTTTGTGTACTAAAATATACTATAGGTAGTAGAATACAATGCCCAGATTTCCAGAGCATCAGCATTCTTCTTAATGTATTTCATAAAAGTGACTCAAACAAGAATGGACAATATCTTCCTTCAATTATTAATTTTGAATTTCATTAGATATATGTCATAAAACCCCAGTCATTAGGCATGCATAAAATCATAGTGAATGTTTAATAGAATACTTTGCCTGAAGTAACCTCTGTAATGTTTTGTTAATTACCTAGCAGATAGGTAAGAAATCTAAACTGACATTTGTTTTGGCATGGGAATTACACTGGGTCACTTTTCAAATTAGTCATATACAAATCTGATATTGAACAAGGAACTGGCCAAACTGTCTGCCTGTGTTTGTCGTCTTAGTATTTTATAAGAACTATCAAAGTGTTATGAAGCTTCAGTTTGAAGCTTACTATTGCTCTGTTCTAACCTTGGGAAATAGCATATTAGTGGCCCAATTCTATGGGTCACTTATAGCAGTGAATCTAGCGATCTGCTGCCGTAAGTCACCTTGCAATGGCGCAAATGTTGCATCATCATCATGCACTATGGAAACACCAGTGGAAATGGCTGGAGGCGCCATGCATGCACTAGAAACTGCCCGGATGCTCCACTGGTGTAGGTAAGGGGGTGGAGGGGGAAGTTCATGGACTGTTCAAGGGAGGATTGGGGCAGGGAGTGGGCCGAACCAAGAGGCAGTTTGAGGGTGGGAGGGGAGGGGGCGGATCTCATTGGCAGTCACGCATGCCAGATCCTGTCTCCCTTTCCCAGCCTGGAGACACCTCCTTCCTCTCCCCAGACTTATGCCAGCAGACTAGCTGACATATGTCCAAGGAAATCCATTGGTGACCAGGCAGCCTACCACAAAGTAAATAAAAAATAGTTTTACTTACCTCTCACTTGCCATCTGATTGCGCCCCCCCCCCCCCGTTGCATGCAGTGCAAGCTCTGTCAGCGTGACTGCATGGCAGAAGATGGTAGGGGATAGGATTGGGCCATAAATGAGTGAAAGGGTATTCATATTTTCATATTCATATCCTTCCATTTGGATAGGGATGGCAAGAGTTGCAATCCTACATAGGACTTCATACTTAGGGCACACACACAGCCTTTTATTTTGTTTCCTAAACTTATACAAGTTGTAAATATGTAACCTGGAGAGTAGGTGTGATATAAACGTGCACTGGAAGAGAGAGGATCTCTTTTTCCTCTTTCCCAGTCAGCCCCACAATGCATGTGCATTACGCAGACTGGGAGGCCCCTGCACACCTCTCATATGCTCATTCAACCTTTCTCCTCCCCCCAGCTGACGTGATGAGCTCTCGCACTGGGTGATGCAAACCCTAGTGACGCCTCTGCCCGAGCTCACATGTTTTTCACACTCCAGGCAGAAGTGATGACACTAGGGACACTCTGTCTTCAGTACTCTGAAGGCCCTAGGGGGACCAGCACAAAGTTTTGCCCTGGAGCCTCTCATAAGCTGGTGCTGGCCCTGTGCTGGAGAGGTGAGTCACCCTAAGTCTCCTTTCTTTTGAAATGGAGCTGTAAAGTGTCCCCTGAATGCCACACTTCCCAGAGATCAAGCCACACTTGACTTGACTTGACTATTATTAGCAGCTGTTCTGGAGAGGGAACCACAGCTCAGTGGTAGAGCTCGTGTTTTACATGGAGAAGGTTCCAGGATCAATCTGGGGCACCTCCAGGTAGGTCTGAGTGAGGACAAAAACCTGGATAACCACTGCCAGTCAGTCTAGATGATATTGAACTCAGTGGACCAGTGGTCTGGCTCAGTATAAGGCAGCTTTCTGTATACTTAAGGCCCATGGAATTCATCTTTCTTAGGGGAGGGGCTGTAGGGGCTGTAGCTCAGAGGTGGAGTATCTGCTTTGCATGCAGAAGGTCTCGCGTTCAATCCCTGGCATCTCCAGATAAAGAAGAGAAAATACCTGTCTCAAAGCTTGGAGAGCCACTGCCAGCCAGTATTAACAATACTGAGCTAGATGGACTAATTGCCAGACTCAGTAGAAGACAGCTTCCAATGTTCTTTGCTGAGTTAGTAATTACACCTAGTTTTCATGGTACTGTATGCACTGCAGTGGAACCTAATAAAAGACTCTCACTAGTATTGCAAATTTGCTTACAGAACGTCATCATATTTAGTGATCAGGCAGCAGCAAACTCTGAAGGAATCATTGCAGTAGAATCTTCACTCTTGATTTGATAGTATGGATTTGGTGATTTTTCCACATTGCTAATTCTTGAGAACAATGCGCTAGTTGCTGCAGATAACTCAAGCTTAACTTCAAGGAGACACAGAGCTGACATGTTTGGGACAAATGCTGCTACTGCAAAGGTTGCTATAAAGTACTTAGAGAAGAGGAGGAAGAAGAGGAGGAAGACAGGATAGGATTACATCAAAGATCTTTGCTCCTTTTATTCTTTGCTCAGAGCAGAGACATGAGAAAATGAAAGCAATGAGTTGGGGGCCTGAGTTAAGAATTCATATACCTCAGAGTTACTCAGGCTCCATGAAAAACAGTTTTATATGTGGGAACAAGATGTGAAAACTTTCTGTTTATATAAAGCAGAGAGGGACCAATATAACTTGGAGTAACGAAAAGCCGTGGAGAGTAGTGTCTGCTTGTTTCCCTTTAAGGGCCTTTAAATCTCTTTCAGATTAGGAAATTGATCTCTGGAGGAGGCATTAAAATATGGCATGCAGCTCCCACCCACTAAACCGGGACAGTGTTGTCACTGCTTGCTCAGAGTTTATGCTGGTGACATGCAGAGCTCAGATTGTATCATTATCAAACTGGTTCACTGCAATATGTTGAAGGCTCCAATCTTGGCTGGTAGGCAGTTAGCAGAGCAGACATTTATCAGGCTGTGCCCGAAATATTCAAACCTCTTGGGCTACAGAGCAGGCCATGCTGCAGAAGGCTAGAAAATAATTTTGTGCTTCACACACCATACTGAATATTAAATCTCTTTCTTTCTTGATCTAATGGCAAACAATGCTGAGTTTTCAGCAGCCTGTTGGACTTACAACAGAGAGCTGTTACAGTTGTGGGTAAGAATTTGAGATGTGAGTGGGGAATGTTGCTCTCCTCGGTCAGCTCTGTCTTATCCTGCACAACTACATGCAACTGCAGAAAATAAGGTTTGGGAAGAACATTTGGGAAGAAAACTTTCATGTTAGAGGAGGTCTGCATGCAGACCTCTGCTCTGCATGCAGATGCTCTCACATCCAATCCCTGGCATTTCCAATTCACAGGTATCAGGGCTCTGAAAGACCTGGAGAGCCTGTCAGCTGGAGAAGACCACACTGGACTAGATGGATTGATGGCCTGATGTACCATACAATGGGCCAGTTCAAAATTTTCAGGTCTGAGCAAACTGTCCTCTGCTGCTCCACCCTTAAGCTGCCCTTACACTGCACATGTCCCGTCACTTCCCAGAGTAGCCGACGTGTCGATTCTGATTGGACCAACGAGTTGCTCCGTGTCCCACCCCCATAACACCGAACATGGCCTCTCATTGGCCAAAGCTCGATTTATTCAACTTGGAACAAACCGGAACGACCTTCTGCCAATGAGAGGCTGCGTTCGGTGTTGTGGGAGCGGGATGCGGAGCAACATGTTGGGCCAATCCGGAATCGACTCCAGGACGCAATGCAGCGAGACTCCCACCAGTGCCCTTCCTGTAGCCTCCAATATGGCTGAGACCTGATGGGCTTAAAACGTGGTGGGAACAGCAGCACTAGGTGGGAGTGGCTCTCCTCTCGTTGCCATCATGTGGGTGAGAGCAGTAGGGCTTACTTGGCAGTGTTTTTTGGACAGTAGCAACAGCAGCATCACTTTCATGGCTGGAGACACTCCATTCGATTAGTAATTACACTACTAATCAATGTAATTCTTGATCCCCACGACATAGTATCCCACTCCACCACATAGTATCATACCAGGATAGCACTAGGGGACTGTGCTGGGGGAAACATGAAATGGTACCCCTGCAGCTATGGTTCCATTGAGTGAAGTGAGGCAATAGTCCTTGAAGTTGCTGCTCCATAAGCCCACCAAGACCTATCCACATAGGGAAGCCCACCTGCAGGCTTTCTGGGTAATGGTGATGGCAGCAGCAGCAGCAGCAGCAGCAATAGCAACAGCTCTCCTGTCAGCACTGGCGTCACTGCAGGGGGGGCGGAGCTCCAAGTTCCGCCGGGCTCTGAGCCTCCATTACACGACGGGAGAAAGCGGCCCCGCCCCCTTGACTTAGGAGCCATTCCAGCCGACAAAAGCAAGTGCTTTCGTCGGCCGGAATGGCTCCAAAGGCGAGGGGGCGTGGCCGCTTTCTCCCGTCGTGTAACGGAGGCTCAGAGCCCGGCGGAACTTGGAGCTCCGCCCCCCCTGCAGTGATGCTAGTGCCTGTCAGTGCCATGGTGGTTGAAGAGGTGCCATTCTAATGTCCACCCAGTGTCACTCTAGTCTAGGGCAATGCTCTACTTGGGGCCTGGGGCATTGTGAGGACATTAAAATGGCACCTCTTCATCCACAATAGTGCTATAAGAGTGGTCACCCAGTAAGCCTGCCAGGTGGGCCCACCTATGTGGGTGGGTTTTGGTGGGCTTATTGGGCAGAGACAGGTGAGAGGTGTTCAACTCCCAGTGGTAGTGGGCCGTTTCAGGACATTGGGGTCCCAACATTTAGGACCATCTGAGGATGCCATCTTGACACTGGCACTGAGCATAAAGCAGTTATTAACTGATTAGATGGCGATATACTACTATCAGCTTCCTCCAACACTTTACAGAGTTGTAAAAATTACTATATATGAAACACTTTGGGCACTTTAAGGTGCTGTATAAATGCTAAGAAATAGTAGTGGTATTTATCAGTGAATCTGAGCATGCTAATTACACAAGATAGCAAATTAGTTGTAATAATCAAGTTAGAGAGACAGCTGTCATCGAAGGACTATCTGAGATTTTGGTTTAGAAAAGAGAACCCCATGATTGAAGATTGTCTTTGTGTCTGCTTTGCTCTGTGAATGTTAGAAACCATCCCTGTCACAGTAGTGTTCTACAGGGAAATAAAGTGGAAAAGGCCAGAGCCATAAACCCTACCAGCTGAGACTATTTAACCTACCATCTGTTTTGGAAGTGCAACTCTATCCTCAGGAGTTAGTGAGAGATCTGCAGCTCAGTTAACCTTACTGAACAGTGTATTTATGGACTCTAGTACAGACAAACCAGAAACACACACACACCTGATTTCCTGACTCCCATGTATTCCCTCTATTCAGCTATAATAATCGGTGGATCCTTGCGAAAGTACACCAAATCAGCATTCGTTATGGAACTTCTAGGGGCAGTACAGAACAAATTATGATGGGTTTTTGTTTGTTTGTTTGCACCTATCAGCACATGGTAATGAAGTGTGTGCAGAGTGATTCAGGTCAAATCTCTGACACCAGTACCCTACTGCCAAGGGTGCAGGACACAGCATGATTCCATGAAAAAAAATCACCACTAATAAAATCTATATCTTACAGTCTGTGCACTTACATTCATTTTGTTATATAATTGATGGCCCAATCCTACAGGGCCTTATGCTACTGGAACTATCATTCTGACAGTGTAAGGTCCTTTATGGCTGTCACAAAATGTGACACAACATACAGTGCAGTCCGGCCACTGCAGTAAGCAGCAAGCGACCAGGTCCACACGCCAGCAAACAGAGAAAGAGCCCTGGTGCCAGTAAGTCAGCGGGGGGAGGTGGGGAGGTGGTGGTGGGTGGAATGAGGAGGGGGGATGATGGATCAAGGCCAGGAAGCAGGTAGTTCATCAGCAGTGGCACTGTAGATATCCTATCCCCCCCTTCCCGGCCTCAATCTGCCTTTCTGGGTCCACTCAGACTTGCACCAGCTATAGCTGGTAGAAATCCGAGAAGACCCAACATGGAAGTGGAGGCTTGCCATAGGGCAAGGGAACGAACGTTCCCATACCTCAAAGAGGCTTTTGTGGCTCCAAACCTCCCTGTAAGGTATAGCGCACACCCTGTTGGTGCAGCTGCATCAGCACACGGGAAGTTAGGTTAGATTGGGCTGTGAAAGCCTGTCGGGGTCAAGAGTGGGTCTGCCAGTGAATGCACACTGATCCAGGGCAGTAGTGCCTAGTTGTTAATGCTCACACTCTTCCTACTCCCTTCTCTCCACTGTTTACACACACAGTTGAATGGGGGAAAACCTTGGTAGATTGAATCCACTGCCACCAGCCCAGGCAATCAGGCTAGCCAGAGGGGCTCCCTGGGCAGAACCCCCTCCTAGAACAATACTGAACAACAGGGGTCTCTATCAAAATTACTCTCACAGTAGCGCCTGCAGAGCAAGGAGACAACACAATCTACTTTACTTCCCATACTAGGAACCAGGCAGACTTAAGTTAAACTGTAAAAGATTTATTAAAAGTCCAATAATGAAAAAAGGGAGTAACAAAACCAAATGAATGAGAAAAAAACGTAAGAAGAATTGAATTTGGCAGGGACAGGATTAATTAACCTGCAAATCCATAGATCAGTTAAATAATACAGACCGCTGACTGATGGCGCTGAGACACTGTGGAATCTCATGCATGTGTTTTAAAATAAATTCAGAATTGCTGCTCACAAATGTCAATTTATGCTTTATAACACTAGCATGGCTTAAAGGAGACAACCCCCCAAACAGCATAAGATGCTAACAGTTTTCTACCTACATTCACGGACGTCACTGTAGCGTGGCGGGCGGGGCGGAGCGCCCCAGGGTGACATGCGCAGAAGGGTGACGTGCGCAACCCCGCGCGCGTCACCTCCGTGACGCGTGTCGGCCTCCGGACGCTTCGAGGCCGGGAGCCGGCCTCGGAGCGTCCGGCCCGGCCGGCGCTCCAGGGCCTTCTGAAAGAAGGCCCAATACATCAATACATGAACTTTTACAGTTTTCGCACATGCGCAGACCGTTTTGACCGTTCTGCGCATGCGCGAAAACTGTAAAAGTTCCAGGGCGGGGGGGCACCCGGGGCAGGGTGCAGCCAGGTCGGCCCCCCCCAAAATCGCCAATAGTTCCAGTGGGGGGCATAGTCGGGGGGTTACTAGGGTGATGCGCACACACCCCCGCCTTAGGGTGACGTGCGTCCTAGTGACGCCACTGCCTACATTACCTATATGATCTTCCTGGGGTGATGGAACCCCCAACTCGAGGTAAGGGGAATTGTTTTTCTTTCTCGGCTGGAATGATGTCATCTGTCTCTCTGATTGGAGGAGTGCCAGCTATCCGGGTCACTCCATCTCACCCCCTTGAAACTGGTTGAACCAGTTTGGCTAGTCCTGGCTGCTCCAAACCAAATGTGCATTTCCTCTCCACTCAGGGTTGTCTGGCAGCTTTTGTAAACTTTTAACAGAAATGCTACAGGAGGGAGGGATGACAATGTCCAAAACCACGTGGATCACACAGAACATACAGAAAAAGCAGGCAAAATCCCACAAAAAGAATAAAATACACACAAAAATATAGTGATTTTATGACAAAGCCATAGTACCATATTCTATAAACTGTAGTCAGCTGATGCAGTCCATCCCATTAAGTGACTTTGGTATCTTGATCAGCACCTTTTAGGAGGACTGTTACTGCAGTGTCAGATGGATGTGTGACTTTCCCTTTCCATCATTATTCAGTTACTCAGAAGCAGCTGGTGCAAAGAAAGATGAAGGGCTTGATGGGCAGTGGCGTTCCCAGCCCTCCCAGCGCCTGGGGGGGCGGGGTTGGTGCCCCCCCCAAGCAGCCAGACTCGGGGATGAGCGCCCACTCGGCGCTTCCCTGGCCTCCGGAGGCTACGCTCCAGTGACTGGGGAGAAGCAGAAGCCCTCCTCAAAGCGATTGCCTTGTTCGGCGGTCGAGGGCTTTCTAAGAGGTCCGAACGCGTAGCGTTCGGCCATTAGAGGGTTTGCGCATGCGCAAACCCTTTCTGAGGGCAAACGGGCCCATTTATAATGGCCGAACGCTATGCGTTCGGACCTCTCAGAAAGCCCTCGACCGCCGAACAAGGCGGTCGCTTTGAGGAGGGCTTCTCCCCGGTCTCCGGAGCGTAGCCTCCGGAGGCCGGGGAAGCGCCGAGTGGACGCGCTGCTTTAGAGGGGCGCTGCTTTAGAGGGGCGCGCCAGCCGGGCTTCGGTGCCGCGCCACTCTGCGCAGCCCCGAGCCCGGCTGCCGCGCCCCCGCGCCCACTCAGCGCCTGGGGTAGAGCACACCTGCTCCCCCCATATTAGAACGCCTCTGTTGATGGGGAAGGTGAAGTCTAGGCCAGAGGTTCTCAACCTGTGGTACGGGTACCCCTAGGGGTACGCGGACCTCTTGCTGGGGGTATGCCAAGCCCTGCCCCTTATCTGCCCCATCAACAGCTAATTAAGTTAATTAACATGGATTTTAAATTGTAATTATTTTCGAAGCCCTTCTGTCTCTGTTTTTGGTTTTGGGCTTATTTTTGTACTTTGGAAAATGTACTTTGGTGGGGTGGGGGAGGGAGGAGCTGATTTTGGGAAGTGTGACTTGAAGCAAAAAGAGATCCTTGCATGTGTGTGTGTGTGTCTCTCCTCCCCCCCCCACAGTTAAATAAGACATTTTTCACATTTAAAATTGTTTTAGTACTTTATTTAACGATCAATTACCTAATTAATTAATTAATTACCTAATTAATTACCTAATTAATTACCTAATTAATTACTTGATTAATCCAATTAATTAGCAGTTAATTAGCAGGGGGTACTTCAGAAAATTGGACTGTGATAGGGGGTACCCGGGCCTCCAAAGGTTGAGAACCCCTGGTCTAGCAATGAGTGAGAGGTGGGGTTGGGCAAAGAGAAGTGAGCAAGCAGTCTGTTGATATAGAGCAGGGGTGCACAACATACAGCCCCAGAGCCACTTGCGGCCCTCCGAAGGATTTCCTGTGGCCCCCAAAGAAATCGTGGATCCCTTGGTGTGCGTTGCTTACGAAGAGAGCACCGAGGGATCTCCGATATCTTCGCTCCAGCCGTGTAGCTGTGCAGCCTTCTTGCTCGGGTCGCCGAGCGAGAAGGACGAAGTCACTGAGCCTTGCGAGCGCATTGGCCCGGAGGCTTTGAGGCCGTTGCTGAAGGTGGCGTTTGATCACCGCCAATCAGCTGGAGTCTCCTGGCATTCAGCCAGGAGCCGGAAGAGCCGCGTCTCCTTTTGTGTGCCAACGGGCGCAGAGGTTTTGGGGCTTGTCCCGTTGGCTCTGTCGCTGCTCCGTGTGAGGAGGAGGCTCGGATTCGCGGCGGGAGGGCAAATCCGATTTTTTAATTCTGTAAATATCTTTAATTTATTTATTAATATGTTGCTTTTCCGGATATTTTCCGGCTCATGGACACCCCCCTATGATGTCACTTCCTGAGGAAGTGACATCACGGTTCCTTGACACACACACCCCGTGCGGCCCCGAAGAAGTTTAGTCTATTCATTTTGGCCCCTACCTACTTCCAAGTTGTGCACCCCTGATATAGAGGGACCATGCTTCACTTACAGGCATGCAAGGAAAAGGATGAACCTTCTTGGGAAGGTACCAGTTGTAGGAATAGAGCAAGTAAGCTATGGAGAAGGCCTCAACACGGTCATTTGAGACTTACCTGCAGGTGGAATGTGTGAAAAGAGGTTACCTGGCATAGCTCCAGCAGTATAGAGATATGATACCATTTCAATTTGTTGCCTAGCTCATTCATTGCCTAAGGAATATCTGATTACAGAAGGTAAAAAAAAGGCTATTTTTAGTTGATTATTGCTGTTTGGGGCTTGGGTCTTTAAGTATTGCTTAGACCCAGCTTGTGGATAACTGTTCAGTGATAATCTTCCCTCTGCACCAGTACTGCAATTATATTCCTGTGTAATAATAACAGATAATTCCATGGTGCCATTTCACTAGAGATTCTGATCCAGTAATATGGACATAACCCAATTTCCCTTTTATTATCGTTTATATGGGAACTATCTGAGACAAAACATTTGGAGGTCATACAACCAGAGGGATGATACCATGGAGCTTATTCAGACTGAGGGCAATGCTTTCTTTCCTTACTCTGAATGTAAGATCTGGACTTCCCTCAGCAGTGTCCAAGGGTCACTATAAAAAGATTCCCTTTTCGAAGCGCCTCTGCCCCTGTGGCTTGGAACAAATTTAAATGACTGAACATGCGTTGCTAAGCGGTACATTTTATAGGGATATTTGTGCTGCTCTTGTTTTTCCATTGTTAAATTGTCTCCCGGGTCATACATGTCAGCAGTATATCCATCTGCTTTTATCCAATTCTAACACAGCAATTACATATAGTGTTGCTAAATTTTTTGTGGCCGCGATAAGTGTCCAAAAAAAGATTATGAAAGCATGTGGATCCATTTGTCTTGACTAAAGATACTGTATGGGAAGCAGTGTATCAATCCTCTATTTATAGTTTGTGGTTGTGTATTAGCACTTAAGCAGATTATTGTTAGAGTATCTGTTATCCTGGTTTGGATATACTAGCTTGGTTCCCACAGAATTGGAATATGGAGATAGGGGTTATTTTAAATTTAACTTTAATCTTAATTGTCCAATATCTTTATTTTATCTGCTCTTTATGTTACCTACTACTGTATCGATTTTAGTAGCTAGCTCTACTCCAGAGCCTTTTGTTTCATCTTTTGCCCTAGCACGGGCATTCTGTTACCCTGAGGAAACCCTATGTGATTGGGGCGAAACGTAAGATTTTGTTTTTATTTTTTTATGGACCATGGCCAGAAGACCCGTTGACAACTTTTTTTTAATAATAAAGCATCTTCATAATTCGGCTTACCATTTGTCCCAGAATTTCCAGAACAGTCCCGGAAACCGGCCTCAGTTACCGGAAACGTCCTGGAATGATTTCGGGCCGATTGGAAGCCGCCGCACCACCGCCGCCATTTTAATTTTAATTAAACTTACCTTTTTTCCAGGTGCCGCCATCTTGGATTTTGTGAAATCTCGCGAGATCCAAGATGTCGGCGCCCAAATCTTGTGAGGGCATAATGCCCTCACGAGATTTGGGCGCCGACATCTTGGATCTCGCGAGATTTCGTGAAATCCAAGTTGCCATTTCCTGGAAAAAGGTAAGTAATATGGTGGTGGCGGCGGCAGCAACAAGAGTGAACTGTGCGAGCGCGGCCCTGCGCGCTCGCACAGCCGCACGGCCCGCTCTTGCCGAGCGCGGCGCCAGAGGCACCGATCCGGCCGAGCGTGACCCCACGTTCTCGTCTGGCCGCTCGGCCAGTTCTTGCCCGGGCAAGAGCGGGCCGAGCGCGGTGCCAGAGGCACCGATCCGGCCAAGCGCGGCTCCGCACTCTCGTCCGGCTGCTCGGCCCGCTCTCGCCCAGGTGAGAGCAGGCCGGGCGAGTGCGGCGCCAGAGGTACCGATCCGGCCGAGAGCGGGCCGAGCAGCCGGGCAAGAGCGCAGGGCCGCTCTCGCCTGAATCGGTGCCTCCCGCGCTACACTCGGCCGGCCGCTTGCCCGGAGCGCGGCGCCCACTCTCTCTCAGTAAGTCAATTAAATTTATTATTTTACTAGGAAAAATAAATAATTAATTAAAAATGCGACTGTGCTTTGTGCGGCAAACAGGGCGCTTTGCGCCCCCAAAATAAAAAGGTGATTTATTTATTTATTTATTTAGTTGTGGGGGGTGTCCCTGTTGAATACTGGGGAAATCTGGTAAGCCTATTCATAATACCCAACACATAGAGCACATGTCAGTAACCTCTTCTGGAGGATATGATGCATCAAATAGAGATAGAGTATTTGAATGTACTTTCCCTCTTCTCTTTCCAAGTACTGATGCTAGCTTTTTTTAAAATGAGCAAATGGGAACTTGCAAGTCTGATTTTTAATTGCTCTGAAGATTCATATATTGAAATGCATGCAGAAGGGAGACTTGTTCTAAGTTTAGCCCAGTTGAGTGTTCAGCTTTCATTCATAGCTTGTTAGAGTGATTGCTTCATGGGTTGTTTTTTCCTGGATTATGTTGTTTTGCATTGCTGAAGTTGGTGCTTTAAAGAACCAGTATTTTGATCAGCTATTTCTCAGCTCCCTTTTCATCACCCTCTGAGCTTTAGAAGTTTAGATTTACTATCTCAGTAAATTTACTCCTAGACCTCTGCTCACAAATCCAGTCAATCCTTTGTCCTAAAAAGAAACTCTGTAGCATGAGTGAACAACTGGGGTATAAGCTTTGTTTGTACAGTACTGTATCATAAAGTTTTAAAGCAGAGGTATATACGGGAGCAGCCCTATTTTGTGAGCGGCAGTACTGTGATCTGGATGCACCCTGGTTGAACCAGTCACCGTCCAGTGAAGGCAGTTATCACAGGACATTGTAGTGGAACTCCAACAGAAGCCATATAATCAAGCAAGTTATTGTCTTGCCTGACTGTACTTCTTAACTCCTTTGCCAGACCTTAAAGCATGATCAGAAGCAGCTCTAATAAAAAAACAGGGAGGACAAAGAAGAGATAAGATAAATTCCAGGAGGCTGAGGATGTCCTGCATATTACACGCTTTCTAAGGAAAAATATTTTACACTCAGTATTTTAGAGTTTGACAGGGCAGGTGTTTTGTATGGTGGGCATTTGTTAGCCTTACTTCACCCTCCCAGGCAGGATATACACAAATATGTGTTCATATGCAAATTATTCATGAACACTTGGGAGGGGCTTCAAATTTATCTGGGAGGCTCTAAAAATGGGTCTGTTTATATCCATAGTAACTTGAATGCTATCTTGGCTTGAAGGAAGGCAGCTAGTAATGTTTAATATGTGATATTCTGTCCAGTATCTACCAAATTTCAACTTCTGTCTGTTGAGGAAGGACCTTGGTGCCTCGGAGACCCAAGCATTGTTATCTGTATACGTTCACTTATATAGCATAGAAGGAGAGCAAGAAAGCTTGTGACATGGCACAGCAGGGAGCCTCTTTAAAAACACACACATTCCAAGCCTCAGATGTTGATTCAGTCTGGTGGTGTACGGATTGGAAACAGTCATAGGCTGTTCCCTGTGAACTCAAGCAGCAAAAAGTGCATGACAGATCCACAGGTTTGATTTCAATGCCAGCAGCTTGGCAAGAAGCAGATCTCTTGGCCTGGCAGCCTTCTCCTTGACAGCAGTAAATCAAGTTATCCTGCCTTCCCTGCAGGGAAGACAAGCTCAAACGCTGTACTGCCTGGGCTTGCTGTAGCAGCTGAGCACCTCCAGCAAATTAGGATGTAGAATCCTAGCAGTTACTTCCTGCCACACAGCCAGTCCTCATGGGAGGGGGAAGAGTTCAGGGCTCTAGAATGCCTGAAGGCAAGATGTTGATGGAAAGAGAAGGTGAGGGCCTTGTGAAGCCCAAGAAGGCATGAAAAAATGCAAGGCTGGATCTTCCTAAAGGTGTTTCCATGTATTATTATTCCCTTTGGTCTCCTGCATCTCTCCTCAAGTGTAATTATTCAGCATCTGCTTCCTATTTAATGTATTATACATTTCTACTGTTAGGAAAAATGAGGGGGGAGCTCTCTAGTGAGTTGATATAAAGAACTTTGAGCTGTCCACACACTAGAGAAAGGTACATACAACTGATCCAAGATCTCAAACCAAGTAAAGGCAATTTATTTTGACAGAGGTGGGAAAACTCATGACAAATTCAGATCCAGTTATTTAGTTTTCATTTGTCATTTTTTGTTGGTATCAAAATGCTCTTCTTTAAAGAAACAAGACTTTGAAATAATTATATTTTTTCTGCTCTCACCATCAGTTTCTGGAATAGTTGCCTGTGTGCCCCTCTTTATCTGCAGGAAGTAGATCAGCCAGCACCAGGAGTTCTTTGGATTATGGAGATGATTAGATTAGAACCATATTTTATGTGATATTTGTTTATTTTGGGTACTTTTACACTTCCTTTCTATGAGACTTCAAAGTGGCTAACACCCCACAGCTTTAAAAATGACAATAAATTAACATTAAAAATAACATAAATTAAATTATCTAAATCTATATATGACAAAGAGCGCAATCCTTTGTAACGTTAGAACAGCGGAGCATGCACTCCGCTGTTCTAACGTGTCGCGAACACGACTACCTCAGACTAAGGGAGGCCAGCACGAAGCCGGCTGCCCTCACTCTGTCGCCGGACCAGGATGCGGCTGCTGGTGGAAGGTAAGAGCTCCCGCCGGCGGCCACGTGGGCAGTCTAGCGGGCGAGGGAGGGGCCATTGGCCTAGCCGGCCGGGGAGGGAGATGGCGTCCGCCATATCCCGGTCACCGCTGGACCGGCTAGGCTACTTCCGCCAGCAATTTAGCTGGCGGAAATCCGAGGAGGCCTATCGGGCCGGCCCGGGCTGGCCCTTCCCCGAGTAGACCTCTGGCCTGTCAGTCGATGGGCAGCCCGGGCTCAGGATCCAGTGGGTGGCCCTAGGCCACCGGCTGGATCCTTACATAGGATTGCATTGAAACTCATACAAGCAGCAACATTCAAATCTTAACATTTCCAGAAAAAGCTTACTTTTGTGGTTTGATTTGTACGTGGACGTATTTTACTACAAGATATATCCCCAAACACGTTTATGATTCATTGCTGCTGATGAAGAGATGTGCCTTGAGAACTCTATTAGATGGTTAACAAATGCTAAGTATGATGGACAATAATTAGCAGGAAATTAAAAAAAAATCTCCCCTCTCCTTTTTTAACATGAAGGGAATACAGCTGTAGTAAGGTCTTGATGTAGACAAAAAGAAAACAGACTGATCTGAAAATATGAGAGAAGACATTGTGTAATTTCTCTGAACTGCAATTTGTATTGAACACTGTGGGAGCACATCCTTGTTTATTTTGGCCAAAGAGAATTGTGGTTTGAATGATCTGGAAGCATCCAAATACTTCAGCATGTCCATTATTCCACAAGGCTCTTGGATGCACTACTGAAAAAGAGACTCTTTATTGGGTTGTCTGGGCTTCTTGCTTAGGATGCACCTCTCCAAGGCCAGTCCCATATGACTTTTCCTTTTGGTCAGATCTGTCGGAAATATGTTTTGAAAAAGTTTAGCAGTAGGCACAGACGCATTCAGGTGGGTGAATTTCCCCAGTGAATTTGAACTTATTAAACTGCTCATGAGCCAGTGCATCGTAGTATTTTGAAATCAAATCTGTTCACAATTTTCTACAGTGCTCTCTGAATGCTTTTTAGATATAGCAATATTGTGATAAAGAATCCACAAGGGTTACACAGGCCTGGACATGGCTTAAATATATTACTTTCATAAGAGGAATATTGCTTAGTTTTCTCTCTTCACTTGCTTTGGCCAACTACAGTACTCATGTCTTGGTAGGGAGCCAAGGTTTATTCATCCATCAACCTAGTGTCCCAGAAAGAAGGGATTTTAGAGAGATTTCTGATTAGAGAAGGAGGAAAAGAACTCCCCCCCCCTTCTAAGAAGAGAATTAGTAGTTGACAATACTTCATCAGCTCCTTTGCACAAACAGTGCTAGACTTGCTCAGTATGATAATCCCTATCACATAGCTTAACTTTATTGACCATCAGCACAATTCACAACCAGGTCAATGTGCTTGACTTTAAACAAGTTCAGTCACTTTGATGTCTCTGAGTCTAAATCAGCTTTGATCCAAGCTGTGATCATTGAGCTCCCCTTGTTCCCTTCCTTTTCTCGATCTATTTCCCTTAAGGAAAGCCTCAGCATAAGTTTCAATAGAAAAGAGCCTTCTCTGAGACACTTTGAAACCAGCGCTGTTGAAGAACGACTGCATGGCCAACTAAGACAATAGCCAGCCAACCTGCTTAAACTGGCATGTACCAGCCAACTGGCCATCCAATCCCACCTGACTAGGGCAGGTAGGTATGCCCAGATGAATGTAAACTATCTAATGTCCCAGTTACATCATCTGAAGGTCAAGCCCAAGGATGTTTGTGTGTGTTCCAACTTGGTTCTCTCAGTGATCTTGACCATCTATGTTGTTGTCAAGTTATCACATGACTCCTGGAGATCAGAGGTCAGAGAGGTGTGATGAACTCTTCAAATAGACTTGACTTATTTGGAGTAAGTACAGCAAAGGACACTGAGATCTACAGCCCAATCTTATCCATTCCTCCCCCTTGCCATGTAAGCCTCTCGACTTGCAGTGGGTCTCCTTGCTAGAGCAAGTCTGAGGAGATAAAGGGGGCAGGGAGGCTGCTGCTGAAAGGCTTAGGATCAAGTGCTTGCCTTTTGCGATGGATCCACCCCCTCCCGCAGTCTCCCTGCCCCATTATGCGCCCTCCCCGCCTAGTTTAGCCTCTCCCCGCCCCGTTCCAACCTCCCCCCCCACTCCGGACTCACTGACTCCAGTTAGCATTGCCCCATCCACGCGCACCGAAGGGAAGGCTCTGGCCTTCTCACTGGCACTTCCTGGAAGTGCAGTGTTGCAACGTGCTTTATGGCACGTTTGTGACAGTGCGTGCAGTCAGAGCGTGCCAACATCTTTCTCAAGCGTTATCTGAGAGAGTTTGTAGCTCACATTACATTAAAAGCACAATAATAATAATAATAATATAATATAATATAATATAATATAATATAATATAATATAATATAATATAATATAATATAATATAATAGACAGTATTTATATACTGCCTTTCTTGGTCATTGGATTTCTCCTCTGACTTTAATCCAAGGCGGTGTACATGGGCAGGCTTTCCTACCGCCCCTAATATGTTTTTTTTACAATATATAAATGTCCAATCTTTCGTGAACAGCTACATTCCAGGTGGTATCCTTTTGCAGTCTGGCTTTTTTTCCGCTGGCTGTCGCCTCCCAGACTTGACCGACTCAGCTGGCAGCTTTTATCTGTCCTCACTGAGACTTTCACAGCTTTTTGTCGGTGACGTGTCTCGAACTTGCCATTCACCAATCTTCGGGCTTGCAAGGTGGCGGCTCTACCAACTGAGCCAGACCTCAATGTGTCTACTCAGAAGTAAGTCCTACTGTGTTCAATGGAACGTACTCCCAGGTAAAAGTATGTAGGATTTCAGCCTTATAGCCCTATCCTAACAAGGGCCTGCGCCAGTGGAACATGCGTTCTGCCGGCATATACTGTCACAAAAGTGCCCTAAAGTGCTTTGCGACAGCGCAAGGCCCAGGCGCACCGGCAGGAAGGCTGGAGCCTTCCCGCTGCAGCAGTTGTAGGGAGTTCTGCTGGAGCAGGTGAGTCCAGTGCAAGGATGAGGGGTGGGTGGGGAGGGGGTTGAATAGGTTGAGGCAAAGGTAGAATGGGGCGGCAATGGGGGTGAGGGTGGACGGATTGGGTCCAGAAGGGGGTGGGATTGGTGGCACCGGTGTGTACCGTATCCAAACCTTCTTCCTGGGCCTGATCTGCCTGCATGGATGAACACGGATTTACGCCAGCAATATCACTGGTGCAGGTTCGAGTTGACCCATAGTGGCTGCTGGGTCTTACCCAGAGGCAAGGGGACAAATGTTCCCTTACTCTGAGGAGACCTCCAGCAGCCAAAAATCCCCTGTGGCAGTGGTTCTCAAACTGTGGGTCGCGACCCACTATTGAGAACCGCTGCTGCCCCCTGCCCCCTTAAGGGGCGGGGACAGCATGGCAGCGGAGGGGGCTATCTGGGGAATCGCTGCCAAAGTGCCCAAAACCGCCCCTGCTGTACTTACCGGGGCTTGGGGGGCTTCGGGGAGGCCTGCGCGACCTTCTGCAGGCCTCCCCGATCTTCGGATCGCCATTTTGCGACGATTGGGTACTTCCGGTTTTCACGGTTTTCCCTCGGATCACCACCGCTGTTGGCCCCGCCTCCGCAAACACTCAAAGTTCTCCCCACCTTGCAGGGAGAACTTTGAGAACTGCTGCCCTGCGGGATGCAGTGTAGCCTGCACTGGCACCACTACATCTTGCGGTAGGTAGGATTGGGCTGTTAGGCTATAGTCCTATGCAACTTTACCTGGGAGTAAGTCCTACTGAATACAGACTTACGTCTGAGTAAACAGGACTTGGTTAGTACTCTAATATACCATTTATATTTATTTGGGATACTTTTAATGCCATGTTTTAATTTTTTTATCGTCTTCGTGGGGCATGGCTCTGGGAACGTGGCTGTGTAGGCGATGTCATGAGAAGCTCCGGCACTTCAAAATGTGCCACTACACCACTGTTCACACTGCGCATGAAGATCCTTCTATGACTCCTTATAAAAAGTCTATGTCTGTCATCTGTTAAAATTTCTGTTGCTTTAAACTGATCCAGAATTTATCAGCACCTGTAAGGGAGTGGTTCAGAATTTTGAAAGAGGTTTGTAGGAAATTACAGTAAATTGGCTGTGGTCTTCCAAATTCTTCATGTTATGGTATGTTGGTTCACCTAACAAGAGATTGAGATACATAGAAATGAAGACCCTGCAACAAGCTTCATACTCTCCATTCCCTGTACTTAGGATGGTTATAATTATTTATATGTCTTATTTAATTTACTATTTTTGCCACAATTTTATGTGAAATCTCTTGTGGCTTCTATTCACACAGAACTCTTTCCCATGTTACTTAAAGGCCACTTGACAACTTAGGACTTCTTACAGGGTTCACTTTTTCAATGTTGTTGTTTCTAATGCCTATGATAATTTTTCATTGGTTTATTATTGGTTCTAGTTTTAAGTTCTCTCAGAGGTTTAGTTAGTGAGGACTGTCAGCATGTTCAAAACCATGGGGAGAGCACTCTCATGCTCAAGGTATATTGCTCAAGGCCAAATGCAAATATTCTGGTTTGTATATACTGTACTCCCAAAGGCTTGGATTGCTGTAGCAAAACCTAGTTGTTAATAAACAAGGCTTGAGGAAGCCTGAGTTGAGTGTGCAACTTGTTTGTGTCCCGTGAACATTCTCCCTCTCTCTGTAGTCCTGATTTTTCATCTCTTAAAAATTGTTTGTGATCTTAAGATTTCATCTCATGCTTGAAACTTAAGAGTCTGATGCCTATCTATCTATCTATCTATCTATCTATCTATCTATCTATCTATCTATCTATCTATCTATCTATCTATCTATCATCAGCATGTGAATGTTTCTTTTTTAAATTAATGAATATCATACGCCTGTTCCCGGGCCTGGCCAGCCTTACACCAGCTCCTCGGATGTGCGCCAGCAAAATAGTTTTTCCCTCTCAAAGGGAAATGTGCGCCAGCAAAATAGCTGGCACACATCTGAGGAGGCCCATTGATTGTGGTTCAGGAAATTCACCCGTCACAAGTGGGATGGGAGGAAGTAGTGTTGTTGTGAGGGTCATTCTGCTTTTTCCAATGAAGAATTTTTCGAGTCTCTTGGAACTAAGAGAAAGACAATAAAATTGCATGTCTGTCTGTCTGTCTCTCAACTTCAAGCTCCAGCAAATCCGTTACCTGCTGTTGAAGTAGAACTTGGTCTAGAATAGCCCCTCCCCTTAGTATCCTAGCAACTTGACCCTGCCCGTAGTCACTAGGAAGTACAATCCGAGTTATGATGACTGACTCCCCCGACAACTTGGGTGAAAGTGCTTTCCTTTGTGAAGGAAAAAAACTAATAAGGGGGTGGCAAGGAAGGGGAAAAGGAGTACTGTATTAGCAAAAATACCAGGGACAGAATTCAGGGGTGCTGAATCCTAAATATACGTATTCCTCTCCTACCAAGGGATTCTTAGTATTTTTCATCTCTAATCACTGGTGCTACGTGTCAGTATCTCTTAGTTCTTTCCTGATTTGATTGACACAGTGTGATATGTCTAATGACAACTGGAACAAATTTCAGTAATGAGGTCACCTTGGGTTTGTATTACTGCCTGACTGCTATTTTCCATAGAAATTATTTGTGAAAGCAGACCACATGCTCTGCATAACGTCCTCCAGTTTGCCTGAGAATGACGAAAGGAAGATGTGTTATAACTTGCAGATGACTTGCATTGATCTATTCCTGATTTTTTGAGTTGTAAATTGATATGTAATGAGAAAGCTGCTACTTCAGTTTCCAGGAAAATTAGGAGGCAGAAGGGAGGTGTATGGAAAGAGATTAGAAAAATTGGCAGAATAGTTTAATTTTTTTTTCTGTATAAAAAGCGAGAAGCACATTGATGCTAAGATGAGATGCTATGCAAAAGACATGGCAGCGGACAAAGAATATAGAAGGTCCCAGGTTCAATACCTGGCAACTCCACACAGGGCTGGGAAAGACCTCTATCTAAAACCCTGGAGAGTAGATGCTAGTCAATGAGGACTGTATTAACATAACATAAGAAGAGCCCTGCTGGATCAGGCCAAAGGCCCATCTAGTCCAGCTTCCTGTATCACACAGTGGCCCCACCAGATGCCTCAGGGAGCACACAGCCAACAAGATAACCTGTTTCCTGCTGCCACTCCCCTGCACCTGGCACAGAGAAAACCTACTTCTAAAACCAGGAGGTTGCTTATGGCTTGTAACCTGTGATGGTCTTTTCCTCCATGAATCTGTCCAAACCCCTTTTAAAGGCATTTAGGACAGGTGCCATCACCACATCCTGTGGCAAGGAGTTCCACAGATGAATTACACGCTGGGTAAAGAAATATTTTATTTTGTCCGTTCTAACTCTCCCTCCACTCAATTTTAGTGCATGTCCCCTGGTTCTGGTGTTGTGCGAGAGGGAGAAGAATTTCCCTCTATCCACTCTCTCCATCCCATGCGTAATTTTATAAGTCTCAATCATGTCCCCCCTCAGGCGCCTTTTTTCTAGGCTGAAAAGCCCCAGACGCTGTAGCCTTTCCTCATAAGGGAGGTGCTCCAGCCCACGAATCATTCTGGTCGCTCTTTTCTGCACCTTTTCCAATTCAACTATATCCTTTTTGAGGTGTGGTGACCAGAACTGGACACAATACTCCAGATGTGTCCTTAATACTCCAGATGTGGCCTTAAGCTGGGATCAATTAATTGCAGCCAATTGTGGCAGTGGTGCACACCAAATTCTGACCCACTTCCTGGGCCTGATCCACTTCCTGGGTCTTGCACCAGCAGTTGATCTGGCACAGGTCCGAGTTGACCCATGGCGGCTGCTGGTGGTTACCCCGAGGCAAGGGAATGAATGATTCCTTACCCTGAGGTGGCTTCCAGTGGCCATCCCACCCCCCGGCGGGATACAGCAGAAGCCGCGCCAGTGCAGCTGCATCGCCATGTGGGGATTTAGTTAGGATTGGGCTATGAGACTCGATAAAGAAAAAATAGGCAGAATATAATGGTACCCTTCACTATCTAGTTCTTCAATCAGAAACACAGTGTGAAAGGTTACAAAAACATATTGTATGGTTGATATCTTTAACCATTTTTAAGAGACAATGAGAAAGAGCCAAGCTCCTTTAATCTTCTGCTCTCTCTGGTAGGAATCAGTTTGAGGTATATTTCAGTTTGTTCCCTTGTCATCTGCATTGAGTCCTTTGGTAAGCTTTTCTTTTAAAGGAAATACTGAATGACATGTTTATAATTAGAGCTGCCTGACTATTCCATTTTAGGTTTGAAGGATATGAAATGTGGACATGTCATGCGTTCCCCAACTCCTGATCTGTGTGCTAAGGAGCTTAGACTTTCACCATTGATTAGTGAATAGTGGAACAACTGACACAATACAAACTCCTTTCAGATGACGTACATGCCTCCAACCCTGGAAAACACGACACCAGTGACAGGGCTGATGTAGGAAGGGGAAAACCTCATGTCTCCCCCGCCCCCATACAGACTCTTCTGTATTGTCAAATGTGACTTTGCTATCAACCGTGTTGTCTAACTATCCCATCCTTTTGCAACAGCTAATAGCTGTTTAGTGTCTGCTCTAACAGAGTGTCTGCTCTCCCTTGGTGAATGCCGAAGGTTCCAGCCATTACTACTGCTGGTCAAACAAATATACAGTAGATGGTCAGCCTGTTGCACTAGGTGCCCTGTTCACATGCAAGCCCAATGATTGGCTCATGGAGAATTGTTCCTTTCAAGCAGCGTGGTCGCGCAGCTTGAAGTTCTCTGAAGCCAAGTTCCATGCAGCTCAGAGTTCGGCATTCCTGGAGGACAGGTGATGATGTACGACATCATCACTGTGCCTCCAGAAACACCACCAAACTGCTGCGCAGCCAGTGAAGGGGTTCATGCAGTGGCACAGACCCCTTAGGGGAATATAGCCTGATAGGTCCATATGCTATAGCCTCCCAGCTATAGCAGCCGTGAGGGCTAAATGTTCCATACAGTGCTCTCTGCCGGTCTCCTGGCTGAGTGGTTAAAGAGCAGTTTTATAGACTAGCTCGTGTGGGTTCTAGACCTGCAGCCATTTCTTTTGTCCGTGCCATGGGTGTTTCTTTCCAGTCATTCAAAAGACGAGTACCTTGCTGGGTCTCTGTGGAGACCCATTACCAGCCAGAGGGCTTATGGCAGTGGTTCCCAAACTGTGGGTCATGGCACTTTAGGGCATTGTGGCACACTCACAGGGGCACCGCAGGATGTCCCCAGTGGCCCCTCCTATCTGCTCTCCCAGCGCCATCTTAGATCTCACAATATCTCACGAGATTTGGGTGCTGCCATCTTGGATCTCACGAGATCTTGTGAGATTTTGGCACCACCATCTTGGATCTCGCAAGATTTTACATGATCCAAGGTGGTGGTGCCCAGGAGAGCCAGGAAGAAGAGGCTGCAGGGGCGCCATGAGCCAGGTAAGTTTGGGAACCACTGACTTATGGTGAGGTAACTAAAAATGAATTTTACCTCTTAGGCTGTCTTGTCCCTGCGGGGGCCCCCCCCATTTGTATGCATTCTGCCCCTTGTCATCACTATTTACTAGAAGGAGGTCTTGAAGGTAACATGCAGGTTTATTAACTCCTTTGTCCACTGAATGTTACAGAGGGAAATTTGAATTTATTTGGCTAAGGCTAGGGAAGCTTGCGATTACAACTGCAAAGCTCCCTAAATTCACTGAGCCTCTCATGGATTGACAAAGACACTCAGACTTCCAACAGTAATTCATTCAAACAAATGGGTATTTTACCATTGATTTTATTTGTAGTGAATGAAGTTCATCATTAATTGCTGTTGAAATCAATTTCATGTACAAATGAAGTACAGTAGTAATTTATTGGTGCAAGAAGAGAAAGTGAACTGGAGATTTTAAGTAGATTTTTAATTTGCATTTGTCATATTGCTATTGAAGTCAATTTTCAGAAATACTCCCTTTTCCATTCAGAGGGCCAATTAGTCTGGCAGAGCTTCAGGATCTTCCTAGCATGTGTATGATATGGTGATGTCAAGACGAAGCATTTAAACTGGTTAGGCATTGGGGAGCTAATGTGAGGATAAACCAAACATTTTAAAACCTTGTAAATTGCACATTAAAAGAGACATATAAAAGATTAACAACAGTAAGTTTATGAACTCCTTTGTGCCAGCCCCAAAAGCTCCTGCATGTGTTACCAGTACTGTAGTCATTTTTCTTTGCAGCAATACAAATATTTGCTTGGCAGTTTGTACTCCTGATAAAAAAGGTCCATTCATTTGTTTTTCTAGCTGACAATTCATTCAATAAGTGGAAGCGAAAGACTTCACAAGGCTATATCAAAAGGAGAGACATTTTTCTCCCCATAATTGCTGTTTGTGCAAGAGACATTTTACAAACGTGTGCGAATCCAGAGCTTTGATTCTTCTTCTTCCATCTCATTTGGGATTGTGTGCAAAGGCAGACTTTAGAATGGGGGAGGGGCAAAAATGAGGATATCAGTAGAGAAGCTTCTGCATTTCATTACATGGTGCTTTTTTTGACAGAAGGGGCTCGTTCTGATTTTTGCATTTGCTAGGGTGGTGAAAACAAATCTTCTGCACAAAGGGGTTGGTCTGTTCTGACATGTATTAGATTGCTTTGCTTTAAAAGCCATAAATTTCTCTTGTGTCTTTATCAATGTACATATGTTTTGCATTTAGAGACCATCCTATTCCAAAGAGCAACTTTGAACATTCTCCAGAAACCTCTAGAGAGGAAATAAATAAATAAATAAATAACTCGTGTTTCTGACTGTGGCCAAAGCAGGGTAATGTGCTATGCCCCTGCATTTCCAGTTAAAATGTGGTTAAAACATTACAAATGCTAAAACTCTAATTTCTCTCCTGTTTTATCCCCAAGTCTTAAAAGTCAAACAAAGGCACTCTAAAATAGTCCTCCAAAAGATCAGACATTAATCAAACCACCAGAGGGAGGGAGTTCCAGTGTTGGGAGTATCTATGGTAGGCTGACCATATCCCAAAAGGGACAGGGTGCCTCTACCTTTAACCATTGTAGGTGGAGGGAATTTGGGCAGGTGTAGCTTGTTGCATCCTTCCCTGATGAGCTGCACCTGCCCAAATTCCAATGGTTAAAGGTATAGGCATCCTGTCCCTTTTGGGATATGGTCAGCCTAATCTATGGAGAATACTTTTCCGTGTCACTGGTTAGGACCACACTACACATTTTCAGTAATGTGTGATTTGGCCCTAAGTCTTGAACTTGAGTGTAGTGTGTTTTTGTTTGTTGGTTTCACATAAGCATGCCTCCACATCAGATCAGAAATGAGGAGCTGCAGGGAGGTGGTAAAATACCTCATGATGATGCATCTACGGTAGATGCTATGGATGACCAGCTCTTTGCTTTCATTTTTCCTTGGTAAGTTTATGGCCAACTGCCAAGAAATAAATGATTGTCTGCAGCCATCTTCTGATTCAGCCTAAACGGGCCTTTATTTATTTATTTATTTATTTATTTATTTATTTATTTATTTATTTAAAGAATGTATACCCCGCCTTTCTCCCAACAAGGGCACTCAAGGCGGCTTACAACACAAACATTAAAATATAGTACATATATACACATTAAAATAATTAAAAACAATTAATTAAAACAGTTTAAAATAAACAACCCCAGGGGGTCACCTGAATTTACATTTGTTAAAAGCCATTTGTTAAAAAGATATTTTAAAGATATATATCCTGAAGGTCACTTTTAAGCTTTGCGAGTTCTGCACCCTCTTCTTACTTCAATAATCTGTGAAGACTCTTTACCAGCAGCTAATGCGTGTCCTTTCAACAATTCAAGTGTGGAAAGTGAAAGGTAACTCTGAATTTTAATTGTAACCCCCTCTTTAGTACAAAATGCTAATATTGCAAACTAACATGCATTTACCACCAGCATCCAATGGTCTACAAAGTAGGAGTGGTAAGAAAATATTTTTTATTTTTCCCAGCCCAAGCACAAAGCCCCTGGAGTCACAAACGTTCATTTACAAAAAATACTATGTGAGCTTAATTAAGTTAATTTATTTATACATATGAAGAAGTACTGCAAGATAATTCCAAATAAATGACAATACGTGCCTGGAGTGGATAAATAGGAAAAGTAAATGAAATCTAATTAGTAGTAACAAGAAATCATAATTATTTGCTCCTTCAAGCCTCCTTTGTCAGGAAATTAATATTGTGGCCAAGATGGACCTGAAACAACAAACAGCTTTACACGCTTTCTTGCCTTCAGTTGTTTTTTTTTTATGTTGTGTGAAAGTTATTGACATTATTGAGTGGGGAACATAAAACCAAACAAGTCTGTGCTGTGCAGGGTAATCTATCGGAAACTCTCGCCCTTGCGCTTGGCAGAGAGAACAAGCTTATATGAAATAGCTGCACTTCTGGTTGCCGGTGGTGAGTATAAATTGCCTCCAAGTAATTTGGCAGAGAAGCTCTCTTCTGAGTTTGTTACTTTCTGCCCATCGGTGTCCTACAAATAGCAATGTGTGGGTAGGTGGACTGGCAAATATTTTATATGGTAAGATCTTTTGTGGTCATATTTACGAGAGAGAGAGAATAATTTGGGGATGGGTCCACAGCTCAACAGCAGCACATACTTTTCATGCAGAAAGTCTCAAGTTCACTCCCTGGTTTGTCCAAATACATCAGAGACACCCACATTTCCCCTCTGCCCCCCCCACTTCCTTTTCCAATCCAGGGATTTGGAGTAGGAGCAGTGGATACAAGTAGGCAGACAGGGGGGGTGCCCTCCACCAATCTACTGCCTGAGGCAACTGCTTCAGTTGGTCTCCTGGATGAGCCAGCCTGCTCCTAAGTAAGGCAAAATGGCATCACAATTCTTTATCCCCTTCCTTTTCTATTAGAAAAGAGAAGAGAATTGAATGAAGGAGGGGATCAGGGGAATGGTTTTAATAGGAAAAAGATCAAGGTGAGAAAAAAGAAGCACTACTTTGAGCAGCAAAATGTCATAGTCCTCCACTTTATATAAAACTAGGCAAACTGGTAGTAATTTGCCTCTCTGAGTGTCCCTTCCCTTTTAGATCAACCTCCATGGTCTGAATGTGTATATGTTATATTGTGCACATCGGATGAAGAAATCATCCGATGATTAAGGATTTTTATAGACCCAGTTGCCGACAGTCAGTTCCCATGTGCTGCTTGGTCAACTGGACATGAGATTTGTGAAGGGGAAAGGGCCACATCAAAGATTTCCAGAGCTGCAGAAATGAAACAGCATGATTAATCTGTGAGGTCAGTCAAGGCCTACTGCTTCCACACGCTCTTAAATCGATCCTAACCACCTGTAAGTAGATCTGTAAACCTTTTCCTTTGAAGACTATTGCCATGGGAAAAGGCCTGCATATAGCTGTGACTTTGGCGTCCTCTCTCCCAGTGCGCTGCAAAAGAGATCTACATGAATACTGAACTGGAAGGCTGAAAATTGGAATTGTATGGTTCACAGCACTTCGCATTAGCAGAACTAAAAGGCCTCTCTCTACCTGTGTAGTCTTCTAATTTCCTTCTGCCAGAGTATCACTTGGCCTTTAGTTAACTGAATACCTCTTAGGCTGCTGGAAATAAAATATCAAATTAAGTTCAAATACTTAGCTTTTTATCCGGCAGCAGCAATAAGTTTCCTCTCACCTGGAACCTTCTTTACGCTGATAAAAAAAAAAACTGGAATCATAGTAGTGCTTCTCACTGTCACATTTCTTTGGCTATCTTGATTGGGCAGGTAAAGGAAAGAGTGAAGGACTGGAGCTCTGAGCCCATATATTGGATGAATCGGGCATTTCTCCTTGGCATCTTGCCACAGTGGTACATATCCTGGTAACATTTCAGCTGAACTCCTGTACTGTGCTGTATGCAGGGCTGCTCTTGAAGACAGCGTCATGAGCCCAGGACGCAACAGCCAGATTAGTTGTGGCTGAGCTGCTGTGAGATTATAACACCAATTTGCAAAAGCTCCACTAGGTATCCATTTGTTTCCGAATCAGACTCAAGCTTCTGGTTATTATATTTAAAGCCATGTTATCACCTGGACCCAGTGTGCCTGAGGAAGGACACACTCCCATATCTTTCTCCCCATTTATTAAAGACTAGTAAGACAAATAGGCCAGCAGGTGGCGCAGCGGGTTAAACCACTGAACCATAAGCTGTCGATGGAAAGGTCGGCAGTTCGATTCCCGCAACGGGGTGAGCGCTCGTTGCTTGGCCAGCTCCTGCCAACCTAGCAGTTCCAAAGCATGTCAATGCGAGTAGATAAATAGGTACCGCTTGCGGGAAGGTAAACAGCGCTCAGTGTTCCAACTGCATACTACGCGCTGCGGCAAGGAGAGTCATGCCGGCCACATGACCACGGAGGTGTCTTCGGACAACGCTGGCTCTTCGGCTTTGAAATGGAGATGAGCACCACACCCTAGAGTCGGACACGACTGGACTTAATTGTCAGGGGATACCTTTACCTTTTTAGTAAGACAAATATTGGCAGACAAGCTTCTCTGAAAGTCAGCCTGATCAGTGTCCAACATTACTGATCACTCCATGCCATGCTCAGTCGTGGAAGAGCGTTGGGTATATTCTAGTCAGCACTCTCCATTCACGCAGGGCAACAACAAGGTCCTATAAACAGGGTGTCACATTCCCATCAATGCTGGAGTTCTGAACTTTGGATTCCTTGTCTTATCAGTGAGGCAAGTTAAGGTTTTCAGCTAAAGTTTTATAATTAGCCCTCCTGACCCAAGCCTTCCAGGAACATCCATGGAACCCTTATGTGAGGCTACATAATTCCTCCTCCAGCCATGCATTGTGCCTTCCAATCTGAGCTTTGGCTTTGATTTATCGGTCTCTACTCCTAGGGGCCCAAGGTTGACTGTGTGACAAGTGAGAGTGTTTCAGCTCCCCTGACTTTGCAGACTTTCCAGGTGGGGCATCTCTTAGAGGCAGTATCTCAGAGTCCCCACCAGGATGTGTAAACTCATCTGACCCCTACAACTACTGAAGCTTGGGGTGGGATTTTTCTGTTTCACTGAACTAGCGTCCTCCCCCAACAATCTCAGTCAGATTCAGGCTAATGGGGCACACTACACCTGACCAGTGCCCTGCTGTGTATATTAACTGTGTACTCCAAACATCTCCTATTATCTTATGTATGGAGGACAAACAAGTCCCTTCTTTGTCTACCCTCAAACACTAGAATCTAGTGACTAGATTAAGATGCTTCTCTTTTCTAAGACCATTGTGGAAGCCTTGATATTTCTCACTTAGGAACTGCTGTGTGTGTGTGTGTGTGTGTGTGTGTGTGTGTGTGTGTGTGTGTGTGTGTGTGTGTGTGTGTGTGTGTGTGTGTGTGTGTGTGTGTGTGTGTGTGTGTGTGTGTGTGTGTGTGTTTTATTGCTGTGCTCACTGTTTTAATCATGATTTTAGGTTGTTTTATCATTGTTGTTCTTACATGTGTAATGTTGGTAGCCACTAAGTGAAGAAGATGCACCATGTGACAGAAGTGTATAAAATATATAAATGACATAGAGCAGACAGGTGTTCTTCCGCAGACAAGTAAGTGGCCGAAGGGTTTTCTGAAGGTTAGAAAGGCTGAAAACAAATTACTGACCTTGTGGGTCTACTAGATCCATGGGACTCAGTCAGATACATTGACTTCGTCTTAACTCCTATATGTTTGACTTTTTTGCACTACTTTTTCCCCGTCTCCTGTTCCCTGCTGTGCTGGTGTGTTGCAAATGATTAGCTTCGACAATCAACATAGAGTTCATGCCTGGGACAAATGGTTCGCCTATTTTTAAGGGGCATTATCCACATGTTATTTTCACATGTTATTTTCGTTTTATTTTCAGTACTTCTATCCTGCGCTTTGGGGGTTGGGATTTAGTGGGCGCCGTTGCCACTGAACAGGCCCCCTTCCTGGGCCCAATCCACCCTCCTTCCCACCCCCATTGCCTCCCCATTCCACCTACCCCTCGCTCCTGCCTCCCGACCGTTGTACAGGCTTATCTGCTCTGGCGGGAATCCACCGTCTGCTGTCACGTGGACCCGGCCACTTGTGGCAGCGGCCAGGCAATGCGCGCTGGAATTGTTGCATTTGCGACAGCTGTAAGAGGGTTTATGCCACCGGAACACTCGTACGTTTTTCTGAATCCAGGGCCAGTCTTACCACGAAGCAACCTAAAACTGTGGGGCTCCGATCTTCTTCCTGCTTGCTTCTGGTTTGAATGGAGTAGTGCATGAGGAAGAAGACTGCACACCGTGCTCCTGGCAAGTTAAAGGGAAGCCAAGGCAGGCAGGCTCCAGATCACCTCTCCCTGCATCACCAGGGAGGTGATGCAGGGAGCACCAGGTGGGTGGGGAGAAATGATCTGGAGCTATGGCAGCTTTCTCTCCCCCCCCCACTTCTTCCTCCAGCTGCTCCATGTGACTGTTTCACACTGCTTCATGCTAAGGGGAACTTGATCTTTTAAGGGGGAGTGCTAGCCCATCCAGACCAAGCTGTACACCAGTTCCTGAATCAGATGGTTCTCCCAATCGTTACTTAGGTCTTGTCTGGATTAAGTTTCCGTTTGTTTACCCACATTATTAAATGTGCTCTCTTCAAGGTAGCTGGATATTGAAATCATTTCTCTGAAACCTAAAGTTTCTCTCCCTAAAGGCACTTTAGCTGAACCCTTCCACATTTGCAGGATTTAGTGCGATGACTAGAGTAGACCATGGGCAAACTCATAATTCATGCAAAAGCTGAGATCAAAGCTGATCTGGCTAAGGCAAGCTTGGCCACTGCAACAATTTTTCTGGCTCCAGGAGCTGATATCAGTAACAGCATTTGCAGCCTGGAAAAAAAGGCAGCTGAATATATTGGTAGAAAATGGGTGCAAGTGTGTGTGCGCGGTGTGTCTGTGTTTTTTAATTACAGGACGTAATAAGTTCTGACATACAGATTTGGATCTTGTTACAAAATTAGAAATCCTGGTGCTTTAGATTTAGACATTTAAAGAGGGCAGCCTTTGGAAATCTAAATCCTTTTGGCAGCTGAGAAATTCTTGTTTTAGGTTAAATACTGTTCCTGGCAATACCATCTTCTTGTCCAAGCAGCATCTTCAGCTGTCTTATACCTAATTCACTTTCACAGTGGAAGAATCACAGTTTATACACTCCCTGAAGCATTGTTTAAACTATGAAACACCAGTTTCTTCCACGCTATTGATCGGAATGTAAAAAGCTAATGGATGAATAACAAAACTGTGTTACCAGGTGTCTCAGCAGCACATCAGGAAATGTAATCTGGTTGTTCTCTGTGAAATGTACCCAACCACCACTTACATCCAAACACTATTGAAGTAATAAGCAGTAAACAGCAATTTGTATAGGGCCAATTGTTTCTCCCGGGAGTAAAGGGACACCCTTGCAAATTAATAGTACAACATGTTATGTTTGTAGATGTAGGTGCTTATATAGCTGAGCTTGCATCATTTGTTTTCTGTTAAATCAGGCAAGGAATGGTTTTTTTTTATTTGAGAATCATGGAACACATAAAGCAAACAAAATTAGCCACTCAAGCTTCAAAGAAAATGTTACAACTAATTGCTCTTGTGGTTCCCCCTCCCCCAAATGAAAGTAAATTCACATACTAGTTATATATATATTTATTAAGATTAATATTATTACTTTTAAGCACTGTGAGTTGATTTTCCCCAGTCATCTCACAGTGATATCGATATGGATCTTGGTTGCATAAAACTCCACATTGTTTTGTCATGGTCCAACATGAATTAAGGAAGCCTCAAAAGTAAAGGTGAAACTATATGTTACAGGAGACATGAAGTTGCCCCTGAAAATGGCATCCACCATGTTCTGTTCTTCTCTTTCTTCTTGTAATATGCTGTTTACCTACCTCAGATGTGACATGGAAAATGTCTTTGGATTAGGATGCAAGAAGTCATGAATAAGATGTTTTTCCAAAGACTTTGTATTTTCTTTGATGGTGTCTGATTTTCAATAAACAACTTCTGTTCTTTTCTATGTTTTTCCCCATCATGGTGATTCTTTTTTTAACCCTTTATTAGTGAAAGAAAAAATAGAATACGGTACACTAAAACAAAATAACTATAATAAAAAACAAAAAGCAAAAAGGTTGTTAATCAGATACATAAAAATACACACACAAAAAAAAATCCAGCAATCTATACTATGAACCATAATCCATAAACAATGAATACACTATGCATATAGGTCTAAGAAAGTGAATACACTATGCATTTAGGTCTTCCAAATATCCAGAAATATGTTCATTCATTGTTTGTTCATTGTTCTCTCTTCATGTTCGTTCACCGTTCACACATGTTGTGAATGTGCAGAGCCTCCAGCTGTTTGCTCTGAAGCGCACAACGGCAGCACACTGTCTTAACGGCAGCAAGAGCTCCGCTGGTCTAAAGTTAGTGAGGATTGCGCCGTAAGCAAATGTTGCCGGAAAATGCATTGTCACAGATGTATTATGTTAGAGTAACATATGATACAAGTCTTCAGGTTTGGCTGTGTTGGGTATATAGAAGCCATTGAAGGTACTTAAACCAGAGGTTCTCAACCTGTGGTACGGGTACCCCTAGGGGTACGCAGACATCTTGCTGGGGGTACACCAAGCCCTGCCCCTTATCTGCCCCATCAGCAGCTAATTAAGTGTTAATTAACATCATCATCATCATCATCATCATTTATTAATACGGTCAAAGACCAGCAAGAACAGAGTACAACCAGCTAAAAACAGTGAACAAATATTACACGTATTATCAAGTATTATCAGCCCTAAAATTTTACAAATAAGCACAAATAAAAACAAAGAACAGAGAAACAGAGAATAATATTAAAACGTTTCCGCGATGTCAACAATACCCTTGCGAATCTTGCAAGCAGCTGCCAAGAAGCTTGCACTCCAAATTGTGAGCCGAGAATTGGTTCCCAATAGAAGTTTTTTAGTCAACACAGCATCAGACAAGTTAGGGAATTCCCTAATCAGGGGAGAAATGAACTTGGTACGAATACCCTGATAGAATGAGCAGTGAAGCAGGACATGTTCAGTTGTTTCTACATCTCCTGAGCCACAAGGGCATACCCTTTCGGAAATAGGGACCCCCCTATAGCGACCCTCGACAATTGCTGAGGGGAGCGCTCCCCATCTGGCTAGGAAAAAAGCCCTCCTATGCCTTGGGAACTCCAGTAATGCAAGATAGGTGGCTGGCACAACTATATATCTAACTTCCTCCGCAGCGAGAAAGGTTGGGGTTCTGCCGATGTCCCCCTGCCGCTCGATATCTAGTACCCTCTGCCTTATGATCAATCTAGCATGATCTTGATCCATTGCCAAAATGGCCTCAGGAGAAAACCCCAAGTGGCTCAGTTTCCTATGTACAGCTTTGAGCCAAGACGATTGAAAATTGTCCTGTAAGATCAAAGATGTATAGCTCTGGACATTGGAATTTAGATTAAGCCAAATGTTAATAGAGGCAAGGGAAACCCTAGCCTCGACTTTTATCAATCCAGCGTTCAGGCGCAAGCTTGCATTTGAAACATAGCTGGCCACTTGAAATATGGATCTAAGGAACTTAGATTGAACACGTTCCAAAGGGGCAAAACTGGAGGAAGGAGGTCCCAAAGTTGTTCCGTATAAAAGTTGGGACAAGATTTTCGCTTGGTATAATTTAATAGCTGCTGGAACATAAAGGCCACCTTTGTTATAAAAGAACTTAGTTACAGCATGGGCCGATTTCTGCCCTGCCTCGGCCACAGATTCATGATGGGCACTTCTAGCTCCAGATGATTGGAGCACTACCCCCAGATATTTGTAAGTGGGCACCTGTTCTAACCTGTGGCTGTTAATACTCCAAGCCCTAATCTTGGGTCTCCTGCCAAAGGATAGAACTTTGGTTTTCATTGATTACCAGCTGGTTCTCTTCACAGAAAAGGCTAAATTTATTTAGAGCCATGGATTTTAAATTGTAATTATTTTCGGAGCCCTTCTTTGGTTTTGGGCTTATTTTTGTACTTTGGAAAATGTACTTTGGTGGGGTGGGGGAGGGAGGAGCTGATTTTGAGAAGTGTGACTTGGAGAAAAAAGAGATCCTTGCATCCATCTCTCTCTTGGGGGGAAGCGGCCCAAGATACTGATCTCTCTCTCTCTCTCTCTCTCTCTCTCTCTCTCTCTCTCTCTCTCTCTCTCTCTCACACACACACACACACACACACACACACACACACACACAGAGTTAAATAAGACATTTTTTCACATTTAAAATTGTTTTAGTACTTTTTATTTAACGATTAATTACCTAATTAATTAATTGATTGATCCAGTTAATTAGCAGTTAATTAGCAGGGGGTACTTCAGAAAATTGGACCATGATAGGGGGTACCCGGGCTTCCAAAGGTTGAGAACCCCTGACTGAAACTGAACTTAAACTCTCACTCACTCACTCACTCATACACACAGACACAGACACAGACACAGACACAGACACAGACACAGACACAGACACACACACACACACACACACACCATTCTGCACCTGCTTAGTACACACAAGGGTCATAGCACTGTTGTCATCAGATGGGACATGTTCCACAGCTCTGACCCAAACCAAATGATGGTGATGTGGACCTAACTTGCCTGCATCTTTGCTTCTCTCAGCTCCATGTATAGATACTTCTTGGATCCAAAATACTGTGATACGACAGTTCCTTTCTTCTTGGAAAGTTACTATAATGTTGCCAATAAATTAAACTTGAAAAATGGTTTGAAATAAGAGTCACAGCCCAATCCTGTGTAACTCTTGCACCGGTGTAACAATAGATCCACTGGTGTAAGAGCACATGCCAGTGTAACCTGCTGTACGCAGGACGGACACTGGCATAACCCCCCTCAGACGCCACGCAGGCATAGTTCGGATGCGGGACAGACATCGGCGCAACTCTGCTCGCGCAAGGGACATTCAGACGCCCCCGGAATGCCCCCTGCACCGGCGGAGTTGTGCCGGCATCCGTCCCACGTCCAAACTGCACACGCATGGCGTCCGAGGGAGGTTACGCCGGTGTCCGTCCTGCATACGGTGGCTTACGGCAAGTTACACTGGCATAAGTGCTCTTACACCAGTTACACAGGATTGGGCTTTCAATCAGCTATGACTCTGTCACTGCAAAAGTAAAAACTGCTCCAGCCAGGTCGGGATATTGCTAATCCCATACTATGTGTAACAGATAACAAAGACAGGAAATTATTGAATCCATGACCTTTGAAACTAAAGAAGGATTGCAAAGAAAAATACACCAATGGCAGTGAATGAAATTCCAGGGAAATATTCAGTCTGTTTGGTCTGCATGTTGTTTTTGTAACAACACACCTGATAAAAAGTTTTCGGATAGAGTGTTGGCTCAAGCGTGGGGTGCAGATTCCCAACCCGGCCTTACCATTAAATGAATGTAGGCAGCTGCCTAAGGCAGAGTTTTGAAAGAATCAGCACTTCTGCTCTAGCAACAGCAGATGGAATTAACATGGTGACACCTTGCACATATGATTCAGCTTTCTACCAGTCAATGGGGGTGTTATTATTCATTCATTCACTTATTAAAATATATTAGTTGCTTTTCAGTGGGTAGCTTCCATAGGAATGTACATTTTAACAACACAGTAATCAAAATACAGTATAATAAAATAAAAGCAGCTATAGAGATTCAAGCGATCCAGTGTCACGGGACTCTTCAATAATGCAATGCAATGCTAGCTATATGTACAGTATATAAATTAAACAAATAGGCCCTAAAAGTAAGTAGTTTCTAGGTAGGAAGAGGTGAAAAGAAGAAGTTCTTACAGGGGAAGGGGAATGCTAATGGCACAAACAGAGGAGGGGTAAATGTAGAGGAATTAGAGGGCTACCCAGGGGAAATAGGGGGCTAACAACTGGGGATTTGGCAGTAGCAGGGAGGTAAGGGGGTACAGAAGATGGGTACCTCAGCAGAAAACTGTGGCTGTCACGGTTCTCTGTAGCCTGAACCAGGGGTACAGGCAAGGAGGGCCTCCTCAGTAGGCTGTGAAATCACTTTACTCCCCTGTGGTGGGAGGGCTAGTCTCTCACACCATGTAGTTTCTCTTAACCCAGTGCTACTCAAAGTGGTAGTCCACAGACCAGTGCTGGTCCACAAGCCATTGGCTGCCAGTCCCCGGTGAATGCCCAGGAAAGAAAGAAACAATAGTAATAACATGCTACAGATATGGTACCTTCAGGAAGTGGATATTTAACCCTGAAAGTGTCTTTCGCAACAATGGGTCTTTGGGGTTTGCCAACTGCGACTGTTTTTGGCAGGAAAGTAGCTTGAAGGTAAAGGGTTCAGTAGCTTCTTCCTCTGTGCTGTGGTCCTGATCTGAATCACAGCCCCAGATAACTGCTGTTCACAAGTAAATTTATGCATTTAATATGTATTTTGACTGTTAAAGAGCTCTCAAATATCTCCTTGACTGTAAACTTTAAAAGAAAGTTTGGAAAAGATAACAAGATCAGCTTGTGGCTGCAAAAATGTTGATTTTTCTACATGTGTTTGGAATGAGGAAACTCTTGTCACCTTCTTTACCATCTTCCGTTTCCTGTAGAGCAATGCTTTTCAAAGTGTGTTCTGAAGAACCCTGGTGTCTTTTTGAAACTTATCTGGGTTCTTCAATGAAAAAGATCAATAAGCTTCCCTGAAAATTAGGTTCCTTGACCAGTCTTTCTTTGCAATGTGCAGCCACGTGACAGTGTTGCATCAATTCTAGGTCATGATATCAATTCTTGTGGGGCAGTGGTGTGAGGCCCTAGATGAACTGAGAATGTACCTTATAACATGTCCAAGAAACATCTGCAATGAACTTCAGATTCCATAGGTAATTGAAGTTACTGTGCAAAACTTTGCTTTCACCTCTGCACCCTTTCATCTTTAAATATGGCTGTTTCTCAAGTGATCTGGAATGCTGAGCCTACTGAACAAAGACAGTATTTGAATAAATTACTCCAATTATTTTTTCCTTCTATTTATCTGGATCAAGAAATCAGTGCTGTGTTGACACTGAAGACTCTTTTACCAGGGATAGGTCTTGATCTAAACTCATTAACAAATTTGATCCGTGATTAATGAACCCATCCATTAATCATGCCAATTAATTGATTATAGCTTCTAGTATCCATCAATAAGTATGGCAAGAGCCATCGTACTGTCTTGCACTGCACCTGCTATTGAAGGGAGGGCTGGGAGCTTTCATTGTTGTACTGCCTGACAGGCTGTCTCAGAAACAAATACTTGATTGTGATCACCTTTGACAGAGACATAGGGCAGAAGCATCCTTTGGATGTCTAATTTATGGATTTTTATCTTGTTTTGGAAAATGCGTATGGGATAAAAGTTGCCAAAAACGAAATGCCAAGGGAGCGAAAGAGAGAGAAACTGTTTGAGGAGGGGAGCCTGGAGGAGGACAAAATAAATCGGGAAAATGAAAGTTTTAACTGTACAGATACATAAAGAAAAGGCCTCGTTTTATTCTATCCTACCCTAGCTCAGTTGTATTGCCCCTGCACTTGTGAATAGTTTTCTACACAAAAACATTTGCCATAACTGCTGTGCCTCAGCCAGCAATGGTCTTTTTGTGACACTAAGGCAACACCGCAGTTTGTGACATTTTGTTGACTTGGGAGTTGTTGTACCTCACACTTTATGCAAAACTGCTCATACAATCCACCAGAGTTCATACATAAAGTAGAAGACTGAACTAAGAATTCTCCTTATAGACTATTTATATAAAATATTTATCACATGCAGGATACTGCAGTTTCTTTTAAGATTTTTATATTCAGTCTTTATATTTTATATTGATTATTTAACCATTTTTAAAATAGAACCAGACTCTTAATTATGGCAATAAAGTCTTTGCTGCTTTGAAGATCTTTTGAAGGCCTAGAATACTTCATAGCAATTTAATAATGGAAAAGAAAGAATAAAGATATGAGTTACCTGAAAAAACATTCTCACACGCACACACACGCGCGCGCACGCACACACACACACACACACACACACACACACACCTGGAGAAGGATTAGACTCTGTCTCTGAATTAGTTGCTTGATGGCTTCTCAATTGTAAAAAGCTGTAATTATAATAATCAGAAATGAAAACAAGTTACCATACTTATGGTATTTCCGAGAATGGGGATGGAAAGCTAACATGGGGTATTCAAAGCATTTGAACAAAATACCTGTTTTGAAAGTAGGCATTTGATCATAGTCCTTTTGTATAGTTTTATATACTGCAGTGTGTTTAATATGTCTTTGGGGGATCAAGAGTCTCCCACTCAAATGACCTGCATTCTGCACAATATCTACTTCTGAACTGCATTTCCATACTTGGTGATAGCATCCTAATAATATTCCTCTTGGAGATTAGATGGGGCTTAAAACTATTTGGTACCATCCCATTAAAAAGAGAAAAAGTCTTGCATTCAATCTGTTAGAGATAAAGGACACCTTCAGAAATATGAAATCAGTACGTACAATTTGTGCCATCAAACAGCTGGTCCTCTTTTGAGGCTGGTTCCCCTTCCGTCTGAAGTACTCTACGTTCCATACCAAAGGGGAGGCTTCACTTTGAACAACTGGAATATTCACACTGTGCATTAAAAACATATTTAGAGAGTCACTGAACATGACTTTTCAGATTTACAGTGCTTTATCAAAACCTTACCTTTCTTCAACTTTGACATTGTGTTGCCAGAGTAATAATTAAAAATCAGAGGAAAAATATTTTAGCTAGGCATGAAAATCATATTTGAACTACAGTACATTATTCTCTAAAACTGTTACAATATAGGATAACGGAGCTCATCTTTTATTTACATTATACTGTGCTTATAATTGCATGTGCTTTTTATGTGTAACTGTTTATGTTCAACAAAAAGTGATCATCGATTGCCATAGAGGGCGGCTGCTTGAACTGTCCACCTCTTAAACTGCACAAGATGATTTTTCACCAACACAAATGATGAAACATGAGCACACTGTATCCCTTCCAAGTGCAACTTAAAGTGAGGACTAATCCTATTTTAAATTATCAAATTGTTTGTTCCATTTATATTCCATTTTTCAGTACTAGTTTTAGAGAGGGCAAGAAGAGCCACTCCCAGTGTGGTATTTCCCTACTCATATGGGACAAGGCCAGAAAATGGCAAAAGATCTGTAGAAAGAGTCAGACAGTAGGATGGGACATGTGTCACAACTCTCCTTAGTACCTTCTCCAGACTTCATGCACCTTGTACTTGTATCTGTCCTTTTTTGATATTACTTGAACCAACCATTTTCTGGAGACTTTCGTAGGTTTCCTTTTAAAATATAGCATTGAAAGTGGCAGAACGCTGGAGATCATCTCTATCACCAGTTTTGGAGCAGCAATATCCAATAATGTGAAAATCCCAGTTGTGAATGTGCTTTTGTTTTTAAAATTCTTGTTGGAGCTGGGCAGCCCAATCCTGTCTAGGACCGCCGCAGCGTGCAAAAGGCCCTATCCAGGATCAGGCCAGCGCCAGCACAGGTGGAAGCCTCTTTGGGGTAAAGGAAAATTTGTCCCTTTACACCAGATAGTGGCCTAGCTGTCCCAATGGGTCTCCTCAGATGTGCACAGCAAGCTGGCATGCATCTGAGGAGGCCCATTGGGGCCTGTGCTGCTTACACCAGGGGAAGACGAACGTCCCCTTCCCATGAGGTGAGCCCGTGCCGATGTGGCTTGCAAAGTGGCCAGGATGCAGCGGCCAGCCCTTTACGGCGGCCGCTGCAATTTGCGCAGGATCGGTCTGTGAGTCAGGTTCTTTTTACACCCCAGTAAACTAAAGCTGAACCAATAGAATAGACCACAGAACCAAACTTGGAACTGAAACAAATCAAACAGTTTATTGATTTATAGAAGAGACAACAAAGCAGGCCTCATCATGGAGCAAATTAAGAAGTGAAATTGGCAAAGCTGTTGACTGGAGCTACTTACTAATTGAAATAGTGACTTCAGCCCCCTGGTTATGACACATGGTATGGCAGTAATGAGCTCTCAAGACAGGCTTGGGGTTAACTATTCGTGAGCCTGGAGCCAGAGAAACAGGACAGGACACAAAAGAGGCACAAAAGTGCCTTACACAGAAGACCAACGCTGTGCCACCTCATAGTCCGCATTGTCCTGCCTTACAACATCCTGCATGTCTCTGGAAGACTAGAGCAAGGGGACCCTTTGCATGCATAGAAACTAAAGCCCAGAAACCTCATTTGTTGAAGCTGAGATGACAACTGTTTGGTTGGGATGTATCAAACTGCTCACTGCTCAGTTCCACCTGCACCCAGGACAGATGTATAATTTGTCTGGTGTATAGGCAAGATTGAGAATCCTCAAGGTTGAAGAACCTACCTTGGCTTCTCCACTTCTCCACATTTACAACATGAACACATCTGGAAGCTACAGTTGGCACAAAATGCTGTGTCAAAGATCTTGGTGGGGCCCCATACATGGGAACATGCTATTCCCATCCTACATCAGCTTCATTCGTTGCCAGTATACTTCCACTTTCAATACGAGATGTTGCTTATGTTGATTGGTTAAAGCTCTAAGTGGTTAACAATGATTGGTTAAAGCCCTGGGATTAGGCTGCTTGAAGCACTGCCTCTGCCCTCAAGAATCTTATCTGCCCACTTTGGTTATCAGTTGGTGCCCTGCTCCGTGTTCCACCTTCTTTGGAAGAGTGATTATATGGGGGATCATGTGACAGGGCCTTCTCAGTGGCAACCCCCAGGTTTCAGGACTCTCTCTGTCTCTGTCTCTGTCTCTCTCTCTCTCTCTCTCTGGAGGCCTCGATGACACCCACTCACTCAGTGTATCCTTCCACCATTTGGAGAAGACTCTTTTGTTTGCACAAAAACTTAGTTGACCTCCTCTTTTTATTTTTATAGTTTACCTTCTTATTATGTATTATTTCTTGTTGCCTGTGGGTTTTTAACATGTCAGTTCTTTGTGGCTTTTAATTAATTGCTTGTGGTTTTATACTGTTTGGATTATACTGTATTTTGTGTTTTTGAAGGAATGTGAGCCACCTCTCTTGAGGGCCTCTTAGGAGGTGGAAAGGCAGCAAACAGATGCTAGCTAGATAAATAAATAGGATCCTTCATGTTATCTGCAGACAAATAGCTAGGTGCTTTATGTAGTCCAATCAGCAGCGTCACTAGGGCGCGCGCTGCCCTGTGCGAGGGCGTGCGCGCTGCCCTAATGACCCCCGTGCCGCCCGACAGCCGGCCGGCGAGGATGTCTCCGGAGCTGACAGCAGCGGAGCCTCCGCTGCTGCTGGCTCCGGAGACATCCTCGCCGGCCGGCTGTCTTGGGCAGGAGGAGGCCTCGGAGCGTCCGCCCTTGGAGGAGCTCCAAGGCCTTCTGAGGGAGGCCCGATGCATGACATATTTATAAGGTTTCGCGCATGCGCAGTACGTTTCTGAGGGCAAATTTGCCCTCAAACGTTCTGCGCATGCGCTAAACCTTGTAAATATGACGTCGCGCATCGGGGTTCCTTCAGAAGGCCTTGGAGCTCCGCCAAGGGCGGATGCTCCGAGGCCTCCTCCGAGGCGTCGCTGGAGCGCGGCGGGAAGGGAGGACCGCCTGCACGCGACGCGCGGGTGCGCGCGCGCAACCGCGCATCACCCATTACGCGCGTCGCCCCCAGGCGGTCCGCCCTTCCCGCCACGCTCCAGCGACGCCTCTGAGTCCAATATGACACTATGTAAGGAATAACAGAAAACAGTTGAATCAAAAATGGAGCCATTGACTGTGTTTTGCTACCTCACCCAACAACAGACTATACTGTAAATCAACAAGGATAGCACCAGGGAAATTCCAATTAAGAAACATTTGTGATGAAATATTAATAAAACCTCACTGTGGTCTTAATTGCTATAATTTAATACACTGTGTAGCATAAATATTTTAGAAATGTGGTATGGAACATTAGGATGAGGGTCAAGGGATAATAGTACACATCCTCTCTGGTTGACAGAAAGATGTATGCTTCATACATGATTGATATTTGCATTGCTGAACTATGGACTTACTACAATAGTGAGTAAGCAAACTGTATGCGTAGATTATAAAGTAGATATGAGTGTGAAAATAAATACATATACTTACTGAAAGATAGACTTGTGCACTTAAAAGTCTAATTAATCTCTTTGTAGTATGAGATTTTGTAGTCAAGCGCCTCTTTCAAATGCAAGCCTGTAAGTGACTGGGATTTGTTTTTATTTTTCCCTCTGTTGTTATATTTTTGAAATTTTCCTGATTAATTTAAATTTTTATGCCCAGATTCAGGACCCAGATTCAGGACTATGTTACATTAAACATGTAATCTGGCCCTATGTTTTACTCTTGTTTTTTGCTTAAATAGCAGCCAGGGAGCCCAATCAGGATCAGGAACATAGTGTGTGAGGAGAGGGTATTTAACTCTTTCACACAATGCTACAATTTATTTAAAAGATTTATATACTGCTTTTCTGGTACTCAAAGTAGTGTGCAACATAGGAAAAAATGCAAAAGATTTTTAAAAACAATAAAATAAAACCATTAAGGGTGAAATCCTAACTAAGTATCCGGCTGGTAGCCCTGGGCTGCCCGCCAGATCCTAGCCCTGTTCCAGGCCATGCTTCTGTAGCCCAGAGGTCTATACAGGGAAGGGGACGTTCGTCCCCTTCCCCGGGTGTAAACCGGGGCAGGCCCAATCGGCCTCCTCGGATTTCCACCAGCTGAATTGATGGCGGAAGTAGGAGGAGGCTGTGTAACAGCCAAGCCAGCCCGGTGGGAATGGGGATATGGCAGACGCCATCCCCTTCCCGGACCGGCTCGGCCTATAGTCCCCCTCCCTCGCTCACCCGGACCACCCATGTGGCAGGAGACTTACCTGCCTCAGGCGGCTGCATGGGACATCCGGCACCGGAGTGAAGGAGGTCGGCCTCCCTTACTCATGAGTCCGCGCTTGCTCTGGCGCCAGACCGTTTCACAGGATCTGGCTTCCAAACAGTTAAAAATTTAAAAAATGATACTAAAACAGATTTAAATGTAAAACAGCTATAGCATAAAAGCAGCAACAGGAATTAAAAAGGGTGGTTTAAAATGTTCTTGGCCAGCAGCAATTTTTCACTGGGGCTCTGCCCGAGGGGCGTCTTTATTGTTCTGGAACGTTAGCAGAGATGGCCAGGCGAGGCTGCCAGGGGTAATCACAGCAGCCAATCTGAAAGCAGCAGCGGCAACAGCATACGTGCCCCATGGACCTGGAGATGCAGGCTCTTCCCCTGTGGAACCACAGCCTGCTCCATAGAAAGGGGAGGGGCAGCAAGTAGGACAGCCAGGGAGGTGGAGCAGCAGCAGCAGCAGCTGAGGAGGGTTTCAGGGCTGGCTCCCTGACCTCTGGCAGCATCGAGGCAGACGACAGTGGGGCAACCAGACTGCAGGCCCAGGGGTGCTCCCAGGAAGGTAGGTGGTAGTGGACGTTCCTGGGGAGACAAGGGGGAGTTACATGTCAGCTGGTGTGTGGAAGCAGTCGCCATTGAAGACAAGCCAGTGTGTCGGTTGCAAAAGCCTGCAGGGAGAGAAATAAAACACAGCTGAAAGGTGTGACACACAGAGCATGGTCTGAGCTGCTTACCTGGGTGTAAGGTGAGCATGATCCTGTAAGGGAAAGGGATCAAAGAGAGAGACAACAACACAACTTGGGGATCACAACCATGGCAAACCTAGCACTACTGACCTGTCAGTAGACCCTGTGGAGACAAGGGGGGGGGGGAGGAACAGCTGGTGTCTACATTAGGCTAACAGTTCCACACTTGTGGCAGTGTCTGCTCACATGACTACAGGCAGCAATCAGACACAACAGTGGTACAGAGGCATGTATCCTATATATCATAGCAGGCTAAGCAGGCAGTTATCAGACAACACATTGGTAAAGAGGCATTTCAGAGAAGGCAATGCAGGCAGACATGAGAGGGCACATTGGTAAAGAGGCATGTCTCATATATTTCTATATGCAAAGAGGCAGAAGTCAGAACACATGTCAGCACAAACCCTGCTCTTACCTGCACTTACCTGCTGGTGTTGTTGCCTGTGGAGGGGGGGAGAGGCTGGGAGAAAGACATGGGTTAGCAAATGGTAGCATGGAGACAGCTGCCCAGGCACAGCTGTAAACAGTTTGGCCACAGCCAGAACAGCCCTCTCTGCCCTTGAGGGGGGCAGAGAGGAGAGAGGAGGAGAGAAGAGAGAAGTGGGGTGTTTGTGAATTTTGCCCTCCACCAACCAAGTCCCACTTTGTTGCTGCTGGGGGACAGGACCCCACACCACGTGCTCAGAGAAAGAGAGAGAATGGAGGCCTGGGGCTGGGCTTTTGTGGGAAAGAGGCTGGGTGCGGCTGGCTTCGGATAGGATAACTATCTGTGTCCATGTCCAGAGTTATGCCACAGCTATTCCGTCCTAACTCAGGCATAACTCAGGAGTAGGGTGTTAGAAGTTTTCAGGAGAGGGCTGGAGTGGGTAAGGTAAAATGGTTCCTATGGGTCTCCTCGAATTTATGTCCACCCTTTTGGTCGACATAAAATTTGTGTCAGCATTTGTGTTGGAGGGGGCGTGTCTGTGCTTGCCAGGGTCTGGAATCCAACGTTAATTGGTTTCTGCCCCCGTTACGCCCACGGTCTGCCCCTGGTCCGCCCACTTTTATGTCGACTTTAGGTCTGACTTATGTCGGCATCGGTGGTGCGCATGCGTGTCCGTTCTTCATCCGTCGGTTGTAAATTCGACATAACTTAGACATAACTTAGACATAACTTCGCCGTAAATGGTCGCATTCCAGACATAACTTCGACATAAGCGACTTATGCTGAGTTTATGTCTGACTTGTGCTGCTTAGCCCTTGCATTGGAACGGGCTGTAAGTGGAACAACAGTCTGTCCAGCTCTTATCATTCACTTCACTCGTCTGACAGTTAATTAACTGCTGGTTGATTCCAAGGCTTCTTCCCCCCACCTTTAATGTTATGATGCCGGGCTGGTAACATCTCGCCCCAATCATAGAGGGAGCACTGCTGGAATAAGGGGAAATAAAGCTGCTGCGTCTCCTGCTCATTCGCTCACCTGCCCTCTCCCTCATCCGGGGGGGGGGAGGTTCTGCACATGAGTGCTCGCAGGGGTGGCATTGGGGGGAGATTCAGGCGGTGTGTGTTGGCATAAAATACAGAAAAGGAATCGCTAGAGGCCCAATTTAATTTTAAAAACCATAATTGTTTTTCATTTGCTTTGGAAGATTTCCAAATCCGCGACAGGGTGAGCTCTCGTTGCTTGGCCAGCTCCTGCCAACCTAGCAGTTCCAAAGCATGTTAATGCGAGTAGATAAATAGGTACCGCTTGCGGGAAGGTAAACAGCGCTCCATGTTCCAGCCGCGTGCTACGCGCTGCGGCAAGGAGAGTAATGCTGTCCACATGACCACGGAGGCGTCTTCGGACAACGCTGGCTCTTCGGCTTTGAAATGGAGATGAGCACCACACCCTAGAGTCGGACACGACTGGACTCACCTTTACCGTTACCTTAGCAGAGCAGAGCATTTGCTTTGCATGTAGAAGGTCCCATTCAATACCTGACATCTCCAGGTAAGACAGAAAAATTCTTGTCTAAAACGTTTGAGAGCCACCGCCAGTCAGTGTCAACAAAACAGTGGTGAGCTAGATGATCCAGTTGCAGGACTCAGTACATCGCTTCTTATGTTCCTAATGCAACTGAAAGTTGTACCAATAAACAGTTATTGATGTTAATTTGAAACAGGAGGGGGAGCTCTTGCCACACCAGCTAGGAAGCGGGGGGGGGGGACTACTCTCCAACTGCTTCAAGCGAAAGGGAGGAAATTGTCCTGAAGGCTGAATGCCTTGCTAAAGCTGCAGCCACATAAAGTGAATGTGCTGGTTCTACAATATCAACTTTGCACCTGCTAATTTTAATCTGTAAAATGTGTATTTTCCCCTGAGTTAAGACTTAATTCAAAACCTGCCGAAATCAATGAAATGAAGATGTGACTGCAATGGCCTAACCATGAAAAATGCAGGGGGGAGGGGCTAGTTTTGTATACAAATGCATTTAGAATGTAATATTGCAGGTGTGTGTGTGTGTGTGTGTGGTTTTGGAATTGCAAGACATTTACACTGAATCTTTCATTACCTCCTGATTTGAAATAAATCTTTCTGACTTTGGCAAAATAGCCTCTTAAGTCTTTATTAAGGTGAAACCGTGAGAAGGGGGGAAATTTATTCAGGTGTTTGGAGAAACAGTGAGCATGTTGCTGCAACTCGTCTTCATTTTCATCCGAAAGCTTTATGGCGGATCTTGTTACTGGGGGCATAGTTGGTAATAAATATTTTTGTTCTCTTCCTGAGGGCATTGCAAATAGATTTTGCAAGTGGGTGACCTTGTGCATTAGCTGTGTTACTCATGATTTAGTAAACCAGTCAGTTGAAATATTGCAAATGTTTTCCCAAGTCTGGCTGATTCTGGTTCTGCCAAGAGGATGGCAATAAATATACTTGGAGATGAATAGAAAATAAGAGGTTAGGTTATTACTGAAATAGACCTGGAAAGAAAGGCTTTATTTGGTGTGAAATAGATCAGCTGCTAAATATAATGTCAAAACAAAAATGTTTGTTTTTTCACTAAAGGTAAAAAAAAAGAGCTTCATTTATTGAGAAGCATGTCTAATGCGTTCCGAAAAGAACCATGCTATGATCTAAATATTTCATTGTTCTTCCTAAAGTAGCAGTATATGTAATCGGTAAAAATAAGAACCAAGGAGATGTAGACCATTCATATTGCTGAGGTGCCGATGGAACAGCCTTTGAACAGAATAATTTTACATCTGAAATATCAGTTGGGCATTTAGATATGCCAGGACTATTTCTCGAGAAATGAAACTTGCAGATTTGAAGATCCACAAGATTCATATTCAGGGTTACCCCCTCCCGTCTTATCTGCTAATTATTTGTACAGTATTTGCTTTTATCTATTTCTAATGGTGCAGAAGGAAATATGTAGATCCCCCCCCCCCCCCGTACAGCACAACCAAGTGGTTACTGGTGGAATACAAGATGTTAAAACACAAAAATGCAGTCTATAACAGGAATGAACTGTTTTTGCAGGCAAAGAGACAACTCCCACTCATGTTTTACATTTTCATTCAAACTGGAGGGATGCTGATATAGCCTCCTCCCTGAAGCTAAGCAAGTCTGGATTGAAGGCCATCTGGGAACCCCAAGTGGATTGCCCTGAACTCCTTGAAAGAAGGGCAGGATACAAACATACTGTACAAACTTTTATCTGTGAATAAAAGCCATCTCCCAGGCTCCATACTTTGGCCACACTGCACTTCCGGCTTTTAGGGCACTTTGTACGGCCAGTAGAGGCCGGGCATCACGGAGTGTGGCGTGAGGAGAGCAGCCTTGCTTCCACTCAAACCCTGTAGCCTAGCAGTGAGTCAGCTGTCCGTGAGGTCTGAGTCAGTCAGGGAATCTCATCACCCATTGACCAAGAGCATTGAGCTGCCCCCTTTCTCCTGTAAAATCCTGAGCTCTAGCTGTGCATGACGCAGATGCAATCTGGCCCATTGGCAGAGCAGAAGGGAGTTTATGCCTCAGAGCAGGTGGCTCTGCGACCTGTATGGAAGAGGAACATGCAAAGAAAGGCGATGCAGCAACAAGCTGTAGCACTGTTTTTATACGTCCTTTATAGCTGTCAAAGGTGGATGCTAGTGCAGTGGGGGGGAGTACCAGCTTTATCATTAGGCAGCTGCATACTCTTGGCGCTGAGGGGATTGGGGGTGTCACGCTTTTTTAAAGGGGCAAAAGATAATTTCCTTCCTCTTCCTCCACTGTATCCATATACAAGATATGTACTCTTATCATGAGCTCTTTTCAAGTTTGCAGTTTGAGAAGACATAAGAACATAAGAAGAGCCCTGCTGGATCAGGCCAAAGGCCCATCTAGTCCAGCTTCCTTTATCTCGCAGTGGCCCCACCAGATGCCTCAGGGCATCTCGCAGCTTCCATCTAGTCCAGCTTCCTTTATCTCGCAGTGGCCCCACCAGATGCCTCAGGGTATAAGACAACAAGATACCTGTATCCAGTTGCCACTCCCTTGCATCTGGCATTAAGATATAGCCTATTACTAAGACCAGGAGGTTACTTATCCCCATCATGGTTTGTAACCTGTGATGGACTTTTCCTCCATAAATCTGTCCAATCCCCTTTTAAAGGCATCTAGTCCAGGTGCCATCACCACATCATGTGGCAAGGAGTTCCACAAACTAATTACATGCTGGGTAAAGAAATATTTTCTTTTGTCTTGCTACATGTATTATTTTCTTCTGGCATAGAAGCAGCATTCCCCCATCTCTTACCCATAGGAGGGAATGCATCTTCTAAGATGGCTTTGGGTGCAACATGTACAGGCATCATCTAAAAACAGGGAGGGGTTTTTTTTTTCATCAGAACTGTCCATATGAAGATTTAGGTTTTTTTTTTTAAGCTGAGTAAAACTAATATTATTCACTGACTAAGATTTATTTAATCAGTTCTAACTAAAGTAGAATAGTGGTGTGGATTCACCCTTGGTGAAACTAATGAACAAAATCCTTTATTATCAACTTCTAGTTTTTACTTACTTTATCCTTCTTGTCTCCAGAGGAGCTATGAGAACCTGAATTATAAGCACCACGGAGATCAGCAAAAGAAGCCCTAATTCTGCCTGTCCTGTGTCAGTTTTACTAGATGTAGTGGCCTTTATGGGACTGGTGGATTGAAAATTGCTGTAAATAAAAATCCCATTTTAAATTACTCAAGACATCAAGATACAGTTAAAAAAAACCTTTCAACAGATTGGAAGCTGAAACATTGCTATGAAAAATTATATTAATGCAAGAGAGATTGAAACAATATCTAATTAAAATCACTTGAAAAATGACTTGAAAATTGGATTTGACATAACATTTACAAGGCTGTCACTATTATTACGGTGCAGCTTAGCCTTTTTGTGCCACCGTTTTCATTGCAGGTTTGCCAGAGATTAGAAAAGAGACAAGTGAGCGGTAAAGGTCTAGCTTATTTCCCTACATTTGAATAGAGGGGGGGGGGAGATAGCTTTCCTTTGGAGCCTTTTGGCCTTGTCTTTGACAAATAATCCCTTTTGGATATGGAAAGGGGAAGCATTTTAGTGTTGTGCCTGACCATTTAAGTCAGTCACATTGTCACTTCAATGTCTGTAATGTATAGCTTGGTCGAGGTGGTTTTTAAATTATTAATCTCTCTAGTACAGCATTGAAATAGCCATAAAACAAAGACCAAATGTGCTGAAAAAGTTGGATACCAGAAGAAAACAATGCAGTGGTAGGAGAGATCTACAGTCCAATCCTAACTCCCTGTGGTGGTGGTGGTGGCGATGCAGCAGCGCTGACACGGCTACCACTGTATCCCTTGGGGGGAGTTTTGGTTACTGGAGGCCTCCTCAGGGTAAGGGAACATTTGTTTCCTTGCCCCAGGGTAAGCCCCAGCAGCCGCGATGGGTCGACTCGGAGTCTGAGTTGAACCATGAATGCGAATCAGGATTCAGTGTATGCCACTGCCAAACCTGTCCCCTCCCAGGCCCAAATTGCCCTCACCACCTTGTTTGGCCCACCCCACCCCGTTCAACCCCCCTCCCCGCCTCCCTCCAACCCCTTGCACCAGCTTACCTGCACTGGTGGGTGTCCGGCATCCAACTTTGCAAAGATCCGGCTGCATGCTGCTTGCGATGGTCAGACCTCGAACATGCGTTTCATTGGCGTAAACGGCAGACAGGATTGGGCCGCTAATCATTTATAGACACTTTGAGTATGGTCATATGCTGGAGACCTGGACCTGGAACAGATATGATGCTATATCTCAGTACAACTACATCTTTTCTCCTGGTCTACAAGTTCCAGATTTATGTACTTCTGTGACATAAACCCCCAATTGTGCTTTCTTCATAACAATTTCTTCTGTTCCAAAGCTGTTCCAGCCCAGACTGTTTAGAGCAGTCAACAGCTGGACTGTGAGGTGTTCTGGATCCCAGGTAGGCCTGGGGGGCTCTGGAGCTTGTTTGCCTCTGCTTCTGGATTAGTTGAAGCCAATCAAACCAAGACACTGCCTGTTCTCTAAATAAGGCTGCAATCCTATACACATACTTGGGAGTAAGTCCCATTGAATTCAATTGGACTTACTTCTGAGTAGACATGCATGGAATTGCACAGTAACCGTGATTAACCATTCACCTAACCTTAGTAGTTCTATTATTTTCTGTGTAACATTCGAGGCTCTAAAAAGGCAAATTCACATTACCCAAATTACATTTATCGCCAGATGTTGTGAGACTTGAAAACTTGGTTGCTGTTTGTCAAACGGTTTCTGATCCACATATGAAATGAACTGTGCTATCCAAATGTCAACTGTTTACTCCAAAGGAGCAAATATACCTAACATTTCAGCTTCTCCTGCCCAAAGGATGCCAAATGTCAGTGATTTCTTTCCCTCCCATCTGACCCTATTTTTCACTTTTACAGTAAAGAGTATGAATTCCATCTGAGTCTTAAGTAAGTATGTCAACAGTGCCTAAATAGAATTATTTTGACAGATTAAGAAGTCTGGCAGAAAGCTCCTTTTTGGCATCATGACCCAGAGTGTTTGGAATCCAAAAGTTACCTAATGATGCATTGCTTGATTTGGTTACTAAACATTAAAGCATCTGCTGGTTTCATATAATGTCAGGATTTACAGCTGACAGAGATTCAAATGTCATCCAGCTCAACCTCAAACATGGTGTTTCTTTGGCAGTAAAACAGAAATAAATGCATTCTCAATGTTCAGATAGGGTCAAGTCATTAATGGCATTTGAATTTGCCACTGAAAAATGTCTCAGTCCTCTCTTTCCTAGTTATCATATTGAAGTCTGTTGTACAAATGTTTAGGTATTTGAGCTGTTTTTGTAGAAAAATTGACTTTCCCCTCCTTAGTAGAAATAAATTGTGGTGTTCAGGAATTGCCTCAGACCTCTGTCAGGGGACTGAGGCCCTGAGCTGTGCCAACCTCTACCTCTCTAAATGTTCAGTAACCCTCTAGTCGTGCTGCTTAATAGAGCAAAGCCATTAAGTTGTCCCCATTGTAATTTAGATCACAGAAGAGACTTCTACAGATTCTTTCAGGTTAAAATAACTGCTGTAAAGAGAGCAGGCGATATTATTCCACTATAGCTACGTGCTTAATTATATGGAATGCTGCATAAATTGTCAAGTGCAAAGAATTATTCTGATAAATTAAAATACTAATTAAATAGACTATTGCAGAATTTTGAGAACATTATAGGGTTCCACTTCTTCAGGTAATTTGCATATCCTTCATCTACTGAATTTAATTTTAATGGACTTCTTTTTGTGTATTTGGAAACCCTTTTTGTCTCATGGGTAGATTTTTTTTAAAGGACTTCATATGTTGTTCATTGCCTTTACTTAAAATAGTAGTTCCCACTTCCTGCATCTTTCCTACCGCCCATTATGTTAAGAGTTGGGAACACTTTGTACTACAAGCTTCCTGGAAGGGGTTTAGACTTCTGGGGTGGGGGGTTTCTATGAATTAACTAAATAATTACCTTCCAAGGTGTATTTGGTACTGGAGCAGAGAGAACAAAACTCTTTCACCCTTGTGTGATTTTCATTCATTAGTTTGTATGTAACTTTACACCACATCACATCAAAATTGCTCGATGGTTTAATCTATCATGAATTCTATTCCATTCTTCCCTCATTAGTACAAAGTAGAATTACCACACCACATTTTTAAGACATGTGAACATCAAGTACATGCTTTTGACATACCTCAAAACCAGAGGCGTCGTGACGGTGGGGACGGTGGCCCCCAAGTGGTGGGTCGTGGGGGTGTACCTGCCGCCAGATTCGTTCCCCCCTGCCGCCGCTGGTTCCTCTTCACAGCCATTCTGTCTGCAAATTTGGCCCTCCCACCCTCCCTGGTGCCGTTTGGCTCCAAAAAGGAGCTGAAAAGTGTGTGTTTCCGGGGTGTGTGTTTCCGCTCCGCGGCAGCGCATAAAGATGACGTCCCGGCCCTCAGGGCCGGGGCGTGTGGCATCCCATGGGGGACGTATGGCATCCCGCGGGGGGTGTTGTGGCGGCGGCCCCCTCCCACGGGGGGGGTGTAGGGCCACTACTGCTCAAAACAAAGGGTAGTTAAAGTATGTTAAAAGGGTGAAGTTTTCCCATTCTTCCAGCATACGTTTATTGAGAGATTTGGAGCCGAACCCTATACTTACCATGCAATGTTGTTCCCTTCCACTAATGCTGACTGCCATAAAGCAGTCAGTTGAAGTCATAAAAGGTGCTCTGACAGCGCGCTACTTAGCACACTGCAGGGAGCGCCGGCAGGAAGGCCTGCACCTTCCCGCCCATGTCAACGCTTCTCCCACCACTTTCCAGAGTAGGTAAGTCAGTGGGAAAAGTAGGAGGGGGTGCAGATGGGTGGCGGCAGGGGATGGGCAGATCAGGTCCAGGAGGGGAAGGGATTGGTGGTCCAGGTGTGCACCATATTCTACCCCCTTCCCTGACCTGATCCTGTGGAGCAGGTCCACGTGGACCTACACCAGCTATTTAGCTAGTGCAGGTCCTAGTAGACCACCCTCCTGCTGCAGAGGCTTACCCTGGGTAAGGGAACAATTGTTTCCTTACTCAGAGGAGACCTCTACATCTTCCCCCACCATAGGATGCATTAGTGGCCATTTTGGCGCTACTACATCGGCGGGGGGGGGGGAATAGGATTAGGCTGTTGGTTGCATTCAGATTTTAACTTTTGGTTTTTGTTCCAAATTAGAGTTCTCACAATCACTAGATTGTAAATAAACTTTTGATGCTTAAAAAACACCCAGATAAAGTCCACCCATTTACCACTTATTTTATAAACAAAAGGGTGATGAATGTTTGTGAAGAGATCATCAGTGGCATAGCTGCAAAATACTTTCAAATCTGTATTCTTGGGGCTTCACGTGTGTTTGAAAAGTAAAGTTGAAATCTGCACACTTCACTTGATTATGCCAAAGTCTTAGCAATGTCAGCAGGACCAGTTGTTTCTAGAAGGCACAGATGCCGTACAGGTAGACTCCTGCCTTACAAGGAGTGAAAGCACTTAAATACAGGAAGGACTACAAATTGCCATTATTTTTTAACAATATGTTTTCACTGCAGCAAACCTAGACGAATTCTAGTTTTCTAGGTGGAAAGGGGAAGCAAGAATTAGCGACTGATGTAGAACTAGGGACTTGAAAGAAGAACATCAGCTCTTGGATTGTACAGTAGTTGGCTGTCAAGGTGTAGTAGCACCATACCTTCATATTTCACTATTGACAGTCTTGCATAGAGGCTAAATTGCTGTTTGCTTTGTACTGTACATGAGAAATCCTCCACTTACCCATCTTTTAGTAAGCATTATGGCTATCACTAGGCAAGTCAGTATCTCTAAGCTGGTCCTTCCTGACAGGGTTGTTATGCAGTAAATGATGAGAAAGCACCATGTAAATTGCCCTGAGCTCCACGTAGGAAAGGTGAACGGCAACTGTGACTGGAGAAAAAAGAAGAGATGTGATGTGATCATCTGAAGTTCTGGACAGGTGGTTTTATATATCACGTTGTTACTACTGAATGCTACTACTGTTTGCTACTTTAGAAGTAGAAACCCATGTAAATTCACTAATGAATTTTATGTGTCTCATAATTTCTCTGTGTTCATCCTCTCTTCACTCCTTTTCACATATATGCACCCATTCACACTTCTCATGTGCAAGACGTACATTGGTCACACACCCCATTAGCATACCTCTCTCGTAAAGGTAAAGGTGACCCCTGACAATTAAGTCCAGTCGTGTCTGACTCTAGTGTGTGGTGCTCATCCCCATTTCAAAGCCAAAGAGCTAGCGTTGTCCGAAGACGCCTCCGTGGTCATGTGGCCGGAATGACTCTCCTTGCTGCAGCGCGTAGCATGCAGCTGGAACACGGAGCGCTGTTTACCTTCCCACAAGCGGTACCTATTTATCTACTCGCATTAACATGCTTTGGAACTGCTAGGTTGGCAGGAGCTGGCCAAGCAACGAGAGCTCACCCCATCGCGGATTTGAACTGCCGACCTTTCAATCGACAGCTCATGGTTCAGCTGTTTAACCCACTGCACCACCCGCTGGTGGCTCTCATACATACACACTATTCATGCCGCAGTCTAGCGAGTGACCATTCCTGTGATAGTGCTGCTTACTCCCTTCTCTGCTGTATCCTTTCCCATAATCACATAGCCTCATCGGTCCCTTAATCTTTTATGCTACAGTTTAAGCAGTCAGAATGTTCATAAACAGTCCCAAAGATGTACATGGTTGAGTTGATGACTCAAAAGCTCTAATTTCCATGTACTAAAGCCCTGGTTCTTACAACTAATTGCGATAGAGGTTCCAAACACTGCAGCCTGCATTGGTCAGATTTGTTCTTTTTTCCAATTTATCTGACATATTGAGAAAAAAAAATCACAATTTTACTGCACATTTATCGCTTCAGGACCATAGGAGGTGTCATAAAATGTTGTCCATAGCTGGCTTTGACTTATAAAAATGCCTATATAAAGATTTACAATAAATCGAATTATCAAATAATTATTTTGTGTACTATTAACAGAGGCTTCAGTAGGGTTTGTGTCACCTGATGCAAGAGCTCATCGTGTCACCAATATCTGTGACACATAGGACATATTCAAGTACTGTAAACATATTTTGTTAAAAATGTATTAAATATATTTACATATTTTCTTTAATAGCATACCGTGGGCACCATTTTCAACTTTACACACATGCCCTCAAAATTAGAAATCTGCTTTGAATTTCAAATTTGAAATCATTGGGATTTAAGTACACCTTGTTCTCCATTGTTCTACCAGGGCATTGATTGATGCAGATGGAGATGCATCTATATACATTACAAGGAATACCGTATTGGTCTGAGTATAAGACTCACTTTTTTCTCCTAATTTAAGTTTTTTTAACTAGGGGTGCGTCTTATAATCAGGTGCGTCTTATACTCGGGACAATACGGTACATGAAAGCATTCACAAGCTGACAGTTTGAAAACCAGCCTCTCAACAAGCCTTGCATCCTAATCCCTCCTCCAGCATCGATTCTGAGCATCCAGGGAGAGTGGGGCTGAGTCACGTTTTTGCCTCAGTTTGCTGCCCCTCTCTTTGTACAAAGGGGATTTAATCATATTTACTTAGCCATCTCTCTCGGGAATTGTAAGGATAAATAAATAGACTGATGTTAGTTGAGCCTTTGAATGCGTGAAGCACTATATAAATAACTAAATAGCAATACTGAATTGAATTATCTATCAATCTACACTTCTAGGCTGTAGTCCAGGAAAGCTCTTGAGCATATTAGGAAGCAAGGAGGGGAAGACTTTTTTTTTTTTTTGAAGCTATGGATAGGTCATTTATTTGTATCACAAGAATTGGAATAGAAGGGAACTGTTCAAAGGGTTGTGCAGTTGAGAAGAGGGATAGAGCTGGACTTCAGAGCGTGGAATTTTCACGGCAAAGCCCCGTTTCATTGACATTGGGTCAAAATGTTTCACCCGGATGAAATCAACAAGACTGCAATGAATTATGCCCAGTTTATGTGGTCTATGGCCCCCATGAGATCTATAAGAACTGGATGTGGATAACATGGAGGTTTTAATGAAATGTGCCAGTATCTCCACCTTGTGTGAGACCTATACAGGCTGGTACAATGGCTATAATTGCTGCAAGCAGCCCCCTTTCAGCCTCTTGTGATTGTGCAAAGGATGGCAGCCATGTGTGTTAATCCTGGTACATACAAGCTATGCCTCTGTGCAATCCCTGATGGGTTGCAAGCCCACCAGCAGCTCAATGCACTTCAGCAGGCAATTGCATAAGGATCACTGAGTGGATGAACTGGTTCCTGTCACAGCGCAATCCTACCCAGCTCCTCCACTTGTGCAGCCAGCGGTGGAGTGCAGAACGGGAGGCTTTGTGAGGGAAAGGCGATTTAAATCCCCTTTAAAAGGGAATACTGTATAAAGGGGATTTAAATCCCCTTTGCCTTCCAAAGCGTCCCGCTCTGCCCTCCACCACTGGCTGCACCAGTGGAGGAGCTGGGTAGGATTGTGCTGTTAGTTTATTTACTGCTGTTTGATCAGTTGGCCTGGAACTTGGAGGTAGGTTCAAATTCATGCTCAGTTGATGGTTAGCTGAGGCAGGTCGCTACTACTCTACCTCAATTGTCCCACTGCAAAATGGAAGCAATACTTTTCCACCTCACAGGAATTCTGTATAGATGAATTTGAGAATGAATTTGAGACACCATGAGATTGTTATAGTAGTGATGTGAAAGCATACAAAGCAAACTCATATTGATCCCAACTTTTTTTAACACTGTCATTCTTAATTTTCCTAACAGCTGACAACAAGGGCAAGCTTGAAAAAGCAACAGGACTGAAAATTTTGCAGATCGGCATGGGGGAGGTAGGTGACTACAGTACATCTCATTATCTAAAACCTTTGAATAATTGTTCTTTTGTAAAATCCTAGATCTCATGGATGTTTGTAAGTGAACTATCTGTGTTATTCATCCTAGGGACTTTAAAAATTCTAATTATTAGACTGTTGCATCAGTTATAATACAATCTCATATTCCACCAACCATACAAGTAAAGCTTTGTGGCCTTTAAGAAATATATTTTCTAACTAATCCGTGTGTCAGGAACAAAATTCCCTAAGATGAACAAAGCAATGGAAGTGCCTGATTATTCCCAACTGGTTTCACTGAAGCTGTTTCATCTCTAGATCCCTAGAGATCTAAATTTGGGGTAGCCTGTCCCTAGATGTGAGCATGAACTCTGTTGATATTTCTTGCTTGTTTTTTGTGCCTTTCTATTTGCTTAAATTTGTAGTATAAATAAAATACTGTACTCTTCTAAGGCATGAGCATCATATCACAGGGCAAAAATGGTACTAAACAGCTCATCATTAATTAATAAAGATACAATCTGCCAGTCCCTGCCATGCACAGCAGCAGGTTGCCGATTCTGATGCGCATTGTATGCGTACCAAGTAAATATTGTGGTTTAGTTCTAAACAATGTCTGCTATTTATGCAGAAGTCTACTCACCCGCTTGAGAGATTCCCCCAGCCTAAGGGAACCCCCCATAGTCCCTCTTACACTGTTCTGGGTGAACCAAGGACTCCTGATGGTGAACCGGTTATTGTAAAGGTCTGAACCAGGCACTTCCCAAGGTCAGCTGATAACTGAAAGTGGAAGTCTACCTGGAAGCAATTCTAACATACAAGACAGATGCCCAGAGTCTGAACATCCTGGCTTGCCAACACACGGGCTCAAACAGTAGGAGAAGAGTGCAGCTGTAGAGGAGCTGGAACCTTCATGCTAGGCTTAACCTTTCCACTGCAAAGTCTCCCAGCCTATTCCACTCTACCTTGTCTTTGCCTTTCCACTAAGGGCAGGTAGCCCATGAGGAAGGACAGGTAATACAAACGTCGTTCCCCCCCAAAGCTGATGCATGCTAAAAAGTAAGTCCTGCTGAGTTAAATATCCCAAATAAGGATGAACAGGACAGCAGCCTTAAAGGGGATTTTCACGGGGACAGTGAGAGGAAGATCAGTCCCAGTCTGCAGTGCAGAGCTTGATACTGCCCAGTGGGGGGACAGACAGGGAAAGCATTGTAATAAGGGGAGGGACCCTGTGCTTTTTAAGATAGGTGCTCTCCTTGTTTGTTAAGGAAAGTAGGTGTAACAGTCTGCACTTACAAGTTCTACAAATATGGTAAGTTCTGTATATATGCATTTAACGTACATGTCTACCCACATATACCTTCGTTGTACATATAAGTCAGTGTTTCCCAAACGTTTTTGAACCGTGACTCCCTTAACCGCTGGCAACCCATTACATTATGTAGATGCCTGCCAATTGGCATTGTACTGTTTTCTGTGCATGCCACCCAGTTTGGGAACCACTGATATATGTGTTTAAATGCAGTTTGAAACATGGAGCGCATTGAAAGTCTTGAAATTATAACATCTGCCTGTCCTCCCAATGTGTTTGAATGGGAGCGTCTCTGTTTTAGGAAGATATTCATTATCATATACATAGAAGCACATAACTCTTAGGCTTCAATCCTAAGCAGGCTTACTTGGAAGTAAATTCTACTGAAATCAATAGCACTGGCTTCCAGATAATGTATTTAGGATTGGGGAGTTAGTGTGAAAACTAATTAATCCTCAAGCATTTAAATAGGTTAGCAACTTTTCAAATGCAGTTCTAATTTTATTGAAGTCAATAAGGAGTGTTCCTCGGACCTTTTCTGAATTGACATCTGTGCTGGAAGGATATCGCAGAGAATTTTCTGCAATTGAGTATATGCCTCCTGGAGACAGACTGTCAGATTATTATCTACCCTGATGTAATTAAGCAAGGAAAACTGAAGCATAGCAGATAATTGTGAAAACACATCTTCAAGCTATAATGCTGCTCTGCATTACAGCTCATAGAAAATTAATAACAGTATCAGAAATGGAAAGTATTCACAGATGCAATGGCGCCTTATTATGTAAGCCTCATGAGATCACAAGTAAGGCTGCTTTCACACATCCCAATAGAAAAAAAAGGAGTGAGCTTGGTCCAGGTGACCCAAATGAGCACTGCTTGCACATACCTGCTGTAGTGCAGCGTACTATATGTGTCAGAGAACTGTCGCTGACATGAGTTGATAACAATATAAAACCAGTCATCTGGACACGAGTGATCATGTTTTAACTTGAACATGGTAATTAGCTTTTAGTATCACAGTATAGACCAGGAGTTCTCAACCTTTGGAGGCCTGGGTACCCCCTATCATGGTCCAATTTTCTGAAGTACCCCCTGCTAATTAACTGCTAATTAATTGGATTCATCAATTAATTAGGTATTAATCGCTAAAAAGTACTAAAACAATTTTAAATGTGAAAAATGTCTTATTTAACTCTCTCTGTACGTGAGTGAGTGTGTGTGTGTGTGTGTGTGTGTGTGTGTGTGTGTGTGTGTGTGTGAGAGAGAGAGAGAGAGAGAGAGAGAGAGAGAGAGAGAGAGAGAGAGAGAGAGAGAGAGATGCAAGGATCTTTTTTTTCTCCAAGTCACAATTCCCAAAATCAGCTCCTCCCTCCCCCACCCCACCAAAGTATGTTTTCCAAAGTACAAAAATAAACCCAAAACCAAAATCAGAGAGACAGAAGGGCTCCAAAAATAATTACAATTTAAAATCCATGTTAATTAGCTGCTGATGGGGCAGATAAGGGGCAGGGCTTGGCGTACCCCCAGCAAGAGGTCCACGTACCCCTAGGGGTACCCGTATGACAGGTTGAGAACCCCTGGTATAGACTAAGCTTTAAAATTATTTGTTTATTTCATTTTCATCCCACCCTTCCTTCAGAAAGCTCAAGGCTTTTTTAATACTCATGAAATCCTATGCAGAAAGTTAATCTTAAAAAGAGCTCCTGACCTAAGGTCACTTACTGAACTTCATCACTGAATGGATTTTTGAACCTGGGACTCTTCAGTACAAAAGTATCATGAATAAAATGCAACTAAAAACAACTTAAAGCTAAAAGGGAAGGCTAAGATCAATGAGACTAGATTAGATAAATGAGTCATTTATTTCAACCAACAGACTGAAAATAATGTATTAATTCATTTAAAAAATGCAAATATATAACATTTACTATGTGGGATTTTCTTGGGGAGGGAAAAGATGGAGTTGAAATATTAAAATATGACTTGCCATTTCTGGATGCAAACATATGCTGACTGCCTGACTTGCGCACCAGTTCAGCTGGGCCCCTCAACCATTGGGCAGCCCAATCCTACACAAGTTGCAACGACCAGCCTAAATGGCCGACCGCTGCATCCTGCACAGGATGTGGCCCATGCCGGCAGGGCCAGGGCTCACCTTGGGGGAAGGGGACTTCGTCCCTTTCCCCCGGTGTAAGCCCCGGCAGCCCCAATGGGCCTCCTCAGATGCATACTAGCTATTTAGCTGGCGCGCACAACCAGGGAGGCTGTGTAAGGCCGGCCCGGCCTGGGAAGGGTGTTGTGATATCAGCACAGCGCAGCACCTATATCCTCACCCCCTCCCAGGCTTGGCCGGCCAATGATCCCCTCCCCTGCCACTCCGGCCCTCACTCCCCATGCCCTCCTGCCGCCCAGCACAGCATCTGCCTCCGTCCAGCGGCGCAGGTAGCAGAGGGCGGCAGTGTGAGTGGTGCTGGCCTCTGCGCCGGCACCACTTAGACCTGAGGTGGCGCAAAAGTGTCTTACAACACTATTGCAACACCTTAGGCCGGCAGAGCACTCGCTCCACCAGCCTATAGTTAGGGTGGATTTCACCCTTAATCTTTTTCATGCATGATACTAAAAAGTAGCTTGAAGCCTCTCTTGTGCTACTTGTTTTACATGCAATTGTGACTAATACAAGATTAAAAAAAAAAACAGAACAAAGCAACTTTCACATTGAATGTACATTTTACCCAATATGGGATTTATATTCACATTGCAATCTGTTCTACTGAATGAGGGTTGCAATCCTGTCCCCACATACATGGGAGTAAGTCTGGCTGAACACAAGAGACTTGCTTCTGAGTAAAGATGCATAGGATTGTGCTCTAAGGTTTAACAAGGTACACATGCCCACATTCCTTCTCCTAAAGGTCTAGCACTCTATCTCGGTTGGAGATCTGGTAAGCCTACCTATCAGTCTTACGTGAAAGTGTCTGTGCATCTCAATCCTGTGCACATTTACTTGGGAGTAAGTCCCACTATGTTCAGTGAGATTTATTCCAATGTAAGTATGCACTGAATTATTTATTTCTGTGATTTAATATACAGTACAGTACTTACATTCCACCTTTCTGCCTGATAGCAGGCATCAGAGGCGTCACTAGGGTGCGCGTCACCCCATAGCAGGGTGCGCGCGTCACCCTAGTGAGCCTCCCCCGTATACCCCCCTCTTACAAATCTTGCCGCGATTTTGGGGGGGCGCCCGACGGACGCCTGCTCCGGGCGCCCGACGGACGTCGCTCCGGACGTCCAACGGATGCCTGCTCCGGACGTCCGACGGGCACCGCTCCGGACGCCCGACAATTTTTACAGCCGGCTCGGGGATGTCTTTCCCAGCCGGCTGTCCGGGGCCTTCTGAGGAAGGCCCGGTGCGCGAACGTTACTTATAACGTTCGTTTGCACATGCGCAGACTGTTGCTGAGGGAAAAGGGCAGCCCTTTTCCCTCAGCAACAGTCTGCGCATGTGCAAACGAACGTTATAAATAACGTTCGCGTACCGGGCCTTCCTCAGAAGGCCCTGGCGTGTCGGCCGGGGAAGACGTCTCCGGAGCCGGGAGCCGGCTCCGGGGACGTCTTCGGGGGCGACGCGTGCAGGAGAGATGACTTGCGCGCGTGCGCTCGTCACCCCTTGCACGCCTCACCCCATGGCGGCCCGCTACCGTCGCTTGACAGGCATCCTGATTGGTTAACATTGGCAGGCATCCTGATTGGTTAACAAGAAGACAGAAGTAATATACTGTACAAGAAAGCATCCATTAAAAAAAAGGAATTTTGACTGATATAAGGTTCTGGGGGAGTGAAGGTGGAAAATGTCCACTCCCCAGGCTGAAATAGTTCAAATTCAAGTGATCCCACTGGGGGGGGGATTTAAAGCAGAAACTGATGTCTCAAAACAACAGAAACGTTTGCCCCAGTCCTGCAAACGCTAAGAAATTCTTTTTATTTTAAACACAAATGTTACAATGACTTCCCAGAAGACTGTTCTATGATTAATACTAATCACACGCCCATCCAGCACAACTGTCTCTGTCACTTATCAAAGTGTTTATCCCTCTTGACTACTGCACAGAAGTAGTATTTTGACGCGTGACGTTGTGACTGACAGGTCGCAGCTTCAGCTCTGAAGCTGGTTGTCTCCTGTAATCTCTCATCTTATCTTCTGATTCCGATACCCTTACATCTGTTTCTGTGCACATTTTTTGCATAAGAAAATGACAGGGAACCCTTGTAATAAAAAGTTATAAATGGAACCTGAAATTCAGAGGCTATCATTTCATTCTGATGCATGTTGCACTCTTGAAACATTGTAAAAAAGCACAATAGTGAAGTGTCATGTTGGTTCACGATTTTCTCTATATGGGAAGAGTGTGTGATTTTAAACTAGCAGAATTGCCAAGTGATTGAGCTGTTGCTATGGTAGCAACAGTGATTCAATTTTTATTCAGTATCATGTAAAAGGAAAGAGAGGAAAGTATGCCTGGTGGCTGTAGGAATTTGTGCATCTTGTTTTGTTTTGGGGGTTTCTTTTTTATTTTTAAAAAAATACCAATGTATGCAACATATGTTAATGTACAGTGCTGTTTGTCTTTGGTCTGTGCTGCACTACTGTTTTTTTGACATAGCCTTCCACTGAAAGAAACCAAAGAGCTAAAAAAAAGTGTGTTTCAAGTGTAGTGCAAAACCTGTTAGCTACATGTTGGAGCACAGAACTGCAAAATTAAAATAAAGAGACTGTTATTTTAAAAACGAAGATGTCATATCAGCCAGATTCACAAAAATGAACTATGTTTATGCATGCTTAAGAATGTGTAGCCTCTGTGGAGTGGCTGCAGCTACAGAACAGCCCTGTGGGGAATATTCCAGGCCCTTTCCTTGTGTTAAAAGCAAAAGATTCTAGCCCTTTTACTTGTAAGAATGAACACCCAGATTTCTAGCACATTGTCTGACTCAAAAGTAAATATTCTCCCACCTTCCTGTGTTCTGGTCAATGAGTGCAAAGGCAAGTTGCAATGACCAGCCTAAATGTTAACTTAAATGTTAAACGTTAAATGTTAAATGTTAAGTTAAGTGTTAACTTAAATGTTAAATGTTAAATGTTAAATGTTAAGTTAAGTGTTAACTGGCAAGCCCCAATTTTGAATTAATTTATGTTATTAATATTTAAAACATATTAAATAAATAACCGTAGTCATATTACGCAATCTGCATTTCTATTCTGGCTGCTCTGTGACGCTTCCCCGATGCCCTTAGGGCCCTCATGGCCAAATTTCTAGTTATGGGCTTGGGCTGAAAAAGTATAAGCTTGGAGTATGTTTTTAAACTTTAAGCTTTATCATAGATGCCATCTCTCCTACTCCTTCGTCTCCACATTGGTCATACATTAAAAATGTTCCAAATGGTTGCGCCTCTTGCCCAGGCCCTCTGGCACTACTGTACTGTATGCAGGCTTTAGACTCGTTCTTTGATTGTCAGATCGGTTTTGCTTTATTCTGCCTTTTGAACACGCATGTCATTCCTATTAGCTTCAATGAGAACTATCTACAACTATAAAAGAAATAACTGACGGCTTAAGGCAATATTTGGCTTTTGATCTCCACAATAAATCCCATTGTTATCAAAGTACTGTTGAAGAGCATTCTCTATTGCCAGGGTGGGGAAGCATGGAGACAGAGAGACACTTTTCTGAGGCATATCTGCCCCACAAACTGGGGTCCGTAGATGGGAGAGATAGCAAGGGATCTCCAGTGGAACTCTTGGTCTCCTGAGCCAAATACAGTTCCCAGAATTCCATGGGAGAAGCCCTGACAGTTAAACTGGTAAAACCAATATAAGTTTTAGTGTAGCTTTCAGTGTGGAACAGACCTCTTGATGAGTACAAGGGTTGTTAGGAGAGGTGAAGTTTTGAGTTAGGCAATAAATGCAGAAAAAGTACAAAAGGAAAAAATGTAAGAAGAGTTAGATATTTCATAATTTATACTTAACTGCCGTTCTGAAAATTAATTCTGATTGTGTTACCTGGTGAATGTGCATTATAGTCATGTGCACTATCATGGGTGTTATAACTTTTTTTCACATACCGCATCTCAAAATCAATCTGTGCAACAGACTAGCAATTGGATTGCTGCATGGCCAGAGCCTACAGAAACAGGACTTGATCCTGAGATACATCTGTATCAAAAATCGTACACACAACCCCACTGAAACTTAATGCAATGTGGTTTGTGAAATGCAGACTTGCATTTGTTGTGAATAGCCCCACATCCCACTACCTCTCAATAGGCTTTCTCCCAGGTTCCTGTGCCAGTCTCATGCGGTAGCTCCTCCTTACTAACCAATGGGAGAGTCTCCCAGGCCCTACAATGTCACAGAGGTGCTGACTTCTCATTGGTCAAAGGGGGTCCCACTGGCAAAAACAGTGGTGGCACAAGTCTGTTGGCTGACTTGCACCACCACAAAGGGGCTGGACAGGTGGGTGAGTGAGAACCATTGGACCCACCCTCCAGGCCCCATAACACCATCTCTGTCCATAGTAGCGGCAGATAGAATGCAGACCTTGCTTGCTTTTTTTTTTTTTTTGCAACAGTGTGCTGACACCATTGTTGGAACCACAAAAGAATGCTGGTAGTCATTATTAGGTGAAAATACTAAAAAAAAATGCTGGCTGCTATTTTAACAGCTAAGAATAACTACAGCATGGAGCAGGGCCCTTGCAGCAATAGCCCCAACACCATAGGCCCAACACCGTTCTTCTTAAAGGAGAGGACAATATATGTATTTGACATATATTTGGACTGGGTGATGGAGAGGAAAATAGGCTACTCTAAGGAAATTTATATTTTATGTTTTTATTATATGTTAAACTTTTTGTTGTATGCCACTCTGAGTGTGTGTGTGTGTGTGTGTGTGTGTGTGTGTGTGTAGATAGATGATATAGATATAGATATAGATATAGATATAGATATAGATATAGATATAGATATATATTAGACATACAAGACACATAAAACATGTAGCGATCCTGGCCTGTGATGAGAAACATATTATTTTGTTATTATTTTTAAGTAAGTTCCACTGATTTCATGGGCACTTACTTCCAAGCAATTATGTCTAGAATCTCTGCCAAATTGTTTATAAGAATAAGAAGATACACTTCAGGCAGTACTATCAAAATCTGTTATGTGTGCATGAAAATTCTTGACACTTTCCCAATCAGGAAACATTGTTTTGTTTCATTTTTCTCTCCTTTGTGAGATGCCATGCATGATATTTGTGTGTGTGTGTGTGTGTGTGTGTGTGTGTGTGTGTGTGTGTGTGTGTGTGTGTGTGTGTGTCCATCTATGTAAGAACTGAGCAGGAAAGATAATGAATTTATTTTATAAATGCTATTGATGTTTTTATGATGCCACTTTCAGCGGGGACATAAAAGGTGCTGATTGTTAAACTGCTAATTTATAGATTCCCCCAAAGAGAATGCAAACAAATTCTGGTGCACAAAAGCTTTGCTCTCCTCTAGATGTTCAATTTTTAATTTCCAGTCCATCTTAGATTATGACGATGAAAAACAATACTTAATCCCTCGTTACCACATGAATAAGTGGAAACTGTCATTTTTCCACCAAACAATAATGGGATTATCTGGAGAACTGTCAGTTTATGTGAAAACATTGTGTTGCCCAAATTTTCATAAAAATTAGCAGTGGATAATATTCAAGATCAGAGCAATGGAAAGAGCAAAAAAAAATCTGCATTCATGGTAATAAATATTCATATTTGTCTGCTCAGGAGATAAAAATCTAATCAAGGGGCTATTGATGCGCTGGCTCTCTCTCTCTCTCTCTCTCTCTCTCTCTCTCTCTCTCTCTCTTTTAAACCAAGATGTTTCATCTAAATTGGGTTTGATATGGAAATTAGTCCCACTCCAAGCCCTCCAGGCCATCAGCATGCTGGGATAACACTAGAGGTGGCCAGTTCATCAGATGTTGCTGCTGGCATCTGCTATTGCAGACAACAAATTGTGTGTGTGTGTGTGTGTGTGTGTGTGTGTGTGTGTGTGTGTGTGTGTGTGTGTGTGTGTGTACAAAGAGAGGGAGAGCGAACATGAAGTTCTCAAGAATCCGCTTTCAAGAAACATGGGATATTTAAATAAATAAATACAGAAACATGTAATTAATCTTCTTCCATCCAGAGCCTGTGTAAGTGTAGGGTTAAAATTATTTGTGGAGTCTTCTCCCCACCCTGCTTTTGTTGACAATTACCATAAATCAGAAGACATTCTGCAAGATGCTTAATGAAATATGGATGATTTAAAAATGGGAGGATAACTGCAATATGTCGCTTTGGGGTGTTTTGCGTTTGCTTGTGCATTTGTGTGCCCATATACAAACACAGCTAGATCCTGAAGAACTGCACCCTTTGACTGCTTTTTGTGCAGCCAATTGAATAGACAATCAGTGTTTAAAAAAATCAAATCTATAAAAACTGTTATACTGCATATGATTTATGCATTCATTTTGAGAACTTTTTGGGTTCTCTTTCAAACAAAATGCTAGCATAGTTAATAATCATATACCCCAAGGATATAAATGGTAATTCCCATGCATTAGTTTAAGGCTACCGGTATAGTACAACAGGCAAAACTTGGTGATAATTATCTCCAGAGATAGAAACTATACTATATATGTTAGAATTCCCTAGGGATGCAAAAATCTATTGGATGTCTCAAGACATTTGTCCTTCATTTTCATAAAAACTTTAAACCAGGGGTGGCCAACCTTCCACCATTAGGACCTTTGCGTTCTTAAGAGTTGTGTAGAAGACTGAATCTTAGCAGCTGCAATTGCTGATGGTGCTGCTAAAGCAGCTGCACCTGCTGAAATGTCCTCACCTCTACAACCATTAAAGGTCCAGGAGCATTCATGTTGAAAGGTTGGACACCCCTGCTTTAAACCTTAGTTTAATATTTACATCCAAAATCTGCAAGAATTATATTCTGGGATAGCAAGCATTCTACCAAGCAAGGTGACAGAAGAGAGAGGATAGATATTTAAAACAAAACAAAACAAAACACACTTTTCCATAGTATTTTACAGTGGAATACTTCGAAATTTAGGACCGCCGGAGCAAGCGCTCCACTGGCCTAGGGTGTTGCGAAACTGCCATAAAGCACTTACGTGGCACCCTGGGGGTAGGTGGCGCCAGCACCACTCACTCTGCTGCTGGCTGACACCCATGCCGCCAGACGCAGGTAAGTGCTGCGCCAGTTGGCGGAAGGGAGTGGGGGGGCTAGGGTGGTGGGGGAGGGGCAGTTGGCCAGCAAGGCCAGGAATGGGAGAGGGATTATTGGCGGCATGCTCCGTCATATCCTAACACGCTTCCTGAGCTTGGCCGGCCTTACATGGCCTCCTTACATGGACATGTGTCAGCAAAATAGCTGCCGTGCATCCAAGGAGGTCCATTGGGGCCACTGGGACTGACACCAAGGGAAAGGGACAAACTTCCCTTTCTCCCAAGGTGTGCCCCAGCTCCACCGGCATGGCCCTGATTCTGCTTTGGATCCACTGCAGCAATATAACTGCTACAGGTCCGAGTCGACCCATAGTGGCGGCTGGGGCTTTCCTCATGGCAAGGGAACAAATGTCCCCTTACCCCGAGGAGAACTCCCACCTGTTAAACTCCCTCATGGGATGCAGCATGGCCCGTGCTGGTGCCGCTGCATTAGCACAGGGGAATTTAATTAAGATTGGGCTGTTAGAAGGACATACCAACTGGAGTGGGCTATGAACAGGCAGAGACAATTAAATGACAAAACTTGGAACTTGGAATTGATGAAAAAAGAAATAGAAAAAGCCTCTTGCAAATGGAGAATTGCCATTATGCTAATTTACCCTTTTTTCCGTCATGAAAGTCGGAAAGTAGAAAAGAGGAGAGTATAGGTTGATGCGTCTTTCGGCAATTGAGAGAGAGAGAGAGAGAGAGAGAGAGAGAGAGAGAGAGAGAGAGAGAGAGAATAATTCCCATATATATGTGGGACTATTTATCTGCTTATTGAGACAATAGGGTTGGTTTTTTTTGCTGCAAAGTAGTTTTAGATGGTTCTATTATCCAGCAGAGTAGTGAATAATATGTATAAGAACCTGCCCTTTTGGTGTACGAATCACTAGTTGTCAAGTTTCATATTAATCATATAATTACAAAACTCTAGATCTAACTATGAAATTACTGTCTGTACAACAGATAAGTTAAAGCAATAAGGCATGGTGTTCTTCAAAGAGAAGCCATGGGTCATTCCGTGTCAAATCAACCAATAAAAAATACATTTTGGAACTTGATGTCACGGATTTTGCTCATTTTCGGTACATTTGTAACTTACCATGAGATGTTTAAAAACTATTTTTTCAGATTTTTTTGTCCATCCGTTTTTGAGATATTGAATGTTCAAAATTGCCAAAAAAGGCCAAAATCCACTTGTCACCATACATTCAAACGCCAGTTACAGGATAACGATGAACGCTACAGACATGGGACAGGTGTCGTTTTAACGCTTATGAATAGGGCTTTCATTTGATATACAACATGACAAAATTGTAAATTTTCAAGAAATTCAAAAATATTCAAATAATATTAATTTTGAAATTTTGAAAAATTGAACTTTTTTAAAATTTTCAAAAAAATCACACTTAAAGGTATATGTCTTGTAGTCAGTCAAAATTTCAAGATGGTATCTCAATGGTATCATACAAAAATTAAATTTTCTTGTTGGCAGTGAGTCAATTTTCTTGTTGACTCGAGTCAAGAAGAAAGTATCTAAAGTGCAAAGAAAAGATGGGGAAGATTAAAAGGACCTACAAAGAATTATTTTTTTTACTTCTGAAGATGATTTAGATGAGAAAAAATGTCACTGTGCTGATTCAGAAATTATTCAGCAACTAAAGGAAAATTTTAAAACTACGAAAATTTTAAAACTTTCTTCTTGACTCACCAAGGGAGGTCAAAGAGGCATTTAAGTGGCTTAAAGCTGTATCAGGGTCCAAATACTCAGACTCCTTTATATGACTAAGACCAGGAATCTCATAATTTTCAGGAGGAATTTCCTTTTCAAGTATATTGTTTTCCATCTGACAAGGCTTCTATTCATGTGTGGTTTAATTTCACTATTTAGTGAAACCATCCAATCAGTTACATTCCTCAAGTCTTTACTAACCCAGTGCCCCCCTGCAACAGTTTTTTGACCACTTATTCTCCTCCATATTTCAAATCATGTAATTATCAAACAGTTAATGAATTAAACTTAATAAAGACTAATAAAGCAGCTTCACAACAAAAATGTCCTAGAAAGCTTCACTAAAAACACACTGTCCAAACCCACTTAAATGCCTCTTTGACCTCCCTTGGTGAGTCTCCGGTGTGCAAGAAGAAAGTATCTAAAGTGCAAAGAAAAGATGGGGAAGATTAAAAGGACCTACAAATAATTATTTTTTTACTTCTGAAGATGATTTAGATGAGGAAAAATGTCACTGTGCTGATTCAGAAATTATTCAGCAACTAAAGGAAAATTTTAAAACTACGAACAGAAGTAAAAAGCTCATGATTTTGATAGTTTTACCAAAAAGCTGATCCTGTAAAAGAATAGAAAGTGAATTCATGCTCTATAAATCTATCTCTATAAGTCCTGTTATAAATTTTTGGATTCATTTCAGTTTACCACCTAATTTTATCAATGTAAACTGTAGAAAAATGGACTTGAGGGGTTTAATTCCTGGTCACTGCCAACAAGAAAATTTAATTTTTGTATGATACCATTGAGATACCATCTTGAAATTTTGACTGATTGACTACAAGACATATACCTTTAAGTGTGATTTTTTTTGAAAATTTTAAAAAAGTTCGATTTTCCAAAATTTCAAAATTAATATTATTTGAATATTTTTGAATTTCTTGAAAATTTACAATTTTGTCATGTTGTATATCAAATGAAAGCCCTATTCATAAGCTTTAAAACAACACCTGTCCCATGTCTGTAGCGTTCATCGTTATCCTGTAACTGGCGTTTGAATGTATGGTGACAAGTGGATTTTGGCCTTTTTTGGCAATTTTGAACATTCAATATCTCAAAAACGGATGGACAAAAAAATCTGAAAAAAATAATTTTTAAACATCTCATGGTAAGCTACAAATGTACTGAAAATGAACAAAATCCATGATGTCAAGGATTTTTCATTGGTTGATTTGACACAGAATGACCCCCATGTTCTTAGAGGCATCTATAAGCAGCTCCCTATGCTGCATGGTACATTTCTAGAATTTGCAGGACCAGGCATGTGAGTGATCTGCATACCCATGGTACAATCTGGGGTAAGTACAACATTAATATGTGATATAGGACAAGCTTAGTGAATTATTCCCAATAAGCTTTTTCCAGATTTGGCGCTGTACCAGGAGACTAGTGTTATCAACAATCAGCTACGTTTTTGCAGAAAAGGGAAGGAATGGAGATTGTGTTCTGTTCTCTTTGCTAAACTGGGCATGAAAATACAAATGAGACTTTCAAACTTGGGGCATCTTTTTTCCCACTGTGCTGCAATTGTTTCTTTCCATCATAGCTACAGCAATATCTCTGTCAACATTCAGGTTGTCATGCAAATAAGTTATTGATAAGTAAGTTGATTCAGGATAAAAGGGACAGGGAACATCTATTGGCAAGCTTGGCATCTTTGCTGTACAGTCTGTGCTGGCATCACTATCTAGAATCTTTTTTTCAGAGTTTCTCTTTCTAATGATTTCCCTTGACAACCCAGCCTAAAAAAAAAGGAAAGTAATAAAGGCATGTGGTGTGTAGAGCAGATGGCTCAGCAGCTCCAACATACAGGTGTCTGGCACGCAGGTGTTTAATTTTGTACTTGGTAGGTGCACAGCCATAGCCAGATATTTTGCAGAAGTTCTCTGAAGTAGAGTAGAAGCCGTTGTCCACAGAACCCAACACATCTGCCAGGGATCGCTAGTAACTTCAGGGAGGCCCACCAGCTTGGTGCAACATCCTGCCTGCCTTCCCATCAAGTCTGTTTCGGAGCAACTGAATTTGTCAAGCATGTGAGTCCTTGCAACAGTGTTCTTCCTATTTATCTAGCAATTTATACCTTGCCTTTCTGTCCCTGAAGACTCCACCACCAAGGCAGCTTACATCACTTAAAAAATACAAATGCACTAATAAAATCATTAAAAATACATTAAACAAAGACCACAAAGCAATAATATCACAAGCAATAACTCCTCTCTTAAGATTACGCCTGCCTCTCTCTCTCTCTCTCTCTCTCTCTCTCACACACACACACACACACACACACACACACTCACACACACACACACACACACACACACACACACACACAAAAAGAAATACATGTGGGATATTAATCTGTGAGATGAATAAATCCTTATCTCAGTCATCACATGTAGTAAGAAAACAATGCTAACAAATTTGGCCCAGGCAGAGGGACTCCTTAGTCTTTTACTATGACACTAACAGCGCAATCCTATCCAACTTTCACTACCGGTGTAACCAGCGGTGCAGCGAGAACGGGAGGCCCCAGAACGGAAAGGGGATTCAAATCCCCTCCAAAGGGGGATTCAAAGGGGATTTAAATCTCCCCTCCCCTCTCCAAAGCCTCCTGCCCAGCCCTCCTCCGCTGGTTACACCGGTGGTGTAAGTTGGATAGGATTGCGTTGTAATCGTTTCTGTTTATTTTTTTTAACCTTCTGCACACCATGTTGTTTGGGCTTGGATTAGACTTTAACCCAAGCCACCTGCTGCTCTTTAATTTTTCATACGTCTTCAAGTTCCTCTAGATTTGTGTTTAAATCATAGCTTGCTAAATGATGGGCTTTTCTCTCTTTTTTTAAAGGGTTTTAATGCTTGAGAGGATAAGAATTTTGAAAGAAGTGCTAGAGGTAAATAGGCTGGCTTGTGCCACCTCTATATGATTTTCCTAGTGTGCAGCTCATCTCTAATCATTTCCAGCCTGAAATCTCTCTGCACCTTAAATTAGGCAAAGAAAGCTAATTTTGTCATGTGGTTGTCTGGAGCATCCTCGTGTCAGGGGATAGGGATAAAGTTACCCTCCTTTCGCTGTGAAGGGCAGCTAAGCCCTCATCAGGCCCAATAGGGTATCTTTAATTTTATGTATGTGTTTTTCAAATGTATATACTGCCCTTCCTGCAAGGAGCTCAGTGTGGTGTATATGACTCCTACTCTTCCTTTTATCCACACAACAATCCTGTGAGATAGGCTAGGCTGATAGTCCATTTGGTAACATAGACAGGCTTGCAGGAAAACGAGGCCCCAATCCTAACCCCTTCCTCACTGATGCACGCGCACCAAAGAGGCACACACTGCATCCTTTGGTGGGGGGCAGTCTTCGAGGTCTCCTCAAGGTACGGGGATTTTAATTCTCTTATCTTAGGGAAAGCCTCTGCTCTCCCTGTGGGTCTCCTTGGTTCTATGCCAACTATTTTGCTGGCACAGAATTGAGTAGTGTATTGGCAGTGGAAAGGGAGAGGGCGGTGCCGGTGAGCGCAACAGGATTCTGGCACTCCCGTGTTCCGCCTGTGGAGCACTTTTAATAGGATTTTTCCGCCTGTGGAGCACTTTTAATAGGATTTGGCTGTGGGTAAGCTATGTATAACCACATGGAGCCTGACGAGCCTTTTCTTACCATCATAAGGGAATATGAGGGATACTGCTAAAGGTGCATCTAGTCCAGCATCTTGTTTCCCTGAATGGCCAACCAAATGCCTCTGGGAAGTTCACCAGCAAAAGGTGAAGGCAATAGGGCAGGAATGGTGGTCTGGAGGTTCAGCTGCCACCTTGCCTGAAGAAGCTAAGCAGAACTAGCCTTGGTCTCACTTTGGAAGAGGGATGAAATGCCGCTGATGGAGTTCCGGAGCCGACAGAGCTTCGGAATGGAATGCAGAGGAGTGTGGGCTGTGGAGTTATCAGCTGGCAAAAATGGGTAACAGCTTGTGAACCCATCTGAGGCTTGACTGTGGTTGCCTGTGGAGGCTTGGAAGGCAAGAGCCGTGAGGTCAAAACGACAACTGCACTATGAAGGGAAACATCTTGAGAAATGGAGGGTCTTATGAGTTTTTCTCATAGAATAACACTGTAAAAAACCCAATTTGAAATAATGGGGGTTTATGGTCAGCCTGTCTATGTAAACCACCTTGAGTCTATGAGAAAGGTGGTATATAAATATTGTAATAAATAATACACTTCTCCCACCATTGCTCCTCTGCAATGTGTAGACAGAAGCACATTGCCTCTGAACCTGAGGGTAGCATAGAGTGATCATCACCAGAGAAGTCAACCTGGTCTGGACCAAGACCCCCCTGGCACCTGAGGCAGCATTGCATCCCCTTTACCTGGTAATGCATCAGCCCCTCCTCCCCACAATCTCTGGACTGGATAAGGAAGACATGGACATAGCAGGAGGTCTGGAAGAGAGAAGAGTGTGGTCGCTGTAGCTCATCATTCTCCTGTCCTGCACACTTCCACTTCTGTTTCCCATTCAGGAAGTGGGGGGGGGGGGAGAAGAAGGAACAAGGGAGGCAAGTGAGTGAATGAAAATTGATGCCCCCTCCCGCCAACCTACTGCCTGAGGTGACCACCTCAGCTGGCCTCAAGGGTGGGCCGGCTCTGAAGTCAGCCTTTATTAGTAAGTAGAAAAGAGGAGCTTAAACAGTTTGTTAAATGTGGTTGGTGAATAGGGTGTGCTCCAGAAGAGTGAGCAAGAGTGACTGGCCAAAACCTTGCTGTTCATGCTAACGCAGGGTTGCTGATTTAGGACTACAGATATGACTCAACAACCCCTGAAACAACTTCATCATTTCCTGTCTGTATAAACAAATCCTGGGGAGTATGTCAATCAGTTAATTTGAATGTCCTTGTTAAGTCAGTACAGAATCTCCATTCTCTAAGCCAAAACTGGCAAATAGCTTCCTACATACAAAACAATCTTCCTTTCATCTTCCATCCAATACCAGCAGCACAGGGGTAACACTGCTGATGGTGCAGTTTGCAGGAAGAGCAAATTACCCCCACTGTGATTAAAGAAGGTTTTCCCCCCTTCTATTCCCTACTCAGGGTTCAGTCCAGCCCAACTCAGCACAAGTCAGGCACAACTGAGGCCCAAGTGTGGCGTAACTGTGGCCTAAGATAGGGCTGAGTTAGGCTGCAGCTATGCCTGAGGTAGGCAGGAGGCAAGAGCAGTGGGCCAGCACAGGCAGGCAGGCTCCTGTGGTAAGGTGTCAGTCTTGTGGAAGCGAAGAGCCCCCTCCTGAGCTCGTCTGTGTGCACCTACCACAGCTGCTGCAGCGTTCGCAGCAGATGGGCAGCCACAGGTGGGCCTGCAGGCACTGGGCGTGCGACAGTCAGCTGAAGGTTGTGCCAGTGCCAGCTGCCCCAGGGCACCCTGTGCATTAGCCACCTGCTGCAGGGGGGAGTGCCACAGCCCTCCTACCTGCAACAGGTGTTGCCACCCCCATGCCATGTTGAGGCTACACGTGGGATTGCAGGGGGGGAGCGGGGGATGGAAGGGAAGGAGGGGGGTGGGAACGTCACACACAAGGGGGTCTCATGATGGCTGGAACTGCCTCTGACATGACTTGCCCGTGCGCTGCCTGAAGCCCTGGGCCTCCAGGGCCGTGGCTATGCCCACAAAGAAGGCATCCCAGCGTGCCTTCTGCTCTGTGCCCCGGCCAAGACCGAGAGATGCCTTGGGCCTGTCTGCTGCGAGCGGGAAGGGCTCACGCAGCTCATCACACCCCCAGATGGGGCGACGTCGGTGCCTCGCGGCAAGCGCTCCGGCGGGGTGGGGGGTGGCCAGCTTCCATCATCAGGGAGTGGGAGGGGAGGCAGACACACAGGCAGGTGGACAGGGGGTGCTGGGGAGGGACACGGGTGGGTCAGAAACAGACAGACAGCAAGGCTGGTGGGAGAGGGATACAGGGAGAGGGGTCTGCAGAGACCAATAGGGACACAGGGGTCACTTCACAGATGAAGGCAATGCAGGAATGGGCGCTTCTTATGCAGACGGACCTTGGGCGGAACGGACGCCATTGACGGGTGGACCGTGGGCGGAACAGACGCCGTTGACGGGCGGACCATGGGTGGGTGAGAGCCCCGGTTGCCGAAAGGGCTCTTCATGGACGTGGCGGATGCGAGAGGATCCAGTATGGGCGCCATGTCGCCTGTCAGTGTTTGCCTGCCTGAGAGACCCCCCAACTCCCCACTCCCCTCTGAGCCCTGAGGGTCTGGCAGCCCCCCTGCTGTGGTCTCCCTGGGAAGGAAGTGGCAGTCCCTGGATGGGATTCATGCAGGGGCTTGTGTGCTGGGCGCTGTCTCTGTGTGTGGGGGGCAATGCTTGTGTAACACTGAGCACAAGGGGGCTCTGCCCGAGGGGCATCTTTATTGTTCTGGAACGGTAGCAGAGATGGTCAGGCGAGACTGCCAGGGGTAGTCACAGCAGCCAATCTGAAAGCAGCAGCACCACCACCACACGTGCCCCATGGACCTGGAGATGCAGTCTCTTCCCCTGTGGAACCACAGCCTGCTCCATAGAAAGGGGAGGGACAGCAAGTAGGCAGCCAGGGAGGTGGAGCAGCAGCAGCAGCTGAGGAGGGTTGCAGGGCTGGCACCCTGACCTCTGGCAGCATCGAGGCAGACGACAGTGGGGCACCCTGCCTGGAGCCCCAGGGGTGCTCCCAGGAAGGTAGGTGGTAGTGGACGTTCCTGGGGAGACAAGAAACAAGAGGGAGTTACATGTCAGCTGGTGTGTGTGGTAGCAGTCGCCAATGAAGACAAGCCAGTGTGTCGGTTGCAAAAGCCTGCAGGGAGAGATCAGATTACACAGCTGCTAGGTATAACAAGCTTGTCACAGTGTGAGGAGCTTACCTGGACGTCAGAAGGGCATGATCCTGCAAAGGACAACAGTGAAGGAGAGAAAACACAGCACAACTACATACATGGCTAGCACATCATAACTGACCTGTTGTAGACCCTATGGGGGCAAGGCTGCGGGTTAGTAAACACACCTTTGTTAACAGGCAAGTCACATTTACACAAACATATATTTGTCTGCTCACATGGCAATGGGCAGCTATCAGAGGACACATTGGTAAAGAGGCAGCTATCATATATGTGTGCTGACAGGCAGAAGTACTACATAAAGGCGAACACAGGCAGAAGTCATACATATTGGCATGAAAAGGCAGAAGTCCAACATTATGGCAAACACAGGCAGAAGTCCTACGGTATGGCTTACACAGGCAAAAGTCCTACATATAGGCATGAACAGGCTAAAGTCAAACATATATTGGCATGAACAGGCAGAAGTCATAACACATGCCATCCCAGACCCTGTTCTTACCTGCTGGTGTTGTTGCCTGTGGGGGGGGGGAGAGAGAGAGGCTGGGAGAAAGACATGGGTTAGCAAATGCTTGCAAGGAGGCAGCTGCCCAGGCACAGCTGTAAACAGTTTGGCCACAGCCTGAACAGCCCTCTCTGCCCTAGAGGGGGGCAGAGAGGAGAGGAGGAGAGAAGTGGGGTGTTTGTGAATTTTGCCCTCCACCAACAAAGTCCCACTTTGTGGCTGCTGGGGGACAGGACCCCACGCCATGTGCTCAGAGAAAGAGAGAGAATGGAGGCCTGGGGCTGGGCTTTTGTGGGAAAGAGGCTGGGTGCGGCTGGCTTCGGATAGGGTAACTATCTGTGTCCATGTCCAGAGTTATGCCACAGCTATTCCATCCTAACTCAGGCATAACTCAGGAGTAGGGTGTTAGAACGTTTCAGGAGAGGGCTGGAGTGGGTAAGGTAAAATGGTTCCTATGGGTCTCCTCGAATTTATGTCCACCCTTTTGGTCGACATAAAATTTGTGTCAGCATTTGTGTTGGAGGGGGCGTGTCTGTGCTTGCCAGGGTCTGGAATCCAACGTTAATTGGTTTCTGCCCCCGTTACGCCCACGGTCTGCCCCTGGTCCGCCCACTTTTATGTCGACTTTAGGTCTGACTTATGTCGGCATCGGTGGTGCGCATGCGTGTCCGTTCTTCATCCGTCGGTTGTAAATTCGACATAACTTAGACATAACTTCGACATAACTTCGCCGTAAATGGTCGCATTCCAGACATAACTTCGACATAAGCGACTTATGCTGAGTTTATGTCTGACTTGTGCTGCTTAGCCCTTGCATTGGAACGGGCTGTAAGTGGAACAACAGTCTGTCCAGCTCTTATCATTCACTTCACTCGTCTGACAGTTAATTAACTGCTGGTTGATTCCAAAGCTTCTTCCCCCCACCTTTAATGTTATGATGCCGGGCTGGTAACATCTCGCCCCAATCATAGAGGGAGCTATCTGTGTCCATGTCCAGAGTTATGCCACAGCTATTCCATCCTAACTCAGGCATAACTCAGGAGTAGGGTGTTAGAACGTTTCAGGAGAGGGCTGGAGTGGGTAAGGTAAAATGGCTCCTATGGGTCTCCTCAAATTTGAGTCCACCTTTTTTGTCAACCTAAATTTTGTTCCGTAGCTGTGCTTGAGGGGGCATGTCGGAGCTCTCCAGTGTCTGGACCTGGACCCAAATTTGTAACCGCCCCCATCACTCCCCCGACATGCCCCCGACATGCCCACTTTTAGGCCAAACTTAGGACGGAATAGCTCTTAGGCCGAACTTAGGACGGAATTGGTCAACTTTCCTTAATCCGTCCTATGTCTGTCACAATTGCTGCACAAATTCGGCCTCAACGGCACAATTCAGTCCTAACTTCAGCCTAAGGCACTTAGGCTGCTTTTGTGACTGAATTGTGCCGCTGAGGCCTTAGGCTGGACTGGGCTGCCCTTCACCTTGTGTTAAGGATTTGTGAATTGCCTGTGACTTTGCCTCCAAGAACAAAAACGTCCTTTGTTTTTATTTGTGCCATCTGCAATGACAGCTCTCTTCATTCCTCAGTGAACAACAGCAGCAAAAGCTCTACCCGTCGTGGACAGCTCAGTTCACTCTGCCAACACAGACTTCACTGAAATGAAGAGGGTGTCCTTTGGCAAAGTCCCTTCAGTCCCAGTCAGTAGTTCAGGCCACGCTGCGCCCTTTTCAGTTGGCAAGGAGTACTAGTGCCCAAGGAGACGCAACATTTCTTTCAATCAATCCCACTGAGACAGCAAAAGTACTTTTTACCAAACGTGTGTTGCTTCTTGTTCACAACTTGCTTCTTCCTGCCCCAGGATATCCCATTCACTGTGTACACATAAGTACAGTATATGTTTCACTTTTCCTAGCACTTTGCTTTACCTCTTTAAGAAAAACTGATTCACTCTGGGCGGAACATTGCTTCAGAGGGAGACACAGTGAGGAGGCTCCCTCCATCAGTCTGGTTGGGACCAGCTGCCGTTTGGCTTCTCCCCTCCCAGAATTGTCTCCAGCAGCAGCTGTTCCATCTGAAGGAGAGGTGACATTCAGGTCCTCTCCATTGGCCAGGCTAGGACCACTTGCCATTTAAATCCTCCTCTTCCAGAGTAGTCTCATGCAGTGGTCTGAATTTGCTCCTCCTTCCCCCCCTTCCCTCACTGTCTCTTTTCACTTTTCTATCATGGCTCCTTCTCTCCCTCTTCCCAGCCTGGTTTTCCTGATCTCCTCCCCCCGCACCTTTTCTCTCCTTCCCTCTAGGTTTCCTGGACTGGCTGGCTGGTGGGCATGCAAGCACTTTCTCCTCCCCACCAGCTCATCGGCTTTGCTTCCACAAACCTCTGGGACCAGAGATGGGTAGTGAAGTTGACAGAGCTGGTAGGCAGGAAGATAGGGGAGAAGAAGGAAAGTGGAATCACCCCAGCAGACTAGAGAATCACACCAGAGTGTGGCTGTTGCCCCGGCAACAATCCAGCCCAACCTGGAAACACTGATAGGACGTCTGTGTCAGAAGCAGCCAATGAGGTGCTGGGGGTGGGGAGTAGAGCCCTAGGAGGCGGGGGGGGCAAGATTGCATCACATTCTTCAACTCTGTGTTTTCAAAGAGCTCAGCACAGAGGTCATAAGTGCACGGAACCAGAGACTTCTGGTTCAAGTCCTGACCGATCATGACATGATTATTTTTCTTACTCTGAACTTTCAACATTGAACTAGAACATTGAAGGAGTCAAACTAGATCTGGTATAGGAGATCCATGATCAAAATTTTATGCTTTCAAAATCAAACAAAAAAAGCAATCTTAGTAGGAATCCTGGAGGAAGGTTTTGTAACCCGTTTCCCCAGCACCATTTTCCCTATTAAAATCACCCTTTGAAGCCGCTATATAACCTATAGAGGAAAAACATATGGGTACCATACAGTTACCTGTATGTTTTTCCCTTGGGGAAAATAGTTTGGGGAGAGGACATTTTATTTGGGGAACTAACATAGGGAAAAGGATTAACCCCTTCCCCTCATCTTCCACCACTGTGACCTGATCCAATTCATATGCATACCTGCCTCCCCCCCCCCCCACAGAACTGCTATTAACTTCTTTAAACACAACAGAGATTGTGATCATGTATCGCCTGCATCACATCTAGTTTGGCCCTGGACATCTTACAAATTCTGTCTAGTAAAAGCTAAGCCTGGCTGCTTCTTGAGCCCATCTCTCAAAGTCTCTGAGATTGTGCTTACATAATAGTAAATTAAACTGCATCTCCACAAGGGGGGAAAAAGAATTGTGCCTCAGAGATTGTTTATTTGAGATGTTATTAACTGCCCTGAAGTTCTTTACTTCTGGCTAGAAATAATGTGGTCAGCATTTACTGCCAAGTATAAAATCAGCTAGAATAGAAACTCCTGCGCAATCAGTGTTACCACAGGGGCGTTAGTAATAAAACTAATCACTCTTCTCTAATAGTTCTCACTCGGCCAACCTGTGCTTCTCATCAGGAATTACCTGACCTCTGTACAAGGCAATTGTTCAAGTAGAGAGATTAGTTAATAGCCTGTGGCATCACAGGTTATGGTTTGTACAATCATACTCAGAGAGACTTGGCGCCTGATTTCACCCCAAAACAGTTCTTGATGCTGAACTCTTTAGCAGCACATGTTCTGGTTGCAAAGCATTGACATTTGAGATTATCACTTCTATTTAAAAATGGCATGATGAGATATGTATAGAAATCTGGCAACAACGTGTGGACCATGTTACTGGCTCTTTGTTTTTACTCTCTGTGTCAGTCTAAATTGGTAGTTTAAACAGGACGGGCAACCCAATCCTAACTAACTATCCGTCAGGCGGCCCAGGGCCGCCCGCTGGATCCCATACTTGCTCCGGGCTGCTCTGGAGCGGCCCGGAGGTCTACTTGGGGAAAAGGGACATTCTTCCAAACGTTCGTCCCAGTGGGCCTCATCGGATTTCCACCAGCTAAATAGCTGGCAAAAGTAAGAGGAGGCCGTGTAACAGCCGAGCTGGCCCAGTGGGAGACGGGTATATGGCGGATGCCATCCCCGCCCCCTCCTGGGCCGGCACGGCCAATGGCCCCCCTCCCTCGCTGCCCAGACCGCCCATGTGGCCGCCGGGGGATCCCTTACCTTCCTCTGGCGGCTGCATGGGAGTTCCGACGCCGGAGTAAGGGCTGCCGGCCTAGCGCCGGCAGCCCTTACTCGCGAGTTGTCACAAACGTGCTTTACGGCTGGGATTCCAGTTTGGAATTCCAAGCACAGCTATGGATCTGAGGACAGCTCAAGGCTGTAAATCTCAACAGCCCCTCCCAATCACAGTATGCTTTTCCAGGTAATGATGGGAGGGAAAAACTGGAAGGAAACATATTCACCTGTTTCACATGCCATCCAATTCTAGCATGAAAAAGCAGTCAATTTAGTTCTGGTCATTAACATTTTCTAACATCTTTGTCTTGCTCTATAAGGCAAGATTCCATCTCTCTCCCCTCTCCTCCTGATAAGCTCTGCGGAAGGCTGAAGAACAGCTTAACTACTGTTGAACGAAAGAAAGAAACAAATTGTGAAACATTGAGTTCACCAAATAATGTAGTTCTTTACTGGAAAAGTATTGTCTACTCTTCCTAGACATTCCTCATTAGTTCTGTGGTCAAGTGTTATCATGAAAGTCTGTACCATGTTTTGAAGCAGTCTAACTTTGAAAGTAATTAAAAACATAGTGAAATATACATCAAACAGCGCAATCCTATCCAGCTCCCCCATTGGTACAGCCAGTGGGGGAGGGCTAAATGGGAGGAGGCCCATTTCCCTTCCAAAGCCTCCCGTTCTGCCCTCTCCCACTGGTTGCACTGGTGGGGGAGCTGGATAGGATTGTGCTGTAACTGTATGGAATCATCTTCACAAATATGTTCAATCACAAAGGACACCAAAATGTCACCATATTGTCAGTGCTAGGTTACAACATTTGATATTCTGCCATATGTTTTTTATACTTCCCTTACTAATCAAGAAGAATATACTATTCATAATGGTGCTTTAAAATGAAAAGAAAAAAAGATGTCCTTTTCAGTAATATCTTTATACTATAGTGTTAAAGGTAATGCAAGTACATGCTTGGGCAATTGGTGTATACGGCCTGTAATAAACTGCTACTTGTACTACCTATTTGTAATCAAAACACTGCAGGCTCTATTTTGACAGTATGCACTTCAACACTTTGAAAAATGGCCTATGCTCGCACAGCTTAGAGAAATCCCTGCAACTCCAAACATAGCAAATTTCTATTAAATTACATTATTACCTAGCAATATTTACTGTATTTGCTGTTTAGAGAAAAATATAATTTATTGTATATTGAAACACATCATGCTGTAAAATGTGTAATTATTTTTATAGCATATAGTGCGTGAACTGCCTGGCACTGGGCTCTGTGCACAGAACTGAGCTGTAATTACTGTTTACCAGTCACCAGGCCTCAGTGCTTTGATCTCATTAGAAGGGTCAGGTCAAATTAATATGACAGGGGAACAACTTCAGAGTTTTCTAGGGAATGTATCAAAGGATGGTAGTGATGATTCCCAAGGGTGACTCACACATATATTTTCTGACAAGTACAACATTTTGCTCGGTCTTATGACATTAAAAAGAAGCAATGAGTGCAATAGATGGGTTTCACCATACCATGAGTTTATGCTTCACTCCGTAGCATATGGAATTCACTGTACCGCACACGTTCATTCTTGAGCTGCAGAGAAACACATCAGGACTGGTTCAGTACCGTCAGTTCACACTGTGTAGCAGATCCCTTGGGGACACCATAAATGGGTGCTGTTATGATCATAAACATGTCATTAAAAAAATCTGTTTTGTTGTCTGGTTTGCTAATCGCAGATAGCCTTCCGGCAGTAATACACTGAATAAGCAGTGGCTACCAAGTTCATCCCAATGGACAAAATCCTGAAACAGATTAGATAATAAAAGGATATATTTTACTGGATTGCCTTAAGTGCTATAGACGAATATGACATACTAGTACAGTATGTGTCACATCTGACTGGTGAGGAGTTCTGTGACTTACCCCTATACCAAGCTAAATTGGTCTGATAAAATATTCCGTTTTAGCTACATTGCTGGTCCTGCAATTATAACCCACATTGTTTTCTTGAGATTTTTCAGCAAAGTTGCATGAATACTGTTTTTTTCCCCTACAAATAATTCTTCCATCCATCCATCCAAATACCGTGATCATGTTTAAATTTGCTAATGGGCCAGCTCAGAATTCCTTGTAGCCATCAATTTAGTTGCCAGCTGATTTTTTTCAGATTACAAACTGTATTTTAAATATTTGCAAAAGGAGGAGAAGCTGATTCATTAGTTGCTAATGCAGAGGTACACTTTCAAAAGTCTTACAGCGCAATCTTGTCTAGAATTTACAGTGGCGGAGCACTGCTCCACCAGTCTAGGGTGTCGCAAATGTGCCACAAAGCACTTTGCAGCACCCAGCAAGTAGGCAGTGCCAACGCCAAGACCAACACTGCTGTACTTGTCTCAGATCAAGTGGAGCGCCCGCTGGGGAAGGTAGGTTCCCTACTGGGTGGTGGAGAGGCGGGAGAGGGCGGAATGGGGCGTTCCAGGAGGGGGGGTATTGGTCGACTGGCCCTAGAAGGGGGAGGGATCGCCAGCAGTGGCTACATCAAAATATTATCCCCCTTCCCAGGCCTGGCCACTGTTACAGCCTGCTCGAATGTGCGTCAGCAAAATAGCTGGCTCATATTCAAGTAGACCCATTGGGGCGGCTGGGGCACTACTTGGGGTAAGGGGAAGAACTTTCCCCCAATGAGTGCTCCAGCTGTGCTGGTGCTGAGTCCCTCGCTGCAGCCTACCTAGACCAGATTGGGCTGCCCAGGTAAGACTGTGCCAGCACACAACTGCTTAGAGTACAGTGTACCAAAAACAATACTGTCAGTGTGCAGACACAAAATGTGACGTTATATCCATTTTTCATCAAAAATTACAATGACCGACAGCACAATCCTGTGTAACCTTGCACTGGTGTAACAGCAGATGCACCAGCGTAAGTGCACTTACACCGGTGCATCTGCTGTTACACCGGTGCAAGGTTACACAGGATTGCGCTGCGAATCACATTAGGCTGCAAGCAGGTGCTTTGGTACAGATTTTTATGATCCAGGATTAAGTCCGGTTAGACCTATAAATAACTTAAGCTAATATACCTTGTAGTGCATTCAAGTCTAAACAGTTTTGTTTCTTGCACTTACATTCAAATACAATTCTTTAAGTTCATGATACCCTGTTTTGAAATTACAGGAGACAGGGCTGAAACAACAGGAGTGGATGATTGCCTTCATGCCTTGCTTGTAAGCTTCCCAGAGGCATCCAGCTGCTCACTGCTGGAAACAGCCTGCTGCTGGAATAGATGGACCTTTGGTCTGATCCAGCAAGGCAAGACTTACACTGCAGCTTTGCTGTTTGAATATTTCTCCAATATTTTTCCATGTTCATTTGAATAAACCATTTCACTATACTAGCAACGTTTTAGAGCATATGTTGTACCTGTTCCCAAAATAATTGATCTGTGCTGCTTGTATCAGTGGATGTGCAACACTGATGCCATGTCATTTACTCTCTCCGTCACAGCAGAGAGGTAGCTTTCCATGTGCAGCAAACTCCTTCATTTCTGGTTTGTATGTTTGTATAGCAAGTTTATTGTTAAAAACCAGAAGTGCTAATCTCCAGCATATAATCAGTATAACAAGTTCAAATACATAGTCTGTAAGCATTATCACCATGACAATCACATTTCCATCCACAAATTCTTGCTTGAGGTTCCCTGCTGCTACAACAAAGCTGCCATTTGGGTAACTGTAGATTGTCTTGAGCCATGATAGATGTTATACGTTTCATCCCTTTCAAGTGTCTTTGGGCCCCAGCACCAAGCCAGTTCCTTTTTCCATGTAACCATGTCTCAAGCTCTCATACCGTGCACAAGTAGCTGGAAGCCAGCAAAATTCTGCTCTTTTTGGTGTCAGAAGGACTTGAAACCGCAGTCAGATAACTCGGACCTGAATTGGCAAGTTGAGGGATCTCAGGAAGAGATTTAGCTTTTGCACCACCAAACAGCTGCAGAGATACCTGTGGAACCAGCAATAGGTGATCTCCTCTGACCCTATGAAGGTTTCCAGGTTTGGCTTGCTGCTCATCAGTACAACCGTGGGACTCTGCTCTGGGTGTTCTGTGCTAGTTACAGACCGTCTTTGTTTTTGTCTCCTTCTGCCTCTATCTTAACTCCACAGGTGCTGGGTCTGGTAGCTGCTGTGATATTCAGAGGAGCATAGCCAGGTTAGAACAGGTGTCCATGCAAGATCATTTAAGCACTCTCACCTTGATGCATGCTAATCACAACAGGAGTAATAAACTCTCCACTGAATTCTTCTCACCTGAAGGCAGCTGACCTAGTTTGGAACCTGACACCACTGAGGCCCATGATCTTTATTGTGCACCAAAAACTTGAGGATTTTAAGAGACCCACTTGATTGAAGAGTATGCCAGCTTTATCTCATTGCAACGTTTCATGGGCTTCATTTTTCTAAGTACTACCAAATGCAAAAAGGTTCGCCCTTTGCCTTGAAGACCCTACCAAAGAAGAAGAGGGGACGGCACAGGAGCGTAAAGGAAAGCCACTGTAGTGGAGATGTAGATATCAAACTGAGACATACACATGGGTGCTCTGTCCAATGCCTTATCCAGTCCAATGCCTTATCTACTGTGGAGCTTATTACTGCATTCACTGTTGTTATCCTAGCTCAGTATCGTTTCTACTTTGATGAACGTTTTTTCCTTATCACTTTTTTCTTACTTCTGCTTATGGCCGAGTTTGATGGGTGGCTGCCTGCCAGTCCAGTCTGAATCCTTCAGCAAAACTAAAATGTCTTCTTCCTAGACCTGAGACTTTAGTTCCCTAAACTCTATGTTCTTTTTTTCCTATTTGCAAAGTAGATGAATAAGTTGAATGTGTTGAGCAGGGAATATTTTTCAGTTATGTTGCTGGAACAGGAGCACGTCATGACCCTGAATATAATCTAATTTGCCAAGGAGGTGAATTTAGTTAACTTGTATGAGTCCTGACCAGCTCAACGTAATGCCTCTTGCCACTTCCCCCTCATGACCTTAACACCTTAGATGCCCCAGGACACCAGGGAAATCAGAATGCCATCTTTACTAACGGTTAGGCTGTAGCACTTTACCATGAACTACAAGGGGGCGGGGTTATCTCCACCGCCGCACCCACACCGCATGTCCTTGGTCCAGGGCTGAAGCTGGATAAGAGTAGTGGAGAGCTGCCCACACAGAGCTCTTGCACCAATGGTTGCAATAAAAGACTGAAGGGTTTGTGTAGCTGCTTGTTGCTCATGGATCTCAGTTTGTCCTTGCCTAAGAAGTGGAGGACTCAGGTGGCCAAACTTCTTTGTAAGTTCTGGGTGCCTAACCTGGCCCATCATTATCACTGCTCCTGGGGCCCGGTGATGACAGATGGGTCTGAAACTAGGGTGGTGGAGGTCTGGCATTGGATCCCCAATATCGCAGTCTCCTTAGGTAGAATGTCATCAGCCAAACTCTAGCTGTCGCTCAAGAGCAGCTGTATCTAATGTACCATTTTGCCATGAAATATCTGTTGACTCCCCAGGCTCCCCATTTGAGCCAGAAGTTAGAGTTGCCTATGGGCATGCCTATGGGTGTGCTTGGGTCTTGACATAAGGAGCTACTGTACTCTTACTTTTAAAAGTGGGTTCCTCTGGACTGGAACAACGTTTTAAATTTATTTTTTTTCAGGGAAAAAGTATGCCAGCTTCCACATCTAGCAACAACAGAGACTGGGTTCTCATCAACTTTGACACTGGCTCCAGTCCAGAAACTGAGAACCTTCATATCATAAATGCATCCCTGTTTGTAACAACCAGGGCACAGGCTGCAAGGAAAGGAGAATTCTGGACAAGGGCAAGAGAATTGAAACTTTGAGCAACCAAACATACTTCCATGCACATAGTACAGGTTGATTACCCCTTATCCGGACATCCGAAATCCAGACTATTCCGAAATCCAGACATTTTGGGGGCTATGACTTAAAAAAAATATCCAGCACCTGGCTGGCATAGCGCAAAGCATGCTGGGGCACAAAATTATTAAAAATATTGTATAAAATTAACTTCAGGCTATGTGTATAAGGTGTATACGAGACATAAATGAATTTCGTGTTTAGACTTGGGTCCCATATCCAAGATCTCTCATTATATTTATGCAAATATTCCGAAATCCAGACAGATACGAAATCCAGACAACTTCCCATCCCAAGCAGTCTGGATAAGGGATACTCAACCTGTATATCCAGTTGTTTTTTTGCATCAGGCTATATGTCAGCTCTCTCCAAAGAATTATGTTCCCATTTTGAATGGAATAATCAAGACTTCTCCACAGCACAACAATGGCTGAGATCAGTTTGAAGAGTCTATGTTGCGGGATACCTTTAATCCCAGAGCAGGGCCTGCTGAGCTTGCATGGGAACATGATTTGCATGTAGACAGTCCCAGGATCCACTCCTGGTATCGCCAAGTAGGACTGGGTAGAAACCCTGGTGAGCCACTGCCAATCATTGTGGACAATACTGACCTAGATGGACCAGCGGCCTGTGTCATTATAAGGCCATTTCAAATGTTCAGCCCAGCAGCTCAGGCAGGCCACTCTAAACAGAAAAGCTGCTCTTCTTGGCAGACTGGTGTATCAACTTCCAGCACTGCCCCTCCTCCAGGCAGGTAACATTTGAATGTGTTGTGTAGAAAGATAGTGGTAAGGAGCTCTTTTCTTACAGAAGTAACAGTATGTTGATGGAAGACTCACCACCTCCTGTAGATGGCAGCACAGCCTCAGCTCCTCTTGTAGGAGGCTGTGATGGCAGATGAGAACCTTTGCAGCAGCACTGTAGCACTGCTTCGGAGCTGAGAATCTTTCCCCCAACAGGGGCAGGCAACCAATGCAGATGATGTCGACAGGGAGAAAAAGATTTGGTCCTCCAAGAACAAGCTGCTCAGTCAGATTTCTGTATTTGAAATTGAGAGTTTGAATGAAAAGGAGCTCCCAAAATTCACAGCAACTTTGAGTTTGGGAACTGCAGGTATAATCAGTGACAGCAACCAAAAGAATAAGACCAATGGTCTGACTCAGTATAAGGCAGCTTCTTATGTTCCTACTGTGATATTGACCAGGATACCATCCAAGAACATGTTTTCATGAGCAAGTATCATTAGAGTGAAGGAAGCAACAAGTCTTGTGCTACAAGTCTCTTTGTTGTTTTTGCTGCCACAGACCAACATGGCTACCTCTCTGTAGATCAATTGACTGTGCGAACAAATAACATGAGCATGGATATACTGAACTATGAGGTCTTTTTCAGATGCATGCAAGGGGGAGCAGGATCATACACATTTGACCTCCGTGCTGAAAGAGACTCCATGCATACAGTTAGTGTGTAAAAACTCTCCATATGATCAGGAACACTGGTTTTTCAGGATATGTATAGCTGTACATGTGGAATAATACTCTTTCCGACTATCACTAATATGTGGAGGTTAGGAATGCACTCTCCCACTCCTCCCCCCCCCATGCATTTATGCAATATCTGAACAGGACTTGAGGATTACCCAGGTCAAGAAACATCTGCACACCAATGGCATGTACAGATGCATCTAACCTCATGTTTGAACAGGGCTCTTTATAAAAAGGGCAATTCACGCAGAACCTCTTCTGTACAAGAAGAACATATCCTGGCTCAGACACAACTCACTCTATTCACTTCAGCATGGCCTTCTCAGATCAAGTTTCCACACTATTGTGCCCAGTGATTTAAGATACTGTAGTGATTTTAAAAACTTTTCACATTCTGTGATTTATGTATTTAGTGTACAAAGCAAGGGGGGGGGGGAATGCATGAAGATAAAGCTTGCCTCTGAAATTATGTTTTCTTTTCACAGTTACACTTTCTTCCTTGCTTGCTTCCTCTTTCCTTACCCCACAACATAATTGTTAATTCATTAATGCTAGAAGCCACCATGGCATTGTTTTCTGGTAATTATACACCCCTCATATGCTGGCTTTTTAATACACTAATTGCATGATTAGTTTTATGATTTCTTCTGATTACCAATTAAGTTACCTTTTTCTGTATTTCATACATACCATTAGACTTTATAGCACTCCCTTTTTTAATTTCTCACCTAGCAGGGGTTCTCACACATTTGAAGACTGCATTATCCACTCAATAAACAGAGAGAGTTTAATTTTCTGTGTAACGTATTGGTGTGGACTTGGAAGGATGATGTTTCCAATAGTATGCTATCAAGAGTGACATTTAATTTTACAGTGAAAAAAATCTTGTTTTTCACTGTCATAACAATGTTCACAGAGCATGATTTTAAAGATGTGCAGAGACCAAATCAAGTGATTTCCCGTCTGTTAGCTTAGTTGAAGTTGTCACATCTCCCCAGCCATTCTTGTATTGCCAGCCGCTCCGTTATTCTAGCTTAGTTGTTGTCTTTATAAAGTCGTGTGCCTGTGTAAAATATATGAACCCACACCACCATCATGTCTTATCATATCAGTATCACAGCTTATCAATAAAGATGCAAAATGTTCAAAAGAACTCTCAGGGAACAGTTGTCTGCTAGGCGGACAGTTTGCTCACCGGAACTGTAACACTGGAGCCAATATGGTTTGCCCCCAACACTTGTATCGCCTCCCTGTGAGCCCCAATTGGCCACCTGTGAGCAAGCACTGAAGTCCTTTCTGACGCCTCCCAACTAGATCTATTGGCATAGCCATGACCACTTAGCAGAGTGTGAAAAGTACAGAGCTATGGGCTGGCAAGCTGCCCCAGGCAGTTAAGGAAATTCCTTGGGCTGCATGTTTGGGCACCACCAGCAGATTGTGTGCTGATGGCTTATGTCATTTATGAGTTGGCTTTGGCAAAGATATTGAAGCTAGGCATTGCAGTCAACATTTATAGCATAGACTATTCCAAGGGTTCTCCTAAATTTGCAGCTCCAGCATGCCCTGATAGCCCCAATAAAGGTTTGTGTGTACACTCAGTTTTAAACACAAGATTAGAGGTGGATGGTTTTTTTTCTTTGTAGAGCAGTTTTACTATTTCATTTGTATCATTCGTATCGTAGACTGTTACACTCTATATTGTCTTTAAAATAGTAGGTGTTTTATTAGTCCAAATGAAATATTTGCCAATGCAAGAGGAACCTTGTGGTATTAAAACTGTATCTGCTATTTTATTTTTTACTTTCCAGACCATTAGACCATGTGCTCAAACACAGGGAGCAAAATATGCCAAGGTGGCAGGTGGTGTGTTCTGAGCCGCCAGAGAGATGGAATTCATAAAAATTCAGGAAATACTAGCTTCTAGTGCTAAAAAAGGAGAATGGACATATTTCACAGCACTGAGAAAATGTCATAGATATGCTGAAATCTATTTTTACCATTAAAAACCCTTACTGTACTCATGAGGCATCCAATTCAGAGTGCTAGCCTGTGCATGTTTACAGCCCAATCCTGTGTAACTCTTGCACCGGTGTAACAGTAGATCCCCTGGTATAAGAGCACTCATGCCAGCGTAACTGGCCATATACCGACGGATGCAGGACAGACACAGGTGTAACCCTCCTCGGACGCTTCACATGAACAGTTTGGACACGGAACGGACATTGGCACAACTCCGCTGGTGCCGGGGGCATTCCGGGGGCATTCAGACGCCCCGGAATGCCCCCTGCACTGGTGGAGTTGCACCAGCGTCCATTCCACGTCCGAACTGCGCATGTGAGGCACCAAGGGGGGTTACGCTGGTGAGGCATAAGTGCTCTTACACCGGGGGATCTACTGTTACACCGATGCAAGAGTTACACAGGATTGCGCCCTCATTCTAATAGTAATGCTTACATAAAGATAAACACAAACTACTACATACAGACCAAAAATCCTCCTTTGAACAGGAGAATATAAGCCTAGACACACAAATAGCAATGCACTCTTGTTGTTAAAGAATGGAAATAGTATGAATTTTGCACAAATATGGAAATAATCTGCAATTATGAAAGCAAAAGTCAGCTTTGTGTATTTGTCTTCCCAGCATGTTAGAGTAGCACAAATCAGGAATGGTCTGCTTTTGAAACATCACTCCCTTAGCATTAAGATAGAAAAAGGGGAGAGTGAAAGATATAATTAACAGTAAGCAGGAAAAGTTCATGCAATCCCTGTGTAACATGAAAATCTGCATGGTATCATAATGATAGTTTTGAGGACATTGATTCCTAGTCCTTTGAATAATTACATGAGTGAGTAATGAGATCTATATATTGTGTGCAGTTTTAGGCAAACTAGCGTTGATAAAAATCAATGTACATTTTCAATATTCTGAATGATTCATCAAACTAGTACAGTACATATAAAAGCTTCAGGAATTCTAAAATATATTTCACGGAAGTTTTCTAAGAAACAAATTCCTGGCTTGAGATTGATTCTTACAGTGGTTGCTTGCCAGAGGTTGTATTGTGGCTTTCTGTAAGCTGAGGGAGAGAGGCCACATTGTACCATAAGCTGTTCGACTAGCACCCCACGGACAGCAAGTCAGCATGGAGAAGTGTGCAAAATTGAAGGTGTTCCTGTAATAACAAGTAAGAACAGCTTCAGCTCTGTAAAAGGTGCAATTTTTTCATAAATTGTAGGGAAAAATTGAACCATTACTTATCCATAGTTGTCTCCCCCCTTAAAAAAAAACACAAGACCTCTCACTTTTAAAAGTCCGTTTCATTCATTGTTCTGCTTACTGCTGAATAATACATGAGTTTGTCAGGCCAGAAAATACAAAGACTCTCCTAGCTGAGATGCCAGTTTTAACTGGTCTGAGAAGGTCACCAGTATAATCAGAGTTTCTAAAACTTGCAACTCTCTCTCTCTTCATGTTTGCATTAACCAGCAGTTTTGGATATTCCACAAATTAAATGTATGTCTATCTGGAGCTGCTTAAATGCCTTGTTATAATGTGACACTCTCTTTTCTCTTAAATTGTGTGGAGTATGAAAGCTCTTTTATTTACAGCTGAGATGGGGATTGTGTATTTGTGCAATTTTCAACTGCTTTCTCTCAGCTCTGTCTGCCTGAATATTCTTCACATAGAAACAAGGTTTACTTTTGGTAATTATGCTTTCCCTTACCTTCTGCTCTTTTGCTTTTAGCCATTCATGAAAAGTTTTACTTTAGAGTGAATAATAAGGAAAAATATGCGCGCTAATATAACAGCTACCGTCTCAAAACTGAAGCAGCCTGCATTCTGTCATTTCTATGCTTGGGCCAAGATTGCTTGGCTGCCGTTCCTGATTTGTAAGATATTTGAAAGACACGCAACACTCACTCACACACACACACACACACACACACACACACACACACACACACACACACACACACACACACACACATACATCATCATAATTGACTAGTTTTCTTTTTGAGCATTTCTTGGCAAGATGGCAAACCTATGCTGCACTTAATGTGTGATTCATTGTCACAAGGAAAGTACTCCACTTTTTAATTTAAATTCAGCATCTGCTCCCTCAAAGCTTACTCATTACCATTAGCACTCTAAAACTGCTGAGAACGTGGCAAGGATCTTGCAGTGAGCATGAACAATATTTCCTCTGCTCCTCAAAAAGGAGATTCTGTTGCACTCTTCTTAACATAATATGCTGGTTTTAGATATCGTAGTCAACAGAGCTACAGTATATAATTTTAAGCCTTTGGATTACCTATTCTACAGTATCACAAAATCTTTGTCCTTCCCACGTTGTGCAGAGCAAGTCAACAGGCTCATGGACAACCACATATGCAACTGTCAGTTCATCTCTGCTTCAAGACATGCCTCTCTTACTCTGGATGTCAGAATAGAAAGGGGAATAATGTCACATCAGTTTTAGGTACGTAGTTACAAGAGATGTTTTGGCCAGCTCAGTGGTCTTTGAAGCAGTGATCTCCTTTGGACAAAGGAATGTCATATTAGGTCAGTGCAGTAGATAGGCTGGTCCTGAGAAGCCTCCTAATCTCTGCTAAATGATGTGCTAGTTTCTTAGCAGGATTTCCCTGATGGATAACATAACTGTGACTAGCTGAAGCCAATGAATTCAGCAGTTATGAGTGTTATTTATTTATCACATTTTTATACTGCCCTTCCTCCAACGAGCTCGGGGTGGTGTACATGGTTCCTTTCCTCCATTTGTCCTCACAACAACCCTGTGAGGTAGGTGAGGTTGAGAGAGAGTGACTGGCCCAAGGTCATCCAAGTTGCTTCATGGCTGAGGGGGGATTTGAACCTGGATCTTCCAGGTCTAAGTCCAACTCCCAAACCACTACACCATTCTGGCTCAATCTTATGTTATGTGTTATGGCCCAATCTTATTGGGGCCAGGCAGCACGTTCCACTGGCGCTGACTGCCATAAAGCAGTCAGCTCCAGCCGTAAAAGCAGAGGTGTTGCTGGAGGGGGGGCGGTACCGTAGGTTCCGTGCCGTCCTAGTCCCTGTTTACTCCCCGGTACGAGGTGGCTCCACCCCCTCGCTGTCGGAGCCATTCAGTGTGGCGAAGGCAATTATGGGCAGGAGATTCCCTGCCTGTTGCCTTCACCACACTGAATGGCTCCAACAGCGAGGGGGTGGGGACACCTTGTACCGGAGAGTAAATGGGGACTAGGACAACGCAGGACTTACGGTACCGCCCCCCCCCCAGCAACGCATCTGCGTAAAAGGTGACTTCTGCCCATGACAGTGGATCCCCAGCCACCCGCTGATCAAGCTTAAGATGGTAGGGAAGGCGGTAGGGGTGGGGGAGGGAGGGACTGGGGTGGGGTGGGGAGGGAGGAACTGTTATGTAGAAAGAGCTACATATTGATTAAAATAAAGTTAGGGTTACATTGGGTGAAATGGTAGAAGAGCATGATCGGATCTGCATTTTTGTAAGTTAAAAACAGCAAGGGGGAATCAGACTAGGGTATTGGCACTGCGGGAGGGTGATTTGAACCCATTTTCCTCCATGCCATTTTCCCAGTCTAAATTGCCCCCTGAAGCCATGTAGCCCTTGAGGAAACTTACAAGGTGTACCAAACATACTAGGTGTACCAGATGTTTTCCTCCCTTGGGGCCAGTAGTTTTTAGCAAGGGAGTTGGGAGAACAGCATGGAGAAGGGTTAATCCCACTCTGCACTGCAGCCCTGATCCCAGCAACAGGTTTGGGGGGTGGTGGCAAAAGGTTTGGGGTGGGGGGGCATGGCTGGTTTTAACTTTTAAAGAACCTGTGAGAAATCCAGTTGTGGATTTCCTCCTACCTCATCTAGCTTGACCCTAAGAAAGGAAGCAGTTTTTGGAACTGACTTCACAGAGAGATGATGTCCCAGGTTATGTAGCAGGAATATTGTGACTGAGGGCAAGGAAGCACTTTGCATTTTATACCTTGGTCTGAGACCAAAAAGTAATTGACGAAAAATGTTACCTAGCAACCAAATCCCTTATGCTTTCCTTTTGAAGTTTCTTTCATTTTGTCCTCCTTGATCTGTGCAGAGACCAAATACTCTTCTGTTGTAGCTTCAACAACTGCTGAAAAGTAGTTGGTGTGGCTGCAGTTGACGTTGTGTCATTTAATTGAAAAGAACTGCAAGAAGTAGCCACTTCTAAGTAGCTTTCTAGGATCCCCTTGCAGTAAGTGATAATCTGGTAAACAAAAGAAGAGTTTACTCCCTGGGGGAGTGGGCTATCCCGGCAGCCCGCTAGTCTGATTACCCTAGGAGAACCAAGATTCTGGGGGACCCTCTTCAGCATGCAGTCTGCCTGCCTGCCCCCTTCCTGGTTTCAGCCCCACAACGCAGAGACTCAATTTGAAAGCGGAACAATAGGTGGCAGGCTGAATCATCTTGACTCGGACTTTTGAGCCCCCCTCAGTTGGGCCCACGAATAGCCTCTTCCTGTATACTCTTCCCCAGTGACCTGTATAAATATCCCCCCTTAAGCAGCAGAACTCCTGGACTCAGTGCCTTATTTCCCAAATGGGTTCAAGATGTCATTCCTTACAGCCTTTGATGTGGACCTCCCCCCTCGGGAGGAGGCTGAGGGGGGCAGGAGTGCCACACTGTGCCACTGAGCAGTGAATATGGGGGAGGAGGCCCCCACCCCTTTATTAAGAGGTGGCATCAGAGGCAGGAGGAGGAGGCCAGGAGCACATCTGCATGGCGCTGATCCATGCTTTCCCCACCTCTGACACTGACTCCCAATGCCCTCTGATAAGGAGGATGCCCCTCCCCTCTCTCTGTTGCTGCTTGGCAGCAGCGACCTCTCATTTCGTTACACCTCATGCCTCACCAGTCACAGGCCTGGGGGGGGGGGGGAATATCCAGGTTGCCAGTCTGGCAACACTGTGGCAGAGAGACAGAGACGCTTGAAACTTGTTGGAGGAGCAGTACTATCGTGACAGTGTGATGGGGACAACGTACTGATGGGTTTGACTAGCCGCTTCCTCTGCGTATTCCAATTAGCAGCATCACCTGAGGTCCTTGGCATTCATACTGAAAAGGCAGCTCAGCAACGGATAAAAGTAATCTTCTACTATGCACAAGATCTAAACCAAATTGGTGCATTTATGGCCTTTTGTGTTTTGCAGGAAAGGTTCCATGCCAGGATTTGTTTGATATGGAAATGCTGCTTTTAACACAGCTACACAAATGCCGAGTTTATAAAATCACTGGTAAAACTTCTGTGTTTTTCAGGAAGCATCTTCTTTGCAATTTAACATGAAAGTCTTGGATTTTTGGAGTGCTTTTAAATAAATTCTCCTTTAGACTCCAGACTATCCAAAAGACATTTCCGAGAAAACAAATAGTGCTCTCCTTATTAAAATGGTGAAGGTGATAGAGGAGCATATATCTATTAAAGTTTTGGTAACATCATATATTTCTATTTTTTCTGCTGGCATACTGTTCTTAAGAAAGAATGTGCACCAGTTTATTCCTTGGAGCCTAGTTTCCTCACAGCGCAATCCTGTGTAACCGTGCACCGGTGTAACAGTAGATGCACTGGTGTAAGTGCACTTACACTGGCATAAGTGCACTTACACCAGTGCATCTACTATTACACCGGTGCAAGGTTACACAGGATTGCGCTGTGAGTGTCTCTTGAACACAGTTTGTCATGTTGTTTAGTTCAGGCAACTATAGTTGGTGCTAACCTCCAAACTTGGCTTTGCAAACTCACTGCAAATCCTTGGTTGGAGGCTAGCAGTTTGGAGGAGTGGAAAGTGATGTCTGAACTGGACATTATCTCTTAAATGTCTCGCATATTGGTAACTTTATAGGAGATATCTACACACCTAAAATTGAGTCTCATCGTTGTTAAATCTTCCTTTTCTTTTTACAATATGCTATTTGGCTACAGACCAATCAGGAATTTTTGACCTGGAACAGGTTTAGGCCTTGTTGAGTACATCTTACGTTATCTGTTGTTTTGCAGGAAGATGACTTGGAATTAAACACTCATTTTTGGCTGTCTTTTTTTGAAACTTTCCTAAAGCAGATGACATATTTAATAGTGCCAGAGCTTAGTCAGGGGAGAAATTCAAAGGGTAAGAAGACCATAGGAGCTACAAGAAGGAAATTTCATGTCTTCACTTCATTTCTGGCATGAGAGTGTTCATTTGCAGCCATGGGAGCTATATCCTGATGCTATATGCTGAACTCTTCCCAGATCAACTGGTTGCATCTTGCTGGCAGCACTTAGAAAACACCCTTGCAGCAATGCGCACAACGCTAATCAGCACTGAGCTCTTCATATGATGCCAACCTTGCCTAAACCACTTCAATGTGGACACCTATGGTTGGAAGTCTGATGCGCTTAGTATCAAATCTTTACCCCAGTGATTAGAAAAAGAAATTATCTTTTCAGAAAAGACTTGAGTATCTATTTGTACGTAGTAGAATCTACATCGTAGATTTAAAGATAGGCGTGGTGTTAACAAAATCATACATGTTCTGAGGGACGGTTGCTTGTTCAACATGCCCCCTCTGTGTGCCAAGTGCCCTTTCACCATTGTTCCCGTCACCAAAGTTCCCCTTATGGTGCTCTAAGTGTGAACAAGAGGCCAGAGAAGTAGAGCCCCATTCCATGCGTCTTCTCATCTGAGCTGTAGTCTCCCTGACAGGGGCTTATATAGTGGGGTGGATGTGCTGTGATTGGCTGCCAAATGTAGCCTGTATCCTATGCTCCATCATAGTGAAGTGTGCAGGGGATGCAATTTTCTAGTGTTTTTCCCTTCCACATTTTTCCTTGTGGGTTTACTCCTACCAACTTTGGCTCCTTTGTTGAGATAGCATTTTTTTTTCAGTTTTGGGGGCATGTCCATCTTCTGGAGGGGGGTTAGGATATGGTGTGCACAGCTCCTCCTCATCCCTCCTATGTTACGCCCCAACCTCCTTCACGTTTTGGCCTTTCCGCTGGCGAGAGTTGTGCTGGCATCCAAGCTACATCTGTGCAGTGTTTGTTTTTCTGATGTTGCACGTTGATTGGCGGACAGACTTTTGCACTGGTAGCATTGGCGTCACTGCAGGGGGGCGGAGCTCTAAGTTCCGCCGCGATCCGACCCTCCGTTACATGGGTGAAGGAAGTGCCCCCACCCCCTCGCCTTCGGAGCCTTTCAGGGCAGCAAAAGCAACGCGCAGGGAGTCTCCTGTGCGTTGCTTTCACTGCCTTGAATGGTTCCGAAGGCGAGGGGGTGGGGCCGCTTTGTTCACCCGTGTAACGGAGGGTCGGATCGTGGCGGAACTTAGAGCTCCGCCCCCCTGCAGTGATGCCAGTGACTGGTAGGCCATTGTTGCACCAGTGTCTGTGGACATACACTTGCATATCTTGAGGATAGGATTGGGTTTTAAAAGAGAGCTGGAATTTGCAGTTTTCATACCTCATGGTCCCCTGTTTGTGAATGACTTATTATCTACAGTGTCTACATTTGCATCTGGGCCATGCGCACATCTGCACTGCAGTGTATTAAGGATGCAGCCTCCATGTTAAGAGTAGAGGGAGGTACAACATGGTGTATAGTGCAGGCATTCTCACCACAGGCCAGAGCGTTATTAGTCTCAATTAAGAGGTGCAATAAAAGCTTATAATCAAGTAACAAATATGTGAGCAAAAATACATGTTTAGCTCATTTTTTTAATTACAGTTTCTATAATGGTCACAAGCAATGCTGTTCTTCTGTATCACACAGAATAATAAACACAAAAAATGGCAAGACTACTACAATCTTACTTTGACACCAATGGGTGATTATTTCTATCAGGAGGAACAGGATTGGTAATGATAGGCCTTTTTCCTGGGGCCAATGAAATAAAAATAATAATTAAAAAATGAAAATAATTCCAAAATCAATCCATTGATAAAACTATACACATACAATATTTGCTGCCTAATCCATGTATTCTGTTCAGTGTTGTCGACATGATTTTCCTGAAGAGCTGCTCTTGAAGCTCAATGGCTGGCTTTCTTAATCACTCGCAATAAAAGTTAGCCCAGTGAAAAGCGCCACTGTGCTCTGTGTCTTTTGCGATAATGACTCTTATGAGGAAGGCAATGCAACCAGTGACAGTTTCATCTAATTCATGCCACTGTTGTGCTGCTTGGATACAGCCAAAGATGATGTCAGCGTTCCTGATTTTGGTTATATAGAAGAGCCAAGCTAGATGTGGTGTAAATGTGACCTTTACAAAAGCAAATCATGTGTGAGTCCAGCTACTGGAAAAACAGAGACCTTTTCTATTTGGGAGAAAACTTTGCCTCGTGCACAATAAAGCAACCAGCCACAAGATCCATGCTACCTGTAGCCCACATGACCAGGTTCTGCCTCCACTGGGGAGAACTGGGCAAACATTGCAAGAGCCATATGCTGTGGGCACAGGTGCCTCCTCTCCGGTTGCAGCCTCCCCCTTTGTAGTCCATTCCTGCCAATGCCACTGGCACCTCTGCCACCACCTCTTCCCTGCCCTGTAATTCCCAACGCATGAAGGTGCTGACTTCCTTATGAAGATGCTGCACCAAGGCATGAACTATTGCAAAGGTTCACTCACTTGCTATGAGCTGTAAAATCCCAAATGTGATGTGAATAATCTACCATAAACTAAATGTTGTTGCTTCTTAAGAATAATGTTCAATCAGCTTCCCCTCATCCTACCATCAAGCGCTTGTCATATCACTTCTCTTTTTCCAGTCATAGAAAAGGTAGTAAAGAGTTGTTTCATTTTCGGTCTCATAGCCAGTACTCCTCCCTGCTGTTTGCAATTATCAGAATCCTATTTCTTACGGCTGCTGCTTCTTTGTCTTTCATCTTTTATGGTTCCTGATTACTTTTATTACTTGAGCATCAAAAAATGTAAATCTCTTGGTTGTTGGTAGACCTGCACAAACTGCCATTTGCAACAGACCACCCATGTATCACAAGACACAAACATTCCCTAGCACCCAAGTCCACGTTTCCTCATGTGTGAATGTGCACAACCTTCAAAATCATTGAAAACTCTTCTTTAGTGGGAAGCAGAATAGTACAGTATTTATCATGATTTCAAACATTCCCTATCCAGTATTAAGTTCAGGAACAACCTTCATAAAAACAGAAATGATAATGCAGCAAAATATCTGAGAATGTGAAAAACGTGAACAATGCAAAATATTCTGATGGACACTAGCTTATCAACGACCTCTCCCACTCCGCTTCTTCCCACAAGACATGCTTGTGAAGAGGGACAGCCTCATTGTGATGACTGTACAGCGGAGGAGACCGACCCTCTATTCTAGGGGGAATATGGCTGGCCCAGCCATGAAGCAACCTGATGCTGCTTGAAGCAGTGGCAGATAGCAGGGAAGCAAGGAGCAGTGGATTTGGGGTGCGCTTCACCCCAAACCTGCTGCTACTTCCCTCCAGCCTGCTGCAGATGCAAGCCACATTGATTTGCTCCCTGCTTGCTAAAAGCAAGAAAGAATCGGATTATCTGCTTCTCTCCCCATGCATCATCCTCACAAAGGGTAAAAATATTCCCTTAAACTTTAAACCCCATGCAAGAAAGGAGTCCTTCGCTTCCCCCTCCCCTCACGCCATACTCACTTGGTGTTTAAAGGAACACCCCCTGACAAAGGTGGTCACAGCACGTTAGGGGTAGCATCAGGCACCAGACCCAGTTGGGCCAGCCCTGAGGGAAAAAGCAGGGAGAAGGCGCTATCTTTTGTGGTGTATGGCCATCTGGCGCCTTCCTGCCACTGGGACACCCCTGAAACATGACCAAAGAGTTCACTTCAACTGCAGGCATTAGCAGCAACAGAAGCTTGAATTAATGTATTAATGTATGTATTAATGCTTCCAGAGTGGTCATCAGATGGGTAGCCCAATCTTATCCAGGGCTTACAGTGGCAGATCTCATATGTCCTGGACCAATGGCGCAAAAAGCCATGCTGCTGTTATGTTTGTCAGGACTGCCAATGCAAACGGCCAGAGGCCCTGCATGCACAACAGCGGCTCACAGATGCCCTGCTGGAGCAGTTAGGTGGCGGTGGGGTGGTTTGGGGTGGGAGGGAAAGATCTCAGGGCAGCTGTGCATGCTAGGATCCTATCCCCCTTTCCCTACCCTCAACCACCCCCTGAGTCTCCTCGGACTTATGCCAGCTAAATAGCTGGTGAAGCTCCAAGGAAGCTGGTGAAGCTCCATTGGAGGCTAGGCGGCCTACAGGGAGGTAACGAAGATTTTTACTTACCTCTCCTGGGACATCTTGTTGCCCCCCCCCCATAGCATGCAGTGTGTGCTCTGTCAGTGGTGCTGTGTGCTATGAGCTGGTGGGGGATAGGATTGGACCCTAAGATTGTGTTTACGATTATATTTAAACCAAGGCTTTGGCTTGGCTGACAGGTCTTGCAATGGTACTGTGTGAAAGCTCCATGATCTGGACCATCTGCAATGTGGATCTGTGTACGGCCTGTGTAGCCAATGCCTTGCCACTTGATGAATTGTTGTTGTGAAGCCTTTCATATTGCCTTTCCTGGTTGTGCAACTATCATCAATAACTGTTTCTGTGCATGAACGTACCTTGAGATATGTTTATAGGTTGAAGATACCTGCCATGATGGATGGTATTTTAGCAGTAATTAGAGCAAATGGTGACGTGAAGCCTTACTAGAAACAACTCAGTTGCAAAGACCTCACGCTGCCGGTAATGGAAATCTGACATTTACGCTGCCTGTGTAGTCTTTGAAGCTGTAGTCCATTATAGCTGAACCACTGTGCAGCTCTGTTCAGCCATTCTGTTTCCCAGAGGTGTTTTGAGCACACATCACAGTTTCTTCTCATTCCTCCTTTTGTTGCTTTGCAATAAGACGAGTAAGTTACATAGCTTTCCCTTAAGAAAATAAAAGAACCTTGAACTACTGCTGCACATTTATTCTTCTTTGCAATGCGTTACAGTTAAAATATCATTTAGTAACACAGCTATTGTTCTCATGAACTAGCAGCATAGCAAAAATCTAGTGTGCGTGGCCTCATGAGGGTCAGAAACTTGGGTTGTCTCTGCACCTTGTATCATGAAGAGACTTGTGACACCTTGTGATGTGCCGATGCTCTGTGACATGGCATGAGCCATGGATTGAGCTGCTATGGAGGCGTTCGGTGATGACATCACTGCTATGTACTTCTGAAACTCAGCCGCTCTTGACAGCTCACTGGCTGCCCATCAACCTGAAGCGATGGGAGCTGGTATCAGTCCTCATAAAGGGCTGCTGTGGAGGAAGTGGGAAGGCTCAGGCAGAGAGGCGAGGGAGACCGAGAAAGCTACCCAGAAGGAAGGATCCAGAACAGGAGCGCAGCAGAATGGAGGCAGAGAGGGAGGGGTGAAGCAAGAAGCAAACCTGAGGAGATGGATGGGGACTGGAGCAGCACACAGACAGGAGGAAGGAAAGGGGGGAAGACCAGGAGGAGGAGGGTAAAGGAAGCAGACGGGAAAGAATCAGGGAAGAAGAAACAGAAAGGGAGACTTGGGAAGCAGACTGGAAGGAGAGAAGGGAGCTTCTCCACCCTTGCTAAGCCCTTGGAGGCACTGGGTCGCTTGGGACAGGCACCAACCAAGGGTGGGTCCCAGGGTGGCAAATCAAGGGATCCCTTTTGTGAGGGAGTTCCCCCTAAGTGCAACACTGACAGGAGAGGAAGACCCCACGACCCAGGCCATCATCTGCCTGGCCAAATGGAACCTGAGGTTTCTCTGCCTCACTGGGGGCACATGGAAATGCAGAGCCTCCACTTGAGGGAGCCTAGAGCAGTTGCGTGCAGGTCCAACCACAGGGGCCGGGGCAATTAGCCAAAGGTGAAGTACCCTGGATGTTTATGTTTTGCTGCCCCGCTGGGTTTCCGATTTTGTTACATTAAATACATATAAACTGTACCAAATGTCTCTTGCATGCCTCTTTGCCAAGATGTCCTTCCCTCAACCTCAGGACATAGACTTGTCCCCATGAGGTGAGGGGGAGAGTGGGGCGCATGTCATATACCTTAAATAAGTTATTGGCTCAAATCCTCTGTACCAACAGGTCTCTAGACCCGCTCTAACCAAAGCATGGGGAAAACATGCACTTTGGTGAGAGCGCAAGGCAGCTACACCCGGAGGGCGCGGAAGATTGCCAAGCGAGGGCTTGCAGGTGCTCGGGTGAAACCTCTCTGAGGGTGGCACCCAGTGTGGTCTGCACCAGCTGCACCCCCATTGTGACCTCACTGCCTCTCACTTTTGGTGATTCCTATTTGGTTTCTATGGTCTTCCAACTACTTTAGTGGATAAAACTCAATCTTTTCTGATCTTGCCATGGTATCTTACAGGAGAAGTAATCCATACCTAGAAATCAGGAAACTGACAATGACCCTCTGCCTGTCAGGTTAGTCTCATGCAGCATTGCTTTCCTAATAGGAAAAAAAGGCTGCAGCAATCCACAGTTGTCCTTCATTGGTTTACGTTTGTTTAAAACAGCTTTAGAGGAGAATATTTTGGGTGTCCCTTCCTTCTACAGGATGTTTCCTGGGTTTTTTGCCTGGCCTTTGATCTCTCCTCCATCCCAGCTACTTGGAACCTTATGCCAATGATAGTGAAGCTACAGGTAAAGCGACCAGCCCTGCAGAGCAAGCATTGATATGATCTGACATGTAACCCTGTGGTAGAGAGCTCAGCGAGCAGAAGCCTGCTGCTATTATTGCCAGTAGTAAAAATCACTTCCTAATTAATCTTAGTCTAAGTTGATGGTTTGGTAAAGTGTTTTGAAGACTAATGGCTTGAGTGTATTAAGCAACCATTTAAACTGTAAACATCAGTCTAGCCGTCTTCACACACTCGGGTCTAATAGCAGGACACTTTGACACTTCAGAATTTACATTAACTTACTTGCTTTTTGTCAACCATAGAATGTTGTAGTGGTAGTTGCTGATAGTAAACTGGCAGATATTGATTGTTTTGCTTCATTTTAAGTTCAGTCATCATCCATCTATCAAGCAAGGTGTCATGTATGCTGGCTGATAGCACTGAACAGATTTGTAAACTAGGCTAGCTTGCAGCAGGACCAACTTGCATGACTGCGATCCTTTCTGAACAGAGTTATTGATAAGAAAGAAAAAAATTAATGTCTTGCTTTGAATTAGTAGTCTGGTTCCAAACACAAGTCAGGCTGCAATCCTATACACACATTCCTGGGAGTAAGCCCCATTGAACACAATAGGACTTACCGGTACTTCTGATAAATCAGAATTGGATTGTGCTGTCAAAGTACTGGTGTTTCCTTTTAAAGCCTTCTATAGCTTGGGACCAACTGGGTACCTGAAAGTTCATCTTCTCCAACACAAACCTGCCTATATATCACATTCATCTTTAGAGGCCCTCCCCCAGGTGCCCCACTATCCAAGGTGAGGTGTGTGGTAACAGGGCCTTTTTGATTTTGGCCTCCTCACTCACAGACACACCCCCACACACACTTACAGCACAATCCTATCCAGGATTGGGTCAGCACATGAAGGCATTTGCGACAATAGAACACAGTTCTGCTGTTGTAAAATGGGTTATAACTTATACCTTCTCATTACAAACTTGGCCCCTCTGGTTTCTCAGCCTTTATTAGAAAATGACCTAAAGATTTTCACCATTTTCCCTCAACCATAAAGGTCTGAAACTTTTAATGAACGATGATACTTTGAGATGCATGCATATGCAGTGTGAGATAGTTTGCTAGCCTGACTACTAGTGGATAAAGAAATCAGTTTCAGAAGGAAGCTGACACAGTGGATGCTACAGATGTATTTTACGTATTTTTTTGTTATTTCAAGATATTTGGTGAGACGGTTTGATTCACAAACTAAAGTGCATCAGTCTTGTGTCAATGTGACTCGTTTTATACTGGACAGCAATGCTGGGGATTTTAAAGAATCCAAAGAGCATCATGTGACTGTCAGAAGCCTAAATCGGACCATGTTAGACATACGGCCAGGGAGATGGAGGCCATAATCAGGGCAGCAGCTGAATGCATTATTTCAGAGTTTCAGCATAACAAAAGAAGGCCATGATGGAACCTCAGAGAGCCAACTTCAAAACAAAATTAATAATAGCCAAGAGAGCTAAGCTTTAGTAAAAATTCAGAACTCAAGTCTAAATAGAATTTCTGCTTCAAGAATGAATAATAGATGGAATCCAACTGTTTTGTGGCTGAGCGCAAATTAACGATTCATTGATTGTAATCAAAAGCAGCTGCCTTTAATCAAAGAACAGGTTCTGATAGGTCATTATTAAATAGTATGGTAATGTTGTGTGTATAGAAAGAGCAGAGATGTACCCTGCCTTTAGGATGCAGAATGCAACATTTTGCTAAAACGTTTACCTAGATAATGCTTCTCTTTTATGTTTTCTGTTCTGTTAATATTTATCACCTTTGTTGTTATAATGAATCCAAAGGCAGTCCCATCAAGGGTCCTCAGGGCCAACCGACTTCTAGGATCACATAGCAAATTATAATTGGTATGAATAAAAAAATGTGTTGTATTTTTATTCCTAGTGTGGTTGGTTCGGCATTAATACTCTTTTTCTGTTTATGCTAGATAACATATGATTCTGTTGCTTTGTCAGTAATGAAAATACCACAGAAACCCAAATCCCTGAAACAGGATTCCTTAACTGTTCCAATAGGAATGAGAAAGTGTGATGGGGTCTTAAATCCCTCCCTCATCCCAATACCATATCTGAGTTGGGTTGGAATAACTCACTTTTGCGTCATTTCCAAAGTGAGACAATTCCCATAGTTGAGTTGGTGGAGAAGAGCGAAATATCCACAGAAGCAGTTCATGATACAGAGCAAATCAGGGTAGGGAAAACAGAAGCCTATGGCAGAGAAAGCTGAGATAAGTACATCTGGGCGTGTGAGGGCAGGACAAAGGAACAGAGAAATAGAGAGCGTGCTGGCTTTGCCTGGCTGCAGAGTATCCAGCAGGGAGGGGGTGGGTTGGGTCCCCCCCGGTCCTCCTCCAGCTGGCTTGAGGATGGCCTCCCAAGGCCCTGCAGCTGAGTCCCTTTCTTGCAGGAGGCCGGCCACTGAGAGCCCTCCGCTCAGAGCCCCAGCCTGCTCGTCCTCAGCCAGCTGCAGGACTTCTAAACCCTGCGGCCTCCTGCTCGTGCCTCCTCTACTCTCTCCCACTCAGATCCTGGGGTGCTGGTGGACAGCTCAATGAAAGTGTTGACTCAGTGTGCCGCGGCTGTGAAGAAGGCCAAATCCATGCTCAGGATCATTAAAAAAGGGATTGAGAATAACGTAAAGCACGTTTGTGGCTCTTTTAGCCAGGCAGGCCGTGGAGCTGACCCCACGCTGGCCGCCACACCTAAGTCCCGTGCTGGTCGGCGCAACGGCAGGGCCGGCCAGCAGAGGTGGCGAGGGAGGGGGACCGTTGGCTGGCCCGGGCTGGGAGGGGGCGGCGATATTGGCGGCGATAACCCAAGTCCTGTTATAGCCCGAACCAGCCTTACACGGCTTCCTCGGACACATGCCAGCTCCAGAGCAGGGGTGCATCCGAGGATGCCCATTGGGCCCTGCCCCGCTTACACCGGGGGAAGGGAAAGAATGTCCCCTTCTCCGAAGGTGGGCCCAGGAACTGTGCAGAATGCAGCGGCTGGCCCCCTTAGGCCGGCCACGCATACTTGCGCAGGTTTGGGTTGCCCGATGTATAGAATTATGCATTGGAAGGAGAGAGTGGATAGAGGGAAGTTATTTTCCCTCTCACACAACACCAGATCTAGGGGACATCCACTAAAACTGAGTGGTGGTAGAATTAGAACAGACAAAATAATAATTTTTTTTAACCCACCGTGTAATTAATCTGTGGAACTCCTTGCCACAGAATGTGGTGATGGCACCTGGCCTAGATGCCTTTAAAAGGGGATTGGATAGATTCATGGAGGAAAAGTTCACAGGTTACAAGGCATGATGGGACGGGTACATGCAACCTCCGGGTTTTAGAATTAGGCTATCTCTGAATGCCAGATGCAAGGGAGTGGCAACAGGATATTGGTATCTTGTTGGCTGTGTGCTCCCTGAGGCATCTGGTGAGGCCACTGTGAGATACAGGAAGCAGGACTAGATGGGCCTTTGGCCTGATCCAGCAGGGCTCTTCTTATGTTCTTAAGGTGGAACCAATGGAAAGATAACTACTGTACATTTCTTTTTAATCTAGCCAGGAGATAACTTGATGAACATGAGTATGACACGTTTTGGAATTGAAGCAAAGTCCAGGCATGAGTCATTTTGCTGCCTCATTTCCATTGTTGCATAAATCATTAGCCATAGTTATGAGAACAGTGTTACAGATCGTTCTGTAACAGTCATTTTTAGAAGTAGGTTAACAATGTAGACCAATTTCTGACCCTCATGATGCAGAGTTAATTATCAACACTCTTGAAGAGAGCAGCATAACCTCATGGTCTAATAATGTCTTGTTCTTATTTCAATCCATAGCCAAAACACACACACCCCTGGAAAAGGTTTTGTGTGTGGTTTTTTTCCCCTGTAATTTTGAATTCAGGTCTGAAGATTTTGATTACTTTTTGCTATGCTTATAAACCACAGTTTCAAAGTTTCAATTTTTGCATAAAAATGTCTAAGTAAGAAAAACATTATTATAAATATTTTGTATCTGAATAAATATTTTGCCATCTGTTCCCCCACCCCCACCCCAAAAGCACTGTGTTCCACTTTACTAGATATGAAAGTCATTTACTTGAGGAAAGTAAACCATTTCATAGGAAGCCACAATGTTCTCCTAGTTTCCAGGGGTGCAGTTCCTTGAGAAAAGGATCTCAAGGTAGGACAAGGCTCTGGGAAGGAAAGAGAAGAAGCTGGGGATACAACAGTAGTGTTTTCATCTATCCTTCTTCCTACTGACAGTTAAGGCACAGCAAGAGAAAGCTGGATTCTGGAAGTGAACAGCTGGCGATGAAAATTGTATTGTCAGGAATGGTTTGGTTTCTTGGCCCATGGCCTATGGTGCTACTAAGGAAAGGCCTCCTGGCAAGAGATGAGTTGCACCTCATGAGGACTGGCAGGAGCTTTGCAAACCTCATCAAGAGGGCTTTAAACTAAATAGGGGGAGGGAGATAAAAACACAGAACCAGGGAAGTTAGTAGGAGATGAGATACGTGAATGTCGGTATACTAACGCTCAAAGTATGGGTGTGGTGCCTTCTAGTCAGTGGAGCAGGAAGGGGAAGCAGAGGGGAGAAGATAGGGGTTGTGCCCCACCATCTACCTCAGCAGGCAGCCATGGAGGAGGTGGGGTGAAAGGGGTATAAGGCTGAGTGCATGGGGCCTCAGACGTTCCTCAGGGAGGGGGTTAGGGCATCACCCTGGCCCTCCTCAGTGGGATGGCTGGTGTCATGGGCATCGTAGGCCTACTACCCCAGCTGCTCTCAGGGAGGGGTGGGATCTTGCCCTCTGTCTCCCTTCTGGACTGCTAGCCCTCATCCTCAGGCAGCACTGAGGCTTTTATGCCTGAGCTTCCTTTTCCTGCCCTACCCCCCCCCCGGCCCAGATGCTGCATTTCCATCACTATGGCAACAGGGACACGCCACCCAAGTGACCATTCCGCATCTACCCTTCAGGATGGTGGGGGCGAGGCTGGCACTGCAATGGGCTGCACTGAGCCACTGCCATCGGGGCAAACTGCCCCTCTGACCGAGATTAGACCCATGAATGGAAGGGTATAACCTGTCAAAAGGAATAGACCCTACAGAAAGGGAAGGGGAGTTGCACTGTATGTAAAGATTATATACACCTACACAGAAATCCAGGAATACGTGGAAGCCCAATACAAAGTGTCTGGGTAAGAATAAAAGGAGAGAGAAATAAGAGTGATACCATTATGGGAGTGTGCTCTCTAGACCACTTGGCCAAGCAGAAGTCAGAAATGATGCTTTCCTAAAACAAGTTACTAAACTTTCCCAGGGGTAACCAATAGTGGTAACAGGGGAATGAGTTAATCCTGACATCTGCTGGAAATCTAAGGCTGCGATCCTATGCATGTTTTATTGAGAGTAAGCCTCATTGAAGACAATGGGACTTACTTCTGAGTAGACAAGCATAGGATTGTGCTGTCACTCAGCTAAGAATGAGAGGTTCAATAAATTATTGATTTGTCTTGCTGACAAGTTTGTCTTTCACAAGGTGGATGAAGGACCAAGGGGGTCAGCTATCATGGACATAATCCTTTCCAACAGAGAAAAACTGGTCGAAGTGAAAATGCTAGAGACTTTAGACGAAAGCGACCATGTCATCTTTGAATTCTCAATATCAAGGGAAAGGAAAACTAAGAGTAGTCGGATATTTACCTTGGATTTCAGGAAGCAGATTTTAATGGGTTTAGAGGAAAGTTAAGTTGCATTCCTTGGCTAGAACTTCGTAAGGAGAAAACAGTCCAAGAAGGATGATATATTTTGAACAGCAGGATACCGAAGGCACAATTGCAAGTAGTTCCCTTGAGAAGAAAAGTTGGGAGACATCCTAACAGGGCCTTGCGCTGCCAGAACTAGTGTCCCAGCAGCAAGGTCCTTTACAGCTGCCGCAAAACATGACACGCCATTTTGCGCAGCTGGGCCGCTGCTACAAGCAGTCACAGTGGCACATCAGTGGTTCATCCATATCCCCTGGTGCCAGTAAGTCAACGCAGGAGGCAGGGGTGGTTGGAACGGGCCAAGGAGGGGGAGGAACGGAGAGGAGATCAGGGTGAGGAGGAGGGTGGATCAAGACCGGGAATGGGGCAGTATTGGCAGCAGCTGCCCAAATCCTATCCCCCTTCCTGGCTTTGATCCACCTTCCCGGATCCACTCAGACTTGCTCTAGCATTGTTGGTGCAGGTCCAAGTAGACCCATTCGGGTGGTGGTGGCTTAGTCCCGGGCAAGGGAAAAAATGTTCCCTTACCCAGAGGAGACTTTCGAGACTGCCCCACCCACAGGATGCAGTATGCGCTCTGGTGGCACAGCTGCATCTGCGGGAGGGTATTTGATAGGATTGGGCTGTAAGAACAGTAATGTGGCTGCACAACTCTCTGAGAAGCTGCGAAGGAAGATTCTTGTATAAAAGAAGTGGAAAGAGGGACAGGTAACAAAGGAACAGAATGTAAGTATAGCCTTCACCTGCAGGAATGGTGTCAGGAAGGCTAATGCACATGAGCTGAGGCTTGTAAGAGATGCCAAAAGCAACAAGAAGCGTTCTTTTTGTCTGTGTCCAAAGCAGTAGGAAGGTCAAGGAAGCGGTAGTTCTGTTGTATGGAGAAGATAGTGAAGTGATAACAGACAAAGAGAAGGCAGAGCTGTCCAATTCTTATTTTGCATCTGTCTTCTCCCACAAGGGACAGCGGGACCAAAAGGAGAAAAAGAGAGAAGGGACAAAGGCTGGAGTGAGGTAGAGACAGGAGGAGGCAAGCAGGAAAAAGGGGGAGCTGAGCAGGTGAAGAGGAATAGAGAGTCCTGGAGAGGGAATGGGAAGAGAGATTGGGGAGAGAAAAGACAGCCGCCCACCCCTGACAAAGCCCTTGACAGGGCTAAGCTGAAGAAGGAAAATGTTCCCTTTAAAGAGATTCCAGGCAGAGGTTTCAAGGGACCCTCTTTTGTAAGAAAGTTTCCTGCACAGCCCCTACCACCAAAGGGGGAGGAAGACGCAGGAGTCAAAGCAGTCCACCTGGCAATCTGGAAGTTGAGGTTCCCTAGCAACCTACCTGGATCTTCCTGGGGGTGCACGGTCTCCATCTGAGCCCCTTCTTGACTACCTTATGCCCCCACACATTGGGGAAAGGAAAATTCAGTGGTGAAGCAACTGACAGTTTGTGTTCTGTCTCCTGACTGGGAGACAATTGGGAGACAAAGACCAAAGTGGGGCACATCTTGAGCAACGAACTGCAGTTTACTGATAATGTTCATTATCTACAAGCAGAGCCAGCTACAAAACATACGAACCCAACTATCTTTCACACATGTGCTCCATATTTTTTCTTGTATGACCAGCTGTGACATCCATGCTTGCAGCCTCAAGGGATTGGGGTCACCCTTTCCCAAACCTCTCCTTAGAACTGCTCCCCGAAAATAAAGAGACGGACTTACGTTTTGCGATATTCGCAAGTTTTACTCGGGTCAACTGTTTTACATTCATGAGGCCTTGTTGCCGTCACAGGCCCTTGCTTGAGCCAAGTCTCTGCTAATAAGAACTCCTCCTTGTTCTCTTCACCGGAGCTGTTTTGTTTGAGACATTGGTTGGTTGGGCCAGGTCAGGCACATGAAGCCGAGGTAGGTCTGCCAGTAAGTTGCTGCTCTGAACCCTAGGGAGTGGTCTTAGAGGCGGTTCATAGGTTGAGGTAGAAGCGGAGGCTGGAGAAAACCCCAAGCGGCTCTTCCCCCACTCCCACAACTGACCCCAGGTCGAGCTGGGAGGTTGAGGCCGGCAGGTCGCTCCAGGCCTCCCTTCACCTTGAGAACAGCTGTCTGTCAAAAGCGGGTCCTCCCTCTGTTGCCTCACAGGGGAAGCCTCTCCTTTTCCCTGCTGTCCATAGTTCCACCCGTGCGTTCCTCCTCTATTGGAGGTACTGAGTGGTAGCTTTCCTTCCCTGTCAGAGAGACTCCTACTCCCCCCTCCTCTCTCCTCAGCCACCTGGCTCCTTATGAGCTCCTGGGCTGGCTCAGCGTGCCCCGCCCCTTCCTGGTGAGGGCCTCCCAGAGGTTGCAAGTCTTGCCAGACTCCTACATAAGTCCCGCCCCCACCTCCTTTGCTGGGCCTAGCAGTTGCCTGCCAGGATCCTTCCAAAGCTGCAGACTCCCAGCTGGTGTCCTGCTCTCTTGTTGCCTTAGCCCACGCAGCCGATTGCCAGGTGGGTTTGGCTGTGGTGTGACACCAGCATTAAGAAAACAGTAATCCTGAAACACACAATACTCTGTGGTAACCCTAGACCAGTTGTTCCCAAACTGGAAGGTGTGGCTCCCAGGGAGCCACGGAAACCAGCCAGGGGAGCCGTGGAGTGCCACGGAATCCTCTTGGAAAACAGTGCAATGCCAATTGGCAGGCATCAACGTAATGTAATGGGGAGCCATAGCCAATGGTCGCCAATGGTCAAGGGAGCCGCAGGTCAAAAAAGTTTGGGAAACACTGCCCTAAACAATACACCTCTTGAGCAAGTAGTTAATACATTCTACTAGTTTAGCTCTATTGAGTGATAAAAGAGGAACAAATACAGTACTTGCATCATAAAAACAACTATCGTTTTATATGCACAGTTTCAATATTTATGGGGTTTCCAGCCATGATTTGAAAAAAGAAGAATACATTTCGTTTCTTACAGTTGGCTGATGATAATTCCTTTTCCTGGGTTTATCGCGCTGCAGTCAGTAAACACATAGGAACGGACTATCCAAAGCAGGCAACCGTTGAGACTTCTTAATCTTCTAATTTGCTTTAACGTTTCATCCTACTCCAAGGATTTTGTCAAAAAGCAGAAAAGGGATTCAGCAAACGTGCTGAAAGGTGTCCATGAACTCTTTTGGAAGCACAGAGAAACTTATAGAACTAGCGCTGAAAAGCACGGGAAGCCCTTGATTAGTTAATTAGTTGCGGAGGTTGCAATCTCCGTGGTAACCGCTGGCGACAAATCACTTATACTGTTCTCTTTACTTGTTTTATTCCTTAACATTGAGAGGTCTGTAAGTTGTTTAAATTATAGAACGAGCATTAAGACAACGAAAGCCATGATCAGTTACTGAGTTGCGGAAGCTACAGTTTCCGAAGCAACCGCTGGTGGACTTTTACTTGCGATGTTCTCTTTGAAGGATTTCTTGAGTGAAGGATAAATATTGAAACTGTGCATGTAATAACAAGCCATGGAAACCTACATGTTTTCTTAACTATCGTTTTATTCACATACATTTTGTAAATCTACCCAGAGCCAAACCATCAAGAAAAAGATGTGCCAGGCCTGTTGGATGATGATAACAGTGACATGTGGGCTACTTATAGTTGTCAAGAGAAGAAACTCAACAGCTTCCACCTCTGATGTCTTGGACACATAATATCACCAGTCAGGATGTCCCTTTCTGGACAAATCTAACAAGCAGTGGCGTCGCTGCTCCGTGGCGAGGCGGGCGGGGCCCCCCCGGTGATGCGTGCAGAAAAGGTGATGCGCGTACACGTGCCCCACCTCCCCTGCGCGCACTGCCACCCGGGAGCCGATTCCGGGGACGTCTTCCCCAGTCGGCTGCCCGGGGCCTTCTGGAGAGGCTGCACACCGAACGTTATTTAAGGGCTGCCCTTTTCCCTCAGGAACGGTCTGCGCATGCGCAAAAACGCGTTATAAATAACGTTCAGCGTGCAGCCTCGCCAGAAGGCCCCGGAAAGCCGGCCGGGGAAGACGTCCCCGAGCCAGCTGCAACGATGAAAGGTGGGGGGCGCCCGGAGCAGCGGCCCGTTGGACCGCCCCCCAAATCGAATATTTCAATAAGGGTGTGTGTCGGGGGGTCACTTGGGTGACGCGCGGCCCCCGCCCTGGGGCCGCGCGCCCTAGTGACGCTTCTGCTAACAAGCACGCTGGCTGTTCTTAAAGAGAATGCAAGCTAGATACATGTCAAAGAACTGTGCTTTATGGTGAGATTGTCAGTGTTAAGAGGCCTGCAGGTTGACTAAAGTGTTATGTAGGATATTAGTAAATCTGCGTCAATATATTTTAACACCAAGCAATGGGTGACTCTAGCAAATAATAGGAACATTTACTGCGCAATCCTGCGCAAGTCTAGGGCGGCGGAACGAGCGTTCCACCGCCCTAAGCCGTTGTAAAAGTGCCGTAAGGCACTTTTACAACAACTCGAGAGCAGGGAAGGCCGGTGCAAGGTCGGCCTTCCCTGCTCCGCTGACTAAGCCCTCGCTTGACAGCCAGAGGACCCAGATAAAGATCCAGCTGGCGCGGGGGGGCGGTTCGGTGGCAAACGGCAGGGGCCGATACTCATAGGCCATATCCTGACTCCCGCCACACGGCTGGGCCATTACACGGCCTCCTCCGACTTCTGCCAGCGATTTTACTGGCGGAAATCTGAGGAGGCCGGTCGGCCCCAGCATCATTTACACTTGGGGAAGGGGACAAGCATCCCTTTCTCCGAGTAGACTTTCCACCGGGCGGGAGCCTGCCCGCAGCAGAGCACGGGATCCAGCAGGCAGCCTGGGCCGCCCGGCGGATCCTTAGGCAGGATTGGGCTGCCCTTGATACAGACTTCATGTTGACATACAAAACTATCCCACTGCAGATTACAGATGCCAAAGATTCTGCTGGTGCACAGTTGGCATCTTCAGTTACCAGCAGAAATGTGACTCAGCTTAACTAATTATCCATAGGTATACTACAAGTCCCATCATTTTACAAAGATGTAAGGCTCCTATATATGATCTAAAACATTAAACTAATTGCAGCAGAACTGACACTCATGGTTTGCATGTGATAATCCAGCTTCAAATACTTAGAGCAACATCAATTGCTTTCATTGTGTATGAGGCCAGTGTGTTTGTGACCATGAACTCAATCACTGCCCAGTGGGAAGTGTGACTAAATAGTTTAACACATAACAAGTAATCAAGATGAAAGAATATCCATGATACTCGGTGCAAGGCTGTTGCAGTTTTTCAGATGCAAAATTAATTTCAAGACTGATTGAAGTCATTCTCTGTTGCTTCTGACAATGGACTTACCCTAGTATCAGAGTCCCTATGTCTTTGTCTAACATGTAGTATGTACAATATGCTTGGTCCTGTGTCATGAAGACTTTTCCATTATAGCTATAAAGGCTATCCTTTGTGTGTATCTTTTCCCCTTGAAACTTTGCAAATAATTTTATGCAGTCGATGGAGGAAGTAGAATTGCTTTGCAGAAGACTAGCATTCTGTATATCCACAGCACAATTCCTGTGGATTTCTTTTGCAGCTGTTATCATCTAAGCATGCCTTTGAGAGGGCATATTTAACATAAGAACATAAGAAGAGCCCTGCTGGATCAGGCCAAAGACCCATCTAGTCCAGCTTCCTGTATCACACAGTGGCCCCACCAGATGCCTCAGGGAGCACACAGCCAACAAGATAACGTGTTTCCTGCTGCCACTCCCCTGCACCTGGCACAGAGAAAACCTACTTCTAAAACCAGGAGGTTGCTTATGGCTTGTGTACTGTGATGGTCTTTTCCTCCATGAATCTGTCGAAACCCCTTTTAAAGGAGCTGGGCTCGACTTTTGCTGCGTTTGCGCTACATTCGGCCAATCAGAGCCCGTTGTTTGACCTGGGGGCGGGACACCAGATGCACAAGGAACGCAAACGCAACGCGAACAGTGTAGGCCGGGCTTTAGTTGCAGTACCTGACTCTGCACCCAGACCCAATCAGAATTGTGGAACTCCAGGCCCAGACCTGCCCTAAACCTCTGGACTCCACCCTCAGATCCACCAAAAATCACTGGGCTCCACCCTCACTGGCCTGGCCTGGACTCTGCCTTTGGTTTGGATCACAGGGCTGTGCCCTGATGCCAACATATTTTATTGCAAGAGTTGGCAGCCTTATGTTGTTTCCACTCTTGTCTTAACCCTTCTATGACCTCATTGTCGCTAGAATGGATAGCCTCCCGTTATACAAGATACCATAGTGTGCAGAGGAAGGTGGACATAGAATAAGAAACAAAACCAGGGAAAGATGTATAAATTGGTTAACAAGAGGCATAATAAATTAACAGTTTGGTTTGGTAGCTTTCATGGCCAGCAGTTAACATACAATGTTTAGGAATTACATACAATGTTTAGGAACAGCGCGGTTACCCGGTCAGGTCATTTCCGCTGTTGATTGACTGCGCTTTCCCGCTCTTTTGTGGTTTTAAACAAGAAGGGGGTGAACTGAGGACAATTTCATCTACAATCTCTCATGATTGTTCCTGTGAAGTTCCGAGTTTGCGGAACGAAACGTTGGACTGCTTGCCTTGGATTTTAATGGTGTTTTTGTTCCGTGTGCGGCTGCCTGTGATTGGAAACCCGCAAACGGCATTGGAATAGATTAAACTTCAAGATACTCACTGACATGGCATCGGCTCCCGTAATTCCTAAATAAATTAACACATTAATTTTATCTTGTCAAATTGACTTGTTGGTTACCCTTAAATGAAAACCTAGTTATTGTAAACAATTTACACAGGATCAGATGCTTTGTGCTTCTTATCATACCTCCTATTTGGAGGAATGTAGAAGAACCTTTTATGAGGGGGAGAGTAGATGGAATTAAAAGAAGAAAACCAACAATGTGCAAATCTAATTTCTGCGAATACTGCAAGAACAGCCTGTGTGGCAGGCAGTTTTTGGTGTTCAGTACTTCAAGTGTATTTTGAAGCTGCCATGAAGCACAGTTCCTGTGGAGAAGAAAATATCTTTTGAGGTAGCTTGTCATATTCATTCACTGGAGAAACTTTGAAGATTAACAAGTTCAGATTTTGTAAAAGCAAGCATCTATACAAACATGTATGACAACAGAAATTAGGCCTCTGTGGTTTTCATGAAGACAGTAGTTAATTAATGCCTGCCTGGTTTTTATAATAATTGCTGACTGAGCCCTGGCCAGCCTCTATGGCATGCTCTCTAACACGGAATCAATTTCAATCATCTCAGAATTGTGGGTCATTTCTCACTGGTGAAGAAAAGGCACTCTGTACATGTTCTTCACAATTCACATTTTCACTTTTATTGAAAACCTATTTTGTGGCTAAGCAGCAGTGCATGCCATGATTCACTGAGGTTGCTGGCATCCTCTGCTGCTTTTGAACTTGCAGAGAAGGATTCATGACAATTTTCTTTAAATTTAGAGACTTAAAATTAGGCACATAAAAGCTGCTAATATTAGGGCCCATGCAAATGCACATTTTGATCAACTATGCCTTTGTTGTTGGAACATTCATTTGATGTGTCATGTTCATGTCTACCCTTTCTTCCTATCTCTTTCTAAATAAGGCCATTTGTTATAAATGATTTCACCTTTTATAACATACGTTTCCCTTTTTTAGAGCTCAGAAATGACATATCAGTTGGGCAGCAGATTGTTATTTCGACTGCCTCCCACAATCCATCAGGAGAGAGTTAAGAAAAGAACCAGTTATCTCATAAAAGACAAATTCCTTGTACATCATTGAGCTTTACACTGAGCATCTCTGTATGCCGTCCACTGCACAGAAAGGAGATTATACTGTCTGTCTGCAACGAATATTCCATAAATAGTGCTTCAACATAAGATGAAAAGCAACTTTCTGATCAGCTAGCAAATAAGTGAATAGACATTTTCGCCAATTATATTGATAGGTGTGGATGCTTAAATACATAACGGTTTTGTTTGGACTGCAGTTCTTCACTCAGTTCAGTATGCATACACCCTACTGACTTCGGTGCCATGTACCGGTATGTACTGTATTAGTAACTGTTAAGAAGTTTCTAATATAATATGTTCAACTAATAATTTAGCATAGTATCTCAAAACCAAATAGTACAATAAAGAACCCACTTTCGTTAGTGCTGTGCAAAAAATTATTTTTTCAACGTTTTCATCTTGAATCAGAAGGAAGAGTTTGTGAGACAACCCCCCCACACACACACACCAATTACCTTTTCTACTACCTTTGCCTGTTTTTGGGATCCTAATGGCATTACATTTGTGCTCCCCACTAAGCCTGGGCACCATTTTCTATTTTTTCTTTGTCACAAGACAGTAAAGATATAATCGTGTAACTAAATCTCATTGGCTACCTGGCATCATGAAAACAAATTATTGTGGGCTAAGAAAAAGAAGAAAAAATGGCATTCAGGATCAGTGGATAATGTGATTGCTGTTGGCATGGGAGATGACCACTTTGCAACCATCCTTTAACATTACCAAAACGGTCCCCATCTTTGCAGCCTGTGAACAGAATAGCAATGTTAGGGCAGAATTTCAGCTCAATGCTCAACCCTAATTTTTATACTGCCTTACATCACCTTTGTGGTGTAAGTTGGAACATATGACTTAGGAATTCATTTTGTGCAACTTCAGACGTATAACTTCCTGGCTTTATCTAATCTCAGCACTTGCCTACGAAACCTCATGACACCATAAGTGTTCATAAGGTGCTTCAGGACTTGTTGGTGTACACATACATCACAATGTATTTTGATGCATATATCTGACTCTCTCTACCATTTGGAGGACTTGTTAGAAACGTATGTAGAAACATTTTCAGGTATCCATGCCACAGGCAGATGTAGTAGGGTAAATAAAACACTGCTAGAGAGCAGCATATATTTTAGGAGCATAAACTGAGGCTAGTGTTAGTTTCTTGCATCACATCTGCAAATATTCTAATTCTTGATGAAAACATCAAACGCCTTTGCTTGGGGCTGACATATCAAGCAAAGTGGCAAAAATCTTCCAGCTCGCTCAGAGTGTAACCTGCTGAGAAGAACATACTGTTCCATCCTGCCCCCAGGTTGTTTTTATGTTTCAACAATTAGGATAGGCTCCTCAAATCACCAATGATATTTTTTTCCCTTGAAAACTTCCATATATATAACAAATTCCAAAATTCTATCTGGGTGCTTGTGCTGTTCATTCCACAGAAGAAGCAAGAGGCTAATAGATCAAATGTTCAATGCTGCCTGTCATGCAAGTTGCAATAACAGCTCTTCGTATGACCATGGAACATCCATCACTATTATAGCAAATGAACTATGGAGCCTCCTCAGCCGCCAGGTTCCCCCACCCAATATCGTTTGCAGCTCACTCCTTTAGCTCGTCAGTGGAGAGCAGCCTTAGCACATTTGCATTAAAATATTTTAAATATGATTTTTATTATCAATTGTCAAATTGATGAATTGACAACTTACCATGAAATCCAGTGTAACTGGAGCTCCGGGTGTGTGTGTGTGTGTGTGCACGCTCCCTCGGTGCAGGGTGTCGCAAAAGTGCCATAAAGCACTTCCGCAACACCCATTGAGTAAGGGATGCTGGTGCAGCGGCCAGCGGCCCTTCCCCCAGCTCTCCCCCGGCCCTGCGCCCACCGGAGCAGGTAAGGCCTACACCGGTCTGCACCTGGTCCTGGAGAGGGTGGGGATATCAGCAGCGAGATCCATCATATCCTAGGCCCTCTCCTCTGCGCCGGCCGCCCTTACTCCCGAGTAGTTGCAAATGTGCTCCGGCGCCAGTAAGCTAGTGTGGATTGCGCTCTGAAACACATAAAACACATGAAAACGTGTTTCCGTTTTAAAGACACAACAGTCCATAAAAGATTTGGTTTGTATGAAAATGGTTTGAATTCCCAGACTGGTAATGCTCCCTCTTCACTTGCAAAGTATCTTTGTTTCATATTTTCAGAAGGGAAATGCGTGCACCATAAATTCTTCCTGTGTCTCATCTTATTTTTTTTAAATGTTCAAACAATTGGTTCCATGGGCATGAACTCCAATAATGTCACCTACTAACATGCTCGTCCATCACGCTAGAAATAGCAATAACTCTTTTTTACCCATAACTCGAGAAACCGCACAGTATTTATCAACTTTTAAAGTGAACTTGCCAAAATGTCATTTTCTTGATTAGTTAAAAATGACAGACTCCCTGGTGTAATAGAAGACCATAACACTCTTGGTAATAGACAATTCCTGGAGACTAATCACCTCCAGGGAATACAAATGCTTCGTAGAGGATTCGACTTCTTACCTGGATTTTTTTTTTTAGGTATAGATTTTTATTTTAGGTATATTTATATCACAGTTATCTCCTGTTATCTCCACTACGTCAATGTCATCATCTTGTTCTTTGAAATGCTGTTTTTTTAGTCAAATGGACTATCATCTAGTTTATTTTATGCTAGGTAAGTAAACATCTGGATGGGACTTGTGGTGGCTGGATATTTGGAGGGTATGAATTCATACTTGTGTCCCTGTTAAGCCCAAGTGAACAATTTTGAAAAGCAATTGAAGAATAAACAACACATTGGGGCAATCCTGGAAATCTGGTCGATGATGGAACAAGCGTTCCGTCACTGGAAGACGTCGTGAACGTGCTGTAAAGCACGTTTATGACAACTTGCGAGAAAGGGAAGCCGGCACAAGGCCGGCCTCCCTCACTCCTGCGCTGGATCTCCATGCAGCCGGCAGCAGACGGTGAGTCCACCGCCGGCCGTGTGGGCAGTCCAGCCCGGGAGGGAGTGGGGCCATTGGCCTAGCCGGCCCAGGAAGGGATGGGGGATGGCGCCTGTCATATCCCTGTCCCCGCCGGGTTGGCTACGCCGTTGCACGGCTTCCTCTACTTCCACCAGCTATTTAGCTGGCGGAATTCCGAGAAGGCCGATAGGGCCAGTCCCAGTTTACACCCGGGGAAGGGGACGAGCGTCGTGGGCGGCCCTGGGCCACCAGCCGGATCCTTACACACAGTGGCGTCGCTACGCCCCCATGTGGGGGCGCCGCCCCGCCCCTGCATCGTCGCCCCCATGTGGGCGGGCACGTGACGTCACACCCTGCCTCCGAACACCCCCCCACACTATTTTCACTTCATTTTGGAGCTGTACTGAGCCATGGGTGGGCGGGAGGGCCGAAATGCAGCCATCCTGGCTGCAATGAGCCAGCGCGGACGTGAAAAGGTGCGTTTTCGCCCGCGATTTTCCGCCCCTTCAGGGTCTTCAGGGGTCCGCACCCTGGGGCCCTGGGCACCAAGGCCCCCCCGTACGACGCCTCTGCTTACACAGGATTGCGCTGATTATGTGTTAATGGAGCCTGTTCTTTTTAATAAAGGAAGATTGTTCAGGGGTATTTTAAGCAGTGAGTTGGAGAAGTAGAAGAGGGTGCTTAATTCTTTCCCTGTCCACTGTTTCTCCAGTGTCCAAACAGATTCTATGTGCTTTTTACTCTACAAAGTTCAAAACGCAGATATACACATACAGTATTTTAAACCCCTTTGGGGAGAGGGATGCCACATGCAGAATCATTTAAGCTGCAATCCTAAGCACATTTTCTGGCAGCAAGTCCCATGGAACTCTGTGGAACTTACTTTAGAGTAAGCATGCATAGCGGGCAAAGAAGAGTTAAGCACCCTGCCCACCATTGCTCCTCTGTTCATCCACCCCCACCCCACCGCCACATTTCTTAAACAAGAAGAAAGAAAAAGCAAGTATCAGGGCATGTGTTTATGTGCAAAGTATAGTTACTGCCCAATCCTATCCCTCACCACATTATAGCATGCAGTCACACCAACGGAGGCTGTGCTGTATGCATGGGGGGGGGGGAATCAGACAGCCTGCAAGCGGTAAGTAAATATTTTTACTTCCCCCCTCCAGTAGGCTGCCTGATGACCTACAGTCAGACCTGTACCAGCAATATAGCCCCCTTCCTCCCTGACACACCCCAGTCCCTCCCCTGACATGCCCTATTATTCCCCTGCCCGCCCACAGCCTGCCCCCACCTGCAGAGCCTCCCAGAACTGCTCCCATATGTGCCATGCCTCTCGCAATTTGCAGCAGTGGCCCAGCAGCATGTGACAGTGGCCTGGCTTTTGCACTGCTGTAAAGGACCTTGAGCCGCCCGAACGCTAGGCCTGGATTGGGGCCTTCGCCTCTAAAACTCTTGTATTGACCAAAGAGAACAGTACAAGCATGGCTGATACAGGATTACAGAAAATGCCACATATTCTTATGCTTACAGACAGTGCTAAACCTTTTGCTCTGAGATCTAACCTTGCTAAATTGCATTTTAAAAGTTGAGATTTTGCCACCTCCAGAAAAAGCCAGACAGATGAAAAGACTTCATTGTAATGCAGGATGAGCAACATATTACTGAAATCATGCATATCCTAGATTTCATGTTTTAATGGTCTGTGTGGTGCTAGAATAAAATATGCTGAATGTCTGCAAGGCTAAAAAAAATCTGTTAATTACTATTTCCAAATGTAATCATATTTTCATATCTCATTCAGAACAATCTGACACACAGTTGAGAAAGCTTGTGGGATGTGCAACACAATCCTGGCATTTTTACCTAGAAGTCTCAATGTGTTCAATGGGTTTTACTACCAGGTAACTCTGTATATGACTGCAGCCGGGATCACATTTGACACCTCAGTTCAGGGGCCCTGGTGCTCACCTAAAACATTTTAAAAATATGTTTTATTATGGAAAAATCAGAATTTTTCATGGCCCGTTATAATATACAAAGATTTCGGGTTTCCGGGTGTATTAGCCATGTGAAAATACTGTTCAAAAAATGTAACACAGATTTAAAAAAAAAAGTTTAAAAACAAGAAAAACAATTTTAAAAACACACACAACGTTTCGTCCACTGTCCGTGGACCTCCTCAGGTGGACAGCATGCCAATATCCTCGCTTTCTCCCTGCCTGGTTCGGCCAATGGCCGCCCTCCCTCGCCACTGGTCCGCTCTCCCCCCCACCCCTGCACCGGCCAGTGCAAGGCTTACCTTGCCTGGCGGGCACAGGGACGGTCCGCCAGGGGAGAGAGGGCCTCTAGCCTCTGCGCCGGCGACCCTTACTCTCCGGGTGACGTAAACGTGCTTTACGGCACGTTTACAACACCCTGGACCAGGGGAGCATGCGCTCCCCTGGCGCTTTGATACACTGGATTGCACCGTTAATCAGTCTTTTGACTCAAAAACTTTCAGATAGTCCATGCATTTGCGTGGAGTGTACTTCTACTGTAAACTGCATTAGAGATTGTGGGTATGGCATAAAGATGTGGTAATTAAATTTAGATGAATTAAAGGAGAATGAAAGGAAGATAATGTAGTATGCTTCTTTGTTGCTCTTTAACCCTTTTGGCACCTTGAAAACATAGGAGATAGGCACCCTTCAGAGAGAAAAAAATTGCATGGCTTCTTATAATTAGACTACCACTGTGCATGGAAGCACCTCATAAATATGGGATGCTTAATTTTGTAATTTAAATTATAGCCATTAAACATATTCATTTGTACATTATATATATTAGTTAGATGGCAGGCCACACTTATAAGGAATTTACTGGAATAATGTTTTTGTAGTATCCATTCTGCTTAACACAAATCAGAGTCATTTGACTGTCTATGAATAGTGTTAAGCAGAGTAGATACTAAAATGTATTTACACAGTCTATTACAATTTCATATGTTATACAGTATATATAAATTCTTCTTCAGCAGCAACACAACTACTTAGCAGAACAATGAATCATCAACATTATTTTGTGCTCTGTAAAAGCAAGGTTGAGCTAGCATTTAAAAAAAAATATTGGATATTACATGATAAAATTCAGTTGTGAGCATAATTGTAGGTATTTAGTGCTATATGCGTGACTGGTGAGTTGGTGAAAACCTAGTGGATGATAGTTCCCAGATCTCCCCTTTCTCACGGCCCCATGTCATGCTAGCTCCTTCTGGATACTACATCTATACTACATATTTGAAATGATTTTAAACCTCGTTCAACTGTTATTTATTTATTTGGAGTATTTATGTATCTTGCCTTTCTCTCCTCATCGGGAAGTGCACAAGGCACATTAGTTTTTTTCTACATAGTAGTAGTGCAATCCCCAGGGGGCTCACAATCTTTTTTTAAAAAAATGCTTTTTTGGCTGTCTTCAAGGAGGCCTGTAAATCAGTAGCGTCACTAAGCTGGGACCGGTGTGTGTGTGTGTGTGTGTGTGTGTGTGTTTTGCTGTGCCCCAGGTCCCTTGTTGTGAGGAGTGGCCGCAGCAGCAGCTTTTTTAAAGGGAGTTAGGCCCAACTGTATACAACTAGGTAAAGGTATCCCTTGACAATTAAGTCCAGTCGTGTCCGACTCTAGGGAGCGGTGCTCATCTCTGTTTCAAAGCCGAAGAGCCTGCGCTGTTTCCATGGTCATGTGGCCAGCATGACTCAACACCGAGGCGCATGGAACGCTGTTACCGTCCAGCTGCCGTGGTACCTATTAATCTACTTGCAATTTCTTGCTTTCGAACTGCTAGGTTGGCAGGAGCCGTCGCTCGGATTCGAACTGCCGACCTTTCGATCGACAGCTCATGGTTCAGTGGTTTAACCCACTGCGCCACTAGAACGGGTATTTAAAATGTTTCCAGCACTGGACAGAATATAAAAAGGTAAAGGTGACCCCTGACAATTAAGTCCAGTCGTGTCTGACTGTAGGGTGTGGTGCTCATCCCCATTTCAAAGCCGAAGAGCCAGCATTGTCCGAAGACGCCTCCGTGGTCATGTGGCCGGCATGACTCTCCTTGCCGCAGTGCGTAGCATGCAGCTGGAACACGGAGCGCTGTTTACCTTCCCGCAAGCGGTACCTATTTATCTACTCACATTAACATGCTTTGGAACTGCTAGGTTGGCAGGAGCTGGCCAAGCAACGAGAGCTCACCCCATCACGGATTCGAACTGCGGACCTTTCGATCGACAGCTCATGGTTCAGCGGTTTAACCCACTGCGCCAGCCGCTCGCCTGGACAGAATATAGTGATAGTGTATTAAAGAGATATTTGTGTTTGTAATTCTAATCTTAAAAAAAAATCAAACCAGTTGAAAGGATAATTATTTCCAGTAATCTCTCTACTGGAGTCTCTGCATCTACTATGCATCCATTAAATTACTGACTGCTAAGAACTGGCTTCAGGAAGGAATTCCTTTAGTGGAGATAATGGCTTTCTAACATCAGCTTAAAATAGTCATGATAGCGCCACCAGCCCCAGCCAGCAGCACCTTTTTGTCATCTGGAGGAGGCCGTTCCATTTGCCCCTTCACTGCTGGGGAAGTTGGAAGCCCTGCTCCTGCAGAACTTATAAGTGTCCAGACACTGGAGCCATTTCCAGGGGGATTTTTTTAATGCCCATCTCTGTGGAAAAACAGCAAAATTCCACAGCTCTTTACTTCCTGTGCATAGAAAATGGTGGGTGACAGCATGCATGCATGGAGCGGGCACATTAGTAAGAAACCAGAAATAATCTCTAGACAAACACAGAAACTTTGTTATTCTGCATCTAAGAGATGAGAATGACTTGCCAGTTTTCAGCAATAAATAAGAGTGAGTGGAAAATATATGTAACTAAAAAAATATTCAGATAGAACTGAAAATACCAACTAGTAGAGAGTTAACAACAGTGTGATCCTATGCAAGTTTGCTCAGAAATCAGTCTCACTGTGTTCAGTGGGACTTGATCCCCTGTAAATGTGTTTAGGATTGCAGCCTGAGTCCAGAAATTGCCATTATTATAACATCTGATAGCTACTTATTAGCAAAATATTAGCTATTAATAATATTAGTTTATTATTATATCCTCCTTGTTTAGGGGCAGTACCCCTCTGCATATCAGATGTAGAGACAAACAGGGAAAGGCCCAAGTAACTTAGCAAGCCATTGTTGGAAACAGAATGCTGGTGCTGGATTTATGATCCAGCAAGGTAATGACTATCAATGCAGAACCACAGTTAACAATTTCAGTGCATCATTCAGTTTCCATACTCAAAAGTGCCTGGAAACACACATGATCAACACAAAAATTCAAAATAGCAAAATTTCAATGAGTGCATTTTGATTATACTGTACTTACTATTCCAACGCCACATTTCCTGAAAGAAATAGTGATATGTTTTTACGCCATGTTTTCAAATTCCTTTTAATTTTACATTTAGCTCATGCTTTTGGTAGATAAAACTATTACAGTCTGTCAAATTAGCCTGGAGTAAAAATTAATGTGAGAAGGGCCTGAGGGCTTGAGGCTTTTACTCAGTGATTTTCACACATATTTTTTTTCTGTAATGTTTTATGCCACAAAATAAAAGTTTTTTTTCTCCTCCTTTCACCATGGTTTCATTATGAGAGAAAAATAAATATAGCTGCAGTTCAGGATTTAAGAAGAAAGAGAAAAGATGGCACCAGACTTCAGCAATGAAATGTGATTGTTCTCTCCCACACCATATCAACACGTCTTGAACAGAGTTTCAGAACATTTTCCCCATTATAAATGAAGAAATGCTGAAATGCAGTGAAAGGGGTGAGAATCAAAATAAGATTTTCAAACATGTATCACATTTTTAATAGGCAAAACTAACAGAAAATAAATACTACAGGAGGACATAATCCAGCCCTTGATCTGTCCCGGTTGTTTGATAGGCCTGAATTTATTTATGCTTTCACTTAGGAATATATTCGTGGGCAAGGAATGGAATCATAGCCCTGTTTTTTGAACTAATAAGGTCAAGATTTTTCAAAAGATGAGTGGATCCTTCTCGGGTTAGGAGCATGTATACTGTTTTTAGTTATATAAATGCATTAGGCAGAAATAATGGTAATTTAAATTTGTTTTATGTTAGAAGAATCCATGTATTTAATGCCAACTGTGCGCTGGGTGCTACAAAAAAGGCCCCTTTCCTAGAGAGTTTACAATCAAAGAGGAGGGGAAGGCATCAGGAACGACAAAGAATGGGGCAAAGGAGGGTTAAGGGTTAGCAAACGTAGAAAAGATATAGCTACAGTAGCCCCTACCTCAGGATTCTATTATGGAAATAACATGCTTTTGTTTGTTTGTTTGTTTCTGGGTAGTGGTCTTCATGGATAATATTTTTTTTAATTCCTAAAGCTAAGAGTCTGGTTAAAACCCCAAAGCAAAATGTACCTACTGGTAAGTCTATAATATAAGCTTGAATTCAGTTGTGAAAGTCTTTTTGTTTCTGAAATACCCACCTCCTTTGCTGAAAAGCTGCTCTGTGTGAATCTTCTCAGTGTGCAGTTACTTAAGGATCTATAGGTAAGACATTTTGGTGCTTAAATAAATAGTATATGAAGACTCCATGGTGAGGTCTTTCATAAATCAGAGTCGACTTTGGTGCCATTGATTTGATGATGCGGTTCACTCTGGGGGCCATATGTGGTGGAGTTTAATGAAGAATATTGAAAAGGTTACAGTGCTTTCTCAAGCCTCTTTTTCTGTTTGTTTTGAAGCTAGTGTCAAAGCAACAGGGATTTAAAAGTTATTAAAATACACATTTTTCTTTAGAGTCCATCCAGTTCATCTGGGAATACATACAGAGGGGACCTGGGGGATTATTCTTTCTCTACTGGTTCAGTTTGATCTTTTTGTTGTTGTTGTTTAATTAGCAATGTGCCATCTAATGGGCCTTTCAAAATAGCGTGCCACAAAAAGTCACAGGTTTTTATACATAAATGAAATTTCCCTGTTCATGTGTTCCTAAAAGATAGATGGATGGATGCTAAAAAGACAGGGACATTTTTAATTGAAAAACAGGGTAGTTATCCGTATAATTATTTATTTATTTATTTATTTATTTATTTATTATTTTTCATATTTTATACCACCCTTCCTCCAAGGAGCTCAGGGTGGTGTACATGGTTCCTTCCCTCCTTTTGTCCTCACAACAACCCTGTGAGGTAGGTTAGGCTGAGAGATAGTGACTGGCCCAAGGTCACCCAGGAAGTTTCATGGCTGAGCGGGGATTTGAACCTGGATCTTCTAGGTCTAAGTCCATCACCAGAACCACTACACCATCCTGGCTCTTCATTAGCTTCAAACAATATTAGCTTCAAACAATTACAGGTGGGCCCCCATATCCACTGATTCGCTATCCACGGTTTCAGTTATCCACGGATCGTGGGGACCCCCCCAGGCTTTTACTTTTTTCCCACTAAGCTTCATTTCTTCCTTAAAGAAACAGAAGAAGCAGCTCTGGCTGCTTATTACAGGCAAGTAGAATGAGACTAAGTACTAGAGAGGCTCTGCAAGGTTAACATAAACCCAGAAACTCTCTAGGACTTAGTCTCGTTCTACTTGCCTGCAATGGAGGCTGCTTCTCTGTTTGTTTTAAGGAACAAACAAAGCTTGCTGAAAGAAAAATAAGAGCTGGGAGGGGCAAGTATGCCTGCCTCAGGAAACCATGGAGGGGGTGTTCGCTCTTATCCACGGTTTCACGTATCCACGGAGGGGCCTGGAACATATCCCCAGCGGATATGGGGGCCCACCTGTATTAGCTTCAAACAATATTAGCTTCAAACAATGTCAGTGGATGCAGGTCTTTTCTTTTCCAGCTCCTCATCCTAATACCAACGCTGGGGACCTAATAGTGCTGCCATCAGGCGTAGCCCAAGTCACGCAGGGGCCCAAAATGGTGTCAAATAGTACTGCACCATTGCATGATGGTGTACCCCGCCATCAATCACCCCCTGCCATTGTGCACCATTGCACACCCCCGTTCCTCCTTCCCTCTCTGGGTGCCACACACTTCCTTCTTCTTGTGGTTCTTTGTCCTCCCCTTCCCTCCCTGCTTCTTGATTTGAATGTGAACCAGAAAAGAATATGGAAGGTTCTGGTCCAAAGGTGATCTTGTACAGGAAGGCAAAGGAGTAGGAAGTTGCAGTTGGACCTGGTTGTTCTCTCACTTCCTCACAGTTGGGCTGGGCCCAGCAGAAACAGAAGGCAGGGCAAGCACCCAGCCTGAAGGTGGAACTAGCACAAACAATCCTGTTCCAATCAGAACAGGGTCACAGTAGCCCCCTATCTTCTCCTTCAGCCCTACTGCTGTGATTGCTTGCATGTGACAGCAGACCTGGAGGGAAGAGGTAAGTTACCACTGATCTGATCCTCTTCTCACTCGCACTCCGCGAGTAAGAAGATGATTGGAGCACACAGTGAAGCGGCTGTGTGGGTAGTAGGCTGGGGGAGTTGGCAGGCAGGGGCCGGTGTTTTTTGCTGCCTCCCCCAGCCCGCTGCTCAAAGCCACTGCCTCACTGAGCCTTGTGGCTGGGCTGGCCCTGACTGCCATGTGTGCTGCTTTCCTGGGACAATTGTGAATTTCTAATGGCCCACATGGTGATATAGCCCACAGTGGTACTGCAGTATACAGTTGACTTGCAATGTAGACAAAGATGACATAAAATACAGTGGTCAGAAGAAATGGGGTGATCCTAAAGTCCAGTTCACATATGCAGTAAGCAGTGTGGAAGCTTCTTGGAAATACAACCATGTGGAGGCTTCTCCACATTGCAAATTGCTTGTGTGAAGAGTATCTCCATGCAGTTCCAGTGATTTTTACTATGCCAAGTAGTACCAATTGATGACTGAGTAGTGAATGTCACTGACAACATTTGGGAAGTTTAACCACTAGCTGAAGAGAGCCAGAGACAGCTGGTGGAAGCTATCCACCTCCTGATATTGGAGACATCGCTTCCACTTTCCCCTCTTCTAAAAGGCAGAGACATATTCAGCCTGTGATGAGGTAGGGCTCCCATGTTGGGACAACCCTTTGAAAGTCTCAGGGGATAAGCTGAGGCTAGGATCCTGCCCTCTGTCTGAGACTTCCCTTTGTATGCATGCTGGAACTATTTCCATCTCCTCATTTGAGTGTGTCTTCTTCAATGTGTAGTTTTGTAAAGCTGAAACAACTCCGTTGAGGGAACCAAGATGCTGTTTAAGAAGATGCTCATTCAAGCTTTCTCTTTGCTTGCTGTTTGAAAAGAAAACTGAATTTTAAGGACACGTGAACGAACACACCCACCCACACATATACACACAGAGATGTGGAATATAATAAGGGCATGATGAAAATGCCATTAGAAGAATGAATTGTTTTCTTCTGAAATACTGTGTGTGGCTGCGAACGTAAAAAAGGAATATTGCTGCCTAGGAGGAGCCTTAAGTATTGTAACCAATTGTGGTGGCTCCTGCACCCTTGGGGTCATCCCAAGGGGACACGTCCAGATCGTAGGGATCGTAGCATAAGATATTTCCTCAATGGCCAAGGGTTCCTGCCCCAGTGGAGTAGCAAACTACAGAGAGATCAGGAGGAGGATGCTCAAAGAATTGTTATGAGCTCTTTATAACAATTAAAGCTTCCTCTGGGACCTGGGAGTTCAGTTATCAGTCCTTCAGAAAAGGGGCAGACACCTTCTTGTAGCCTTGGTCCTTTACCTATCAAGAGACTCTTCAGGGTGGGAGTGTTGCTGTCTGCTGGTAGGTAAAAGAGGGTGACTAGTTGGGGTTCTGGGCTGCCAAGGGCTGACCCTGGCTGGGAACGCTGCCCAGGGTCCCTCCCTGGCCTTGTGTCCAGGTATGGGCTGGACTGTGCTCTTGCCAATGAAGGTTCAGGGGAGCCTTGCTCAGTGAGCTCCCGGAGCCTGCCTGGGTCCAAACCCCTCCTTCCTCCACTGTAGCCTCTTCAGTTCCCCCACTTCTTCCCTGGCCTTTTTTCTTCCCCTTGCACTTTCCCCTCTTGGGGCCGCTCCTCCCTCCATCCACTCCATCACATTGAGCTGCACCCTTCTCCCATCTCTCTCTCTTAAATCTTATATTCCTATCATGACTCTTTTCTCCCTGTCCTGCCTTGATCTCTCTCAGCTGGAAAGCTGGAAGCATCTTTTCCTGAGCTGATGCCTTGGCAATGATGCCATCACCTGGCTGATGACCAAAGAGGAGAGGAAGGCTTGGCACAGCCAGGATGCTGCACACACTGGGCACCACCGGAGCTCACACCAACCAACCTTTGACTCTGTGCCTGCCAACCTGTTGGTATCTGTGAAAACCATTTCAAAACTCAAATTCAAGACTGTGCGCATATTACAATTTCATTTAAATTAAGCCAACGGAGCAAATTTACAGGATAGTCAATAACATTTCACAATATTGAACATAACATAAGAACATAAGAAGAGCCCTGCTGGATCAGGCCAAAAGCCCATCTAGTCCAGCTTCCTGTATCACACAGTGGCCCCACCAGATGCCTCAGGGAGCACAAGACAACAAGATAACCTGTTTCCCGTTGACACTCCCTTGCACCTGGCACAGAGAAAACCCACTTCTAAAACCAGGAGGTTGCTTGTGGCTTGTAACCTGTGATGGTCTTTTCCTCCATGAATCTGTCCAAACCCCTTTTAAAGGCATCTAGGCCAGGTGCCATCACCACATCCTGTGGCAAGGAGTTCCACAGATGAATTACACGCTAGGTAAAGAAATATTTTCTTTTGTCCGTTCTAACTCTCCCTCCACCCAATTTTAGTGCATGTCCCCTGGTTCTGGTGTTGTGCAAGAGGGAGAAGAATTTCCCTCTATCCACTCTCTCCATCCCATGCATAATTTTATACGTCTCAATCATGTCCCCCCTCAGGCGCCTTTTTTCTAGGCTGAAAAGCCCCAGACGCTGTAGCCTTTCCTCATAAGGGAGGTGCTCCAGCCCACGAATCATTCTGGTCGCTCTTTTCTGCACCTTTTCCAATTCAACTATATCCTTTTTGAGGTGTGGTGATTGGTCAGGGTTTTTTTTTTGATTGGTCAGTTGGTATTGCAAAGTTAGCCAACACATATTCGCCAAAACCACAGAGTTGTTTTAAGTAAAACCTTAAAGACTAACAAATGTATTTCAGCATAGGCTTCTGTGGACTGCAGATCAGTTCATCAATGAAATTGGCCTGGACCAAAAGAACTGCAAAGCTCCTTCCCTTCATCCCAACAGCTTTTGGGGACTGCTCTTTCAACAGAAGCAGCCTCCCAACCACATGTGCCTGTTTGCAGTGATGCAAGGTGTTAAATGCCAGATGTGGTGCTCTTTACCTGACATCTGCTGTGGCTGGGTGGTTGGAGAGCAGCTTTGTGGAGTAGCTGGTATGGATTCTAGACCCGCCTGCCCCTCTTCTTTTGTCTCTGTCATAGGTGTGTCTGGCCACCATCAGTCATGCAAAAGGTGAGTGACTAGCTGGTGAGGGCAAGTCCCTTGGCTGAGCTCGAACTCATCTTGCCTGGCTTCCAGCCTGTGTCTTTTTGCAGTGAGTTACCAGCACCCTGCTTTCTCTGAGTGCTTTGTCTGAGGCCTTGTGACTTGTTCCAGCCCTTCCCCTGGCCTAAAGGCGCTTTCGAGCTGGTGGTGTCCCAACGTAGAGTCGAACCCTTGCCATGAAGGAATGTGTGTGTTTGTTTCACAAGGCTGCCCTCTTCCAAAGGAGCTACCTTCCTACCCTTGATCTGCTCTGCTATGCTCAAAAACATATTCCTTGGATGAATGTGTTTGTGTGAGTGGGATGAGAGGAACGCTGGCTTCTGGGGCTTCTAGCAATTCTTTTGCCTTTGCTGCTGTAACTCCTGAAGGAGGTGGGGGCATTGTGGCATCCTTGTGTCATGTTGTGTGTTTGTGTCTGCTTGTGTGTAGTGTCCTTGGGACATCCCCCCATGTTTGGAGGTGATGTCTGTTGCTGTGTTGCTCATTCCTAGTGGCTGGTGGGCACTGTCCCCCTGGCATTGGCCAGTCATTGGCCTACCCCTTGCTTAGTTCACCCTGGTGGCGCTTCGTCAGCTGCCAGTGTTGAGACTGATTAGATGCAGTGATTGGCTTCATGGACATCATACCAGTGACAAATGCATGTCACACAGATACTGTGTCCCCACATGGCAATGACAAACAGATGTCACAGTGCTCACACGTTGATGTCACAGTGATGACTCTCCAATGATGCCCCGATGGTGGTACACCAATGGTGCTCCAATGTCAGGATGCCGCTCCCTGGATAACAGGGTATGTCGGTGTTTACATGGACACTGGGGGTATTACTAGGAAGGACTGCACCAGCGTTGCTTTGTCAGGACAGGCTTGTCATTTGGCCCTTGTTGTGCCAGCGTCGGTGAGCCATCAGTGTGGCATTGCCAGGATGGGCTTCAGTTAAGTGCCAGCATCCGTATGCCATTGGCATAGTATCCAAATAGGATTGGGCCAATTGAGAAGTTCTCTACACACATGAATAGGATTCTAGAATGTAACTGGAGTCTGTGACTCAGGGCTCCCAAGGTCCCTATGATGCTATAGATCAGGGGTTCTCAACTGGTGGTACGCATACCACCAGTAGTACTTTTTGGTACCTCTAGTGATACTTGGACTACCGAGACCTCCTGAACCCCGCCAAGACCCCGCAAAAATATGGCATTTTGGGTGCTGCGTTTTCGCTCCCGAGAAGCTCCTGTCTTTGGCCGGGCCTCTTGGGAGCGAAGAAAACAGCCCGCCCACCCAGAGCTTCTTACCGGCCGCCTGTGCCGAAAACCAGGCTGAAACCCTGGAAGTAAGCGGTGATGACATCATCACCACTTACTTCCGGTGGTACTTGGCGTGGCAGCAGCCATGTAGGTGGTACGCTGCGTTGAGTACATTAAGAACCCCTGCTATCCCATGAACGTTTTGTATACCTTTCCCCATCATAGTGACAAAGAAAAGTTCTGGTGTATGCATACTGAAAAGGGAGAATTGGACCTACAGGCTATGCATATTATCTTCCATTTTCTTTATCTTTTTAATAGAAAAATAGTTCTACCATATAAATTTAAATTGCAAAACTGTGGCTTGTTTCTACAGAATTCTCTTAAAATGTTCTGGCAACTAACAGCACATTTACTTAAATAATGCTCAACCTGTTATGTACAATGATGGAAACAAGTGAATTACATTTAAGACTACTATTCAAACCAATTGTATGATAATGGGAGCTGCAGAAAACTTTAAACGGCATGATCTCAAATCATTATTTTGTGTCATGTAAATATCTGTAGAGTGAAGAATGTTAATCTGTATGGGATTTCTTGGAATGCTATCTTCCCATCAGCAGCATCTTAAAACAAAACAAAACAACCCCCTCACATTGTTTAGGCTCCCAAATGTTCCATCTGTCTTTATTCCTACAAAACACAAAATTGCAGGGCTAAGCTATACATTATGTTAAACATGTAGTTTTGCCCTGCATATGTGTGCATGAATGTTTTCAGTTAAATATTTAGACCCACTGGTGTGTGTGTGTGTGTGTGTGTGTGTGTGTGTGTGTGTGTGTGTGTGTGTGTGTTTTAAATGTTTAATTGCTTTGTTTTTAATTTTTACTGTGCATTGTACCATTTTAACATGTTTTAATTGTAAGCCGCCTTGGTTGCCCTGTCGGGAGAAAGGCAGTTTATAAATTAGATAGATAGATAGATAGATAGATAGATAGATAGATAGATAGATAGATAGATAGATAGATAGATAGATAGATAGATAGATAGATAGATAGATAGATAAAATATTTAGCTAAATAGCAACTTATGGTGACGGGGGGATTGGAAGCTTCCCTTCTGGAATCGATAGCTTCTTCAGGGATGCTGTTTTCATTGAGACCTTGTTGGAAAAGGCTTAAATACCCCCTTCCCACAGTCCAAAACCTGCAAAGACAGGATGAGGGACCAGGGGTAAATTGGAATAGATTTGTTCACATAGAGCTTTTTTGTCTTAAGAATTGATAAGTGACAAGGTATTTATCTGGTCATCAGTTAACTTTCTGGTTTCTAGACAACAAGGTTGTTGTTGGATACTAAAGCCGACCTCTCACTGCACACGTCTTGCTTTGTCGCGTCCCGGAGTCGATTCTGATTGACCCAACGTGTTGCTCCGTGTCCTGCCCCCACACCAAACACGGCCTCTCATTGGCTGAAGTTTGATTTATTTAACTTGGAACGCATCAGAACGACCTTCGGCCAATGAGAGGTCACATCCGGTGTTGTGGAGGCGGGACACGGAGCAACATGTTGGGCCAATCAGAATCAACTCCGGGACGTGATGAAGCAAGACGCATGCAGTCTGTTACAGCTTTTAGTTTTCTTTAGAAAAAGGAAGATATGAGATGTTTACAACATTTCTAGGAATTAGTGGATTTCCCCCATTCTATTCCCTCATGGTTCTGTAGATTCTGTCCACGTGTTCCTGTTCTCTGAGCTTCTGATTTAAATAGGAGAAATTCTAGAAATAACTCCAAATTAAAGCATGTGCAGTTTGCCAGTTTTTAGTGCCTTCAGTCCATTTGCCTTTCTCCCCCTTCTACATTAACTTTGTGCACATGTACAGTGATAATAAAATATTGTAAAATAAGCAATCAATGCAGTTGTCCATATAATTGCCTCAACGTGCTTTTTGTGTGGTATTTTATTGATGCACATACTATACAGTTCTCTGCTCTGGTAAAAAATCATGAGAAACAATCTTGATACAACTGATAGTACAATCACATCAAGATTGCTTTTTTGCAGTGCATATTACTGGGGGGGGGGAGTGTTCCCTGATGATGCCATTGCCTATAGTGATTCCCACATGTTTTCCATACATATGCAGCCAAACAGCTGCTAGTTAAATCAGCTCCACTAAACTCTGCATTAAACGACATTCAACTTGCAATGTCAATAAGCCCTTGTTTTCTTCTGCAAACAAGTTTTTATCCTGGTACCTCTCTTTGCATCGTCACACTGGAAGAAATCTGCTCAGCTATAGAAACTGCAGATTGGCCTCACATGGCTAGACCCAGCTGTAACCTGCTTGAGCATCTTAAATATGCAATTATTTGAGCCCATAGATATTGCATTCCATTGGCTTTTTGCTCATGGTTGAGCTTCTGGAAAAGTGCCAATGAAGTAAGAAGGAAGGGATTATTATCCCTATAAAGGAAACACTCCTGTTGAGAATGTAGTGGTTATAGGCCAATATTTCCCTGTGTTCTAGGAAACTGGGTTTTTTCTCTCTCACGTGTTCTACTTCCTTCATTTCAGTCACTGATAACAACACATATCTTAAACAGTCAAATGTTACTGCCAGGAGACCTACAGTAAATTACTTGCCTTCCCCTTCTTATCTAGGATCTATTAGGTAATTTTTTGGTCCTTGTTTGCAGCCTTTGCAGACCTTAAAACAATATGTCACATTGTCAACAAGAATCAGTGATGAATTTTGATGTGTTTAGATGCCCTCCATCATAATCAAGAATAATGATTGATGCAATATACCAGGAATGTGGATCAAGTCTCTGACTCCGTCTCGAGTCAAGTCCCAAGTCTCTGACTCCAAGTCTCAAGTCAAGTCTCAAGTCTTTGCCCCCAAGTCCCGAGTCAGTTGCGAGTCCCTATCTATTTAATGGGGAAAACGGGTTTAAACCCGAATAAAATTTGACTAGTCATAAAAGACTCCAAGTCTCGAGTCGAGTCTTTTGTGTCTTTTACAATCGCCGAGTCAAGTCATTGGAGCGACTTGAGTCCGACTTGAGTCTGAGTCAATAGACTCAAGTCTACATCACTGCAATATACAGTATTTCTGTTTGGGAGAAACACAGATTTGAGAAATTCTATGCTAGGGGTGAGAATTTAATGAACTGACTATATTCTGACTCCTTGGCTGCCTAGTTCATGTTCATGGGTAATTCAGAGGGTTGTCACATCTGATGGCTTTCAAGTCCTAATGCAATTTGATTTTAAATAAGAACACTTGGTGTTCAGTGGTCTTCTGGGGGTGGTGCTTTCTACGAAACCCCCTCCCCAACCTAGTCTCCTTAGTTTGGGATGTTTGGCAGATAGATCTACCAGTCCCTCCTTCCCATTCAGCTGCTGACAGTAAACAGGAGAAGCAGAGAGCAAAAAAGGGTGTGTGAGTGCTGACCACTAAGTGCTACTCCCCTCAGTCAGCCTACAGCCTCTGGATCCCTTCACTGACAGATCATCACAGAAGGAATGTATGTTTGGGATTCTAGGTGCTTTTTCATCAGATATCACTGTTAGGAGCTTGTGAAGGGGCAACAAAGAGCTGTGAACAAATCACTGAAGCCACTGAAGCCACATTCACAGAACCACTGAAGCCACATTCAATATAAACAATATTATGCTACCTCAACACACATCGTTTTGTTCGCACACTCATTTAATCCCCTCATTCCAGATAAGCTGCCATAGCTGTCTGGTTCGTATTTGCTGCCACTGCTGATTTGTGACCATGCACCCGCTTGGGTGGACACTCAGCCAGCAAGCCTGGGTGGTCCCAGAACGTGACTGCTGTGTGGAGCCAGATCACTGCAGAGGCGACACGTGTGGCAACCAACTGGCCCAAAGACAATCAGGCAACTGCTTTGCCACAAGCAGCTGTCTAAATTACTTCAGCCTGTTTCCTGATATCCCTCAAAAGTCATGTGAATCAGCACTCTGAATCCTGTCCCTAAAATCTTGTGAAAATGTTGCTGGGCTCTGTTTAGAATTTGCCATCCAAAACTGAGATTTCTGATGAAAGAGATATTTTAGGGTTTTTTTGAAGGCTAATTAAATTATCTGGAAAAACTCCCAATTACTGTCACTTACTTCATTGGCTTTATAAATCTCTGCTATTTAAAACTTTGTTCATATCAAATGTATCATTTGATAACACAGCCTTGGGTCCCTGTGGCGTCAGGACATCTTGTGAATGACTTGCATATTGTACTTACCAAGATCCTATAATTTCCTTCAAAGCTTTTTGTAGGCATTGAAATATTTGTGCCATGAAACTTGTGACGACTAAATATCAAGCTGGCTTGTGTAACATTTTCTAATGATTCAGGAATTTTTGTGTAAATCCTGACAGCGCAATCCTGTCTATTCTTCAACAGGCGGAGTGACTGCTCCGCCGGTCTAGGGTGTTGCAAACATGCCATAAAGCACGTTTGTGGCACCTTGGGAGTAAGCGGCGCCAGCGCCCGAACTGCCTCCTTTCTCTCCTCGGACTTACGCAAGCTATAGAGTGGGCGTAGGTCTGAGGAGATCCATCCATAGGCCATCAGGAAGCCTACCCGGAGGTACAGGAACAAAAGTTGCCTTACCTCAAGGAGGCCACCATTGGATGCAGTGTGTGACTATTAGTGCGGCTGTGTTGGCGCCAATGGTGGGAGAGAGGATTGGGACACTAGTTTTTTAAGTTCAATACTTATGTGTTACCCAAAAATTCTGAGACCACTCAACATGACTATTGACTAGGTAGGTGTTTATGGTGACTACAATTTGCCCCTTTCTCATCTCAGCTGAATAACTGCATGGGGGGTGGTTCTTCCATTCCAATGGTAAAATGGCATTTTCAGCCTCAACAACTAGGGATTCGTTCCACATATGATCAGGCTAGGAAGCAGTGTTCATCTTTGGCATGAAAATTGACATCTCCGTACATTGTGTGAGTTGCTTCTCAAAACAAAAAATAAGAGATTATCACAGTTTTCTTTATTCAGCATTCTGAAATGTATCAAAAACACTTGAATAATCCACCATTTGAAAAACAGTGATGAGTGCTATAGTGTTACATTGATAAAAGCCTGACTGGGGCACATACAACAATGTAGATAGTAAGCAGTTTGAAATAACTAAGATTTGGATTCAATAGCCATTCCAGTGTATTGGATTGTGTTTGTTCCCATAAGCAGGGAGGTGAATCTAACAAGGCATCATAAGGTGAAAATTTTTCTTTAAAAGCATCTTGAATAGCTTGGGAATTTGAGGGCAAGGGAAGCAGTTTAAGAGACGCGATAATTCAACTGGCTGTCAAGGAGTCTATGAACAAGGAAAGGAGGGAGAGAAAACAAATAGAGGGCAGATGTTACACCTAGTGTTTTGAACGCCAGTTCTGCAACAGGTTTTGAGCTTTTGGATATGACACCGCTACTCACATCAGAATGAACTGCAGAAGATACAGGCCTCCTAGTCAAGGGCATTTCTGCCATCAGTGGTCATAGCAACTACAGTGCTTTTGTCAATGTTTATTTGATGGCTCAGATGCTGGAATAGCAAAAATGTGGAATAAATAAGGGGTTTTTTGCAGGTTGAGTGTGTCTTATCTGGAGCCTTGTAGCCAGATAGAGAGAGAGGTAATATTTTTTGCTCTGTCTGAGCCAGTTGTCTGTGGCAAGCTTAGCATTTGGCTAAGCTGTGCATTTTCTGTCTGTGCAACCAAGCTGTGGTTTTTCATTTTTCCCATCAGTCACAAATGCGTGTATTGAACCAATGACATGAAGGAAAAGAGATGGAACTAGGCTGGCATAGATTTCACTAACTGCCACACCATCCCAGTTCAAGCTTCATGTCTCCAAACACAGGAGCTTATGTATATTAAAGGGAAAAGAACAATGGAAAAATAAAAGTATGTGCCTTGCCATTTGGAAATATCCGTCATTTCTATTTCACACTCTAGCAAATGTTATTGTGGTTGTGTCCTGTTTATGGCTCTCCATGCTGCTTTCTCCTATGCTGGAATTCAGTTAGTCCATCTTTATTGCTGTAGTAGTTGGTAATTTTAAACATGGTAGGGACCATTCTAAAAACTTGAAGTGGAAAGGAAGAAACATTTGATGAAAAACAAAAACAAAATATCCCAGCCATGCAAAGAAGTCCACAACAGTTGCTATCCCTCCAAATTTCTACTAGTCTACCTGCTCTCTCACACACCTCATCCTTTATGGTACACCAATAACGTGACAGGAGGGCGGGGGGAGAAACTCTCTTCCCATTGTTCAAATGCTTCCATATCTGGTCACCAAGAGTATGAATAGATTGTAGGATTCTAGCAACTGATTCATAGAATCATTGAATTGGAGGGTTTTTTGAAAGCCATTGAGTACAGCATCCTGCTAAATGCAAGAAATTCAGAGCTGTCCATCCAGATTATTTACCATCTGTAAATACCCAAGGTATGATTAGGGCAGTTAAAATGGTCTGGCTCAGTTGGCCATCTCATAAGAACATAAGAAGAACCCTGCTGGATCAGGTCAAGGTCCATCTAGTCCATCTTCCTGTATCTCACAGTGGCCCCACCAGATGCCTCCGAGAGCACACAAGACAACAAGATATTTGTATCCTGTTACCACTCTGTTGTACCTAGCACAGAGAAAACCTACTTCTAAAGCCAGGAGGTTGATTATGGCTTGTAACCTGTTGATGGTCTTTTCCTCCATGAATCTATCCAAACCCCTTTTAAAGGCATTCAGGCCAGATGCCATCACCACATCCAGTGGCAAGGAGTTCCACAGATAAATTACACGCTGGGTGAAGAAATATTTTCCTTTGTCTGTTCTAACTCTCCCTCCACTCAATTTTAGTGCATGTCCCCTGGTTCTGGTGTTGTGCGATCTCATATGCCTGAAGATCTTAAGGATGGCAGTTTGGGGCAGCCGGAAGTATCTGTGTCTGTCAGAGAACTGTCAGCACGCTGAGCTGACGAGCTGCAAAGTCTCTGTGAGGGAGAGAAGCTGCAGCTGCTCTTGAGTGGGAGTCAGAGTTGCCTGTCAGTTGAAGCATGATGAGGCGGACGCCAGAGAGAGGCTGGACTGTGAAAGAAACCATCTGAATGAAGGGTTCTATGATTAGAACATATTGTTGTATTTTCTCTGGTTTTCTCTATGCCAGGTGCAAGGGAGTGACAACAGGAAACAGGTTATCTTGTTGACTGTGTGCTCCCAGAGGCATCTGGTGGGGCCACTGTGAAATACAGGAAGCTGGACTAGATGGGCCTTTGGCCTGATCCAGCAAGGCTCTTCTTATGTTCTTATGTTCTTATTGTAAAACACTTTATTATCATGGCTCCCAAGCCCAGCTTTTTTAAATACAGTTGCCCCTTGTCTTATGCACAGTTGACTTGCGCTAATTCAGTTACATGCGGTCGGCAAACCAAAAACAAAACAAAACCAGACAAAAACAACAATTTAAACAGTGAAAGCAATTTTACTGATGTGCTTGAGAGTGAGCCTGAGATCAGAGAATGAAGCTGCTGAACCCACAGTTCCAGCCTGTCTCTTGTTCTTTTTGAAGAGGCAGTACATATTTTCCAGATGGAAGGGATTTTTAATGTCATTATGAGTCTATGCGATTTTACGTTTATGCTCTGGCTCTGGAACGTAACCCTCACAAAAGACAGTGGGCGACTGTACTAATATAGACAATAGTCTTGAACCTTTGGTAGAAATGCAGTTAGGAACAGATGCATGCCTTGGAGCTCTGAACAGGAAGCCTGCCCGGGAGGGAAGAGGGTACATCAGAGGTTCTCAACCTGTGGTATGGGTACCCCTAGGGGTACGCGGACCTCTTGCTGGAGGTACGCCAAGCCCTGCCCCTTACCTGCCCCATCAGCAGCTAATTAAGTGTTAATTAACATGGATTTTAAATTGTAATTGAAATTTTGGGATTTTGGGAAGTGTGACTTGGAGAAAAAAGCTCTCTCTCTCTCTCTCTCTCTCTCTCTCTCTCTCTCTCTCTCTCTCACACACACACACACACACACACACACACACAACACACTCACAGTCACAGAGAGAGAGAGTTAAATAAGACATTTTTCACATTTAAAATTGTTTTAGTACTTTTTAATGATTAATTACCTAATTAATTAATTGATTAATCCAATTAATTCGCAGTTAATTAGCAGGGGGTACTTCAGAAAATTAGACCGTGATAGGGGGTATCCGGGCCTCCAAAGGTTGAGAACCCCTGGTAAGTAACCCTTTTTTTCCCCATACGTTCTTCTAGCATAGGGCAGTGGTGAAGACATCAGTGAGGATTCCTTAGCATGATAGAGTTTTAAGTAACATGGTCAGAATTTAGTCTCCCCAAAAGGAGATTTTAAATAATTAGTATTACTTCTGCTGTTGCCCTCACTGCAGATACTACAAACTTGAAAGATTTTATTCCTCCTCTCTGTTGGCTGAAAACTGCCCGTTGTTGCCAAGAAAACAATAGACTGTTCTTTCACAGCTGTTTTCTAATTACATTAGAATTAAACGCTGGGTATTCTAATGCAGCTGCCCATCCAGGGGAGAACTTCTTGGCTGTGCTACAGGCTTCTCTTCTTTCAGGCTACATCACTTCCATGTACACTTTCCTTTAAAGCAAAGTGATTGGAAATATGATCAGTACCTCCTATGAGCAACTAGCTGCGCAATCCGACTTAACTTTTGTGCCAGTTTAACCAGCGGCGCAGCGAGAACAGGAGGCCCCAGAATGGAAAAGGGATTCAAATCCCCTCCAAAAGAGGAATTCAAAGGGGATTTGAATCCCTTTTCCGTTCTGGGGCCTCCCGTTCTCGCTGCGCCGCTGGTTAAACCGGCACAAAAGTTAAGTCGGATTGCGCTGTAGAGGAATGTTTCTGCCATCCCTGGGAAGACAAATTCAGAAGACAGACTTTTAAGGAAAACAGCTCTTCAGAAAATATGACGTCATCTTATGTCACAGTGGCACACAGCCCAGTGGTTTGCCGAGTGCAGCATTAACTCTGCATAATGCAGAGATCATTACAAAGTATTCTCATAGGTAGCTGTCGTCTTTCTAAATATCTTAGGACCTCAAACGTGTGTGTTTGTATGTAAGTGTGAACAGCTTTTGTGCAGGCGTTAAAAAAAATCAATATAATGTGTGGAAAAATCATACGTAGCTCATTAGGAAAAAAAAATCCAAACAGCCAAAGTAGCGTAATACTGACAAAAATATCACCAAGTCGTCAGCAAGGTTTCAAATTTTCCTGAATTCTTCTGCAGCAAAAAGTGGGGAGTGACAAAACTAGGCAAGATTAAAAAGCTCCAAAGTCTGTACTTTGTAACAGTCTGAAGATGGAGTGCAGGAGGGTTTCTTTCTTTTCTTTTTTTTCATGTTGACTTAATTAGATTAGCCTTTGCTAGATTCAAGGCAGAGTTCAGTTTGTGCTGAGAGCTACTGGGAGAAACAAATAAAAATGGCTATTTCTCCATTTTGTTTTTGTTACTTGTTTTTGAAAATATAAAACTGAGCAGTTTCTTGCATCCATCTCCAGCACTGAGTAGAACTCATGGGTCCCTTGCAGAGAGCAAAAGTATTGAGAAATGTGATCAATTTTATATTTGCATAGCTGAAGGTTAATTTTAGGTGGAGACTAGATGAAGGGTGGAGAGAAACCAAAGGTTTCTAGTGGTTGGGGGTCATGTAGCTGCACACACGCCCCAACTTAAGTCCCATCTTCAGGAAATAGAAAATCATATTTTTCCAGTTTTATGATCCCTCTCCTGGACATTAAATTCAGTGTTCTGTATATATAAGTAGACAATAACCATCAATTAGAAAAAAAAATCTCAAAGCCACAGTAGGGCAATACCTTTATTAGGACCAATTAAAATATATAAAGAATATAGCCCCCACCATTTTGCTAAACATGAAGTCTGAAAAAGAGTTCTTGAGAGTTCAAAAATGTGCTCACTAGACTTTGTTAGCACCTGGTGCCTAAGGCCCTGGGATAGGTGATCTATGAGCTAAGCCCTCTTGAATAATCTCCTGTGACATGGAGAAGATGCAGCTAGGACTCAGTGTGTCAAATGTCATTTGTACAAAAAGGGTGATTAATTATTATGGCACTGATAATCAGGTAGGGGTCATTTTCCATGTGAAATCAACCAATGAAAAATCCTTGACGTCATGGATTTTGTTCATTTTCGGTACATTTGTACCTTACCTTGAGATGTTTAAAAATTATTTTTTTCAGATTTTTTTGTCCATCCGTTTTTGAGATATTGAATTGCCAAAAAATTGGCCAAAATTCACTTGTCACCATACCTTCAAACACCAGTTACAGGATATCGATGAATCCTACAGACATGGGACAGGTGTCATTTTAAAGCATATGCATAGGGCTTTCATTTGATATACAACATGACAAAATTGTAAATTTTCAAGAAATTCAAAAATATTCAAATAATATTAATTTTGAAATTTTGGAAAATCGAACTTTTTTAAAATTTTCAAAAAAATCACACTTAAAGGTATATGTCTTGTAGTCAATCAGTCAAAATTTCAAGATGGTATCTCAATGGTATCATACAAAAATTAAATTTTCTTGTTGGCAGTGACCAGAAATTAAACCCCTCAAGTCCATTTTTCTACAGTTTACATTGATAAAATTATGTGGTAAACTGAAATGAATCGAAAAATTTATAACAGGACTTATAGAGATAGATTTATAGAGAATGAATTCACTTTCTATTCTTTTACAGGATCAGCTTTTTGGCTGAGCTTTTTACTTCTGTTCATAGTTTTAAATTTTTCCTTTAGTTGCTGAATAATTTCTGAATCAGCACAGTGACATTTTTCCTCATCTAAATCATCTTCAGAAGTAAAAAAAAATATAATTCTTTGTAGGTCCTTTTAATCTTCCCCATCTTTTCTTTGCACTTTAGATACTTTCTTCTTGACTCACCAAGGGAGGTCAAAGAAGCATTTAGGTGGCTTAAAGCTGTATCAGGGTCCAAATACTCAGACTCCTTTATATGACTAAGACCAGGAATCTCATAATTCTCAGGAAGAATTTCCTTTTCAAGTATATTGTTTTCCATCTGACAAGGCTTCTATTCATGTGTGGTTTGATTTCACTATTTAGTGAAACCATCCAATCAGTTACATTCCTCAAGTCTTTACTAACCCAGTGCCCCCCTTTTTTTAAAAGGGCTGCAACAGTTTTTTGACCACTTATTCTCCTCCATATTTCAAATCATGTAATTATCAAACAGTTAATGAATTAAACTTAATAAAGACTAATAAAGCAGCTTCACAACAAAAATGTCCTAGAAAGCTTCACTAAAAACACACTGTCCAAACCCACTTAAATGCCTCTTTGACCTCCCTTGGTGAGTCTCCGGTGTGCAAGAAGAAAGTATCTAAAGTGCAAAGAAAAGATGGGGAAGATTAAAAGGACCTACAAATAAATATTTTTTTACTTCTGAAGATGATTTAGATGAGGAAAAATATCACTGTGCTGATTCAGAAATTATTCAGCAACTAAAGGAAAAATTTAAAACTACGAACAGAAGTAAAAAGCTCATGATTTTGATAGTTTTACCAAAAAGCTGATCCTGTAAAAGAATAGAAAGTGAATTCATTCTCTATAAATCTATCTCTATAAGTCCTGTTATAAATTTTTCGATTCATTTCAGTTTACCACATAATTTTATCAATGTAAACTGTAGAAAAATGGACTTGAGGGGTTTAATTTCTGGTCACTGCCAACAAGAAAATTTAATTTTTGTATGATACCATTGAGATACCATCTTGAAATTTTGACTGATTGACTACAAGACATATACCTTTAAGTGTGATTTTTTTGAAAATTTTAAAAAAGTTCAATTTTCCAAAATTTCAAAATTAATATTATTTGAATATTTTTGAATTTCTTGAAAATTTACAATTTTGTCATGTTGTATATCAAATGAAAGCCCTATTCATATGCTTTAAAACGACACCTGTCCCATGTCTGTAGCATGCATCGTTATCCTGTAACTGGCGTTTGAATGTATGGTGACAAGTGGATTTTGGCCTTTTTTTTGGCAATTTTGAACATTCAATATCTCAAAAACGGATGGACAGAAAAATCTGAAAAAAATAATTTTTAAACATCTCATGGTAAGCTACAAATGTACCGAAAATGAGCAAAATCCATGACATCAAGTTCCAAAATGTATTTTTTATTGGTTTGATTTGACACGGAATGACCCGCAGCCATTCCAAATTTTGAAATGATCCTGAAATGAATCCGGTAATGTAATGTAACTGATTGGGCATGAGCGTAGTCTGTTCCAGTATGATCAAGAACAAGTACATGTGCTATAAATGTGCTTAGTGTCAATTCATCTTGTATATCTAGATATTTTACAACACAGATGAACTGAACTTATTTTTTAAACAATGTTGGTGTCAGTCTGACTATAATCAAGAACATTCCATGTTCCTAACAACCCAATCCTATTCTTCGCCCCGCCGATGCTGCGACACCAAAATAGCTACCACTGCATCCTGGGTGGGGGGGAGAGACGACAGGTGTGGGGGTAAGCCTCCGAAGTGCGGACAGGTCTACTTCGACCTGTACTAGTGACTTTGCTGGCGACTTCACTGGCAGAGGCCTCTGTAAGGCACTTCCAGTTTTCAGAAGCAAACCGGAAGTTGATTGTGAAAATCGGAAGTGCCTCAAGCCCAAGACACACCGGGCGTGTCCCGTGTGCATCGCGCAGGGTGGGTCCGGCAGCGCCTGCGTTCTTGCAGTGGGACGTGCCTTCAACCGGAACGCCAAGACCCACCGGGAGGCACGTTCGTGTTGACGTCTCCCCTGGCCAATGCCCAGGTTTTGCCGTATTTGCCGTGCCATACACGACGCATGTGAGACACACGCGGGACGCGCCTGGTGTGTTTTGGGCTTCACAGAAGCCTCTGTGGGCCATTGTAGGCCAGGAACAGGCCTGCAGGGAGGCATGTGACCTGGAACAGGCCTCTGGAGAGTCCTCAAGCTTCCAGACTTGCAAAGGTAGGGATAGCATTGCTTAACAATGGGAGCACTTAACGACAGGGTTCAGGAAACGCATCCCGTCTCATTAAATACTGGTTTATTATTATTATAAAGCGGAGGACACCTGTACCTGAAGGACCAACTCCCCCTCCTGCTTACAAAACAGTCCACCTCCTAAGGTCAACTGTAGTGCTCCATCACCAGTGGAAGCTCAGTCGGTAGTGACCCAGAAACGGTTGCGTCCCACATCTTGCCATTAGAGATAACGTCATTTCCTTCTCTATTTTTTATGTCAGTTGAAAATGTATTGATCCTCTTTGGCATTGGGTGGTTTGTTTTTGTTTGTTTGGGCTTATTGTTTCTTTTCTATTTATTTATTATTGTTTTTACATTTTGTTGTGAGCCACTCTGTGTGCCTCCCAATAGAGAGGGGAAGTGTGAGATATAAATATTTTAAAATAGATAAATGAATGCCAAATAACTGATCTTCAAAACAAAACTCCTGGTTGGCAGCTCTGTTAATAGTGTACAAATGGTTTAGTATGGCAAGAACTGTAGCAAGCCATTCCAACAGAGGTAAACCAACTGGAGAAGTGATAACAGAAAGCCTAAACTAACCTTTATACTGATGTGGGGGGTACATTTGCTATCCCAACCAAGTCACTTGTTTATATTTTTTAGATCTTGAAAACCGAGTCCTCAAGGTCAAACCTCTTTAAGGTCTCTAAATTTAAACGCCCCCTAATCACAGCACATCCCTGAAACCTCTCCTTGAGATCCACGCCTCACCTATTATGGTGAATTAAAGCGAATGATAGCCTGATATCTGGTGACCTGTAAAAATGAAAGCCAAGCCCTCATGTGACTCTGGTGATTTTATGCAATGGCAATTGGTGGAGGATATCAATATTAGATGATATCCTATTCTCTGCCTTTCAGGAGTTGTATCATATCAGCCTAACTCGAATGGACTTCTGGCTTCAGTGATTGCAATGAATGAAAATGTATTAGAATTCTCCTAATCATCCTAGCACAGCTAACCCAAGTTGAATTGACAGTTTTCTCATACCGTTATCCTTTAAGACCTTTTCTAACAGGAGGGAGAATTATCCTGAGTTACTTAGATGAAATGTGACTCTGTTTTGTTCTCCCTTTTCTTTTCTCTCTTCTACATTTCTTGTTTGTTGGCCTGAAGGCTTCTCTCCCCTCTCCCCCCCCCCCTTCTTTCTTTCTCCTGATATTGTGTTACTAGGTCTGTCTCAAATCTAAGCTCAACCTTCTTTCCCTTGTCTATTTTCTCTGATTTCTTTATTTCAAGAGAGAGGCAGGGCCATTGCTATTTCACCCCTTTCCAGGAGAAAAAAACAACAACAGCAGTATTCCTTTAGAATAACAGAAGGCGGCAGTTTTATTATAGGTTAGAAATTGGACCAGTTCAAACAATTCAAGAAATACCGTTTCAATAACACCAGAGCTTGCCAGTGAGCAGAATATCATTTGAGAAATTACTGCTTGAAAAGGATACCTGCCTGCTGGCTCCTCGTCCAGAGCACGAGTGCCCCCCTCTCTTCCAAAATTTTAAACCAATTCCCAGAAGTGCTCACATTTCAGCTGCTATGATGCAGGGTGCTCTTTGACCACCGCCATGACTTCTTCCTGCCTCTCTGAAAAACTCTCACTGGTAGCTTTGTCAAAATGTTTTAATAAGAATATTTGCCCACTGAAGAAAAAAAAAAAGTATTGAAAGAAGGAAAAATGAGGAGGGAGATTACAAGGGGGATTGTCATATTTTAAAACTAGCAAGTCTTTTAAACAAGCAAGATCTAGCTGGTAGTCCATGTATTGGATCCATAGGATATGCAGCCAAACTCAACCTTCACTTTAAAAAGACTAATGAGAAATGATGAAAGTGAAGATGCACAATTGAACACAATTGGACACAATCATCGAAAATAACTTGGCCAAATAATTATTTTGTGTAATTCTTGTGCACGTGAAGTACAACACCGGCAAACTGCTTTGTGGTGCTTTATATGAGGCATGTTGAAGTGGCTGATTCCATTTCCGCAGTGTGCAACCCAGTGTGTGCCTATACTGCTATAGGCATCAAAACTAAGGCCAGCAGGCCAGGGCAGGCCAGTTGTCAGTCAGGTGTCAGACTTGAACCCTCAAGTCTCTGTATTGCCACGTCTGCCTAATTTGTGTCTGCTAAAACCACCTAGGGTGCCAGAATTTTTAAAATCAGAAGTTAGGGTCAGAGTACTAGATGTTCACCTAATCACGTTGTTAAGAGGCAAACTTACAGCCAGAACATCTATTTCCCCCCAACACACACACACACACACACACACACACACACACACACACACACACACACACACACAGAGTAGCATCAGGGCAAAATCCTGATTAAGATCATGGCATGCAGGAGACAGAGGTTAACCCTTTCTCTTGGAGCCAATTTCCTGATGAAAATCACCTCCACACTGCTATTTGCCTCCAAAATGCCTATTTATAGCAAATAACCACTTCAGGGACAAATACTGTAGCAGCAAAAATGTTGCATCAGAATGCAAAAGCTTTATGTGTGTGTGTGTGTGTGTGTGTGTGTGTGTGTGTGTGTGTGTGTGTGTGTGTGTGTGTGTGTGTGTTTTCATTCTGATGTTCATGGAGGAATCGAGGAATCATCTTGTATCAGGCATGAATTTTATCCATTATATTTGTCTGCTTCCTGTTGTCAGTATTTCTCTTGATATTTATCAAACTCAAAAGTACAGGATAAGGTCACAGTAGAATTTTGCTTGATAAGAAAAATAAGTGAGGTCTACTTTAAGTTGGGAAATTAAAGTTACAGACAAATAATGCATTGTCTTTAGCCCAGAAAAAAAAGACCCATAGAGTTTTCTTTGCTATTTGTCCTAATGTTTTAAAGACAGAGAAGCTCACAAATTAATTCCACAAAGAGAGGTGGAAAAAGTGAATATCTTAGATAAAACAAGTACCGGTACTTATTGAATTATTTTTCCCCATCATAAACCCAGCTCTCTTCAGGTATTTTAATTAGCATTTTCTGCAAGGCTGTTGTGTCATTGGTTATCTCAGTCCCTTGTGCATTAAGCAGAAATGATTGTTATTCCTCTTAATATTTAATTAAAGTTATTTAATAAACTCTCTATTTTGCACTCAACTTTGGGGATTAAATTTATTTTTCTTATCAGCCAGAATTCTACTGTGACCTAATCATGTAATTTTGAGTTTGATGAATATCGAAAGAAATCCAAATAAATATGAAAAACTGTAGTTCAGCTGACTTGCATGTAATAGTCACAAAGAGACAAGCGATACAGATATGGAAAGATAAAATAAAATGAGTAATTGAAAACTAGCAGGAGCTGGTAGGTTCAGTCCCTGTGGAAGGAATCATATACCATAACAGACATTCAGTCCTGAAATAATTCTATTTGTTTATCAAAAACATGTAAAAGCAACAAAAGTAAAAACATGCAAGCTAAGCCATGCAATGTTATTTTGTTCGTGAAGTTTGTGCTTTACAGTGTGGGGTTTTGTTTTTGCATGATGCTCTTAGTTGGAAAGAGCTAAGAAATATACCCACAACAATAATGCTGTTTTACATACTTTTGCTTGGCATAACTCAACCCCTTTATAATTTAGGCCAGTTATTCTGGCTGAACCTTTTGGGCTGCCTAAGACAGCCTGATAGTAGTGCTGCTGTCTGTGCTGCCACTGCTGCTGCCGCCGCTGCCGCTGCCGCCACCAAACCTTGCAGACCCCTAACCTGGCTCCTTCCTCCACAAGCGCTCTTTAAACGAAGCAGGAAGTCAGAATGCGCTGGGAGTGGAGGAATGAGGCAGGTAAGTAGGCTGGCTCCATCTGCAGCAGACTGGAGGGAGGTGTGGGTGTCTGTTCACTGCTCCCCCCATCTGCAGCCTGATGCAAACAGCATAGTTTGCTTCATGAACAGCTGGCTGTGACTCAGGCTGAAATTCAAAATTGAGTCTGCATAGTTGGTTGTAGCTTATCTCTAAATTGTCATTCTAGGCACACATACCGGTAGTTGGAAATGAGTCTAATTGAACCAAGCAGGACTTATTTCTGAGTACAGTATACATCCATGGGGTTGGGCATTAATTTTGTAACTGACAGCCCAATCCTATCCTTTTCCCTGCCATAGCCATGCAGCAGTGCCAAAACAGGTTGTACTGCATGCTGTTTGTGTGTGTGTGTGTGTGTGTGTGTGTGTGTGTGTGTGTGTGTGTGAGAGAGAGAGAGAGACAGAGAGAGAGAGAGAGAGAGAAGTGGCTTGGAACAGGAAAGGGAAAATATTTTCCCTTACCCCTCAGTAAGCCCCTCAGTTGCTAATGGGCCTCCTTGGACCTGTGCCAGCTCTTTAGCTGGCGCATGTCAAAGGAGAAAAAGGGGACGTGTCAACCAGCTCCAGAGGAGATAGCATCCTGCACAAGTCGCTCATGCTGGATGACACCCCCTCCCACCTCTGACACACCCTCATCCCTCCCCCTGGAATCCACCCAGTTCCACCCACCCCACCGACTTACCAACGTCGGCACGGCAGGGCCTTTCCTCGCTGCCACCACATGCAGGGTCCTTTGCACCTACTGCAGCAGCAGCCCAGAAGCACATAGCTATGTGCGCTTCCTGAATGGCATTTGCAACGCTGTAAAGTCCGTTCCACCACCAGAACGCTATCTGCAACTGCCAGGATTCCTACACTTTTAACAGCTGCGCTAGAGGTTCACAGATGACAGCTTTCCATCACTTCATATCCATGATGGGACCATCTTCATCTGTTGAATTTCTGGGCAAATCTTTTCTCTGTCACTTGACTTATTTCTATAAGACAGGTAAGATGGGGTCTCCTTAGCTGTGGCCTCTTACTCCCACCTGATGAACTGCCATAGCTATGGATTTGGTTGTAGCATTGGTGTGAGCAAATGGAAACATTCTGATCCTACAGAATAGAGACCTAAAATTATGGCAACACGGTTGGAAACTGGTGGTCATTGTTATTCTTCACTTGGATGTACATCCCAGTGTTAGCTTTTTAAAAAAAATCCTGATAGGCTCTTGTAAACTCTTGCTTACCTTACAAGTGCTCTTTTGCTGTTGATTGTCACTCATGGCTACTTTGCCTGTTCCCATTTTAATAACACATATTAGGAAAGATGTCAGAAAGACTTTCTAATCAGGGTCAGCGGCAAAGTTCCTGAGATATGTAGAGTGCCTCTTCATGCCTGACCCTTCCAGCATTTCAAAGATGTGTGCCTTTAAACATGTCCTTAATGCTTCCCTATAAAGAAACCTTGGGATCCAGCCACTCTTGAATACCCGTAGTTCACAGTGTTAGGGTCAGTGGTGTTGAAAGAGCTGTGCCACTAAATATGTTGGACATTTGACACGAGTACGTACTCCTTTCCTTCAGCAAAGCTGTGCAGAGTGAGGCTGCAACACTTTGGAAAAGATTTCATAACCAATTGTATATCAGACTTCTCATTTCCTCTCAATATGCTGCAGGGTGGAGCTATGACTTGCTTATTGCAAAGCGGGGGGGGAAGAGAATGAAACAGGGTGAGTTTAGCCATTACTGCTTTGATTGCTCCTGGCTCATTAGCATTGGCCACGCTCCCTCAGATTAGCAATAATTAAACTGTGAAATCAGACCGATTGCCTTAAGCCAAGACACCATACCAGGCTGTCAAGAGAAATCACAGGGGATAAATCAAGGGCCCTCTGCAACGCGTATCACCCTTGGCATGGGTGAGTGTGTGAGAGGCGGAATAATGAGGACATTCAGAGTTGTTTTGTATTGGGTGGACTCTCAGCAGACGAGCTTTGGAAGCGTTGTCATGACAATGACAAGAGCAAGGATAAACTCTTACTCCCACTAGCTCTGGTTAATGAAGATGATAATGAAAAATTATGCCAACATAACTGCAATTTTTTTTATTCCGACTGGCACTTGTAACCTTACGCCTAATGACACCACACAATGGTGACAGTAATTGTGCATTGATAAATGGGGCAAAGATGCTGGAGAAATGGCTGGCTCCAAGATATACAAGTTTAGTTAGCTGAGTAATTTCTTCCACTGATGCATTTGCTTTGTTCTTTGAACTCTCACTAGGTGGCTTTGGCCTGTGCATGCCAAAAAACATCTCTAATCACTTTGCATTGTTCCTTGAAGAAAGGCTGGCAATTAAAGCAAACGCTTCCTGTGTTGTTGTTGTTGTTTTTTCTTGTAAGCAGAACAAACCCAATCAAGATCAGTAATAAAACAACAATACTTTTCTACGTACTAAATTGCAGTTAGAAGTTTGTAGGATTACTCCAAAGTAAGTGGTTTTTTGAAGCTCGCTGCTGCCTCCAAGCTTGAACTGCGTTTGCTTTCTCTGCCACAGCATGGGGCAATCGTTTTATATATTTATTTTCTTTATATACCACCGTACAAAAAAGCTCGAGGGTGTGTACAACAAATAAAAAAGGAAAAACCGTTCAATTAAAATCCATTAAAAAAAACTACAGTTTAACAAATTGCAGCAGTAAACATTCAGCAACAAGGCAGCAAACAGCACAGTCAGCAATCAAGTGGCAGTCCAAACAGAAACGTTTTTACTACTCTATATGAAACATAGCCAGTGGGGGCGGAAGTCCTGCTTCCTGGGGAAGGACGTTTCACAGTCTAGGGGCCACCAAAAGAGTCCTGCCCCAAGTCACCAGCAGTCACACTTTTTGACAATGCTGGGACCTGGAGTAGTGACCTTGCTGAAGATCTTAAAGTATGGGCAACTTCGTATGGGAGGAGGTGATCCTTAAGAGACCCTGGTTCCAAGCAATTTAGGGCTTTAAAGGTAGTAACTAACACCTTGAATTGCCCCTAGAACCAGATCCGAAACCCATACAGATTGAACGCTAAGGGAGTTGCACAATCCTTGTAGCAGGCTCCTGACAACAGCCTAGCCACTGCATTTTGTGCTAGCTGTAGTTTCTGAACACAGCAAGGGCAATTCCACATTTCAGTGGTCCAGTTTGGATGTCACCAGTTTGGATGTCATGGGAGATGGTGCCCAGATCTGCTGTCGTCAGGAAAGGGTGTAGTTGACACACCAACCAAACGTTGGACAAAGGCACTCTTGGTCACAGTCTATGCCTGGGCGTCCAGGAACAGCATTGTGCCCAAGGTTACTCCCACACTGCAAACCTAATCTTTCAGAGGAAGTATATATATATAAGTGATCCAATACCATGGAAAGTGGAGGATCCTGCAGTGTGCATACAGGTGGGTCTGTATATTAAGGGGTAGACACATAGACTCTTTGCAAACATGACCCTTGAATGTTTGGAGGTTGAAGGTGCAGCATGATTCTGATTAGCCCCACACTTTCAAATAAATGTCTGGACAGAGCTCCTGTAACACCTGAAAGCATTTCCTGTTCTAGCTTCACACATAGCTATCAAACTGAGAATGTCACTGAGGTCTAGCCAGAGGTCCTCCTGAGAAGTGTAGTGACTTCCTCAAATAGAAGTGGGTTGGTTTTCCCAAATCCAGTGCCCAAACATCTAATCCACTGTGCTTCCCACTGATGTAACTATTCTGCTGTCTCAATCAACAAACATAGTAAATACGAGAAAGAAACCAAACTGTTTCATCTGTGGAACAGATCCCAGCACTGCCAAAATGCAGCTTGAGTGCATTGCCACTATGAAGGCACACTGCTCTGCTCCAAAGAATAGCCTTATTGAGGGCGAGAGTGTGTTCTATTATACTGGGCTCTTTCTGGATTAGATAAACAAATGCAAATGAATCTTTTGATGCAAATGAATGGTTTAAAGGAGCCAATGATGTTTTATTTACTGCAGAAACAAACTAAGAGAATAGATCTTTTAATAGCTTCAGAATGGTGTTTTTCTGCCTTGTAATCTTCTGCAGTCCCCTAATGCTTTCACCCCATCAAAGCTTTGGCACCTCAATCCTAAACCCATATTTACTAGGAAGTCAGTCGTCCTCTTCTCCTTCATGGATCATTGCCTTGTCGTGGCGAAGGGGCTTGCGTAACTCAATGAAGCCATGAGCTATGCCGTGCAGGGACACCCAAGACGGACAGGTCGTAGCAGAGAGTTCTGACTAAAAGTGATCCACTGGAGAAGGAAATGGCAACCCACTCCAGTAACCTTGCCAAGAAAATCCCATGAACAGTACCAAAAGGCTAAAAGATATGACGCCGGAAGATGAGCCCCTCAGGTCGGAAGGTGTCCAATATGCTACTGAGGAAGAGCGGAGGACTATTCCAAGTAGACCCAGAAAGAGTGAAGCGGCTGGGCCAAAGCCAATAGGACGTCCAGCTGTGGATGTGTCTGAGGTTGAAAGGAAAATCCAATGCTGCAAGGAGCAATACTGCTTAGGAACATGGAATGTGAGGTCTATGATTCAAGGCAAGCTGGATGTGGTCAAAAATGAGATGATAAGATTGAACATTGACATCTTGGGAATCAGCGAACTAAAATGGACGGGCATGGGCGAATTTAAGTCAGGTGACCATCATATCTACTACTGTGGGCATGAATCCCTTAGAAGAAATGGAGTAGCCCTCATAGTCAATAAAAGAGTGGGAAAGGCAGTACTGGGGTACAACCTCAAAAACGACAGAATGATTTCAGTTCGAATCCAAGGCAAACCATTCAACATTACAGTAATCCAAGTGTATGCCCCAACCACTGATGCCGAAGAAGATGAAGTTGACCGGTTCTATGAAGACCTACAACACCTTCTAGAACTAGCACCCAAAAAAGATGTCCTTTACATCATAGGAGACTGGAATGCTAAAGTAGGAAATCAAGAAATAAACGGAATAACAGGCAAGTTTGGCCTTGGAGCGCAAAATGAAGCAGGGCAAAGGCTAACGGAGTTCTGTCAAGAGAACACGCTGGTCATAGCAAACACTCTTTTCCAACAACACAAGAGGCGACTCTACACATGGACATCACCAGATGGTCAATACCGAAACCAGATAGATTATGTGCTTTGCAGCCAAAGATGGAGAAGCTCTATACAATCAGTAAAAACAAGACCTGGAGCTGACTGTGGCTCAGATCATGAGCTTCTTATTGCAAAATTCAGACTTAAACTGAAGAATGTAGGGAACACCACTAGACCAGTCAGATATGACCTAAACCATATCCCTTATGAGTATACAGTGGAGGTGAAGAATAGATTTAGGGCATTAGACCTGGTAGACAGAGTGCCTGAAGAACTATGGACGGAAGTTCGTAACATTGTACAGGAGGCAGCAACTAAAACCATCCCAAAGAAAAAGAAATGCAAGAAAGCAAAGTGGCTGTCAGATGAGGCTTTACAAATAGCTATGGAAAGAAGGAATGCAAAAAGCAAGGGTGAAAGGGAAAGATATAAACAACTGAATGCAGAGTTCCAGAGAATAGCAAGGAGAGATAAGAAGGCCTTCTTAAATGAACAATGCAAGGAAATCGAGGAAAACAACAGAATGGGGAGGACTAGAGATCTCTTCAAGAAAATTGGAGATATCAAGGGAACGTTTTGTGCAAAGATGGGCATGATAAAGGACAAAAAAGGCAGAGACCTAACAGAAGCAGAAGAGATTAAGAAGAGATGGCAAGAATACACAGAAGAACTATACAAGAAAGATCTTAATGTTCCTGATGACCACGCTGGTGTGGTCACTGACCCAGAGCCGGACATCCTAGAGAGTGAAGTCAAGTGGGCCTTAGGTAGCATTACTAACAACAAAGCTAGCGGAGATGATGATATCCCAGCTGAGCTACTTAAAATCCTAAATGATGATGCTGTGAAAGTGCTGCACTCAATATGCCAACAAATTTGGAAAACTCAGCAGTGGCCAAAGGATTGGAAAAGGTCAGTTTACGTTCCAATTCCAAAGAAGGGCAGTGCCAAAGAGTGTTCAAACTACCGTACAATTGCACTCATTTCACATGCTAGCAAGGTTATGCTCAAAATCCTACAAGCTAGGCTTCAGCAGTACGTGGACCGAGAACTACCGGACGTACAAGCTGGGTTTCGAAGAGGCAGAGGAACTAGAGATCAAATTGCCAACATGCGCTGGATCATGGAGAAAGCACGAGAGTTCCAAAAAAACACCTACTTCTGCTTCATTGACTACGCAAAAGCCTTTGATTGTGTGGATCACAACAAACTGTGGCAAATTCTTAAAGAGATGGGGGTACCAGACCACCTTACCTGTCTCCTGAGAAACCTGTATGCGGGTCAAGAAGCAACAGTTCGAACCGGCCATGGAACAACTGATTGGTTCAAAATTGGGAAGGGAGTACGACAAGGCTGTATATTGTCACCCTGCTTATTTAACTTATATGCAGAGTACATTATGAGAAATGCAGGGCTAAATGAATCACAAGCCGGAATCAAGATTGCCGGGAGAAATATCAACAACCTCAGATATGCAGACGATACCACCCTAATGGCAGAAAGTGAAGAAGAACTAAAGAGCCTCTTGATGAGAGTGAAAGAGGAGAGTGCAAAAGTTGGCTTGAAACTCAACATTAATAAAACTAAGATCATGGCATCTGGGCCCATCAATTCCTGGCAAATAGAAGGGGCAGAAATGGAAGCAGTAACAGATTTTACTTTTTTGGGTTCCAAGATCACTGCAGACGGAGACAGCAGCCATGAAATTAAAAGACGCTTACTCCTTGGAAGGAAAGCTATGGCAAACTTAGACAGCATAATAAAAAGCAGAGATATCACCATGCCAACAAAAGTTCGTATAGTCAGGGCGATGGTGTTCCCAGTAGCAATGTATGGTTGCGAGAGTTGGACCATAAAGAAGGCTGAGCGCCGAAGAATAGATGCTTTTGAACTGTGGTGCTGGAGAAGACTCCTGAGAGTCCCTTGGACTGCTAGGAGATCAAATCAGTCAATTCTAAATGAAATCAAGCCTGACTGTTCCCTGGAAGGACAGGTACTAAGGCTGAAACTCAAATATTTTGGCCACCTAATGCGAAGAGAGGACTCTCTGGAGAAGACTCTGATGCTGGGAAAGATTGAAGGCAAAAGGAGAAGGGGAAGGCCAAGGATGAGATGGTTAGACAGCATCACCGATGCAACGAACATGAAAATGAGCGAACTCAGGAAGATAGTGGAGGACAGGAAGGCCTGGCGGGATATGGTTCATGGGATCACGAAGGGTCGGACACGACTTAACGACTGAACAACAACAACAGTCGTCCTCTTATTGATTTCAGTGAAACAACATGCAAGTAAATACTGTATGCTTAGGAGCATTACTTGGCATCCTGTTCCTGTGACTCTTGTGCTAAAGTGACAACCTATCCCTGGAAAACAGAAGGGACAGCATTTATGATGAAACACCATGCTGAAGTTAAACCTTGGTCATCTAATGCTAGGATGATAAAAAGGTGACCCGCAAACCACCTGTGGCCGATGTGGACTTCCCCCCTCCTTTCCAGCTCTCTCAATCCACATCAGAAAAACACAGTACCACTTCTTGCCTGGCAAAAGTCCATGAGGTAGCCTTTCATTTCTTGATGGTGTGTGGCACCTGCTAATTTCTTAATTTTTTAGATTTCAGTGAGGTTTGTTGACCTAAAAACACTCCTTAAAGTTCTTCACCATGAGTGGACAACCTCTTCAGAACCAACAAGGCCAAAGAGGGTGATGATGACAAGATCAAAACCTGGTGATGTAATCTGTTTCCAAGCATTTTGACCAAGGAGAGTTCAACCTGTTGAAAATAAAGAACGTAGCCATGGCAGATCCTGCTTCCAGAGGTCTGAAAGTCTGGACTGCTGTCTGTGGGCTCTCTGGTGGCTGGGATGGGATAGAAACACACACACACACACACACACACACACACACACACACACACACACACCCCTTCCATCAGAGAACTTGTACATAATGCCATGATCTAAACTTCTACAGGGTTGTCATGTTTGTTGTGCACATACAAATCCATGTGAATGGGAACTGCTCTCTTCCCTTCAGTGGTAGAGAATGTTCTGTGCATGGAGCATACTTCAGCAATGAACATGAATGAAGCTAGCCTCTGACTGTACAGAGCACACCAGAATCCCTGCATACACCCTGTAACCACTAGGCAAGGGCTAATGTTGGATATAGGTTTTTGTTGTTCTGCTGCTGTTTCTTTAAGGAAAAAACCCACATATTTTGAGGTGTATCTGATCAGCAAGGGACTCATTTTGTCTTAGTGGTATTTGTCTTTCCTGTTCTTGAAAGGCGATATTAAGACACTAGTGTTTGTGATTCATGGCTGCAATTCTCCTTTTATTGCTCAAGACCAGCATTGAGTAAGAGCCAGAGAAGAACACGCTGCCCATTACCACGTACTAGTGTTTACTTAGCTCAGACTCTTCTGCTCCCAAAGGTGAGTGTATTGGAACATGGGAGGAGGAAAGGTAGTTTGTGTAAAGATGTGTAAAAGCAAAGTTGCTCCTTCATCAAGCTTGCTGCAGTCCATTGTATGGCAGTCTGCAAATGAGATTTTATAGTCTCGCTATAGACCACCTTGTTTTTTGGTTTGATCAGATGAAAGCTATCAGAAATGTAATTGAACCAAGTTGTTATGAACATATAAAGCTGCCTTACGGTGAGTCACACCATTGGTCCATTTAGCTCAGCATTTGCTACTCTTACGGGCAGTGGCTCTTCTACAGGGTCAAAGGCAGAGATTGACAGCGCAATCCTGGCAGGTGGCCCAGGGCCACCCGCCAGATCCTGAGCCAAGGCTGCCCGTCAGATGGCGGGCCGGAGGTCTACTTGGGGAAGGGGACACTTGTCCCCTTACCTGGGTGTAAACCGGGGCCAGCCTGATAGGCCTCCTTGGATTTCCGCTAGCTAAATAGCTGGCGGAAGTTGGAGGAGGCCGTGTAATGGCCTAGCTGCCCGGCGGGGGCGGGGATATGGCAGGCGCCATACCCCGCCCCCTCCCAGGCCGGCTAGTCCAATGGCCCCCTCCCTTGCCCGTCGGATTGCCCATGCAGCCACCAGCAGGAGAGCTTACCTTCCTCTGGCGGCTGCGGCTCCCGAGGTGTCTTACTCCCGAGGCATCGCAAATGTGCTTGACGGCACATTTGCGACGTCTTGGAACGGCGGAGCGCTTGCTCCGCCATTCCAGACTTGCGCAGGATTGCACCCTGAACCTGTTACCTGCTCCTTTAATTGGAGATGCCAGAGACTAAATCTGTGGCCTTCTGTATGCAAAGCATGGGCTCTCCCATCAAGCTATGGCTGCTTCCTGATGGCATATCTTTGGAAAGGATATGCAAACTGTCAAGCTCACTCTCACTGAGTTTCTTATCCATGGGATTAGAGTTGAGTGCGGATTAGTGCGAGTCATATGGGTAGTGTATGCTAGGTTAGGACTCTTCACCCTTACTTGTTATATGTCTATGTTGTATGTTATGTATGTTTTAATTATGCCAATAAAGGTTCTGAATCTGATTAGAGTTGTCACATTCTCACCAGTACACTTTAGCTTAACATTTTGTTTAACTTCAGGCTATGTTGGCCCCATGCTGTCCTCCCCCTCAGGGAGGGGGTAGGTCTACATCCGTGGGCAGGGGGTAGGACAGCATGTAGACTTGAGTTTGCTTCTTTTGGTTCCAAAATAACAAAAAGGCTACTACTACTCTTCACTGGAAGATAGCAAAAGCTAAGGTTGCTTCACCAGTGCCACAGTCTATAATCTCTTGCCTGCCCAAGAGTGCCTTTCAGAGTCTAAGTTAGGCAGAAGCGCTTCTATCCAGGATACCACTGGTCACCCCGGGGAATCGGAGGGCTTCATTGACCCGCTGGATCAACCTGTTTATGGGATTTGCTCAACCTGTTATTGTGATTGACTGGCCAATGTGGGTCAACATATAATGTTACCCAGTGCACAGAATGCTTGTTTGACTAATAATAGCTATAGCGAGGCAACAGGCATTTGACTACAGTGGTGATCCAAGAAGACATTCCATCTCTTGAATACTGTTCAAAATTTCTAAAAGCCTGTTAGTTATAAATAATTCCATTCACTGTTTTGAATTTAATTTAAATGTTTCACGATAACGTTTAGCTACACTGGTGTTTTGTAACTATCACAAGCATCTCTCTTTGTTACAGTTAAAGTTCTAGTTAATTAATGCTTTCAGTACTTGACCATAATTGGATCAACTGGTGAACCAAATGTATTTTTTGAGAATTACCCAACCTAGCTACTAAGACATGTGGAGGAAGTAATGAAGGATGATCATGTGTACTAACCTGACAATTTCCCTCTATTTACCTAATCTTCCGTTGTGTAAGTTGCTACTCATCAGGCTGTTCCTCTCGTTCTCGTTCTCGTTCTCGTTCTCTCTCTCTCTCTCTCTCTCTCTCTCTCTCTCTCTCTCTCTCTCTCTCTCTCTCTCTCTCTCTTTCTCTCATTGGTTGAATCAAATATTTTGTGTAGAGTGAAGTTTGCCAAAGCTTTGATCCAGGCTTCTATACTGTACTCAGAGAAGGGCTTCGATTACATTGATCTCTAATCTCTTTTGTCTTTATACCCATCCGTTTCAAAAAGAAATTTACAAAAGCCAAAGAAAATACATCAAAACATTAATACAGGGTGGGGGAGGGGAGAAGAGAAGCAAAGCTCTGAACTTGAGAGACAGAAATGTGTGATGGAGAGAAAGCTGGGACAAAGGATCAAAGATGGTACAGCCTCAGAGAAAAGGGCGCTAAGAGTGCAGCTGACTATACATTTTAGAGAGTTTGAAATACATAAAGCACCAGAAGGAAAAGCACAGTGCTGATATTTAAGAGTGGTATCAGCTTATGCTATTTTTATCTTAATTTTAAAAGATTTCTTGCCAAAGGAAACTCAAGGTAACTTACAATTTAAAAAAAATCATAAAACATTATAAAAACATATCATCACGAAGAGCTGCAATGAAAACTACAACTAAAGCCCAACCATCACTGCACAACCACCAGCCAGTACATCAACTTCTCCCAAAGGCACAAGGAAAATCCAGGTTTTCTCCCAATGCCTGAAGAAGTGCAGAGTAGAGACCAGCTGAGCCTTTGTATGATGGGTACAATCCCACTGGTGCTCGTTTGCCACCTGAGCCAGCCCCAAATTTCCACTTTTCTCCTCCCCCACACTTGCATATATGCCTCCCCCTCCCCCAGGTAGCTAAGGAGAGAGGTGGAAGGGAGCCAAGCGGAGCTTCACTGCTCTGGGTTTAGCCTCCTTGCTCTGCCTGGGTCCTGTTTGAAATGACTTGGATGAGTGGAACATGCTGTTCTAGGTCATTTCAGACAGTATTGTTCCATGAGAGAATCTCATAGAACCCTCCATTTCTCCAGGTGTATCCCTCCAGAGTGCAGTCATCATCCTGGCTGCCATCTTCTTGCGCTTTCCAAGCTCTCACAGGCAGCTGCACCAAGCTTCAGACCGGTATCTCAAGAATGTTATCCATCTTGCCAGCTGACTCCTCCACAGTCCAGTCCTCCGCCAGCGGTTCTCAGTCTCGGTCACCCATCCAAGGCAGCTGATCCTGCTTAGCTTTTTTAGGCAAGGCGACAGCTCAACCTCCAGACCACAACTCGTGCCCCTAAGGAATCCTCAAAGTGTGGGTCACACCTAGCTGTCCTATAGGAGAGTGGGTCCTATAAATTTATATACAGGGGACCCCTGTATCTGCGGGGGATATATTCTAGGCCCTCCATGCCCGCCCCCACACCCCATACCTTTATTTCTTGCTTAAACAGTTCTTGCTTAAACAGAACGCTATAAGCAGCAGTATACAGCTTATAGCACAGAGCTGGAATGATTCTAGCAAGCAGCCTTGGTGCTAGAGAGGCTCCAAATGTTAACAGGAAGCATTTTCCATTTCTGCAGGGGGCGCAGATCCCAGATCCGCAAATAAGTGAATCCACGGATACCGGATTGGCAGATACCAGGGTGGGCCCTCTATTATCTTTTGGGAGTCACAGGGCGCAATCCAAACCTACTTAGGCCGCCGTTGTAACCAGCAGCCCAGCGAAAACGGGAGGCCCCAGAACGGAAAGGTGATTCAAATCCCCTTTGAATTCCCCTTTTGGAGAGGATTTGAATCCCCTTTCCATTCTGGGGCCTCCCGTTTTTGCTGGGCCGCTGGTTACAACGGCAGCCTAAGTAGGTTTGGATTGCGCCCACAATAACTTAAGTTTGAGAACCCCTGCCCTAGACGATCTGTCTCATTGTAACTACACATGACTTTAAATGTATTATTGAATCTTGTGATTTAATTTAACTAAAGACCCAATCCTTTCCTCTTGATACACCAGTGTTTTAGAGGTGCATTTTATTTGTCCCTTAAAGGTTGTTCAATTTAATTTTGAACTTTAGCACTGTTGAGTACTCTTTAGGCAGCAAAGGTTTCTGGAGTCTTCAATATTTTCCTGATTTAAAAATATTCAAGATTGTTCTCCTCAAGTAGACTGAACATTCACTAGTGAAAATGGGTGATCTTTTTATAGCTCATTATTAGGTGGATAGCAATTAACCACTCAGGAGGGCTGCCAGTTCTTCCACGAACACAGTCAGCCACTTCATGCTTTAAAGTTAAATTATATTTGACATTTAATTTAAGCTCATACTGCCTTCATTCAAAATAAACTCTACTGCATTACTAGTAGCATGACAAAAAAGGTTTATTGCCTGCCTCCTATCCCTACTCACTAAAACATACCTTGATTTCTCATGCTTAGTTTTTCAAATTGATTATGTATGACTCTTAATTGATAGCTGCCAAACTATTAATTGGAAAATAAATGTTTCTTGTATGTTTTTTAAGATCTGCATAATGCATTGTGTAAAACCTCAATTACACACCATACTACTGTACATTGTCCTGGTTACAATGCCAGTGCAGGCAATTCTTAAGCCAGTATTCTTGCAGGGTTCTCTGTGTCAATATCACAAGTTAATCCTACAAATGCCTATTCCTTTCCCCAGCATTTTTCTCTTCTGGGGAAGCAACATGACAACACATGGTCCTCTGCTTTCAAGCTCAATTCAAAGAACTGGTCTTAACTTAATGACCTGGGGCCAAGTTATTCACATCAGTCTGACCAACCCCTGAGATTTGTATTGAATAACTTTCTCTCTGAACTGCTACTGACATAGATCTGGTTGGCGGGCAGAAGAGGCAGGGTCTTTTGAGTAGAAGCCTCACTGTTGAGAGACCCATGCTGCTCCCTCGCAGTTTTTAAGTAGATGCTAAAAATGCTTTTATTTGCCATACATACAATGAATTCTGAATTGAGCATAAAGAGATCCCATGTAGATCTACCCTACCTCTCAAAAGATACAACAGAAAAACTGTATATGGTCTATATGCTAGCTTAATTAGTCAATGTTAAGCTGAGGGTTAACATTCTAGGCAACCTGTGCTGGCTCATTGTTCGGACTAATACTATTAAAAATTGAAAGTGCTCCAACCCAGCTGTAAACGAAAGCAGTCTAATGGATTGTATTAGCAGCGTAGCCATTCAGATGTAGTCCTGACTGAAGGGACTCTAGCTTAATAACTTTCTAATTGCAGCCGCTGTATAACCTGGGTCACTTAGCAGTCAACTGACAGGTTTACATTTCCTTATAGACTAGCAACTAGTCTGTGTATTAGAATTGCAAACAGAAAATAATTAGCTTGCTCTTAAGCCTTCCCAAATGGCTTAAATTAATGGCAGAATGGATCAACACCAAGTCTCCGTGTGAGCATTTTTAACCCCCATTGATTTCCTCCTTTGCAGGGCAGCATGACATTGGCTAAGAAACCCTGCTGATTGGACAGCTGTAAAGCTGACGAGTGAATGGAGCTTTAGGTGGTATTAGATTAGTTCCTTGGTATTCAAGAGCATACACTATGTGAAAACAGAAGGTGCCTATTCTCCAGCTATCGCGGACATTTGCAAGCATCATTTTGCAGAGGAAAGGTGGGGGGGGGGCAAATCTGCTTGGTGTGATTTCTGTGGTTTAGTACCTTCATATATAGATGCTGCTTCTATTTGAAATTTCATGTGTGATTATTCAGGATGGGACTTATCTTGAGGGGGATGGTATTTATTGTGTGAACATTTAATATATAGAATAGATACCCAAGTGCTATCACTGCTTGCTTTATAGATCATGTGCTTCTGATGCCCATGTAGACTCCTCATTAGCCCCTTGCCATGCTCCATTTCCATGGCATGATTAGCCACTTCCTATAGAATTTCCTATACTACTTGTCTGAAGTATAACAGATCAAAGGCTGTGTATATTCCTAGAACCCAGTTTCTCTCTGAACTCGCCAGCTTCCTTTCCTGCGTGTTTTTGCTTAGCTTCCAGTCTTGCCATACTTCTGTGCTTTTCCTGACCCTGTCTGCTTCTACTGCTTACACAGAACAGACCTCTACAAAATGACTAAACCACAAATTTAAATCTGGCCACCTTGTAAAGTCTGCCAACATATGGTTGGGTTACGCTTCTGCCTACCCTTCCAAGAGCTAACCACACAAGAAAGTGGAGCCCTCTTCAGGGGTGTTGGTCCTTCAGGGAGACATGAGACTGATCCTGTTGGTCTCCTCTCCCCCATTCTTCTCAGTGAGCCCAGGCCTTCTTTTCTTATGAATTTATGAACTGCCTTATAGTGAGGCAAACCGTTGGTCCATCTAGCCAGTATTCTTCTCTAGCTGGTAGAAGCTCCCCAGGTCTTTCACAGCTAAGCAACCAGAGATCCCTATAACTAGGAATGGGACCTGGAGCATCCCGTATGCCAGTGTTTCCCAAACATTTTTGACCTGTGGCTTCCTTGATGTTGATGCCTGCCAATTGGCATTGCCCTGTTTTCCAAGAGGATTCCGTGGCACTCTGCAGCTCCCCTGACTGGTTTCTGTGGCTCCCCTGGGAACCACGCCTCCCACTTTGGGAACCACTGCCGTACGCAATACATGTGTTCTGGCACTGACTATGGTGCCTGTGTCTGAGCAGGCTGTTGCTCCGCACCAACCCCTGACTTACTGTCTTTGCTGCTGCTTTTTCTACTCGTGTGTGATATAAAGCAAAGAAAAACAGTAGCTTCCTATTCCAGCCACCTCAGGAGTCTTTATCCAACAGCATCCTGAGGGGAACAAATGCTGTGATACATGTGGAGGTCAGTAACAAGTAAATGTCCTTGAAGGCTTTCCACTCACATCTGTCTAATATGGCTGCTGCTAGTTTAGCTTGTATTCTCAGCTGAGAGACCGGCAGAAGTCTCAATACATAAAATGGCATTCATCACAGAAGAAAAATAAATGCACTCCAGTGCGAAAGAGAGAATGAGGCCCATTCAGTGGTAGATTCAAGAAGCCTCACGCCTCTGCCCCATGGACCACTGCACTGTTTCATCTGCTTGGCTCGCAGAGGGGTAGGTGCACAGAAACAAAACACAAGCAGGCACCCTTCATCTGTTCTCAGACACAGTAAATTAACTCTGCACAGTAACTCCCCTTAATTACAGCCTCCTTACCCCCCCCCCCCCCGCTTTTGGACTAGGAGAAATCTGCCTACAGGTGTGTGTGTGTGTGTGTGTGTGTGTGTGTGTGTGTGTGTGTGTGTGTGTGTTTGAGCCCTGCTAGGGAGCAGTATATAACTCTGATAATGTAAACTTGTTACGTTATATTCAGAACCTGAAAGCGTAATCAAGGTTCAGCAGACAGCTTTCTGGTATCTGACATGCTGCATAAAGCAGAGCTACCTTGCTGCAGGTGACACCTCTCAAGTGAACCACAATAGTCAGGAGCGTCCCTAGTTTCACAGCCCAATCCTGTATAAGATGCGGTGACTAGCCTAAAGGGCTGGCCAGCACTTCCTTTCCTATCCTATCCTGTCCCCTTTCCCGAATTCATCCTATCCTGTTCCCGGGCTGCCCAGGAGCTCCTCAGGGGAAGGGGATGTTCATCCCCTTCCCTGGGTGCAAGCCGGCCTAGGCCCTATGGGCCTACTTGAATGTAGCTGGCGTACATTCGAGCTGGGGGTTTCGTCAAACCCAGTTGTCATCAAATCCAGAAGTACAGGACTACTGGTTTTATTTACAGGGACAGCACAAACAAAGAGCTTGTTCACACTGTCACAGTAAATAAAACCAGAATTTTCACTGTTGAGAGTTTGATACCATTGCGTGAGGGGTACAGTAAGGAGGGGAATCATCTGCTGCTTGCTTGAGCGAGTGGGAAGCAGATATTTGCGGCTTGCATCAGCAGCAGGTTGGAGGGAAGTATACTGAAGGATCTAGTACATTTTTTGCTATCTGTGTGCTTCAGTTGATTTTTCATTTGGCATGAATAGTTACCACATCTTCTTTCCTTACATCTATGAACCATATGTTGGTAGAAGCTCAGCTGTTGTCCATTCATTTTTTAACCAGAAGCACTTGAAAAAAGTATTCTATTCAGACTAAAAAAAAAAAAAAAACCACCTGGGATTTCCAAACTTTGTCTTCTGTCTCAGAGATTGAGTCTTCAAGCGACTCTTCCCCAATCTGGAAACCTTGCCCCCCAAGTGCATTAAACTTGCATCTCCTTGCCTGTGGTATTGCTGCCCGCTTCATTTTAATATACTTTTCTGATGCTCTGCAAGGTCTAGGCAGCTGTATTTTCCTCCCTCGTCCTCACATTCTCACTTCCCCAGGGATCTGGCATCCGTGTTGGGAAATCCTAGCCAATTTTGTATGCTTTAGAAATAATAATCATAATCCTTTGTGAAACTATTTTAATTGAATTCTTGAAAGGATGTCATATCATTGCCAGAGGGGGAAGGGTTATTGCTCATTTACATATGCTAATTTATTTACAAACATGCACATTAAAAGTTCCATTTAATAGCACTGAGCTTTTACAACAAAATCCTGTTCGCTAAATTCATGTTGCTTCTTCACAGTGACAAAAAAGTATATTACGGCCCAGTCCTATCAAGGACTTTACCAGTGGAATGCATGTTCCACCAGCGTGCACTGCCACAAAAGCAAGTGCTTTGCAACAGCGCAAGGCCCAGGCACGCCGGCGGGAAGGCTGGAGCCTTCATGCTGGTGCCTGCGGAGCAACAGAGGCCCACCAGAGCAGGTAAGGCCAGTGCAGGGGTGGGAGGAGGGTGTGGAGGGGGCTGAACAGGATGGAGGGAGGGTGGAACGGGAAAGAGATGGGGCAGAGAGTGGGTGGATTGGGGCCGGGAGGGGGTGGGATCGGCGACACCGGCGTGCGCTGAATCCCAAGGCCCTTCCTGGGCCTGATCTGCTTACACAGATCAGCACGAACTTGCACACAGGTCCAAGCTGACCCATTGACATTACCCCAGGGCAAGGGGACAAATGTCCCCTACCCCAAGGAGATCTCCGGCAGTCTAAAATCCCCCATGGGATGCAGTGTAGCCTGCACCAGCGCCACTGCATTGCTGCTCGGGGATTTAAGTTGGATTGGGCTGCCCATCAAAGAGATATGGTATGGTGACTTTAACAGAAAAATAGAAATAAAACCAGATAGAAAAAATAAATATTAATGTCAAACATGGCACAGTTCAACAGGGATTTTTCACTGCATGTGATTATGTTTTGGTTTATTTCTGAACACTTACTGAAAATGATGCTTTAATATTCCCTAAACTTTAGGACCTAATGTATCACTGAGTCAGTGGGATTTGAGGTCATATCATGTCCACAGCAGTTAATTTTATGGGGTAGTATTCTGAGTTTCTGCTTGCACAGCTTGATGACCCAAGTCACCTTCCCCACCTCCCCACCCCACTGAAGCCCCTGAAAAGTGAAATGGGATGCGGCATGGGGAGCTGCAGGAGGAGGGGGGGATACCAGAAATTGTGGAAGAAATCACTAGCAGGGGCTTCTGTACGGAAGAGTTTATGCACAAGCATAAATTCAGGATGCCATCCTTGGCTTGTTCAGTTATAGCATCCTTTCTTTCGTCATGGAACTCAAAGTGGTGTGTGTGTGTATGTGTGTGTGTGTGTGTGTGTGTGTGTGTGTGTGTGTGTGTGTGAGAGAGAGAGAGAGAGAGAGAGAGAGAGAGAGAGAGAGAGAGAGAGAGAGTAAAACCTAATTTGATTCAGCAAGACTGCTGCACTTCGTACCCTTATGTTCTGAGATTAGGCAATGATATTGCTGTACTATATAATGACCAGCACAGGTAGCCCAAAGCAAAAGCAAAAGAAGCATTTTGTTTAGGCAAAACAGCTATTCTGGCACTTATGTCTAGAGTAGACTAGATTTTGCCACTATCAAAAAAGGCGTTGACCTACTAAGATAGGCAAATCCGTAGATTAGTAAATCTCTTACAGCCCAGTCCAACCTAAATCCCCACACGGCAATGCAGCAATACCCGTGTGGGTTACACGGCATCCTGCCGGGGATTTTTTGGCTGCTGGATGTCTCCTTGGGTTAAGGGGTCATTTGTTCCCTTGCCCTAGGGTAAGCCCCAGCAGGTCAACTTAGACCTGCTCACCAGTGATATTGAAAATACAGAGCATAATTTTTCACATTTCAACTTCCAATACAAATCCAATTCATACTTTGTAATTCTTACTCTTTGTCTTTGTGCATAACAAATCAATCTTGCTACAATTAGGGTCAAAGTAGACATGATATAGATATGATGTGAAGTTGTGTGTATCTTCCTCCTCCCTCTCAGGTTTTCTCTACATAAAAACAGTTCAGGATGCTGTGAGTTTGACAGGAAGGATCACAAGGAAGGGGCTGCTTAATCCTTTCCCCCTGCCCTTTCCACTCAAATTACCCACTCCCCCTGCTATTTTTGCCCCTGGACAAGCAGTTAGGGTGTGATTTGAACTGAATAAAAATCTGGGGGGGGGGGGGGAGGATAAGAAATCCTTTCCCCTCACCATTCCTCACACAAAACTGCAGCCTCCCAAAGCTGCTTTTGGCTAAAATCCATGTCAGGGTAAAGGTATAGTGGTACTTGCCATGTCTTGTCTAGATGAGGTGTGTGTGTGTGTGTGTGTGTGTGTGTGTGTGTGTGTGTGTGTGTGTGTGTGTGAGAGAGAGAGAGAGAGAGAGAGAGAGAGAGAGAGAGAGAGAGAGAGAGAGAGAGAGAGAGAGAGAGAGAGACTAAAAAAAGTGTTAATCACATCGCAGAAGTTGCTAGGTAACAGCTTCCTCCCTGCAGGGTTCCTTTCTGCAGAGCCTGTTCTGATATGATGTAATGCTCCTGCTGCAGATGATGTAATTATGGGTTTCACTGGTTGAGTGTGTTATTTCTTGATATTACAAAACTGGGAGAGAGGAAAGGAAAAATCCTTTATCAAAATATTGGGGTTTAAATTTGAGTATGGGATCATTAGGACTTAGCTTTAGAATGTATTTTCAGTGACTGGAGTCAGTCCTAGAATCAGTGAATAAAGACAAAAATGCCTCTGAACATGCATAGAGTGCCACTGCTTCATCAGTGGTTCATCATCATCAGCACCTAAATATGTGGGATGAGAAGATTATGTCATATGTATTTATTCATTTCCACAATAATTATCCTGACCATCTGTTAATGGAATCTAGATGTGAAGTAAAAGGACTGTTAGGCTGAAGGGTATGACTTCTGAGCAGTCTTGAAGCCCTGGCACCTCTTATCTTAGAAACTGAGATTGACAAAATTTATAGCAGCTTCTGAACTGGTTTTCACCAGCTGAAGATCTGATTTTCCATTCTGATCGCCTGGTTTGAATAATCTCTCAAAATTAAGTCTAACAACGCAATCCGACTTAACTTTTTTTGCTGGTGTAACCATCGGCCCAGCGAGAACGGGAGGCCCCAGAATGGAAAAGGGATTCAAATCCCATCCAAAAGAGGAATTCAAAGGAGATTTGAATCCCTTTTCCGTTCTGGGGCCTCCCGTTCTCGCTGGGCCGATGGTTACACAGGCAAAAAAAGTTAAGTCGGATTGCTCTGTAAATCTTCCTTATTATGATAGCTTTAAATGAGTCCTGAGCTCTTTCAGTGCTTACACCAAATATTATTCCAAAATAAAATGGAACCTCATGATAAACTGTTCAAAAATAACTAGAAATCACCCAGAGTATTGATTTTTTTAAAGGAAGTGGAGTGTTGTTGTTGTTTTTAATGGCAAGGTGGTCATGTGTTTATCACCGCAAATTGCATCAGAAATGTCTGGCAGTAACAGTAACAACATTGAGATTCTCTGGATTTTAACAAACGTTTAGGGGGTTTACAAAAGAGCTTTGAGAGCTGCTGGTGGCCTATAAGATGCCATTCTTAATTGATTCATGCTGTTATACATTAACATATCACATAATTTTCCACATCATTTTATTTATTTTATTTTTTCACATTTTTATACCACCCTTCCTCCAAGGAACTCAGAGTGGTGTACATATTTCCTCCCCTCTTTTTTGTCCTCACAACAACCCTGTGAGGTAGGTGGGGCTGAGAGATAGTGACTGGCCCAAGGTCACCCAGGAAGCTTCGTGGCTGAGCGGGGATTTGAACCTGGATCTTCCAGGTCTAAGTCCGACTCCCAAACCACTACATCATCCTGGAAGTATTAATGAAACAAACCTGCTTATAGGATAAATAAAATGAAGATGGTAAAACAGCAACACACACCCAGCCAGCAGTTGACTAGTACATATCTGTACAATATGTCTAAGTTCCAAGCATTGTTACTAAATTATATAAGTTAAAACTAGCTGTTGCCTTTTGCCTGTGGGATCCTTGTTACCGTTGGCTGAACTCCTATGATACCACACAACTAGTCTAACAACTTTGGCGGAAGGGCCATACAACTTTGACAAGTAGTGTAGCTGCTGCGAGAGCAATGAAACGTCAGTTTGGATGGGAGAGCAAAAAAATGCAATGGGGTTTGGGGACAAACTATCAGCTTACATCCCGGAAACATCTTATTCTGTTCATAAGGAAGGAGAATATTATTAGTACTAGAGCCAGGGTTATACCTTTTTCCTGGGACGTCACTTCCCCAACAGCAATCAAACAGGTAAGCTTTTCACACAGCTTTCTTCCTGCTGGCAGCAATAGGGCTGCCCTCGCATGATAAAGATGACGAGTCTAGCTCTCAAGGAATTGTACATACTGTACATTCAAGACTCAAGTATCCATGGCTTCGTTCTTCTGTTCCTTCTCTGCTCCTGTTGGCAGCTCCCTCCCTCCCCTGCCTCTTCTAGTGAGCAGATGCTAGATGGACAGCTGGATGGATGTTGGGGATGGGGCCATAGCAGTAGAGCACCTACTCTGCATGCAGAAGGCCCCAAATTCAGTCCCTGAGAACTCCAGACCTCAGTCTGAAACCCTGGAGAGCTGCTGCCAATCATTGTAGGCAATACTGAAGTGAATGGATCAATGGTCTGACTTAGAAGAAAACAGCTTCATGTACTCATTGCATAGTAGTACATGCATGAAAGAACCAGGAAAATAATTGATAGGAAATGCCAGGACTGCTTAATCTTCTGCTTCCTCAGTGAATTTAAAGGTGCAGTGTCTCTTCAGACCAGAGTCTGACAACTCTAAATATGGTCTTGTGAGAGAAATCTAGAATTTTATGGGAATTATATGCCCCTGAGCTGAGCATTGCTTTTTTGTTCATTCTCCTTAATCCCTTACGCCTGCTTCAGTCAGTGTTGTCTGATACAGACAATGTTGAGCAGTTGTGTGCTATCGTGCCAGTTCATTAATGTTAGAGATGGTTCACATTGACACACCAAACCAAAGGACGTCTGGTATAGAACAACCCCCAATGAATGTTTCTTATAGCACAGTCTGCTGATGCAATGAGTGCGGAAGGCCCACTCTGTTGGTGCTGCGGTTGCAGCAACAATGCGCACGGCAGCACCGCCAGCACAAAAGTCTGGCAACTCCGCACACATGCCACCGGAGCATCCAGCCACTTCCGGAGGAGGCTAATTGGTGCAGGGGGTGGGCAAGGAGGGCTCCCCCTCAGGGCAGGGTAGAGGGGGGAGGATTGGGACAGGGATTGGGGCCACAGGAAGGTCGTGGGAGGGCAAGGGGTAGTTATCAGCGGCAGCAGTGCTGGTGATATCTTGTGCCTCCCGCCCAGCCTCTCCACACCCCCTTGGGTCCACTCAGACATGCCAACCAAAGAGCTGGCACAGATCTGAGTAGACCCATTGGGGCCCATGGCACAGGAGAGTAGGTAAGAATTTTGTTTACTTACCTCTCATGCCATGGTACCTGGCTGGCCTGCAGGATGCAGTGGAGGTTGCATCAGTGTCATTCAGGGCGGCCGAGGACAGCACTGGGAATTACAGAATGGTAGAGTTGGAAGGAATCTTGGAGGTAGTTTAGTCCAACACTTGCTCAGTGCAGGCAACTGCTACAACATCCCTGACAGGTGGCTGTCCAACCTTTGCCTGAAGAGGAGAGAGAGCCCACTACTGTACAAGGCAGACTGTTCCAGTGCCGGACAGCTTTTACAGTGAGGAGATTCCTCCTCATGTCTAGCCTAAATCTACGTCCCTGTAGTTTCAACCCATTGGTTCTAGTCTGGCCCTCAGGACAGGCTCTGGGCAGGTAGGAGGGGCCTTCTCAGCGTTCTCAAGAGAGACTTGGCAGGAGCCTCTTGAGAGTGAAAATGCACCACCGAACAGGGGCGTTCCCAGCCCTCCCGACGCCTGGGGGGCGGGGGTTGGAGCGCCCCCCCAAGCAGCCGGGCTCGGGGCTGAGAGCCCACTCGGCGCGTCCCCGGCCTCTGGAGGCTCCGCTCCGAGCCTGGGGATAAGCCCTCCTTAGAGCGACCGCCCAGTTCGGCGGTCGAGGGCTTTATGAGAAAGCCGAACGCGTCGCCGGCTTTTATAGGGTTTGCGCATGCGCAAAACCTTTCTGAGGGCAAACAGGCTGCCCGTTTGCCCTCAGAAAGGTTCTGCGCATGCGCAAACCCTATAAAAGCCAGCGACGCGTTCGGCCTTCTCATAAAGCCCTCGACCGCCGAACTGGGCGGTCGCTCTAAGGAGGGCTTATCCCCGGCCTCGGAGCGGAGCCTCCGGAGGCCGGAGATGCGCCGAGTGGGCGCGCTGCTTCGGGGGCGCGCGCCACCCGGGCTCCGGTGCCGCGCCGCTCTGCGTAGCCCCAAGCCCAGCTGCCGCGCCCCCGCGCCCACTCAGCGCCTGGGGTGGAGCACACCAGCTCCCCCCATATTAGAACGCCGCTGCCACCGAAAGCTCCACGTCTTCGGCCAGAGCGGGGTTCTGGTGGTCTGAGTACCACCAACAGTCGACTGAATTACCACTGGTGGTACTAGTACCACTGGTTAAGAAACCCTGCATTAGCTTTTTTGCAGCTGCATCACAGTGCTGGTATATGGTCCTTTAGGGCACTTACAGCACAATCCTGTGCATGTCTCTTCAGAAGTAAGACCCATTAAGTGTGTGTAGGATTGCAGCCTTGGATCCTTTTCACACATGCAGCTGCCAAGCCATCCTGTACTTGTGCCTCTGATTATTTTTGTATGTATGTGAAGAACATAGGCCCGTCTCCATTGAACATCATATTGTTGGCATGGGCCCGATGATCAAGCCTGTCAACGTCATTTCGAATCTTGCTTCTGTCTTCCAGGGCATTAGCTATCCTCTGCCCCCACTTTGTGTCATCTGCAAATTTGATAAGCTTCCCTGCTGCCCCCTCGTCCAGGTCACTTATAAGTAGGCTTACCAGATCGCCGACCGGGACGGAGCCTCTTGCCCTTAAGGGGCGGGGCGCAGGAGGGGGCCAGATCGCCGCGGCGATCTGGCCCCCTCCCGTGCCCCGCCCCTTAAGGGCAAGAGGCTCCGTCCCAGTCGGCGATCTGGTAAGCCTACTTATAAGAATATTGAACAGCACCGGGCCCAAGACAGAGCCCTGGGGCACCCCACTCAATTCTTCTCTCCAGGTTGATGTGGAAATCCAGCCTTTGCTTCCAATGAGATCAGTAGCAATGCCTCCAAGTGGTTTGTGTTGCAGGAGTTGACAAATTCAAGATGATTATTAATCTGTGGCACTGAAAGAGTTACAACAGATTAGTCTCACAAAGCTGCTTGATTCTCTCTCCTCTCCTGCCCCCTTCACTTTCGTTAACCTGGGATGGCCAGCAGGTGAAAGCAATTTATGCAAATCCTTTTCTCAATACCATAAGACATTTTACCTTTTGAGAATAGGCAACGAAGCAGACAACAGAACCCCAGACAGGCACATTTTGAGGACCCAATTTAAAATGAGTCACCATTAAAAGAAAACCCTAAAACACAGACCAAAGGCTTTCCTAAGAGTAAGATAAGCATGTAATCCTTCTGTTTGGTGCAAATGTTTTAGGACTTTGTGTTTTTAAAATCTGCTTTGAGTTAGCCTTGAACTTTAAAGCTGCCTTGTCTCCTGAACCAGAAGACACCGTGTGATGTGCACAATCGTAGCGTACACGTCCCCTTTCTCTCTTTCTGTCCTTTTGCCCACCCTCTGATCCCTTATTTTGCCCCTTGGCAGATGGGCAAGGAGGCCAGGCCAGGGGGTGGGTGGCACATGAAGACCTGCAGCTTTATCATCTTATGACTTGTTGGCTGCTTTGGGGATCAGGGGATGCACGCTCCTTGCAAACAGAAAAGGTGCAAAGTGTTGTCTTTGTAAGTAAAGGGAAGGGGATGGGCTCTGAATTGCCTTTCCCTGCCTACTTGGTACTTCATAAGTAGGTGGGGAGAGGGAGAGGTGATTTGGATGGAGCAGGGAGGCTGCACACTGTGCTTCCGGGAAGTAAAGGGAGGGGAAGGGTCCAGGTTCCAGTCACCTCTCCCTGCCCACTTGTAAGCACCAGGTGGGTGAGGAGAAGTGTTTTAGAGCTATTGCTGCTTTCTTTTTCTTCTCCTGTCTCCCTTCAGCTGCTGCTGTGATCCTCTTCCAACTTGCTAGAGCAGCTCAGAAGAGGATTGGAGCCCCCCAGTGGAGCAACAAGCTGGAGAGGGTGGCAGACAGACAGGTCGGGGGGGGCTATCTGTCCACCCTCTCTCCAAGGGTGCTGCTCCATGCAACTATTCGATGTCATGACGGCAGAGCCTCTGAGAGGATTTTTTTCAGGGGGTACAAAGTTTCTTTGGGGCCCTTTCTCAAAGGGGGAGGGAGAAAAACAGGGTGAGGGGAGGGTAGTAATGGCCAGAAAAGTCTCTGCAGTCCAGGTCTACCAGGCTCCCCAATGTGACACCCAGGTCTACCCGCCTGGTGGACCTGGCCCAGCCACTGTCTTTCACTCTCCATGAGGCCAGCTGAGATCCCAGGAAATTTCTGGGTGCCCTCCTTTTGCTCCTGGGCCCCCATTTTGACCCTGGGTCCAGGTACAATTTACCCCCTTTACCCCTCCTCTCATGGGCCCTGCATGATGGCTGAACAGTACCCCCAAGCTCAGAGGCGTTGAGCCTCAATACCAGTTGCAAGGACGCAACAGTGGGAGAGGGGTCTTGCCAGCATCTCCTGCTTGAAGGCTTTCCAGAAGCAGCTGGGGCACTGTGGGAACCAGGATGCTGGACTAGATGAGCTAGTCTTAGGCTGCAGTCGTATCCATTCTTACCTGGTTTATGCAGAGGTAAGTCGAAATTATTTTGACTTACCTCCCATTTGACCTCAGGTTGCTTCCCCCCCCCCATAGGTTGCAGCACACGCCTTTTTGGCGCAGCAGCATAGGCACTGGTGACAGAGGAAAGGATTGGGCAAAAAGGACCTACTTCAGAGTAGACAAGCATGGCATTGGGCACACGTTTTTCTTTTGTACTTAAAACCAGCCAGCATTCTGTATTTTATAACTGAAGGTCAGTGTTTCACATTCCAGTGTGCAGTGTTGATCTTTCCAATCATCCAATGTCTCAGCACAATGCGAGAAGTGAAAGATTAGAAGCTGAAAAATGACACTGAGACTGGAATACTGCTGAAATGAATAAACCCCAAATTTCATGGTTTGTTTTATTTTATTTAAATTTTCAGTTTAAACATAAGTGGACAGAGGTGAATTGCAGCCCCTTCAAAGATCTATAATATGGTATAAGCCAGATGGAAATTATACTCAGTGCTAGAAAGACAATGGGTTGAACTGACTCCCCAGGTTGACATGAGGGTCTGTTCACTGGGCTTTTCTCACAGTAATTTGTTTCTTTTAGGGCATTAAAAATGAGATTTTGCTGTACGCATCCGTAGATGTACCGGTAGGTGCATATTTCAATTTTTTTTTTAAAAAAAACGAATTTATCTCCAAATAAAGGCACCTAAAGCAAGGTAGAGTAAAATGCATAAACAGCCCAATCCTGTCCTTTCCACACTGCTGATGCAGCCGCGCCAAAAAGGTTGTCCTGCATCCTGTGGGGGCAGGCAGTCCTCCAAGGCCCGGATGGGTCTACTTGGACCTGTGCCAGCAATTTTGCCGGCACATGTCCGTGTGGACCCAGGGCGGGGGATCAGGTCTGGGAAAGAGGCTTGGATTTGACTGATGCCTCTGCTGCCAAACCCACCCCCTCCCCAGACCTGATCCGCTCTCCTCCACACCACTGTTCCACCCACCCCCTCCCCATTCCACTCTCCCACCGCCTCATTCCGCCTCCCCCACTGACTTACCTGGGTTGGCAGCCCTCTCTGACCCGTTGCTGTGCATGGGGCTGCTCCGGCTTCCCTACCAGCACTCTGGTAGCGCACAGCTTCACATGGCTGTGCGCTATCAGAGAGGGTTTTACGATTGCCATAAGGCAGTGTTTGCTGGTGGAATGCTAGTTGCACCAACAGATATTGGGCCGTAAATAATACAACTCATAAAACAATCTTACTTGAAGACTTTTCTGGTTAGTAAATCATCATCGTCGTCGTCGTCGTCGTCGTCGTTGTGATGATGATGATGATGATGATGATGATGATGATGATGGAATCTGTTCATCATTGCAGGCCATGAACAACAGTAAATAAGCATGTATATAATTTTTTGCATACAAGTACTTATTGGCTTTTTTCTCCTGGCTTTCCCCAAGACTATCAAGACAGTTTACATAGGAGTTATCCCATTTTGTCCTCTCAATCACCCTGAGAAGTCAGTTAGGCTGAGAGCGACTCGCTGAAGATCAGCCCATCAGCTTCATGGCTGAACAGGGACGTGAACAAGGATCTCCCCAGCCAGAGGTCTGTCCACAAAACCTCACTGGCTCCTAAGTAATATGATGCACTTTTCTGCATTTTGCATGGCTGAATCTTATGTAAACAGAAACTTCAAGCAACCAGCTTCATATCCCCCAAAGTGCTATCATCTACTCACAAACTCTTAGCTATTCACTATGTGGGTTTGGGCCGTATGAAACTGTAAAATGATCTTTAAAATGCTAATTTCTGAACAGTATTGCAGGAGGAAGTAAGAGACAAATGTTTATTTACTGTGCGCCAGACTATTATGTTAATGTTTTTTTCAACTGCTTAAATTCCTGCTCTCCACTTTCAGCTACTAATAGTTTGGGGGAGGGCAGGATACACAAAAGGGATGTCAGGTTCTAATATCACCCCAGCATGAATAAGAAAAGTAATTTAGCTTTGAGGAGATGGTGACATCTAATTTTAAAGTCAATCTCTCAATGGCATTTCTGAAATCGGCATCTTAGTGTGGTATTTTTAGGCTGACGAATCTTTTCTTCAGAGATGATTGTGACACGTCTGCCCTCTCAAGAACAGTTCCATGGACCTTAGGCTTTAAAAAATGGTTTTGTAATGTATAACTAGATTAATGATAGGAATGATTGCCACGAAATAGAAGGGTGGATGTCATCCACCCGTCTACTGGTTTACACAGGGAGAAGGAAATTCTCTAGATCATGCTTCTGACTCGTGATTGATAAGTGTCAAGGGACCTGAGTGGACTTGCGTCTCAGACTCTCATCCAATAATAAAAGAAATAATATATTACGACAGTATTAGACACCTTAAAAATGGTAAACCTTGAGGCCTGCTTCATGCTGTATGCTGGCAGTGTGGCCAGTTCAACACTCTCCTTACACACAAGCTCGGGGGCTGTTCAGAAACGTCACCCTTTCTGACAAGAGATTAATGTTAGTGTGGGGAGCAAGTTCAAAAACCTAAGGCTCACCACTCATGATTGCAGGAGGAAAAAGTAATATTGGAACATCTCCAATTCATGGCACATCTGGAATTTGAACCCAGACTTTTGAGAGCTATATCAGACATCTGCAGGTAAGGGTAAACCTTTGGAGGAAAAAAGTATATTTATCTCCATATCCTTTGGAGTGGTTCTGCAGCAGCAGGAGTGGTACACAGACCTTTGTAAATTCAATATAACTGGTATAATCTGCTGGCTAAGAGATTGAGCAGCAAATCAGAATTTTTCAAATCTTGCCCCTGCGGTGAGTTCACAAGATAGCCTTAGACAAGTTGCTCCCTCTCAGCCTCAGCCTCCCAGCTACAATATGAGGATAATATTACTTACTTTCCTTACAAAGTTGTTGCAAGGACAACATCAAGACAATATACGTGACGCGTTTTTCACCTTAGAAAGCACTTTACAAATGTATCAACATCATGGCTGATCCTTGATCGAATGCAGCCTTTCATTTGATCAAATGCATTCATGGAGGCCTCCTCAAGGTAAGAGAATGTTTGTTCCCTTTCCTTGGGGCTGCATTTTGGTGGCATCGGGGCTGGGAAGTTGGATAGGATTGGGCCCTAAAAGTGCTTGAACTGTTTTGGCTTGTGCCCAGAATGTCGCCCTTTTCCTGAATGATTGTTAGGGGAATCATTTCATTAAGACAGCAGATACACAACTGGTTTCCTTACTTTGAGCGGCCAGTCTGGAGCAAGGTACCAATCTGGAGCAAGTTACTTGCACTCAAGTCTTATAAAATTCGCAAGGAACTAAGTTCTCGACTGTGTTTATAAATCATACTAATATTTTATTATTTATTTGCTCAATTTATATCCTGCCTTTCTCCCCGAAGGGCACCCAAGACGGATCACAACACATTAAAAATACATAAAACTATAAAATACATAAAAGCACCATATTAAAAGCCAACCAGCGGCAAGCAGCAGTCATAAAAACATTAAATAGTTAATAAAAATTAGCAATGCCCTGGTATGTCTTTTCCATGATCTAGATGTCTTGGTGAAATTGCTCACCATGTTTGTCGCTGACAGCAGTGAGATTCTCAAGGAAGAAATCCAAGTGGGAGTTCAAGAAATGAATTTTAAGGGACATATTACACCCCATATCTTTGAATGACTTTGAAGAGTTCACCCACAATGTCACAGTACAGGTATCCCCCGCATAGTGACAGATTGGTCAACGACGGATTCACATATGCAATGAAGGTCCCTTAAAGTTAAAAAAAAAATTAAATCACCTTGCTTAACTTTTCACTGAAACCGCTCTGTTTTCAAGGCTGGAAACATCTTGCTTAACTCGCTGCAGAGGGAAATCACGCTCTGCAAGCCTCTTCTGGGTCGCGTGACTCCCCCCTTCCTTTGCTCAGGGCGCCCAGTGATATACTCTGCAAGAGATTGCCATGCGGCGGCAGAGCTCTGTGCATATGTGTGTGAGAGCGAGTTAGGCTGCTTCTAGGGGAGGGAGGGTGAAGCAGCGGCTGCGGAGGGAGAATTGCATCTCATCTCGCTGGCTCAGCTCATCAAGCTGCTCTCCCCCTCCCCCCCTACCGCCATATCCCAGGTTATTAGGCTGTTGCTAACAGCTTCTCTGCAAGGCTCCAGTTCGATTCGCATTTTGCAAAGTGCGTGCACGCGGGCACGTGACTTCTTTTCTTCTTCTTTTTGTGAGCCAAACAGGAGCCTTGCAGAGAGGCTTTCTAGTCTTCTTAGTGCAATATATTCCATTCCCATTGTTACAGAGGCATACGAATAAGACAATGGGTGCCACCGTACTATGACCCTCTCTTCTTCTGATAGCTGAAGTTTTAGGTAAAGGTAAAGGTGACCCCTGACATAAGAACATAAGAACATAAGAAGAGCCCTGCTGGATCAGGCCAAAAGCCCATCTAGTCCAGCTTCCTGTGTCACACAGTGGCCCCACCAGATGCCTCAGGGAGCACACAAGACAACAAGATACCTGTGTCCAGTCGCCACTCCCTTGCACCTGGCACAGAGAAAACCCACTTCTAAAACCAGGAGGTTGCTTATGGCTTGTAACCTGTGATGGTCTTTTCCTCCATGAATCTGTCCAAACCCCTTTTAAAGGCATCTAGGCCAGATGCCATCACCACATCCTGTGGCAAGGAGTTCCACAGATGAATTACACGCTGGGTAAAGAAATATTTTCTTTTGTCTGTTCTAACTCTCCCTCCACTCAATTTTAGTGCATGTCCCCTGGTTCTGGTGTTGTGCGAGAGGGAGAAGAATTTCCCTCTATCCACTCTCTCCATCCCATGCATAATTTTATAAGTCTCAATCATGTCCCCCCTCAGGCGCCTTTTTTCTAGGCTGAAAAGCCCCAGACGCTGTAGCCTTTCCTCATAAGGGAGGTGCTCCAGCCCACGAATCATTCTGGTCGCTCTTTTCTGCACCTTTTCCAATTCAACTATATCCTTTTTGAGGTGTGGTGACCAGAACTGGACACAATACTCCAGATGTGGCCTTACCATCGATTTGTACAAAGGCAGAATGATATTGGCTGTTTTATTCTCAATCCCTTTTTTAATGATCCCGAGCATGGAATTGGCCTTCTTCACAGCCGCCGCACACTGGGTCGACACTTTCATCGACCTGTCCACCAGCACCCCAAGATCTCTCTCTTGATCCATCACAGACAACTCAGAACCCATGAGCGTATATGTGAAATTTTGGTTTCTTGCCCCAATGTGCATCACTTTGCACTTACTTACATTGAAGCGCATCTGCCATTTTGCTGCCCATTCTCCCAGTTTGGAGAGGTCCTTCTGGAGCTGGACAATTAAGTCCAGTCATGTCCGACTCTAGGGTGTGGTGCTCATCCCCATTTCAAGCCGAAGAGCCAGTGTTGTCCGAAGACGCCTCCGTGGTCATGTGGCCGGCATGACTCTCCTTGCCGCAGCGCGTAGCATGCGGCTGGAACACAGAGCGCTGTTTACCTTCCTGCAAGCGGTACCTATTTATCTACGCGCATTAACATGCTTTGGAACTGCTAGGTTGGCAGGAGCTGGCCAAGCAACGAGAGCTCACCCCGTCGCGGATTCGAACTGCCGACCTTTCGATCGACAGCTCATGGTTCAGCGGTTTAACCCACTGCGCCACCCGCTGACCTCTAGCTGAAGTTTTTGTTGTTGCTGTTGTTGTTCAGTCGTTAAGTCGTGTCCGACCCTTCGTGATCCCATGAACCATATCCCGCCAGGCCTTCCTGTCCTCCACTATCTTCCTGAGTTTAGTAGGGTATAAATGAGAGCTGCACCAGATAGCCACCAATTAGAATGATCTACCCTCAGAAACATGTGGATCCAAATGGTTTCCATCCTGATGGTTCTGGGGGATTTTCTGTCTGTGTGCTTGATGGACCTACTGGGGCTCTGGTTGACCTCTTCTAGAATAAGGAAATGACCAGGGATGTTGACACAATTGTTTCTGACATCTTCTCCAGTCATCGATCCAGGATGGTTCTTTGGATTTCCTTGGAGCTGTTGTTGTTGAAACGGAGAGACAACTGGAGCACTGATGGTGGAGAAATTGTGCAAGTCCAACATGGGCTAGAGCGCATTTTGAGGCTTACCTATTTTGAATTACCTATTTTGAGGCTTACTCTGCGGCAAATGATGGCAGCAAAGAAGGCTTACTTACTTCTTTACCACCATTGCAGCTGCAGGGAGCTGTCCAGCGGAGCTGTTCCAAGTGGTGGAATTACCTATTACACTTTGGTCTGCTCTGCAAGGCGTTGAAGAAGATACCTTGATTTCATGTTGTGCCAGTTTGCACAGCACTTTTCAGACAAAATGCTCACATCAGTCACAACTTGAACTCAGTAGTAGAAGTTACAGAAGAGATGCTTTTGGCACCTGCTTGTCCTGTAGTTATGGATTATTTTTGACTTGTTCAGACTGTGAACAGGATCCTTGGAAGTGTGAGGTTGTCCACCTACATGCTCAACCCTTGTTCAGACTGTCTAATAAAAACTGCCAGAGGTGGGAAGGCTGAGTGTACAGTAATCAATGCTTCTTTTGTGGAGGGTGTAATACCATCCTGCCTTAACATAGCAGTCTGACTTGTGTGCTGAAGAAGCCATCCCTTGATCCCACCGTGTTGGATAATTACTGACCCACATGCAATCTTGGCCAAGTGTTTGAATGTGCAGTGGCAACTCACCTCCAGAGGTTCATGGATGAAACTGGTTATCTTGACTCTTTTCAATCTAGCTTCTGCTAGAAATATCAATTTGATATTGAAACAGCTTTGGTTCCCTGGATAACCTATGCCAGGAAATGAACAGAGAGAATGTATTCCTGTTCATTCTGCTGAACCTCTCAGCAGTGTTTGATACTACTCCTGGACTGTATAAATTGTTTTAGGTCCCACTCTTATCCCCCGTCAGCCCACAGCATGCAGCACTGATGATGGAGTGTGCACTGCATGCTGTGTGTGTGTGTGTGTGTGTGTGTGTGTGTGTGTGTGTGTGTGTGTGTGTGTGACCAGATGACCAGTAGAAGTTTTTCTTACTTACCTCCCCATAGGCTGCCTGGCCTCCAGTGGGTCTCCTTGGGCCTGTGCCCGCTATTTTGCTGGCATAAGTCTGAGAAGACTCAGGGGGCAGTTCAGGGCAGACAAAAGGAGGATAAGATCTTGGAGTGCACTGCTGCCACTGAGATCATCCCCCTCTCACCCCTTGCCCAAGCTGCCTCCCCTGAATCTCCCAAACCACTTTTTTTGCTCACCACCGACCTACCTGCTCCAGCAGGACGTCTGGGAGCCACTCTCAGGCGTGGCCATTTGTGCCGGTAGCCCCAACGCATGCGGCATGGCTTTCACGTTGCTGGTCCAGGACTTACAGTGGCAGATTGAGAGATCTGCCATTGTAAGCCTTGGAAGGATTGGGCTGCAAATGACTTTTGTAAGCCACCTTCAGTCCTCTAGTGCTGGCCTTTTCAACCTTCCCTTTTTTGCAAGTACCACTTTTCCAAGTAGTTACAGGTACCACCACTGCCACCAGGGCAACTACAGTTGGGACTTCACTGTGCACCTTCCTTCCCCTCTTGTGAAGGGCCAGACAGCTGCAAAACCACATCTTTCCCACTGGTCACTACCACCCCAGCTATCTCCATGTCCAGCAAGGTCAAACAAGTGAGGCAGTGCCACATGGTCACCGTTGCAGTGAGGCCAGGTACCCTTGTCATAGTGAAGTACCACCAGTGGAAAAGCACTGATCTAGGGGTAGAGAGGTGGGGTATACACTTCAAAAACAAGCAAATAATGTTTATATGCACCTTGAACTTAGCAGCTAATTAAAAAAAAAACCCTCAGCATGCTGATAATAATCCTTGCTTAATGCTGTTGAGACTGTTTTTGTTTCCCTGACTGTTTTTGTCTAACAGTTAGGGTGCTTCTGGTGTGTGGTTCTGTTTTAACAGCTATTTTATTTTTGGGTTTTAATGATTTTTTTTCATCCCCATTTTCCTCCTTCTTTGGCCTCATGCCATTTATCAAATTGACTGTGGCTATCCATGTGTTTTTCTTTATGTTTTGCTTTTGTTTCACCACTTTGAGCACTGGAAAAGTGGTATATAAATCTTTTAAATAAATAACAGCGCAATCCAACTTAACCTTTGTGCTGGTGTAACCAGCAGTACAGCAAGAACAGGAGGCCCCAGAACGGAAAAGGGATTCAAATCCCCTTTGAATTCCTCTTTTGGAGGGGATTTGAATCCCTTTTCCGTTCTGGGGCCTCTCGTTCTCACTGCACCGCTGGTTACACCGGCACAAAAGTTAAGTCGGATTGTGCTGCCAATCTTTTAAAATGAAATCTCTGTAAGGTCACTAGTTTTACTGTTTACCTTTACCGTTTGCAACTCAGGTACCTAATGGAACATCAGGTGCCATATCAACCTGCTTGCACATTGTGGCCATCTGCTGATGCTCCCCTTGGGATATCCCTACCATCAGAGCCGGAGCAGTGCTAGCTACCAGGGAGAGAGCTTTTTCAGCTGCAGTTCTTCATCTGTCAACTCCCGCCCTAGGAAAGCTCACCTGGCACCCTTGCTGCCATCTTTCAGGTGCCAGGCAAAAACATTTCTATTCTCCCAGACTTTTAAAGTGATGTTAAGGCTACAGTCCCATATCTGGGAGTAAGTCCCACTGAAATCCATGGGGTGAACTTTTGAGTGTAGGATTGTCCTGGAAGTGCCTTCAGAATTTCTTTTTAGCAGTTTGGGTGCTCCTGGTGTGTGCAGGGTGACCAGATACAATGGAGGACACAGTGCCTATACCTTTAACCATTGTATAGAAGAGGGAATTTTGGCAAGTGCAGCTTTTTGCACCCTTCCATTATGAGCTGCCTCTCAAAATTCCCTCTTCTATACAATGGTTAAAGGTATAGGCACTGTGTCCTCCATTGTATCTAGTCACCCTGGGTGTGTGATGTTTTATCAGCTATTTTATTGTTGGTTTTTAATTATTGTTGCTGATTTTATATTTTATTGTTTATTATTTTAAGCAGCTCTAATATCTGAAGGACAGTGTATACAATTGTATAGTAAATAATAAAAATGATTAAATAAATGGGGTCATCATCTTAGACATAGCACTGTGCTGTTATCAACAAAAATTACGTGGTTCTACACAGCCAATTGGATTAAACAGCTGTGAGGGCAAATAAGCCTGAGGACAAAGAAGAAATTGGAATATGATGCTGAGAAGAACATTATCCACACAGTCTGAATATGTTTCCAATTGTTATTGAAAACTGCTGAAAATGGAGGATGTTTTTTTGACACTTATGAACACCAAACCAGGCAAGTACTGTAATTTCAGCTCAACCCTAATTAAACTTTACATGTGTCTTAGGTAATTTCTTTACAGTAACTTCTTAGGGTTACTGGACCTACGTTTTCTGAATACTGTATCTGTAACTAAAGCTGCAAATGATCTCCACTCTTGCTGGTTGCAAAACATCCCAGGCAGGAACCAGACAGTGATGGCAATGTCTGGTTTCTGGGTCTTCAGTAAGATTGTCCGGGCACCATTGCTGACGCAGAAGACAGGGAGAGAGGCTGGCCCAACAGAGCGCTTTGGTTGACTGGGTCCAATATTCATAGAATATTAGAGTGTCAACAAAGTAATAATCTTGCCATGCTCGTGGTTTGTGCCAGGAAAATAATATATGGGGAAGCTGAATATGCAGCTTGCTCCAGCTTAAAAGTACAGAGAGGGCCTGATGATCCACAGATCTATATACAGAACAGGCACAACACAGAGAGCCGGGGGCACAGCAGCCAACCACTGGCTGCTGCCTCAGGCCTGGTGGCTTCCTTCCACCTTCGCTTCCCTTGAGAGGGGCACAGTCAAGGCGGCTTCCCTGTCTCTCCCTCCCCTTGTTGTTCAGTCGTTAAATCGTGCGACCCTTCGTGATCCCATGAACCATATCCCGTCAGGCCTTCCTGTCCTCCACTATCTTCCTGAGTTCGCTCATTTTCATGCTGTTGCATCGGTGATGCTGTCTAACCATCTCATCCTTTGCCTTCCTCTTCTCCTTTTGCCTTCAATCTTTCCCAGCATCAGAGTCTTCTCCAGAGAGTCCTCTCTTCGCATTAGGTGGCCAAAATATTTGAGCTTCAGCCTCAGTAAAGCAGGAGCTCAGCATTCCATGGGCCAGGCTAACTGACTTCCACTGACTGTTATTTCCAAGCAAGTTGAATTGCAGGTTTGAGATAAAAGTAATATTAAAACTGTTTAAATAGTATAGAGCAGTACAGTATATCCATGGTTTATGAACGTCGTTTACAGCAGGTGGTAGAACTGTTGCAATTTCACATTACGCCTGGGCAGGCAGAGGTACAGTACGTATGATGACCCCTTTGGGCTTCCATTGGCTTAGGAGCTCTAATGTCAAATGGAGACTGGGCAACCATGGGGGAGGAAGCTGGCAGTTAAGGGGAACTGTAAAGACCTTATAATTGGAATTCCAAGATCCACATGCAGTTTTTGTTCAATTAAATTGCACAAGCATTGCTTACACCCCATGGGCTTTCAAATTACATCTTGTTGGTACAAATCAGTTGAGGTGTCTTGGAGCCTTTTAATAAAACAGCCATTGGCCACAGAGAAACAACATTTGCTGCTTAGTGATGTGATTGTCAATATTATGTATTCAGTACTGAATAAGCTAGCATTTCTTACAACAAGCACGATAAGCTTTAAATTAATAACATACAGTACGTTTTACTGTTCCCTAAGAACAATGTCACTTAAAAAAAATGGCCACAGAGCTGAAAGCATTATACAGCAATCCTCAGACCTCTTCTTTGGAGCAGCTTCACTGAAGTCAGTGGATCTGCTCCAGAAAAAAAGGTTGGGCTGGATGTTACACATTGTTCCATGTTATTCTCCTCCACAGAGTTGTTGTTTTTCCAAACCAAAAACAGACTTGGAAAACTGCCTGTCTAAGTGGAGGACAGGTGGGCAGGGAGAAGCTGCTTATCCCTCTCCTCTCTGGGCACTTTTCAGCAGAGAACTGCTGCCCCCAAATTGCTTTTTCAGCTATGGGGAGGGGTGACGGGAAGATACCACGTATGTGTTTTTGAAGAATGAAAATAATGGGAAGGCAGAAGTTATACAGAACTCCACATAATGCCTGGCTGGCTTCATTCTAAATGAACTAACAGTGCAATCCTGTGCATTTACATCGGTGCATCTGCTGTTACACTGGTGCAAGGTTACACAGGATTGCGCTGTAAGAATGATTGAAGAACAGCCTTTAAGATTAGAGTGGCAGGACATTTCATTGAAAGGACATCATAGCTTGTTCTGCAAAAGGATTAGAAAATAGCACTTTCCTCTTTCATTCTCAAAATACTGCTGCCAAATAATGTCTTTTTTGTTGCATGCAGATTTTCATGGCTGTGGGTAACTGACAAGGTTCTTTACTGTATGGGTTCTGCAATCAAAGGGCTGAAAGGGGTCCCAGTTAATATTCTGGTTCTTTTCGACAGCTGCTGCTCCCTGTCTTACACCTAGAAATCCTTCTCATTCCTTGCCCTGTCACAGTCCTGTTGTGTTGTTGTTCAGTCGTTAAGTCGTGTCCGACCCTTCGTGATCCCATGAACCATATCCCGCCAGGCCTTCCTGTCCTCCACTATCTTCCTGAGTTCGCTCATTTTCATGTTCGTTGCATCGGTGATGCTGTCTAACCATCTCATCCTTGGCCTTCCCCTTCTCCTTTTGCCTTCAATTTTTCCCAGCATCAGAGTCTTCTCCAGAGAGTCCTCTCTTCGCATTAGGTGGCCAAAATATTTGAGTTTCAGCCTTAGTACCTGTCCTTCCAGGGAACAGTCAGGCTTGATTTCATTTAGAATTGACTGATTTGATCTCCTAGCAGTCCAAGGGACTCTCAGGAGTCTTCTCCAGCACCACAGTTCAAAAGCATCTATTCTTCGGCGCTCAGCCTTCCTTATTGTCCAACTCTCGCAACCATACATTGCTACTGGGAACACCATCGCCCTGACTATACGAACTTTTGTTGGCATGGTGATATCTCTGCTTTTTATTATGCTGTCTAAGTTTACCATAGCTTTCCTTCCAAGGAGTAAGCGTCTTTTAATTTCATGGCTGCTGTCTCCGTCTGCAGTGATCTTGGAGCCCAGAAAAGTAAAATCTGTTACTGCTTCCATTTCTGCCCCTTCTATTTGCCAGGAATTGATGGGCCCAGATGCCATGATCTTAGTTTTATTAATGTTGAGTTTCAAGCCAACTTTTGCACTCTCCTCTTTCACTCTCATCAAGAGGCTCTTTAGTTCTTCTTCACTTTCTGCCATTAGGGTGGTATCGTCTGCATATCTGAGGTTGTTGATATTTCTCCCGGCAATCTTGATTCCGGCTTGTGATTCATTCAGCCCTGCATTTCTCATAATGTACTCTGCATATAAGTTAAATAAGCAGGGTGACAATATACAGCCTTGCCGTACTCCCTTCCCAATTTTGAACCAATCAGTTGTTCCATGGCCGGTTCGAACTGTTGCTTCTTGACCCGCATACAGGTTTCTCAGGAGACAGGTAAGATGGTCTGGTACCCCCATCTCTTTAAGAATTTGCCACAGTTTGTTGTGATCCACACAATCAAAGGCTTTTGTGTAGTCAATGAAGCAGAAATAAGTTTCAAAGTAGAGCGGAAACTTTCATGGCCAGCTATAATTTTCCAGGACAAAGGGTATATGGGTATACCCTTTGTCCTGGAAAATACCGTATTGGTCTGAGTATAAGACTCACTTTTTTCTCCTAATTTAAGTTTTTAAACTAGGGGTGCATCTTATAATCAGGCATAAATTTAATGCCAGTGATTTAATTGATTTTTTTAATAGCACCAAACTTTAAGGGTGCGTCTTATAATCATTTGCGTCTTATACTCGGGACAATACGGTAATAAGTTTCAACATGTGTCTGCCTCTGTCTACAGCAGATAGGTATCATACATACATACTGTTATGGAAGTCGACTCATGTGCGGTGAGATGCATGTGTGCCTTTCCTAGAAAACGCAGTATCAGAACTTTGTGCAGCAGCAACATGTCCTGCAAGGGAAACAAGTGGGTGGAGTCTCAGAGCAACAATCCTATCCCTCCCCCCCCACAGATGCAGCCACACCAAAAACGAGTGCAGTGTATCCAGCGGGGGAGGGGCAGATCTGGAGGCTTTGGAGGGGAAAGGCGAATTATTTCCCCTTACTCCTCCATAAGCCTCTCGCTCTGCAATGGGTTTCCTCAGACCTGCGCCAGCTCTATAGCTGGTGCAAGTCCAAGGAGAAGAAAGGGGCAGGGAGGCTTGGAAAAGAGGTGATAGGATTGACACATGCCATTGCCGATGAATCCACCCCCTCACCGCCCCCGGTCCTCCCCCCTCCCTGCCTTCCCACCCCCGCCACTGGAACTTCCCACCCCCTGCCACTGCCTTACCTGGTCCAGCAGGTGTGGCGGGAACCAGTGACGGAAATGGATGATGCTCACACCGTTGGCAGCCATTTTAAGACAGCAGAAGATTCTTCTACTGTCATAAATCCCTCCTCCCGATCCTGGATAGGATTGGGCTGTCACTGGCTACTACTGACAATGCTGGAAGGTAATGTCCTGTTATCGCCCTCTGACCCTGTTCGTTTGAATGGATTTCTATATGGATTTTCATCTGTGTGCGTGTGTGTGTGTGCGCGCACACACACACACACACGCACCACATATTATTACAGTAATTCAAACCTTCTGCTTCTCCTCCTTCAGTGAGATTGAAAGCATTAGTTGACTAGCCTGGTGTGATTAAGTAATTGATTCATTAGATTTAACATGGATTTAAAAAATAGGATTTAATCCAGACTGTCCTCTGCGAAAGACTGCTGAGTGCCAACAGAACTGCCATGCTTATTTCTGCACAGGAAAAAATGCCTTTAAATTGTTTCCTCAAACAGATTGCTTATTTGGGATGATAAACTCCCTTCTTCATTATACAGTATATCACCAAAATATCCCTTGTACTAGGAGAGTGCAATATTTGTTTATTATAAAATGGCTAATGAGTTAACTGGTTGTCCAAATGTGGAACAGTTGTGGCCCAATCCTATGAGGGCCTTGTGCTGCGGGAACTAGAATTCTGACAGCACAAGTTGCTTTATGGCTGTTGCAAAATGTGATATACCATTCAGCGTGGCTGGACTGCCACTGCAAGCAACAAGCGACTGCATGACAGCAGCCTGGAAGGGAGCCCTGGTGCCAGTAAGTCAGTGCTGGGGTGGGAGGGAGGCGGGGGGTGGTGGATTAAGATTCCATCCTATTTATGTGATTTCACTCATTGGTTTTGAGCATATAGCACATCTTTTTCACATCCTCAGTTGCCCATCTGTAAAATGGAAATTCTAATAACTCATTAATGTACTAATGTATTAACTATACTCATTAATGTATAGGATGCTGGGAGAGATCCTGGAGAGTAAGGAAGGATACATAAATCTCTGTTACAGAAATAACCCTGCAGTACATTTTATTTGCCTGAACTTATTTTCCCCCATCATCCTTTCCCATAACTGGTTGCATCACCTGATTGTGAAATGGTCCATTATATGGGAGCTGCCCACCCTTATAGAAGAGGCGGCTTGGTGGGTTATTTTGGGCAATGTGGAGATGAGATGAGAGAATACTAGGGTGGAATTTCCATTTTGGGGCAGAAGCAGCTTTAATAAAGGGGGAGGTGTGGCCCACTGCCTCCTCCTGCAGCTGGGGGCCTACAAAGGGAAAGGGACGATGGGGGTTGTTAGGGAGAAGCTTGCTTTGCCCTGCTTGAGCTGCCATCTCCAGCTGTCGTAGCAAAGGGGGAAGACAATGGCAGGGGGAGGCCGGGGGGGGGGAGCGGCGCTTGGTGGTTTCAAGAGTGCCAGAGACTAAAGAGGCCTCCCAAAGACTTGTCATCTGCATCTGACAAGAGCTCCTTTCCCTGGTTCATTTCTTTTCTTCCATTCTTCTCCTGTTTGCTGCAGCTGTGGGGGTTTCAAAGGCACTGTGCAAACAGATGTTTGGCTTACCCTGAGGATCTGCTCCCTTCCTCCTTCACTCCTGCAACATTGTGGGGTGTAGCAATGTTACTCTTGAGGAAGGCTGGGTGTGTAAATGTCACTCCAACACCTGAGTATCACCCAGGAAAACAGGCAGTTAACCTGAGCACTGACTATCATGTAATGTGACTCTTAACCAGCCATCTCATGTCCGCACCAATAGTAGGGACTATAGTTGAACAGAAATCTGATTGTGATATGTGATTGTAGGGGGGCAGAGCGAAAAGGCCAAAGACCACACCTCCCATGTCATTGTGGGCTCACAACACATTTAGAAAATAATCTGATTAGATAACTGGGTGTGTGTAGTTTACTTTTCATGTGCCTCATGCATACAATCATGAACTTTGGTAACGAGGCATTTAACATAACCGCAATTTGACCAGTAGGTTCTGTGTAAAAATGCTTTACCAACCTTATTTTATTTCTCTCTGACAAAGACTCATCATACTGCTGGATTCTAAAACAAGAAGCAGAATCCCTTTAAATAGAGACAGACACAATACACTTTGAAAGGAAGGGGACAATAAGAGACCTCAAACTTTCCACAGTTGTGCAAAACACTCCCTGAGGAAGAGATGGGGGGGGGTCTTTGGAAGAACTGGAAGGGTCCCGTTTGCAGGATCAGAGTGAGGAGAGCAGCTGAGCAAAGCCCCCCCCCCCCGCATTGTTAGCTTGGCCAGCACTACAAAGCTCCGCAGGAGGCATTAGACACAGTTGCAGAGCAATTCAGAAGTACAGGAACACTGGGTGAGAATATGCAAGGCTAGTGTGGGACAGCTTTAAAAATTAGGTTCAGACTGGGGGCACAAGCAGGGACTTTTGAGAGGGATTCAAAGGCGGGATTAGGTAGCAAGCTAGCTATTCCCAATAATAGCCCTCTCTCAGGGTGGGAAGAAGGCTGAAAAGGTGAGCTGCTCAAGTTCCTACCTGTGAGTTCATTGCTAAGATGGGGCTTGAATACAAGTGGGCTCTAATACCATAACAATATTTGGTGTAATGGTCTTTAATAACAATTAAACAACAGGATGTGGCCAAATGTGGCTTCTGCATAACTCAAGTAAGTAGCCGGAGAGATAGAATTAAATTACTTGTCCCATGCAGTCGTCATCATGTGCCCATTGGAGCTCCTGCGGAGCTTTGTTAACCCAGACTAACTGGGTGATGACTTTGGAGGAGCTTTTTTGTTTAGGTTTTTTTTTCTTTGCTGAAAAGTGGTACAGTATATAACTATTCCAGATACTCACCAGTCATGTTTGCCTCCTGTAGCGAGCCACAGAACCTGCTAGTGAACTGAGGGCACTGCAGGAAATAGGTGTGGCTGCACTATTTGGGGAGGGGCAAAGAACACATTCTGTGCATGCTGCAGCAGGTCCCAGGTTCAGTCCCCTGCCTCTCTCACTTGAGAAATCTCAGGTAACAAGCAAGACATCTGCCTGCTGGGACTCTGGAGAGCCACTGCCAGCAGTGCAGACAATCCTGGACAAGGTGGACTGATCAGGGGGCAGCATAAAGCAGCAGCTTCCTGTGTTCATAACCGAGGTTGTGTGGTTTCTGGTTCTGGTCCACACGGAGGAGAATACATATGTCTCACAATTCAGGGAATTTGCCACATCATCAATTATATCATAGCATTCCTTGATTATTTAATAGTTCTCCAAATGGTAATGAAATTAGTCTAACACTTTACAATCATTTATTAACAATCCCAAGACACTAATAAAATTAGGTGGGCCCCCCTCCCTCGAACAATTTAATGGTATTGAATAGTTCTGCAAGCACACTGCGTCTAACAGATTGCCTGACACTTTACAACGGAGAATCCAACCTTATTTCTGACAGCCTTTTTTCTGTGTGCGCGCGTGCGTGCGCTTCCCTGCCTGCTTCTTTTTTTTACTGCAGGAATAGGATAGAAGGTTCTTATTTATTAACGTGCAAGTACGTCATTGCATGACGTGGAGAAGAGTTGACTTGAAAATGTCCATATACTGTATACAGTGTGTGTGTGTGTTCTCCCCAAGCTCCTTGTTAGAAGAACAGCAGTGCAGACATTTTTGGTGCTATATTTGCTATGCAAATAGTTTCTTATTAAAAAGGGGGGTGGCGTTGATGCTGGAGCATTTTGGGGGTGGGGAGGAGAATCCAGCAGCCCCTCATTGTTCTCCCTTCTGCTTCCATTTGGCCAGGGTGGGACAAAAATGACTTGGGGGAGGGGACGGTGTGTGAGTGGGAGCGCGAAGGGGGACAGGACAGCAGCGAGCGAGAGCCGCCTCCGCCGCCCGCAGCAGCCCCAAGCAGCGTTTACAAATGAGTGACAAAGGCGATGTCCATTCACAGCCTCTCGCGCCGGCGAGGGGCTTCTGAAGAGTCCGGGCCTCGTCAGCCAATTGCTGTCAGCAACCTGTGGAGGGAGGCATCGCTATAGCAACCGGTGGATGGGCCATGTGCTTCGCGGCCGACAGCAGGGGCTGAGCGCGGGCGAATATAAGGAGGGGCAGAGCTGGGCCGGGCGGCCGGGCCGGCGTTTGTTCGCGCGCGCCTTCGGTCGCGCCTCGTGATGGACAGCTCCGCCACTGGGGCGCCCGCCCCGGGCTCCGGGCGAGGGGCGGCGGCGGGCTCCGCGGAGAGCCGAGCGGCGGGGGACTGGGAGAGGCTGTCAGCGCCGCCCCTGCTGCCTTTGTGTCGCCTGCCTGGCGGCCGCGAGGAGGAAAAAACCGAGGAAGGACTTGGGGCGCCCAGGAGAAGGGGCCACGTTTGGCGGCGGCGGAGCACTGCAGGAGCTTCCTCTGGGGAATTGGGGCCCGCGGAGAGGCGAAGGAATGGCGGCAGCAGGTAAGGGTCGCCCGACTGCCCGCCGCGGAATTGGCGCGCGGACTGACTTTCGGGGGGGGGGGGTCCTGGGGGTCCTGCGTGAGACGCGCCGCGGCCGCAGCCTGCCCTGGGACGCCTCGTTACACGCCTGGAGGTGACGGAAAGGGTCCTCTTCACGTGCTCAGAGGCGGCCGCTCCATCCAGCCTGACCCGCCGCCGGAGAGGGGGAGCAGAGCGCTTGTTTGTCACTGGCCGAGGTGGAGCCTGGTCGCCCTGCCCGCCCTCCTCGGCTGGGACGGGACAGTGGTGAAGCGAGTTCGCCTCTCTGCCTCGCCCTGACAGCTTCTGTGCAGTCGCGCCTCTGCTTGCGCACCGTCGGCGCTGCTGGGCAGTCTTGCCAAGGGAACCAACCGGGAGGTGGAGGAAAGGAAACGGTGCTCTCTAGTGTGTCCGTCCGCTCCTGCTGCGGGTTGTTCAGGACTTCTCTCGACCGACTCAGTCTGCCCCGGTCGGAGTGGGCGGCTGGATGGTGGTGGTTGGTTTTTCCTGTCGCCGCCCCCCTTTCTCTTCTGGTGGTCTCTCGCTAGCCTCTGTTTGGATTTGCTCTTGGGGAAAGCTGAAGAGGAAGGTGTGTGTGATGGGCTACAGGATAGCGCCCCCCCTCCCGATTCTGGGTTCCAAAAGGTGTATCTGATCGATCGTGCTCTCTCTCTCTCTCTCTCTCTCTCTCTCTCTCTCTCAAACACACACATACACACACACGCATGCAGGTAAAAAAACGAGCACATTCTTTCGCCACTGGGTTTCCCAGTTCAGATTTGCACCTGTCTCTTGAGATGTTGCGTGGTTGGTTGGGGAGGTTAGATTTTTATTTTATTTTGCGCACGCGCGCGCACGGAAAAACTCCCGGACAGTTTCTGTGCAAAGGTTGCGCCTTTCCGTACTGTACGTACTAGGATGGAGTGACTGAATTTACTCTGTCGAGATTTGCGACCGATAGCTGTGCCTGTTATATTATCTCTTTGTGGCCCCGGGCGGGCCATCGCCCAAAGGTTCCTGAAGCAGCCCCCACCCACCCCGATTTCTGTAGTCGATGGCGAACGTGCATCTCCTGCTGAGCTAGCTGGACAGTCTTAAGGTTTCTTGTTCTGTAGCTCCCCCGACCTGCATTGTATTGACCTCAGTAGTGGTGGCTGGCTGCGGCTTTTCGAAGTTGGGATGTCCCCGTCTGCCCCTCGCACTCGCAGCACCATTTGTTCAACAAGTCCAGTGTTGAATTGATCTCGTTCTGGTCCGTTCTGAGCCAAGCCCGGAGGAGATATGGGGAGGAGGAGAGGTGCCCGCTTCTGCAGAATGGTTTCCACTCACTCTTGTGCTTACGTTGGTGACTCACTCACAAGATGGAAAGCAAACTTTGGACACACACACACACACTCTTCTTCCTTTTATAGTCCTCCCATTGCTTCTTAAATTTAGCTGCTGACGTATTGGAAGCAAAATGGGGAGTTACAAACAAGTGCGTTGTTCTTGTTCTGTGTCTGTGGTTTCAGATCCTCTCAGGCTCACAGCCTTCATGGGGGGAGGGAGAAAGCCATATGCCCATAATTTACATGCATTGCAAGTATTATTTTAGAAGAATATAATGCACAAATAATATAACTACTTGGAGATCATGTTTCTAAAGTAAACAAAGAATCTAGCCTGCTGCTACTACTATGCATTTAATGTATCAAACACACACCACAAACACATCTTGCAACTACCAGGTTTTGTCTTGTGTGAAAGAGAGATTTAAAAAGAATTTTTAATGGAAGTTTGACAATAGAGATATTAACCGTAATAGACACATTTAAGCAATCAGCATATCGACAAGATGACAGAAAGCAGATAACAAGAGCACTTGTGTGTGTGCGTGTAAAATATGCAATGTGTATAAATAGCTACTAGCATTATGTTTATATATGTATAATATATATTTATTAATTGAAGCACACACAGCTTATGCATTGCTTACATGGAAAACATATGCATATGTACATTAGAGAGCGAAAGAGAGAGATATCACATTTATTATTTATTGGATTTTTATCCCGCTTTTTTTCCCGTGGGAGGCGGGATAACTAACATGAGGTATCCATATTTCTATAGTGTTTCTAACACATAAACAGTTGCACACCAGGATAAAATGTAGATTGTGTGTGTATGAGAGAGAGGGAGAATAGAAGTTGGTCTGCTAAAAAAATTACCTTTCCTTTCTTGAGAATGCATGTGGGCAGCAGCTTCAGCTACACACCAATTAAGAAGGAAATAATGGGATTTGAACAGATCCAGTTCTGCTGAAGTCTAACTGTACCTGAAATCCAGGTTATTTAGCTTAAATTGATTATGGATTAGTTTGAAAGTGTGCACACTTACAGGCATATGTCTCTTTTTACACACACACACACACACACACACACACACACACACACACACACCTATCACAAATTACTTTTAATCTTTTGGGCAACTATTAACATTTTAGCATCTCATTATGTAATAAGATGCAGATCCTTAGGAAGGCCAACTGTGTTGGTTTGTAGCTGCATCCCACTTTCTATCCACTTTCTTGTATTAGTACAAACAACAACAACAAACCCAATTTATTTACCTTTAGGAAACAAGAGGGAAGTGCCTCCTATTGATCCTCCTGTTATCTTTGAAACTTGGCTGAATCCTTAGATTCGATTCCTTCATTGTTGGGGGATATTAATCCTCCTAAAAGGTATAGAGAAGCCCCCTGAGTGCTTTGTGGGGTTGAAGGTTGAGGAAAGATCTTTGTGCCCCTCCAGATGAATAGGTCTGTGACTCTCACCATGACCTTTCTCAATGATTTGAATAAGCTGGAGTTCCCAGAAATCCATCTGCCTTTTGTGGGTGTCAATTTTGTCTAATCTTTCCGACCCCTAGGTAGAGTCTCAAAGAAGATAGAAAGTACCTTCCCCTCTGGTTGCTTTCTCCCCCTTCTGTCTCCAAGTAAAAGTGTTAAATTGACCTTGTTTCAGGTGATGATATGACATCTGCTAAAAGTAATTCTTTCTGAAGCCACATCTGAGGGGTTGTTGGAGGACAGAGAGCTACAAGGATGCTCTCTCCCTCTCTACATTCAAACTTCTTGATAATTTTAAAGGATCTCATCTGAAACCCTAAACAAGAGATGCTCTTGTCTTGTTTCATGTTTGAGGCTTTGGCCAGCTGTAAACAAAGACACCTTTCTAAGCAATGTATTGCCAGGCCGTGCTCCTAAGGACATCTATAGATGTAGCTGATGCAGTTCTTAGCAAACTTACTTGGAGGTCAGGTTCATTGAGGCTAATGAGCTAATTTACTTTTAAATAAAAATGTGTTTAGGGTTGACATGATCATGAATTTTTTAAAACAACAAGAACCAAAATAACTCAATTTTCCTTGTATTTACTGTAAGGATGATTTCACACATATCCTGTACAAAGGCATTCAAATAATTCAGTAAACATATTTATACTGCACTTTGTACCATCCCAAGACGATGTTGATTTCCAAACCAGCTGATCTTCCTTGAAGGTTACTGTTAATTTAAGGTTCAAACCAATCAAGACTCCAATCAAGAATGTGTTCTGAATTAGGACACTACATGAAAATAAGATATACTGATTTCAATGGAATTCTCCTGGAAACCATGGTTAGATAGTAAATTATTATTAATAACAATGTTCCTATAAATAATTTCTGCACTTATATATTTTAATGTCAGTTTACAAAAAGACATGATTTAAGAAAAAATCCTGCTGAGACCAAATGTATATTAATACAAGTTTATAGTCAAGAATATTTATTTTCTCATCGTTCCTTTTCTTCTATTCTGGACTTTTTTTCTATTTCCTTTTTTTGGGCTCCTTGAATGGCAGATTTGCAAGTACAATTTCATCAGCGCAGAGGAACAATAGCTTTCAGTTGCACAAAGGATTTCTCCCACCCTGAATCTCAACCACAATGCCTCTTGCTCTGATAATAGCTTCTGAAAAGATTTTGTAATGCAGAGAATTAATACATGATTATTTCTGCCTGACTTCTCCCATTTATTAGGTTCTGGAGAGTATTCTAAATTAAAAATAGCATTAAGTGTTGCTTTAAAAAAACTTGGTCACATTTTAAGATAAATCATATTCTAAAGTTTTATACCTTTGCTTACTGAGATGTTCGATTCTCATTGTTATTTGTGTTCAAATCTATAGTAATGTATGATCAACAGAGAATTATTTATTTTTTATAAAACTTGAAAAGTAAACCCCTCTGATGCAAATATGTGCAACAAAATACTTACTAAGTTATTTTTGAAAAAAAAATGGAAATGCATTTTTCTTCACAGAAGTAGAAAGGCAATAACTGCCAGCCAAGTATGTCCTTATCTCAACCTAGCAATAGCTTTTGAAGTTTGAAGGCTTAAATTCTGTCTTCCTTGGCTGAATAGCATTTCCATTAATGAAGTTTGCTTGCTAAAACTGCAAAATCCATTTTTAAAGGGGGAAAAAGAGGGAATTGTTATTTAATGCTGATAAGTGTACGGTAAGGTGGTGGATGTCTTAAGGTAGAATCCATTATATAATCAATCCAAAGTTAGTCTACTGATGTATGAACGCCTCTGTATGGAAGTGTGTATTAGATGCTTCCAAACAGTTGTTGATTTGGAATGGAATCTAATCTCTGTGCTCCTCCTGGACCCTCCTGCCTGACTGGGATTGGAGCCATCCATTCACCTCCTCCTGAGGAAGCCCTCGCTTGGGTTTACTTCCAAGAAAGTGGGCGGAGGTGGCAGCCATGACCAGATCATCTTTAGGAGAACACAACTGAATGATCATATCTCACTTTGCTTATAGTAGCTCAGCAATTTTTCACCATTTGTGAAAAAGCTTGTAAGCTTTGGAGGGCAATAGTCAAGGAGGGCTGACTTGTAAGAGTGAAATGCAAACAACAATGCGCTTAGGAATAATGTTTTGAATTCATAGGAACTGTGTACTGTATATTGTGATTGTATTTCATTGACAGTGCATCTTAAACCAGCACTTACTAGTTCTACTTTTTAATCTTAGACTACTATGCCTAGGAGATACCTGAAGGTCCTATTCTAAAATGGGGCGAGGGAGGGAGGGAGGGGCAGAGAGAGAGAGAGAGAGAGAGAGAGAGAGAGAGAGAGAGAGAGAGAGAGAGAGAGAGAGAGAGAGAGAGAGAGAGAGAGAGAGGCTTGTGAATAATTATTCAGGGTCTACTCTACTCCATGCAATGGGATTATTCCTTAGGGTTGATTTCACATCTTTATTATTTAGATCGGTATGTTAGGCCTTAAGGTTAGAAAGCTATATACTAGGGTTTTATGCAACACCTATTGTCCTCGCCTTCACCCTCCCAGCCTCAATATGAGCCAGACGCAGACGACGAAGGATGTGTGTGTTACTTTAAACGACATCCGACTGTAAATGTCATCAAATTCATACATATTTAAATATTTATTCCCCAATGTCGAGTCAAGTCTGACAGGGCGCCTCTAATTAACCCGCGATTCTGTTGCGGGCTGAGACCCGATTGTTGCATCCGAGTGAGGAGGAGGGTGGAAGGAAGAGAGGAGAGGGCTTAGCCTTAGACAAAATGGGAGATTACTGTGAGCTCCCGGGTTAAGAGACCGCCCCCCCCCCTTGGAGAGTGAGTTGAGACGAAGTCCCATCTGGAATCAAAACTGGACAAAAATGGTTTGGGAGTTGTTGTTTGGGGTGTTATAGCACTTCTGTACCAAATGACGCACTCGGAAGAATCCGCAAGTATTTAACTTCTAGTGTTTAACTTTCTTTCTCGAGTGGGAGAAGACAAACCATCATTATGTTCGGTGCTATGTCACCTCGTAGGGATGATGCTGGAAAAGTCAGCAGATCCTCCGGATTAATGTCACCAGAGCAACCCCAGTTTGTTCTTGGATTCCCTTTAATTCCTCATCCTGAAAGGGCAAGGTTTCCTTCCAACGACCCCTTGTGTACGCCCTCCTTCCATTCACACCCACCTCGCCCATAGCCATTTATATTTCGAGGTTCACACAGCGATCAGTAATGAATATCATAGAATCGATTGGTCTATATCCAAATCCCGCCCACCCCAAGTTGAAAACTTCATTGCAGAAGCGCCAAGTTTTGCACCACTCTCCCTCTGCATGCGCATACACACGATCGCACCTTGTGTTCCTCATCAGCCGATCCTGAGTAAACGCCACCAGTTGCGTAGTCATAGCAAGAACACTAATACACCTCCTTCCATATAAATAAGCATTGGAAGAATAAGAGCCATTTGCCACATCTGAACCGTTCTGATGGTGAGAACGACATGGACTGTACAGACTGAGTAGCTAACTCGCGTTAAGGCGCGATCTTGAGAATGGTCCTCCTCATGTCCTCGGCTCGTGCTTTGAGAGAGAGGGCCGTGATTTCCTTTTCTGGAAAGTCCTTTTAAACCTCAAGTCCAGAAAGCTGAGTATACCTCAGTGCCTAGCAGAGTTTGAGCGGCAACCAAATGTTTCGGAGGAGAACTGGGAGCGCGTCCGGAGGAACTAAACATTCCCTCTGCATTGTAGATGGAACCATCAGTATAAACTTTGGAAAGAGGACGCCCGACTCAGTAGTATTTGGGGGCAATGAATGGTGGCATTCTAGGACTTCACTGTGGAGCGGGCCGCTGGGAATGGGGGGAAACCCGAGGATTGCACCCAAGGTTAGCTCGGTGAGAGGATTCCAGGGGAGGAAGTCGCGGGCGATCTCGTTTTCCTATAACAGTGCAAATAGGGAGTATCTGTCCGATTGGGAAAGAATGTCGACGTCTCGATTCGAATCCTTTGCAGCCTGCTTTCTGGTGAAGAAGGGTGCGATGTAACTGGAAAGCCTGCAGGAACTGACCCTGCGTTCTGCTGGCTCCGACCAAGCTGCGGCCGCCGTCTATGCACTTGGATTGCAGTGAAAAGCTGCGCTTGTTGTCCGCAAATAGGGCAGGGGCACCTGCAGAAACAGGCAGTAGCATCATTTGAAAAGGACGGGTGCAGACTGAGGAGGGGACAGTAGCAGCTCCGAGAAAATACTGTCATTCCTCCTCTAGGATGAGCGCCGAAAAGGAGTCTCACAGATATCAGAGAGTGTGGGGCCCTCCAAGGGTATTATTATTATTATTATTATTATTATTATTATTATTATTATTATTATTATTGGCAGCCCTAGGGCGTGTATCTCCGGGCGTCCTCTGCGCGGAAAGGGCGCATATGGGCGCTGCCTTAAACCTGCACCTTTTTTTCTTTGAAAATCATGAGGGCTAGTAACTGTTTTTTAAAAGACTAAAATGAGACTACACGTGGTTTAGATTTTTCATAAAGACTGCGTCGCAGTGTGGAAGAGGGGGAAGGTTACCTTCTGACAACATTGATGACAAAAGTAATACACACAAACACGGCTGAGTCTGCGATCAATTCCTCTGCTGAATCCAAGGGTCGGGGCAAATAGAGGGACGCAGGACAACTTACAGCAGAGAGTCCCCGTCCGGTGTGTACGCGCTTTCCCCCCCCCCCATCCCTCTTTATTGCGGGGTCCTTTCTGGCAGGGATGCGCAACGGGATTCCGTCTCCTAACCTGTGACAGTCCGCAAAGCAGACTGGATAGTTGCCTTTCGATAGTTGAAAGTAACGTTCCTAGCTGAGGCAGCCCCTTCCCCAACCCTTTAACTTGACAGGAAAACATTCCCGCTTGTTTGGATGGCAAAACTGAGGCTCAGGTCGCTCAAAGGCACTGAGGATCCACACTCTCGCGTGCGCGCGCAACTAGGTGGTGGTGGTGGGGTTCTTCTCTAACACTCCAAGTCCTGTGGAAATGACTTCCGGTGTCTTCGTTTTTCTACAGTAAAACAGCTAGGTTGTAAATCTGTTTGAACCCTCATTCACATCTGCAGACTGTGTATCTTCATGCAAATCAAACCTATTTACAAACACTATCTGTAGTAAAGGTGATTTTACAGAAAACCGTCTTTTAAAAAGACATACTTTGCTCGTTTTCTTCATCTAGTAGACAGAACGACTCACGTTATAGTATATTTAATAATCATCCCTTTGAAGGGTGGTTCCTCACAGTTTTCTTTTCCAAGCCAGAAATGCGAGGGAGAAAGAAACCCATTTATTTTGCGCTAAAAATCGTGTGACCCCAGTGCAGGAAGAGCCCCGAAGAAGCTCTGGATTTGAGTGTTGCCTCCTTCTATTATCATTGTTTCTAAAGGGTAGAAAAGCGGATTCTGTTCGGTTCATCCTCAGAAACCCGGGATATAGAACGCTGTTAGTCCCATTTTACAGATTCGGAACTGAGGCCCAGAAAAAGAGCGAGAGAGTGCACCAAGGGTGGTCAGGGCTGGGGTTTAAAACTTTCTTAATTCCTCAGTACAAGAGTTATTCGATTTTTCTTCGTTTGAAGTTATTTATTTATATTCCTGCATGTATCCCCAATAATCAAAACAACTAAATGTATAATTTACAGAGAGAAAACTTCCTTATACTACTCAGCATTTTAAAGTACTGTACTATAAATCATAAAGAGAGCCGATCTTCTCTCTATAATATATAGATATATGATAATGTTATGTATGCGGCATGGGCGAGGATCTCCTGCGCAACAACCAATTAACAGCCCTGCCATCTCCAGTGCGGCCACCATAGTACACGCCAATCCCTTGCTAGCGCCAATGAATTTAATGGGAAGTGCTTGTGAATAATATACATGTTTGGTTTGGGAACGAAACTATTTGCCTTGATTTTTACGTGCAGCCTCATCCTATGCTGCATGTTTGCATCCTACGCATGTACGCAGAAGTGAATTTCATGGAGTCCAGTGGGATTACTTCTGAATATGTGTGCCTAGGAGGATTGCAACTTTAAATGGACCAAGGCGTCAACAGCAGGAAGACATTTAAATCCACCTCTTCAGATGCCCAATAACGGATCCAAAAGTAACTTGGGCAATCATCATCATCATCATCATCATCATCATCATCATCATCATCATCATCATCATCATCATCATCCAGTATTTCTATACCGCCTTTCTTGTCATTGGATTTCTCCTTTGACTTTAATTCAAGGCGGTTTACAATAGGCAAGCAATAGAGTATAATCTCCATTGCTATACAGTACATATGGAGGACTCTCGCACTGAACACCCTCTCCCAGTCGCCAAGATCAGGCCTTGGGCTGGGGCGAGTTCAGCAGTGCAAAGGGGTCGGATCCTGCTTCTCTCTTTGGAGGCTGGAACTTGGGAAGCAAGTGAGTCTGTCCGTCCAGGCAATGCGGTCAGGATCGGGGAGGGTCGGTCCGGTCGTCCTTAATGCCCGGCTGGCGCCGAAGTTGGCGGCAGCGCCTTTGGCCTCGGCTGCTTTGGCGTGTGTGGCGTCTGCTGAGGGCGTTCGCAGCAGCTGGTCTCCCCACCCACTTTGGAAAGCGGGCGGGGAGCAGGGCAGGCAGGCAGGCAGCCGCTACGACTGTCTGGGGGACTTTGTAGCGCGCCCAGTGAAGGCCTTGCCTGGGGGGGAGAGAGCTGGGGGGCGAGTGAGGCAGGCTGTCCAGTCCGGGGCAGGATCATTTTTCAGGCGCCCCTATTTAGATGCAGATGACGACCTCTTTCCCGCCGGGGCCGGGGGGGGGGGATGCTAATGGTAAAGCCAAGGCCAGGTCTTGCACTCCAGCAGGGCCCCAGCCAACAGGCAGGCCCCAAGCAAGTGTGCATAGGAAGGACTGCTGCTGCTGCCCCAAATCGACGCGCAGCAGCTCCTCGGAAGCGGACAGTCCTGTTTGTTGGGGAGGGGGGCTGACTTCTCTTCCCAGGAAGCTTCATCTCCTAGCGAGAGGTGCCTCTTCCTGGGAAGTACATGACTTCCGCCCCCTACGTTGCATGCTGGAGTTTAAGCCGCGGCGGCCTTTCAGAGAAGTGTGTATATTTATTACAGTCAGGTCGTCGCCGCAGCTTAGTCGTTGGGTGGGTTGGCCTCGTTTGCCGTCGGCTCTCTCCGGGCGACCACTCTACTACTACAGGCGAGGTTGTCTCTGGGTTGGGCGGGCTGATGGGTCAGTGAAGGATGCCAAGAACCAGCTCTTGTCTTCGGTGCCTGCCCGGTTAGTCCCTTGGGAATCTTCACGAAATGGCTCTTGAGCACTCATTGGTGCCTTTTCGGTGCTTTACTCGGGGAAAGTGACCTGGCAATTGCGATCCAAGACCCTCAGAATTAAGCGCGCTTGCTGCCAATTCAGCCGTGTTGACATACACTTTAGGATCAGGCTAGACGAGGGCTGCGCTGCTTAAGCGCACAGTTTGTCTTGCTCTGGACACTTCCGGCAGTAAACCCTACTAAAATCGGTCTCAGCCTAGACATACTGATGTGGAGGGAAGTCCCATGTGTTCAGTGGTGGGCGTGCTGCGTGCAAAGGATTGAAGCCCTCCTTAGTTGCAACTGTCCATCTCTGGACACGCTCGCTCGAAAGAAAGCTCCACGGTATTCCATGCACGTGGGTATGGGCTAAGCTGGAAACAGGCTGACTGAAAGGGAAGCGCCCCGTTTGGACTGAATCGCCTTCCAGCAACCAGTCCTTCGCTGGCTGAACCCCTGTCCCCTTCTTTCCAACAGAAGCGAGACTTCTCGGCTGGGGGGAAAGTGGTCTTGAGGGCACACTGAAGGGAGGGGAAGCTGCCTCCGCGGAAAGGCAGGCGCCGAAAAAGGGGTGCGGAGCAGCAGAGCGCTCTCGACTAGGCAGAGGACGCTTTCCCCTCCTTCCCTCTGCCGGTTAAAGAAAGAGAAGAGGCTGCTGGAGGGGGGGGACACGACTCCTTCCGCTGGCTGAGGAGGCGGGACAGCGCCTGAGCGCGGCTTTCTTTGGTCCCTCCAGCCAGCGCTTTGTGGCGGCGGCGGAAGGAGGAGGAGGAGCAGCAGCAGCAGCAGCAGCAGCTTTATCTTGAAAGCGAAAGTGGCGCGAGCGAGCGGCCGGCGAAGGGAGCCCCTCCCCGAAGCGAGGGAGCGCGCTGCCCGCCCGCCGTCACTCGGTCTCTGCTCTGCAGCCGGCGAGCTGCCTCGCGTCTTTGCTCCTGCGCAACAAGGCAGCGAAGGGCGGGAGGAAGAGTTCGCCCGGTCGGACCTGCTGCTGCCTCTGCCCTTCCGTGCTGCCATTAAAGCCAGAGCCCCGCACTAAGCTGGCGCGCTGGCTGCTAAAGCAGGCAGGGCGACTAATTAATGGCAAGCTATTTTCCCAGTCAAGACGCAGCGCTAATTGCTTCGGTGGCCTCTCACTCTGAGTCCAAGATTAAAAAAGAGAGGAAGGAAGGAAAATAAAAGAACCGGAGCGGGGCCTGCAGACACAAGAGCCGCTTGTGTACGTGGCTAGCCGGGAGGAAATTAAGCGGCGGCCAGCTGAATGCGGAGCAGAAAATTACTAAAGAGAGGCGAGATAATGAATAGGCCGGGCCAGGCATTCAGGGGGAAAAATCCATTTGGTTACCACGCGAAATGAGGTGGTGGAGAGGACTTGGCTAATTGTTCTTCTCATCTTGTAGCGACCAGAGCTGAGGCAGGGGCGTGCTTTTCCATTCATTTCCCTGGTAATTGTGAAGCGCTGGCCAAATGAGCGAGCCCGCAATCTTGCGTGCCTGGGCTTTTCAGGGCCATGTTGCGATTTTAATTGTTGCTAATATAGCTTATAATGAAGCTAATGAGGGGAAATTATTGGACAACTTTTTTGAGCACATGGAGACAAGCGAAAGGCATCGCCAGGATTTCTTTTTTGTCGCTGCGCACGCACGCACTCGCACAAATCACACACACATTTGAAAAACCTAGAGGCGCTTGGAAACGTTTCCATTTCTCCTCCTCCTCCCTGGCCCCCTGAAGAGAGAAGGACCGAACTTACTTTGGTTTTGTTTCCGTCAAGGAGAGCGAGATCGCGCGCACTGGATTTCCCTTTCCCGTTTGAAAATTCACACCCCTAATTATTAAAATAAACATGAAATGTTCATCATGGAGAACACTAATTTTTGAGAAGTCTGCTAAACAGCTTTTCAGGATGACTGATCTGTCAAGCAGAAGAAATCCACTTCCTACTTTTTATATAAAAAGCGTCATGAGGGAATCTAGCGATAATAGAATATTATACATCAAGTGAACCATTTTTATCTTTGGAGATCTGTGTTTTCCCCATAACAACAATTCCAGTAGGATCCTAAGGATAGTTTGGCTAGCTTCTTAGATATTTGATGGACAACGGGCGAGGTATGTGTTGCGGTGAGCACCTGTCCTTTTGATTAAAAAAAATTAGAGTTGAAGCTTTTTGTGTTGCTTTTCAGATGTCTTTGTTTGTTTTTTGGTCCAGTTTGTTTAAAGCTGCAAGCCCATGTTGAATGAGACTTCAGAAGTCTCATTGACCTGATGGTATTTACTTACTTCTGAGTAAGCATCATAAAACATGCATAAAATTGAGCTGTCTGGCTGCAATCTGAAGGGTGCTAAGTAGGAAGCGCAGGGATTTCCTTCTGTGTTAATATATTAAGAATTGGGCTGCATGTTAGATTTCTGTCACACCCCATCCTAAGGAATTGGAGTGCATTGCAATATATGTGAAAAAGCAGCAACAAAATATTTTTAAAGCATAATAATGGGGTGCTTGATTGTCGTTTCATAGTGTGGTAGTGTTGTCTTCTAATATCACTGGAAAAATTAGTGATGGTTGCTAGAAGTTTCTTTTCCACCTTTGTCGTATAAAAATACTTATGTACTTTTCCCCATCTTTTTAAAAAATATATATACATATGTGTGTGTGTATATATATATATCTACAGAAAAGCAAGTTGAAGCTTTTGCCCCACCATGCCCAGGAAGAGGAAGACGCCACCAAATTCATCATACTCACGCTCCTCTCCATTGCTTGCATTTTGGGGGTCCTTATGGCTTCTGGGGTCATCTACTGCCTCCGTCACAGTTCTCATCACAAACTAAAGGAGAAGCTAACAAGCCTGGGCTCCGATCCCAGTCCTGATGCGACTGCCGCTTATCAGGTAAGAGACCAGTTTCTCCACTCCATCAGTTTGTTCTTTTCCTTGGACACTTAAACCGTTATTTATTATCCCACACATGAGGGAGTGCTGCAGTTATTTATTTATAGCTGAGGCAGGGTGTTTTTTTCTTTAAACAATGCCTTACTTGGAGTTCCTCCATTAATATTCTCCTCGATAGACTGTAACAGCTTTTTATTGCTAGTTATTAATCTTGGCTATTCTTGTAGCTTGCTGTAAATGTGCCTCTAATTAGAAATGTTAAAAGAAGTAGTTGCCAATTTCAGTGCCTCTGGAAAAAATAACATTAATATCCAGGATCTGTCACTGCAATGTAGATATTAAAAAAAACACCTTTACAATTTATGAGGCATGGATCTTCAGTTATCTAAAGGCGTCTCTCTCTCTCTCTCTCTCTTTGAATCATTGACTTCTTGGAGGTCTGATATGAAAGGAACCTTTGACCTGCACTGTTGTCAGTTTCTCCCATTATTCAGATAAATTGGAATGTAATGTTGATAAATTTGCAGGAGATAGAGAAGTTAAAATCCATCCTGTTTCTCTGAGAACAATGGCAGCAAATCTGTGCCAAACAACATAGAAATATTATAGATGAATCTTCTGCAATAAATTCAGAACCAGTGTAGGATGAGCATACTGTTTCGGATGTATTGCTTAAGGATTTATGATTTATTTGCGATAGAAATCTATATTTTTATTACCTGCATGGATATTTTATGTGGTATTTATCATACTGAATATTATGTAACCAAACAAACCATACAGTTACGTGACTAGTGTTCTCAAATTCTGGTATCCCTGTACAAATACTCCAGAGTATTAAAAGATACTCAGACATACTTGCATACACTCTTGGAACAATGAGTTGTGCATTCACATGATAAAATATGTAGTGAACCTTTTGAGATAAGGCCGTTGATTTGTATTTTTTTCCCTCTGTGTTCTCTGGTTACTAGATACACTTGGTTTCATATCCTTGTGTACAGAAGCTGAAATTTAGAAAACCTCAAAAATATGATTCCACTTTTTTCCCCTCCAATTTCTCTCTCTCTCTCTCTCTCTCTGTTATCTTTGTACTAAGTGTGATTTCCTCCTTGGAGGAGGGAAGCATTGCATGCCCAATGGAATTTTCAGCAAGTGTGGTAAATTCAAACATGTGCCAAGTTATTAGCATTTCAGAGGAAGAGGTTCTAAGCGTGAGGAGAAAAGCAAAGCAGTAATGCAGAGAGAACATCTTATCAAAGGGAGAGGGGGGAAAAGGGATAATTTTCAGTGAAGTGCAGGTACATTTGCGTAGACAAAAAAAACCCTGTAGAAATAAAATGAATTGTTAAACTAGTTATGTTTCAGTGGTTACATCTTATCTAGGGATTTAGAATATAAGGTGTTATCATTTACATTTGATTACCTTTTTGTTTATATATATATATATATATATATTCTGTAAAAAAACCCCTCACACTTGTATGTGATAAAAGACAATCTTCTTTATGACAGTTCTAATTAATAGTATCTGTAATTAAAATCATATTCTTCTACCAGGAAAATTTGTTTGAATTTCTGGGAGTGACCTTTTTGCCATTTCTCTTGGGGCACACTGGTTAAGTTGATATTGATTTTATAATGAGCTCTGGTTTGTTTAATAGGGATCTGTAATCCAGATGCTAACTGAAATTTAAAATTCCTTCTTTCAATCTAATGTATAACCTTTTAAAAATGACTAAAATAAGATCTAAGGATGAATAGAACGTGCTTCATGCTAATACATTTTTTAAGTTAGCATTTATATCTAATTTTGAATTATAGTTTAAACTTTTCCCCCACCTCACCCAATAGCCCCATTGGTAAGATAACTGTACAGGATGGTTTGAATTTAAACAAAGGCTTCCATAGAGAGCCTGATTTTTGTGCTCTTGAAATCAACATATAACATATGCCTGTAAACTCAATAGCAATAGAAGCACAATAGAACCTTGTAACCAAAAACAGAAAACAGAATGTCTTCGCTTCGCCTGGTAGTAGTTTAGTTTAGTTTTGTAAAATCTGTTCCCAGGTAAAATTAATGAGAAAACTTCTATCTTGTGCACATTCTTACTCGCTAATTTTATAATTTTGTTCTGAACCATGTTCAGTTTACAGAAATTATTGAAATCATTGAGGGAATACAGTTTTTTTTCCTCACCTCATCAAAATAAGTACTGAACAACTTTATGTGCTCAAATAGCCATGGGGAGATCCATTCCAAACATTTGCATAATTGGAAGTTTGGATTAATGGGAGTGCTATTTACTGTGGGTTATGTTGACCTGGGGCTACATGAGTGACATATAGTGAGCTATGGTACAAGGAACATAGGAAAGCTAGAGTTTGCATAATGGAGTTTCTACCATATTAAAAAAAAAACCCTGGCACAGGTAATCATTCTATGATTTTAGCCTGAGGCTATTGAAGAAGCATGCTAGCATAGGTGCAGCAGGAAAAGTGCCAAGAAAGCGATCCTAAAAATGGGACAAAATGTGCAAAAAATCATTTTAAGATGCATCTTAAATCTCTCTTGACCTATCTACCATTTGACCAGTCATGGTGTAAATCTGAAAATGAGAACTGCACATTCATATCTACAGCTGCAGCATGCTGTTGCTTCAATATTTTAATCCATTTTTTCCATATGATGTAAATAAAGTAAAGAATGGCAAGCAAAGTACATGGCTCTTAATTGGCAAGAATAGTTTTAGTGCCTGTCATTCACATATCTTCCAAAATACTGAGCTGTTCATACTTTTGTGTAAATAAACCTGACCTACTTTTCTCAATCTTTAAAAACAGAACAACCTCCTCAGTATCAATCCATTGTTCTGATCCAGCCATGAAACTTTGCTTACCTATGGAATACAGCATGACCCAGGAAGCATGTGGAGGCTTTGATTCTAATTGATGTACTGTGACAGTGGTGGAGGGAGAGAGGAAGAAAGAACAAATCATAGTGCCAGTGAGAGAAGCATTGCTATACTTCCAAGGTCCTGTTGAAGCTGTAAAACATCCACTGACTTCAGCATGGGCATGATCTCCTCAAAGACATTTTGTAATATGTCAGTACATGTAGCCCATGCAAGCTTAGCCTGTAGCTCATAGTTGTTAAGGCATAATGAATGTTATGAAACCTAAATCTACTATGCACCAATTGGTGGCTGTTGGTTTTTTTTTTCCTTTGTAGGAATATTTCTTTTACGTACTGTGTGCTTGATCCAGTTTCTTTTGGCAAATGGGGTGCAAGGCATTTAAGTCTTTATTAATAATAAATTAAACAAACCAAATCTGCCAGCCATCAAAGAACCTTTCAAGTTGTCACCCATTGCAGTTTGAAAGGGCAGAGTTACATAATACTTTGAACATTCAGAATTTTATTCATGGAATGGCGAACTGATAGGTATAGCTAGTTATGAGTTTTGTTTGCTTTGAGTTTTAAAAAAGTGTAGACAATAGGGATATTTTTGTCCTTTGGAAGAAGATAAAAAATGTGGTTTGATTGCACAAGTCCTTTTTCTTTTTACAGTCCATGTGAAATACGGTATAGTGTGAATTATCACGTGTGCATAACATACAGTATGTGCATGGATACACACCATCTACATTTGTGTTCACTTTAATACTTTCACATTCTTGCTTAATTGCACATGTAACAATTGATTTAAATCAGTGTCAGAGCTCAGACTATTAAAAGCAATTCTTACTTTTTCTCCTCACTTTTTTCCCCCCTCTTCGATCGCAGTAGAAAGAGCCAGGTGAATATTCTATGAACTCCATCTTCCCTTCCGTGAAAGGGTGAAAGCACCTTTAGCAGATTCTCCTTATTTTCACAAAGTTGGGCTGGTTTTACTTACGTGCTTGAAGATTTTGGTATATAAACCTAAAGGAGGAAGCTTTCAAGCATGAAGTACAAGAGGGATCTGTGTGTTAACACTGACAAGTGTGTATTTTTAATATCTTTGATGCCATCAGTGCACAATTTCTTCATGGCAGTGTGCATTGGTGGCTGTTGTTCTTTAGAAATGCTCTACTGGTTCTGATCCAAAAGGTGCATTTGTGATTCTGACTCTGGCTGTTGATCCCTATGAGGGGAACAGTTGTGCTGGGCAAGGAGATGCCTAGTCACCTTGCCTGTATTATATTTTTGAATGGAAGAACTTTATTAGTGAGCATAATCTCTTGAAATCTTGGGTATAATCAGTGAAATTTTGTTCCAATGTGAGATTAGTTTCCATGTTAAAACAGAATGATTCTGAACTCACTAACTTTCGCCTTATTATATTCATGCTAATATAGTCCTCTTAGGATATTTGTATGCATTTGCCAAAGAAGAGCTTATTTACTCCTGTAAGAAAATAGTATATACATGGATCAAAATGGAAACTAGGAAATCTTTATCTCTGAGCATCGCATTAAATTGGATACATCTCTTTGTACTTCCAGGGATCTGCATTCAAGATTAGTGTGTCCCCTTAGGAATGGAGGAAATAAATGTTTCAACCATAGCCCACTGAGCATAATAGGGATTTTGCTGTTGACTCTGGAGTTGTTTGGATCATGCAATAAAATTGATGTTGGCCAGTGCCGGCCCATCCATGATACCAACTGAAGCAGTTGCCTCAGGCAGCAGTTTGGTAGGGAGCACCCATCTCTGCCTGCCTATTTGCCTCCATTGCTCCACCTCCTCCTTCCACTCCCTGAATTGGAAAAAGAAGGGGGGTCAGAGAGAAAGAGGAAATGTGGGGAGGAAGAGAGTTCTAAGCTAGAACATTGGGGAATGGGAGGATTGGGGCAGAGTCTGGCACATCATCAGGTTAAAGGGGCAGCATTTGGCATGCCGCCTCAGGCATCAGGAGGTCTTGAGCAGATCCTGACATTGGCCATTGTCGTCAGTACCGTGGGGTTGGATTACCAACCATAAGTCTTTGGCCTGCTTGGTAAATACAAGAGGAAGTGAACCCGTAATGCCTTGTACAATTTTACTTATACTGTAAGTACTTTGGGTTGCCTTCAGTCAAAATCAAAGGAAATCTCTTGTCAGCTTTAATAGCCTGCCCTTGCTTCAATATTTTATCCTAAGCTGTCACTTTTCAGATTGTTTTTGACAAATACTGTGCAGAATGATTCATTCAAGGATAGTATACATCTTGAGTGTTCTGTGTTTAACCTTCTCACCAGCCTTGTATTGTCAAATACGTTTCTATACATACATAACTTGTTATGTTAGATAACTCCATATTTCTGCATGTAGCCCATAATATATTTTGTAAGAGCAAGGCAAATCTTGCATGCCTTTTGGGTGATATTGAACATTAACTTGCTCTTATATAGAAGAGAAGCAACTTTGTAAAACAGTGGCATCTAAGAAACTGTGTACATTTAGCGATGAAATTTGGATTATTTTGTAGTTGTATCAAATCACCAGACAAGTTCAAATAGCATCGTGGAAGAGACTGACGGCGTCCTACAAGCTGGGATATTAAAAATGGCTAACATCGCTACATATGACACATAGAATCATTTTGTCTTTGAAGACCTATATTCAGCGTTCAGCATTATGAATGGTTCTCAAGCAGTTGTATATGTATGCAACTGAATGTGTGGAAAACACCAGGAGAATGAAAGTTGAACATTGAGATTTGGGGGTGGAGCTTGCTGCTAGCTTCTAGTTGCTGCTAGGACTAGCTGTTGCAAATGTGCCGTAAGGCGCATTGCGACAGCTCACCAGAGGCCTGGGCTAATGCAAAGACCTGCGCCGGCTTGCGCGTACCAGTGCTCTGCAGGATGCGCTCTGGAGCAGGTGGGCCTGGAGTGGGGAGGTGAAATAGGGCAGGGGCGGCGATGGAGGTATGGGTAGGCAGATTGGGCCCATGAGGGGGGTAGGATCAGCAGCAGTGGCATGCACTGAATCCTAACCCCCTTCCTGCACCTGTTTTCCTTACACATTCCCTAACCCTTACACGTTTCCTTACACTGTTCTCCTCTCAGACTTGTGAGACCTGTTGTGGGAGCTGGGACTTTACCTGGGGTAAGGGTAAACAGAAGTTCCCTTGCATCTAGGAGACCTCCCACCTTCCACTTTCTACGCAGGATGCAGCGTTGTCTTCACTGGCATTGCTGCGCAGAAAGTTAAGTAGGATTGGGCTGCCCATCTATTAAGTGAATTTATATTGTGAGGAGATTTTAAGAATTATAAACCAATTAGGGTTTCAAAATAAATTCTTCTTGTAGGCATTTTTAAAATGCCCAACCTTTGGGGGTCTCTCTCTCTCTCTCTCTCACACACACACACACACACACACACACACACACACACACACACACACACACACACACACACACATGAATATGTGATGTTAGTTTTCAATGTGCAATCTTGTCAGTGTTTATAGTTAATATATCATACTGCTATATAAAATGGGGCTTCTTATACCTGTCTGAAAGAACGAAGCAAATTATTAGGTGCAGAGATCTAACTCGATAAAATTAAGACTAATGGCCTGCAATGAAAAGGAGCCTTTACATTGGATGGTTAGACATAAATATTTTATTAAAGTCAATTAAACAGCACATGCCTGAGGCTTGTGTTGAGTCGAATCTAGTGGTGTTCTCAGGTGAAGTAGATCAGACCAAAGTAGATAAAAAGTACTAAAACTAATGGAGCACAGTAGATTTTATGATTCTCTTCATCCATGTTGCCTTGTAAAGCAATGTGTCTTGGGAATCAGTTTGATTAATGTCCTTCCAGTCTTGCTTTCATTTTAACAACAAAAAAAACCCCTCCAAAACCTCCTGCTAATATAGTTTATCAGAGTACTGAAGTTTAAAAAGCTACTCATTTCTGTTATTTGATAGTAAATGTTTCAAATGTGTATAGTATTGCATAGTAGTATTGAAGTGAAATGCAAAGTAGATTTTATAGATCGGTATAGTTGAGCACTGTTGACTTTGAAACATCCTGCATTTGTATTTGGTCTGAGTTGATCAGTTCTTGCATAGTGATCCCCAAACCTTCAGCTAAGGCAAGTCCAGCAACAGAATGTTGTCCTTCCGTGTCTGTCTGTCTTTTGGTCAGTCCCTGGATGCAGGGCCCTGTTCAATCCTTTGTGCTGCATTGTTCATTCAAGGCTTCTGCAACATAGTGGTGGATCTCAGCCCATCTCTTGCAACTTGTAGTTCTAGGATACATAGATATGCTAACAAAATTCCCACCCAAGTGCAAATGTAGATTCTGCCTACAGTTGATTCTGCTGTCTTTATAACCATCCTGGTTTTTCCCAGAAGCATTTCTTGGTTCATAGTAGGAAAATTTTAGAACCAAAGAAAATCTCTAGGAACTTAAACGTTAGATTGGAAAGACAACTGGAACTTTGTCCCTTTTGGTTCTAGTGCCATTCTGTTGTGTACAGGGTACTCACTGTGCAGTTCATGTTAGGGACATACTTGTAGGTGTAGGTTGAGAGAATGACGTTCTTCCTTGGCTTTTCAAAGGCTAACTGAAAGGTACAAATAATTCTAATGGTGTTCTTCAGCGCAAGATATGAATTGATACATTGGTCTGAGTCAGATCTTCGGGCAACAATCTCTTTAAAGTAATTAACCCTAACCTTGCCTTTTGCATTATTTATTCAAATTTAAAAAGAAATTTAATCATCGTTTAATTTTTTTTATACGTTTTATACGCCTACCAGGTGTCATACTGTTTTGCAGAACAACTTATTTACATTGTGACGGAGTGGTAATGTCATAAAGAAAGTGAATGGGAATAGAAATTGAATTGAAGAATGCCATTTAATTCTTGGTGGTACCCTGACATTTTGAAACATGGCAAGCAGTTTTACCTTAAAGATTCTCCTGATGATCTGTGGGTCTGGCATGCAAAGCTTGCTGCTTGTCAGTCTGAATTTTTTTTGTTTATGAAAGAATCTTCTGTAATACTGGTATTCATATTTCTGAATTTGGCCTCCTCTTCGTGACAGGAGGGGGAAGCAGCTGGTACTAGACATGTTGGCACTTGTTTTTGTTCCCTCCTCCAGGCAAACCAGAGAGGCCAACATATAGTTCTGGCTGTAAATACTTTTTGCCAGAAACCAGTGGGACTTTGTTCTGCAATAGCTGTTAGTTTGATTTCTATGCTTGATGTAATGGCCGAAACTTAGATAACAGATATGTGTTGTAGCTCAGTGGTACCCAAACCTTTTAGCACCGGGACCCACTTTTTAAAATGACACTCTATCGGCACCCACCAGCTTTATGAGACATAAAAAATTAGGTGATCTAGAAAGAAATATTTTTATTTATTTATTTACAAAAAAACTCAAACCATTTCTCATAATGAGGCAACCCTAATAGTCTCAAGGCTTGATGGGCGTAGTTATGTGACCCAGCCTTCACCTGCCCCCACTAACTGTCATTGACGGACTTGGAAAAACACACACCAGAAAAAATATGCTCAAACATTTCTCTCTATATATTTATACAAGCTTGTAAACTGCAGGAGCTCAGCTTCTTGCAGAACAATTAGAACATCTGATTTTTGAATAGCCTCAGGGCTTGAGGCAATTATCCCGTATTGTCCCGAGTATAAGACGCACCTGATTATAAGACGCACCCTTAAAGTTTGGTGCTATTAAAAAAATTTAATTAAATCACTGGCATCGAATTGCAACAGCCTGATTATAAGACGCACCCCTAGTTTAAAAACTTAAATTAGGATAAAAAAGTGAGTCTTATACTCAGACCAATACGGTAGTTATCTGATCTTTCCATCTCCTGTTTTTTCACTGGAGGCTCTGCAGGACTCACCAGAAATCAGGTTGCAACCCACCAAGTGGGTCCCAACCCATAGTTTGAGAAACAATGTTGTGAGCTCATTGCACTGTTGCCTCCTGGAAGTCCCAGCCCTGTCATTCTGACATAAATGGTTAATTGCCTATCTATCTTTGTGACTGTTTCAGGAGCCACTATTAAGAAACAGCACAGTGAGGATTTTACTTCAGCACTACAATTAGGATATCTCAGTGTCTATAAATGGACAGGAGTCATTCATAAAGTGTGGCATACATCACATGGAAGAAAGAGAGTAGCAAAGTTGTGGCAACTTTGAAAGAAGGGGGTAGTGACCAACATGGGATGTCACGCCACTGAAGTTTGCTTTCCCAGTAGACATTTTGTTCATTGTTGGTGCCAGTGGATTCATTTTCCTTTTAAGTCTCCTTTTTTTACTTGCACTGGCTGTTCCTGCTTCTCTCATCCCCTGGCCAATCAGGTTGTTCCTGTCGGAATCTCTTGGTTCCTATCCCCCCACCTGATCAACTTGTCCCTGGGACCCTCTGAATGCAGAGGATCCTGGAACATGCTCCAATGTCACCTACTCACAACTTGTCCTAGTGGCAGAAAACCAGACAGGTAAGCTGGAGATGGAGTAGGAAGTGTTTAGGGAGAGGAGAACATCACTCTGGGAGGGTGTCTGAGCAGGTGCACTGCACAAACCCCCCAGCTTGGCTGAGGCTCCAGAACAACCTGTTGCTGTTCCTGATCCCTAAGATTTGGAAGTACCGGTATAAGTGTAGTCTTCTTTACATATAATATACAAAGACTCTTAAATAGCAATGATATTTTACTTTTAGGAAGCATATTTTTAAGTAAAAAAGCATTCTTTTTAGAATTGCACATGGCAGGTTGCACATGGCAGGTACCTTAGACCTTCAGTACGTGTACATGGCTAGTCCCTTAGACCTTCAGTACGTGTACTTGAGGAAATGGCAAATGCTTTGTGTCCCTTGATTTTTTTCTGTTCCTTTTGGGTTTATCCTGTCCCAAGGGCTCAGAGTAGGTAACTTTGCTAATTATTCTACCCTATCCCTAGCTACCAAAAGCCAGTTTTAACCATAATAATAATAATAATCTTGCACCACTTCTAGAAGATGGCTGAGGCTTTGACAAGTCTCTAGCAGAAGGGAATTCCTAGTCACTGGGTGTGCCTTTGTGCAGTCTTGCTGTCCTGACTTGGTACAATGCTGATATACTGAATATTCCTAGAGGCAAATAAAGCCCACTTCCAGTTTTGGGGAAAACCAGGAAGTAAACCGGAAGTGGGCTTTAATGGCCTCCAGGAGCCATTCAGAGGCTTGGAGAGGCCCGCTTGGGGGGGGGGCACTGGAGGACAGCCCAACCCCATGTAAGTCTAAAAATGCCCCCTTTGCCCCGGCAGCGGTGCAATCCCTGGATCGCTACCACCACCATCGTCCCACCCCTGAAAGCACTCAAAATTCTCCCCCTCATGGGAAGAACTTTTGAGAAATGCTGGTCTGTTGTCTTGTCTTACAGTCAGGTTTTTACACACACACACACACACACACACACACACACACACACACACACACACACACACACACACACACACACACACGTCTTATAAAGGTAAAGGTATCCCCTGACAATTAAGTCCAGTCGTGTCCGACTCTAGGGTGTGGTGCTCATCTCCATTTCAAAGCCGAAGAGCCAGCGTTGTCTGAAGACGCCTCCGTGCTCATGTGGCTGGCATGACTCTCCTTGCCGCAGCGCATAGCATGCAGCTGGAACACGGAGCGCTGTTTACCTTCCCGCAAGCGGTACCTATTTATCTACTCGCATTGACATGCTTTGGAACTGCTAGGTTGGCAGGAGCTGGTCAAGCAACGAGCGCTCACCCTGTTGCGGGAATCGAACTGCCGACCTTTCGATCGACAGCTTATGGTTCAGCGGTTTAACCCGCTGCGCCGCTTGCTGGCCTGTATATTGTCTTATAGTCTTGTGAATACAGGTCTCTTGTTGTTTTGTGTGCTCCCTGAGGCATGTGGTGGGGCCACTGTGAGATACAGGAAGTTGAACTCGATGGGCCTTTGGCCTGATCCAGCAGGGCTCTTCTGATGTTCTTATTGTGATTCTGTCTCCCTTACCAGATGTCCTGTTCAGCAGTCTTGCAGTTTTGAATGCCTAGATCAGCAGGTGGGCATCTGGTATAGGATAGGAATTCTGTTGGTGTATTGTCGACTGCCAACAGTCTCCCTCCTTTGGACTGTCAGAGGTGATCTCAAGTATAGTGTTGAGGAGACTTCAACATCCACATTGAAGTCGCCTTGTCTGGAGCATGACAATTATGGGCCTATCCCAGACTGTATCTGGTCCCAGGTATGCAGCAGGTCACCTTCTTGATTTGTGCTGTGCAGTATGGAGTCCTCTGTAACGGTCAGGTCACTACCTTGTTAAGTTTAGGCTACTCCCATGTGCTAGCATTCCCCTCTGAAGGAGTAGGATACCTGGTTCTCCCACTTCTACCACTCAATGTCTAATGGATCCAAATGACTTCCTGATGGCTCTGGAGAATTTTCTTGCCAACATGGCTGGCATTCTGTCAATGCCCTGGTCACTCCCTGGAATACAACAGTGGCCTGGTTGGTAAACACAATTGCTTCTAAATGCCGCCATCTTTCCATAGAGCGAAATCAGCTCCACAACTCATGAAGAAAATTGTTCAATGAATCTGAGACAGCATATCTAGAGCCTATATTTGAGCCTATTTTATGGCGATAATGGCAGCAAAGAAATATTTCTCAGTTACCATCATATCAGCTCAATCCAATCCAATGAGGCTGTTTCAAGTGGTGAAGTACTTTTTACAACTTGGCCCACAGAGGGAGCAGATACAGTCCCCTATGACCAGTTCACAAAACACTTTGCTGATAAAATTCCTTGCATCTGCTCCAGCTTGAACTCTCCATGCCCTGGGGGCTTCCAGAATACCTGCATGTCAGATTTTATTGGATTGATTTTGTTGTTCAATCTGAGGATGTGGACAGGCTACTTGGGACTACGCAGCAGACCACTTGCACGCTTGGCCTTTGCCCATCCTGGCTAATAAAACCGGCAGAGGTAGGACTAGGTACATGGGCAGCAAAAATCATGCATGCCTCTTTGAGGGTAAGTTACATTCCTGCTGCTTTGAAGGAGGTGATGATTCACCCTTTATGGAAGACATCTTTGTTGGACCCTTCTGTTTTTAACAAATACTGTATTTTCCCGAATCTAATATTTCATTTCTGGGAAAGGTGTTTGGGACCATAGCAGCATACCAGTGCCAAGATTTCTTGGATGAAACCGACCACTTTAGTCTGGCTTCCCAATAGGTTTTGGAATTGACACTGCCTTTGGTAGTCTTGGTGGACAAATTGTGCTGAGAGATAGCCAGGGTTGCACAACCCTGTTAATTCTCATAGACCTTTCAGCGACCTTTGATGCCATTATCCATGGTATCCTTCTGGACTACAGTATGTGGAAGAGACAGACATGAATGGCCACTGTATATTGTTGGCTGCACTCATTCCTCAAGGGCAGGCTCAGAAGATGATGCTAGGATACTTTTGCTCTACCCCCTGCCTTTTGGCGGGGGGGGGGGTGTCTGTTAGGTTCCATCTTGCCCCCTATGCTATGTAACACTTAGAAGAAACCACTGTGTGAAGTCATCTGGAGATTTGCAGAGTTGACAGTATGCTGATGATCCCCAGCTCTGTCTCACTTTTTCATTTGATCCTGGGGAGGCAGTAGAGTGTTAACCACTGCTTGACCTTTGTGTGGAACTGCATGGGGAGAACAAATGGAAACATAATCCAGGCAACGTAGAGGTGTTGTTAGTTGTACAGGTTGATTACCCCTTATCCGGACATCCAAAATCCAGACTATTCCGAAATCCAGACATTTTTGCGGCTATGACCTTTAAAAAAACACCCCAAAATTTTTTTTCTAGCACCAGTCTGGCATAGCACAAGTCATGCTGGGTCACACAATTATTAAAAAATATTGTATAAAATTAACTTTACGCTATGCGTATAAGGTGTATATGAGATATAAATGAATTTCATGTTTAGATTTGGGTCCCACCCCCAAGATATCTCATTATATTTATGCAAATATTCCAAAATCCAGACAAATCCGAAATCCAGACAACTTCCTGTCCCAAGCAGTCTGGATAAGGGATACTCAACCTGTACCAATCTGGGAACTGGTATCCATCCTGAGGGTGTTGCACTATATCCTTTAAAGAGCATATTCACAGTCTGGGAAGTGCTCCTTGATCTGGTGACTTTGAGGATGAGAAGCTCCTTTTACCAGCTTCTGCAAATTTGCCAGCTGTGGCCTTTTCTGGAGAGGTATGACCTATCTACAGTTACTTTTGTTTCAGGTTTTTTTTTTGGGGGGGGGTTGATTTTTCTTGATTTTTTTTGTGTCTCTCTTTGCCTGCTTTTGATTGTTTTGATTCTTGCATGTTTTAATTGTTTTAACTTGTTTTAATATTATTGATTGTAAGCTGCCTTGGTGATTCCTTCATAGAGACCAAAAGGCAGTCAAGAAGTATTTTATAATGAATAAGTACATAAGGTATCCATGCTCTGATCACCTCCAGGTTGGACTGCAGTAATGTCTTCTACATGGGGCTGCCCATGCAAAGTGTTTGGAAACTTCACTTGGTGCAAAATGCAGCAGCCAGGCTTATAACTAGAGCTGCCAGTTATGATCCTGTTGCCCGGATTCTGCAGGAGTTGCAGAAAATTTGTTTCTGCACTCTATTCAAGGTGCTGATTGTGAGCCCAATCCTAACCTTTCCACCCCCCGCTGATGCAGCGGCGCCAAAATGGCAGCCGCTGCATCCTGTGCGGGGGAGGGGTGGGACCGGGAGGCTTCTGCAGGGAAAGGGGATGTTTAATCCTCTTACCCCTGCGTAAGCCTCATGGCCCACAATGGGTCTCCCCGGAGCAATTTTGCTAGTGTAAATCTGAGGAAAGAAAAGGGGCGGGGAGGCTGCAGGGAAGGGGGATAGGATCTAGTGCGGACCAGATCCTCCCCCTCCCACGACCTCCCCATCACCTGTTATGCCTCCTCCTCGCCCGCATTCTGCCCTCCCCCCGCCCTCCTGCCAGCTTACCTTTCCCGGCGGGCGTCCAGACGTCCTCCAACATGGCTGGGAAGGCATCGGCCTTCCCACCGGTGTCCCTGGCAGCGCACTGATCAGCGCGCTGTTGGGGAGGCTTTTGTGACTAGCACTGTCTACTTTATGGTAGTCAGCACCAGCACGGGAGACGCACCTAGGATTGGGCTGCATGACCATTAAAGCCTTAAACAGTCTGGAACCTTGTTCACCCATATGTCTTTTCCCATCTGCTCTAATAAACATCCAAGGCCTTCTGAGGTATGTCAAATATCTACTAGGATAAGAGCCTTTTCCGTGGCTGTGCAAACTTTGTGAAATGCCGCCCTGAAGAGGCCCTGCCTTTGAAATGCCTTGAAATGATGTATGAAGACCTGGCTTTTTCATTCTGTTTTTGGAGGAGGAGGAGGCTAATGTTTAGTTGTGGCTGATGGTGGTTTTGTGATATACAGTAGCTGAGGCTTTATCTGTTATGGATTAGGGTTTGACTGGGCTGTCTTTGTATGTGGTGTGTATTTATGTTGGTTACCATATATTTTGCACATTGTAAGGCAGTTTGGACTGTGGATAGTAAAAAAAAAAGCAGGATATAAATGCTTTAATAAATAAACCAACAGAATATAAAGTAAGCAATTTAAGAAACTTGCCATGTGCTTTAGCATCTGTATTTGAGAGTGCCCTGATTGTTCTCTGACTTCATTTGTGGCCCATGGCTAGCTTGCACTTGTCTAGTAGAATCATATTATACTAGAGTTGGAAGGGACCTTGGAGGTCATCTAGTCCAACCCCCTGCTTAGCACAGGCAACTATCACATCTCTGACCAATGGCCATCCAGCCTCTGCTTGGAAACCTCCTATGAAGGAGAGCCCACAACTGCAGGAGGCAGACTGTTCCCGTGCCTGACCACTCTTATAGTTAGGAAATTCTCATGTCTAGCCCAAATCTACTTCCCTGTAGTTTTAATCCACTGGTTCTAGTCCTGCCCTCAGGAACCACAGAGAGCAAGCCCTCCTCTTCTGAGTGGCATCCCATCAGAAGCTTGAAGGCAGCTATCGTATCTGTCTTCTCTTGGCTAAACATACCAAGCGCTCTTAACAGTTCCTCACAGGACATGGTTTCCATACTCCAAGTAGTCTTTCTAATCCCTTGGAGGTATCATGGATGGAGGTCTAGTGTTGTAACAGTGGACGGGTCTGTCAATGGCTAGCCTATTATTATGGTTATGTACCTGGTTATGTACTAACCATATTAGTATGGTTATGTAACTTCCAGGTTCAGCTGCAGAGTGCCCCTGAATACCAGTTGCAGGAGAGCAGTGATGAGACAGAAGTATGCCTTTGTCTTCTGCTCACAAGCTTCTCTGAGGCACTTCATGGGCTACTGGGAGAAAACAGGAAGCTGGACTAGATAGGCCTTTTGCCTGATCGATCCAGTAGGCTTCTGTTCTTATTTTGTGCTTTTGGACCAACTGCAGACATTGAGGCTGCAATCCTATGACGGTTTACTTGGGAGTAAGACCCACTCAACAAAGCAAGATTTGATTCTGAGTAATCATGCACTGCACTGCAAAGCTGATCCAGAAATGACCGCATTTGCACTTGCCACTCTCCCTTACTCTTCTGTGTCCCTAACAAATGATTGACTAACAGGAAGAAATGGGCTCCTGGACTTTTTCCCCCTTCCCCAGCTGGAAAGAAGCAAAGAAATCGCAGCAGCTTTCAGCTATGTGTGGATTCTTCAACTGGGCACAGGACTGGAAAGGAGACTGGAGGCAGAGGAAATCCCCCTAACCTGCACAGCCATTAGTTGTGCTTGTGTAGGTATGCACGTGGAAACCTGTGCTCATGGAACCCTTGCTAGACTTGAGATTGTTACAATTTTTTTAAGAGGTTGAAATTTGCATTTACTTTGGACATCCCTTATATAACAGTGGCTAGCAAAAAATATTCTTGTGCTTTCTCATAATAGTAGAACTTGGCATCACTCAGTGGAATTTGATTGGCAGTAGATTCAGAACAGTAAAAAAAAAAAAGCACTTTTCCCCACAATGTGTAATTAACTGGTGGAATTCAGTGCCACAAGATGTCACTGCTAGCATCTAGGCTGCAAGCCAAGATGGCTTTAAAACAGTGGTTCCCAAACTGGGAGGTGCGGCTCCCAGGGGAGCCGTGGAAACCAGCCAGTGGAGCCGCAGAGTGCCACAGAATCCTCTCGGAAAACAGTGCAATGCCAATTGGCAGGCATCAACATCGTGTCATGGTCGCCAATGGTCAAGGGAGCTGCAGATAGAAAAAGTTTGGGAAACACTGCTTTAAAATATTAGGAACCTTTCTCAACTGTTATCCATGAACTGCTAAGTTTTGAGAGGGTATGTTTTTGAATACCAGATTCTGGAGAGAAACTAGGTGGGGAGGAACGGGACTATTGCCTTCGTGCCCTGCTTGTGAACTTCCCAGAGAAGCATCTGGCTGTGTACTGTTAGGAGCAGAATCCTGACCTAGATGGATGTTTGATCTGATGCAAGTGGGACTGCTCTGATGTTTGTTTGATTTTGAAATTGGTACACAGGCATTGCTTGGGAGGAATGAACTGTAGGTAAGAATCCAACCCAATATATCACCTCAGTGCTCAGCATTTTAGAGACACCAGTAAATTGGGCAAGGAAGCTGTAGCTGTTCAAGATAGTCTGTGCTTCTGTGGAGTAAAATGTTAAGAAGCAAATAAAATAATATGAATGTTCATTTCAAACATTTACAGCCCTCCAAGTATGTATTCTATTTTATATCTTGTATAGGTGTTGTACTAAAACATCCCAGGCATGTTCCAGGATAATACAGTCTCCAGCGGCCAAGAAGTCTGTTTTGTATTTTATATTCAGTAGCTGAATGCTGCTGCTTTTTCAGTTGTCATTATTCAAACTCAAATACAATGGCTTCAGCGAGTCTCCGCAAAATAAATTGCTGTGTGGGGTACGAGGAAGCATTTTTACAATTTAAAACAGCGTTCTACCATTGTGAGCCCTGAACAGTCTATTGGTCATAAAATCTGAATCCTCCGTTTAATTGTCCTGAAATTTGGCCCAGAGTAACCAGGACACAGTCTCTACCATTCCACAAAATTTGGTTTAAAAATCTATTGAGAAGTGAGAGGCACAGAGCAGTTTAAAATTTTACCTGTATCTTGAGGACCCCCCCCCCCATGGGTGTATTATCCATAAGGCTGACTAGGCTTCAGTCTAGGGGCCCCGCAGGGACAGGGGCCCATGCCTGTCTCTCTAGTGTTCCTCTCTCCCGCTAAAGCTCTGCACTTGGATTACTTTTAGTTTTGATTCCTGGCTGCTGCACTGCTATAGTGGGGTGAAAGATTTTAGTGCTGGAAGGGGCCCAAAATACATGAAAGCCTAGGGGCCCGGCCATGGGTTAATACACCCCTGCCCCCCCCCAAATATTTGCAACCTTTTTAATCACAGATAACTCTTTGTGTTATCTAGTAGTTAAGCTGGGTGAAAATTAGATAAACCTTTGTGTTTTATGTTCCTAAAATTGTTTTCAAAGCAGGTTTGTTTAGGAGTATGTTCTTTTCTTATTTTGAAGAAAATATGCTGGGTATTTTTTGAGTTATCATTTTGAGTCCTGTTTTCATTGGTGTTTGTACTGGCAGATAGCATTGCTCATGGCTGTTTTGGAAAGTGACGATTCTATTGAGCAATTTTTGCCCTCAGTAGAAATGGCAGCTGCCTGTCTAGATTGAACCATTTTCAGTTCCAGTTGGGACAAAAGTCAAGTGGTGGAGGGGATAACCCCACACCTGGTACGGGACGACCTGCAACGTCCTCCCCATCCGCCATTTTCACCCAATCCTGTGTAACTTTAAGCGGCTGGCCTAAAGGGCCGGCCGCTGTATCCTAGGCCCTTTGACGCCTGCACTGGCATGACCTGGGCTCTACTCAGGGGAAGGGGACATTCGGCTACCTTATGTGGGCTGGTGGAGTGTTTGGGTAATTCTGGCATGTGCGCACAGTCGCTGGCCATTTCTGCCAGCAGCTCTATTGCTCATGACTGCGATGCAACGCTTGCGCCATCGCAGGACCATTTATGCTTCGTAGGTGTCAGGGGCTATGGTTGGTGGTGTAACTTTGTAAGAGAACAAGAACTCCCACAATCTTCAAACCTTTTGGGAAAAAGAGCAGAAACTCAACATCTCACTGCATGATAATCCACACTGTGAAATGGAGTGAGATTCTTGGTTCCCTGATGCAAAGTCTCCTGAACGTGAAACAAAAATTAAAAGCAAAACAAAACACAGTAGGGGTGTAGAGAGGCTGGTTGTTGAGCTTGACTGACACCTTTGAGTATAAGGTCAGCCCATCGCTCTTTGAAGCAATTTCTTATGTTCCTAATTGCATAGAGAGCTGTTGAATTAGAGAAAGCTTGGGAACTTCAATTACAACCTGGGAGGTTTCTTTTATGCCTCCTCTCCTCCATGCACACGTCTATTGTTTCTGCATGGTCCACATTGTGTATATCAGCAATGAGGAATGCCAAGGCTTTCAGCAATGCTTTTTTCGTTATATGACTAGCAATTCTGAGCTTGTAGTCCAATCCTGTTATGATAACTGTTAGCTTTTTGTTAATTATTATTCACTTTGTCTGTTCTGTATCTCTGTAGAGGGTGTTGTCAAACCTCAAATTTGCTCTTATCCTTCATGATTGTATGTCTTAATTAGGCAAATTCGGAGAGTACTTTCAAGTTCAACATCCTACTATTGCCAGTAATTATATTTTTTTGAATTTCCTTGATTATAGAAAACTAGTTAGCCTATCTTCTGAAGTACCAGTTTTCATTCTAGAGCAGAAAACAATAATTAGCATTAAACGTCATGCCAAAGGGACTTATTGGTAAAGTTGCTTCATAATCCACTGGTCAGTTTGAACTCTTGCCTAGGGAATTAAAATCCTAATATTCTAGTATCCCTCCAAGCTCATTTTTAAAACTTGTTGACATAGTTAGCTTCAAGACAGATGGCAGGTCTTTCCGAGAACTGAAGGTAGTTTGACAGAGCCGTTGTTGCCTGTGGTTGCTTACTCATTTAATTTTTTTTACATACTGTTATCTGTGCTTTAAACAAGGTTTTTAGGTTTCTGAAGATCTGCAAAAACCTGCAAAGCTCATTTTAACAGAGTTAGTAGCAAGATAAAATAAATGAGCACACACAAGTCGAGAAAAATCTACTTGAGCCTTCTTAAACATTTCTAAGGCAAAATAAAAGTAGCTGATTTCATGCAGAGGGCATATAATGTACTGTATGTGCTTTAAAATCTCTCTGAAACAAAACAACTGGGAAATTGATTGATGTGCAGGAACTGCTCTTCAAGCCACATGATGGGGAGGGATTGTGCAGTCCAGTGGCAGTTTCTAAATACTTACAGAAACTTGGGCTCGGAGAACTACGTTGCCAGTTGCAGCTCCTCTACCATTTGTAGGCAGCTTTCCAGGGAACCTGTCTTCCTGGTTTGGAAACCAAAAATGCAAGGATCTTAATAATTGGCTACATAAAGCTAAGAAATCGTCCTGATGACAATTCTTACTTTAATCTTCTTTTTTCCCATGGGCACTTGGACAAAACCCCAAGGCAAACAGAAGGCAAGTAAATTGTTTTGTCTTCTATTTGTGGTGGAAGAACATCACCAAGATTGGAATAGAGTTCCCAAATTGACCTTTGTAAAATCCCAGGTCTCTGCTGGGACCTGTTTCAGGTGCTAGGATGCAGCCCTGGAACTTTTGAAGTAGCAACTGAGTACTTTTGTCCATGTGCAGAATGCCTAGCTATCAATCAAGTATGGTCAATCCCTCCCTCCCCCCACCCCAATGCACACACCTTGAAGTTTGAAAGGTTTTCCAGAGAGGGCAAGCTTAAGGTCTGGGATTTCAGAAACTAATCAGTAAGAGAACTTGTAAAGATAAGCCTTCAGCGTGCAGCTACTTTCTGTGTAGTGAAGTTCTCATGGGGAGGCTTAGAAGAGGAAGCAGCTGTGTCAAGGTACCTCTAAGATACAGTATGAGCCTGTGTTCCTCCCAAAGGATGTCATCACCCTTTTCCAAAAGGAAGAATCAGGAAGCGCAGTGAGATTTGTTTGGGAATCTTTCTAAGGGAAGAGAGAAGTTATTCTGAAGGTTCTCCATTTCCTAGGTGTTTAAAGCTGCTTGTGAGAAACACTGTACTTTTTGGGACTGGGGGAAGAATAGCTATGGATTTTAAATGTGGAAATATCACTACATTTGCCCACCCATATATGTAAAATATAATACCAAGAGGAGGGAATAAGTTCCTTCTCTCTGGCTTTCCGTGTGTTTTATGAGGAACTAGGGATTTGAGTGGGATTAATTTAAACCATAGGAGTCATTAGTGATGGATTGTAACATCTGCTACTGGCTTTGGGCTTTGCATTCTGCAAAGAAAGAGTCATTTCTGTTATCTTAAAAGTAGTTTGAGTTGCATAGCCCTTGCTCAAAATGGGTAAATTATAAAAACGATTCAGCGAAAATGGTAGCCAAGGACTTTGCATTGATGTGCAAGGTTAATTAACTTATTGTTTCTAACATTTCTGGTGGCTTCTTTTGACTCAGGATCTGTTTGAGGCAAATCTTGGATGGAGTTCAGTGAGAAATATCATTTAGCTTTAAAAGGGTGGTTACCATCCAAAGGTTGTGCGTTCCCCATAGTTTCCCAGCACAGCACTCACTCCCTTCTTTTAGTTCCTGAATTGATTGTAAGTGGCTGCTCATCAAAGGATTGATTGTGTGGCCACCATTTCGTAAAATTACACACACAAAAACACTAAATGGACAAAACATTTAGCTTTAGTATGGCAAGCAACTGCGCTACAATTAAGGCTGTATACCTTTCAATAATGTGAGGCTTGTGTAGTGTGGTGGGAGTGGAAAATATTACATCTAGTAGAAGTAGCCACCAAGGAATGCTGCAAATCTGAATTCTGAATGTAGTGCAACCCTTGATGTTTAAAAGATAAGGTGAGAAGGAAAAAAATTGGAGGCAAATTACCTAACATGTTATTTTGCTGCCCCCTAGTGATCAGTTACTGTGCTCCTACAGCTCAGCTCATAATGGTTGCAATACAATCCTAAATAAAGATTAAATAAAAAAAATTTAAAACTGGATTATTCCCTTTCTTCCAGTACATCTTGGACAACCCTAGATCTCTTAGAAGCAAACCCCACCCTGTGTTACCAGCTGTGAAGTTACTCATAATTTGTATAACTTGAAAGGAAGAGAAAGTTAGGGTAATGGGATAGGACTGTGATCTTTTGGGTAAGGGATTTCGGTTTCTGTGTTTGCATATGATAGGAACTCCTTGCATGCCCTTTGCATCCCATAATGCTGGACTGTAGACAAAGTGCCTGATGGTCTAGTTTAGGGAGAGTGTTCTGGTTGATTAGATCCGTTTTGTGGCTAGATGGTGGGGGATATTGTGGCCAAGAGCTTCCAGCTTTGTGTTTCTGTGAATATGCAGTCTAGTTCCTTTCACATAAAGGGTTATTTTGCACAGTTTCCTTGTACATGTCACTCTGATGATGATGTTGGGCTGTGCCAAATCTTGTGTTGGGGAGCAGAATATTCTTCTGAGTATTTTTCTGATTTTTCTGGGCAGATTTTTCTGGGGGTGGGGTGGGCAGATTGGGCCCGGGAGGGGCAGGATCAATGGTGCTGGTGCACGCTGTATCCTAGCCCCTTCCTGGAACTGATCTATCGACACCGATCAACGCGGACATGTGCTAGCTATAGAGCTGGAGCCGGTCTGAGTTGACCCGTTGTGCCTGGTGGGTCTTACTTCAGGGCAAGGGGACAAATGTCCCCTTACCCTAAGGAAACCTCCAGCATGGGATGTAGTGTAGCCCACGCCTGCTCTATTGCATCACCACGCAGGAGTTTAGTTAGGATTGGGCTGTTGATCTTTGAACATTTGGTTCAGCTGAGAAGGAACTTAGTTGAGTTTAAAGATTTGTTTTAATTTAATGACTTTGACTACTAATACAGATCCAGTGTAACATAGTAGTGAGGGTGCTGGTATAAATAGTTATAATTTCCCACTCAGTCATGAAGCTTGACCTTGGGCCCAATTGAGAATGACTGTGTGACCACCCTTTCTCACGCTAACCTGATTCTTAGGGTTGTTATGACATTAAAATGGGCTTGTATGGGCCACCCTGACCTCTTTGGAGGAAGGATGGGATTAAAGTCACATAAACAATGTGTGGAACTGGAAGATGAGCATGATCACCAGAAACTTGTCTTATGCAAATACAGTTGAAATAAGTGTCACACTCTCATGAAAACAGCCAGCATACTTTGGGGAGTTCTTGCAGAGGAGAAGTTCCCTTTGGACAATGCATGTTCTCAAGATATCCCACAAAAAAGCACCCATAAGAACATAAGAAGAGCCTTGCTGGATCAGGCCAAAGGCCCATCTAGTCCAGCTTCCTGTATCTCACAGTGGCCCCACCAGATGCTTCCGAGAGCACACGAGACAACAAGATACCTGTGTCCAGTCGCCACTCCCTAGCTGGCCCTGCGCGTGGAACAGGTAGCACTTCTGAGAATGCTACCTTTGGGGTCCTGGATTTCAGCTTCCTACCTAGCAACCTAAATTTGGCCTCCAGGACCGCTCGGCTACATTTCCCCATGTCATTGGTGCCAACATGCACCACAACCGCTACCTCCTCCCCAGCACTCTCTACCAGCCTATCTAGACAAGAGATGATGTCCGCAACCTCCGCACCAGGCAGGCAAGTCACCATGCGGTCCTCGCATCCATCACAGACCCCCCTCTCTATGTTCCGGACTATAGAGTCACCCACTACAAGAAGCCCCCTTCCCCCCCCTCCCCAGAGGAGTATCTATAGTGCGATTGGATACGGGCCCATCACTTGAAGAAGGGGTCCCCACTGGGGGATTGTTTCCCTCTTTTCCAGAGCGACGTCCTCTAGCCCTGAGACTCCCTTTCCTGGCAGCTGAGAAGCTGCCCAACTGGGGATGAGACGGCGCCTCCACGTCCCTAGAAATCTCACCCTGGTCCCGCTCTATCTGTCTCTGCTTCTCCAGGTCAGCAAGCATAGCTTCAAGGGCGCGGACCCGTTCCCTGAGAGCCTGGAGCTCTTTGCACCGAGCACATACCCATGACTTATGCCCAAGAGGCAGATAGTCATACATATGACACTCGGTACAAAACACTGGATAGCCCCCACCCCTCTGCTGGCTGTCTGACTGCATAGCTATTGTGTGTAAGGTATGGGTTTATCTAAGTTTGGGTACCTTAATGAAGTAGGAGATATCCTGTCCTCAAGGGACGTGTCGGGCAGTGTTTGGGGCCTGGCTTCCTCGCCCTGCTGCTGAACTCGCCCAGCTGGTCAACTCGCTGTGTCTTCTCTTACCTTGGCACTTTGTCCCAGTGAGGCACTTCGTCTTGAAAAGACTGGCCTCTAAGGGTGGGACCTACTTAGCCCAAGCTTGTCTTCAAATTTAACCTGTTTCAGGCAATACTGTACACTTAAAGTTTTAAATTCTGCTTCAGCTTCATTCTGATTCAGCTTCACTCTGATTCAGTTTCAGTCTCACTCTGAACCCCAATAACTTCTGCAAAAGTGGTACCTTTAAGGAAGAGAATAACAATATTTCATCAACTTGTATTGGAGGGAAATATGAAGAGCTATATATGTTGAACGTCTGATGGAATGACTCCTTCCCGTTCTATGTCAAGCATTATGTGTTACTGGTACATGCCAGAAGCACAAGGTACTGCTGTTTTTTATGCTGTGGTTGCCCAAACAGAGTGAAGTTGTGGTTCCTCGGACCCACTGAACTAGGGTTTCAGTAAATAATCTGTGTTCTTGGAGGCCTTCTTTTAAAAACTGAACTATCAGCCAGTTAAGCCAGAGTACCTAGCTAGGTTATTGGTCCCATGTAAATCTGGTTTAACATGGGCAGTATGTCTGGCTCAGTTGGTAGAGCGGTTGGTTGCCTTATATGCCTGAAGATCTGAGGATGACAGTTGGAGATGCCTGGAAGCATCCGTGAGCTATTGACATGCTGCTGACGAGTTGCAGAAGCCTCGGTGTGAGAGAGAATTCTGCAGCTGGCACTCTGAGTGGGAGACAGTGTTGCCATCAAGTCGAAGCGTGGGAGGTGAATGCCAGAGAGAGGCCAGACCATGAAGGAAACCACCTGGAATGAAACGTTCTATGCAAGATTAGAACATTTGTAATATGTAAAAACCACTATATTGAATCAGTTTAGGAATTGGACAGAGAGGCTTCTGTGATTTGCGACCTCTGTTTTGGATTTAAGGGAAGCTTAGTTAAAGGAGATAAGGAGCTGGTTTTAGTTCTGCTTTGCAGATGGCAATGGAGTGCACATGATAAATATTTTTACAGTAAACCAAGTGGATTTTTCTGGACAATAGACATTTAAACACTTTTAGCTCTTTCCTGCAGATGCTTTTCTGTCTCCTCCCTCCTATTTTTCCCCTCTCATTTTCGCCACACTTTTGTGATAACTTGATGGCTGTCATCCACTATGAAAGCATATGGCAGCAAAAGCACATTGCTGTCATAGAGCAGGGAAATCCTGAAAGAGATGATGGCACTTGTGGCATTATTCAAGCTGCACATCCAAACCAGTCTGAGCTTGAAACCTCACTTTCTGGAAGGAGCTGTATGTACATAGACACACATATGCCACTTACACTGTCCTGATGTACATCATGAATGCAGAGAGTTTTGGCTGTGTAGTGGGTGCTTGAATTGAAGGAGCACCTGACCAGTCATGTACAAGCCACGTACCCATTCTGTGTTTAAAATCAAAAGGGCTTTTGCTAATCAAAAGAGCTTTTGCTAATCCAACTTTTCTCTGGTAGCTTAAGGGAGCCTTAGTTCTGTTTTGAAAAGGAAGGGCATTTTGGAAGGGGTAGTTTACAGTACCCTTACCTAGTACTGTCCAATGCCTTCTAGCAGTGAATTTCTTGGGCCACTGCTCTAATTAACTTCCTGTTTATAGTCTGAGAAGTAGCCTGTACAAATAACTACATTGCTTAATTGTAGCTGTCATAGGTCAGGAGGTAGCAGGTTATCATATTTAAAAAAGTTGAGATATTCTTGAGCAAAAGCCTGGACTGCTGTCCTGTTAAGCATTGCATGATGAGTGCATGAAGCTGACACATTTTTCAGAAATCCATTTCAACACCCGTCTTGCTGAAAAATGGGAATTCTTCAAATTGCTCTCTTTTTGTGTGTGGAGGGGGAAGAGTTGTCCTCATTAAAAAAATTGCTTATGGTCTCTTTATGATCACCACAAAGCCGCCTTGATTGCCCTGGTTGGGAGAAAGGCGGGGTAGAAATTCTTTAAATAAAACAGTCACCTTCCAAATTTAAAATAAAAAATAAAAGAAATTCTTTAAATAAAACAGTCACCTTCCAAATTTAAAATAAAAGCTCTCTCTAGACTAGCAGAGCAGTGTGCTCATTTCATTGGACATGTTTTCCAGACTATTTATTTTGGTTGTGGTAGTTGTTTCTCTCTCACAGAGGGATATTAAATTTCCATTATATACTATATATTTAATAGTAAATGTCAAGACATGAAATAAAAAGAAGACCCTCTATTGGAGAGCAATTCCCATGTAATGTGAAATAATGTCATAAACTTTAAATTACATTTTAAATAAATGTTTATGTCCAAACATTCATTGCATGATAGCTTAAAAGGTCAAGAAATCAATCTTCCACATTTTACATTCTAAGATATGACTTAAATTTATTTCACAAATGATGCCTATTACTGACATGCAAGAAGTGTGTGTGTGTGTGTGTGTGTGTGTGAGAGAGAGAGAGAGAAAGAAAGAGAGAGAGAGAGAGAGAGCGCAGTAGGATTGTTCTGTATTTGATCACAAGCGATGTCAGACAGAGAACCTCCTGCATGACAGAAATCGTTACATGTTGATGAGCTGGGACAGAGCGGAGCTGATGCTGATAGTGGTGGTTCATAGTTCAAGCCAAAATATTCCAAAGTGCCACAAAGGGCGATCAAAACCACAGTCCATCAGGCAGGAAAATTAAAAGACCTTCGTTTTATCAGAGACTTGTGCTAGATTACCTTCAAGCAGCATCGGAGGACATCCCTAGTGCTTTGCAAGTTAGTTGTCTGTGGAAACCTTTGGAGGATTGGAGACGGTTGGTGGTGGGCCCCAACACATGGGTGGCAAATCTGTTTTCACAGCTGCCACAGGCAGTGGAAGTTGAGTGCGAAAGATAAGTCAAAATGATCTGCCATTTTTGCTCCTCCAATTTTAGGCTGCAAAAATGGGGGAAGGGGAATTCAGCAATTTTCCAGGGACATGGCAAAGTACTGTAGCAGCAGCAATGGCTCTTCCAGTAGCTGCCAACTGGCAGCCACCATTTTCCACTCACTGACATGCCCATGGGAACAATGCTACCTGATCTCATGCTGTTGTTCCCATGATCATTCTGAGGGTAACAATGGTGGCTACCAGAAGAAATGTCGCTGCCATAAAACTGGCAGCTGTGGTGAAAGGAGGAGGCCCTGCCAAAAACATAAGCTGGTGTTCCCCCCCTCCCGCCCGAAAATTTGAGCCAAATATTCTCTGTCCAGGCTATATTAATTGCCTTGGGGCAAGGCAAACTTCCTGTCCCTGTACACTCAGAGCCCCTCCCCCCATCATAGCTCATCTCAGCTCCCCTCTCTTTTTCCCCTTCCCGTGCAGTTAACCCTCCTCCCTTTTCTCCCTCCTTCCAGCATGGCTCTCTGTTTCTTCTCACCTCCATTCCACATGGCGCTCTCCTGTCCCTAGCCCCAGCTTACTGGGCTGACTGGCGGGCAAGCAGATAAGGGCAGTTCATCTCCCTCTCACCCTCGGAAAGCGGAAGAGCTGCTCCCACCCTGTTCCCACAGGCTGTCTGCAAAAATTAGAGGGCTCAAACCCATTGACTGTTGTATGAGGCACCTAAGGAGTAGTAAGAAAACATCGAGTTGCTCAAAGTCTCTGTATTTTCGTACTACTCTCTCTGTAGGCTACTGCAACAGCTTCCTGCGGTTGGATCTGCCTGTGCATTGGCTGTAAGCCTGTGTTTCACAAGACCCCAGGTATAGTGCTTCCCCTGTTGAGAACTTTGGGTTCAGCTCTGGCATAGATGGGCACAGCCCTGAGTGTCCCCCTTTCTTTTGAAGACCAGAAGAAAAAAAAAACACCAAGGCACAGCGTCCTGCTTATATACTACAGTACAGCGACGTCGCTAGCTGTCCGGGCACCCAGTGCAGATGACTCTGATGTCACCCCACCAATTGCGCGGAAGTAATTGGCGGTGACATGATGACATCATCAAGTCACTGCCAATTACTTTTGATTCATCCGCAGCTGAAAACCAGCTGCTCGCAGCGCTCCGACTCAGCTCAGAGCCAATCAAGTTGAGCTGAGTCAGAGCAGCCGAAGACGCTGAACCTGGGCGGCGCAGTGGTCTGCGGTGTGCTTTTCCGCCATTATGTCACCCTTGAAATGGGTGTCACCTAGTGCATCCCGCATCCCACTAGCAATGCCAGTGCTACAGTGCACACTAGGAAGGCATTATCTCCTACTTCTAGCACATTTTTAAACATGAGTGGCCACCACTGCATTAAGAGCATCGGGGCTCTGAATGCTCTGTTAGGTGGGGGAAACTAGTACTATTAGATACTGCTTCATCTGTGATATTGAAATAAACAACTGTGATCCCAGTCATTGTGGTCCCTGTAGGTACCTTCATTTTTCGTAAGTGAAGTTGTGTGTGCCTGTGTCTGGGCTACCATGCTGCTTGCAGCACAAGTGGCTCCCCATGCAAACTGAGATTTCATCCTAGAATTGCTTGAGGCATTGCAGAAGTTTCTAATGTACAGCGTGGTGATGCAGAGGTGCTTGAACAAAAATTGTAGAGATGGTTAGTCTCCTGACAAACCAGCCTGCATAAACGAAGAGAGCTTGCATAGATTGTATAGTCAGTCAGGACAAAGAATGTTGGGCCTTTTGCCTATCCAAATAAAAAAGCAGTGCTGAAATTTGGGCCTTCTCCATCTGTCATGCTGGTTCTGTTTCAAGACAGATTTTTGGGACTCTTGGCTCCTTGGCAACAAAAAGCTGAAAACGGAATTAATGTGGAACTGATATTGCCAATCTGAGATGTTAAAATGGATTCACACTGACTGAACATATTTTCCATAGCCAGAAATGAGGTCAGGACAGTAAGCACATTAAGTGCCACAAGTGTCCCTACGATTGCTCAGCCCCAGCTATAGCAACAATTGGTGTAAATGTGACTTCATACTTCTCATCTTTGGTTTCTTCTCAAGACTGAGTACAGTCCACAACTGTAGTGTACGATTGCTCTGTTAATTGTTTGAAAGAGGAATAGATTCGTGGCATCCCACGGTGGCTGGAGAGGCTGAGAAGCAATGATCGCTTCATTCCAAGCCGCTGGACGGCGGCATCATTGCCAAACGTCAAAGGGACCCCAACCGGCCCCTGAATTGGGAGGGGGCAGGGCTCTGGAAGAAAGGGGAGCAGATGGAGAGGCAAATGGAACAGAGCAAGGAGACAAGAGGAAGTGAAGGAAAGGAAGTGAGAGCAGAGACAATGGTGGAGGAGCAAGCAAGGAGGAAGAAGGAAAGCAAAGCACGGCAGCTAAAGAGAGCCCAGAGGTGAGGAAAACCAGCTGGGGGAGAAGGGACTTGAAGAAGGACATTGGGAAGTCACAAGAGGCAAAGGAATCAGACCCAGATAAGGACTAGGGAGAGTCAAAGGAAGAGTTTGCGAGGCAGAGGAAGGAGAAGGCAACAGCACAAGTGCATAGGGTGGGGCAAAAGACATCCCTCCTGCCTAGCTATGGGTGGTCCTTGGGCAGGGCGATCAGGCGGTTGTGTACTCCTTCCCCAGAAGCATGTCCTGTGAACTGGGACAGGACTAAGGACTAATCAGAAGAGTCTCTAGGCAAACCTGGGACACTATAGCTGGGTTCAAAAGATGCTGATGACCGCTAACCCTACTCTGGGATGAAGAATCTCCCTCTGAAGGACTCTAGTGAGGGAACTAGGGGAGTTTCTCGGAACTGAGGGACAGTGGGTGAACTGAAGAAGTATTCACCACCACCACCACCACCACTGATTTATGGAGGGCAAATGAGGCTATTGATCAAAATCCAATTTCAAAAATACTAAACAGGACCAGGCAGGCAGAATTGAAGCAGGCTCTTGCCTGGTCAGGGGTGGAATTTGGTGGTTCAGGAATGAAGCCAGAGCACAACATAGAGGATTATGGGTAAAACCTGCAAGAAACTCTTGGTTTTTTTTTGCTGTTATGGAGCCCAATACTAGCTATATGACAGGGCACAATTTTTACCGATCAGATCAGTAATATACTGGATGTGCATGAACCCTAATGGGGAAAGTGGGTCTATTCTGCTTTGGGTGTATTCCTGGCTAGGTACCAATTTCTGTTTCAGTTTGGTTTGCATGATATTACACATGAATGTTGCAAGCAAATACACAACTAGCCCAATTGTCACACAGCCCACCCTTTCAGCAGTATCACTTTTGCTGAGGCGTCACTGCTGAAAGGGTGGCCTGTGTGACAATTGGGCTCTCCTGGCACCACCCTTTCAGTAGCCCTGCTTCTGCCAAGATGCTGGCAGGGAGAGACGGAAAGAGGCTTCAGAAGGCGAGGAATAGTACTAGGGAAGGGGCAGACCAAGAGGAGTGAGAAAGGGAGACGATACTGAGGCGCTGGGAGAGCCCAAATATCATGTGGGCTGCCCTTTCAGCCATGCCACTTCTGCCCAGGCGTCACTTTGCAGTGCACCTCTCAGCTGCTGAGCTGTGAAGTGACGCTTTGGCAAAAGTGGCACTGCTGAAAGGGCAGCCCACGTGATCATTGGGCTCTCCCATATCTTGAAAATTGTCTCTTCTGTCATTTGCAGCTAGTGAGTTCCTAGGTGAGAACAAAAGTGCTTATTTCTGTTCACACCCTGCTTAATGACTCCACTTCTTGCTTAATGACATCACTTCCGGCCCTCAGCAGGCACCATGAAAGCTTTTTGGTCCACTGTATGGAATGAGTTTGACAACCCTACTTTAGCAGTTCCAAAATATTTATGAGATCTCTCCCTTAAATAATCTGAAACAAAGTTGAAGAGTTCAGTGCTGCTTTCTGTATGGTAGGATTAAATGTTTTAAGAAATGTTGGCATATGGTTGAACTGTAGGCTGGTGTCAATGCAAGAAGCTACATTGCCCTGCTAACTGTACAAAGAGGCACCTTTTTAAAATGTTGGATCTCTTACATTGTATTATTTATTTATTTCCATGATTTCTTTCCCACCAGAGCAACTATCCCTATTCACCTCAGCGCAATGTCGCTTCCAGTGGCTGTTTGCTGGTGTTTCTTCTGCTTCTTTTTAGATTGTAAGCCATTTTGGAACAGGAGACCATTCATTTATTTATGCTCTGTAAACTGCTTTGTGAGCTTCTTTTTTGTTGAAAAGCGGTATATAAATATTTGTAATAATAAGGATAAGTGTAACCTTTGCCCTGTCAGGAGCAAAGGAGGTTTCCCTCTGCCCCCCACACACCCCGCGTAGTACAAGATGTTGCATGGCTCTTGCCATGCAACTCATTCACTTGCGCTGCAGCAGCAAAGGAGGCAAATAGGATTGAGCTGATAGGAAGAAATGAAATTTCTGATTGGAAGAAAAGAGATTCATTCCAAATTGAATTTCATGGTGAAATAACCATTTATTTTCTCAATATCCATGTCATTCTTTTCCGTTTCATTAATAATCCAGGGTATTCAGACTTCTCCAAAGTGTCGGTATCATTCACATTTTTGTACGACATTTTTGATGGCACAAATTAAATAACCAAAGTTGCTAGTAGAGGAAGTTTTTAAAAAATCCAGTAATACGTCACATAATGCTGCTTCCTTTAGCGTGATTTCATTACAGTTCTCTTTGTCCTGGCATGACTGACAACTATCCTAGCCAATGGGAGCAGTGCATTCATTACCAGTTTCTTCCCTCGTCATCACCAGTGACGTTGCACTCCTGTAGCACTGTTTCATGCAGTGTCTGAGTTTCTGAAATGGATCCCCATGTTATGAGAGGCATTACTGTATTTGTTATACTTTTTCTTTGGAAAGAGAGTTGCTCCCAGTGGTCTTCCAACTGGACTCTGACACGAGACTTCAACAGTGCCTAGAGCCCCAGGTACTGCCTGACCATTCACTTGGAAATAGCTAAATGTTTTGAATTCCATTTTAAAAAACATTAATCTTAATAAACTCTTTACTTTATTGTAAGTAGATGATGAAGGCTAAAATTATCCCATTAGTTCCTGAATTTGTTGGGTTGTTGTTGTTGTTGTTGCAAAAGAAAATTCTGGTGATCATGCTTGTCATGAACTCTCTTTTTGAAAGGGTTTATATTTGTTAGGTCAGTGCAAATAACTAGCCTCACATCCTTGCCACATAGTGGGTTACAAAGAGGCTACCAAGCCATTGTCGTAATTTGAGCAAGCATGTCTTGTAATGTAGCCTCCAAAGAGGCTTTTTGCTCTTAAGACTTCCTACATTAAGAAACAAATTTGCTAAGTACTATAGTGTGTTCACATTGAAATTGGACATTGACGTAATTCTGTACTTTTATGCTCATTATATAGTGGAGATTTCTGGAGCTGGTACAGGGACGTTTTGTGTTCATTTGAAATTTTCTTGTTGTTAAACTCTTATTGTGTTAGAAGTCTGTTCTCAGTTCACACAGTCATTGCCAAACATTGAATTGTAATCATGTGATTTTAATGACAAAAAAATCAGTTTGAATCAAAATTTGAGACATTGTCTGTTCAGTTGCTTTCTTGTCTGCTGTCTGGAAGTCAAACCTTGTTTTTCCCTGTAATGGCCCTGTTTGGACAATAGTGAAACTGTGGGTCAGTTCAGTAGTGAAAGGTAATCATGGTGATGATCTCCCCTGAGTACTGTACAACATTTATATCTTCAGACAAACATTATAAGTGTGTGCAGGGAGGGGTTTAGCATATGATGGCATCATAGGTGGGGCTTCAGTCTGCACATCTATGGATGCTATACAGAGTACACAGTTTCACTAATGTTTGAACAGGGCTCTTGTTACCTTCAGTATGGAATGAATTTTCAACCCAGGAATATTTTTGCATAATGCTAAATTGGAGCAACAAACTCCTTTTGAGCAAAACTAGGATAGTAAACTATTGTCTCTTACAAGCACCACTACTACACAACCATTTACTCCAGAGTAGTCTAATCGAAGTCAGGGCGCAATCCGATCCTACTTACACCACCGTTGTAACCAGTGGCGTAGCGAAAACAGGAGGCCCCAGAACGGAAAGGGGATTCAAATCCCCTTTGAATTCCTCTTTTGGAGGGGATTTGAATCCCCTTTCCGTTCTGGGGCCTCCCGTTTTCGCTGCGCCGCTGGTTACAACGGTGGCGTTAAGTAGGTTTGGATTGCGCCCTCAGTGTTCTGAAGTAAGTAGATTGTGATAGACTCAATGTGGACTGTCTGTAATGTGTACATTTAGAAATCACAAGTATGTAAGAATCTTAACAGCCTCGGTTAGACAGAAATGCAAGCTATAGAAAAATAATTATATGTACTAGCTACAGTCCAGCATATACAGGCAAAATGCACTCATTCTCATTCTATCTGCTGTGCAGTTGTCTGCATAGACTTCAGAGGCAGTGATAAGAGTGCATCTGTGTGTAGGATTGAGCCTACATGTGTTCGGTGCATATATTGGAAGATGCATTCCTTAGCTGCTGGGTTTTAATCCTGCGCTGTTCTCTCTGTCTCCTAGGAGCTGTGCCGTCAGCGTATGGCAGTAAAATCATCAGATCACCCAGAGCCTCTGCACACTTCTCGTATTAACAGCATATCTTCACAGTTCAGTGATGGACCCATTCCAAGTCCTTCTGCTCGAAGCAGCACGTCATCTTGGTGTGAAGAACCAGCCCAGTCCAATATGGACATCTCCACTGGTCACATGATATTGGTAAGACAAGATTTCTTTATTACATGTTGAAACAGTGTTGAATTAATTTCTTTAGTGGTGCCTCATATGACTTGTAGACAGTACAGTAGTTGCATAAAACAAGCAGAGCAGACCACTTTTTCTAGAAATGGACACTTCAAAGACCTAAATAATGTTTCACCTATCACTAACATTACAATGTTAAAATAATTGCAGTTAATGTTCTTTACATTTTAGTCTTGATTTTTGTTGGGTGTTTGTGTGCTAAAATAACAAGTTTACTAATTCCTGTTCAGATCCATTTTTGTGATGCATATAATGGGAGCTGAGAATGTATAATGAATTGGTGACCATTTAAAACTTGTTTTTACTGGAATAGATAGGAATTGATAAACAAGTCTATGTAAGGTTTGAGGCCCACTCTTTTTTTTTTTTTACTTTTTAAAAACTGCATCTAAAACTGACACCCCCATTCAAATCATTGATGTGGGAGGCTAGTCCCATTGATTCCAATGAAACTTGCTTACAAGTAAGAACATTTAAACTTGCAAGCCTATGACTTGATTTATTCACAAAGAAGAACCACATCCTTTGAACTGAAAGTCCTTTCTTCTGGTCCTGGGTATACGTGGGGGCTGACTATAGTTCCTCAGTGGCTAATGGAAGTTCCTCTAAGCATGTTCAGAAACAGGGCTGGAAAAATAACTTTCTCTAGATGGTAAAATAAAAAAAAAAATTGAAGAGGCACCTTCAGAGCTTTCGGTACCAGCCCCACCCAGGGATGTGAAACAAATGTTAATGTTCTTAGGCAGCCGAATCAAAAGAGGTACCTGGCAAAAAAGGATTCCAAGCTTGAATTCTGTTGACAGTCTAAACAACTCTGTTAGTGTGCTGAATGCTAGAAAAATGGCAGTGCTTTGTGATGCTTTGAAATAGGTGGAAAACTGCTGCTTGTTCATGGGATTTTTGTGCTCTTTTTACATTTACAACACAATCCTATATGTTTACTCAGAAGTAAGTTTCACTATGTTCAGTAGCGGTGCATAGGACTGCAGCCTTATTCTTTCATAACTTTTGGAATATGTAACTAAACTTTGTATCAAACTGCTAGAAAAGACTCTAGGTCAGCAGCTTGGTCTATAGACATTCTTTTGAAGAATCTCTCTTGCCTCTTCCTTATAATATCTCAGCTGCTTCTAAAAATATTTCTGTCTATATCCTCTGCCACCAGTAACACCCCTGTTGGCAAAAAATTACTTAAAACAACAAAAAAACAACCATCTGTTAGAATTGAACACATTCCTAATTTCCAATGTAGTGTAAGCCAAGTCACTTTCCAAACTTTTGCTCGATTATTTGGTTGTAAGGGTAACTTAAAACAGGGCTAAACTAAACACAGGATAGATTCAGTATTCAGGAATGTGTTCAGGGACAGCCTTACTGTTTTAAACATCTGTCCCTACAGTTTGGTATACCTTAAACTCTAATATTAAAATGCATCTAGAAATACAGAGTAGTTTATGGCACAAAAAAAACACCATTTGTGACCTACAATACTACTGATGCTTTCTCAGTACTAAAATATTGTTTCTTTATTTTCTTACCATAACTGGGAGAAGTAGCTAGATCAAGGGTTCTCAACCAGTGGTACTAGTACCACCAGTGGTACTTCGGTCGACTGCTGGTGGTACTCGGACCGCCAGACCACTGGAACCCTACTCCGACGCGATGCTTTCAGTGGCGTGTTTTCACTCCCAAGAAAGCTCCTGCCTTTAACCAGTCCTCTCGGGAACACTTAGAAGGAACCTCCCATCCACCCAGAGAATCCTACCTGTGTTTTCTGGCCTCCAAAAACCCGGAAGTAATTGGTGATTATATCCTCGACAGTCACTTTCGGTGGTAGACAGCAGGAAAGTGGGGCCGGAGGTGGTACTCGGCCGGGAAGGGGTTGAAGAACACCTGAGCTAGATCATAAATACTTGGATAACAAGAGGATATTCTTGAAATTATTATTATTATTATTAACAGTATTTATATACCGCTTTTCAACAAAAAGTTCCCAAAGCGGTTTACAGACAAAATCAAATGATTAAATGACTCCCTGTCCCAAAAGGGCTCACAAGCTAAAAAAGATGCAGAACACCACCAGCAAACAGCCACCGGAAAAGAGACTGTGCTGGGGTGAAAGGGGGGCAGTTACTCTCCCCCTGCTAAATATAAGAGGAGCACCAATTGAAAAAGTGCCTCTTGCCCAGTTAGCAGGGGTTAACTACTAACTGGGCAAGTTATACTTGAGATAAAATATAATAGCGATAATGGCAGGACACATGCTAAAAGTATTTGCAGTACTAACATTAGCAGTGCAATCCTGTGCAAACTAAGGCCGGTGGAGCAAGTGCTCCACTGGCCTAGGCTGTCACGAAAGTGCCGTAAAGTAAGAGAGTACATGGCACTGGTACTACTTACTACGATGTTGGCTGCCGACCTGGCTGCTGGACACAGGTTAGTCCTGTGCCGGGATTTTCCACCGATATCCTAACCCCCTTCCCGGGTCTGGCCAACCTTACACGGCCTCCCCGGATGTGCGCCAGCAAAATAGCTGGCGCGCATCCGAGGAGGCCCATTGGGGCCGCCAGGGTTTACACCCGGGGAAAGGGGCAAATGTCCCTGTCCCCTGAGGTGAGGCCCGACTCCGCCAGCGCGGGCCGCATCCTGCATGGGATGCAGCAGCTGGCCATTTAGGCCAGTTTGTGCATCTTATGCAGAATTGGACTGTAGATCTTCAATCTAACAAAACAAACAAACTGGAACTGGAACCAGCAGCACAATCCTAAACAGATTTACTCAGAAGTAAGTCTCTGAGTTCACTTACTTTCTAGTAAGTGCATAGGATAACAACCTAAATTACATACAGGTAAACCTGTATGTTTAGGATAACAACCTAAATTACATACATATGTTTATACAGGTTTCTGATGTTTAAGGTAGATTAGGAATATAGTAATGGAGCGGGTGGCGCAGCAGGCCAGCGGGTGGCGCAGCGGGTTAAACCGCTGAACCACTGTCGATCGAAAGGGTCAATATTAGAAGCCAATAACACTTTTTAAGGAGTTCAGAACTTAGAAGAGTTTTATTTAGTTTGAATGCCAGAAAAAAGTTAGATATAATGTTGAAGCAATTATGTTTTGTCCAATGGTAGTGTTCCCAGCATTCTTGCAAAAGACCTGTAAGGGAGTCTCTCTTTTTTTGTATGGAGACTCACGGCCCAATCCTAACAAAGACTTGTGCTGGTGGAACACACATTCCGCTGGTGCAGGCTGCCGCAAAGTAGCCGTAAAGTGCTTTGTGGCAGTACAAGCTGCCAGCGCGAAGGCTGAAGCCTTCCTGCACACGCTGGCAGACATCAGGAGGCCTGCTGGAGCAGGTAAGCCCAGCACAGGGGGTGGAACAGGGCAGGGGAGGGGTGGAACAGGGAGGAGATGGGGTGGGGAATGAGTGGATCAGGCCTGGGAGAGGGTGGGGGCGGTGCACGGGCTTACCTTGGGGCAAGGGGACAACAATTGTCCGACAATTGTTCAATTCAAATTATTTATTCAAGTATTTTAGGTACAAAATGCAAAAATAATTTTTGTTCTTAAGAACATTTAAGCTTTGACAGCTGCAATGGAAAATTTGACTTTGTCTTGAAAACATGACCCACTGTAGACTTAGAAGAAAGAACCTGTACAATGTAAATGTGTATAAACATACAGTGTGTGTTAATTAAAATCTCTTTACTGCTTAAAGTCCTACACGCACAAAAAAATCTTGGCAAACCTTGGCATGTTCGTAAGTAAGGATACTTGCCTCCTGGATTCAGTCCCACAAAACACTGAAGTGATATGTCATCTGTTTTATTTCTCTTACTATCAGGAGTGTTGCAGGTTGCTTTTACAGGCTGTGCATAATACTTGCTTCTGGGATTTACTTATGAGTAAATGTGTTTAAGATTGCAAGAAGTAGTGTCAAGCATTGGCGTCACTACAGGGGGGCGGAGCTGTAAGTTCTTCCGTGATCAGAGACTCCGTTACACGGAAGAACAAAGCGCCCCGCCCCCGCGCCTTCAGACCCAGTCAAAGCGGTGAATGCACGTTGTTTTCACCGCTTTGACTGGGTCTGAAGGCGCGGGGGCGGGGCGCTTCGTTCTTCCGTGTAACGGAGTCTCCGATCACGGAAGAACTTACAGCTCCGCCCCCCTGTAGTGACGCTAGAGGTGTCAAGTTTTTCATTTTTAATTAGGGCTCCTCACAAACAGTTTGTATATCTTTAGTCCTGTTCACACTTTCACTCATTAACTGACAGCGCAATCCTGTGTAACTCTTGCACCGGTGTAACAGTAGATCCACCAGTGTAAGTGCACTTATGCCAGTGTAACTTGCCGTACGCCGACGGACGCAAGACTAACACTGGCGTAACCCTTCTCGGACACCGCACATGTGCAGTTCAGATGCAAGACAGACGTCAGTGCAACTCCACCAGTGCGGTGGACATTCCAGGGGCATTCGGACACCCCCTGCGCCGGCAGAGTTGCGCTGGCATCCGTCCTGCATCCAAACTGCATATGAGCGGTGTCCGAGGGAGGTTACGCTGGTGTCCATCCTGTGTCCGTCGGCGTACGGCAAGTTACACTGGCATAAGTGTACTTACACCGGTGGATCTACTGTTACACTGGTGCAAGAGTTACACAGGATTGCGCTGTGAATGTGTTTGGAGTAGGGAATGGGATTTATAATGGGGACACCCTTTGACCTAGCTGCACTCAATCAACTATCTGCACAGGCCCATCATGCACTTGCAAAAAGCAGAGTTCCCCAGCATGTGAACAAATCATCATGCTTACAAACTGCTCAGACAGGTGACTGTATGTAGGTTGGGGGGAAGGGCCGACTACTGTGATCCTGTGTTTTCCATCCTCTATCCATTCAGCCTAACAAGGCTGACGTTGTGAACAGGACTGTTTTCTCCTCTATTCAGTTGCTTGTGGTCATGTTGCACTTTTTATATTATGTACAGGGAAAAACTGCAGCTAGTCATGGTGATGTATTGAAAAAATCCAGCAGCAGGGTTATACCTGTACAAAGGAAAGAGAGAGCGAGAATAAGAATGTGTTGGAAGAGAGCAAAACAGAAAGTTAGAACTAGAGAGGTGTTGCCCAAGGGACATTATCCAGGGTACAATATACTGTACTGTATAACTCAGCAGACTGCGCTGAAGGGAAGGGCAAGGAAAGAACACTTCTCTCCTTCTGCCCCTTGCTGTGAAGCATCATTACCCTGTCAGTCAGATGCTTTGAATGAAAGACAGAGCACAAAAAAATTTAACCAAACACCTCAAAGTAGAGCCAATACCCTAGAACAGGGGTTCTCAACCTTTGGAGGCCCGGGTACCCCCTATCATGGTCCAATTTTCTGAACTGCCCCCTGCTAATTAACTGCTAATTAATTGGATTAATCAATTAGGTAATTAATCATTAAATAAAAAGTACTAAACAATTTTAAATATGAAAAATGTCTTAACTCTGTGTGTGTGTGTGTGTGTGTGTGTGTGTGTGTGTGTGTGTGTGTGTGTGTGTGTGTGAGAGAGAGAGAGAGAGACACACACACACACACATGCAAGGATCTCTTTTTTTCTCCAAGTCACACTTCCCAATATCAGCTCCTCCCACCCCACCAAAGTACATTTTCCAAAGTACAAAAATAAGTCCAAAACCAAAATTAGAGAGACAGAAGGGCTCCGAAAATAATTACAATTTAAAATCCATGTTAATTAACAATTAGCTGCTGATGGGGCAGATAAGGGGCAGGGCTTGACGTACCCCCAGCAAGAGGTCAGCGTACCCCTAGGGGTACCCGTAGCACAGGTTGAGAACCCCTGCCCTAGAACTCTGGCTGCAATGACTTTTGTCTGTAGACTGCTCTGAGGCCAGACATCGCTCCACAAGAATTGGTGCAGGGACCTCCTAGTCACTGATTTGTATCCACAATGAACTGAAAATTCTGCCTCTGGAAGATCTATGCCAAATAGAAGCGGTGTGAGGATTTTGTTTGTTAAGCTGACAGAGAGAACATTCTGCTTTATTGGGTCCAAGCAGTACAGAACAGAATTTTCTGAATGTTAAACTGACAAGATTTAACGTGTATTCAGTTTAAAGCATACCTTTAAATGCACTGAAATAAGTGAAGCGTCTGAATAACCAAAGTATCTTTTTTTCCCCTACATACCTGTATTAGGTTGTAAATTTTAAAACCATGGAATGCTACTGCAAGTATTATACACATTTAATTCTGATCTTATTGTCACCTAAATTTGTAGAAAGAAAGAAATGCACAAAAGGAGTTTGATAAAAGAAGGTAGCCTGGGTGACTAAACTCCCTTTCTGTACCATATTCTCCTTATTAACTCAGTAATTAATTATACATAGCTAAGGAAAGCTATGGAAATTGCATTTTGAGATGTATGATATCTGACTTCGTTTCAGACTTCCATGCAATTTACTATTAATGAAGCAGGGATGGAAGCCTCAAATCTATAATTATTACTTACCATTTGAATGACAAGCAAAAATTGTTATCAGCATAGTTTCAAATGAAAGAGGATTAATGGCTAATGTTGAAATTGTTAAATCTTTCTTATTAAAATAATTTTGATGAAAGCGTTTTGCCTGAAAGAGGTTTCTAGAGCATTGTTTGCCAGTAGAGCAGCCATCTCCCGCATGTGGCGTGCATTTTTCTAAATTTGACAGCAGGGTGCAAATATTTTTCAAATGAATGAATATTTTATGGCGGCTGAAGCTGCTCATGTGTGTGTTGTTGCAGAGCTCCTTGCTGTGTGTACATATATTAGTATGTGTAGCAGGAGAGTAGCAAAACATCCAGAATAAAGATGTAGTGGTGTAGCAGGAGAGTAGCAAAACATCCAGAATAAAGATGTAGTGGTAGGAAAGACCCAGCCAGCATTTAGAATTTCAGTCTTGTATTGGGAAATTTCAGCAAAGCATCGTTTTAGCATTCTTGCAATATGGAGAATGATTTACTCTACATTTATAGGGCCTAAAAGAACAGACAACAAGCAATATTGCTTCTAGCTTTGTAGTAAAATATCTGGATAATTTGCAGTATACCCTAATCAGGCATTTTAATGCTGTGCTATGTTAGGTTTGATACAGTGTTCAGGCTGTATTAGAGAAAAAGAAAAAGAAAATTAAGGTTATTAAAGGACATGCAAGTCTGCAAACGGTGCTCAGTACCTTTTAAAGATTCTGATGTAAGTTCAGGGTTACTAACAGCACAATCCTATTGATCTTTTAGGCCGGTGCAGTGGTTCTACACTGGTCTAGAGTGTCGCAAACGTGTAGTAAAAGCATGTTTGTGGCACCCAGTGAGTAGGCAGCGCTGGTGGGAAGGCCTGCGCCGTCCTGCTGATGCCGTTCCAGGAGCTCCACACGAAAAGTTCTGCTCCAGGTGGCGTGAGGGCTCGGGGTGGGTGGGGGAAGAGGGTGTAACAGGACAAGGGAAAGGCGGAGAGGGAGAAGGATTGGGCCTGGGAGGGGGTAGAATTGGGGTCCTCGTTGGATGCCATATCTCTCCGAGGCCCTTTCTTCCAACATGAGGCCTCTCTGTTCTCCACCAGCTAAAGAACTGGCAGAGAACCAAGTAGCCCCATTGCGGCAGCTTACCTGCAGTAAGGGGACAAACATCCTCTTACCACAAGTAGACCTCCAGCTGCCTCCTTCCCTGGATAGGATTCAGCGTGGACCACATGGCCCACGTTGCATGGCCCACACGAGGGAGGATAGGATTAGGCTGCTCATCAGATTTTTGTCATGCGTTTGTGGCTTACCTTTTGTCTATCATGGAACCAGGTGTGTGCGTGTGTGTGTATGTATGTGTATACAACACATGCACCTAACTACATGTGGAGTTTCAGCATGAATAAATGGAATTTATAAATAAATACTTGTTCAATTTCAGATATCTTAAATATATGCAAATATGAAGGGAAAATTTAATACAGGTTATGATTCGCATACAAGACTGTATCTCTGACATTTTTCATTGATATATATATATATAGTGTGTGTGTGTATATATATATATATATATATATATATACACACACACACATATACAGTGTGTGTGTGTGTATATATATACAGTATATATACACACACATACATACATACACACACACTCTGTGTGTGTGTGTGTGTGTGTGTGTGTGTGTGTGTATTAACTTGTTTGTGCTTTTTTGTTACATTTGTATCCTGCCCTTTTTCCAGGGACTAATTTTTATTAGGATCTGAGCCAGTTTCCTTCCAGATACTTGACAGCTGTAGACATGCTTTGTTTCATGGATGGAATTCTATTCAGCATCTTCAACCATTTTCTGGACCCAAAATTAATATCCCTTTATTAATCATATTCGATTTTAAAATCCTGGCCTTCTTCCAATTAGCTGAGGAAGCACATAGGGGATTATTTCATTTTTATACTCTTAATTATTTATTTTATTTACAATATTTCTATCCCGCCTTTCTCCCCAAAGGGACCCAAGGCGGCTTACACAAAAATAAAATGCAAAAATACAAATAGATAATTACTTTTTAAACAGCAAAAAAAATTAATAAACACATCTAAAAATTGATTAAAAAATTACATTTAAAACAAGATCATAAAAACAGCAGCACCCCACCCGTACCAGCAAGATGTTAAAAAGGCAAAGGCTCAGAAGGCTTCTTTGAACAAGGAGGGAGCAGTTCATAAGTCAAAGGGGAGGGAATTCCATAAGGTTGGTGCCACTACTGAGAAGGCCCTATTTCTGGCCGCCGCCCCTCGCACCTCCCTGGGCGACGGCACCCGCAAAAGGGCCTTCTCTGATGATCTAAGGAGACGGGCCGGACTATATAGAAGTAGGCGGTCTCTCAAATATCCTGGCCCCAAGCCGTATAGGGCTTTAAAGGTCAAAACCAGCACTTTGAATTGGGCCCGGAAACGAATCGGCAGCCAGTGCAGCTGTCGGAGGAGCGGCCCGACAGAGTCGAACCGCCTACCTCCAGTGACCACACGGGCCGCCGCATTCTGCACTAATTGCAGTTTCCGAACCGTCTTCAAGGGCAGCCCCACGTAGAGCGCGTTACAATCTAGTCGCGACGTCCCCGTGGCATGGATCACCTTGGTCAGGTCTGCACGATCCAGGTACGGTCGCAGCTGGCGCACCAGCCGAAACTGGGCAAAGGCCCCCCTGGCCACAGCCGCCACCTGGGAATCCAGGAGCAGCAGCGGATCCAGGCGGACCCCCAAGCTGCGGACCTGCTCCTTCAGAGGGAGTGCAACCCCATTCAGAGCAGGACGATACTCTAGTACCTGCATTGTGGATTTCCGGACCAGGAGAACCTCTGTCTTGTCCGGGTTTAGTTTCAGCTTGTTAGCTCTCATCCAGGTCCCAACCGCCTCCAGGCAGTGCTCCAGAACCTCAACAGCCACCCTGGAATCAGGTGGAAAGGAGAGATAGAGCTGGGTGTCATCAGCATATTGACAGCACCCCACTCCAAATCCCCGGATGACCTCTCCCAGCGGTTTCATGTAGATGTTAAATAGCATGGGGGACAGGATGGTACCCTGTGGCACCCCACACCTCAAGGGCCAGGGTGCCGAACAGGCATCCCCCAGCACCACCATCTGGGACCTATCTGCCAAGTAGGAGCGGAACCACCGCAAAACGGTGCCCCCAACCCCCAGCTCGGCCAGTCGGCCCAGAAGGACACCATGGTCGATGGTGTTGAAAGCTGCTTAGAGGTCCAGCAGAACCAACAGGGACACGCTCCCCCTGTCCAGTCCTCGGCGTAGATCATCCACCAAGCGACCAAGGCCGTTTCAGTCCCAAAGCCCGGCCTGAAACCGGATTGAAAGGGATCTAGATAATCCGCTTCATCCAGGACCCTCTGGAGTTGAGATGCCACCACCCGCTCAATTACCTTGCCCAAAACGGGAGGTGTGAAACTGGCCGGTAGTTGTCCACTATTGTGGAGTCAAGGGAGGGCTTCTTCAGAAGGGGTCGAACCACTGCCCGCCTCAAAGCGAGCGGCAGCACCCCCTCCATCAAAGAAGAGTTAACCACCCTCCCCGTCCACTCGGCCAGCCCCTCCCGGGCCGATCTAATTAGCCAGGCAGGGCAAGGGTCGAGCAGGCAGGCAGCTGGCCTCACACTCCAAAGGAGCCTGTCCACATCCTCAGGCTGTACAAGCTGAAAAGAATCCCACAACACTGGACCAGCAGATGCCAAGGGGACATCCTCAGATATTGTCAATGAGGCATCCAAGTCATAGCGAATCCGATCGATTTTATCTGTGAAATGTTTAGCAAACATGTCACAGCGGGCCACCGTGTGTTCCTCCTGATCTGTTGGAGGGGCCTGATGGAGTAGGCCTCGCACCATACGGTACAGCTCCGCTGGACGATTGCCTGCAGACGCAATGGTAGCAGAGAAGAAATTTCTCTTCGCTGCTATCACCGCCACGAGAACCCTCTAAGATAGTTGTTGCAGATAAATAACAACTTGCCCAAGGCCATCCAGTGAGTTTCATGGGTGAGTGGATTTGCACCTATGGGTTGGTCCTATCTAAACCTAACACACTAACTGCTAAGTTTGTTTCATCTGTGGCATCTGGTAATTTTAAAACAATGGCACAATGTGTAATATCAGAGAAAAGTTTGTGTGTGTGTGAGAGAGAGAGAGAGAGAGAGAGAGAGAGTGATGTTGTTTTTAATAGGGAGACCAAAATCTCTTCTTGGAAAAACAGTGTTGTGTGCTGTGCCATCCTCTAGTCACATGACCTTTTGAACTCCTGGCAGATGTGGCTTTTCATTCGCCAGTGTTGACTTTCAGCTGCATCTTTTCAAGCAGTTGGAATCAAATGCCAAACCCTGATCTCATATTGCTGGCATTCACAAGATGAATCTGCTCAGCCCATGGACTGTGGTTGAAAATTGGCATGGGCTGCAAAAAACCGCAGCTGCTCTTAGATCAGAGGGTCATGTGAATATGCCCAGCATCTCTCATAGCTATTAACAATTAACTATTAACGTGTTCATTTTGGGGGGGGGGGGAAGAAAAATTCTTTTCTGACAGAATATGCCGAGCGATGTGCAATATTAATGTTCATTTGTCAAAATGTATAGTTCTGTACTCTCTTTTAAACGCTTGTGGGTTCCCATTCTAGACAAATCCAAAGGTGCTGAAAAATTCTAGTCCAATGAGAAGGGAATTGGGTCTGGGATTACACCAAGAACATTTTATTAACCCTTCACCGAAATGCATGTTGATTCAGAGCTTCATGTATTGACAACTGAGGCCCAGTTCACACTTAGTAACATAACCATCTCTTTCCCATGACATTTTCCCTGCAGCCATAGTAATGTTATGGCCCAATCGTATCCTCACCCCCCCACACACACCCCACCGATGCAGCTGCGTTGAAAATGGGCATGCTGTATCCAGTGGGGGGATGTGGATCAGGAGGCTTCGGAAGGGAAAGGGAAATCATTTCCCCTTACCCCTATAAGCCATCACACTCCACAGTGGGTCTCCTCAGACCTGCACCAGTTCTGTAGCTGGCACAAGTCCAAAGAGAAGAAAGGGGCAGGGAACCTGCAAGATGAAGCCATGGAGGTGGTACGTGATTCTGACGGGGTTGGGAACCCCTGATAGTCTTAAGCTGCAATCCTGTACACATTTACCTGGAAGTAAGTCCCATTCAACTCAGTGGGGTTTACCTCTAAGAAAACACACCTGATTGCACTGTTAGTCTTCAAGTATGTACCTTCAACAATGTACCTTCAACAGGTATCTTGTTGTCTCGTGTGCTCCCTGAGGCATCTGGTGGGGCCACTGTGTGACACAGGAAGCTGGACTAGATGGGCTTTTGGCCTGATCCAGCAGGGCTCTTCTTATGTTCTTATGTTCTTATGTGACCTTGCCTCATATTCTTGCATATGTATGAGAGAAAAAATCTGGCTTGTCTGACATAATTCTGGAGTTCAAAGGGGATGTGAGTTACATGACCAAACATTTTGGATTGTAGGTTGTATAAAGGCTCTATTTGGTTGCAAACCGTGTATTTGAATTATTAGAGACCTGCTTGTTTAGGAAACATGGCATTCGAAAAAGAACAATTGATTTATACCAATCTACTTGTTCAGAGCTCAGTCTTTAACTAATGACACTCAGTCCTCCCTAAAGTTGTGCCTGTGGAGCACGTGAGCCACAGGCGCCGGGTGCCGTAAACACGCCATAAAGCATGTTTTTGGCACCTGGAGAGCAAGGGCTGCCGGCACAAAGGCCGGCAGCCTGTGCTCTGCCTCCAAACTGACCCTGAAGCCACCAGAGCAGGTGAGATTTGCACTGATCAGTGCAGGGGGAGGGTGGGCTGGGCGGTGAGGGAGGGCAGCCGTTGGCTAGGCCGGGAAGGGGTGGGGATTTTGGCAGCAAGCTCTACCGATATCCCTAGCAGGGATATCCCCTTCTCCCAAGGAGTTCCCGGGTGCACACCATCACAGGGGGAACTTTGAGAACCGCTGTTTTAAATAAAATTACTCCAGACTTCATCAAAGTTTCTTGAAATTAGGTTCTAGAACCAGGGGTTACCACTAGCTCCCCAACAATCCTGTGGCATTCACTTTTTAAAAATTGCATTGGTGCTCTATATTCCATAAATGAGGAGAAATACCTAAATTTGTTCCAAGTGGTAGTTTTTGTGCTGCTTCATTGTTGAATGAAAAGAGCTGCAAAAGTGAAATGCTTGTGAAAGAATTATTGTAATTTCCCCTTTTGACAATTGTCCCCTCTTTTTGTTCAGGGTTTATTTCAGGCCAAGTAATTGCAGAGATGAAACTTCATTGCATAATTTGTATTATTTGAGGTCCGAGAGATACCAGGCATAATGAATTAGGGATCCTTTTTGTGCAAATCTCAGACATGTTCTTGGTGGATTGTGCACAGCAACAATAGCTATTAATCTGTAAATCAGGATTATAATTTGCATACCTACTTAACAGTATTAATGTTAGTCTTAACTGCTTCTATAACTAGCATTTTGAGTATTTAATTCTGCACTTCTCCCCCCTCTTTAAAAAAAACATCTATCTGATGCCATTGCTTTGAACTGCTAACAGTGCTTAGAATAAATGTAATTTTCAGGTGTTTCAAAGAAGCTGGGGAGGAAGATGAAACAAAGCCCTGCCTCAGTCCCCACCAGGTTGCATCCAGCTATCTCATTTGGATTTCACTGAGCACCTTTGGCAGCTGGGAACTGTAAGAAAGGAGATTAGCAAGTGTTTGTCTGACACACACTGATCTCAGCACCTGCTGATTGGATTGAAATAATCCTTTTACACGTTGCAAAACTCTATTATTGGAGCAAAAAGTGCTCCAAAAAAAAACCTACAAAAAGTGAAGCCAGCAATAGCTATTGTATCATGAGTATATTAATTTAGGTAAACAGAACACAGGTTGCCATTTAGTGTAAATATTTCACTATGACATTTAGGCTGGAAGGCAATCTAGATTTCTGTCTTGAGTACAAAAATATGATTTCCCTAGAGAACCAACCCAGCATCTCTGCTTTTAAACAAAAGACTCTTCAGTAATATGGCGGTTCCCACATAGGCTTCTGATTCAATAGCTTTGGCAACAGTCTATAAATAGCTTCAATTAATACATTACGTGTTTTATTTCTTCAGGACAAGCACATTTGAACATTTAGTTATTCTTACTAAACCAAACAATCTAGCCCCAGGAGCCTAGCAATCACCACCACCACCACCACCTCCTCCTCCTCCTCTAAAGTCACCAATAGATAAGGAGAGTTAATATTCTCTTCTTTTTGTGTCTCTTGTGTTCTAAGCTGACTGGTTACGGATGTTGGGTTTTTTGTCTTCCCCAAGCACACAATAGTTTAATAAATATCCACAATCTCTATTACTGTGCCTACAACTCTGATAGCAACTTCCAGAGAGGGAACCATGTTAGTCTCTTGCAGTAAGAGCAACAAACATTCTTACGGCACCTTAAAGATGAGCACATTTATTGTAGCAGAAGCATTCAGGGTACAATAGATTTGTTAGTCCGCTGGCTCTTCGGCTTTGAAATGGGGATGAGCACCACACCCTAGAGTCGGACACGACTGGACTTAATTGTCAGGGGTCACCTTTACCTTTAAGGTGACAAGGCTTTGTTTTAACTACAGAGCTGGTGTAACATGGCTTGTGGTATCCGGCTGCAGTGACCATTACACTCTATTCTACTCTTGTATTGGTTGGCCAAGGAAATTTTGAGAGTGAGCCTTAAATATGATCAAACATAATGCATTGTAGGCAAAATGAAATTGAAGAATGGTATAGCTACTGTTTCTCCAGATAGCGAGGAGGAAATCAGCAGACAGTATCTGTGGTGCTTTTTAGAGAACAGATAATTAAAGCAGTGCGCATAATGTTTTCCTCTGTGACCTCCCTGGAAACACATTTTAATGCCTTTAATGTATTCTGTAAAAGGGTCAGGAAATTTTGCAGGGAAAGCACGAATTCTGGAAAGAAGGAGGGGTTTTTCTGTTTGTATGAAATGCATATATTTATATGTTGAAGGGGAAGTGACACTTTATGACAAAAGTGTTAATTTACTGAATTTGCCTCTGGGAGATGAGTTCATCTGTGACATGCAGAAGATGAGCTAATGGATCTTAATTTTAATTCTATTTAATAGGGTTTTTATTTCCAGCCCAACTCCTGCTCAGAGATGCATCAAGCCCAATAAACATTGCTATTCCCTCTTATCTTAATCTGTTAGAAAACAGAAACATTGCTTGGAAACATGAGATATTGGAAGTCTTAAGTAATGCAACATCTGAGGATAAAGTATGTAATAAGCACATTTGTCTTCATACTGTCCAAAGCATGTAGTACTGTAGCTGCTATTACAGCTTTATATGAATGTAACAACATTGCCACCTAGGGCAATCCATGTCTACAGTGGAGGCAAGATATCTTTTCTTATATGAAGGAGGGAAGGAAGTTCAACAAACCTACTATTACATGAACTACTGGGCTGACTTATCAAAGTCTGTTTTCAGTGGAGGGAAAATATGGAAGTCCACATTTGCAAAATTTGGTGGAGTTTCAGTTCTGCCAACCAGAACCACTAGTTGATGTCAGTAAAGGTCAGTTTAAAGTACTGACTTGGTTCCATGGAAGCTCTGGGGATGATTCAGGTGACTACATAAACATTTTATGTTTATTGCTGATGTTTCAGCCGCACAACTGATTCAAAGGACTCCGATTCAACGTCCGTTCCAGGACGTTCCCTCAACGATCTTCTTCCTGCTCCCGGGCACTGCTTCTCCCTGCCCCGGGCGCAGACTCTGTACCGCCCCCAGCAGCGCTTTCCGGAGTTTGCGCATGCGCAGACCCACGGAATCTCCAGGGACTTCTGGGCATGCGCAAACTCCGGAAAGCACTGCTGGGGGCGGTACAGAGTCCGCCCCCCCGGCGCAGGGAGAAACTGCGCCCGAGAGCAGGAAGAAGATCGTCGAGGGAACGTCCTGGAACAGCCCCTATACAAGATAAGTGCCTGCAAAGCATAAAGGTAAAGGTATTCCCCTGACAATTAAGTCCAGTCGTGTCCGACTCTAGGGTGTGGTGCTCATCCCCATTTCAAAGCCGAAGAGCCAGCGTTGTCCGAAGACGCCTCCGTGGTCATGTGGCCGGCATGACTCTCCTTGCCGCAGCGCATAGCATGCAGCTGGAACACGGAGCGCTGTTTACCTTCCCGCAAGTGGTACCTATTTATCTACTCGCATTGACATGCTTTGGAACTGCTAGGTTGACAGGAGCTGGCCAAGCAACGAGCGCTCACCCCGTCGCGGGAATCGAACTGCCGACCTTTCGATCGACAGCTTATGGTTCAGTGGTTTAACCCACTGTGCCACCCGCTCATGCACGTTAAAAATCCCGTTTTTTACACTTTAAATCGCCGAAAAAAGAAAAAAACACACCAAAAAAACTGTCAAAAATAGGTTTCGAAACCGAAACCTAAAATTTTTGACAGTTTTATTGGGGGGCGTTGGGGGGGCGGCCCCAGATGCGGGGGCACCTGGCGACGCCACTGCACTCCCCTTGACTAGTCCCTGGTATAAATCATCCACCAAGGCTGTTTCCATCCCAAAGCAGGACTGAAACCACATTGAAAGGCTCCAGATTATCAGTTGTCTCATTGCATGTGGTTCCCCAGAAAATCAAGGAGCCCCCTTTTCTCTATAGCAAGGCAGAGTTTGCTCAGGAGCAATAATGTCCACAGCCCTGGCCATTTCCTCATTCCAGAGGTCACCCAAAGTGGCAAGAAATTCTCCCAGAGCCATCAAAAAACCTTCAGACAAAAAACCTCTTCAGGCAGACCATACAGATTGGTCCCCTGCCCTGGGGAGGTAAGGAGCTAGGATCAGCCTAAACCCCACCAGGAAGTGATTTATCCATGACAAAAGAATGATGCTAATCTCCTCCATACCCAGTATGTTAGTATGATAAACTAATTTTGAAGAGTGAAAGTATGTAGCACTTTGGATAATTTGTTATCTGGCAAAATAGTAAATTGTAAGCAATTTTTTTCTAATAAAATATGAACGACAAGAAATATTGGGTGGAATGAAATTTTGTACCTGGAGAAAGTTACCTTCCACTAATAGGTACAGCTATGAAATTCTTTGCATAAAATTCCAGATGTCATAATCACAAAACCAAATTTTGTGTGGAGAATAACTATGCAAATTGGGGAGAAATTATTTGCATACTTTACAGAATTTGCAAAATATGCAGAATTTAGTGTTCAGATTTATTTTTGAAGAGTTGATGAATTGGTGGGACTCATGGTAAAGTGTATAAGTAATGAGTAGGTCTGCTAGTTCAGGGTCACAGTAACTATGTTTTAAAACATGTCATCTCACTTTTCAGACACATACGTATACACTGTCTGAAGTAAACATAATATGGTACTATTAATTATCCTAAAACAAAATAAACAAGGAAGCAGCCACGTGCCATTTACCAGCATAGCACATAGATTGAGCCCTATATTGCAGTGTTTTGACTGTCCAGCATGACTAAAAGCCTAGTGCAATTCATTTTACAGCATTCTTGAAGATATATAGAGTGAAAGCACCAGCTAGATTTACCTTAGCAAGAGATTCTGCAGTTGTGGTGATATAACAGAAGAAGAAGCGGTGTCATGCCTTAACCAGGAAAGATGACATTTCCTTAAGTACACTAGGCATTAAAGTTATAGGCTGATGTCAAAGCCCTGAATATTTCTCAGAACCAAATCCATGAAAGCAAAAGAGAAGTGGTGTACTATGTGCTCTGTGTGCAACATTCACAAAAGATGAACCACTGCAATCTGGATCAGCTAGAGCTTCTGTACAGTTGCCAAGGGAACCCCCATGTAAAGTGAATTTCAACACAGTGATGGGAACAATGGTTCCCTTAAGACCATCTTCTGAATTTTCTATCCCCTTTTCATCCTAAAAAAAGACACATACAGAGTTCCACACTGAGGAGGGTCTTCAACACTCACTAGCTAATTGGAAGTGATGGTTAAGCACATATTGTTTCTTGTGTCTTATCTAAGTGGCAGAGTTTGGTCAAGGCTTTAATGTTTGGTTTGGCTTCATTTCCTATTAATATTATCTAATGCTTCAGGTGTCGTAAAAATAGCACTTCTCTGCCTTGAGCAGGTGTTCTGAGCTACTGTGCAAACTGTGAGATGACGTACTTCAGTACCAAGGACAGCTCCCCTCATAAAATGTGGCTGTGTCTTCACATTGTGACTTGGTACAGCCCTGCATCTTTGGAGAAAATGTAAGCATGCTTCCAGAAAACAGTCTCTTGTGCTATTGTAGTACTAAAAACTGGAAATGTCATCAGAAGTGCATCAAACAAGGAAGTCCTCGTAAGCACTGGGTTTTGGCAGTACATACAGTTGCTCTGCCTCCTGTTCCAATCCTACGTAGTGCCTTTGGACTTGAAGTAACCAACATGGGGATTGAAAATATTCCTGTGTGGTTTGTGGAAGCCAGGCAAGCAGAGTCAGAGCTGACATTTGCAACTCAGTCTCTTTTGGAATATTTTGAAGATTTTATCCCAAGGGCAAAAAACATAGTTCTGGGATCCATTCTCACAGCCCAATCCTGTTGAAAATCCCTCCGCTGATGCAGTCGCGCCAACGGAATGCACACTGCATCTTGTGAGGGAAGCAGTCACTGAAGTCTCAGGGTAAGGGAAGTTTCATTACCCTAGAGAAAGCCTCCACTTCCCCAATGGGTCTCCTCGGCTCTGCGTCAGCCATTTTGCTGGCGCAGAAATGAGGTGAATAAGGGTGAAAGAAGGGGAGAGGGTAGGAGCATAGGATATTGGCATGTGCAAGTGCCGCCCGTAACCCGATAATTCCATCTTCCACCCTCCCCCTCCCAGCCCCCCGTTCCCTCCCTGTCCTGTTACTCTCCCTCACCACCAATTCACCGGCACCTGCAGACAGTGGCCTCTCCGCTGGCCCACGTGCGTGGCCGCCAGCCATTGTGCTGGTGGCCTTGTTGTGCTCACCAGTGAATGTCACTTCCGCCAGCATCCTCTCACTTCCACCAGCAGAACAAGAGGATAGGATTGGGCTGTCACAAACCCTATTCAGACCAATCCAGGGTTCTGTGCAGATGCAGGAGCTTAATAGCCCAATGAAAACCAGATGCAATTTAGTGTTTGAAGATATTGGATAACTTTTGTTTTCACAAAGGATCATGATATAATCTCTGAAAATCTCTCTTAATAAGTGTCTCATCTTTTATGTGTGCCAAGTGTCTTTCATTCTAATGGGATAATCCTTTCTCATCAAAATAATACTGTTCCATGGCACCTTTTAGAATAACCATAAGACATACCTGTCACTGCGGTATTCAAATGCCAGCATTTTTTCCTTCCTCCATTGAAACAAATCTTATAATCCAAAATATTTCAATGACATTAAATGTGTGCTTCTATCACATTTTTTCCACGTTTGCAAATGCTGCTGTTTTTAACTTGAATGTACTTGGCAGTTACGATTTCCATAAACCTGCTCACAAATGTGCATGAATGTTTTATAGAAAATTTAACTACACAACAGAAAGCATTCTCATACCAACAAATGTATGTTTGATTTAGATTTGATAACCACCTTGATTTGTTCACCCTGTAGTTAGAAGGATGAGATCACAATTTCACTTAAGAAGTGGAAAGAAAACAAAACGGTGTTTTTTTCATTTCTGGTAGAGGGGGAATGACAGCAACATAAACTGTAATCCTAGCCATGTTTATTTGAGGCAAGCACCACCAAAATTTATGATCCTCTTATGTTAGGACTGGGCAGTCAACCAAAGCGTAAGGGCATAGGAATTGCCACATAGGGTAAAATACCTGGTCTGCCAACAGTGGCCATTCACAAGTCTTGGGGAACTTCAAGGGGCCATGATGGCAATATCCACCACTTGTCATTAATTTCTAGCATCTGCTAATCAGGGGAAACCATACTACTGCAGGTATCCTCCAGTGGCCATCAGAAGCCTGTTGCATTTAGTCTTGCATAAGGAGATGAATTTGTACTTGTATATGCTGTTTATTAGATTGAATAGTTAGCAGCCCAATCCTATGGACTGTTTACAACAGTGGAACTCATGTTCCGCCATTGTAAATGGTGCACCACTGCTGAGCACGTTGCAGCCACCGGTGCAAACAGCTGGCAGCTCTGTGCACCCGCCACCAACAGACCCGGCCCATGCCGGAGCTGGTAAGGGGCAACGAGGGTGGGCAGTTCAAGGGAGATTAGGGCCAGGGAGGGGTGAGCAGAGGGTGGGCAGGGGTGGATCTTGGCGGCAGCAGAGTGTGCCATGATGCTACCACCTTTTTGCATCCCAACACGGCCCCTTCCTCTCCTTGGATTTATGCCAGCAAAATAGCTGGAGTGGGCCCAAGGAGACCCATACGTGACCAGGCAGCCTACCAGGGGATGCGTAAAAAAGTTTTTTACTTACCTCTTGCAGGCTGTCTGGTTCCCTCCCCCTACCACCATAGCATGCAGCATGTGCTGCATAGGCGTGGCTGCATGCTGTCGACTGGCAAGAGGTAGGACTGGGCCATATGTTTTCTAAAAAAGGAATATTGAGACAGAATGACTATCCTCTTGGGTACCCTGTCAGTGCTTTCTCCAGCTCTTCTGCCCCTTTTGAGGATGTACTAAGGCTGAAATTGTTATACTGTATTTATGAAGGTTTAAAGTAATTCCTTTTGGTTATTAGTCAGTACATGAAAGAACACAATGGAATTGTTATGTAGTTGGAGAATATGGTCTCATTCTCAAATACTGTAACTACGAAGAGTTATTGAGCCTGACATGAGTTATGTGGTTGGAGGTTAGACAAGGGTTGGAATTATGTACAGAGACTTATGGTGCAATATTGTCTGGCTGCACTGGCCATTCCACCGCTCCTGGGTGTCACAAATGTGCCATAAGGCACATTTCTGTCACCTGGAGATTAAGCGGCGCCGGCTCTGAGGCCGGTGCCACTCACTCTCCGTGGGACAGAGGCCACTGCTGGCAGACACAGGTAAGATCTGTGCCTGGGGGTGTGGGGAGGGTGGAACACGAACAGGAGGGGGTGATTGGGTGGTTGGGCCCAGAAGGGGGGAATCCACTGAATCCTATCCCCATCCTGGGCCTGGTCAGCGTTACACGGACCTTCCAGATTTGCGCTGGCCATTTTGCTGGCGCACATCTGAGGAGACCCATTGGGGCGGCTGGGCCATTACTTGGGGCAAAGGAACGAACGTCTGCGCCAGCCCAAAAGGGACGAATGTCTGCACCAGCCCTCCACCTGCGCCAGCCTGATCCTGGCACAGCATGCTTTTGTACACTGCGGTGGTCCTAGACAGGATTGGGCTGCCCAAGATGTACAAGAGAAATTATTAAAACTCCCCTGAGTATATTTATCAGGGAAAAAATCCAATACATATACAGTATTTTTGTATTTGTTGAATATTGGTATTTTCATGCCATCCCCTTTTAATTCTTGAATTGGTGTTGGATGCTGGTTTTTTCATGCTAGTTTTCGTTCAAAGACATATGAACTCTCATCAGTGAAGGCTGACAAGTTATTTTTATCTGTTGCATCTCAGAAAACCAGAACCACCTGTTTTAACATTATAAACCTTTATCATATATATTTTCTACATTGGGTGTAGCACAAGGTATTTAACAACTAGCTTCTGTTTGCCTTTGTGTAAGAAATAGAATTTCTAAGAGGGGGCTGGATCGGCGGTGTTGGTGCATGCAGTATCCTAACCCCCTTCTTGGGCCTGATCCGCTGACACAGGTGCACGCGGGCTTGTACCTGCCAAATGGCAGGCGCAGGTCTGAGTAGACCTGTTGCGGATGCTGCAAAAGACCCCTTACCTCAAGGAGACCTCCCACCTCCTCCTTTCCCCCACAGGATGCAGCATAGTCTGCGTTGGTGCTGCTGCACCAGTTCGGGGAAAATTAGGTCGGATTGGGCTGCCCATGGTGCATCCAAAGGCCAGACGCCAAAGAGCTACTTTAGATGTGCTCAAGGGTTTGGGCATTTTTTTTTACTTTGAACACTCTTCCTGTGGAATTTACTTTGAATAGCAGAACGCATGCACACCAGGAGTGCCACAAGCTGCTTTTGAAACTCCCCTCAGGTTCAGAACTGGTTTGCTGTGTAGGCTTCTGTCTGAGCAACTCAGGTTCCAAAACCTCCTTGGGCCTGGAACATTGATCAAGCAGTTCTTTGAATCCAAGTGAAAGTATTTAGTACGTTTGAGCTCATTCACATGTTGTTTGGAATAGCACAGTGTCAAATATATAAAGAGCATGCATCTGATGAAACCTTCTCATTTCAGTCCTATATGGAAGACCACTTGAAGAACAAGAATCGTCTGGAGAAAGAGTGGGAAGCTCTTTGTGCTTATCAAGCGGAGCCTAATGCAGCCACCATTGCACATAAGGAAGAAAATGTCCAGAAGAACCGCTCACCGGATGTAGTAGCGTGTACGTATGGCTTAAATGAAGTGGGCTACTTTTACCTTTGTCTGAAAAATACTTTGTGATCAAAAAAGGACAGGTTGAGAAAGTGTGTCTTTGAATTTACGAGAAATATTTCTACAGTAGTTAGTATTAACATAGGTTCTTGTCTCACCATATACACCAGACCTCTCATAATGGGCGTTGCTTACAAAATATGTACTTTCCAACATTATGGTCATAGTAAGTGTGGCTTTGTGTAATTTGCATAACACTACACATGCAGTTTCTACAGAGTCAATTATATTTATCATTCAGTAGGAAACACTTATCTTGCAGGGATTCCTTCTTTTAAAAGTGAGTATGTCAAAGGTAAGCCAAATAACAGGCCAAATTAGCATTTTTTGCCATTGAGACACTGGTACAGAAAATGAATCCTGACTAATCATCTGTGATGAATGCTGTCTTTCCCCTATTTTTTGCCTATGTTTGTTTTTGGACACGTGCCCCCGCTGAAGCTCTGTACTGGCTTAGCATCCTAAAAGCTGTTGGGACATATTCCTGCAGCAGTCCTTGTCCTTTCTTTGAAACGCCATTCCTCACAGCCATTCACTCATGTGAATTTGGGTCCTTCTTCATGTCTGGAGTAGCTAACCCTCCTACTGAGATTGGCATACGTCTACCAATTGGGTAGGCAAACCTGTCTGTCTAGGCAAAGGGGTGTGATGGAGTGGCCAGGTGGGTTCCACTCCTCCAGTCAGGTAACTCTATGACATCATCAAACTTAGGTTACTTAAATTCAAGCACAAGGATGCTTGTGTGCGTTACCGCAAGGTCTCCTGTGAAATTTAGTGTTGGTTTGCGGAAGGCACACACGCCCACTTACTTTCCAGTAAGTTGGAGGTGGGACCATGATTCCTGGGACAGTATAAGTAGGTAGTGAAAGGGACTGCAATCCTAGCTAAGTGTGTTCAGAGCACTAATACTGTTTTGTTTGCTCTTTTTAGTCCAACTCAGCCTACAAGCTTCACTGGATTAGTGAAGCATTGGGGGGGTTGTGTGCCTTGCTCTTGAATAGCATCCCTACGCCCTCTACTGGGCATTGCCAGTTATTGTATCCAATTTGGTCAAGCATTTCTTTGTGTCTATCAGCCAAGTTCGAGCATTTGCCATCAGCCTGCTTGTACTTTTTTCTACCCTGCTTTTTTCCATTTTGTTTAATTGTTTTTCTTTTGGATTTTAGCAAACTAGTTACATTTTGACTCCTTGCCTGCCTATTCCATGTTCACAGTAATGCAGTGGATTGAAACATCTGATCAATCATAGGCGCTATTGCAGTTATGATTTTAAATAAGAATCCCTGGGGGTTCTGTGCTGTTCTGGGAGGGTTTTTTTCCCCAGAAAGCCCCCTCTGCCTGGTCCCTTTAGCCTGAGATGGTGGAAGCGGATAGAACTACCACTCCGTCCCCCCATTTCAGATACAGTTCCAATAAAAAGGGAAATGGGGCAGAGATTGGGTGCATGAGCGCTATCCATTAGGCACTTACTCCCCTTGGTCAGGGTCAGCTTGCCTTCTCCCAGTACAGTCCCTGACAGCATCACTGAAATCAGTGGAGACAAGTTAGTCATGACTAAGTTATGTCCCATTAACTTCAACATGTATTAGTCTGAATACCTGTCCCTATTCACCCCAGCACAATATCTTTTCTAGTGGCTGTTTGCTGGTGTTTCTTCTGCATCCTTGTTAGATTGTGAGCCCTTTTGGGACATGGAATCATTGATTTTCTTAGTAAACTGCTTTGTGAACCTTTTTGTTGAAAAGCATTATACAGTATAAATATTCTTAATAATAATGATAATGAAAAAATAGTAATTCATTTTCTTTGGATATAATCCTTTCTCTTTGAAAGATCTGTCTTAACTAATGTCCATGCACGTGTTACAGCTACTCTGTAGAGGTGACAGTGACAAACAAATCTTATTTTGCCACCATTGTGTTAGCAAATGGTGGATCTGTTCTGAGTGGATCTATTCTGAGCTGTCAGGGGCCTTTTACATTCTAACCTACAGGAGGAGGGGGGCCCATTGGTGGGCCATTCTGACTTGTTTGTTAAATGCTTATCCAATAAAATTGTTTGCATCCATCCTGACTTACTATATGAGAGCAGAGTCTGTAGATATGCCTTGGGCTTCTCTTGTTAGTATGGATATGTTTCAGCTTGTTTAGCCTGAGGGCATGGATAGATTGCTTGGAGGTCTGCAGCCAACTATCTGCCCCTCTCAACTCTTGCCCATCCTGGCTGGTAAAAGCAGCCAATTGACTGTGTGGATAGTTTTGGGGGATTAACTACAGAGGTGTCTCTATGCCCCCCCCAGTGACATCACCGCTGGAAGTGATGTCACCACCACTACCGCTAAACACCGCTTAGAGCCACAGGGTGGGCGGGAGGGCCAAAACCATCGCCATCTTGGCCACTGACGCCCCCTCTTTACGCCGCCAAAACGGCACAATTGACACCCCTGCTGGCCACTTTGTCGTCCCCCCGCGTACTGCCCAGGGCCCCCTGCCCCCCTCCAGCCACCGCTTCTGATTGACTATGGATAGCAGAAATTGTGAATGTATCTCTGGAGGAGGGTAAAGTACAATCTATTTTGCAGGAAGCTGTGGTGCAGCCACTATTAAAAAAATCCTCAATGGGCACTGCTGTACTTGATAATTGTTGTCCAGCCTCTAGCTTGCCATTTCTAGACAAGGTGCTCAAGTAAGGTAAAGGTAAAGGTGACCCCTGACAATTAAGTCCAGTCGTGTCCGACTCTAGGGTGTGGTGCTCATCCCCATTTCAAAGCCGAAGAGCCAGTGTTGTTCGAAGACATCTCTGTGGTCATGTGGCCGGCATGACTCTCCTTGCCGCAGCGCGTAGCATGCAGCTGGAACACGGAGCACTGTTTACCTTCCCGCAAGCGGTACCTATTTATCTACTCACATTAACATGCTTTGAAACTGCTAGGTTGGCAGGAGCTGGCCAAGCAACGAGAGCTCACCCCGTCGCGGATTTGAACTGCCGACCTTTCAATCGACAGCTCATGGTTCAGCGGTTTGGTTGAGCCAGAACAAATGTCACTTTTACCATATAGTTTTGCCGTTTTAATATGGTGGTCTGATTGCAAATCCATATGGATATTTTCATGTATCGTTTGTTTTGCCATGCAGTTTCCCCTAAGCGCCTCCCCCCCCCCCCGGTTTCAGTCTTTTCCACTTGGTCAATTAACATTTGATAGGAAATTCACATGGTAATGTGTTATGTCTGTGTGCTCAGAAGTACACCTGAATACCTCCGCAAGATGATTGACACAGATGGGGGAGGGACTTGACTGAGATTTCCCATGAGTGAACAACTCAATTCTCTAAATGTTTTGATTGCATTTCCAAATGGAAAACAACTATGAGAACAAATCCCAAACGAGTAAATTCTCACACAATAATGGAACATTTGTTCTGGCTCTCAGCTCCACGCTTTTCTGGATGATACAGATGGTCTTGAGCCATTTCAGTCTGGATTCAAGTCCAGGATTCAGACTGCCTTTGTCACCCTGGTAAACAACTTATACTGAGAAATGGACAAGAGGAGTGCATCTCTGTTGATTCTGTTGAACCTCTCAGTGGCTTTGGATACCATTAACCATGGAATATTGCTGGGATGAGGCTGGGTGGCACTGTCAGATGGTGGCTGCAATCTTCTCTGGAGGATGGGTCCCAAAAAGAGGTGGTGGAGGACTTCTGTTGGACCCCTTGGCCTCTAGGTCCCAGCGGGTTCCATGTTGCTCAGGATACCCATGAAACTGCTGGGAGAGGTTGTCCAGAAATTTGGGTTGTAGTATCTTCAGCATATTGATGATACCCAGCTATATCTGTCAGTTCCATCTAATCCTGAGGTTCCATGGACCTCCCCAAGCTTTAGATCTCCGCTTAGATTTTCAGATGAGAACTTCTAAAGGTGGCAAGGGACAGCATCCGGTTCTCCTGGTCAGTGGCGTCGCTCCCGTGAAGCGACAGGAGCAGGCCGCTACGGGGTGATGCGCACAAAGGGGTGACGCGCGCACCCCCCGCGCGTGTCACCTCCGTCGCCCTCCAGACGCTCCGAGGCCGGCCCGGGAGCCGGCCTCGGAGCGTCCGGCCTGGCCGGCGCTCCAGGGCCTTCTGAAGGCCCGATGCGTCAATACGGATATTTTACTGTTTTCACGCATGCGCAGAGACAAAACCGGTCTGCGCATGCACGAAACAAGTAAAAGTACCCGTATTGATGCATCGGGCCTTCATCCGGAGGGCGACGTGAAGGGGCGGGGGGACACCCGGGGCAGGGTGCAGCCGGGTCGCCCCCCAAAAAAATCGCGACGCGGCCTATGGCCACGCCGAAAGTTATATACGGGGGGCATACTCGGGGCGTTACTAGGGTGACACGCGCCACCCCGCCTTGGGGTGACGCGCGTCCTAGTGATGCCTCTGCTCCTGGTGGGACGCGACCCACTAGTTTGAGAACCGCGGGTCTAGAGTGAATCTTCTGCTCTGTTTCTTAGTTATTGGTTAGTATTGTCTGATGTTATAAGTTTTTTATTTTTAACTTTATTTTTATTATTTTAAATTGTTTATTTTGTGTTGCTGGGTTTTTGTTTTGTTTTTAATTGGCTGTTAGGGGTCTTGGGAATATAGGTGGAATATAAATAGGGTCGCAGGTGGAATATAAATTCCTAGATACAGGAATAAAATAAAATACAGAAATAAAAAATTAAAAATAAATTAAATAAAAAAAAACTGTATTCTGTTTTTGTAGATGATCATTGCCGCATATGTTTGAAAGCTGAAAACAACCATGACAGTTCAGACTACATCAATGCAAGTCCAATTGTAAGTATCATATAAGAAATGAACTACTTTCCTTCTTCTCATACAAAAGATTAATTCTAGTGCATATTGGAGTAGCAGTAGCTTGGATCAGTATGTAGTTGTTTAAGTACATGCATTTAAGAACTGTATACCAAAGAAACTGTTTTTACGTGTAATCAATCTTGCATGTATTTGATGTTATCAGTGTGGTAATGAGTAAGATACTACTTTAAAAATGTGAATGTTTTAAGGAAAGTTGAACTATTTCTATCTCTGCTGAACTCTTGGCTTTTCTTCATGTTATTTCTATGGTAGGGGCCCTACCGTAAGTTGCGCCCCGTCCTAGTACCATGTTTACAAACTGGAAGGAGGAGGCCCCACCCCCTCGCCGGCGGAGCCATTCCACGCTGCGAAGGTGACGAGCAGGGAGTCTCCTGCCCGTTCGCCTTCGCAGCGCGGAATGGCTTCGCCGGTGAGGGGGCGGGGCCTCCTCGTTCCAGTTTGTAAATATGGTACTAGGATGGGGCGCAACTTACGGTAGGGCCCCTACCGTAGAAACGCCTCTGCATGTTATGGCATTAAGTGCTGATTCTAAACCAACTAGTGTGTTTCCATGGTTACATCTGCCACTTCTTTTTCTTCTTGTGACTTGCCTTGACCAGCAGTTTGCCATTTAGTTGCATTCCAGCTTCTGATAGGAATTGGATATTACAGTTGTTTTCAAAGCTCTCAAGAACTGGCGAAATCATTAGGCTAAGCATGCTACACAGTGTGTAAGGATTTAGTCAAATGGAAGTTTCTGAGGGGAGATCATATATATCCAGCTCCCTGGAATAGCTATCTGTAAAATCTCCATAGTTTGGGACCTACTGACTGTCATTACTGTTCTTTATAATTCCTATAGCTGTAGGGTGGCTTGCTTTTTTATTGTGGGGAAAATACAGTATCTCCTCAACAGAAACACTGAAAGCATTTAACTTGAAGGACTCTCTTCCATTTGAAGGCATTTGGATTCATTACAGCAAACTCATAACAAATGCATATTTTTAATTGACAAAAATGACAGTGTGGAAAAGCCTTAGAAATCAGATTAGCAAAACCTGCAGGTAGGCAACTGCTGCAAGATTGGAACTCTGGTCCAGCCTTTTAGGGTTTGCTTAGAGCCCTTGAGATCATTTGATCCTATATCTCTTGTGTCGCACCTAGGTCAAAATCGGTTCAGTCATTACAGTACTGAACAAATGAAACTGTGTTTGGCTAAAGAATGTGTTTTAATATGTTTCATTTTAGTGGATACTCATGCTTTCTCTTGCAGTTGTTTGGCAGTTGTTTCTAAAAGCAAAACATTTTTTGGGGGAGGGGGAACCTAGTTTCCATAAACTTCACAGAATATCTTTAAATCTCTGTTGAGTATTTTAGTGCTGGGGAAATGTGTTTTGTTAACTGTTTAAGCTTTTAAGTTATTTTGTAAATGTGATATAGTGGCACGCTTCTAAATCTACTGTGGAAACCTTGCTTCTATTAACTTTCATATTACTTGGGATAAAGTGTGTGTGTGTGTGTGTGTGTGTGTGTGTGTGTGTGTGTGTGTGTGTGTGTGTGTGTGTGTGTGTGTGTGTGTGTGATATATTTGAAAAATTAATCCTAGTCTAACCAAGAATGGAAAAATTGGCCAACGAATCCTTCGAGATTGAAATACTAGTGACTTGATCTTATTCTAAGCAAAAATCTTAAAATCTCTTCTTTTTTCTTTTCTTTTCTCTTCTTTACGTTTAAAAAGATGGTGTTCTGTTTAAATAGCCTCCAGTATTATCATGCCAATTAAATGACATGTTTGGTGTGTTTGTGCCTCATGTTGTTTGGATGTGAAGTGAGAATTGCCACTTACTCCAAGTGGAGAATTAATAACAATGGAGCTATAAAGTATGAATTGGACCAGAAAGTTTATTTCTCCCCCCCCCGACCCCCCACCCCCACATGTGAGATTTCTGATGAAGCCAGAGTGTAATGTAAAGCAATTACATTCCGGCTTGGGAGAGGGAGGCTTCCAGGGGTGTGCTTATCGCTGTGTATTTCCAGCTTCAGGGTCAGCGGTCCAGCCTCCAGCTGGGGCTCGCTCAACCTTGGCTTGAGTCTAAATGAGTAAAGCAAAACATGCTAAAGGGGAAAAAAAACCCTCTCTTTGCACTACTAGACAATGCGTTGGCCACCTGCCCACATGTTTTTTCTTTCTTTCTCTAAACTGCTTAGCACCATCCCTCTCAGACACAGACTTTCTTGTCTCTTTCATTTTATTATGAAAATCCAGGGGTTAGACTTGTCCACTCAGAAGAAGCATGGAACCAAATCTGCAAAGAAACCTGATCAATTGCCCCTTTCGTTATTATTCTATGTAGAGCTGGGCAAAAGGGACGTTTAGAAATTCCTTGCAATAAAACTGAGCTGGAAGTCGTCTTTCCTGTTCTCTGAAATCACATAAAATACTACAGTAAAAACTCTGCTGCCAGCAGTTGAATAAAAAGCTTGCAATTACAGCACAAGGAGACCCTGACTGTGCAGAATAAAACTGTGATAATTACATCTGTCATATTTGTACTTAGTCCTCATTAAATTTCAGGGAAATCATCCAGTAGTAAATAATGTGCAATCTTTGCTTTTAAATCAGAGGTCATGAAAGTAAATGGGAATTCTATTTTTTTCTCTTAGGGTGTTGGAGAGAAGAGGGGAAGGGGCACCCATCAACTACATTAAAAAAAAAAAACACAACCCTATCCTTCAGCTTGCTTATTACTGAAGCCACCAGACTGAGGAATGTGATTATTATGACAGTTTGCTCAAACACAGCATACAAATTTTATCATTGAGAATAGACTCTGAAATTCATAATGACATTCAAAAGCAGATTTGAGTGCCCTTGCTGGGAGAAAGGCGGGATACAAATTCTTTAAATAACTAAATAAATAAATAAATAAATTTCTTTTACTGTGAGGGTATTAAAAAGGGGGATTGAAAATTGTTTATTTCTTATTCAAGAATAAGGACTGGGAAAAATTATTGTTTTATGTCCTGTGTCATTTTTATTTTAAGTGGAGGGATCAAAGTGAGGATTAAGTGAACAAAGTTATATGTTCTGGAAATACTTCTCTCTTTTTTTTTTTGTTTGCAGTTGTACTTTTTGAAAGAGATTGTGTGAAGCAAAACTGCATTTGGTGTTGCCAATAGTTGTAAACAAAACTCATTTGACAGGAATCCTTAAATGTGTTGATTTTAAGTTTAAACATGCACTTAAAATGCATAGACTCCATCAGAATAAGTATAAAAGGATGCACAAATAGGAATGAGTTTAGTTAGTGGCTCAAAACCAGAAAAATAAGAATGGTCTGAATCTAATGTCATGTCAGTACAATAACTCTGAAAAACTACTGAATTACACTAGTATGAAAGTAGTCTCTCAGAACAGAAGCACTGTTTGCATTACACTCAATTGGGATGAATAATGGCATAATGTTTAGCAGCCTATTCTTTGGATTCTTGTCTTTTGTTGGTTATAAAGTAAACCCTTTTATTCCATTGGTATAATGGTAGGAGATATACAGTATCTTAAGAACAAACAAACAAACAAAAACCTACCTGCATTCTGTACATAAGCATATTCATAAAATGTATTAGAAGGGCAAAATAGCACTGCCTTTAAAATAAAAATCAGAATTAGCATAATAGCATTAACTTGGTAGCAACATAAAAATGCAAAAAGAGACAACATAAATATTTTTAAAATTCAGATAGAACTGATTATAGCATTGTATTTGTATTCAGTGTGGTGTTCTCCAGTTTAAGAAATTGTCACTCAACTTTAATTAAGGCTTGGTGACTTAATGACTAAAGCATCTTAGGTTTGCGGGTGGTTTGATCTGATCCCCTGCAGAATTGATCTTCTGATAAATTGGCCTGATGGTGGTTCTGCTGTTCTTTTGATTTGTCCTTACCCTTACATGGTAATGGTACCAAATACTAGAAACGTTCAATGTGCTTTGGTGCCATTTATTACCGTGTAAAACCATGGATATCTTGACGGTTCACTAGCACACTGCTTTGTTTGCTGAAGTGGCTGTGTAACATGATAGTTTGATTGTTACACATTTGTACTTGTACCATTTTGATAATACGGATATTTGGCCTCAGCCAAATTTATATGTTTAACATAATTTTTGAATATAGCTTAAGCATCTTAAACTTTAGTAGATTAGTAAACGGTTGATATTTGTTCTAGTGAGCAAATTATTTACAATATTATTACCTAAAAAGACCTGCTAGGAAACTATTTCTAATTTATCTATCTTTAGCAATAAATTCTGGAATGTAGAGGAAGAAGCTGTGCTTTGATGCTCCGGCTGTTTTAGCGAAACGTATCCATTTTATTTAGCACTTCTTTGAGTACAGAAACAATAAGGATCTAGATGCCTTGGCGATTGTTCAAAAACCCACTCATAAGCAGTCCCCACACTTATATAAAGCTCTTTCCAGCTGGGTTTTTTCAATAAACCGAATTTTAGCAGTTTGGTGCTAACAGCCTGTTTGAGCTGCTGTGATTGATAGGCTTTAACTGAAGGGTTCATTCTGGTACCCATTTGGTGGCACAACTGGTGCATCGTCACACTAGTGCCGGTGCACTGAACTCAGCCTGGGCATTGGTGGTGCAGCCATCCCATGCCACTTGCCTTTGGCTCCTACCTCAGATCTTGCTTCTTAGTCCTGCCCCACGTACCCCACAGGTGAGGCACAGCTGTGACTTGCAGGCCCTCTTGGATCCTGTCTATCTGCTCTCCTATTTATTGTCCACTTTTTTATCCTACCCATTCTCCGAAGTCGAGTATATTATGCTACGTGTTTTGTTTGAGACGTTTTCATCTTCACTGAGCTTTTATGGCTGAGTGAGATTTGAACTCAACTCTCCTCAGTTGAAATCCTATACAGTTTCTACTGTACTCTGCCATACTGGCTGTCAGCGTAAACAGAAACAGGATGAGGCTGCTGGTTGTTGGCCGGTCAACTCACCCTGGCTAAAGCTCCGTGACTGTGTCAAATGCCGAACTCTGCCTCCCTGAAAACTACTCATTGTGCACCTTTGTTCCTGCCTTGAACCCTTCATTAGCCTTTCTCCCATGCCTTCTGCCTTCCAAAGTCTTCCCTAATCTTATATGGTTGCTTGCTGCTTGCCTGTCCTGATTTTAATAATTTCCCTCTCCAAGTCTGATCCAGTAAACTGTGACATCGTGATGGAAGTATAAGTGCTGTGTTTGTATGGAGATGGCAGGAAGGGAATGGGTGTAGCACAGAACATAGCATCCTAAAGGCATATAAGTGGTCCAGCAGCTTCGTGCTGTAGCATGCATGGGGCGGGGCGGGGCTGGGGGTTGTTTTCTATATAAAAATATCCTTAATGCCACATGGGATAAAGCTGTATAACTTTCCAAGCATGCCAAGTATACAGCACTACTATCCCTGCTATTGTGCTAGTTAGTGTTTGTGTCTTAGGATCTAAAGTAGCTTAATAAAATTGGACTCTCTCTCTCTCTCTCTCTCTCTCTCTCTCTCTCTCTCTCTCTCTCTCTCTCTCTCTCTCTCTCTGTGTGTGTGTGTGTGTGTGTGTGTGTGTGTGTGTGTGTGTGTGTGTGTGTGTGTGTGTTTAGAACCTCACAAAATCCTCACAAATATATTTAGCCTTTGGAATTTTAAAGTGTGCAAGTTTAATAATGGAATCCATTATTTTATTTTCAATTAGTTGACTCTTGGCAGGAGTCTGCAAACTCATTTATTAGCAAGAAAGCTTCCCTTTATGCTATCTTGGATTTCCTCTGAGAACATACGCACGCTAGGCACTGCCAGTTTTTAAGCAAGGCTGATAACCTTTCCCCTGTTTACTTTGCCCAACATCAGTAGCAGACAACAGGCAATTTTTAAATTTGCATTCAATGAAATGATGTAATACATGTGAACAAGACAGTGGCCCAGTTATTTCTTCATGAGAAGTAACAATCTTAACCAGGACATGTCCTACCGAAGCAGCTTTCTGTGCACCAGAATGTGCTTGGAACAGAGTAATTGCAAACATCTGAGTTATTGTTAACTTGATGACACATTTGACCAGTCTTTTCTCATTATGATGTCTGCAGTGTTCCAAACAGCAGCTTTCTGACAGCAGTTGATTTATACTGTAAGGCCAAGAGTGGCCTCTTACTGATTTATCAAATAGTGGAGTGTTTAGAAGTACTTCTCCTGAGACAATACCACTTACCTCATCGCTGATTCTGTTTTGCCTATTCTGTTGTGCACAGACAGCTTGGCTCTCTTCTTAAATTAAAAGTTTGCATTTATCGTATTTTGGTTGCTACTTTTGAAATGCCAGCATCTATTTGAGATTTTTTTAAAAAAAGAAAAGATGGACAAACATAGAATCCTAGAAGGATAAAAACACCCTGTAAAAACAGCCACCATTTAGGTCAACATCTTGCTACAAGGACAGTGCTTTCCACTAGCCAGCCTGCAGATACTAATCTCGCCTTCATTACATGATGGTTGTTGTCTACATCTAGGGGTATTTTTCTCCAGAGCAACATTCTCACATGCAGTCTGCCTCCTGCAGTCTGAAGTGATACAGTGCAGGAAGGTTTTACCATATGAAAAACTGTTTTTTTGTACCTCTTGTTCCTGTGCCTCACCATGTACAGTACTCCCCCCCCCCCCATATCCACTGGGGATATGTTCCAGGACCCTCCGTGGATACTTGAAACCGTGGATAGGAGCGAACACCACCTCCATGGTTTCCTGAGGGCTCCCCACCCTGCCTCCCCTGTGGGCAGGCATGCGTGCCCCCCCCCCCCAGCTCTTATTGTTCTTTCAGGAAGCTTTGTTTCTTCATGTCATGTTTCTTCAAGGTTTCTGTTAACCTTGCAGAACCTCTCTAGGACTTAAGTCTCGTTCTACTTGCCTGCAATAAGCAGCCAGAGGCTGCTTCTCCTGTTTGTTTAAGGAAGAAACAAAACTTACTGGGGAAAAAAGTAAAAGCCTGGGGGGGGGGGTCCCCGCGATCCGTGGATAACTGAAACCGTGGATAGTGAATCCATGGATATGGGGGCCCACCTGTATTTGGGGAAGGAAAATGTCAAGGGTAGATGGGTTAGAAAGAAATGCAGCACCATGAAACTTGAACATATAAATGAATGAGATTCTCCCAATACGCATGCGATAAAATTTGAATTAAATATTTGAATCATGATCTGCTGGAAATATACACAACTTCCCAGCATGTGTTCCAAATTATATTGTTTTTTGTTTTGTAATAAGTTATACATTATTACTAAGAGCAGGTTCAGGAGTTCAGATCCAGTTCTTTCAATCAGGGAAGTCGCTTATTCAAACAGATGCTAGCTAGGAGGATCCAAAGAACAGCACAACTAGTTCTGCAACCCTTAGAGACCATTATGCTTGTGATTCTGGAATAGTAAAGGCTCTGTCCTCTCCACATACGCATAGCAAAGCTGCTTTTGAAACTGGTGGGAGCTTCAAAAGCAGTTTGTGACACAGCATAAGGTTGTAATGTTCAAAGAGGGGAAAATAAATAAAAATTCTCACTGGCCATGCCCAAGCCCCTTGGGCATACTTGAGATCTTTGGATCCTGGTCAGTGTAACATTGCCAGGAACTTGCAGAGAACAATCACCAAAGCACTGAAATGCAATTTTGAGATCATGGAACTGGCTAAAGCTAAGATCTGAGCATTCCTGGCTGAAGTGTTGTATGTCTCCAATAAGCAGTGTGCACCTAAAAGTAAAGAGTTTCTGAAATTAGTGAATGATTAGCGAATGATTTTACATTAGGACAAAATCTGCACGTTACACAGTAAAGCTGTGATTCTCTCCCCTCCCCCAACTGCTGCAGCAGCGCTGGGGAGGCATTTATTTTTAATCCTTCCTCTCGATACCATTTCTCTCATGAAAATTACCCTCCATTATTGTCACATAGGATAAAGAAGTATAGGAACCTGTATTTTTCCCCTCTTGGGGCAAACTATAGTATGGGGAGGGGTTATTTAGGCTCGACCAATGGTATGAAGAAGAGGGTAAAAAACCGTCCCCTAGCACCATTCCTGCTAGCAAATTGGTAGCCTCCCACATATACATTTTAGTTAAAACAAAAAATGGTTTCATGTGTTTATTAAAGGATTTTGATCCTGCCTTTGAGGTCTCAAAAGGGCTCCCGTGGCAGCTTACAAATATAAAAACAAAATACAATACAGATCAAAGAGTTAACACAATTGCAAATAGCTTTAAACCCCTAAAATAACACATTATAACTAAAAGAGAGTAAGGTAAAGGTGACCCCTGACAATTAAGTCCAGTCGTATCCGACTCTAGGGTGTGGTGCTCATCCCCATTTCAAAGCTGAAGAGCCAACGTTGTCCGAAGACGCCTCCGTGGTCATGTGGCCGGCATGACTCTCGCTGCAGCGCGTAGCATGCGGCTGGAACACGGAGCGCTGTTTACCTTCCCGCAAGCGGTACCTATTTATCTACTCGCATTAACATGCTTTGGAACTGCTAGGTTGGCAGGAGCTGGCCAAGCAACGAGAGCTCACCCTGTCGCGGATTCGAACTGCCAACCTTTTGATCAACAGCTCATGGTTCCGCGGTTTAACCCATTGCACCACCCGAGGAATAAACCTCAACAGGGGAGACGGATTCAACGCAACTCAAATGCCTGTTGGATCAAAACTGTTCCAAATGGGGGGAGTCAAATGGGCTTCAAGGGGCACAGAGTTGTGCAGTGGAAGAGTTGATAAGAGCTTGGGAAATCCAATCACAGATCTTCCACAGATTTTCGCTCTTATCCTTAGAACACTTGCTCTTAGATTTAAACCTTTTATATTGCATTTAATTATGAGGTATTCCCTGTCACGCAGCCATCTCTTTGTTTAAAATGTTTCATAAGACCTGTTTTGTTTTTTTGGAGGGGCGGAATTCAACTGTTCTATAGAACACAGTGCTTGCTGAAGTAATTGAGATTTGTGCTCCTGTAACTGCAAGCAGGATATGTTGGCCTTGTTCTTTTATGTTTCTTTCTTTTTAAAAATTCTGTCCAAGGGTTACAATCAATGGGTTTTTGTTGTTGCTCTTGTTTTTAAATTCCTCTCAGCCGATCTTGTCCTTATCAGGAGAATGAGGCCAAAGATTTAAGACTAGAATAACCACCCATCAGTTTGAAAACACTCATTGTAACTACCTAATCCTATTTACTCTTCATGGCTTTGTTTCTGAGGATTTTTTTTCCTGCTCAGTCACTCTTTGAAATAGATGTAATAATTAAGGTCTTCTAAACAGAACTTCCTCTATCAAGAGTTAGAAGCCTGCATTTTAAACCAGTGAACTAACCAGAAAAGGCCAGGATGGAGTTTGTTCTTCGATTTTGGCGTGTTTTTAGATGCATGTGCCCTTAAGTTCTATGATGGAAATGGAAGAGATACTTAACTGTGCCCAGCATTCCTAATGCCCTATCTTGAAAAATGTTTGAAGTGACTTGTAGGTTGCTATGAGACAGCAACCCTGTAGAAAATGCTTTTTGTGAGCAAATGCTTCTTAAATGATCTCACATTACATATTTCAAACATAGACCATTGATCATCAAGCATCTTAGTGTTAGACCTCTGGTCTTACTTTATTGGACAAAGGAGCTCTTATTCCAAGGGGGGGGGGGAAATAAAATTCTTTTGCTCTTTTGAAGGGATGGGGGCAAGTGCCTTCCATTATAATTCACTAATGCAATGCAAAAATGCTCTTTTCCCCTAAGCTGTTTCAGTTTTGCTTTACTTTTATTGAACACTGGCTATGTTTCATTTTCCCTTTCTCAGATGGACCATGACCCTAGGAACCCTGCATATATAGCTGCTCAGGGTGCCCTGCCATCTACTGTCACAGACTTCTGGCAGGTAAATGCCTTTTAAAGGGTATTTCTTTCTTATGAGTTCCTGTGCTATACTAAATGATTAATAAACACAATAGTGTTGCAAAGTTGAAACAAGATAATGGGCTGTAGTAGCATATATGCAACATCAAATCTCTTGTGCATGGATGTGATAAGTTGTGTGTGGGCACATTACCTTAGTGCGGTGTGGTGTAGATGTGAAGGGGGAAAAGCAATGGAGCAAAACATGCCCTCACAGATCACAGAAGGTCAAAAAGTTTCCCTTAAGGATCAAGGAGGGGCTTTTGCTGTAATGAATGTGTCTGTAAATTCTGAATATGCATCACTTAAGACAGGGGTGGGGAACCTATTTACGGTGGAGGGCCATTTCCCCATGGGGGAAATGGGTCGCGGGCCGTGTCCCCTCCACTGCAAACAGGCGCCCCCCAAGCAAGCAAGCGCGCTCACGCGTGCACGTGCACCCCCACACCCAAGCTCTCCTCCTCCCACCCCCCACCCCCCCAAGCTCTCCTCCTTACCTTCTCTTCAGCCGCCGCCGCCATTGGCGGCAGCAGCGGCCCCGCGCGCGCTCACATCGCCGGACTTACTCTCAACCCGGCTGTAATAGACATGCGCAGAAACAGCCGGGTTGAGAAGAGGTCGCGCGATCCTCTTCTCAACCCGGCTGTTTCTGCGCATGTCTATAACAGCTGGGTTGAGAGTAAGTCCGGCGATGTGAGCGCGCGTGGGGCCTCCGGAGGCTCCGCTCCGAGCGCGCGGGCCGGACCCGATAGAATCGGGTCCAGGCTCGCGCGGGCTGGACCGGATCTCTCCGGGGTCCGGATCCGGCCCGCAGGCCGCCGGTTCCCCATCCCTGACTTAAGATAATAAAATAGATGGGGCAGAATTTGAGTTGACAGTTGGAAGAGGAAAGAAAGCGCTGAGGAGATGAAAAATGGGTCTACTCAGGATATACTAAGAAGGAAACCTAAGGAAAGTCCCAGGTCATGGGGGGGGGGGGGAGATGCTTCAAAGCAATGGTCTTGTGGGATAAACTTCACAGTCCATTATAAGTCCTGCAGCACAGGTGAAAAGACCCAGGAAGGGCACATCTGGAACGCATTTGCCAAGAAAAGCAGTGACCACACAAGCCTTGGTGGAAATGCACTGAGGAAAAAGAGAAATGGATGTTTCTCAGAGTGCAGAGGTAAAACTGCCTGACACTGTGCTTCCCGAAAATCCTAGGATCAAATTAGACAACATGTTAACATATACCTATCTCTCCCATGCTGTTTTTTTTGTGTAGAAATAGCAGCCATGGAGGGGAGAAATCATGATTTGGAAAGTGGCATGTGAGGGGGATTGGCTCTTCCCTCCCCTGGCCCCCGCCATTTTTCTTGCTGAAAAATCTCCCCAGAGCTGTTATTTGCCCCTGAAGGTGGCATTGCTGCAGTGCAAGTAGCAGGATTGGGAGGGACATTTTTTGATGAGAAAATGGCATGAGGAAAGGATCAAACCCTCCCTCCCATGCACCCTAGTCCCAAACAAGATTTCTGCCTCAACCTGTATCTGCTATTTCTAAACAAAAAAAGCTCTAGAGAAACAATTGTGTGTTTAATATATTGTCTCGTTTGACACTTGATGGATTCCTCAGAAAGGCTTTCCTCTTAACCACCAGGCTCTAGCCATTTTCACAAGGTAGCAGTAGGCTGATGGCCAGTGGTGCTACTGGCCACCAACAGTACACCCCAAAAACACTTTGCATTTTTTCATTGTGAATGGTGGTCTTATTTCCTATGCCTTAAAATGCCATATTTTGCAATTACCAAATTTTATAAACTGCAATTTGTAAATACATTATGCAAATAGGTACACTTTAAAAAATGTGTGTGATTGCATGCTTTTTTACTTGCACAGCTGTGACAGAATGGCACAGGAAATTCTAGGATTTTATATTCAGTTTTACTTCCTTGGAGGAATGTCGGTATCTGCAAGAACAAGAGGACAATGGTTGCAGGCTATCTGGAGAGATGGATAGGTTCAAAGATAGGCTTACCATCTGTCCCGTCCTGGGCTCCGGTCCCAGATCCGTCCCGGGCTTTCCGGGCCCAGTGGAAGCCTCCGCCGCCACTTGAAAAAGGTTAAAAAGTATCTTTTTCTGGGCACCGCCATCTTGGATCTCACAAAATCTTGCGAGATCCAAGATGGCAGCGCCCAAATCTCGTGAGGGCAAATGAGGCAGTACTACTATGTTTCAGAAATATATTTGCACAAAAATAAAAACATGTATATACCTATGCATGTAGGATTGTTTCCAGGCTTGCTCTGTATATATTCAAAATATATGAATATATACAGGGGGGGGAGATGCTGTGAGTGCCCATGTTCACTTCTAACTAAAATCTAGATTTGGCATTGTACCTGTCTAACAACATGTGTGTATGAAGTGAGAAAATGTGATTTGCATACCACTAATGTGATTTCTAATTTTGCAAGTATTTGCTAACACAAGCGTATTGCTGCAAGATAACTGATAATGAGCTGATGGAAACCTCCATACGACACCTGTTGGAAACCTGATACATTTACACATCACTAGGACTTCCCTCTGGACCAGAAGAGGTGCTTTTTAATTAGTGTAGTCTTTCATATTATGAATGTGATTTAAGCTTTCTCTCATTGGCTTATTGATGCAAAACCAGATCCTTAAATGAGAATGGATGAAGATAGAGTACCTGTATCTTTTTATAGGTGATGAGAGCATCTCATTGCTACCATATTTCTTACTGCGATCCATTTACACTGGACTGACAACTGATCTTTTAGACAAAAAGTGTAATTTTGGTCATGCCACCGTTGTAAGACCTTAAAAGGGCATAATTGTTCAGACTTTGCTCAGCCCCTGTTTAAAAAAACAAGATGATTTCAGAGTGGCTGTTGTGTACACACATTTTGTTGGTAATATCTGAAATATTTTTCTGTTTGTTTCATTATCTGCTCAGTCATTGCCAGATACAGCCTTCAAGTTTGAACATGCATGTTTGGAAGTATGTCCCATTTATATCAGTTGGGCTAATTTTCAAGTAAGGCTACAATCCTAAGCAGGCTCACTAGGAAATGTCTCTGAACTCAGAGGGACTTAATACTGAGTAAACATGCTTAGAATTGTGTTGCATGTGTGCTTATGACTGGGGAGTTAAATAAGGCTGCAATCTGATACACATCTACGGGGAATAACAGCCCAATCATAATAAAAAAAAAACACCAATGCAGCCGTGCCAACGGAGCATGCGCTGCGTCCTGCAGTGGGGCAGTACTAGAGGCCTTCTTGAGGTAAGCATCTGCTACCCCAGTGGGTCTCCTCAGATCTGCGCCACCCAATCTGCTGGTGCCGATCTGAGGAGAGTAAGGGAGAGCAAACGGGGGAAGGAATGGGGATAGGAAACCTGGTGCATGCCGGTACCCCCAGGATCCATCCCCTCTCTCCTTGTTGCAACTCCCACCTGCCACCCTCCCTGCCCAGAATCTCCCTCATTCCTCCCTCTCCCCAACCCCATTCCACCACCCTGCCTGCCTCCCACAACGTCTTACCTGCTTCAGTGCAGGTTGTCCCCCTGTGGGAGTGTGCCAGGGCCACTGCCGCCAACTGTGGTAGCATCCCCCAAATAGCCACCAGTGTCATGCTGTTTGCGATGTTGTAAAGGCATGTACACTGTTGTACATGCCGTTACAGTGTTGCAAAGCCCAGTTAGGATTGGGCTCTAAGTCACATTGAACTAATATACCTTATTTTTGAGTAGACATGCATAGAATTATCCTGTGACAGTGCAGTCCTATCTACTCATAGACAGGTGGAGTGATTGCTATGCCGTTTCAAGATGCCGCAAACGTGCCATAAAGCACGTTTGCGGCACCCAACAAGTAAGCAGCACCGGCGGAAAGGCTTGCGCTGCTCCACCAGTGCTGAGGAACAGATGGATACCGCGACAGAGAGGTGAGTCCCTGTGGCGTGGGGGAGGGTGGAATGGGTCATTTTGGGGGGTGGGATTGGTCGTCCAGGCCCAGGAAGGGGGAGGGATCGGTGGCTGCCTTCTCCGCCATACCCTATACCCCTTTCCGGGCCTGTTGAGCCTTACACGGGCCTCTTGAATATGCGCTAGCAAAATAGCTGGCGCATATTCGAGTAGACCCATTGGGGCAGCTGGGGTTCGACACGGTAACAGGATCAACACCGAATACGGCGGGTGCCTTATTTGCGCCACCATGTTGTGCTAGACACCGAACTACAGCCTGTGATTTTATACTGATGGACTTTTAGCTAGTGCCACATTCGGTTATGTCTTTCACAATTTGCACGTTACACCTGGTGCTCTCTCTCCCCCTCCCTCAATTCTCTGCAAAGTTTTTAATGGTGATAGTTTAATAAGAAGATCACCAGAATGTACGTTTTATGGTATTGGCTAAATATAGACCAATGAGATTTTGGAAGCCTACAAAAACATAACCATAAAATTAAGAGCAATAATTATACTTCTTAAAGAATGTCACTTGTGGCATTCTCTTGGACTGTGTATGCTTTCTTGCTATGCCGAAGTTTGGGAAATTGAAATTGGGGTGTCCAGTTATCATCCTGAATTTGAAAGATTTACGGCGCAATCCTGTGTAGACAGTAGACCGGCTGAACGCTGCTCTCCCAGTCTAGAGTGTCGCAAACGTGCCGTAAAGCACATTTGCGGCACCTGGTGAGTAGGCAGCGCCGGTGTCACTCTACTTTCTGCAGATCCAGTGGAGCGCCCGCCAGGGAAGGTGTGTTTCCTGCCGGGCGGCATTGATCGACCGGGTGCAGGAATGGAGGAGGGAACAGTGGCGGCGGCTCCGCCAAAATCCTATCCCCTTTCTAGGGGATAGGGCCACTATTCTAGGGCCACTAATACATGGCCCTCAAATGTGTGCCAGCAAAATAGCCAGCACTGCAGCCTAGCTAGACAGGATTGGGCTGTGAAACTCATATTGTAAAGCTAAGCCTGATGTTGCCCATGAGCCCCATGGAAAACAAGAGCCCTGAACTGAGCATATCCACACACCTTTCAGGGCATAGCCTGAAGGCACATGATGTTGCACACTTGCTGAAGCTAGGCAGGTCTTTAATCAGTGACTGGATGGAAGACCACCTGGGAATCTTAAGTATGGTACTGTACCTTGAGTTCCAGGATAGAAGAAAGGCAGGATATAAATGTAACAAATAAAATAAAATCTTCACTACTATTTCCTATATATGTTCCAATTCTCCATCATGTTTTCTCCTCATGTTATCTGGTTTGTCTAATTTGGATTAATCCTGGATCCATTCACTACTACTACTACTACTACTACTACTACTACTACTACTACTACTACTACTACTACTACTACTACTACTACTACTTCTTCCTCTTTACTGAAGATGTGAATCTGTATGCGCACAATTGACTTGTTCAGGGGCTAGCTCTGTTCATGTCTGGCATCTCAGAATGAGTTACCTCCCAGAGATAGAAGGGTCAGGCTGGGAAGTACCTGCTGTTACAACTGAGAATGGGCTGTAGACTCAGCACACAAGCAGCAAGCATTAGACTAGAACATTCAGCACCTTGGTCAGCACACTGTGGGAGCCAGAGATGAGAGGGCGATTTAAGCTGAGCTGTAGAGCCTCAGTCAGTGAGTAGGTAATCCAGAGCATTGGAGATCTGGAGCCTACAGAGAGCTGAAACAGGCCTGCAGGGAGATGCAGTTCGTAAGTCTTGTTCTCGGTGAAGGAGGACTCGTCCACCTTCTCCTCTTCTTCTGGTGTCCGGGAGCAGAATTGCCATTTCTGTCCTTGTACCAACCAAGCCTTTTAACACGACAAGCAGCTAAAAAGATCCAAAGCTAAACACACAAGCAGCATTGCTGTTTGACTTAGCATGGCAGATTTTATTGGTATCTTGTTAATTACACACATCCATATTGGGTTTGCAAGCAGCAGCCGACTATGATGCAGCAGACTTTTTTTTAACCATTGTTTCCTCTGTAAATTGGGAGCGTGAAAGTGAAAAAGAACTGAAATTTCTAAAGAAAGACATAGAATCTATTTTAAAAGTATTTGAAGATATTCTTTGGAGATTCTTTAATATTTCATATGAACATGCAAAATATGATGCTAGCTTATTCAGAGAGTTGGAAGCAGCTGCAGAGAAAAGTTTCTAATGAAAATGAAATACATTTCCTGTGAATGGAATAAATTTTGATTGTGTGTCTGAGTGCAGTAATTATACATGTCATGCAGTAATTAGGCAGTCACAGTGTGGCCACGGTGTCTCTCTTTGTCTGCAGATGGTCTGGGAAAACGGCTGTGTCGTTATTGTCATGCTGACACCCCTTGCTGAAAATGGAGTCAAACAGTGCTACCACTATTGGCCAGATGAAGGGTCAAACCTCTACCATATCTATGAGGTACTTAAACAAAATATCTGCTTGTAAACCTGACAGTAAGTGTGTGGATTGATTTCCTAGAGAGCAAAATATTGCTTAATGGGATTTGACCTGCAAACTGAGCTGAGGTCTACCATAAAATGCAATCTTGTGGTTCTTGAATCATTTCAGCTTCATTGAAAATTCTATGCATATCTTGATTGCATGGTTAGCAGAAAAGCAATCCTGTGCAGATTCTAAATATATACATGGCCAAAGAGGTTTGCAAATGAGAATGCTTTTTTCAAGAGTTTAAGATACAAACAAGGAGGGAATTAAAATGTAGACATTATGAGAAAATATTGTTCCCATAAATATTTAACAGCAGCTGTGGATTCTAGAGCTTATAAAAAGGCCTACTTAACATATTGATAATTAAACTAATTTTTGTGTAGCTTTCTGAAACCCAGACCTGTAGATATACAGTACATAGCTGTGCTGCCCCAAACAGCATCACTACAGCAACACCCTGCACAAACAAACAGGGACAGGTTTGTCTTGGACGGCTTCCAGGCTGCTGCAGTCTCACTATAAAAACTTACCAAACTATATCCAGTGCCTCTATTTGTTCTGAGACCATGGTGACCATAATTTCTACAGAGGAGTCCTTGGCTTGTCCCACCCTACTCAGTCTTACTAGCATACAAACTATCTTTTTTATTGGAGGTTTATATCTTGCCACACACCTTCTGAGACACTTCAGGATGGCTTATAACACACTAAAAACAACCATCAATACAACACATTAAAATTCACGGTCCTATAAAGCAAACCGCAAATCCTAAAACAACAGAGCAGCCAACGTGAAACACACAACCAAGCAAGCCGTGTCCACCGTAGCAGTTTAAAACCTCCCTCCTTCTCACTAGCCCTGCAAAGCTTGATAGAATAAACACATTTTTGCAATTTTCTTAACAGCCACCCGCTACAGACTTGGCCCCTAGGAGCTTCTCTGGGGAGAGAATTCCATAATGTGGATACCATTACTGAGAATGCCCTAATCCTTGTCCCCATCAAAGTACAGTAACTTCAGCCAAAGAAAACTTTAGAGCAAGGCATAGTGTACAAGGGAACTGAGAGAAGAGAGCTGCTCTCCGACAGCGCAATCCTATCTACCACCACTCCATAGCATGCAGCCGCGCTTGTGCTGCATGCTATGATGGGGGGAGGGGGAAAATCTGAAGGCCAACAAGAGCTATGTAAAAAGCTTTTTTTTAATTGCCTCTTGGTAGGCCTTCTGGTCACCTGGGGGTCTTCTCGGACCTACACCATCTATGCAGCTGGAGTAAGTCTGAAGAGAGGAAAGGAGCAGGCCCGGGCTGGGGAAGGAAGGAGGATAGGATCTGATGCACGACGTGACTGTTGCCGAGATCTAGCCCCGAACAGCCTCCTAGTTCCTCTCCCAAACCTATCTGGTTCTCCCCCGAACTGCCCCTGGCCTGCTCCTGACCAACCTTACCTGCTCCAGTGTGGCCTGGGTGGGCCATCAGCGTGCACCGTGAGCCCCCAACCGTTTCTCCTGGTTGCTCCTTCGCGCTTGGCAGCAGCATGCCATTTACAGCGGTGCTGTACAAGTTCCGCTCTTATAAATGGTGGATAGAATTGGGCTGTAAGTTAACCTGAAACCAGGCAATTTCTGCATCATGTTGTAACTGCACACTGCCACCAAGTCACACCTGCCCTCCCCCCCCCCCATGTAACCAGCCTGAATTGGCATCTTGGATTGGTTCATTATGCTGATGCAACAATACAAATTGGTGTGTCTGTGGCCACTACCGCTCCATCCTGAGCATTCCTGTGCTGCAAAACTGGCTTGTTCAGCTGTTAGTGGTATTAAAAGAATCATTCGTGGATTTGGCTCTATGCTTCATATGCCTGTGTGTCAGATTATATTTTGTGAGGTGCATGCTATCAATGATACTGATATGCTCAGAACAAAAACTTAATAACACTTTTTGAAACAATGTGGTCTAAAGATGCTGTATTTGTATTGTGCATTCCAGGTATTGTGCCTGGAATGCACAATACCAATGAATGCGCATCCATTCGTATTGTGCACTCCACAAAACAGCCTCTCCCAGTGGATCTACTATGTGCAGGAGGGGAGAGGCAGAGCCACAAGTCTGTCTTCTATGACCAGAAACTCACATGGAATGCCATTAAGCCCGGGCTACATTGTCCACGGCTGCGTCGGCGGCTGCGTTCCGTGTCCCGCCCCCAGGTCAAACAAAGGCTCTGTCCGGCCAATCAGAGCCTTTGTTTGACCTGGGGGCGGGACACGGAACGCAGCCGCCGACGCAGCCGTGGACAATGTAGCTCAGGCTTTATGTGTTAGAAAAAAAGGAATCCTCTGTTAGTTGGTAGTGCAGCTACCCCCAGGCAGCCATGGTGCCTGCAACACATATTCAGTGCAGATAGCTGTTCTGGCTCATTAGGCTGATTGTAGATGTGAAAGACTATCTACATCTACACTTCTCCCCCCTGCAGAATGTTTGCTTTGTATAGGAGCATTTCTGGATCAGGCCATAGCACTAATATTTGAATGATGTTAAAAGCAGTTTAAAGGAACAAACACAGATTCATTTACTTATCCTGTTACTTATATGATCATATCATATTACAAAGATCACGTTTGTAAGCTACACTATTTGGATTTAAGCTGCCTAGGTTTTGATATGAGCCTGTTTGTAACCAGAGTGAACCTATCACTATGGCCTGCTGCACAGCACCCAGACTGTGCTCTGCCCTGATGAGTTTGTGATTTGACTGTCCTGTTTTACCTGGTTTATGCATAACATCTGGTGGATCATGCTTATGATTTCTTGTAGCATAATTCATAGTTCACATTTATTTATCCCCTCTCCCCAAGCGGGATAGATGAGATTAAGAAATAATGGTTTGCCCAAGGCCACTCAATGAACACAGACTAAACCTGGCCTCCCACATCCAAATTCAACTTTCTGTCCATTGCACCAGATTCCCATTTTAAAATGATTCAGGATGTTTTTGCTAATTTCTAGAAGGGATGGTGGTGCTGTAAATCTCCCCAGGTAAAGGCAAAAAAAATAATTCTCACATGACTGTTGGATTGTGTGTGTGTGTGTGTGTGTGTGTGTGTGTGTGTGTGTGTGTGTGTGAGAGAGAGAGAGAGAGAGAGAGAGAGAGAGAGAGAGAGAGAGAGAGAGAGATCACATTGTAAGCTGCAGCTTGAATCAGCTGTCTCAGTTTTGATATGAGCCTGTTTGTAACCAGAGTGAGCCAGAGTGTAACTCTGCCCTTTATGTTTATATATAAAAAGGGAGTAAATGCCAAGTACTGTGTTAATTTCTAAATAATGTACTCCATCATGACATGGCACTAAATAATATTAGATTTTCACTTCAATCAAGGATCTCTAGGACATACAGCCACATCCACTAATGACAGTCTGCTTTGTTGAAACAAAAGGCTTATGCAGGAGACATTCTCAAATGGATTATGCCCTTGGTGCATATATATACAGTTCATAAAACATGTGGTGTGTTTAACTTTTCTTCTTTCTTTAATTTAGTATTGTACCTTTCATGTAACTATAGGTAAATCTTGTCTCTGAACATATCTGGTGTGAAGATTTCCTTGTGAGGAGCTTTTACTTGAAAAACCTTCAAAGCAATGAGACGCGAACAGTGACTCAGTTCCACTTCCTGACCTGGCATGACCAGAAAGTTCCAGCCTCCACAAGGTCCCTTCTGGATTTTCGCAGGTAAAACACAAAGAGTTCATAATGTAATCTTCAAGGTGAAGAACAATTACCAGTACAGATTGTGTGTTAGCTAGTAAGTCAGACACAGATCTAGGACTATTTTACAAGATCAAGTTCTACTTAGATGCCATCACAAATTGACTGCAAAATTCACAACAGTGTATGAAAATCAGATATGCTCTGTCTAAGCTCCTCAAATTTTGAATTGGTAGCTGCTCTGAATTTCATGTTTTAAGATATAATGAAAAAGCAAAAACAAAAAAATCCCCATCTAATCACCCAGTCCAAAGCCAATGAATATTTTGAATGTTGTACTGGTGTTTCAATAACTCCATGTACTGTATATAACATTGGAGTTACAAGCAGATGTAGCAGCACAAATGTTCAGGATTCTTTAATGAGAGTAAATAAATAGCATTCTGAATTTTAACACCATAGTTAATGCACAATTCTGAAATCTAACAGCCCAATCCTAACTAACTTTTCAGCGCCGATGCAGCCATGCCATGTACGCTGCTGTGGGGGGCAGTCATGGGGGCCTCCTCAAGGCAAGGGAATGTTCATTCCCTTACCTTGAGACTGCATTGGCTCTGGAAAGTTGGTTTGGATTGGGCTGTAAGTCAATAATTCTATTAACACAAAGGTTCACATCAAATGGGGGATGGAATTAGCATGGTAGAGATAGGCCAAAGCATTCAGGAGGCCAGGTTGGAACCATTCCCCTTTCGATACAGAATATGCATGGACTCTCCTGCAAAAGCCATGCCACCCTCAACCCAGCTTCACAAATCATTGCAACCATGCACTGCTCTTGAGACGTCTAACAAATTGGCCTCTCGCACACAGGTTATTCATGCTTAGGCTGCATTAAAGGTCCAATTGAAACAAGGCTGCAGCTGTGGTGAGGCCCTGATGGAGCTTCCAGGAGCACCATGCTTGCAGAGGCATTCCAAGGTGGAAGGGAGGTTTTAGCCCTCGTTGTAAGCTGGGAAGGAGCAAGACCCTGGCAGTCACTATGTGCCAGTCTACCCAAGACACCTCTTCTCCTTTCCAGCCCCCAGTATACTGCTAGATAAGTGCAAATTTCCTTCTAGGGCTTCAATCAACTAAGGGATGTGCTTTTCCAAAGGTGTTTAGTACCTACATGAAAGAAACGTTTCCTTTTTCAGAATTTCTCCACCAATGGGAACCCTGTTTTGTCTTAACTCCCTCCCACTCCACTTGCCTATATGCTTGTGGAGGAGTGAGAGCATGTTGCTTAGACCCACCCCTGGCTGATGCACTGATGGAAGCCCCACCTCTGCCTCCCCGTGTTCAGCATTTGTTGCTGTAGATAAATGCTGATCACAGAGGAGGTGGGGCAAGGGCTTCAGTCAGCATTGAGCTGTGTGCTCTCACTCCACCACCACCACCACCCCACACACAAGAACATGGAGGAGGGAATAACAACTGATTAGGAATAACCTAAAAGGGCCGCGGGATGGCGCAGTGGGTTAAACCACTGATCCATGAGCTGTCGATTGAAAGGTCAGCAGTTCGAATCCACGATGTGGTGAGCTCTTGCCATTCGGCCCAGCTCCTGCCAACCTAGCAGTTCAAAAGCATGTTAATGCAAGTCGAAAAAATAGGTACCACTTGCGGGAAAGTAACAGCATTCCGTGTCCAGGCGCACGCTACGTGCTGCAGCAAGGAGAGTCATGCCGGCCACATGACCACGGAAGCGTCTTTGGACAGTGCTGGCTCTTCGGCTTTGTAATGAGGATGAGCACCGCACCCTAGAGTTGGACACGACTGGACTTAAATGTCAAGGGATACCTTTACCTTTAGGGATAACCTGTTGCCTAGTTCTAAAGACACCACAACAAGCAGTGCTTTTGTAAATGTATCTGGGTGGTGGCCTAGTATTTCTCTCTTTATATTCCAAGATACATAGTTAAGTTCTGAAATGCCCTTTTGTGCCAAAGCATTGTTCCTTTTGCTAGGAATTGCTCTTAAGGTATACTAAACGGTTCTCTAGCAAAGTTCACTGAAAGTCCCACTAGTTCACTGAAACTTGCAAATCACAGTGCTAATTATACTGAAGTTCTTCCAAGTAAACTTACTATTATTAAACATACCTTGTAGAGTGCTGTAAACTGTTTAAGGTAAAGGTAAAGGTGACCCCTGACAATTAAGTCCAGTCGTGTCCGACTCTAGGGTGTGGTGCTCATCCCCATTTCAAAGCCGAAGAGCCAGCATTGTCCGAAGATGCCTTTGTGGTCATGTGGCTGGCATGACTCTCCTTGCTGCAGCGCGTAGCATGCAGCTGGAACACGGAGCGCTGTTTACCTTCCCACAAGCGGTACCTATTTATCTACTCGCATTCACATGCTTTGGAACTGCTAGGTTGGTAGGAGCTGGCCAAGCAACGAGCGCTCACCCCTTCGCGGGAATTGAACTGCCGACCTTTCGATCGACAGCTTATGGTTCAGCGGTTTAACCCACTGCACCACCCGCTGGCCATGTAAACTGTTTACTCATAAGTAAATAATGTGGTTGTTCTACGTGGTTTATAACTACCTCAAAAAGACTTCTGCCTGATGGTTTCTGTTAAAGATACAGTCTTCTGGTTTGTGTTTTATTGCATTTTTGCAGCACTGATATGGGGGCCAATTGCCATCCATCACCATGTTCCTTCCTATTACCCACTCTCTCCCCAGCAGATTTCTGCTTAGCTGAGTAATCTGTAGCTATTGCTTATATGTAGAATAGAAGCATGGCAAGAACTGTCTTGCTACAACCATCAAGGGATAAAATTCAGAAGCCGTCATTCAAAGCCCTCTGACATGCAATAGAGTTCCTTGGGGAGTGAAAGACCTCAGTGGTGGTTATACTGAAGGTTGGAGGGAGTGGGCAAAATTCAGCTGGTCCTAAAATAAAATAAATTAAAATGTAATCTACAAATAGTGTTATGGATGTGCTATCTGTCGTCCAAATGCATTTTTTTCCAAATATGACTTTTTTTGGCTTTGCATTTAAATGGTATCGACAGCTATGCCAGTTTTTAAAAATTATTATTACTGATTCATTTTACGTGTAAAACCGTCTTTTGAGAAAAAAAACCTTTCACATAAAAAAGCTCTTTTAAAGGAATCTAAGTTTCTTGGCAATCTTAATATTTTTACTGCTAATAATATCGTTGGAGCAACGTTATATGGAGCAACATCATTAGCAAAATAAACTCTGCCACCTGCAATCCTGATACCTAAATATTTCACATTTACAGAAAAATAACTGTGGCTATAATGTTCCCAGAATAAGCATCAAAGCAACTAGATTCTTGGAAAAGTGATGCGAAGTGCAACTCCCATCCTTTAAATGTCCATGTTTTTGGTGTGCATTTCAACATGTTTATATACAAATATATATATATATATATATATATTTGTATATGTGTGTATATTTATATACTCACATACATATATATGAAGCTACACATATACACAACCAACCCTCTTCTTGTAACTCATCACCCAGAAAAACTGGATTCCCAAAATTACCTTGCCCCAGGGTCACTTGAAATATATGGGCATTTTTCATTCTTAGTGAAGCAACTTTTCAGGACTCCAAAAACAATGAGCTTATTCTTCTTTTGTTCCTCTACCACAGATAGTGTTTCAGATGATATTGTGTTGCATAAATGAATCAAACCTAGGGGATTAAAACGACTTGTTGGTTAGAAATACAGTATTATGCTCTCAGGTATCAGTTGATAAAAGATGACAGACTTTTCTTCCTTCCTTGAGCCTAAAATATCCTTGCAAAATGCAGTGATTGAAAGGTGAAGCTGCTCCTCTTTGAAACACTGGTCAGTCTTAATGGTTCTAGAGTCCTAATTTTATTTTGAACAATAGACCAATCGTTTTAACTCCGGACTAGCTTGTTAGTCATGCACTGATAATGTGTAATTAAATATTTCTTGAGCCCAGAGGGAGCACATTTACACTTTAAAGAGACACTGCTAAGCTAAAAGATAATTAGCATCACATGTGAGGGCTTTGCTTAAAATATATATTATGCTATCACTGCTTGCTATGTGCAATGGCATTTACTAACACTGCTCACTTTAAAAATGGTCAAATTCTTATTTTGCCAGCTAATTAGCAGTTGCCAGTGTCATTTTTGTGATGTTGCAGCTAGTAATATAAGCCCAGTTGCATAGTCACAAAAGTGATCATTGGAAACTGTGACTCTGCTGCAGGGACAATGTGGGAAACCCCTTTTCTGAGCCTCTAACGACCTCTGACCTTTGCTTGCTGATGGTTTGCATGATGATTTCTTTTTCACTCAATGAGCCAAGGGTTGGTTTGTATTACTAATCATTCTTTCCTAGTTAATTTTTCCTCTGTGCGCTTGTGTGTGTGTGCGTGTGTGTGTGCGTGTGTATTTTATTTATATATGAAATACTCAGAAGCTTTATTTATGATCGTTTTATACTTGGTCTGAAAGAACTAAACTTTGGGTAAAATGACACTGCTGTATATTTCTCAGTGTTCAGTGAAGCTCACTTGAAACACTTCATTATCTCCATTCACTCTCTGGAATATAATTTAAGGTGTTTGAAAGGTGTCAATAAAAGTGGAAAACTAAAAGCAACGTGCCAAATATGTCTGACTAGCTGTAGGACTGATTACCAACAGATAGGTAGATTTTTAATGAGCATCTTGAAACATGGGGATCACAAATATGAAAAGAAATGACTGACGTAGCTAGATCTATTTAGAGGCAAAACTGCTCAGCTAAGGCTGATTTGCACTAGGGTTGACTGAAACTATTCCTGGAGATCTTCTCCTTTAAAAGGTCCTGTTAAGATCTCCACGATTGCTTCAGTAGTTACCTGGAGATTGATGCTGATTCCTGGAAGCTCCAGGCCAATCCTGGAGAGTTGGCAACCCTAATTTAAACTTTACAAGGCCCCAGAGGTACCCTGTTGTTTGCTATTGTTAATACATAAAGTGTGAAGGGCATACATACATCTCCAAACATGGAGGGAATGGGACAGCAGCATGGAGCTTCCACATGTTTCATTTTTGTTTAGAGACACACAACATCCAGGCACACACTTTTGTGTTTAAGGTAGCAAATGCCAGTGTACCCATGGTGAAACATGAAGTATGAACTGGCTACCCTTGCATGCTGAGGAGAGTAAGTGTTAATGGTCTGCCAACTGGAAAAATATGATGTCTGGTATTCCTTAGAAACAGACTGAATATTAAACATACCGTATAAGTCTGAGTAGAAGACTCACTTTTTTCTCCTAATTTAAGTTTTTAAACTAGGGGTGCGTCTTATAATCAGGCTGTTGCAATTTAATGCCAGTGATTTAATTAAAAGATTTTTAATAGCACCAAACTTAAGGGTGCATCTTATAATCAGGTGTGTCTTATACTCGGGACAATACGGTATGTAAGGGAGACAGGTCCAATTGTGTTCCACTGTCGTACAGTCCTCTCTGTGTCTGCCCAATCCATGGGATTGAGCCATAAGCATCCTCAGTGGCTGCTATCTGACTGCTATTTATTGCCTAAAAACAAGCATGCTAGCTCCAATTAAATGCCTAAAGAAGTAGCATCTAGTTTGATTTGATTTTGGATGGGAATTCAGCACTTTAATGCATTATTCATTGGAGCCAATACTTAAAATTAGTTAAAAAAAATAGTGAAGATGTATGTATCCCCAGTAATCCAATCATGATTTGGCAATCTGGTGCATTTCACAGGTTCATAGCTCCTCCTCCTTCCCCTTGCATGCACATTCCTCCCCTACCCCTACCCCAAATGTTCAGTTTGAAGATAACTATGCTTATTGGCACTAATGTTTTTGCTAACCATAGTTAGCCTCAAACCCGGCTTTGAAACCATGGAAGGAGTAGATTTGAAAACTGTGACTTGGACCAAGTATCCTATGCATGTCTACTCAGTCAGAAGTAAGTTCAGTGGGACTAACTCCCAGGTAAATGCGCATATGATTGCAGCCTTACTTAGTGAAAACATCAGTGCAAATCTAATGCTGGCCATTCCAAAAGCAAAAAGGGGAGGAGGAAGGGGAGGACCCTGCAAGCTCATATGACACAACTGATAATCAAACCACAGTTTTGGTGATCACACAGTGTTGTGTTTGCACTGAGCCAATACAGGAAAGTCATGCATTGAGGCAGTCAGAGTAGAAATGGAAAAGACTTACAGCACAATCCCGTGTATCTTCAGCCCCAGAGCAGCGTGTCGCGCAAGTACCGTAAAGCAGTTGCACAACACCCGGCAAGCAAGCAGTGCTAGCGCTGCGGCCTGCACTGCTCGTTCCACCGTCTCCCCGGCCCTGCACCGGCCAGAGCAAGTAAGACCTACACCGGCAGGGGCGGGAGGAGGGTGGACTGGGTGGCAAGGGAGGGCGGCCATTGGCCTCCCAGGGCCTGGAGGGGGCAGGGATACCGGGGTTGAGATCCCCGGTATCCAAAGCTCCCTCCAGGCCCCAGATACGCCGACACGGTTGGCGTTACTGTGTGCGAGCTCTAGAGCTTGCGCACATGCAAGTAGGCCCATTGGGCCTACCGCCGCTGACACCGGGGGAAGGGGACGATTGTCGCCTTCTCCCGAGTTGTTCCCGGGCTGCCCTGGGGCAGCCCGGGAACTCGATAGGATACAGCGGCCGGTTAGGCCGTCTGCCATATCCTACACAGGATTGGGCTGCCCGGCTCGGAACCAAACAGCTATGTTAGGTGCAGGAAGGGTTTGCACATGTCCGGTGGGATTTTGTTTTTCACGATGTTTTTCTTTTAAACAGTAGATCACCATGCGATATCACAAGCTGGTTTTGAAAGACTCCTCAATTTTGAAAGCAGCTTGCCACATGGCATGGGGGACAGCTGTGAAACAAAGTCCCGTTGGGCACACACAAGAAACTAACTCTACAGTCCTTTGGATCTGAGCCATAATCTGGATTGCTTTGTCCTAGTGTGGCTATTTTTAAAACAGAGATTGATACCTTATTCTGAAGTACGTTGTGAAGGGTTTTTAAAAACATTTTATGTTTTGAAATTTTACTGCATAGAAGACATTGCAGGGTACAAATCATCAATGCAATAAAATACTTTGATACAAATTAGATTTAGCAGCTTTTTCAGTAAACCCCCAGATACACCTTGCAACACAGTAGATCCTTACAAAGTTCCACCATTTTAGAACATACAGCCCAGTTAACAGACAGTATGACTTGCAGTACCTGGATTTAAGTAGAACTAGTACTTACGTTCGCAAGTTATCACAATGTGACCAAATTTCCAAGTACTGTACTGTTTTGATTTCATAAATATGTTTAGGCTTTTAAAAAGCCATACTATAAAATACATGATTTCAGTATCCCAAAAATAAATATTTATAGAACACACGCACGCACACACACACACACACACACACACACACACAGTGTATATATCTGACCAGCAGAAGTACCAAAGCACACTCATGTACAATTTCTTGTAAACATTTCTGAACTGCATCATAACTTTTTCCCCGCTTGGCATTCTTTTCTGCTTTTGAAATACAATTTTTGTAGCAAATGTTCTAACCATATCAAACATTCTAGACATTCAACATTCCTTCTTGAGGGTTTTTATAGTGTCTGCCTTTCCTACTTAACATATGGTTATACACTTGACATTTCTAAATGAGTAACATTTAAAATCTATCCCTCGCACATTAACACTTCATTATTATGAATCATTATATAACATTTTAAAATCTGCATGGTAATTAAGATCTTCAGCTTGTTGTCTCTCTTTGCAGGAACTTCATAAGGTAGCAAACTACTGTTCCCATTTTACAGGTTACTTTGCTGCATAAGGCTGAGAGAGTGACTTGCCCAAGGCCACCCATTGGTTTGGGAAAAACAACAGTTAAATACATTTAGCGGGACTTTAATTTTCTGGCCAGCTTTCTGCAGAATGACATAAGGAAATGTGTATTGGTGATCTTCAGTGCTTCTACTCCTGCCCGACCTCCCCCCACCCAATCATGAGTATAATCGTTATACCTTAAATACAGTTATTGGGGCCATCAATTTCAATTCAAAACAGGCAGGGCAGACTTGGTCCGCTCATTTTAGTGTGGCAACAAATCTGTTTTGTACCATTTCTCCTCAAAATTGATTTCAAACATTTGATCCTTGTAACATCAGGGAGAAATCAGGGAAATAACATAACTAACATCTTTTTTTTTTAGTTGATATAAACATACTATTTAAAAAAAAAAACCACAAAGCATTTTTGATACCCTACTGGAAAAAGGTAGTTCTTTCAACTGTATGTATTCTGAAATAGCTGATTTTCAGGCTGGGAAAACAATGTTCAACCTCTTTTATATCATTTGTGTACACGCTTGAAAGTTGCTGCGGGACAGAAAGAAGTGCCCTGACCTTGCTGGGGGGGGGGGGGCTATATAAATGCAAAACCAGGCGTCCATGGTTTCACGTCCCCCTTCCCCAATCCAAGCAGCAGGAAGATAGTACGCATGAAGTGCTCTTTCAAAAGCTAAACCAGGCCAGTCCATTGTTCAGGACTAGAAGGGGGCTGTGCTGTGCTTCCCTGCCCCTCTTTCCCTGCTAAACAGCTGATTGGTACGATTTTAGCTTTTGAAAAAGGACACCGCTGCTCTGCCCATGCTGTGTGAGGTCACACCCAGGAAATGAATCTGCAGTGTATGTTTTTGCATACTTTTGCATTACAGATGTGGGAAATGTAAAAAAAAAAAAGTGCTTTTATTGTCATGTATGATGAAAATGCTCTGTCTTTAGTTCAACTTAAGAATCGTAGAATTCTTAAGAATTAAGAGGAATCGTATACACATGGGTCCATTTGGAATAGGATGAAGTTTTACACGGTCTAATGTGTAAATAATGCAGGGAGAGTGTGTCTGAATTGTGAAACTGTGCATGGGTTTAGCTGACCTACTGGGAACAGAAAGAAACTTCTGTTTGATAAAAAGACCGCTAGCCTTTTTCCTTTCCTTTCTTTCTTCCTTTTTTTTGTTTTTTTTTAGGCTGCTGTGATCAAATCACATACATTGGCCTAGGGCAGAATCCACTAAGCACTGTGCCTTCAGCGAAATCTTTCTTTATTCCAATGGATCTTGTGTAGGAGCAGTGTTTGGAGGATTGCACCCGTTACCCTGATTACTTCACTAAGCTTCTACTGTGTGACTCTGGTTTGAAGATTGTAGCCTAGGTTGAGATATCTTAACTAATGTACTGTAATCATGATTTTATGAGTAATGAAAAATATTTTAGTTTTGCATACAATACAATCTGTGCTTCTGATAGTTACCTGAGGAATTAATATATTTATTGTCTATATTTGTTTTATTACAGAAAAGTAAACAAGTGCTACAGGGGTCGTTCTTGTCCAGTAATTGTTCACTGCAGGCAAGTACAATTTTAAAGCTAGCCTCAGAGATGCTGATAAGGGAATCGCATGGACTGAACCAAATATGTAAATAGTTTTGTAGAATACTTTGCTCAATAACCAAATGTTGACCAAATACATTGTATATTCTCTGAGATGGGTTTCTAATAAACACATAGACTCATCATATTTTGCAAAAGGATGTTTTCAGCCACAGAGTAGGAGGAGGAAACCAGACTCTTCTTTATTATTATTATTATTATTATTATTAACAGTATTTACCGTATTTATCGGCGTATAAAACACACTGGCGTATAAGACGCACCTTCCTTTTGGCCCTGGGTTTCAAGAAAAAAAGATTTTAAGCATTTTGGGGCCACTTGGCCTCTTACTGCTGGGCTGCTTAATTAGCTAATTTACATAAATTGCACAAAAATATCAGGATCTCTTTTAAAACACACAGCAATAAGACACATGAACAAAATGCACCAGAACATAAATCCCAAGTACAAAAAAAAAACCCAGACTCAACTCTTTTTCCCCCCAACCCACCCATGCAGTTTCCAAAGTAAAAAACATTTACTCCAAGTAAAAAAAAACCCAGACTCAACTCTTTTCCCGCACGCCACCCCACCCCACCCATGCACAGTTTCCAAAGTAAACAACATAAAAGTACAAAAAAAAAAAACCAGACTCAACTCTTACCCCACCCCACCTATGCAGTTTCCAAAGCCTCCCCAACTAGGCCCAGTTCAGAAGCTTACCGAAGCTGCATTCAATCCGAGGAGAGCTGGGAAAACTAGGCCCTCTGCAGCTCAGCTGAACTGAACTGAGCACAGCTCCCTCTGCTGGCTATGAGAAGCTCAACTCATGCACGTGCATAAATTAAACCCGACAAACAGCTGTAGATCCGGATAGATTAGTTAGGGAAGAAAGCACAAGGGAGCTCTCTGGCTCCGGAAAAACGCGGCAAACCCGAAAATGCTTTAAAACGGGCAAGAGGGGAAAGGGATTTTTTTAGTATTGGCGTATAAAACGCACCCTACTATTTTGGGTCACAAATGTAGACAAAAAAGTGCGTCTTATACGCCAATATATACGGTATATACCGCTTTTCAACAAAAAGTTCACAAAGCAGTTTACAGACAAAATCAAATGATTAAATGGCTCCCTGTCCCCAAAGGGCTCACAATCTAAAAAAAAAGATGCAGAACACCACCAGCAAACAGCCACCAGAAAAGACACTGTGCTGGGGTGAAATGGGAGCAGTTACTCTCCCCCTGCTAAATATAAGAGGAGCACCAATTGAAAAAGTGCCTCTTGCCCAGTTAGCAGGTCCCAGGCTAGCAGGTTAGCAGGCTTTAGTCCCAAGCCTCTCTCTCTTTGCACCACTGGAGGGGAAGGGGAACTCAGCCAGACACAAAGTAAATGGCAGCTTGACTTTCCCCAGTTCTGCACCTCCTGTGCTCCTATTGAGCGCAGCGTGGGTTCTACACATAAATTATAAAAACAAACAAACAAAATTCTCAAACTGATAACAAAAGGCAATTTTGCAAAAGTCCTACATACTTTGGAAAGCAGATGTTTGAGCACCCTTTAAACATCTGCAACTGAGCTCTAAAGCACATAGTGTAGTTGAAGAACCTGTGCCTTCCCAGATGCAGACAGGTTGCCTCTATGCAATGCACAGTTCTCCAGCAGCCTGAAAAGAACTCTTTGTTTTTTTGTGGTGGTGGTGTTGAGACCCAGATGATTAATAATGAATAGCTTAAGCAACAAAGGAACTACAGGTAGTGAAAGCTATTTCCACAGCCCAGTATGAAACACAGCTGGGGTTAATCTAACCAGGAGTAGGATGTATGGATCCCCAGTTCCATCTTGACACTTATGTATTTCTCACAAGTATATTATTAATGAACAAGCTACCTTATTTTGAGTCAGACTTTTGGTCTATCTAGGCCAGTGTTGTCTTCTACAGTGACTGGTGGTAGCTCTCCAGGACTTCAGACAGGAGTCTTACCAGGGGTTGAATGAGGGACCTTGTGCATGTAAAATACATACTCTATCCCAGGAGTTCCCAATCTTTGGAGGCCCACGTACCCCCTACATAGGCCTCCAGCCACCCCGCTTACCCCCGGATCTTCTGAGACTCAAGTACGCATGCCTACACCCCCGCATAACCTTTCCCTCTGGGTTGCGGCGTGAGTGGAAAAAAAGGCTACAGCCCTGCCGATTTTGCAGGGCTGTAGCCTTCTCTCCGGGTTGCGGCGCAAGCGGGAGGACCCGCCAGCCCGCGCCGCAACCTGGAAAAATGTCCCCGAGATGTTCGCCGGTAGTTCCTCCTACCTGTTCTTCTGGGCACCGCCATCTTGGATCTCGCGAGATTTCTGTTAATTTACTGTTAATTTACTGAGATAATTCTGTTTTTACTGTTAATGCTGCTTTGTATTATGTTTTTAATTGTAATTTTATTTTAATATTTAATTTTAATTGTGGATTTTTTTAATGGGTTTTAATTGTATTAGTGTTTTTTTATATATATTATACACCACTTTGAATTTTTAGAAAAGCGGTATATAAATCTTTTAAATAAATAAATAGGAGGAGCTACCGGGGAACATCTCGGGGACATTTTTCCAGGTTGCGGCGCAGGCGGACACCCGTGCACCCATGCTGCAACCCCCAAAAAATCCACTTTAGCAGCTGTCCCTTATCAGCTGCTGATCGCAGCAGCTAATAAGGGACAGTGTCTTGTGTACCCTCGGCCTGTGGTACGCATACCCCGAGGGGTACGTCTACCACAGGTTGGGAACGCCTGGCCTATCCCCTTAAATGGGTGGCAGGGGAGGGATGTGCAAAAGCCAATAAGGAATACCTTGTAAGCCAGTTGAGAAATTACTATAAGGAGATCACCTGCACTGTCGTTTATAAACATAAAATCAAGCCAGTTTTAAGTTGGTTATGAACTTGGGGGCATTGCTGTTTTCAAGACTCCAGTAATAAGCGCACTTACACCGTTGATTCTACTGTTACACCGATGCAAAGTTACACAGGATTGCGCTGACAAACTGGTTTCTGACAATAATGGAAACGGCATTCAGATTAGGGATCTTGGCTTCTTCACTGTGCTCAATCACAAATCTCCAGATTTCTGTTGCATGTGTGTGTTAAAAGTAATGCCCTTAGGAAGCTAAAAATATTTTTCAGAAGCTGCATGTCTTTTTTTCCTCCTGATTTCTTGCAACAGCCTCTGTATTGGAGTGAAAGGGGGGGGAATAGCTGGTTGTATTTTTTTTAGGCCCAGGTTACTAGTATCCAATTACTTGGTAAGGAAATAATATGATCCATAATAATAAAAGGTTTTTTCTGCAGTGTAAGGAGAGCAAGGTGATTGAAAGGTCAGCTTGCAAAACCATGAATATCCCTGTAAGCTCAAGCACAAGATGAGAGAGCAGACATTTGGGGGAAGATGCTGTTCTGCCCTTCAACATTTCTCTAACTGGCATGAGTTGACCAGCTCTTGATCTTGGATAAGGTCTTTCGGACTCTAGAATTACTCATTTTACTACAATTTAAAAATATTGGAGGACTGCTTTCTAAAATTCAGCAGACCTTTGTCTTTAAAGAAGCATATATATCTCGCAAGACTATACAGTTCACAGAAAATACAACTGCTTGCTTGGCTTATACGGATACCTTACGAGTGAAGCCTTTCTTTCCCTCTTTGCTTGTCTAGGTGTATATCTTCCTCCTCCTCTACCACCTCACTTTAACACCCTCCCCCATTTTATACTTCCAACTTCACATCGACAGTAGCTGCATTTCTGTGGGACTTTTGTGTGTGCTGAATTGATCAGGGTGTGTTTTTTTTCTCCTTGTCTGTTTGCAGTGATGGTGCAGGAAGAAGTGGAACCTACATCCTAATTGACATGGTTCTCAATAAAATGGCCAAAGGTGAGAATCAAAAGGGCTGTTTCTTTTGAGTTCTGAGATGTGATGGCATTGTCATGGCAACTCCAGGCGCAGTATTTGCAGAAAGACCTCAAATAGATTAGAGGCAAATTTTACCCTGTGTGAATGTTCTTGGGGGGGGGGGGGTTTCCTCATCTACAGTGATTAAAAAGAAAGGAAAATTGCAACCCCTGAAGCTCTGGATGAATGAACTTTACACGTGCAGTTGGAAAGTACCGTGTTTGTACTTTAACCATTTACATATTTTATATTGGAAAAAATATTCTGAGGTTCAAAATAACTGTCTTTTTAGTGTAGCCTAGGTCTGTAGGTTTTCTCTTCATGTCTTACATAGCAGTTGGCATTCTCCTGACCGTAGACTTATCTCACTTGAAAAGATCTTGAGATGGACAGAAAATGGAAACGAACAAGTAGACCCTTTGAAATGTTTCATGTTACCTCTTGGGGCTTATTTTCTTCACATTTCTTCTTTTAGTCTTATGCAAGTGGTTTATAACAGCAACCTGAGAAAACAGAATCCTCCTATATCTGTAACAGCAACCTGACATACAGAAATTATGCTGGTGACGTTTTTCTCACCACTTATATAAGGAAAAACTTCCAACTTCATTTCTGTTTGTCAGGCATCTCTTACGGCCAAACCCTATCCTCGTATTATGCTGGTGGATCTCATGATCCGCCAGCATATTGCTGCAGCTGCCATATTTGAGCCGCTCTGCTGTTCTGCAGCTCACTGCTGATGGCATGGTGAGCCTCCGCCATTGTTGGTAAGCAGGGGCGGATCGGGGTGGAGATCAGGCCAGGCATGGGGTAGTTCAGGGGGTGGGAGGGGGTGGATCTTGGAGATCTTATCTCTTTCACGGCCTGGACCCATCCCCAGAGGCTCCTCAGACTTACACCAGCCAGAGAGCTAGTGTAGGTCTGAGGAGACCTACAGGGAGGAGAGCTCCCTGCTCAGACATTATTTTTCCCGCTGAACAGGATTTGGCCATTAGATACAGGAAAAGGACTGGCTTGGGAGGGAGGTCATAATGGGAGGTCATTAGATACAGGAGAAGGACCAGCTTGGAAGGGATGTTCATCATTATGTTGGTCTTGTTCTGGGGATTTGGGGATCACCAGCTGGCATACTTGTGCCAAATTAGAACTGTACCATCTGGCACCCCAATTGTCAACCCTGGAGACACAGAAAGAATGGCAGATGAGCAACATTGATGGCAGTGGGATTTAACAGCAGGGGAAGATTGCGGCCTTGACCCTTCACCCCCACCCTGTGCTCCTCTGTTTTTCTTTTCTGTTCATACCTTTAGTTTTGGTGCACTCCTTGAACTAATCCAGACAACCAACTTACCACATTGTTGCTTGCTCGCTCATCTCTGTCATTACAAATGTGTTGCAAACTTTTTCTTTACATCCATCTTTACATATCTTATGTGTGGTAAGATGATGGGATGGTTGTCTGCATTATAATCCATGACTTGTGAGTTGAGTGTGAAACATACACTGTATTTCCCTAGCTATGGAGTTTCATGCCTAGAGTCTTCTGCTAAGAAACAGTTCATCTTCTCTGCTTTTCCTCCATGGTTGTCAGATTTTGCAAGTTCAGGTATTATTTATATATGCTTTTAAAGACAGTTTTCAGTAAGTATTTTTGAAAGTTTTCCTCTTTTGGGGGGGGGAAAACCCTCTTTTTCGAGGTTTTAAAACCCTCTTACAGTTTTCAGTAAGTATTTTTGAAAGTTTTCCTCTTTTTTGGGGGGAAAACCCTCTTTTTCGAGGGTTTTTTCTTTTTTTTCTGAGAAACCGTACTGCACTATCTCTAAAGTCATATTTGTTTTTTCATATATTATATGATGAAGGATGATAGGTGAGCATTTTGTGTATATGATTAATCTGAATTTTAATGTGCAATGTTGAGACAGGTCCTTCATTCCTCCCCCCAGGATTGTGCACACATGCATACAATGGATAATCCATTAAAAATAAACAGCAAAATGTTTTTAAAGAACATTTCAAAACCAATGCAAACACCGTTATCAGCATGAGTAAAAGCGGGAACTAAACAAAACATCTACCTCTATGTAAACAAAGATCCAGGAAGTAGTGTTAAAAAACCTGCTCTGTATAATGAGAAATTCTGCATAGTTCAAAAATAGTATGACCCCTACAAACGTTGATCCAATCATATACATTGTGTTTTGAAATCTTTATCATGGTTTTCACTTCATCATTACCATCAACCCTGCAAGTTTTGATATCAGGAATAAACCTGGAGTATGGGGTCCAGATGCACACGGTGTCAACTTGAGGTTACTTAACATGCAGTGGTTATTCCCATCACACACTTTGCCATGTCAAACTCTGTCAAGTGATTGATCAGAGAATCTTTCCTGTCTCTTATGCACAGACAAACAAGGCTCAGCACCTGACCCACCACCATCGACTAGGCCCCTGGGTTCACACAAGTACTTATGCATAGGATGTTCCTATTTAATCTCTGGAATGTTAGAGGATATGCTATTGCAGATTGGGGGGGGGGGGGCGGAGGCGAATTAAGGTTCTTCATTTTTGGTTCTGGCAATACAATCTTGCTAAGCACAAGAGTATGAGATTTTTGTTGCAGGCCCATAGAACTTGGTAGCCATGGGAAAATTAGCTAGTTGTATCCATGCTCTATAGTAAAAAAATTATTCATTTTGTTTGTTTAAAAAACACATTTAATTTTTTGCATTTGTGCAAAAGGCATTTCAGCTACTTGGAACATTTTGAATTTCAAGTGACATCTTGATCTGCCTAAAAAGGAGGGGGAAAACAGATGTGCCTCCTCTGTTAACTATTTGTTAACCTCATTTCAGTCTTGAGCAACAAGAGAGTGCAATGAAATAAAGTTTGGAAGATATATATAATTTTCTTGCACAGCATAGTAAACAAGAAGCATTTTCTAGCTTCATGCTTTCAAGGATTGACTTTGTTGCAAGAGCTCTAAAGAATGCCATTTATCGACTCCATTGTACCATGTAATGTCAAATTCCATTTTAAGCGTGGGCTTAGTGTTGCACAATGCAAGACAAGTCATGTGAAACTGGCCAAAGAAAAGAGTTGCAGGGTTTTTAAGACTGGTCAACCCTATTTTGTTCTTGACCTGCGCCCCTCTGCCGTGTGTGTGTGTGTGTGTGTGTGTGTGTGTGTGTGTGCGTGTGCGTGTGCGCAATTTGAAATCTCTGACCTGGTGCTTTGGGCAGTGTAAATGAAAGATCAAAGGGCAGAGCAGGCATCTCAGCCCTGCTGAGGTGGGCCTTTCCCAGGCTGTCACACTGTGAGGCAGCCAAAGGTTTTGTTCTGACGGGAATCGAGGCCCGGTCTGTGAGGCCTAGGCCTCCTTTGTCTGGGCTGAGAAGTTTGAGGCCCAGGTTGAGGATCCAATATGCATCAAATGATCAAAGGCCTGAAGTTCAGGACATGAAATCTTTCTTTCCATTTCCTTTTCTTAAAGAATGAATTGCACAAGTACCAAAGAAATCCATTGCCAGTGCTTTTCTGTGAGGCAAGCACTAACTTTAGAGTCCTTCAGTTCTAAACATGAAAATGGAGAAAGTGCACTTTCAATCCAGGCCCAGCTGCAAGGCCAGTAGCATCTGCTCAAATGTTTTACAAAAAGGCTTTTAAGGATTAAAGCCTTCAAGGTGTGTGTGTTTTAAAGGACTTTAAGAATAAATTTAGAATAATTTGAGTTCTTGTTCCACTGTGGTTCATTAGACAGTAGACAAGAATGCATTTTTTTTCAAAGTAAGTAGAGGGCCACTTGGTTTCAGCAAGGAGAAACTAGAAAGCGATTAATAAAATGCTTTGACTTTTCAGTAGCACTTTAAATAGTGCATGTTTAGGAAAAGAGACTCCTTTCTCACATAATGATTTACTTTTCTACATTTGAAATAGCATATCTTAACTCCATGCTACAGTGCAGTATTTGAGAAATTTGTGTTTCTTAAGCTATGATTTTTGCTTCTTAATTAATTCACTTAAGTATTCAAGAAATCATGAATTTTAAGTAATCCTGTGGAATTTTAAGAAAACCCCAAGTTTCCTAAAATGTCAGATTTTCTTAATATTATGATTTCATAAGCTTCACATTTGTCCAGTTGTTCTTTTAAATATATTGTTCGATTTCACTTAATGTGTGGTTTGCATAGGAAAACTCATCCCCTGTCATGGTTGCACAAATATCAAGAATTAGGGTGTTTTGTCTGGTGCACTATGTTTGAGAAAAGGTAAGGTATAGGTGTATATATAGGGGTGTGTGTGTGTGTGTGTGTGTGTGTGTGTGTGTGTGTGTGTGTGTGTGTGTGTGTGTATGTATGTGTATGTGTATATATGTGTGTATATATATATATTTCCATATATATATATGGAAAGAAGGAATGCGAAAAGCAAGGGTGAAAGGGAAAGATATAAACAACTGAATGCAGATTTCCAGAGAATAGCAAGGAGAGATAAGAAGGCCTTCTTAAATGAACAATGCAAGGAAATCGAGGAAAACAACAGAATGGGGAGGACTAGAGATCTCTTCAAGAAAATTGGAGATATCAAGGGAACGTTTTGTGCAAAGATGGGCATGATAAAGGACAAAAAAGGCAGAGACCTAACAGAAGCAGAAGAGATTAAGAAGAGATGGCAAGAATACACAGAAGGACTATACAAGAAAGATCTGAATGTTCCTGATGACCACGCTGGTGTGGTCACTGACCCAGAGCCGGACATCCTAGAGAGTGAAGTCAAGTGGGCCTTAGGTAGCATTACTAACAACAAAGCCAGCGAAGATGATAATATCCCAGCTGAGCTACTTAAAATCCTAAATGATGATGCTGTGAAAGTGCTGCACTCAATATGCCAACAAATTTGGAAAACTCAGCAGTGGCCAAAGGATTGGAAAAGGTCAGTTTACGTTCCAATTCCAAAGAAGGGCAGTGCCAAAGAGTGCTCAAACTATCGCACAATTGCACTCATTTCACATGCTAGCAAGGTTATGCTCAAAATCCTACAAGCTAGGCTTCAGCAGTACGTGGACCGAGAACTACCGGACGTACAAGCTGGGTTTCGAAGAGGCAGAGGAACTAGAGATCAAATTGCCAACATGCGCTGGATCATGGAGAAAGCCCAAGAGTTCCAAAAAACCACCTACTTCTGCTTCATTGACTACGCAAAAGCCTTTGATTGTGTGGATCACAACAAACTATGGCAAATTCTTAAAGAGATGGGGGTACCAGACCACCTTACCTGTCTCCTGAGAAACCTGTATGCGGGTCAAGAAGCAACAGTTCGAACCGGCCATGGAACAACCGACTGGTTCAAAATTGGGAAGGGAGTACGGCAAGGCTGTATATTGTCACCCTGCTTATTTAACTTATATGCAGAGTACATTATGAGAAATGCAGGCCTGAATGAATCGCAAGCCGGAATCAAGATTGCCGGGAGAAACATCAACAACCTCAGATATGCAGACGATACCACCCTAATGGCAGAAAGTGAAGAAGAACTCAAGAGCCTCTTGATGAGAGTGAAAGAGGAGAGTGCGAAAGGCGGCTTGAAACTCAACATTAATAAAACTAAGATCATGGCATCTGGTCCCATCAATTCCTGGCAAATAGAAGGGGCAGAAATGGAAGCAGTAATAGATTTTACTTTTTTGGGTTCCAAGATCACTGCAGATGGAGACAGCAGCCATGAAATTAAAAGACGCTTACTCCTTGGAAGGAAATCTATGGCAAACTAAGGAAATCTATGGCAAACAGCATAATAAAAAGCAGAGATATCACCATACCAACAAAAGTTCGTATAGTCAGGGCGATGGTGTTCCCAGTAGCAATGTATGGTTGCGAGAGTTGGACCATAAGGAAGGCTGAGCGCCGAAGAATAGATGCTTTCGAACTGTGGTGCTGGAGAAGACTCCTGAGAGTCCCTTGGACTGCTAGGAGATCAAATCAGTCAATCCTAAATGAAATCAACCCTGACTATTCCCTGGAAGGACAGGTACTAAGGCTGAAGCTGAAATATTTTGGCCACCTAATGCGAAGAGAGGACTCTCTGGAAAAGACTCTGATGCTGGGAAAGATTGAAGGCAAAAGGAGAAGGGGAAGGCAGAGGATGAGATGGTTAGACAGCATCACCGATGCAACGAACATGAAAATGAGCGAACTCAGGAAGATAGTGGAGGACAGGAAGGCCTGGCGGGATATGGTTCATGGGATCACGAAGGGTCGGACACGACTTAATGACTGAACAACAACAACAAGGTATAGGTATAAGGATCATGAGCTTCTTATTGCAAAATTCAGGCTTAAATTGAAGAATGAAGGGAACACCACTAGACCAGTCAGATATGACCTAAATCATATCCCTTATGAGTATATAGTGGAGGTGAAGAATAGATTTAGGGCATTAGACCTGGTAGACAGAGTGCCTGAAGAACTATGGACGGAGGTTCGTAACATTGTACAGGAGGCAGCAACGAAAACCATTCCAAAGAAAAAGAAATGCAAGAAAGCAAAGTGGCTGTCAGATGAGGCTTTACAAATAGCTGTGGAAAGAAGGAATGCGAAAAGCAAGGGTAAAAGGGAAAGATATAAACAACTGAATGCAGATTTCCAGAGAATAGCAAGGAGAGATAAGAAGACCTTCTTAAATGAACAATGCAAGGAAATCGAGGAAAACAACAGAATGGGGAGGACTAGAGATCTCTTCAAGAAAATTGGAGATATCAAGGGAATGTTTTGTGCAAAGATGGGCATGATAAACGACAAAAAAGGCAGGGACCTGACAGAAGCAGAAGAGATTAAGAAGAGATGGCAAGAATACACAGAAGAACTATACAAGAAAGATCTGAATGTTCCTGATGACCAGGGTGCTCAAACTACCGTACAATTGCACTCATTTCACATGTTAGCAAGTTTATGCTCAAAATCCTACAAGCTAGGCTTCAGCAGTACGTGAACCGAGAACTACTGGAAGTACAAGCTGGGTTTCGAAGAGGCAGAGGAACTAGAGATCAAATTGCCAACATGCGCTGGATCATGGAGAAAGCACGAGAGTTCCAAAAAAACATCTACTTCTGCTTCATTGACTACACAAAAGCCTTTGATTGTGTGGATCACAACAAACTGTGGCAAATGCTTAAAGAGATGGGGGTACCAGACCACCTGAGCTGTCTCCTGAGAAACCTGTATGCGGGTCAAGAAGCAACAGTTCGAACCGGCCATGGAACAACCGATTGGTTCAAAATTGGGAAGGGAGTACGGCAAGGCTGTATATTGTCACCCTGCCTATTTAACTTATATGCAGAGTACATTATGAGAAATGCAGGGCTGAATGAATCGCAAGCCGGAATCAAGATTGCCGGGAGAAATATCAACAACCTCAGATATGCAGACGATACCACCCTAATGGCAGAAAGTGAAGAAGAACTCAAGAGCCTCTTGATGAGAGTGAAAGAGGAGAGTGCAAAAGTTGGCTTGAAACTCAACATTAATAAAACGAAGATCATGGCATCTGGTCCCATCAATTCCTGGCAAATAGAAGGGGCAGAAATGGAAGCAGTAACAGATTTACTTTTTTGGGTTCCAAGATCACTGCAGACGGAGACAGCAGCCATGAAATTAAAAGACGCTTACTCCTTGGAAGGAGAGCTATGGCAAATTTAGATGGCATGGTGATATCTCTGCTTTTTATTATGCTAACAAAAGTTCGTATAGTCAGGGCGCTGGTGTTCCCAGTAGCAATGTATGGTTGCGAGAGTTGGACCATAAGGAAGGCTGAGCGCCGAAGAATAGATGCTTTCGAACTGTGGTGCTGGAGAAGACTCCTGAGAGTCCCTTGGACTGCTAGGAGATCAAATCAGTCAATCCTAAATGAAATCAACCCTGACTGTTCCCTGGAAGGACAGGTACTAAGGCTGAAACTCAAATATTTTGGCCACCTAATGCGAAGAGAGGACTCTCTGGAGAAGACTCTGATGCTGGGAAAGATTGAAAGCAAATGGAGAAGGGGAAGGCAAAGGATGAGATGGTTAGACAGCATCACTGATGCAACGAACATGAAAATGAGGAAACTCAGGAAGATATTGGAGGACAGGAAGGCCTGGCGGGATATGGTTTATGGGATCACGAAGGGTCGGACACGACTTAACAACTGAACAACAACAAGGTATAGTTACGGATCTCATGATGACTGGAGAAGAGCTGTGCTGAATACAGGTGGGCCCCCATATCCACTGGGGATATGTTCCAGGCCCCTCCGTGGATACTTGAAACCGTGGATAAGAGCAAACACCCCCTCCATGGTTTCCTGAGGGCCCCCCACCCTGCCTTCCCTGCAGGCAGGCAGGTTTGCCCCCCCCAGCTCTTATTTTTCTTTCAGCAAGCTTTGTTTCTTCCTTAAAACAAACAGAGAAGCAAGCCTCCATTGCAGGCAAGTAGAACGAGACTAAGTCCTAGAGAGGCTCTGCAAGGTTTCTGTTAACCTTGCAGAGCCTCTCTAGTACTTAGGCTCGTTCTACTTGCCTGTAATAAGCAGCCAGAGGCTGCTTCTCCTGTTTCTTTAAAGAAGAAACGAAGCTTACTGGGAAAAAAGTAAAAGCCTGGGGGGGGGGGGTCCCCACGATCCGTGGATAACTGAAACCGTGGATAGCGAATCAGTGGATATGGGGGCCCACCTGTACACACATTCCAGGCCCTTAGTTCCCTTTGTCATTCAAACAACTGCGCAATGCATTTGTGGAGTGTTTGGGTTTTTATACATCAGGAAGGGTTTCCGGCAGGCTCTGAAAGTGACCGAGAAAGAAAGAGAAGGAGTTCTACCTTATTTCTTGTACCACTTATTTCCTGTATTAGGTTGCATTTGGTTCACAGTGAGAATCTCAACAATTTTAACTGTATAAGTATTTTTCTGTGTTGGGAAAAGTAAATCTCTTAGCACCAAACTGTCAACAACTGGGGTGCTGGTGGACAGGTTGGGGTGCTGGTGGACAGGTCGATGAAAGTGTCGACCCAGTGTGCGGCGGCTGTGAAGAAGGCCAATTCCATGCTCGGGATCATTAAAAAGGGGATTGAGAATAAAACGGCCAATATCATTATGCCTTTGTACAAATCGATGGTAAGGCCACATCTGGAGTATTGTGTCCAGTTCTGGTCACCATACCTCAAAAAGGATATAGTTGAATTGGAAAAGGTGCAGAAAAGAGTGACCAGAATGATTTGTGGGCTGGAGCACCTCCCTTACGAGGAAAGGCTACAGCGTCTGGGGCTTTTCAGCCTAGAAAAAAGGCGCCTGAGGGGGGACATGATTGAGACTTATAAAATTATGCATGGGATGGAGAGAGTGGATAGAGGGAAATTCTTCTCCCTCTCGCACAACACCAGAACTAGGGGACACGCACTAAAATTGAGTGGAGGGAGAGTTAGAACAGACAAAAGAAAATATTTATTTACCCAGCGTGTAATTCATCTGTGGAACTCCTTGCCACAGGATGTGGTGATGGCACCTGGCCTAGATGCCTTTAAAAGGGGTTTGGACAAATTCATGGAGGAAAAGACCATCACAGGTTACAAGCCATAAGCAACCTCCTGGTTTTTTAGAAGTGGGTTTTCTCTGTGCCAGGTGCAAGGGAGTGGCGACTGGACACAGGTATCTTGTTGTCTCGTGTGCTCCCTGAGGCATCTGGTGGGGCCACTGTGTGACACAGGAAGCTGGACTAGATGGGCTTTTGGCCTGATCCAGCAGGGCTCTTCTTATGTAACAATATTTTTTTCCTTCTGCAGTCAGAAAATTATCAGTACTGAAGGTTACAGCCCGTATGCCCCATGCAAGCCCCACTGAAATGAATGGGAATTACCTTTTCTATGAAGCCTTTGCTATAAACCTTTAATCTTCATCCCCAGCTGAGACAAAGCTTACATATGTGCCTTGGCATTTGCTCACAGTTATCCCTTGTTATCTCCCTACTGTTGAAATAGATCCTCTGGGCAAAGGCTGAGGTCTTTTTGCATGTGTTGTGCTGTACGGTACCATGCGCACTGATAGGACTCAACACATAACCAAGGAGCAGAGTTATGCAAAACAATATTTTTACTGTTCACATTTCTTTATTCAGTTAATCCAGCAAATCAATGTGACTGAAAATACATTTTGTGCAGTGGTATAAATCTAGAGTAACTTTTTTGGCATCTGCAAGCTGTAGCTGTTCTTGTATGGCAAGTTCCAGTTTCCTATCTGTAGATAAACTTCTGTGAATGAACTACTTTTATGGCCTGATCCTATGGGCCAGTTGCGCAGCAGCCTCTCAGCCAGCAGCTACTGCATGGCCACCAGTGCAACAGCTATAAAGTCACGCATTCCCTGCAGCGCAGTACAGCCGCTGGTGGGGCTTTTCCAGCAGAGGGGCAGGAAAGTGGCAGGGACTGGGACAGAGCAGATCGGGGTGGTTTTAGTTTTAAATGGTACTGTTGTCTGTAATGAATGTGAATACGTTTGCTGTTTAAAAGAAACTGTTAGTAGTAGAGCATATATTTTTGCCCATATATGCATCACTTTACACTTATTGACATTGAACCGCATTTGCCATTTGGTTGCCCGTTCACCCAGTTTGGAGAGAACCTTTTGGAGCTCTTCATGGTCTGCTTTGATTTTGACCACCCTGAATAGTTTGGTGTCATTTGCAGACTTGCTCACCTCACTGTTGACTGATGCCACAGTAGCCCTTGGATAGCTGCTTGGACAGATTTTTTCCTTACTACTATTTCTAAAACGTTGCTCTGAAGAGAAATCCTTCATATTATATTTTTATAGTCATGTTTGCTTGCCATGCAGGAGACTCTTCCACTAGATCAGGAGTTCTCAACCCCTTCCCAGCCGAGTACCACCTCCGGCGCCACTCTCCTGCTGCGTACCATAGGAAGTGACTGGTGATGACATCATCACCAGTTACTTCTGGGTTTTCAAGTTTTCGGAGGCCAGAAAACACAGGTAGGAGGCTCTGGGAGGGTGGAAGGGCCCTTCTCAGTGTTCCCAAGAGACTTGGCCAAAAGCAGGAACCTCTCAGGAGCGAAAATGTGCCACCGAAAGCACCGCATTGGAGCGGGGTTCCGGCGGTCCGAGTACCACCAACAGTCAGTCCAAGTACCACTGGTGGTACTAGTACCACTGGTTGAGAACTCCTGCACTATTTGTTGGTAATTCTAGATGTTGCACTAGATGGTTGTTAGTAGCTCTAAGGAACGAATGGGACCATGCCAATTTTCATACCCCCAGCCTGTCTGTCTGCCGCCCTCTCCAGCCTGCTGCTCCGCCGGGGCTCCAATCCCCCTCCGACTTCCTGAGAGCAAGTCAGAAGAAGATTGCAGCAGCGGCAGCCTCCTCCCTCCAGTGTAACTGGAGGACAAAGTGGGGGGGGGGGGGACTGCTGCAACTACAAATTGCTTCTCCGCGCACATTTGGTGGTTACAAAGAAGTAGGCAGGCAAAGGCTATTCGAAGCCCCCTCCCTTCCCTTTGCTTACGACAAGCACAATGGACAGCCTCCCTGCTCTGTGCTGCTGCTTCTGTTTCATAGCTCTGTTTCATAGTTCACAAGTAAGTTTTATAATTCCATACTGTAGAACATGCTGTAGAGATCAGCACTCACACTAGAGATGCTATGTAGCAGCAAAATGCATCCCATTTTATATGTAAAAACAGCAGTTTTCCTTTCCCTAATGTGTGTGTTTTAATTAATGTACTGTGGCTGACCAGTTATTCATGCTGACAAGAATTAAAGGCTATAATTCATTAAAATGTATTGCTACTTGGCCTGAGAAAATGGCTTGGACAGTGGCCCACCCCTAAACATCCATGCACACATCTACTGTGCGCCAGCAGAAATCAGATAATAAATCGCTTTCCTTCCTTCCCCCCCTCCCCCAAGTAAAAGCCTAACTGAAACCTGATTAATAAAAAGTGCTGCAGAAGTGATTGCCTACATTAGCAAAACACTTCACAATCAGTCTCATCTAAAGTTCCACAAATTGTAGCTGAATTGGGATAAGTAAAAATATATACATGAAAATATAGCCTGTGCCACTGATTTCAAATCTGTGAGGTTCTATCTTATTTTTTCTTCCTGGGTATTGCAGCCATCTAAGCACCTGTTAATTAGAAATGTATCTGTTTTTAAAGTTTCGGTGCGCACTCGTCACTTCCCCAAACAGCAAGAAGTTCCAGAGGGTTGCACTACTCAGGCAGTGGAAGAAAGAGCACTAAAGACTTCTGCCATTTCAGTAATTTTTTGCTTTATCTACAAATGTACAAGTGCATAGGTGTGGCGTACACAGTCCAGCTGGGTGTACTCCAGCCAGGCACATCACAGAGGCATCTTGCACCCCATAATACACCTTCAGCTGTCTCCGCTGCTGGCCCAGACTCAAACTACATGCTGTGTTAACCCCATGGCAGTGCTGTTAAAAGCAGGGCTGGCCATCCTTGAGGTATTGGAGTGGTCGCCTCAGGCAGCAGACAGGTGTGGGGAGGGGGCTCCCATCTCTGTCCACCTACTCGCCTCCCCTTAAAACTAGACCTTTAGGTAGTCGGTGGGTTCAAGAAGAGTGTCAGTTCAAAAATACTTTTTATTTTTTGCCTGTCTCTTGACATTTGCAAAATCACCTTCAGGCTGCAACATAGTACAAACACACCTGAAAAACAAAACGTAGCACAGAGGGGCTTTCACAAACTGAGCAGGAACAGTGTGTTTATATGTATATATAGAAAAGGTAAAGGTATCCCCTGCTCGAAAGCCAGTCGTGTCTGACTCTAGGGTGCGGTGCTCATCTCCGTGTCTAAGGCCGTAGAGCCAGCGCTGTCCGAAGACTCTTCCATGGTCATGTGACAGGCATGACTAACGGAGCGCTGTTACCTTCCCGCCACAGCGGTACCTATTTAACTACTTGCAATTTCTTGCTTTCGAACTGCTAGGTTGGCAGGAGACGGGACAGGAGACAGGAGCTCACTGCGGCACTCAGGTCTCGAACTGCTGACCTATGGACCTTTCCGTCTGCAGTTCAGCCTCTTAACCACTAAGCCACCGCAGCCCTTTATAGAGAATAGTCTAAAGATAATGGTACAGTTGTATGTTGTTGTTGTTCAGTGTATGTATGTACACTTTATGTATACAGTATGTCATGGATAGAGTGTTGGACCAGAGTGGCCTGACTTCAAATACCATGGGTAGTCTTGAACTCATCACCATCTTTCAGCCTAGTACTGGTAGAGTTCCTAGTTCCTAGGAGAAAAGGCATGGTAGAAATGTGTGAATATGATAGATGCAATGTGTGATCTTGATAGAACCATTTTTTTTATAGTGGATGTATCTGTATTCACAAATGGATGAATTCCATTTTCCATCCATGAATTCCATGAATTCACCTAGTCCATTAATCAGAAACTCTTTGACAACTTCCCATTTTTTGATCAAAGAATGTCAAAAACTAACAGAAGAAGTTATTCAACTAAAACCTGTGCTGAGAGTGGGTTCATTGGTCCCACCTAGGATTGTTGCTCTGCAGCTGTCTGAAATGCAGATTAAGCAACTGCCTCAGGGTAACATGGGAAAATCTGTCTCTGAGCTGGGAATTAATTGAAATCCATGTCTTCTGAGTCCAGGACCACATCTGCCAGGTCTACTTTTCACAGCTACATTTGAAAATTACTTTGAAAGGGAGAAAGGTAACGTTAATGGAACCTGAACAATAGATAACTCACTGGACCTTCTCTGGTGCTATTTGTTTCAGCCTGATCACATTTTTTTATGTAAACAAAACAGGAATAAAGGTTTAAAACAGTGGCGTCACTGGAGGTGGGGGAGGAACGCTAAGTTCCGCAGCGCGCTGACCTCCGTTACTCACCGGCACAAGACGGCCCTGCCCTCTCGCCTTCGGAGCCATTCAGTGGGGCGAAGGCAACACGCAGGAAGTCTAATCATATCTAATTTGCTTTGTTAATCTTGTGAGCTGCATTAGGGATTCCAGATGAAAAGTGGGATATAAAGCTACTAAATAATTAAAGCCTGACACCAAAGGAGATGGGTGGGTCCTCTTCACACAGTGGTCATCCAGTCAGGATCAGGGACACTGACCGAGTGGGAAGACCCCATATGACGGGTCCCACCAAGCAGTGCCATGCATTATGAGTTGCAGCATCAGAGATGAATCCACAGCTGAGCATCTCACATACTTGTGCTGCAAGGACTACAGAGTATTAATATAATAGTACGTAATATCTGTATTTATATACTGCCTTTCTTGTCGTCTGATTTCTCCTCAGACTTTATTCAAGGCGGTTTACACAGGCAGGCTTTGCTAAACCCCCGTAGGGATTTTTACCATAATGTTCTATTTGCATAGAACCCATTTCCTTCTCCAGATGTTTCAACAGTGTGGTGTCTCCCTGGCTGCACACACCTTCTGAGCTTGGTGTTTACCCATCTCATCTGCATCAGTCTCCCATACTGCCCTTTAGTACTTGCTGTCCATATCTGTGATGTTGAGATACTTGGGAACAATTACATCCCTTCCTGGTGAGGATAGGATTATATATTTGTATCCCACAGTTTCTTCGAGAAGCTCTGGATAGCATAATAGTTTATCCGAGACATGGTGACTCACCTAGTGGATGGCCATGAACACAGGTGTCTATGGTCCCACTCTAACACACTATCCACTACACCACACTAGCTCTTCAGAAGTAGCAAGTTCCTACCCAGTATTCCCATTGTTAAAAACAACGTTGAGTTTCACTCAGAGTTCTACATGGAAAGCACCTGAAAGCACTACGTGGTTGCATGGTGTACAATGCTGGCATCTCTCCTGCAGGCCAGATGTGAGTCCTCCTGAGAGTTGGTTCTCAGTCATGCCAGCGGTTTGCTGCCAGACTGTTTCTTCACTGCTACATAGGGGAAGGGGAAGGCTTGACCCTACAGTGGTGAAATGGTTCCCTACTTGGCAGAATAAAACTTGGGCCACATTTCGTAGCATTTATTATTATTATTATTATTATTATTAAATGCAAACATTTTCTGATATATTTTTATCAGCTGAGGATTTGGACACTAACATAGTTAAAGTTTGGTCTTAGTATCAACTAACATGCACTTGAAACATGTAACCTGGCCCTGTGTGTGTGTTAATTTGAAACAGCAAGCACAGGAGGGCCTGATTTGGTGCTATAGTGGGGCACTTTGGTGTCATGGGAGGGCCATAGCGCACAGGAACGTGGGTACTGAACCCTTACCCCACAACAAAAATCTCCCCCAAAGCTGCTATTGGTCCTAGAAGGGAAGTTCATAGTGGTGCCAACGGGAGCTTTTCTATCAAGACTAATAGCAGCTTTGGTGTGACTATCAACCCCGATCGTGCTTCACATTCCCAAAACACATGGAAGTTGTATAACAAGGGAAAAACAAAGAAAATTGTGATTTAAAAGATCAGAGATCACTGAAGAATCCCACCACATATACCAAAGAAACTGATAAATAATCAATGGTATAATACAGGGGTGGCCAAACTTGCTTAATATAAGAGCCACATACGATAAACTTCAGATGTTTGAGAGCCGCAAGAGAAATGTTTGAGAGCCGCAATATTTGAGAAGCATTTAAATTATTAAATATATTTACTTACCATGTACATTAAACTAGTGGACTCTGTTATACCCAGTAAATAATTATAAAACTTGAAATGTCTTGTTTACCTTTTGTTTACCTTTTATACAGTATATTAATTGTGATGCAAAAAGGAGCTCAGCCAACGTATTTTCGAGAGCTAGAGCCTCATGTGGCTCTAGAGCCACAGTTAGTATATCAAACATAAGAATAAAAACAAATTACAACTGAGTTGGAAACAGCCATGGAAATGAATTGGAGTTCTTAATTTATAATAAATACATTTTGTTGCTTGTCAATATCAATGGAGGCATCGCTTTAAGAACATGTTCTCTGATTATTATTTTTTAAATAACTAATGCTAATCAAACGTATCCTTGGCTTTTGTCTTTGGAGAAGAAGGGAGAATACCAGATTTAGAGCAGCCTGCCAAGTCTGCTGAGAGATGACTGTATAATTTTCAAGTGGGCTGTTAGCCCAAAGGGAATCCAGTAGTCTGAGATTGACAGATGCAGCGCATATTATCATCGCTTTGAACTCAAGCCAATTGGCGACTTATTTATTTTTTTGCAGGTGCTAAAGAGATTGATATTGCTGCTACTCTGGAGCACTTGAGAGACCAGAGACCTGGCATGGTCCAGACAAAGGTACTAAAAATAAACCCTCTTCGGTTTCAATATATTAAGTCTTTTCACTAAAGCTGTTTTCCCAAAAGGAAAGAGGGGAGTAGAACATAATTTTACACAGAGTAGGTTCTTTGGTGTTTGTTTGTTTGACTTTTAACATTTTTTAATGTTGATTGGGATTAAAATGTATAAAAGACAGCAATCTACTAAACGAAACATATGCTTAAAGAAAAAGTCTTTGTAATCTGTGGATAAGCTATTTGCATTACGTATGTAAACTTATTGACAATATGGTTCTCTTAATAACCTATTTCTTTGTTCTTAAAATTGATAAGGGGTATTAGTGGCGTGCATAGGTATTTGACACCCAGGACAGGCTGCTCAAAGCGAACGGTAGACCTGGCCTCCCCCTCAAGATTCCCCAGGAGAGTCCAGGTCTACCGGCCACTCAGTGGTGCATTTGACACACCAGGTGGACTTGGCACCCAGAGCGGACCGCCCCCCAACCCCGCCCTTGGAACGCTACTGAGGGGGATGTGAAGGATATTAGTTAGGAGGCTGAAGTCCAGCACAAAGGCTGAAGTTAGAGCATAGTATGTCATACTTATACATGTAGCACTGAGGAATATCAAAGACAGCAAAGGTTAGAAACTATGGGTAACAGTAACTACACATCACTAGGCCACAGAAGCGATATTATTGATCCCAACAAGCACCAATGGTGATATTAACATGTGTATAAAAACAATCATCTCCACCAAGAAGGCAGAATATGTAGAAACTATAATGGGTGATTTCAACACCTGTAAAATTTACTTGGCAAATGTAAACTTGGCTCATGGCAAAGAGACTCACAGCCCAATCTTATGGGCGCCTTCCACTGACAGAACACGTGTTCCATCAGCAGAAGGTCCACTCAGTTGGCACTGCCACTGCAGCGACAACATGCAAAGTAAGGCCACCAACACGCACGCCACCACAGCATCCAACCACCACTGAGGAGGAAGTGAGTTGGCATAGGGGTGGGCAAGGAGGGGGACGGTTGGGCAGAGAGGAGGATTGAGACGGGGATCGGGACTACCAAGTGTCAGGGGAGGACAACGGGTGGTTATTGGTGGCAATGGCACTGCCGATATCCTATGCCCCTACCCAGCCTCACCATGCCCGCTTGGATCCAGTCAGATTTGTGCTAGCCAAAGAACTGGCACAGATCCGAGTAGACTCATTGGGGACCATGGCCTGGCAGAGTAGATAAGTAGGAATTATGTTTACTTACCTTTCCGTCACACCTGGCCGGCCCACAGGATGCAGCAGAGGCTGCATCAATGCCACTACACCCTGCAGGCCAGCTGAGGATAGGACTGGGCCAAAAGGCTGCAATCCTCTGCACACTTACCTTGGAAGGAAGCCCCATAGAACACAGTGGTACTTGCTTCTGAGTAAAAATGCATAGGATTGCACTGAAAGGGATCCAAGCAAAGTGAATCCTGAGTTAGCGCACTTGAAATCAATGAGACTGATTTGTTATGTTGTGTTATCAATAAGACTAACTTGAGTTCTATTAATTTGTATTGTGCATAGGCAGGACACACTTTTTTGGATACAACCCAAAATCTCTGGGTGTCAATATGTACTTTGGAGCAGTTAGTCATAGAACCAGCGGTTCTTGCTAAAATGCTCCACAATCTGCAAAAGGTGAATATTGCTTAATGAGAGTTATGGAGATTATAGACCTTTATGAAGATGCGCATAAGTGACAATATGTATTTCAAATGCACATTTCAGATTTTGACATAGAATTTGGATTTTCTAGCATATAGTCCAGTATTAGCTTTGGACTATGGTTTTCTTTAGATCTTGTAAAAGAGTTCATAATTAGTGCTAAACTACAGTACTATAATCTAGTTTGAAACGCTGATTCAAGGTTTTGCTCACCTTTTCTCTTTTTGGCCTCTCTTTCCTTTGCTAAAGCTACCCAAATGACTTATTGTGCTAAGGGCATTGCAAACTCTAAATATCTGGCTATGTGCCAACAGTTTGCAGTCTAGAGAATTTTGTACATGTGGCTGATTTAAACAAACCGTGTTCTCTCTCAGTTGAATACAAATAAGGAATGAACTTCTTGGAATAATTTTAAAACAATGGATTAAAAATCAGTCTTGAAATGCCAATTAGAGTGTATCTGTAAGCAAAGTAAACAGCAGTGACATTGGGTTTCCATCAGACAATGCCCCATATTTTTGTTGCCCATCAAATGGAAAGGTCAATCAGAATATTTTTCTGTAGTCAAAAGAATTACAAAACACACACACACACACACACACACACACACACACACACACACACTAAATAAGTCATTACTGCTTCTCTTACACCTGGGGTCTAAAGGTATTGTAAGACAGGGTTCTATTCTTTTGGATTTTCAGCAATTCATACATGCACGCATGTGCATGCAGACAAAATCAGCTGTCAATGATATCTAGAATCAAAGGTAGCCAGGCGCCGCTCTGAGCCTCCTGCTGCTGCTGCTTGGAGACTCGCTTGACCCTCACTCCAGCTGATGATCAGAAAAGCACTCCGCTCCTGAGCACCTTTCTGATCTTCAGCTGGAGCACGGGGCATGCTGGAGCCTTTGCTTGGGATCTGACTGGGGGAAGGAAGGGGGGGGCTCTGAGTGGCAAGAGGGCCGCAGAAGAAGGCTCTGGGGGCCACGTGTTGAACCACCCTGATCTAAATGTATAATCCAGGTATGGGATTTATTTTCAATGGGAGCTATCCAGAAGAGGTGAAAGAATTGAAATTTCAGTCAGGACTCATTGATGTGTGGGACTGTTGGCTTCAATAAGACTTTCTCTGGAGGGAGGAAGGGGTGCCTTCGTGGACTCTTGGGATGCCCCTCCCACTCCACGAGTCAGGGTCGGATTGGTCGAAAGCCTCCTCCTATGGGAGGGCATCCTCTCTCAGTTCCAGTCCGACTCTGACTCACTTCAGAGAAGGGTCGTGTTTAATGGTTGGTCGTAAATTAGTGAATTTTTTTCCTCAACATTTCACCTAACTTCTACTCCTCCTTTGATTTCCTGTTGATTTTCTCGTTTTTTCCTCACACAAGTCCTGGTAATTAATTTACCTTTTCCACTTCATGTCCAGGAGCTCCTTTTGTGAATGAAAGGAGCGTTGCACTCTGAAGGGTGCCTACCACAAACACAACTCTCCTTCCATTCACAGAAGATACTCCCAGCCGCATAGCACCACAGTGCAAAAGGTTAGCATCTAGCAGACCATACACATCTTGGAAGTGAGTTGCTAGAATACATTTCTGAGAGTTAAAATAAAGCTTCTGAAAATTCACAAGTGACAATGTTTCACATCTTCTAGACATCTTCTCAGTACTTAGTAGTCTGAGCGTTGTTGGTCAAGCATTGATAAAGCTAAGAAGATGTGGCTTAGGCAATCGGTACCTGAATGGAAGACTACAGTGATTCCCACGTAAGCTGCTGTGAGCTTCTCAAAGGAAGAGGCAATGCAAGTATAAAAAAATAAATATGCAATTGTGTATGGAGCTTATGTTAGGAAATCTGAGAAGCAAGGCCTCAAATCCGTTTCCCCTTCATTGCTGCATTTCCCTCTACATATTGGAAGAAACGTCACGTGGATTTCTGCTCACAGACATTTCACATGTGAGAAGAACTGCTGGTGCTGCTTCTGAGTGATTTGCCATTAAGGTCACTCTGAGCTGCAGCAGTCGGGTCACACAGTACTACATTGCCAGAACAATTTCTGCTCCGACTTTTGTTCTGTACAGTTAGTCCTGGATATTTGTTGCTAGATGTTTTCACCAGGATACCTGGAAACACTCCAAAATACTAATCTGACTGTTCTCTCCTCAGGAACAGTTTGAGTTTGCGTTGACGGCGGTTGCAGAAGAAGTGAACGCAATACTCAAAGCCCTTCCACAGTGAGCAACTCATCCCTTGGCGGTTCCCAAAGGGGTCTCTCTGTTTTGTTATCCTTGGTCCCTGTGAATGTTGTTGGAAACCGTGACCTGACCTTAACTGTGTGTCTTCTATTGTAACCACATATTGATAGGGTCTTTACCAACTTCTATTGCCAGTTAAAGTTCAACAGTTAACATGTGTATTCTGTTCTTGTTATGACATTCAGAAATAATAATACACCGAGGCCTTGGCTTAAGTGGCAAGAACAATCCCTCTAGTTCCTTTTATGTCCTTGAAGTCCTAAATTTCACATATTGAAAGCACACATAAACCTTGCTAATAAGAAATATACAGTGTTGTGAGCAGTGCATTCAATGTATCTTTGGCAACATAGTGTTCTCTTATGTTTTGTAACTTTTCTAGGGCTGAGTAAAAGAAGCAGGGGGCCTAATTAAAAAAAAAAGCTTTGGGGATTGTTCTTACAAAGGCCAACAAGCCCACTGAACAATGCCGCATGTGTTAGTAAACACAAGTCCGACTTCCTGCATAAAGAGGCGATGCCACTTCACGCTGAGCCCTGGCGAGTGGATGCTTTTCTTAACTGTTGTTTACTTTTCAACTTTGTGCAATGAATAGAAGCAAATTTGAGCACTAAGTCCACAGGCCTGCACAGTTATCAAGACTGTGGAGGAAAAGTCGGTCACAGTAGCAGAAGCCCAAGTTTCCAAAGAGCACAGTTTTCTCTGAACAGGGGTAGGAAGGCAAAAACATGGAAGTTCTCGAAGGGCCCTGTTGGCGGCTTGCTGTTGAATTTCTTTTCTTTTCTTGTAGAATTAGAGAAGACGTTGCATCTATCCTTGTGTTTATATTTTGAGATTAATTTACCTTTAAAAAAAAAAACCAAAATGTATACTATTTTTTAAAACCCAGAAAAGAGATTCTTCTAATTGCTTTTTAGATATATCTGACTGAACGGTTATTCAGTACTGCAAGTTCCTTAGTACACCTACATTCCTTGGGCTGCAATCCTATACACACTTCCTTGGGGGTAAGTTCCATTGAATTCAGTGAGACTTACTTCTGAGTAGATATGCACAGGTTTGCGCTATTAATTTGCAATATCATTTAAAATTATTATTCCTCACTATCAGTTCTGAATCCATTTACAGATGCCTTATTCTTTTAAATTCTGTTACTTGCAGTATGTTTTTTCAAGGTTGCTGCCTGTACCTGTAATGAAACGGACCAAGAATTCCCGTTGAAACATACCAGTGGAACAATCTGGTCCCTCTCCAAATCCATCCCCTTGCATACGCAGCGCTGCACGCAAGGAGATTCCCATGCTGCTGGCATTTATTAACTCAAAAACCATTAAACATGCTTGTGGGCGTATCTTCATTTGCTTGAGCTTTGAATTAAAGAAAAAATAAACCTTGAATTACTGTGCAATGTGCTACTAATTGTTTCCAGGCTTCTGACACTTATTGTGAATTCCATTCTGAGATATCTCTCTATAAATATTTCTAAACAGTTAAGATTTTTTTTAATCAATAGCTCTGTGTAATTTGGCTAAAACAGGAAGATCACAGCACCTTGTGAATGAAATTTATATGTTGTTGTTCTTGGGCACAATCCACCAAACACTGCTTCAGCACACTCCATTAATTCCAATGGGACTTCCATGGGACCATCTACCGAGTGTCCTGGTAAGCCCTCTTGAAATGAACAGAACACACGTATCAGCAGTGTTGGAGGTTGGACCCATTATCTCCAATCTTTAATGTAAGCGTGAATGCAAATAATACCTTCTAGTAATTAAAGAATTGTTTCAAAAAGCTCCAGATGTGTTAACTTTCCTGCGTACATTTCTGCACACTGTTAAATGCTTGGTTTGCACATTTGATTACTATAGGACTATAGCAGAGCAGTTAAAGCGGATTCCTCTAGTCTCTGTACATAACACTTGCTGTATATTTAACCACATGTTTATTCTATGGCATCAGCATTTTAGAGCTTCTTTACTAATAAAGTAAAACAAAAATGGGATATGAATAAGAAAATAGCCTTTTCATTAGGTAATTTAGGTTTAACAGCCTTCCTTTATTACTTTATCAGGCACAGAATAGGAGTTTGGGGAAGACAAAATCAGTTGGAATGGTATCTGCCAGCATTCTGAATTAGATTTACTGGAGAGAGACAATATGCTATGGATTTCCGCAAGCTCAGACAGCAATATCCAAATCAAAGTGTACATTCTAAAGAGGCAGCTCTTCATTATTAAATGGAATGTTACTGGAGAGAGGAGTGTGTCAGTAGCAATGTAAAATACATGTAAAATACATTGGGCACTGTTTTGTTGCTTCAGATCTCAACAGTCCAAACTAAGCTTCAGCCCACCTTGATTGTGCACAACATTAGGTGCACATCTGACAGTGCAGGATGCTGCCTCTGGGAATGCCAGAAGTTAAGCTCTGCCCACGATGACAAAATAAGGCCCTCCATTATCTTTACAGCCACAACAAACTAATGGTCTACATTCAACTTTATATTCGTAAATGAATATTTAGTCCACTCGACATGCAAAAAAAAAAAAAAGCAGGGCTTTTTATACTGTAAACCTGTTTATTAGTGAACCTCCAAGTGATTCCAGCTATTGGAATGGATAATTGGCCTTCAAATGTGTATGGACGTTTAGGTATTCTCTCTCTCTAATAGTTTTGTACATCGTCAGTGAAACTAAATATATAAAACATTTTTCCACCAAATGGACAACACACAGTAGCTTTAGTTTTGTGTGCTGCCTCCTGCTTGTGTCCCCCGTCCTGTCCCATCCCCGGGTCATGTTGAAACCAACGGGCTGGGTGGAGCATCCTGGGAGCAAGAAGGACTTTGGTCCCAGCACACTCTGTTCACCTTGTTGTGCCACTGCAGCAGCGATGACAGCAGTAGTAGCAGCAAAGGTCAAGTGGGATGCTCCAGGTTTGCTGCGCTTCCCCCTCCTTGCCTGCCCAGTTGCTTCCTTAAACAGCCAGGCAGGTGAAGAGGAGCAGCAGCAGACAGCAGGCGCACTAAAACAGGAGGGGGGTTACCAGGGAGGCACCTGCAGGGGCAATGATCTGCACCAATTCAGGCAGTGGATCCACTTGCAGTGCCCCTGGCTGGGCCAGCCCTGGCTATTGCTCCCCAAGCAAACGTTATCCAGACACACGTTGCTCCTGAATACATATTGCCATGCTGATTCCGAGCGACTGATGCATCCATCCTTTGGTGATGTGTCTGATTTCCCTCCTACGGGCTATCACTACATCCTGTGGCAGTGAATGCTATTAATTACGTGGTGTGTGAAGGTGTGCCTTCCAGGTGTTCTGAACCGCCTGTCAATCAATTTCATTGGATGGCTCCATGTTCAAGTACTGGGAAAGAGGAAGAACACACTTTTTCTCTACCAAGATATGCTCTGCTTTTCTGCTCGCCAAGAATAATCTTATAAACGTCTTATCATTCCACCAGTCACCTTTTTCCCCACTGGGTTTATGAGGAATTATGTCCACTCTCAGACCTTCCAAAGTGCAATTTTATAACATCTAAAATGTGAGGGTTCACAGAACACGTGTGAACCTCCACAAACCTACAGGTCTTATCAGGGCCTACTAAATGCCACTGTTGACTCTTACTCTAAATGGACTGTAAGAGGAAACCAATGAAAGTCAGTCTAAAACCACTGAGTGACATTTAATTTTTTTTTCATCAGTTATTAAAACTCTAGGGGAAAATGTTGATTGCACAGCTCTCCAAAATGCATGCATAATGCTATTCCAACACATCCCACAGAGGAATGACAGCAATATTACCTGTAATTTGTGGGTTTGTGCTTTATTAATCAAGGAGAACATTAATATAAAACAGCCCCACTTCATAATTACTGGGATAGACATGAATCTTTAAAAAGGAACAAAGCTCATTTATTGGGAGAGAAAATACAAGTATTTGATGAGCTTTGTTACAGAACAATAGATGCCTTTTTAATTTTCATTTTGCCTACGTGTTTAGGGAACTCTCTTTGGAGAGACAAGTGGAGCAATTCACTTTTTTAAATGTACTGTACAGTTTCTGTGATTTCGCTTTGCACATCTCTGTAGATCAGATTGTTTTGCTTTTGTCTTAAAATCTCATTTGACACTTAAATCTTTTCATAAGTTAGGCTTCTAGTAATGCCTGATGAATTAGGTACGGAAAATAGTAAAATTCATCCAATTAAAAGCACTGGCACACATTCCTCTTGGGACCAAATGTCCCAAGACTTACATGTTAAGTTAAATGCGTAGTTTGGCCATGCTTGCTTGCAGGCACAGGGAGTGTGTGACCAGTGGTGTGGGGGAAAGAGACTTTAACTTCCTGTTATGATGGTCCCAATTCAGATTGCCCCCTTCAGCTGCTATGTCTCCTGGGAGCTTCCGTCCCAGGGCAAGTAGCAGAAGAGTGTGTGAACCGGATCAGGACCACAGTGGCTAGACTTCCGATCCGTGCCTTTAGCGCATGGATTGGTCTTTGCTCTGTCACTCCATGAACACATGGGAAGGGGTGGTAACTGCCCCCACCCAAATTGATGATAATTGGGAGTGTGGGCGGGGTCAAAAAGGGGTTTATCTTCTGGCTCCCAACCACACTCCTTCCTGTTTCCTCCTCTTCGCCAGCAAGCAGCCATTAACCCTCCTACCCTCCCTTATTTGCAGTCTGGGCTATGCTGATTGCCCATTTGGGGGCCAAGTAGGAATTTTTCTGTGCACCTGATTGGCTGTGGTGTGTAGTTTTTTTGTCTACCTCTGACTGCAGTTGGGCTCTGTTCTATTTCATACACTAATTGGTCACTTATTCTGCAGGTTAGCATGGGTACGAAGGCTGGAAGTTGGGCTATTGGCGTGAACTCTGGGGCAGCAAGGGCAGGGGATGCCCCCCCCTGTTTTCCATCTCCCAGCTGCCCTCCAACATGGGGGGGGGTCAGATGGGGTGGTCCCCGGCCTGGATCACGTGAGCTGCCTTAGATGCCCTCCGGCTCAGGGTGGTGCAACTGTTCCGGCTGCCTTGGCCCGTTAGGGGTTGACGGTGAAGAGGGGTTGACGGTGAAGAGCCCGCCTTCCTCGTGAAGGGGCGGTGGCTTGGAGTCAAGGTTGTAACGTCCGCCTGGGGCAGTCCTTAGGATTGGCCTCCATCTTCAGCGCAGGACCTGTGCATGGTGTGTTACCCTGACCTCGAACCTGCGGGTCTGCTGTCCTTTCTCCTCTGTATCTATTTTCAATAAAAAGTGGCCCCTTTTTAGCCATATACTTGACTCGTGTTTTATTGGTGTGTGCTTGAGCAAAGGGTTACAATCCTCATGCAATGGTTCCAGTCCTGATTGTTCTCTCCCCCACATGTCATTTGGCCCATAGTTTCCTCCATCTAATATAATGTTACATCAGCAAAATGTTATCTAACAATGGGTGATCCACCAAGGATGGCCACTGGGCCACCTTCGTTCATTCCAGTGGGGCTTTGCCAAGTCCCTGAGCAATCTCTCCTGCTTCCATGCAAAGTTGCATTGTGGCTTCTTTTAGCTAGCAGATCACGTCTATTGTTCATCTGCATGCTGCTTGTGAGGTCTCTGACTGCATAACTTGTTAGGTCATCAGAGGTTTAGGTCATCAGAGGCACACAGCTCAGCACGAGTTGCGTCTTGTGATTCTCTGATCCTAGAGCTTGAGACAAATCTTTGGGCTGATCCTTTGACCCACTGCCTTGGGAGTATCACTTGTCCTCTGCCCTGCCTTCTAGTGCCCAGTCTCAGGATTGTCCTCTTTTTGCCTTGTACTATTATTGCACCTGTACCGTGTACAAGAAAATGGCCACCATCTTGAAACAGTTGTTCTAAGGAAACGTCGGAAACAACCTGCAGCAGCAGTAGCCACTGCTAGGAACAGGAGAGCAAAATGCAATGGAAATACTGACAACAGGGGAAGTTACTTTAAGATGGCTTTGGGGGGATCTTATGAGGAACAGGATCATGGCAAATAAATAGAGGCCGTTGAGGGGCTTCTGTCCCTCTCCCCACTATAGACACAGAGCACTACAACTTTTTCTTTTCTTCGGTATTCACAGAATGCCACAGACTCAAGCTCTAGGATCAGAGAATCACAAGACGCAACTCGTGCTGAGCTGTGTGCCTCTGCAAGTGGGAAACAGAAGGTCTGAAGACTATCCTACGCGAAATCAAAAACTCCCCACACATAGAAAATTAGCATGGGAAGGAAATGCATGGAGAGAAGAATCTATTGACTTTCGAATTTTCTGTATGGAGAAAGCTTTTTATAAATTCAGTGGCGAGAGTACACCCCCCCCCGTGGGGTGGGGGCTGCCGCCGCGACAACCCCCCCAGACGCCACACGCCCCGCCCCTGGGGTGTGTGATGTCATCGTTGCACGGCGGCGCGGAAACACACACACCCCAGCGCTTTTTGGAGCCAAACGGCCCCAGGGAGGGTGGAAGGGCCGAACGTGCAGCCGAGAACGGCTGCGAAGTGGAGGAGGCGGCAACGGATCCGCCGCTTGGGGCCCACCACCCCAACCGTAATGACGCCTCTGTATAAATTGTGAGTGTTCAAACTTGTCACCCCCCATCTGTAGTCTGAAGTGGAACAGCCCAGCAAGAGCTTCACAGTGCGAGTCTACCAATTGTGTAGCCGCTTAATTTGTCAAGGCTGCACTATGTGTATCGATTGCTGGTGTGCACTGCATCATTTAATAAGGGAGATTTGTGTCCCGCTATAAGAAGCACAGTACAGTCTATTTTAGTAAGCAAGTAATTGGACCATTGCTTGAGAGTCTTGCATTTTCAAATTCTGGAAATGTTCTTATTCAGGAAGTGAGATTTTGTGCAACAAAGGGAAGTGCATTGTGCCCATCAACACCCAGAACAGAAGAGTGGAATACATTGGTGTTTGGAGGGAGAATGATATGAGTGACAGTAATGTCTGACATTCCTGGCACAAGATGCTCTGCCGGGTGCTCATCTCATGCTGTTTGACACATTATGATGCTAAGTTAGATGCCGCCATGTGTCACACTCCCAGCGGTTACAGCACAGGGTGCTGCACATTCAATTTACATAGTGATATCACTAACAAAGCTGGTCAACTTTCCACTCAGATGCTCCAAAGATTTCATATTCAGTCTCCATGCAGGAGCCTAGAAATTTTGCTTTCAGTAAGCTGAAAAATCTGGCTCCTGCTTTTTTGTTTTCCTCCCATCTTGTGGGCGAAACAAACCCTAATCCATGGCCCTGTGTCAAGGGCGTCAAGAAGATGGATAACCTGAGTTGGGCTCATCTAAACCTGCTAAAATTGTGCCTTCCTGTGCACAGGACTGCAACCAGTAAGGTGAGGAGCACAATTCCACACACTCTGTAATGACAGGAGCCCTTTATTACTGTACTCCAACTACAATCGCTTACATGTGCGCACTCATTCATGGCAATGCTGCAGCAGGTGTCATTCTGCTCCTCTGAATGGTCCCTGGTTCTATTTATCTTATAAAATGTGCATCTTATCCTTCCTGAAGGAGCACAAGGCAGCTTATCATGTGGTAGTCCATCCAAGCCAAATCACGTTTGGCTTCAGAGATGGAACTACAAGAGGTGACTTCAGACCTTCTCAAGCTTTCTGGTTCTGGCCAAGACTTTGGTTGCTAAGAAAAAAGACACCGTCCAAACCCTGAAGGTTTGACCAAAGGTTGACAATATATTGAGTTAGACCAGTGGTTCCCAAACTGGGAGCCGCGGAAACCAGCCAGTGGAGCCACAGAGTGCCACGGAATCCTCTTGGAAAACCGTGCAATGCCAATTGGCAGGCATCAACATAATGTAATGGGAAGCCGCAGCCAATGGCTGCCAATGGTCAAGGGGGCCGCACGTCGAAAAAGTTTGGGAAACACTGGGTTAGACAATGGAAAGCACTCATGCAAGAGAGTTTCCCTGCCTGTTTCCCCACTGTGCCCCTGAAAAGTCTTTCCTGAGAGTGCTAAGACTCTCTAAAAGGACATGGGATGAGGCACAGGGGAACTGCAGCAGAAATCCTGGCTTCCAATGAAGAACAACAAAGGATCCAAGTCAAAAAATGAGGATTAAAAGGTGCTCAGTAATATTAACTACAACTAGTACATCGAGCAGGAATGTATTCATCGGTCTAAAGCTGCTCTTCCTTCTTAAAGAACATGTAAGAAGGAAAGACCACCACTTACGCAAGGCAAGAAAGAAGACAATCAGAGCATGTGCCTGACTCTTTCACACCAGAACTGCGCCAAAAATACTACACTGTTTTTAGAAGCATTTTTGGCACCGTAAAAAAACAACTGCTTTTTCTTTTTCTTTGCAATTGTTTAGCTTATTAATTTACATTGCCCTCAATGATGTAATCATGTAACCACCTCGGACTGGATACATGGCTTTATGATGTCATTCTTTTCACTGCACAAAGCAGAATTTGATGGGACTACCCACGTGACTACAATCAGAGGGAAAAACAACTGCTGATTGTAGCAGATTGTACCCATATTCACCCTTTGGCAATCCAAGTGTGTTTGGGGAAATTCTCTACCCTCAAATCAAAACTGGAGCATATTCAGCATAGCTCTGCCTTTCAGTGCTTCTCATAAAGTGTCCTTGGGGCAGTAGAACAGCAGTGCTCTCTAAATGTATATTCTGAAATTGTATACACAACCGAAGCAATGCCCCGCTAGTGATCAAGAGCCTTGAGATGTCTCCCGTGACTTTAATCACTAGTGGGTCCTATGACTCTCAGGTATTCTGTAGACCATGCATGACAGACAGCCCCTATCATGAGTAGCCCCTGTAACTGCATTTAATGCAGTGACGACTTGAGCCACGAGCTGTACAAAGGGAAGGGGAGGATCTGTAATCCAGTTTAGATCTGAGGCTGCTCTTACTGGCAACTGCCATTGCTGCAGGCTGCTGCTGGTTTAATTTCCATGTACCTAAACATGCATGCATACATGTTGCAACATGTACTGGACATATGTTGTACATCTCGCAATATAATATATGCAGCAACTGCGGGGGACAGAGGTACAGCGGTAACAGATGGCAGCAATGGACAGCTCTGATCCAACTCGGAGCTGAAACACTCAGAAATGAGTTAACATGCAATCCAGGAATGCCTTTAAGGAAAAACCAAAATAGTTTCAGGACCAACTTGTCTTATGCTACCAGAAGATAACAAAAGGGGATTGTTTATCTTGCAGTCTTCAATGCCATTCATTATGTCATAGAAACGTGATAGATAGGCTCTCATTGGCCTCCTTTCTACAGTTCTAATCTCTTTATTTTCGCCACAGTGGGACATATTTAACCTCTTCTAATCATTCATCTTGCCTGTCTCCAGAACATTTGTTCATGCACAGTTTTTAACCAGATTAAGACAGAGCATCTACAGCTCCTGGTCACCTTTATATGACACCAAATCGTGCTGCTAAAGTTGTTGGTGAGCGAAATGATGAATGCGGTGCTGTTTTTCTGGGTTCCTAGCTAGCACGTTAAACTATGTGTGGCTGCAAGAATCATAACGCCAAAACATATCTTGCTCTGCGATATATTTAGTCCCCACAATAGAGACGTAAAGGTCTGCAGTCTATTTCACTGAGGGGACAGGAAGCTGAGACACTTTTGTGCGAGGATCTGTAACCCAGTTTGGATCTGAGGCTGCTCTTACTGGCAACTGCCATTGGTGCAAGCTGCAGCTGTGGCTGCAACACTCAAGATGATAAGAAAAGTCCAATTGGACCAGGAGTCCACCTGAACAGATGAAGCTGCCTTGGACCAAGTCGGGCCATTGGTCCCTCCAGGTCAGTACTGTCTACATTGACTGGCAGCAGTTCTCCAGGGCATCAGGCAGACCATGTCTTCTCCAGCCCTACGTGGCGATGCAGCCAGGGATTCCACTGAGAAGCTCATAGGCAGGGAAATTTAAGTTTTGCCCTCCTATCAGTAGGGAGAGCAGAAGCAACCGACATAGGCTTGGGGGGTATCAACATTTTTACAGGCTCCAGCATGTAGTCCTAAATAAATAAATAGTCCATGAGCCCAGGATCTTTTGTAATGATGGAATGGTGGAAATGTAGTTCTTGGATTGTGCAGTGCGGCAACTTGGAGCACCCAGATGTCTTCGGCTGACCCTGTGAATGGTGAAGTGCTACCCACAACAGACAATATGCCAAACTAAGAAGGCATTGCAGGGATGCCAATGGAAACACTGCGTACAAAGTGAGCATCTCAGAAGAGCCATTTAAACACACACACACACACACACACACACACACACACACACACACACACACACACACACACACAGAGGATAGCAGGCCAGTTCAAATGCTGGAAAAGCCCCCAGACAACACGCTCCCATGGATGCAGCAGCCTCATGAAAATGTGGCCACACTATACACACCACTTTCTAGCAGCAATTCTCATGAACACAACAACACACTTCTTGAGCTACTGCAAATCACTAGGGAGCATCAGGTATGATACACCTTCACTTAAGAATTCTGAGAACAAGGAAGATCCCCGCTGCCTCTTTCTTAGAGGCTGACGTCAAAGAGCGATTGGGTGGTGGGGAAAGCAAGCCTCCCCCCTCGGTGTTTTCATGTCCCACCAAAGAGCTCACTGCCTGCCTGTAGCCCTGGTTCAGGATACAAAGTCATACCTAACAGACAGACATCCTATATCCTCCTGTCCATCACGGAGGGACACAGCTGGGTGGGCTGAACTGAATTGCTCTGACCATTTTGCGATATCAATGACGTTGGCATAGAATGAAAAAAAATGCAGATTCAGATGTGCCCAGCAAAAGCAGCAAACAAGGGAAAACCCTACAGTAGCAAAAACCGTGCATGCACACAGGCATGAACAAAACCCAGAGAGCAGAAGTCCCTGGATGGAAACGTAACCAGGAAACAAGCCAAAAGGGCACAGGAACCTCGATAAGATGATTTAATAAGACAGCCGTCATAAGCCTTGGACTCCCTCTGTACTGCTTTGGCCTCAGGTGCTGTGACAATGGGAAGCTGGCAGCAATATGATCACCTAGGAACAGCGCTCACCCCGTACCGCTGCAGGAGGGCTGCAGATGAAAACATCACATCTGTGAATGACAAGTCCTTTTAGCCCTAGAGAGAGGGGCATTAATTCATTAGTCAAATTAGGAGGATCGCGATGACAGACATAGCAGCATTGGCGGGTTTGGTTAAAAAGAAAGAAAGAAAATTGCCTTTTTAAAAGACAAGCAGGAAAGCAGTGAGCACAAAGAGCTACTGTCGCTACTGAAAGGTCAGCGGAAGAAAAGGAGCGACGCAGTATACAAATAATTACATGGGGATTATGCTTCTTTGAGTGATTCTTTGCATTTCTGGACTGCTCTTCCATTAGAAATGCACAAAGCATTCTGCAATCAAGAAACCACCAGCACGAAAAGTCTACAGTAAGCACACAATTGCAACTAGCACCAAGGCACTATATCATACAGCCCTATCATAAAACCTCCCAAAGCCGAGATACGGCAATAGAAAAAACACAGGGGTTATGGCCCAGCATATAGTTACATGCACTTAACAGCCCAATCCTATCCCCCACTGCCTTACTTCACAGTAGGTCGCCTATGGGTCTCCTCGGTCCCACACAAGCTACTTTGCTGGTGTACGTCCGTGGAGAGGGAGGGGGCAGATCCAGACTGGGAAAGGGGGATAGGATCTGGCACACACTGTTGCCACTGGATTCCATCCCTCCCTTCCCCAAACCACCCCAGTTCCTCCCCCAAACTGCCCCAAATCTCCCCCAAACCACCCGTTGCCCACCCTCACCGCCATCTTACCTGCTCCAGTGCAGCCTGGGCAGGCCACTGGCAGGTTCATGAAGCCTCAGCAGATCTGGAGAGTCTGATGGCGGCGCGCCTTTCGCACCGATGTCAATGGACTTATGTCAGCAGATCACAAGATCCACTGGCGTAAATGGGGGATAGGGTTAGGTCTTAAATCTCCTTGAAAGCCATGAAGGTTTAAGCATTTCTAATGCTGTGTGGTCCAATATAACAGCCAAAAACTTAAGGTACATCATGAGCCCAACAAAAGTAGAATCATCGCACAAAATGCCTAAAGTCATATAGAGAAGCGCCCTATGTCTGATACAAAGTACAACCACTCGTCTATGTAGCTCGATATCGTCTGCACTGATAAACAGCAGCTCTCCAGGGTTTCAGACAGGGCTCCAGCCCTACCTGGAAAGGCTGCCAGGATTCTCTGCCCGCAAAGCACATGCTCTGCCTCTGAGCAATGGCCCTTCCCCTTTGATACTTGCCCAATGGACTGCCCACCACCAGACCCCTCAACAAGTTCTCCTGAAATGAGCATAAATGGGTAGACTCTTACAGAAGAAGGCATTCCTTAAAGTAGCTGGGCGCTAATGAGCTGCCACAGGTCCAAGGAGACCCATTGGCGGTCAAGGGACTTACAGAGGGGTAAGGGAAAATAATTCCCCTTTCCCCTTCCAATCCGTGCCCCCCCCCCACTGGATACAGTGCGCGCCTTTTTGGCACAGCTGCATCGGCAGCGGGAAAAGGATAGGATTGGGCTCTTAGTGGGTCATGCAAACCACTGTTCTGAATAATGCTTTTTATGGGGAAGGGTAGGGGGCTCTGGGGGTGAGTTTATGGAACCAAGGAGGCAGTTGCCGGAAAAGGTTTGGGGGAAACACTGCTATGTACAATGAAGGAGGAAGATGTGCAGCAGGCAGGCAGAGTCATACTGCTCTTACAGTGCACCCTTTCTTGTGAGTTGTACATCTGGTGTCAAAATTTGGGGTCCACTATGGAGCCCAACTTTCTTATGCATAGTTTGTGCAGTTTCTACAGCTTTGCATGCATAGTGTGGGTGGAAATGTAAAAAGGGCACATTCTAGTAGTTTAAAGTAGCTATAGCAAATTGCAGCTGATTACAAACTTTGTTCCCATAAAATGTAAGTAAGTAAAGATTAGATTAATAGAAAGTTTTGCAGTTGCCAGTCATAAGCGGTGTGCTTAATCTGGGGAAAGCAATTCCACATCCATTCTTCTGGAAGCCTCACTTGCTGCTTAGAGAACCGTGGATTTCTGTGTTATTCTTTCAACAGTGGTCTCATCTTCCCTTTATTATATGTACAATGGATCAAACTGGATCAAATTGGATACTGTGACATCCATGCTTGCGGCCTCAAGGGATTGGGGTCGCCCTTTCCCAAACCTCTCCTTAGAACTGCTCCCCGAAAATAAAGAGACAGACTTACGTTTTGTGATATTCGCAAGTTTTACTCGGGTCAACTGTTTTACATTCATGAGGCCTTGTTGCAGTCACAGGCCCTTGCTTGAGCCGAGTCTCTGCTAATAAGAACTCCTCCTTGTTCTCTTCACCGGAGCTGTTTTGTTTGAGACATTGGTTGGTTGGGCCAGGTCAGGCACGTGAAGCCGAGGTAGGTCTGCCGGTAAGTTGCTGTTCTGAACCCTGGGGTGTGGTCTTAGAGGCGGTTCATAGGTCAGGGTAGAAGCGGAGGCTGGAGAAAACCCTAAGCGGCTCTTCCCCCACTCCCACAACTGACCCCAGGTCGAGCTGGGAGGTTGAGGCCTGCAGGTCGCTCCAGGCCTCCCTTCACCTTGAGAACAGCTGTCTGTCAAAAGCGGGCCCTCCCTCTGTTGCCTCACAGGGGATGCCTCTCCTTTTCCCTGCTGTCCATAGTTCCGCCCGTGCGTTCCTCCTCTATTGGAGGTACTGAGTGGGCTCTTTCCTTCCCTGTCAGAGAGACTCCTACTCCCCCCCCCCTCTCTCCTCAGCCACCCGGCTCCTTATGAGCTCCTGGGCTGGCTCAGCGTGCCCCGCCCCTTCCTGGGGAGGGCCTCCCAGAGGTTGCAAGTCTTGCCAGACTCCTACATAAGTCCCGCCCCCGCCTCCTTTGCTGGGCCTGGCAGTTGCCTGCCAGGAGCCTTCCAAAGCTGCAGACTCCCAGCTGGTGTCCTGCTCTCTTGTTGCCTTAGCCCACGCAGCCGATTGCCAGGTGGGTTTGGCTGTGGTGTGACAGATACAATGGATCAAATTTCAGTGAGGGCTCAAAACGTTTTTGTTTCGTCTAGCGTTTGGGTGATGGGTTGTGGTCTGCCTCCTGTGTCTCAAGATGCTCTGCCATGCTGCTTCTCTGCTCCATACTGTCCCCCCCAGTGGATTTTATTGTTTTTAAATTTGTTTATGTACGGTTATGTATTGTTTAAACTTATTTTAAATTATGTATTTTAATTTCTGTTGTAAGCCACCTTGGGCCTTTGCCTTCGGCATAGGAAAAGATGGGGTATAATTTTTTTAAATAAATAAATACATGTTTGGCTCATGCTTTCCAGGATGGGCATAAGTAGGACATGGATGAGAGTTACAGCAGGAACACAACACCTGGAAGGTAAGGGAACATCATTACGGCTGTGACACACCGGCTGTATTGCGGTGCATTGTGTAGAACAGCATCGAAAATCTCTGTCTTGTCTTTTTACAGATCGCACTGCAACGCAGGAGAGCCGTGATGCGGTGCAAGCAAAGTTGAACAAATTGAACTTCAGCCAATGAGAGGCCGCGTTCGGTGCTGTGGGGGCAGGTCACACAGAGCAATGCATTGGCCAATCAGAATCGAGTCTGAAAAGACTCAATGTAGTGTAGTGCAACATGGCGGCTACTCTCGGGTTGTACCACACCACGACATGGCCGCTGTGTCACAGCCTTTAAATCCATTAGGTGGTATATCAGGACATGATGTTGTGTTTTTTTAGTCTAGGGGTCACTATCAAGATAACAAAATAGTTCAGGAACTATCAGATATGCGTTCTCTCAAGCAAAGTGTCCTTCTACAAGATCACTATCATGCTATTACTAGGAACCGTACACACACTGTCCATAATGCAACCCAATGTTAAGCACATTTATGCTCAGTTCAATGGATTTACCTCTATGTAAGACTGTGGTCATTGCTTAATACAACTTTGGATAAGAGACAATGCCTTTCAGCCTAATACTATGCATTTTCATTGAAGAGTAAGCCCCAATGTTTTCAAATGGTTCTTACTCCCAAGTAAATGTGCAGATGATTGCAGCCTGAATCAATCTAACTATTGTCTTAATAAAGGACAATACCATTTTGCACAGGAACGGCAAGCGTTGACACATCCAGCGCGCCACACACAGTGAAATATAATAAACTCCTGACTGCTCTGAACTGTAATAAAGTCTCAGGAGAACCAGAACTCCCCCCTCCCCCAAAAAATGGAGCTGGAAAGTTTGACAAGTGAGAAGAAAAAGAACTCACAGGAGAGCTTTGGCTGATGCCAGAGGACAACACAGCCTTGCCCAGATAGGCATTCTGGATAGGCAGTCTGAAAGGGCACAAACGGCCGGCAAAACTGCAGACAAGCAAGCCTAGAAAATGGCGCCTTTGGATGATAGGTGGAACATCTTCCATACGTGACCGTGAGCAATCCTGAACAGCTCTCATCTTCTGAATTCCAGAAGAGTAGCCAACTCAGTCGGCTGTAGCAAAAATGACAGAGTCCCTTGTAACACCTTGAAGACTAAGGGCACAATCCAATTCCATTATTCCAATGGGAAAGGTTTGAGCATGTGCCAAACATGCCCAGAGACATCAGTCAACGAGAACCTAAAGTGCTTAACTTTGGTTAGTGCCCTGATGAAAGTACTGCGGCATGACGCTCATTCTACAGTAGATGCATTCCTTTTTAAGGAGAAGTTTTCACATGAAATTGTCCCTCTTATGTATGGTGAGATAAGACCTGCCCATGTCATAAGAATGATCCTATGAAAACCGACGACGAAGGAATGGTCTTAAAGTCCTGTTCAGGTTTAAAGTGCTGTGGAGCTGATAAATATGGCTGTCGACATCATCTTGACTCCGGCGGTGACGGCAACGTGCAAGAGACGCCCCCATCGCTGTCGGAATGGCTCCAACAGCGAGGGGGGGGCCACTGACTCCGGTGTAACGGAGCCTTGCAGAACTACTTGCCTCCGCCCCAGTCTAGCTACGCCAGTGGAAACAGGACAGCACTGAAGAAGCAACCTAGAGTGAGGTCTGGCTTTGTGCCACAGCCAAGCCCACAGACTCTCTCACTACTGTCAAGGTGAGCTACTTATGCTACTATGAGCTACTATGCTACATATGGCATTGTGCTGAATCAGACCATTGGTCCATCTAGATCAGGGGTTCTCAACCAGTGGTACTAGTACCACCAGTGGTACTTTGGCCGACTGCTGGTGGTACTCGTAATGCCGGAACCCCGCTCCAACATGGTGCTTTTGCCAATGCGTTTTTGCTCCCAAGAGTCTCCTGTCTTTGACCGAGCCTCTCGGGAACGCTGAGAAGAGCCCTCACACCCGCCCAGAGCCTCGTACCTGCGTTTTCTAGCCTCCGTAAACCTGAAAACCCGGGCGCAACTTGCGATGATGTCATCACCAGTCATTGGCGGTGGTACACAGCAGGAGAGTGCTGCCGAAGGTGGTACTCGGCTGGGAAGGGATTGAGAACCCCTGATCTAGATTAATTTCATGACGGAAAGGCAAGATATAAATGTCTAAAATAAAAATAGTTATTGGCCACACTGACAGCTCTCCAGGGTTTCAGACAGGAGTCTGTCCAAACACTAGCCGGAGAGGCTACCAGGGACTGAGCCTGGGACCTTCTGCATGGAAAGCATGTGTTCCACAGCTGAGCGACAGATGCCACTGGTTGGCTACCCAGAGATATCTTGGAACCCTTGTGTCCTTCCTCAATATTTTCTCAGCCACATGTTGCCAATTCACCGTAACTGTCCAGAGGACTCCGCTCCTATTCCTCACTCTTCTTGCTGCCTCCACACAATAACTTATTGATTCCTCTGTTGCTGGTGATTAGGTCAGTCAACGTCGAACACTTGAAGTATTCAGGCCAATTAACACTCTTTCTGGGTGACCAGTATCACCAATCGATTACACTGGTCCTGCACGCTGCGAGCTCTCGCCGCAGATGCCACGTCAAACCAGCATGAACAAAAAGCTGGTGGAGACTGACAGGCAGCTCAAAAGCGTTTGGCTTCTGGAAGCCACCCGAAAAGGCTTTGCTGGGTTCATCGCACCCTCAGAGCTCAGGAAAGAAACATCTGTCACAAGTGTGAAGTTACAAAAATAATAACTACCCGGTAATATATTCCATGAGCTTAATACACAGGCAGTCACTTAACAAAGCAAAATGCACGTAGCCTCCACTATAATAATCTGCACACCCCAGGGACACTGTGGCTTCACAGAAGTCTTATGGTACTCTTTAAAATGGAGTATGAAATATTCCATATTTCTATGACGGATTTTCACAAAATTCTGTTTCTCCAAATGGCTTAAGAGCCAAGGCAGTGTAGTTCTGTCGATCTGGGCAGCACAGATCTGTATTACTGGCTTTTGTTACTGCGTACTGTGAATCACTCTGAGCACAAATTCCATAGCACATAAAAGAAACATCTAATCAAAAATCTATCTTGTGGTTAGAAAGTTCAACTAGCCTGGTGCGAATCCCCACTTGACCATAGGAAGCCTCCCAGATGTCCTTGGCGAAGGCAGCATCTCTCTGCCAAACTTACTTCACAGATTGGTAAGAGGGTAAAATGAACAGCACAAGGGTGGGGGGTACTAAGTTTGCACCACTGAGCAAGTTAGAGGAAAGGCAGGGGAAATTATATAATGAAATCATGGGATTCAGGACCACCTATAGTTGGATAACCAAAGCCCAGATAAGGAAAAAAAATGCTATTTGGATAATTTCAATGTGTAGAAAATACTGGATTCTGATAATACTGAAGGGCACACTCGTTAGGGCCATAACTGTAGTAAGAACAGGTTGGACTTGAATTGGGGAGACTTGGGTTCAAATTATTCCTCAGCCATGAAACTCCCTGAGTGGCCTTTGGCAAGCCGTTGTCAGTCTTACAGTGATGTTAGAAAGATGAAATGGGGATAATCCCCACATATTATGCCCCGTATTAGAGAAAGGGTGAGATACAAAGAATGGACAGTGCCCAAGTGAATATACAAAGCTCCTTCTACAGAGCCAGACTGTTGATACATCTACAGTATGATCTTATGCCTGCTTACTCAGAAGCGAGTCCCATCACATTCAGTGGTATTTACTTGCAGGTAAACATATACAAGATTGCAGTGCTAGTTTAGTGATGGGCAGGGTTTCAGACTAGGGTTTTTCCCATCCCTGCTCGGAGAGGATAAAAGCTGTATCGTACTGCACGCGTCTCGCTTCGTCATGTCCCGGAGTAAATTCTGATTGGCCCAAGGCATTGCTCCGCGTCCCGCCCCCACAACACCGAACGTGGCCTCTCATTGGCCGAAGGTCATTCTGGTGCATTCCAAGTTGAATAAATCGAGCTTTGGCCAATGAGAGGCCGCGTTTGGTGTTGTGGGGGCGGGACGCAGAGCAATTCCTTGGGCCAATCAGAATCTTCTCCAGGACACGACGAAGCAAGACGCCTGCGGTGTGAGGCCAGCTTTAGGACAGACCCTGGGACTGTCTGCATACAAAGCACTTACTAAGCAATGCCCCTTCCCTTCTCTACACTGTAGATCAGCTCAACATAACATAGTCATGCTGCACTGTGTGTTTGGTAAGACAATGGTTTGGGGGTTGGGTCATACGGAAGCAACTGAATTTTGACATGAATCTCATCTGCTGATTAGCCTCATCATAAGGACAACACACAACGTTGTCTCTGAAGAGCCAGTGACCAATGAAGACATCCATCTGCACGATCCACTGAGAGGGTTATATAACTGAGGGTTGAACAACAGTCATTCAATTGTGTTTGGAAACTCCCAACAATTCTGCACCTGCAAGGTGAGGAGGATGGGCAAAGCACTGCGGCAGATTGTTTGCATTCAAAAATATTTCACAGGGGCACAGAAATGGAAGCGCTTTACTCCAACACCATGCTCTGCCAAGCCTCTCTCTTTCATCCTCCCTTTGTACTGCAAAGCTTGTTCAGTGACAAAGGATTTCGCATGTGATGCCTCAGCTCCATGTCCCCTCCCTCAGTCATCTATCTCCTTGGCCCCGCCAATGGCAAAGCATCTGAACTTAGCCCCAAGGCTTGGCTAAAGTAGCATCTCAGAGCTAGTAAAACCCCAGTGAGCAGCAAGTGTTACTGGAAGGCCAGAGTGGAAGGCTGGCACATTTCATGTCCACAACCAGTGCTACCAATGTCTCCCTTACCTCTGAAATGCCAGATTTGGTAAGCCAGGTTTGGCTCAGTGGTTACCAGCTGCTGATCCCCTATGGTAAAATACTGTCTCCAGGACCAAATACTGGGTATTATAAACCAGCGTTTTCTTACAGCTTCAAGGTGTTGTACACATTTTCATCTCATCCACCATATGTTAGTGGCTCAGCCGACAATGAATCTAGCAATAAAATGGCCATCTCTAGAGCCTGCAAATCTAATTGGACGTTTTTGCTCCCAGCCACCCCTCACTTAGACACAAGTATCAAGAACACAACACAGCAAAACATAATTGCATTGTCCCATTACTCTGTCTTGCTTTACTGTCTTGCCCATTAATCTTTCAGGGAGCCCAGTTTTCTCTACTACGACCAGTTGATCAACAAACAGTCACTGTATGTTCTCCAAAAGGTGGGGAAAGAAAGAATAAATTTGGGAAGCAGTAACTCTGAAACATGGCCTTGATTAACATTCTATTGTGGTTAATCTGTTTTATCAATCCCCTAATTCAGAGAATCAATGGTTACACACAGCAAAGCAAATGAGTTCCTTGCAGGGAAAAGGAGAAAAAAAAAATCCATAAAATGAAGACTTCAAGTCTTAAAAGCTGCAAATTAAAAACAATGAGTGTCACTAAATTTTTATTCAAGGTGAAAATTGTTGGTGTCTTACCCTCATGCACAGCTGGAAGCTTTGACAAAGTTGTCACTGATCAGATTCTGACAGAGACGTCGTCAAGGGGGGGGCGGGGGGCCCAGGGCCCCAGGGCGGGGGTGCAGAGGCTGGGCGGGGGGGCGCAGACCCCTTAACTCATTTTTTTTTACTTACCTTTTTCCGTTGTTTTTTTCTTCTTTTTCGCGGGCAGCTGCTGCCTCTCTGCTGCTTCCCAAGGCGGCAGCTGCCGCGCGCGCGTCCCCCAGTGTGTGTGTGTGTGCTTTTGGGGCACTTTTGGGGGCGCAGGCAGCTTCTTCTGGGGGCTTGCAGCATGTTCTCATCCCTGGCAGGAAGTTCCGCCGGCGCCATCTTGGATGGGTGGGACTCTCTAGGACTCTCCTCTCTATGGTCCTAGAGAGATTCAAGATGGCTCCGCCGGAACTTCCTGCCAGGGAATATGCTGCAAGTCCCGGAAAGAAGCTGAGAGCGCCCCGAAGAAGCTGCCTGCGCCCCGCAGAGACAAGATAAGTGCCCCAAAAGCACACACATGCCCCTGTGCCCCTCCTAGAATGCCCTTAGCCCCTGTCAAAGTTAAAAAGAAACCCGGAACCCCCGGAAAAACCTTTGATCAAAGGTTCTTTGATCACAGATCAAAGGTTTGATGATTTGATTAGACATCAAAGTGGGGGCGGAAGGACTGAGCCCCCCCCCCCGAAAATGGGCTGGGTCCCTCTCTGGATTCTGAGAGCCTCAACTAACGGCACAATCCTACCTGCTGGGATCGCCGATGCTGAGGCCTCAGTGCAAATGTGCCGCAAAGCATGTTCACAACACCCAGAGAGTAGGACACACCGGTGCCAGGGCTAAAGCCGCCACTCCACCACTGGGTCCAGTGCCCTGCACCACGAAGCAGGTAAGTCCTGCACCAGGCAGCGCAGGGGCTGTTGGAGGGCAGGGAGGGGGCGTAATGGGGTGGGGGAAGACCAGTGAGGGGGTGGATTGGGCCTGGGAAGGGGTGGGATCAGTGTCCGATGCTATCCTCCCTCTCAAGCCTCCAGCCCCGACACAGGGCTTCTCAGGTCAGCGCCGCTGAATCAGCGCCACTGAATTAGGTGGTAGTGACCCAAGTAGCCCCATAGTGGATGCTGGGGCATTACTTGGGGTGGGACGAATGTCCTTTTCCTCCAAAGAGACCCCCAGCCCGCTCCTCTCCAGCACTTAAAGTCTAAAGTTGGCGGATCTGGCCCAATTGCATGATGAGGTGCATGTGGAAGTAAGATGTCTCATTGAAATTGTATAGACATTTTCATAGTCTGTATTCTCCATGAATTAGACTGTGAGAACTTTGGAAAAGGGGACCATCTTTTATATAAAATGCATTCTTGAGCTCTTGAGCTCGGGTGGGTCATGTCTAAATAACCAACTCTGGAGTAATCATTGTAAATAAAGCACCATCTTCAGATGCACAAATGAGAGCAAGGTTCTGCAAGCAATACACACAAAAAAACCAAGTGTTCCTTTCAATCACTTCCCCACCCCCATTAATATCTGCTATCAGGCAGTGGCTTGATTAAAATGAAACCTTTCATTCTCCCCCGTTATTTTTCCTAATACATACGATGAGAGTCTAGCAATGGTGCTCTTTAATTAGCAGCCTCTTTGTATTCTGGTTCCTGTTCATTTTTTTTACTGTTCATGCAGAAAAGCAGGCCTATTAATAGCGCCTTTCCCAATGCTTTGTGTTGGCGTTAAAAACCCTGACTGTTGGAGACATCGCCCTATTGCCAAAGGAGGCTCGCGGAGGCAGGCTGCACTCGCACACAAGATTGCAAAGGTCATCTCCTGCTGAGCCTCGGACTTATTACTCATTCTGTTTGTTTCTGTTTTTTTGCCAAGGCTTCGTACCTGCCTTTGTCAGGCCCAGCGAGGGAGGGTTGTGTCAGTCAAGGAGCGACATGCGTTAAAAAGCCTTTCGGTGCAACCTTTAGCCACAACTGGCAAGCCAGTTAGAACTGCAAGGTCTTCTTTCTGATCTGAGTGAAGCAATTGCTGCCCACTGGTAGAGCCCTAAGGACTCTGACTGAGTCCAAGTTGTCAAAAGTAATGGCACTCCTGTCCGTGGATCAAGACAGGGTCTTCATAAAAGCCACACAGCCGAATACAGAGGTCCCCAAGTCCTACTTTCTCTGGCCTGGAGGAAGGTATTGCCGATACCCACGTGACTGTCTTCAGGCCTTCTTCAGGTTCCCCCCTCGGCTGAGGTTGGGTCAGTAATGACAGTGGAACGGACCTCGTCTCTGGTGGTGCCCCACCCGTCGAATGCCCTGCCCCAGGTCCATTCCTCTGGCACCGACTCTCAGGTGTTCCTAGCACCAGGTCTCTTTGCCTAGCCATTCTCGGTCAGTGTACAGGTGTTTTACTACTGCTGCTTTTCCGTTTAGCGGGGTTGGTTGGTTGGTTGGTTTGCTGCTGTGCTTTTTACAGATTATTTGATGCCGTTTTTCTCTTGTTTGCTCTTTATTGACTTTTGTTTAGCTTTATGCTTATTTTTATCTGTAAACTGCCTTTGGAAGTTTTTGAAGAGGGCAGGGTATAAACCTACTGTATAACATGTGTGAACTTTTGTTTGTTTGACTCAGAGAGGTGTCTTTTGTATACCAAACCAACCTCACCCAGAAGACTGCAGATTATTCAACGGGCTGTTTTTGAGGATTAGGATCAGCCAGTGCCCGCCCCTTCTGTACCCTCCCTCCGGAAGGAAGAGCTGGGAACCCGGACTGTGGCATCAACTGCCAGGGTCCAAAAGGGCAGGCCAGAAACGCCTCCACTTATCTCTAATATATTGTGCATTTTTGTTCCAATCCGATGGGGGCTTACAGCAGCGCACACATTGCGCCACTGTCGCATGCTACAGACCTGCTGGCAGAAATGCCATGCACGCGCCAGAACTGCCCAGACATTCCACTGGTACAGGTAAGGTGGCGGAGGGGGCGGTTCATAGGCAACTCAGGGGAGGATTGGGGCAGGGAGTGGGCCAAACCGGAGGGCAGTTTGAGGGCAGAAGATGGTGGAACTTGGTGATAGTTGCACACACTGGATCCTATCCCCGTTTCCCAGCCCAAACTCGCCCCCTGAGGCTCCGCAGACTTATTCTAGCAAAATAGCTGGCATAGGTCCGAAGACCCATTGGCGACCCGGTGGCCTAAGAGGAGGTAAGTAAAAAATATTTTTACTTACCGCTCCCATGCCACCTGGTCCCGAAGAAGCTGCCTGCGCCCTAGCATGGAGTTCGTGCTCCACTGACAACACTGCACACTATGGACCGGGGCGGGATAGGATTGGACTGTTTGTGCTTTTTGGAAGCTACTTTGGGAGCTAATCTTGGCCAAAAAGCAAGGTATAAATAAATCAGAAAAACCTTTTGCATGGTTCTCTGCTTCTTTGTCAACTTCCAGCACAGCCCCAGGTGGAGGAGGAACAAGCGATCAGCTTCCTCTCCTCTGCCCATGTGAAAATCACTGAATGTGGTGTTGATGGCAACCCGTAGTGGTGTCATGCAGTCTCAGCTCCCACCAGATCAGACTTGCCTAGGAAAGCAATCAAAGCAAAAACTGAGATTTGGTTGGTGATTTCACTGAGACGATGCTTGGCAATCTTCCCGAAGAGATGTGACTAAGCAAGAAGCCAGCGCTGCCACCCCCCCTCCCACCTCTCTCTCGTGCAAAGTTGCACTGCTCCCGTACATTAGGGCATGGATGAGCAAGCCACCTCTCATTATCACTTCCATCTCTCATGCCGGCTTTTGTGGTGTGATAAAGAATTAGGTTCAGCAAATTAGGTGAGGGAGAGGGAATTTAGAAATGACACCCTTGATGATTGATGATACTAATAAGCCGTATGCTAAGGAGATTCCCCTCTCCACCTCCTCTTAACCTCCACCAGTCCCTCCTCCTGTACGTACACAAAGAGTTTCAACATCAGGCAAGGGGGGGGGGAGACATAACACACGCTGGACCCATGGCGCTTTTGTGCTTTATTTGCTAGCATCCTGTCGATCTGATCTTCAATTATGTAATTGTAAGCACATCGACATCCTTTGCAATTATTTTCCTGGTCTGTAATGAATTCTGTTGAGACAACAAGATTAAGCAGTCCTCATTGCAGAGCCCATCTCCCGCACCTTGCTGGTGCGACTTCACTTTGGCTACAGCTCCTTCCTGCTCCATCTAACTATGCCTGTATTTTGATGATCCGGCACCCAAATTACAGCAATTGCAGAGTGACCTATGGGGTTTAGCACTTCCCCCCCCCCTCACTGATTACATAAATAATCACAAAGGGGGAAGTGACCTTTAGGTTAATATCCAATCGCACTTGTGTTAATATTCGCTCATATTTTATTCTGCAACCTTGGATGTACATTCAGAGGGAGAGAACACAGGAATATTCAGCACAATTATGGGTTAGACATGAACATAGGGCCCTGCTTTCAGCTGTGGATTTTTGTTATCCCTGAAGACCAAGACATTACAGTAGAATGTCAGCCATTTTGGAACTAACAAATAAGCGGTGAGGACAAAAGGACTTGAGTTTCCTCTTTTTGCACTTCCTGCCAAAATGGAGACTGATGCATCTTCACAACACTGATACACAGAAATTTCACATCTGGAGATCATGCAAATTATTTGGGAGGAGGAAGATACATTTGTTCCCATTGCTCATTCCACACAAAACGAATAGCAGCATGAGGGACTGGCATTTCCGTAACTCCAGCTCTGCCATGTTAAAGATGTCCTGGGGGAATACTACTGCAGGGCATCCAATGGAATCAAGTGGAAAGTTCTATGGAATCCCAATGGAATCCCAAGGAGATTCCACTGAATTAACATGGAATTTGACCGATGATTGGCTAACACACCAAGAAGAAATTAGGCCTTTAAGATCTTCAGGAGCCAGTGGCAACACTAGGGGTGTGTGGACCGCACCGGGTGACACCCTCGTGCGTGCGTGCGTGCGTCCGTGCGTGCGTCACCACTAGTGACCAAAATTGTGGAAACCTTTTGGAAAATTTGTATTTATGAATAATACCATAGTGTTATATCATTGCAGAATGTAATGAAATAAATCATGTTGAAGTATCTGTATGCTATCAAACTTTATGGCCAAATAACCGGAAAAAGAAAACACAACTGCCTTAAGAAACAAAAAGTGAATTTCCTTAACTCAAAACTGACCAATGAGACTGACTGTTCTGAGAGCCAATGAACTGCTGTTATGACACAGTTTGGAACCAATAAGGTGTTAGTATGAGTCAGCCCTCATTTCTATGTATCAGAGCTAATAGGTAAAGGTAAAGGTATCCCCTGCTCGAAAGCCAGTCGTGTCCGACTATAGGGTGTGGTGCTGCTCATCTCCAAGATCGAAGAGCCAGCGCTGTCTGAAGACGCTTCCGTGGTCATGTGGCCGGCGTGACTAACAGAGCGCTGTTACCTTCCTGCCACAGCAGTACCTATTTATCTACTTGCAATTTCTTGCTTTCGAACTGCTATGTTGGCAGGAGCTGGGACAGGAGACAGGAGCTCACTCCGTCATGCGGCACTCGGGTCTCGAACTGTTGTCTTACCGACCTTCCGGTCTGCAGTTGAGTTCACCATCTTAACCAGTAAGCCACCGCAGCCCCATCAGAGCTAATACTAGAAATCTTATTCAGTTGTGTGAGTGTCATCAAGTTGGCCACTGGTTTTTGTTGGTTACTGATTTGCTGGGTGATCTGTACTGTTATATATTAAAATAAAGTTAATGGGAGTGACACCAACCCGAGTGACACCACTGGGATGATGCGATGAACTCTCGCACCGGGTGACACAAACCCTAGTGACACCTCTGCTAGGAGCTCTGCTCACAAGTATCCCTAACTTCAGAAGTGAGGATGGTAGTAACAACTGACAGGACCTTCTCAGGCATGGCACAACACCCACAGATCATCCTCCCTCTGTCTCTCCATCAGGCCCCTTTCTATGATCTTTTTGAAACCAATTAAAGATGCTACTGTTTTCTGATTTTTTTCACAGATGCTGCTACTTATCTGGTTCTTACTTGACTTTTGCTACTTATGCTGTATTTATTGTGGGTGCAGTGGTTGATTGTGAATTTTATTTTGTTAATATGACCTGTGACACGAGCCACATTGCAAACCTTTTTGATCAAAAGGTTGGGTAAAAACACAGTACATATAGAAATGCATTTGACACATGCTCAATTAAACATATGTTCCAGGGCTAAGTTATGGCTTAGCTTAAGTTCTAAATACTTTCAACCATTTTTAGGATTTTAGTAAACATCATACAATGCTGCTGATGGCGAGAGAAGGAGTGCATCCAATATCCATGCAAAAACTGTTTGAATAAACCAGCTTTGTGACCGGTTTTCAACGGTGTCAACCCTTGTTTAAAAAAACAACGCATACAGTAACAAAGCACAGGAAAGACCAAGAAATGGTAATGTTGTGTCCTGAATAGCAAGCACAGTAGTAGTTGCATTCAACATGCATCTTTTATATTCTATAAAAGTCTTTCTGCATGTACTCTGCAAGCGCTCAGCCACCCGAGACCATGGAGAAGGGACAGCAAACTCGCTTACAGCATTCCCTATTATAATTGCACAGGCTTCTGTGCTCTCTCAAGCACTGAGGCGCATCATGATCAGAGCCAGACTTTTACCTGCAAAAATTTCAGGAAGTTTCCAGCACAGTTGTTCTATATTAGAGCTGCTATATTTGATCAGGAAGCTGCAAAACACCTCGTTGGTATCTGCTTCATGCTTCCCTTCTACTCCTTCTGGATGTTCTGCAATTATCTACTCTACACCAGGGGTGTCAAACTCATTTCATACAGCGGGCTGAATAGCATTCATGATACCTGCTGAGAGCCAGAAGTGACATCATTAAGCAGGAAGTGACATCATTAAGCAGATGATGGCCAGAAATAAGCACTTTGTACTTGCATAGGAACTCATTGGCTGCAAATGAAATAAGAGAAAATATGAAAGTCTTGATAATATTTTCAAGATATGGGAGAGCCTAACCACCACATTGGGAGTGCCCAATTCTCACGCAGGCCGCCCTTTCAGAAGCGTCACTTCTGCCGAGGCGTCACTTTGCAGCTCGGCAGAAGTGGCACTGTTGGAAGGGTGGCCCACGTGATAATTGGGCTCTCCCAGCACCTTGGCAGCATCTCCCTCTCCTCTTGGTCTGCACCTTCCTCCATAGCGTTCCTTGCCTTCTGAGGCCCCCTTCTCTCCCTTCAGAGCCTTGGGAGAAGCAGCGTTGCTGAAAGGGCAGCGCTAGAAGACTCCATATATCACCCTGGCCTGATAAAGAGCTTGTGCGGGCCATATCTGGCCCACAGGTCTTATGAATGACACACCCCTGCTCTACATAGCTAGTTATCCTAAGCAAATGTAGTCCTAAATACTCTTTAAATTTTCCTTCCCCCCCCCAACGATCAAGGAAAAAGCCCGTTAAAATCAAGATACTGTGCCCTTAATAATTAGGGGTTCAGATTTACACCTCAATGAACATAGTGGCATGAGAGCCATTTTGCATACTAGGTAGCCACAAACCTGGGTTTTCCCCAAGCACCCATTTGACAGAAGACTGCAGACAATCTGGCTCTCTGGTGAGTGTACCTCCATCATGTGTTTGTTGCATTCACACTTTATGTTTTGTAGGCATACACCTAAAAATGTAATAGTGAAGCTAGCAGCCCTGAGAGCAAGCAGGGGTGTGTGGCTGAGAAATCTTGAGACGCCCTGGTGATGGGCCTAGTGTCCTGAGACTGCAAAACATCTCCATCTCAAGCCTGTACCAGGCATCCTTAGTTTGGACACTTGTGCACCTATTTTGACAATCACACTAGGTGGTTATTTCAGTGCCTGGTCTTCTACCAGCAAAGGAGAAAGAGCAGTGTGCCTCTGGTATCTCTGGGCAATACCCTAGTGCTGTCGTTAAAACAAGATGGCACCCAGTACAATTAAAGCACAGGATTTGTAAAACTGCATTAGGTTGGGTATCTTCCCAAGAGAATCTTCACACTAATGCTGCAATCCTAAGCCTGCTTACCTAGAAATAAGCCCTACTGAACATAGTGGGACTTACTTCTGAGTCAACCTGCATAGGGTGCATCGTTAAGTAAATGCACAAGATTCCAAGATGGGTTTTCCTTGCAGTGTTCACATTCTCTGTGTTGGAGCCGTTCAAAATAATACTCTCATCTCGGTGCATCTAACCTTCACCCACTCATTTTTTCCTAGGCTTGTGAATTCTGCCTAATTAAGAGCCTTTCAAATTCCCTTGTGGACCAAGTTTTGTCATGCATAACATGGCACTGGAAAAGGCAAACGGATGGAAAGAACTTGTTGCAAACTGCGCTTCTTTCTTCCCCTCAAGGCCAGACTGGTACTTGGAAAAAGCGTTGTTTTTTGATAGCTTCACATAGCTGGATGAATCCCAAAAACATACTAATTGTGCTAATTAACCGAGCCTCAGTTCTGAGGCATTGCTTATTCACTGACATTTTGTAGTCAGGACAGATAGTGAAGTACAAGATACAGTACATAGGTTTAGCTCCACTTGTAAAGGGCACACATGCAAATGAATCCTTTTCCTTTCGGGTTTGTTACGTACCATAGACCTCCTGGAATCTTTATAGCTCTGACCACGATCTTCCTTTCCAGACCCATCTCCTGCACCCTCACACTGCTTCACTCGTTCTCCTGCAATGCTCCTTATTCCTCGACCTCCTTTCCAGACCCCCCCTCTCTCCTCTTTCAAATCTTTTCTCAAATCCCTCTTTTCCATGAAGGTCTTGGTTTGATCTGTTAGTCATCAGCCACAACCGAACCAAAGCTTAAGTACATGCAATTGCATTTGCTCACATTTCTCTGTTGCTATAGCAGCGTCCCCTTCCTTTGTTGTCTCTCCCAATGTTGTAACTAAGGTCCAAACTACAAACCGTAGGGAGGTGTGTGCTCACCTGCATCTCCCTCACCCCAAATCGCCCTGCCAAAAATGTAGTTTTAAAAAAATGATGCGATCCTATTAGCACCCTGTCCTTGCATACAACAGTCGATGAGGAGACAGAGCAGGGTGCTGCCTTCTCGTTGCAAATGCTAATGGAATGTCATCCTATTTTTGCGCTTTTCCAACCACAGTAAACTTCCAATAAACTAGCAATGTTAGGACCTTGGTGGTGCCAGATTATCAGATATATGGCGGATTATTGGGAGGTACTATCCCGCCCTCATTGATTTCCAATCTAGCATCCCCGTCGCTAGAGCAACAGGGTTGCTACAGTACTGTACTTGCAGTATTTGCATTAAATTCAAGATGCCTGTGTTGTCCCTAAGTGACTTCTGTAGCCCTGGCATGCACAAATGCGCCTGCGCAGGGGACAGCATATTTTGGTGCCAGACTCTCAGGAGTGCTAGACCATCGAATGCCGGAGTATCATAATTTTACTGTACCTGCAAACAGGGAAATACAGGTTGGTTGTGATGCCCACAACTCTCTCTCTAACAGGGGTTCCCAACCCCTTCCCAGCCAAGTACCACCTCAGGTACCACTCTCCTTCTTTGTGCCACCGGAAGTGACTGGTGATGACATCATCACCAGTTACTTCTGGGTTTTCAGAGGCCAGAAAATGCAGGGAGGAGGCTCTGGGCAGGTGGGAGGGCCCTTCTTAGCATTCCTGAGAGGCTCGGCCAAAAGCGCCGCGTCAGAGTGGGGTTCCAGTGGTCCAAGTACCACCAGCAATCGGCCAAAGTACCACTGGTGGTACTAGTACCACAGGTTGGGAACAACTGCTCTATAACATATAGTCAGGGTCGGGATGTGGGGTGTGTGTGTGTGTGCGTGCGTGCGTGCGTAAAAACACAATGCTAGCTACCTGAAGGAGAATCTATTCCCTATCAACCTGCTCAGTTACTGAGACCCTCCAGGTGTTCCACCATCTGAGCTAAGGAAAAAGGTGATTGGGGAAAGGGCCTTCTCTGAAGTGGGTCCCCATTTGCTCTCCCCGAAGAGGCTTGCCTGTGCTGACCTGTGCTGCCCCAAATGTCCTTTCCAAGCCTTTTCATTTTCCCAGATCTTTGGCATATTTTAATGTGGCTGGTTTTTGCTGAATGCATTGTGGGTGTATTATATATATATATTTTATGTGATATGCCCCAGAAATATGTATTGAATGGCAATATATACAATTACTGTATTACATAAATTTAATAAACAACATAAAAGGCAAACATCAAGTGATGGAAAGGAAGATTTCATCCATTCTTTTAGAAAGCAGAATAAAACTGTCATTACCTGATTTTATATATTATAAGACACTGTTCTTATTGAGAATTGAGACTGCCATCTTATAAACAGTGTCCTGGGAGTAAGCTCCACTGAGCACAGTGGGACTTACTTGCAAATAAACATGCATAGGCTTGCACTGTACACTCAGTAACTTTCACTACAATCATTCTGGCAGCCCAATCCTGCCTCCTCCCGAGTACAGAATCAAGAACTGCCGCCAGGTGCCATAACATCCTGTGCAGCTCAGTCAAAAAGCAAAGGGAGCTTCTCTCGCTGCAGCTCCTGGCTGGCCCAAGGTTGGACTGATGTCAGGAGGAGTGGGCCCAGTAGCGTTGCTCCGGGGGGGGCGGAGCTCTACGTTCCGCCGCGGTCCGACCCTCCGTTACTCCGGTGCATGAGGCGGCTCCACCCCCCGCCTTCGGAGCCATTCAAGGCGGTGAAAGCAACACGCAGCGGGAAGTCTCCTGCGTGTTGCTTTCACCGCCTTTGAAGGCGAGGGGGCGGGGCCTCCTCGTGCACCAGAGTAACGTAGGGTCAGAGTCTGACCCTCCGTTACTCCAGTGCACAGAGTGGTGTGGAACTTAGCGTTCCGCCCCACCTTCAGCAACACCAGTGAGTGGGCCCACTGTATCAGCCTTAAGTCAGGGGTGCAAGGGGCTGATAGGAAACACACACTCCCCTCTCCTCATTTACAGTCCCTAGGGCAGGACATAGCTACAGGGCCCCTTCTGCTTTGGCACAGAGATGAAAACAGCTCCCAGAGTTGAAACAAGTGGACAGGAGGGGTCCAGGTTGCCTGATTCTATGCTTTGTGCAACACAGGCACCAGAAGGCATGTGCTCCGGACCCTTTAAAGCTGGCACCAGTACAGTGTACGCTCAGAGTGTGGGAAAACATAATGATAACAGAACAGACTCCTTTACCCATTTCCGAACCCTACGCTCCCTCAATGGCAAAGGCTGAATCTACTGAATGATCAGCATCCACCAAGATGCCTCCTTCCGAGGGGTCTCTCACTCAGTTCTGTTACAGACGAACAACCTGGGCTGGCTGCCTTCTCATTGCAAAACCTTGCATCTAGAAGTTCTGTTCTTCAAGTCAATCATACCTGAACATAAGGGTCACAAAAGTACCGGTAACATCTAAAAAAGGACGTTGCTCCCTTTAAAATCTGTTCTTTTTCGCTAACCCCCAGATCTAAATACAGTTTGCACTCATGGGAATACTGAGAGAAGAAAGAAAAATACAATATTGTCCTGCACATAATTGTGACCGCAAGGAGTTCTTTTGTGGAAACAAATTAAACATGGATTGTTTCCTATAACTCCAACAATTATTAAATTTCCCCATAGCCGTATTGGCAGAAGGCAGGGAAACAAACCTTTTCAGTATGTAACAAACAATATTTGTCTCTCCTCCCCTTACTAATGGAAAATGCTACATTCTTCTCCTAACGGTTTTTAATAAATCTTAGTGTAAATTATGTATTGATTTTTGTTGTAATGATGGAACAGACCATTCTGGATGTGTTTATTCGTTTTGGCCATGATCCACAGGCCTACATGTGTGGTAGTAAGCCAAGCATTCTCTGCTCTGCACAGCTGTGTGCATGTATGAGCCAAACAGATTGTTGGTAAAGAGACAGTCAGCTGTGACAACACAGATCACCTGTTGGGAAGATAAAGGGGAGCCTGGATTCAGTCCCTGCCCCCCACTCGCAAAAAGATTGTTGGAACCATCACCATAATTATCATATCTGTATCTCAATCTCACCCTTTCCCCAAGAACTTCAGGGCAGTATATATGGGGGTTATCAGCTGGGGGGTACGGGCTTGTTGTTCGTGTTATAGATAACTGATTTTAAGACATCGGTGTTGGTTACTACAGGTCGAGTATCCCTTATCCAGACTGCTAGGGACAGGAAGTTGTCTGGATTTCAGATTTGTCTGGATTTTGGAATACTTGCATAAATATAATGAGATATCTTGGGGATGGGACCCAAGTCTATAAACACAAAATTCATTTATGTCTTATATACACCTTACATACATAACCTGGATATTTTTAATAATTTTGTGCTCCAGTATGCCTTGCGCTATGCCAGTCAGGTGCTGAAGAGTTGGGTGTTTTTTTTTAAGTTATAGCCCCAAAAATGACTGGATATTGGAATAGACTGGATTACAGATGTCTGGATAAACCTGTAATTTCTTTCCAGGATTAATTCAAAGAACTGGTTTTGACCTTTAAAGCTGCAGATGGTCTAGAACCAGACTGTCTTAAGGATGGCCTCGACCTGTATGAGTCTGTCTACCTCTAGCCCTAATGAGACCCTGCTCCAAGTACACTCCCCACATAGGGTATAAATGAATCTGCCTTACGCTAATTCTAATCTGGTCCACATTGTTGTTTACACTGACTGGCAGCTGATCTTCAGGATTTCAGAGACGGGTTTTTCCATTCAACCTAGATTTTGTGCAGGCAAAATGTGTGCTTTACCACTGACCTATGACACTTCCCCAAAGGACACTTTTTGTGGGTTGGCTCAAGGGACTGGGACGTTTCTGTGGTGGTGCCAAGATATGATGTGCCTATCAGAGGAAGTCCACCTGACCACAACATTGCTGCCTTTTGACAAACAGTGAAAACATATAACCTCTTCAGTGGTATCTCTCTCTGGTCAACCACGTTTCTCCGATTGCTGCTGTTTTTACTTTGATCGTGATATTTACTCTTTTGGTTTAAAATGTTTTGAAGTTTTATAAATAACTGTGGTTCTATTACGCTTGGTATCTTGTGTAAAAAGTAAGCAAACACATTTTCTCCCTACGTACCTACAGTACATACATTTAGTATTAGAGTGGGAGAATGCTGCTTAAAATAGTGGAGTACAGCGCTCAGGTGGGGGCGGTGGGGTTCACTTCCCTCCCCAGCTTGCTCCTTTATGTATGAAGAGTCGACTCAGGGCGTCTATGAGACATCAAGGTGAGTAGACAGACGCCTGAGAGAGGCTGGAGGAAGAGAAGTCGCTATGGTTCTGTGCTATAGTAACCTATACTACTTCATTTTATCAAAGAGTCAAATAGCTTTACTCTAGAAAGAGCAGGGTGTTGGAGTGGATTTCTATGTGCACGTACTGCAATATACTTCACACAAGCTCTTTTCAAGTCTCTTAATGGCTCATTAGAATTGCTGTCCTTCAGCCTATAAATATCTTCCTGATATACCATGTTTCTCCTACTGTAATGCAACTCTCGATATGCTGCTGAGACTCCGCAGTGTCTAGTCTTGCACTAGCGCTTGCATGAAAGTGCTCAGAATACAACTAAGGCTGCAATGCTATGCACACTTTCTTAGGAATAAGCCCCAGTGAATTCAGTGCAACTCACTTCTGAGCAGACATGCATAGTATTGCACTGACGTCATTTTCTCCTCCAACTCACTGTTCTTTGGATCCAAGCCATGGAGATCCCTTCTCATGCCATACCTACAGATTTACAGTTCTAGGGAGTACTGAATTTCCCCATTGCTTTGCCCTGACCCAACCACACCCACTTTCACAGCAACAGTTCAGCAGTGCTGATAAAGAGAAGAGCAAAAGAAGAATGATCAGAAGGCAAAAAGGAAAAGGGACGGAAGGAAAGAAAGAAGCATCTTCAAACCTACATAAAAAGACGATGCTCCCCAGGTTGACTTCCATGCTGGAAATAATAGGGTTTTTTAAAGAAATAAAATAAAAAAGTTTAAAAGGTTTTTAAAAGGTCATTATGCATTTAGCAGCAAAAGAGCAATATGAATTTCTAAGTAGCAACATCTGGAAGATCAAAAGAAATCATACTTCAATCAACATGAAAATATCTGCTCATTACACACAATCATATTTAGTTATTAATAGACACTGGCTAGACGCTGACATTTTACACATTTCATCGTATGATGCACCAGGGACACTTCTGGCATTTAGTTTATCATTTTCATCAGTGTCATGGAAAGAGTGACCGATCTGACCCCCAAAACCCTCAGACTGTCACTCATCGTAAGTGAATTTATCAACACATACAGAATGGGAATACACAGGAGAGTTTTAACTGTTTGCATACAAAATCATTTCATTCTTCACGCTTCAAAAAGAGGGAGAGGGAGAAGCAGTGCCCTCACTTTTGCATAATAAATAATAAGGGCCAGCAGACAATTACATAGGTGGAAATAGTATGCAAAATGATTGGAATTCAAATCTGTTGTGCGAATGTAACTGGAGGTGGCTTAAGTAATCAGCTGCAACGGGTTGATTTTCCTCCATTGTTAGAGGTTAATACAAAAGCTCTCCAGCTTATATTAGAAGCAACCTTACTTCAGCTGCAAATTGGCACATATCCCATTAGTATTTCATTCTGTGACATCTCCTCTCATGGACTTAGATGCACAGCCTGGCAAATATGAAAATTAATTGGGCTATTATATTTAAGGCAGAAAAATAAGAGTCTTGGTGAAGGAACTTCTAGGGGACAAGTAGCTCTGACCCCCAACATGCAAGGTAGCAGATCTACACAGAAATTGCATGGAGTTTCTCCCGTATGTCAAAATGGTTTGTTAAGCTGGCATATCCCACTGATTGTGGGGTTAAATGATCGCAATTAAAGGAACAGAAAGAACCAACCTGGTTTTAAAAAATGCATTGCCAATCACAAAAGCACAACTCACAGAGGAGCATCTTCAGTCTGAAATGCTATTTTATTTCTGATGACAATTATTTGGGGATTGGATCACAATTTTAGTTTCGCTAATTAAAGCCACTTTCTTACTCATTTCATCCTTTGACGACTCTCACCACCAGAATTATATTTCTATTTTGGTCACTTTGCATGCTACGCTTAAATAATTCTCAAGACAAATATGCAAGGGACTTGATTATTTTTTGTGACAGCAGTAATGTAAATCTTCTTCCATGTTTTCAGTTTCAGAAATCATCCTGATCGCTGAACCAATAACTCTCAGCAAGAATGACGGTTTCAAAGGGATTTACCCAGAGCCAGATTATAAACATGTTTTTTTTAATGTAATAAATTGAAATTAGTACACTGTTTACCAAAATCCTTAAATAAAACAGTGTTTTTAGTGGACATTCTAGCACATGCTGAATGGTAAATGCAAGCAATGGAACATAATTTAGTCTTTATTTATGTGTGGATAATGTTGTAGGGCAGCTGGTGAATTCGCAATAAATGTATCAATGTATTTGTTTGCCAAATTTACCAACGATTTGAAAAATGCAATAAACTTTCCCTGGATCTCTCTGTAATCTGAATTCTTCCTTATTCTAAATGGCTTTACGCTGCCACTCCAGGTCTATATACTTTTTGTTTCTCTCCCCACCAATCTTTTTCAAAGCATCTCCCTGCAATGGTTAGATCTCCAGGGGATAAATTTACTAGGATACTGCTAATGTTTAATAGAGCTTGCAGAATCTTCAAGTGCTGATTTGGCTCTGGCCACAGAGGGGAGAGTTTACACCCGATCCCTTATGCCTATCTAAGAGGTTTCCATGGTCAAAGGGTGCTGCAAAGAGCCAGTGATGCTTCTTCTCCTGGGATAGTTGGGAAGCAGTTGCACCTTGGATGCCTTCCATGTGATTGTGGGCTTCGAAGCTGCATGGAAATGAGCCATAGGGCAATAGCATAAGCAGCTTCACTGACTCCTGCTCAATTTCTGAGCACAACTCAAAGTGATGGTTTTGAATTGTAAAAACCAATATGTTTTGGGGCCTGGTTATTTTTATACCCATAAAAATAAATAACTTCCCCAATTGCTAAGCTGATCACCCAAGACTCATCCCTGGGTACCACCACCATCGAGGAGTTGGCAACTGTGGAAGGGGTCATTTCAGTAATGGTGTTTGCTTATGGAGTGCCCTCCCAAGGGAGGTCCATTTGGCACCCAATGTAATGGCTTTTTAATTATCCAGGTCTTTAAAAATGCTTAAATGCTATGGTTATAAGATGAGGCAGCCGTGCCCCACCATGCAGTCATGGGGGGGGGGGAAGAGAGAGAGAGGCACGCAGTTGACTTTCCCAAATACTCTTGGTTATCTCCCAAGGAGCCATCCCAAAAAGGGTGGATGCATTCACCAGGAAGGGAAAGACCAAAAATGGGGTGCCCTTCCTTACCCTCCCTCCTGTCTGGGGGTGAGACCAATTGCCAAGGTTCCTACAGCTTGAGTACCAGGTGCTGTAGGAACCACCCAGGAACCACTGACTTTGCCAACCTCAACGTCTTAGTACCCACACCTGGCCTTTGTAGCATTAGCCCTGAGAGATCTGTCAAGCAGCAAGAGGCTATTGTTCTTAGCTCTGGTCAGAAAGAAACACACAAGCAACTCATAAAAATAACAAGAGTTAGACAAAAACAAAAAAGGAAATGAGCTAAGGTCAAATAGGCACCACTTGAAATTAGAGCCAAATAAAAATAATAAAACATAACACAACTACCAAGGAATAAGCCCTGCCTAGAAATTAGCTGCAGTTCCCTTGTTTGCCTCTAGGGACTGTCCAGGTGACATCTGCCAGTGACAGAACAACATGCGCACCAATTCAAACTAGCCAGTTCCTTTTATGGGGTTTGGAGGGAATCCTGTTTCTAGTGTTGGGATCCTGTTCACCACAAGCAATAATATTGCTGGTTCTAATTACTGTAACTCAATATTGCTGGTTTTATTTATTATAACTGCTGTGTTGTTTTGTACATAGATTATCATTTGTACTGGATTAAAATAATACTCTTAAAATTTGTGAACCAGCTTGGAAGTTTTTAAACTGAAAGGCAGGATATAAATTTTAAATATATATGGACACATGTAAATGGGGTTGTTTCCAAAGTAAGCGAATCTTGAATAAGCACCAATGAAATCAATGGGACCAGTTAGCTGTGATTAATTTAAGTCCCATTAATTTCAGTGATGCTCTCAGAATTCACTGTCTTTGGATATAACCCATATAAAAGGGATATAACCTTTTTTTCCAAGTACTGGGAAACATGGATGAGACTGTTTTTCAGTGGTACACTATCAGGTCTCAACAATATGCCATTGTTCACGTGGATGTGTGTGTCAATATGTGGTTTGGGAACTTGAAAAATACCATATTGTCCCGAGTACAAGACGCACCTGATTATAAGACGCACCCTTAAAGTTTGGTGCTATTAAAAAAATTTAATTAAATCACTAGCATTAAATTGCAACAGCCTGATTATAAGACGCACCCCTAGTTAAAAAACTTAAATTAGGAGAAAAAAGTGAGTCTTATACTCAGACCAATACGGTATATGACACAAAACAGATGATGCCACAATGGATAGTGCTACAGAAGCTTGGTTCCACTTGATTCCCAATATGTACCAACTACAAAAAAAGTCAACACATGTTGGGATTGAACTATTTGTTGGGACCACCACCACTAAGACTCTCTCTCTCTCTCTCTCTCTCTCTCTCACACACACACACACACACACACGGGGGACAGGAAAAAATCAGCGAGGAGCACCCCCAGGGCGACCACCTTTCACTGCTACAAAATTCAAAGCAAATGAATAAAATTAAATAGTGTAACCGCAGCAATAGCCATGCACAGTGTTAAAAATATTTTTCAGAGAACCCATTTTATGGGAATGTTGCTTAATAATTAATTTTGTTAATCACAGGCTTAGACTTCAATTTCATTCAGGTCTGCTTCCAAGCGGCAACTTCCGTTATTTAAAGGAGCGTTAGAGTGGGTTTGAGGCATGGAACATTTTTAATGAACTTACTATAATTGAATGCACAGATTCAAATAACGCAATCTGAGAAAAAAATAAGGCACCTTGCAATTACTGAAGCAATCATAAACATTGCTCGATATGAGAAAATTTCTCTACTTAACAATGGCACCATGAATTAGAAGACGTGGTAGCTGAAATCCATCTTAGATTAAAAAGAAAGAAAGAAAAACTGTGCAATTCTCAATTTCTGGATTGAGATTTCTGGAACCAAAAAGAAACCCACCACCCCAGAGTGCTTCATGGATCAGCCCAAGGCTTCGCAATCTGGTCTTGGCTCTTCCTCTTAACTAGCAGGAAGTGGAAAAAAATTAGTGCCAACTTCAATAGAAAGAAAGAATAAATATAAATGAAGACAGCAGTCGGCATATTTCACTCTTGCTGGATCTACTTGGTTGTTTACTAGAATGTCAATATCCATGAGCCTGGGCTAGGTGCAAATTAATGGCTCAGGAAGGGGGACATACATTTAGAACAGGCTGCCCCCCCCAGCACATACTCAGTCCAGGATTTTTTTTCTAGTGCCAGAACTGAACTCACAATCCTTTTGCACAAAAAATCCACTCCTTACTTTCGCCCAAGCTTTGAGCAACCTAAAGGCCCAATCCTATCCTCGAGATATCCCAGTGTGTCTCCACTTATGCTGGTGCAACAACAATCCATCAGGGTAGAAGCCTGCCCATCCATGGACAAACTGCAGACGCCACCACAATGCTGGGAAAATGCCATGTTGGCATAGCTTTGGCGACACTCAGATGCCAGGACAACTTTTACCAACAGAAAGGCCAAAACAGGGATTGGGGAGTGACGTGGGAGGGACATAGAAGGGATGTGGGCAAGAGATGGGCAGATTGGGCCCAGGAGGGGATGGGTTTGGCGGCGGCACCCACCAAATCCAAATCCCCTTCCCGGGCCTGATCCACCTGCACGAGTCAACGCAGACTTGCGCCAGCAATATCGCATACTCCATGGCGGCGGCGGCGGTTTACCCTGGGGCAAGGGGACAAATACTCTAGCAGCCAAAATACTCCCTGCCAGCACCACTGCATGGGGAGTTAGTTAGGATTGGGCTGCTAGTTTTAATAGGATAAGGGCGCAATCCAAACCTACTTAGTCCGCCGTTGTAACCAGCGGCCCAGCGAAAACAGGAGGCCCCAGAACGGAAAGGGGATTCAAATCCCCTCCAAAAGGGGAATTCAAAGGGGATTTGAATCCCCTTTCCATTCTGGGGCCTCCCATTTTCACTGGGCCGCTGGTTACAACGGCAGCCTAAGTAGGTTTGGATTGTGCCCTGTGAATGTGATCGAACAGTCAAGGGAGCAATAAGCATTTTTGGCTATAGCAAGAAATGTGAAAACATCTAGCTTTGCATTTCTCTAAATCAACCAACTGATGCTAATATACAGTATTTGTTCTTAATAAGTTCCCTCTCCCCTTTTTTAAAAAAGAAAGGCTGGATAGCTTTTAACAAATAGAGTAGCATATACATTTGAGAATGACAATAAAATCCTCATTATGATGTTTGATAAATATTAGCAAGTTGTATTAAATGCAAACACAGATGTGCTTGTAGTTAGTAAGTAGCTCTCTGATCCAGGTGTATGAAATTTGCTTTGTGGTGAAGTGTGATCAGAAATGTATGTGCTTATAACTTCCAAAGTACAGCCCGGAACAAACATCAGGTCAGGCAGGGCTGCTGAAGACATTTTGCCACTTGAGTTGTGTCCTGCTCTCTGCCCAAGTTGTGGGAAGTTCCCAATTCTTCCCCCAGAACCAAAAGGTGCTTTTCTAGCACCAGAATCTTCACCTGTGCATCTTCCCTCTGCCTTTCTCTCTCACGTTTTCATGACCCAGATCAGATTTAATACCACAAAGTATTTGGAGATGTTAAAAGAGCTGTATGGGGAGGAGTAAAAAGGGGGGGGGAGAGATGAGGAGGGCATACTCCATAGAGTATCACCCTGTCCTTGGACATCTAGGCTCTGACTTCCAAGGCCTGGATGTTGGCAGAGTTGAGGCTCTTGTCACAGATGATGCTGGGACTTCTCCTAAATCAAGGGACTGTTAGAGAAGGAATGTCTTGGGTCCATCACTCCCCCTCCTTCCCAGCCTCTACCATCCCCGTGGCTCTAGACTTAGGGCCCATAATGGAGATGTCGGCTGTTGCTGGGTTGTCTGCACATCATCACTAGAGTGCCCACTTCTGGCCCCAGCTTTGTAAACATCAGCAAGAAAACTATGAGTGGTGTGGCTCCTGACAAGGTAAGTCGTTCAGCTTCGGGGAACTTGAGTGTGCACATACGTGATTCCACTGAAGCAAAAGTAATTACTTCTTTTAATACCCTTTTAACAATTTTGTGATTGATTAAAAATCATTTAATTACTAGGACTCCCATGGCTTTAATTAAATGTTGCTGTTATATGCATAACCAAGATATCTGTGGACCCCTTTTACACACACACACACACACACACACACACACAAATAGGTATTCTGTTCTGCAGAGTGACTGTATATATGGAACTGGGAGTAGTTATTCCAGATCCTCCGTGCCCGCTCTTTAATTGAACTGGAATATTTGATCAAATCAAATATTCCAGTTATTCCAGATCAAACATGGAGCATCTCAATTTGTGTAAATGGAGCTTTTCACACTTTGCTACAGAGAAAACAGTTTTAGGATTTATTTTTAAAATCAGATTAGGAGTGATAAAGGAAGTCTCCATATTACTGGAGCTGTTACAGAAAAATACAAGCACTTCCCTCCTAATAGCACAGACTGAACTGGAGTTACTGCCTCGAAGAATAAATCTTAATCTTCATATTAAGCAAAGCTTCAACTGTTATATTTCTGCCTGTTGAGCAACTATTAAAGGATCATGTAACCAAAGCAAAGAAAAAACAAGGCACTGCCCATAGACAAGACAACAATGTGTACACCAAGATGGTGTAGTGGTTTGGGAGTCGGACTTAGACCCGGAAGATCCAGGTTCAAATCCCCGCTCAGCCACGAAGCTTCCTGGGTGACCTTGGGCCAGTCACCATCTCTCAGCCCCACCTACCTCACAGGGTTGTTGTGAGGACAAAAAGGAGGGGAGGAAATATGTACACCACTCTGAGCTCCTTGGAGGAAGGGCGGTATAAAAATGTGAAAAATAAAATAAAATACTTCCCAGGAATTGCAGCCCTAATATTAGAGCCAAATTTCTAAACCTGCACACTTATAATTTCTGCTTTTTCTCCCCTTCTGTGCTTCTAAAACTCCAAGATATTTTACAGCTCTAGCCTCTATTACAGGGGGAGATCTCCAAGGAGCAACCCCTCCCAAGAGATAGAAGCAATAAAGCCGAGAGGAATTGATTATCCCAGTATTTAGTCCTTGTTCGTTCCTTTTATTGGGAATCTCTGTTCTGTCATGTGACAGGTCCTCATAGGTTCGTGTGGGTGTGCTGTTTTCTGACTGCAAAGCTATTAAATAAGCTGGGTTGCTAAGAGCCAACCCATTTCTATTTTCTCCAAAGAGGGTAAAAATAGCTTACTAGAATCCAGAAAATCTCCCACAAGGATGTCATATACTTGAAAGAGAAAGCAACGCTCTGTTTTTTCCCCTCTCTCCTCGGCTATCCAATCATTTGAGGGATAAAGACTGAAGCTGGTTCCATTCTCAGGTCCTCTCTCTCAAATCTGCGACACCTTTCTTATCAACAGCAGAGGTTAACCTGCCAGTTTTAGCAGCCTAGCCTCTCAGTCCTTCAGGATCCTTAAGCCTTCTTTCTACCTGTCTGTTAAACTGTTTTGGGAAGAACATTGAACTTAGTCTTTCTGATCAATGATCCGCTCTCTTGAAAGGCTTTTCTCGGCTGGCTTAGTTGCTAGTTGCACTAACCCCCCCCCCCCAAAAAAAAAGAATAAAAAGCAAAAAAATAGTGCTCACAAAGCTCTTCTCAAAAAATACTGTGGCCACAGTAGCCGGGCTGTATGCAGGAATCCTCAGAGACTGAATGACTCTGACTGGCCAGGAATATAGCAAGCAAACACTCAGCATATTCTCAAATGGGAACCACATACTGTACTGTATACCCAGCCTCAGCTGGGAGATTAGGTGGGGAAATTATGCATGGCTGATATTTCTGCATATGATTCTCCATCCAGGTCTAGCAATGTACAGTGCCCCCTAGGTGGTCCAGGGCGTTTGCCCAAAGCACTAACTGTTCGACTTAGCACAATTAAGGTATTTAAAAACACAAAGAGAGAGCACTTCAAAAGGATGTTTTGCCCAGATGAAGGCTGAAATGGTCTTTTGCTTAAACACTGGCCAGAATACAGCAGTCTATTTAAAAAAAAAAACAAATTTGAGAAAAGAGACTTTTTATTCCACTGGTGGTATCTTCCATTCCAACTCTGCTATTTGTTCATAATTAATGAAATATACAGTTCAGAACATTTATACATGATTTTATAGATTTTTTTATTTAATTTTTTGTAAAGGTGGCAAAGAGTCGACGTACCCGGAAAAACCGGGACAGTCCCAGATACGGGCCTCCGTTCCCGGAATTGTCCCAGAAGGCTTCCGGGCCGATCGGTAAGCTGCCAAGCTGCCGCTGCCATTTAAATTTTTTAAACTTACTTTTTTTTCCCGGGATCCGGCATCTTGACTCACAAAATCTTGCGAGATCCAAGATGTCGGTGCCCAAATCTCGTGAGGACATCATGCCCTCACGAGATTTGGGTGCTGACATCTTGGATCTCGCGAGATTTCGCGAGTCAAGATGCCAGTGCCGGGTAAGTTTCTTTAGTAGGAGAGGCTTCCGCGGCCCGGGCAGGCTGTCGTTGGCCCGCTCTCTCGCCGGCACGGAGCCAGCGAGAGAGCGGGTGAACGACAGCAGGCAGGCTCCCTCCGTATCAGCAGCACGACGAGGAGCAACACTGCCAGATCAGCAGCACGACGAGGAGCAGCACGACGGCGACAATGGGGTAAGTAAATTTAATTAACTATTTAATCGCATAAATAAATAAATAAAGATGCGGCCGCGCTTCGCGCCCCCTTCAGTTTTTAAACTTAAATTTATTTATTTGGTTTGTAGATTAAATAATTAAATTGATTTATTTTTATTTTTTATTAATTAATTAAATTAAATTAAATTAATTAATGGGGGTGTCCCGGTTTGAGGGAGGGAAATATGGTAAGCCTAGCGAAGAGGGCAGGAGACAAATTCATACACTCTAAAATAACGGTCTTCCACTTCTTGACTCACTTCAACATACAGTAATTCACACATTGCACAAATATGGGGAGAGATGCTCAAAGGGTGCTTTTTTTAGTGTCAGGTGTGCAAAGGGCCTCTCTCTGTAGTTGACAAGTACTGCTATTTGCACATCTTACGGCTCTCTGAAGGCCAAACTAGACAATATATCTATTGCATGATTGGGACCTGCATGTTTACATGGGGAGGGGTGGGTGGGAAGGATTGTAGTTGCTCAGGGCACCAATCTGGCTTGGGACCATAGCAAGGAGGCGGGGGGCTTTAACCTTCTCCTTCCACTACAGTCTCAGTCCAGATCAGCCCCATCCCATGACTGCCATTTGCCCTGGGAAGAAATTTTCCTCCCAGGGCAGATAGGTCGACCTGGTTCAGGATTGCAGCAGGGCAATGCCCTCCTCTCCCTTGTAGTCCCAATCTAGACTGGGGTCCGCTTTGTGCAGCTGCCACTTTCATTTTTTAAAAACACACACACACACACACACACACACACACACACACACACACACACACACAAGCAGGCAGTCACACAACACAGTCGCACAACAGGCTTTTCATCACATTTGCTCTTCCGTGGATTTAAAGAACATGAGCCTATATACTGTACTGCATTTTGCCTTTGTGATATACTCCTGCAAGACTCCTTATAGCAATCGTGCTATATAATCAGTCGCCCAAAGTGGATGGGGGAAGGATAGTCTTGCTGTGTGGAAAATGTGCTTAGAGGTCTCTATGCAAATCCCAGCAGCATGAGGGGTCCTGGGGGGCCCGTTTTGGCCCAGTCATGATCCACTGTGCCCTAATGGCTCTCTGGACAACGGCCTTTCAGCAGGACCCTTGTGCCAAAGGCAAAAACCCTTAATCCTGATTCTATGAGCTGTGTCTATGCAATGTATCATGGTGCAGAGCTATATAAGACTCCTGCTCTCTTCCTGTTTGTGGCTATTAGGAATAAATCCAGAGGGCAAACCTATTCAATCCATTTTTTTTTCCAAGTGAATTACACAGATTAATGCGATCAGCAGGCATGCTGGCATCAGGTGGATTGAGAGTGCATTCAGTGAGAAATCTGGTAAGCTCAGCTGCCTCTGCATGCCTGTTTGTGAACTATATTTAACTCTTACTCAGCATTCTGTTCACACTCCCGTCAAGCCTCGTTCCCTGGATGCCAGTACTAGGTTGGGCGGCTGAGGGAACTGCTTTCAGTGCTCATTTAATTAAGGACTTCTCGCCTTAAGAGGGTGATGCTGCTGATTAGTGTTCTCTGGTAGCCTCTTTCCAAAGCATCTCATGAAGGAGAAAAGAAGGTTACTTGCCAGTAAATAGAGTTCTCCAATTCCACAATCTCTGCTGAGACCCACTGCTCATTCATCATAAAAATCTACTTTAATTGAAGAGAAAAAAGAAGAGACAATTTGTAAACTCTACCCATCTGACCCCACTGAAGCGGTAGCGTGGTGGGAGATCAACGTTTGCATGCAGAAGGTCCCAGGATCCTGTCTGCATCTCCAGAAGAAAGACACCTGTCTGAATCCCTGGGAACTCTGCCTGTCACTGCACACAATAGTGATCAAGATGGATAAATGGCAAGAGGTAGTTTCATACGTTCACGTATTGTGCCAGCTAGTCTGGTATCTTATGGGGTGTCAGGCAGAGTTCGTCTCCAGCCACGGTACTGGAAATTCTTTATCTGGACATGCCAGGAATGTGCCTGGGACCTTATACAGACACACAAAGCATGTGCTCTACCACTAAGGCTTACCAGCATTTCTCAAACTGTGGGTCGGGACCCACTTGGTGGGTCGCAACCAGATTCCTGGTGGGTCTTGGAGAGCTTCCAATGAAAACAGGGTGATGGAAAGATCCAATAATAACTAATTGCCTCAAGGGCCTGAGGCTATTCAAAAATCAGATAGCTGCTAATTGTCCTGCAAAGAGCTAAGCTCCTGCAATTTGCAGACTTGTGTAAATACCATATTTCTTCAAGTCTAAGGCACCATCGATTCTAAGGCGCACCTTTACTTTCAGTACCACCAGCAGGGGAAAAAAAAATCCATCGATTGTAAGACTCACCTCCCTTCATTGAATCTACCCGCTCAGCACCAATTCTCCCCAATATGTCTCCTGCAGCTGAGGATGACTGAGTGCACTGCCTTTGCGTAGCATTTCTGACCCTGCCAGAAAGTGCCATTTCCTTCGTTACCTGGGCTTGGGGGAGCTTCAGGGAGGCCTGCGCAACCCTCTGCAGGCCTCCCTGATCTTCAGTTCGGCGAAAAACAGCGATTTTTGGGCATTTCTGGTTTTCACGAAAACCGGAAATGGCTGAAAATCACCGGTTTTTGCCGAACTGAAGATCAGGGAGGCCTGCAGAGGGTCACGCAGGTCTCCCTGAAGCTCCCCCAAGCCCCAGTAAGTAAGAACATAGCATTTTGGGGTGCTTTTTGGAGACCTTCGATTCTAAGGCGCACCCCATTTTTTGAAATGCTTAATTGGGAAAAAAACATGCGTCTTAGAATTGAAGAAATACAGTATACAGTAGTATAACAGCGCAATCCTAGTGCGACATTGGGCAATGGAACAAGCGTTCTGCCATAAAGCATGTTCGTGACGATTTGAGAGCAGAGAAGGCCGGCGCAAGGCCGGCCTCTCCTGCTCCGACGCCGGAGCACCCCGATGGCCGGCCGACCCAGGTAGGTCAGGATCCGGCAGGCGGGGGGGGATTTTGGGCGGTGGTAGAGGGAGGGGGACCATTGGCCCAGCCGGCCCGGGAGGGGGCGGGAGATGGCTTCGGCCATATCCAGGACCCCGCCGGACAGTACATGGCCTCCTCCTACTTCCGCCAGCGATTTCGCTGGCGGAAATCCAAGTAGGCTGATCGGGCCAGCCGCCATTTACACCCAGGGAAGGGGACAAGCGTCCCCTTCCCCGAGTAGACCACCCTGGCAGCAGCCTAGCTGCCGGGGAACAGGATCTGGCGGGCAGCCAAGCTGAATCCTTACGTAGGATTGCACTGTAAGTCTCTTAAAGCTAGGTGGGTCCTGATAGAGCAGGGGTGCACAACATATGGCCCGCGGGCCTCATGCGGCCCGCCTGACGATTTCCCATGGCCCGCGAAGAAATCGGGGATCCCAGAGAGCGGGCGCTCTCTGGGATCCCCAAGTTCTTCGCGGGCCACGGGAAATCCTCCGTGCCCGCTCTTTAATTGAAGACGCGGCTTATTCCTCTCCTGAAGCGGCTCATTCGGCTCCTGGCCGAACACCAGGAGACTCCAGGAGGCGCTTTGATCGCCGCCAATCAGCTGAGTCTCTTGGCGTTCAGCCAAGAGCCAAATGAGCTACGTGCGCGTTGGCCGGGAGGAGGCTAAATCCCCTCCCTCGGGAACACAGCCTCTTCCGAGAATGCCCCTGGTGACCCCCACCCCTGCACGGATTCCAACACACGACCCGACTACTGTAATATTCTCTACATGGGGCTTCCCTTGAAGACAACCCAGAAGCTCCAACTGGTGTGAAGTGTGGCAGCCAGAGTCCTTGCAGGAAGCTGTAGGTCTGACTGTATCATGCTGCCAGCGCTACATCAGCTCCGTTCTGCCCAACTAAAGACGGATTATGACCTTTAAAGCCACACATGGCTTGGGCCTGAATAACGAAAGAACCTCTTTTTCCCATTTGGATTTGCCAGTGTACGGCATTGGAGGCCTGGTGCCACATCCCATCAAAAGGCAGAAATATAGCTAATGGGGACGCAAGACTGCACCTTCTTAGTGACGGCAGCAAGGCTGTGGAACTCCCTTCCCAGCTGGCTCAGTCACCGCCCGTGTTTAACCGTCAGTAAAAACCCATTTGTTTTGGTTACCAGTCCACTGATCTTTGTTCTTTTTGGCCTCAGTTTCTGGTTGTTTTCCACGCATGCATTTATATGTGCCTCCCTTCTTGTCATTTTTTTAAAATTATTTTGTTTTAACTATTTTAATGCTTGTTTTAAATGATGGCGTTAGCCACTCTGGTGGTTCCTTTGGGGATAGAAAGTACAGGACAGAAATATTTCAACTAAATAAACTGCTAAAGGCAATTTGTTTTCTTTCTAAACTAAACTTGCAGAGATTTCTTTGCTCCAGATCAATCTGGGAGGGCCCCCTCCTTTCTTCTCCAACCTTTTCATTCACGTCAACAGAAATGTAAGCAAGGATGAAGGGGTGCTGGTGAGAGAACACTGTTGCAAGGCGACAACAAGCAGCGGGGCAAAGGAAGAATAAGAGCTTAAACGGGAGTATACAATGAAGTGTCAGACCATTTAATAATAATAAAAAAAACACTCCACTCAGGACAACAGATGGAGAAAGGGAATAATTTCAGAATGGGCTGAAAAGAAAAAAAAAGTATTGAAGATTATACTGAGGTAGACAAGGCTGTTTGCCCCCAATGCTTTGTGGACCTTTCCAAAGCAGAATGAAAGAACCACTTTAAAATGTAAGTTATAGTTAGAAAAGGAAGGGAAAATCCAGCTGAGCCAGCAGCAATCAATAAGAGGGGGAAGAGAAAGGAAACCATTTTGTCACTGTCTTTTATCTATCATCTATGGAGAACGAAGTTCTCAAACTTGTATGCGAGGAGACCGGGTGGATCTCCATCCTTTCGTCTCAGCCTCTCTCTCAGGTACCTAAAGGAACTCCCTAAATGCCAGGCCCAGAAAGGAACGGTATGTTCGCTTGTGGAAGGTGCAAATCCTCCCACAGTATCAAATCTCTCCCACAAAGCACTTTTGTGACTGTCAGCTAGCTGAGGAGAAAATGAAAATGAAAAAAAAATCTCTTAATAATTAATCCTAACCTTCCTCATTCATACAAAATACGCTTTTTCAACAGAGGCTGTTCAAGAGCACAAACCTTACACAATCCTCTTTTTTATCATTTCTGCCAAAGTACGTAGGCAGTGTTATTGTCAGACTGCAAAGACATCACAACTGAAAGGGGAAAATAGGCGAAGGGGGGGGGATCCTAATGTTACAGGCAAAACAACAACAGAGATACAACTTCAGCAGGAAAATTCTGAACTTCAGGATTTTATGTGTTCTTATTTTCCAGATGGAAAATACAACAAGTTGCTGTATTGAAAGGGTCTTTATCAAGAATATACATGCTTTCAAAAGTCACAACATCCTATCCTGCAATAAACCAAAGTAGGGGTGATGGGTTGATTTAAGCATTTCTTTTGACAGTCATACCCCACCCTTCTCTAAATAAAACATACTCAAGGAGCCAGTTCAGATTACCGGTATATTCCAGCCAGCCTGTTGTGATCACGTGGAGGGAAAGTGTGGTCACGCACATCTCCCCCACCCTCCCTACCCAGGTCGCCATCCTGCTGCTGTCTGATCACACGATCGTTGGAGGTCTAATCTATCCTCCAATGTTTCTAAACAGAGAAGAACTGTAATGGGGGGCTATCTCAGTAGTAGCAATTTAGTAGTAGGCTATCTCAATGCTAGATGCAAGGGAGTGGCGACAGGATACAGGTATCTTGTCTTGTGTGCTCCCTGAGGCATCTGGTGGGGCCACTGTGAGATACAGTAAGCTGGACTAGATGGGCCTTTGGCCTGATCCAGCAGGGCTCTTCTTATGGGGGGGGAGGGGCTCATATTATGAATTTGTACTGCATCCAGAGAAATGATGTTTGCGCACTGTGTAGTGCAATTATGTGTTCCTGGAAGGTTTCTTTTTTCTAGCGTAAAATGTCTTTAACCAACAGAACCATTGTTGTCTTGACCTTTAAAATGGTGCAGGGCAGGCTGCAGAATACAGATGATGGAGCAGTGTAATTGTGTAATTATAGTGTAATGTGTATTTGGAGTAGGGCCTCAGGCCTCAGTGATCCTTGCTCTGAGAAGTGTGTCCTATTTTCATTTGTGAAATGTTGAAGGGTGTGAAGATGTGAGCCACATGAATGAGCGATGGTTGATGTCATATCCCCATCAAAGAACTGCAACCTATTTTCTTCCAAAGACAGTCTCCCTGCAATCCAGACTCACACCTTCATTTTTAGAGGTTCACACATCTTTATCATCATTACTACCGTCTCACTGGCCCAATATGAAAATTTACAGACATTCAAAACGAAGTACACTCATCTAGCAAAGTTTAAAGAACCAGTACTCAGGCAAATTGGCCCACACTAACCAATGGGTCAATCAAATACAAATGTACACTTAGTTTCTCTAGACTTAATTTATGAGTTATGTAGTCCCACAGAGCACTGAAACCTTAAACCATAAGAAAAATGTTTTTATCAATCCCTGTTTATCCTTCCACCTGGATCCTGGTGCGTCTGCCTGCAGAATGTGAGTTCCGCCAGCAGAGGCTGGCAGATAGGATTGGGCTGAAATTTTTCCTCTCTCCTGACACAGGTTGTTCACTAGGATGACTGAGGTAGTTTCTGTTTCAGCACTTTTTGATCCAAAAAGAGCTCGATGCTTGGCCTGGCACCACCGCCCCCCGGTAGCTCAGCCAGCCTGGTCCCCCCCGTCCCCCCCAGATATCAGCCTGAAAGCCAGCCTGGCACCCTGGGCACCCATCCAGCTCACCCACTCCTAAGACTGGCCCTGCAGAGAAGTGAATGCAGAAAGAGTTCCATTACAAATGTACAAACTTTGAAAACCACCAGTGATGTAGACCTGAGTCGGACTCAAGTCACGTCAATGACTTGACTCGGCAATTGTAAAAGACTCGAAAGACTCGACTCGAGACTTGGAGCCTTTTACGACAAGTTCAATTTTATTCAAGTTAAAACCCGTTTTTCCCATTAAATAGATAAGGTCCCGTAACCAAAGACTCGGAACTTGGTCCCAGAGATTTGGGACTTGACTTGAGACTTGGAGTCAGAGACTTGACCCACATCCCTGAAAACCACTAGTCTTGGGAAAAACATCTTTACTCCTCCCACTATAAATTTATATTTCAAGTTTGTAGCTACAAGGTCAATGTCTCATGGAATAGCCTAATTCTTACGAGTTTGTTCTGGCCTTTTGCATCCTCCAAAACAGATTTCCCACAGAGGATGCCAACGTGTGCCTTTAAAGCAGCTATTGTTAAAAATACCCCTCCAATACCAACTTGTTTACTTCTTTGTAATCTCATCAGCTGTGACACTGTATAATTACAGATTGCTCAAAAGCTTCATCTACCTACTCAGTCCTGGAATGAAAAACAACTACAAAAGAAATGGGAACCAAGGCTCTCAACCAAAAATTTGAGAATGGCTTTCAAATAAACTGTTGGTGGGTTTTTAAAAATCTTTTATAATAAAAGTACTTATTCATCTTGCAACAGTAGTGGAGGAAAGGCTCTTAGAGAATCTGTGATCTCGTATACTCAAACTGCCGATGATATATGCCCATTTCTCCAATACGACTTGGATATTCGTCATATTGACCAACAATTTCTCTGATTGGCTTATGACTTGCCTTCATTGTATAGGTTGAGTATCCCTTATCCAGACTGCTTGGGATGGGACGTTGTCTGGATTTTGGAATATTTCTATAAATATAATGAGATATCTTGGGGATGGGACCCAAGTCTAAACACAAAATTCATTTATGTCTCATATACACCTTGTACACATAGTCTGAAGGTAATTTTATACAATATTTTAAATATTTTTGTGCCCCAGCATGCCTTGCACTATGCCAGCGAGGTGCTGGAAAAAGTTATTTTAAATGTCTTTTAAAAATTATTTTAAAGGGGGGGTTTAACAACCCCCCTCCCAATGTCTGGATTTCAGAATAGTCTGGATTTCGGATGTCTGGATAAGGGGTAATCAACCTGTATGACTTATCCTCATAAAAAGCAAGTTCCCAACAAAGAAAAAACCCCTATGCAGATGAAGTATTTATTTACTTTAAAATAAGTTGTACCCTGCCTACCTGTTATTGGGTTCAGGTAGTAAGTGTACCCACCCCCCAAGTGTACTCCCCCACGCTGTCTCCAAGTACTGCCTCCTATACCGATTCCTATATAAATAGTTAATAAACAGTTGCTATTCACTCTAAGGGGTGTGGATAGTACAGCTAGACTTACCTGAAAGCCTGTTCTGGCTGCTGAATCACAGTTTTATGTGATCTGGGAAGTAGGTGTCATCCTACTTCCTTCTGGAAGAAGCAGCTGGGGACCAGAGGAGCCTGAATCCTGTAAAACAGTGGTTCTCAAAGTGGTGGGTCGCGACCCACCACAAAAACTGGCAGAGGCCACTACCCCCTTAAGGGGGATGGAGACGTGTGGTGGTGTCGGTGACGTCCTGCTGCCGCCAGGAAAAAGAGTGGTGTGTTTTTTACTTACCGGGGGTTGCGTCGGCCCTCCGGAGGGTGCAGGGGGCCCACGGCCCCTTCTCCGGGCCTCCCCGCACTTCAGACCGGCTCCCAGAAGCAATCGAGACCCAGTTTTCGTCCAACCCTCCCTTTTCCCAGCAGAATGATCCCAGGAGCGCCACTGCTGCTGTCAGCCCACCCCGCAAGGACTTATGACTCCCCAACTTGGAAGAACTTTGAGAACCGCTGCTGTAAAAGGGATTAGCCCTGTGGGAGAGGGCAGAGTGAGAATAGGGAAATCTGGAACAGATGCAAGCAGGTTTTCTATGGACAACAAGGAAAAGCATTTTTGAGTGGCTGGTTATGCCACTCTTTAGCTACTTTTGTAAATATGTGCCTAGTTTATTTAACTGACGAAGCTTAATAAAGCAGACTAGTTGCTTGGTAATTTCTGGCTGATTCTGAGTCCAGCATAAGAAGTTCCTGCTTGGGTACAACACCAAGCAACGACGTAGTGCCAATGTTCCCTCTCTGCCTGCGTTTCCTGACCATTTGCAACCTAAACTGTTCTGTATAAATCGCAAACAGAATGAAATTGTATCTGTTACATAAACACCTGCTCATGATGGAATTCTCAATCCACAGAAGACACTAACATACAGTATTTATTGTTTTCATGTATAAGTGCTTATCAGTTTAGCCCTAAACAGAACATTTTGTTTAATCTGGAAGCAAGATAAATTTGAAAAATGAATCATCTGTTTATGAATCATGAGTTTTATCTCCATCTTGTAGTTCTTACTAGTCATCCACTTCTTCCTGAAGAAGAATCATGAACAGATGGAACTTTAACTTCCACCAAATGGAAAGCTTAAAAAAAAAAAAAGAACCTTCTTTGCAAATTGGTAAAGTCAAACAAAATATCAATACAAGTCCCCAGAAGGAGAGCTCAGCCAGTGAGAACTAGGCAGTCTGCATATATTCTCCTAGAGGAAATATACAGTATATGGCAAAAATTCATAGATCCAATTTTGATAAGAAATCTCATTTGTCAATATAATCGAGTGCTCTTGAGTTCATAAAACTGAGGACACACCTAAGCCTGGGAATATTTTCCAACATGATTATAAGAGTTTACTAACTTTCCAATATAATTTCACTCATGAATATTGAGTTTAAAAACCTCAGCTTCTGATTATTCTACCTCACAATGTCAAATTAGTCCTTTGTTTAGAAGAAATAAGAAATTAACCCAAGAATCAAAATTTCACTGCAACCACAAAGCAGTGGAACAGTTTTGGGACATGCAGTCCAGCAAATATTATGAAAACAGTGGAAATATCCTTCACTCACTGGTGGTTACGAAAGCAGTAAGGGAGCTTGAAGCTTACAGCTGTACATTGAAGAACAATAAATTGGTAGGCGCTAACAGGCTGCAGAAGTGTTAAAAACATTTTGTAGTGCTTTTGAGTTTGACAGCTGGACGGATTCCTCAAGGGAATCTAGTCTAACCTAGTGCTGAGGATTAGTTATGCACCATAGCAAAACAATTCCCAATGGAGTAACTGATGTAACAGTATGGCTTATGATCAAGGCAAATTCATGTGTCACAAGCAGATTGGGCACAGGCTGCATCGATGCCTGAAGTACTTGGGGTTTTTTTTGGGGGGGGGGAACTGTAATTAAGGGATGTCAAGATGACAAAAATAACTCAAGGTTGGAATAATCCACATTTATTTCTTCAGTACTGCCCATCATTATAACAGTAGTTCAAAGAGGCCTATAAGGCAACATGTTTATGCTACCTGTCTTTTGCAGTTCTGTATAATGCCTTTTCTTATAGTGCAAAAAAGGGGGACTGAAGCCTACAGGAAAGTTTGAATGGTGGCAGGGGTGGGGGAGAAGTTTTTTTAATGGTTAAGGAGGGATTTTACAACAGCCACTGGCGGCAGAAGTGAGTTATTTTGCTTTTCCCTAATTTTCCCCCTACAACTTTTAAAAACACATTGAAGCTCTTCTCAGTGGCTGCCACCATGTTTTTTTCCACCCAGAATGGTCCCTGAAACACCTTAACATCATGCTATAGCATTGTCCCAGAGACCACTCTAGGTAAAAATAATGGAGTCAACTGGTGGGTGGCCACTGAGAGGAGCTCAGTTGCTCTTAAAATGGCTTTTAAAAAGAACATTTAAAAAAACATTTTAAAAAACTGCAACTGCGAATCAGTAAGCTCTCCCAAAACCTGTTCAAAAATTCCACCCCACCCCAATCCACTCCAACATTCAAATACAGTATTATATTAGTATATTAGTAACACCCCCTGGAAAAGATTGTAAGTGTTTGGTAAATGTACCGGTAGTCTGAATTGCACATAGAAAGCCAGGACAGCTCAGTTGGAATTCCAGATAGTAGAGTTTGATGCACAAGCTGCACTGAGTCTAAGGGCCGTGACTAATTTAAATTTAGTACAAAGTTAATTTAATAGAGACCCAGAAGATCAGTGGGATGCTGCTGATACAGATTGCCACAATACGTTTCAAGGCCTATGTTGCTTAGCAGAGCAGCACTTCATAAAAATAAATGCATAGGTACCAAATTCATGTACCTCAGAAGGTTCCAGTGGTACTGCAAGATAAAGTTAATGAGGAACTGCATTGTATGCTAAAACTGAGGGATAGTCAAGGTGGAAAAATCACCCAGTTCATAGTTGTGGGCAAGCTGGGCAGAAACCAGGAAATAACACTATACATTTGGATCCAAGAGCATCTTTGCATTCAAGAACGAAGCATTTGGACAAAAAAAACCAAAAAAACAAAAAGCAATTGCTTCCGGGGGGGGGGGGAGGGACTATTAAGTTAGTAAGAGCAGAATTATTTGCAATCCTTGACACCAGTAATTAATTTTGGCAAAATCACATGGATGGCAAAAGTTCCAGCCTGTGTACTTTCATTAAGGAAAGTAGAAGGTTATCATTTGCAACCTTAAGGAGGTATAGCAAAGAGTGATCCAACAGACATTTGATATTCTTGATGGTATATGTTAAACAGATGTTAATCTTGACAGCCAATAAGGTACAGTCCACAAACCTGCTCTGCTGCCTTGATGCAAACTACCTATAGGCTATAACCCCAAGCATCACTGCAAGCAGGCAAATCCCTGACAAACCCAAGACAAAGCCACATGACCCCTATGCAGGGATGGGGATGGGGACTGGAGTCAAATGACTCAACTCGCAAGTGTGACTGAGTCACTTTTTCCCTGACTCGTACTTGTACTCGTGACCCACTGACTCGCACTTGGACTCACGACCCACAGGACCTGCACTTGACTCGCACTCGTGGGGGTAACGACTTGCCATTTCCAAGTCATTTTCCTTTAATAGCCGGCATCAACACAGGCAGGTAGGCAGGCAGGCGCAGTGGAGACCTCGGAGGAGGAGGGCGATGGGGAGGGAGGGTTTTCAAGGGGGTGGAAAAGCAAGTCTGGCTCGGAGTTTTCCCCCCTTTTTTGCTGTCTGTTCGCCATTGGCCACAACTCCGAGGGGTGGGGAGGGGTGAGGGAAGGCGAAGCTGCCGCAGCGGTTCCTCCTCATTGGCCAAAATACCGAGCCCAAGGGATGCTCGGCTCAGCAAGGGGAGGGGGCAGGGAGGGAATAATAAATGGTTTGAATGTAGACACACTTGCTTTTCCCAAACCAGATGGGTGGTGACAAGACTGAGAGGTGAGGGGAAGGGCATAGGGGAAACCAAGTGGGTGCTTTAGAAGCCTCATGAGGTCCCCACATACACCCAACACACAGACACAGACACACCATTTTCCCCCAAGTGACTCGACTCGTGGTTTTTGGCCTTACTCGCACTCGAGCAAAAATTACTCGCACTCGTGACCTAGTGACTTAGATACATCCCTGCCCCTATGCCACATAACAGCCACCAAACGCTGCTGCAACTGTTTGAAGAAAGCACAAAAGATCGTCACCAGGAATGCAGCAGTACAGGCAGCTGTTGCATGGCCTCTGGACCTCACAGAGGGAAAGGGTGGCAATTTCAGCCCATTGGGTTTGTGGACAGTGTAATATTTGCAGCTGTGGAGTTTATAAAATGATGGCGCAGGAGTCCATAGGACAAAAAATTTAACTTAACACAATGCAACTCGTACTACAACCAATGTTGAAGTGCCTGCTGTCCTAGGTTTCAATTTTCGCTTAGTGTTCCCCAGAACTCATTCCCCCCCCATGCACCTACTCCTGGATTCCTACTATATTTACATTTCCTCCCTCCTGTCTTTGCTTGGGGGATGGGAGTGGGGGTATTCTTTTGTTGTCATGTTTTTGTATAACTCTGTATTTATCTAATAGATAGATACAGCCTGCCACTTGATGTAGTCAAATACATCTCAGTATCCAAAAGCTTCTCTGAAGCCGCACATTAAGCTGCAATGATTTCGTTTACTCTGTTTTGAGATTCTGGCTTCTCAGTATCTAATACAGGGTCACATTTTCAGTGATCTCATCCATCCATCATTGACTGAAGACTCCTAGTGTTCTGAAGATCTTATGTATTCCTCATGATGTAGTAGTAGTAGTAGTACTTAGCATTTGTGTAGCACTTTGAGTATGCAAAAGGCTTCATATTTATTTCCTTGATGTAATCCTTACAACAGCCCTATAAGGTAAGCCTTGTATTATTCCTGTATTTCTGCGGAGCCTGAGAGGGAGTGGTTTGCCTATTGCCACCTAGTGGGTTAATGGTAGAGGTGAGATGCAAACCTGTGAAGTGCTGATTCCCATCTCAGTCTCTGTCACTATGCTACACACCAGTCTCCTGAAGACTGCTGTATCATCAGTTTGAACCAAATACAATCCTGGGGACATATCTTCACATTTACAGGTTTCCACACTCTATTCTGATGGCTTGAAACTGGTTCTTTTTGGTTTTTATTTCTGAAGGTTTGACATCTGGTCCATACAGGATCAGGCCTGGCCTGAATCACACCGCAACCCTCTCCACCTCCTCTGCCTGCCACATCTTCAAAATTAGCCAGGCAGGGTGCAGCCGCCTAGCTAGTTATGAAGACACAAAGGAGGAGAGGAGGTTGGAGAGAGGCGGCAAAGCACTTCTCAAACAGGATTGAAGCAGCCACTCCTACCACCATCACCACCTCTTGTCTTCCACCCACCACATCTTAAAAACTGGCTAGGCAGGAATGATCCCAAGATCCTCCACATGCAGCCAGTAAAGCTGTGGGGGAGAGAGAGAGAGAGAGAGAGAGAGAGAGAGGCGGCAATGATGCTTTTCCCGATTGCCGAAGAGAGATTGGGAACAGGTTTGCAGGGACACTCATACCAGTGGCACTGGAGAAGGTGGTAAGTCCCCTCCTCCATTCTTACTCACTATTCAAAGAGGGCAAGCAAGAGGATGGGACAGTAGCTGGACAGGCAGTGGGCCAGGGAAGGCAGTGGGCAAGCACAGGGCACCTCTCCACCAGTTTGCCACCTCCACAGCCCACCACTCAAAGAAGACACTTCCATCTGCCTCATGATTGCCTTTACCAAGTTTTCAATTGACCAATAAACAGCTTCGCATGTTCTTATTTTACATAGATCAGTTTGTATATGAGTCTCATATACAGCTCTGGGATGACTACTTGGCCTTCAGAAACCCAGTGTCTTGCAAGATGGAGATAAATGACCTACCTTGAACGTACGAAGTATGCCTTGTACCGAGGAAGACCCTCGGCCCATGTAGCTCAGCACAGTCTGCACTGACTGACAGCAGCTCTCCACGGTTTCAGGCAAGGGGTTTCCCCACCCCTATCTGAAGATGCTGACAGACTGAACCTGTAGTGGAAGAATGAGCTATGGCTTCTCTCTTACCTTACAGGGCTTTTGTGAGGATTTCTGGAATAATGTATGTGAAGTGCTTTGACTGAACACTCAAAAAGTGCTATATACGGTAAATAGGCTTACCATCGTCCCGGAATCAAGCCTGGCTTTGGCCTAGTCCGGGCCTGAGCAGCTCCCAAGGATGCACTGCGTCTGTCCAATGGGCTTCCGGAACTTCCGGTCGATGACGTGACCGAAGCTGGAACCCCATTGGGCAGCCGCAGTGCATCCTTGGGAGCTGCTCGGGCCCGGTCTAGGCCGAAGCCAGGCTCGATTCCGGGATGATGGTAAGCCTATAATATAAACAAAAAGTATTATTGTTATTAGCGAATAAGAGCAAATGTTTATAACAATACAATTTTTAAAACAGGACAATATTAGCTGCATCACTGTCTTGCAAAGAGTCTCTCTCTCTCTCCCCCCCCCTCCCTCCCTCACAGTAAAGATACTGTAATTGACTCATACTATGTTCCAAAGCACTGGGTATATTGTTTACTTTATGTGCACCAGATAAGATATTTCACTTAGCCACAATAAAGAATACGAATGAGCACTTCTACCCCACAGAAAAGCTACAAATGGTAATGATCAAAGCATATACCGTGAACATCCTGGGTCAAGTTTGGGCAACAATTTTGATGACCAGGAAGCAGAAATTCTGTTAACTAGTCTGCAACCAAACTCATCTCAGAACCACTGCTGAAAATAGCATTGCAACATAAAAGAAAAGGATTTCTCTCTGATCAGAACATGATTCCACTTCTGTCAGTACCATATGTTGCTTTCTGCCGCAGTGATAGCAATAATACTACTAAAATTAAATTAAAAATAAAATACCCAAATGATCTCAGAGTTCAGTGCAAATCCTACAAGCTTTTCCTGAACAAATAACAGATAGTGACCTTTTGGCCTTCATTTTGCATAAGAATTAACATCAGTATTCAGGAGTTACTACTGTGACTGGGGACTACGCAAATGCCAGATTCTGATTTAAAACTCTGGTGTGTTGTTTTTTTTAAGAACCCAGAAGAAAAGGGGGTCTTTGAAGCTCATCTGCATTACAGATCAGGCCTCTCTGAGAAAATCAACCATCCATAATTCATTACATGTTTCCTGCAGGGCTTGGAGACAAGCACAGATCCTAGCAACAACAGAGTCATAGCAACAGCTGCAGAGTCGGCCAATCCAGTGTTAGGCTTTCTGATACCACACAGCCAATCGGGTCGGAGAAAATCAGACTGAAATGCTGTCAACCAACGGGTAATTCTGTCATGAGCCTAGTTTTCAAATAATATGCTATTGGAATTTTCACTAAACGCTAACATAAAGATAGCAGAAAGGCCCTGTAGATGTGAACACACACACATCTGAAGCTATTTTTATTGATACACTGAATGAAGCACCATGTAAAACTGAAATCTGGAAGATATTCCATACAACCAAATTGTTAGCACCAAGCATCAATTACATATATTCAGATTGCTCAGTGTATTATCGCTATGGAGTTCAACGCAATACCACTGGTTGAAACAGCCTTCATTAAAAGTAGCAAACTCTGGACGTTGGTTTGAGCTTTAACCTTATTGTTCTCATAGTATTTGATGAATGCTCTCAGAATATTTTATAATCTGCTTATGCTTAGCCACGAAACTATGAAAATATTCCTGGGGGGGGGGGGGAGAAAATGTGTCATCAGTTGCTGAAATACTTGCTTAATTGTCCTTGCATTGTTCAGGTATGCAATAATACCAACACAGTCACACTTTTGCAATGCAAAATGTAACACTTTACAAATCAGAGATCTGCTTTTGAAATGCTTGCTATTTTGATTCCCTTTATTTTTTAAAAAAACTAAGTTGCTACAGTAATTATAATTTAGCGGCATTCTCCCCGGGATGCTGGTTTATTGGGCATCATGTGATCCAGAGCTTGTCCTGAAATGACATTGCTGCCAACAAAGAAAAGAAATTGTACACAGGCATATGAAAACAAGCTGGAATTTAAAAATATATATATACACTACCTTCACTGGGTGGACTTTCAATTTTAAAAACAGGAGAGTTGGGAAAGGAATGGGGCAGGGGAAGAGCAAAAAGAAGTCACAAGTTTTCACAAATACTGGGTTTTATTGAATGGTAAGGAGATTGAAAGATGTTTACAAACAAGCAGAATCATGTTATCTCTATCAATGTTTTCTTCAGAAAGGGTCAAATACTGGATGCATTTTAAGAATATTATTGCCAGAAACCAACCCAATGATGATGAAGAATTTATTCCCTATAAACATGTTTCTGTACAGTACAATGTTTATCTTGTCTAAGAAAAATAGCACCATGCATCAGAGAGAAAGAGAGAAGAGAAAAATAAGAGAATAGTACAGTGGTTCCCAAACTAGGAGGCATGGCTCCCAGGGGAGCCGCGGATACCAGCCAGGGGAGCCGTGGAGTGCTACAGAATCCTTTCGGAATACAATGCAATGCCAATTGGCAGGCATCAACATAATGTAATGGGGAGCCGCAGCCAAGGGTCGCCAAGGGTCAAGGGAGCCGTGGGTCGAAAAAGTTTGGGAAACACTGGAATAGTACCATGCCGGCCACATGACCACGGAGGCGTCTTCGGACAACGCTGGCTCTTTGGCTTTGAAATGGGGATGAGCACCACACCCTAGAGTCGGACACGACTGGACTTAATCGTCAGGGGTCACCTTTACCTTACCACACAGAGCATTTGTAATTGGGGTTGGAAATGAAACCCTCAATGTTTCACATGAACACATGTTCATGGTATGGGAATTTCGGTATATAAAGCTAAAAGCTTGCTGTGTGGCTTTATCTTCTATCACGTATCTTTTGGGGAAAATGAAAAGCAACCATTCATCTTTATATACCGGTAAATAAATTCATCTTTTGCTGAACATCACCACTTGAAGTTAAGATCCTGGAGGTTATCTTCGCAAATGCCTTGGCCCACAGCCTAAAAATCTCTCCTAAATTCCACCTGAGAGCCAATGTTCCTCCACTACTGAAAGCTGAGATTAGAAGATTTGCTAAGGATGCTTCAAAATGTATTTTGGGACCAATTGCCCTGTTTTGAACTTTCGAGATGATGAATAAATTGACCAAAACCATGAAGGCTGTCAAAGGATGACTGGAATATAGTTTTTCAGCTTTCCTCTACATATTTTATAAAAGAGGTGCTTTCTCAAGTAGTGACTTTTTAGATGCCACAGATGAAAAAGAGATTACCAAGTACTTTGTAATACCAGAAAAAGAATTGAAGATTCTGGAGGTAATCATTCCATTTCCAGGTAGAAATTTGTGTGTGTAGTGTCAGGGTTTTTTTTTAGAACTCTTCAAGGGGATGAAATTCATTGCACCACCTGCCTATAAAAGAAAACTCAGGAACAGTGGCTCCGAAAACATAATTACTGTCTATAAACTGAAATTTACATTTTATTTTCCTGTAAGGGTGGCTCTATTTGGCAACTGCATATTTTGGGTGCAATTAGACACTAATGAAATGGGGGAGTTTGTACATCAGGCCCATGACTGTTCATTAAGCTAATCTAATGAACCCTTTGGTATACACAGTTAAAAATAAGAAATTGCCTCATAGGATGGTTAAGTGGTCCCATACCTTCATCCTTAACTTTGACAGCTTCAGCACAGAGCTGGGAGGCATCTTTGTACCAAAACGTACAGGGTTCTCTAATGAGCTGGTAGAATCATACAACTTAAAGCTAGTGAATTCCTTACACTCTTAGACCAATAACAACAAGTTTTCTGAAAGAAGTCGAAAGACCTCTGCATTTTTGTTGTACTTTCTATTCCAGAGATGAAGAACAAACAACAGATAAAATTTGCAACATAATTCTGAGCAAGTGATTTGTGACAATAACTTACGGCAGTGGTTCCCAAACTGGGAGGCGTGGCTCCCAAGTGAGCTGTGGAAACCAGCCAGGGGAGCTGCAGAGTGCCATAGAATCCTCTCAGAAAACAATGCAATGCCGATTGGCAGGCATCAACAATGTAATGGGAAGCCACGGCCAATGGTCACCAATTCGAGCCACAAATCGAAAAAGTTTGGGAAACACGGACTTATGGTAACTAAAACATGGTAAGTGGGAGATGAGAGGAAGCTCTCTTCCTGTGATCTGTTTTAAGACACAGCACAATGATGGCATAACAAGTGTCCCTTATATAGTACTGAGAAACGTACATTTGTTCCAGCGAATGTGCCACTGAGTCCACTGATTTGGTATTTCAGAGTACTGTGTTGTGCTGCCCACTGAACACTTGGCTCTGAGTTTGGGGTGCAGCCTTTTATGGGGCCAGTTTTCTTGTGAGGAGATTTCTTGTGAGAAGAAATTTGTTATTTTTTCTTAATGAGAAATACTAAAGGCTTCTAAAAGCTTAAGATTTATGATGGATTAAAATCATAAAATACGAATATCTGTTTACTTAAAAATATCAAGTTGAACAGGGGAGAATAGCCAAGCACCCACTAAGTTGAAATCCATTAACAAATCTGACACTGGAGTTCCATGGCGTCGCTTGGTGTCACCCAGTGCTCGGAGAGGCGGTGCACCAGGTGTCACCCCTTCGGAGCTTGCCAAGCCAAAGGTAATTGCAGTGACATGACATCATCACATCACCGCAATTACTTCCGGCTTGGTGAGCCTCTGCCCTCTGAGTCGCTTCTTCAGCCGCTCTGAATAAGAGACTCGGAGCGGCGGAAAACGGACAAGCAAAGGTGAAGCGGAGTCTTTGAGTCGCTTCTTCACCCATGAAAAGCCGAATCACTTCGGTCATTTTTGGCCACCCATTGCAATACCCTTGCTCAGCCATTTTGTCCCGCTCCAAGCTGCTTCTTTGGCTTCTCACGAGCTTAGCTTGCGAGAACACAAAGAAGCAGCTTGGAGCAGGCAGAAGACCACTAAGCCCGGGTTGCACAGCGGGCATAGTGTCACCCCTAATCTGGTCTGCACCCAGTGCGTTCCGTACCACACACACACCCCTAGCAATGCCAGTGCTGGAGTCCAAGATCCTGAAAATGTCTAGTTCCCTGCAGAAAATAATTGTTCCTCTTTAAAGGCTGATTCACACTAGCCTTTTCTGGCGCGCATGCCCTGCTCTAGCGTCTGTACGTGCGTCTAGCAGTTCTCTGAACGTTTGCCCGCCTTCTTGAAGAAAGCGCAGCTGTGATTTGGTGAAGAGAAATGCGCTTCTCTGATTGGTGGGGTGCCTAGCACCGCGAGCATAAACGTTAGCTTAAACGCGAGCGCATCAAAAAGATAAACCGAAACCATCTCTCCTGGCTGCGTCGTAAGCTCATGCTGCGTCAGACGCAAGCATGAAAAACGCACGAAAAGACCAAACGTTAAGCCAAAACGCACACGGAAAGGGCTAGTGTGAATCAGCCTTAAGTGTCTGTTTACACTATTAACCTTGCTATGCCTCACCAGTGGCTGCTAATCAGGAGTGAGTCACACCGAATCTTGCATTTTGGGGGGCCTTCGGCCAGTGCCATCACAATGAGGATGCGACCGATGTGGGCTGCATCGGGTGCCACCTCCCCAGGAGGAAATGTCATCCAAGCACCTGCGACCCCCCGCTCGGCAATCTTCGGCCCACAACCGCCTCACACTCTCGCCAAACAGTGTTTTCTCGCCACACTTGCTGAGCGGGGGCAGTCCAGAGGCGGAATTTTCGCATTAAAAGCAATGCAAAAGCCCGGAAGGTCAGGGGTGACATGATTACATCACCCCTGAACTTCTGGAACGCTGGCTACTGCAGGTAAGCTTCACACCAGGCAGCACTCACCCCAGCGACGCCAATATATATTTATTGTATATATAATATATACAATTGTATATATAATATACAATAAATTGTGTGTGTGTATACAAAACCAAAACCCCAATATATATATGCGCGCACGTATAACGCACACACACTCAGGATCTTGCTATGGGTATAGCTGACAAATTCATCTGATGAAATTGTTTCAGGCTCATGAAAGCTTATAGCACAACATCTATCTTAACATTTAAGGTGCCACGGGACATTTTGTTGTTACTGCGGACAGCGGTTTCCCAGTGGCATCAAAAGCAAACTTGCAAAGTCACTTCTTACTAACAGTAAGTAGTTATCAAAAAGAATCAAAGCACACTGAAATAAGCATCTTCCCAGTGCTCACCAAAGGAACACCTGGGTCTATTAGAAATAGAAAAAGGACATTTCCTTGCTTGGCAAAATATAATAGCATTCCTGTTACAATATGAACCCTCCTGTTCAGTGACGCTCCTCTAGAACATGCAAGATTTTGCATGAGGAAAGCTGAATCTGGGGCTGCCTATGGTGAGGGCACATTCCAAGTTTTGCCATGTGGACCTCTGGATTAGGATTAGGGCATGTTCCGGACTAGTCCTAGGACTAAAAGAGCCCACCCACCTGAATTCTTGTAACCCAACTGCCATCACCAATAGGTTTCCCTCTCTCTATCCCACTCACCTGGTAACATTATTGAACTATACAGGAAGGTACCTAACATCTGGCAACAAGGTGCCTATTCTGAAGCAGTTGTATGGAACACATATTCCATACAGATATAGGGCAACATTGTTCAATGGATGTCACTGGCAATCCTATGCATGTCTGCTCAGAAGCCTCACTGAATTTCATGCAACTTACTCCCAGGTAAGTGTGTACAGGGTTGTGGTCAGATTACTGCCTTGGCCCTGAATAGCATCTAAGATTGCTACGCGACTTGGGGCTCAAGACATTTCTTGCTGCTACATTTGGCTTGTTAATTAATTTTAAACACACGCATATTTGAAACAGCCCATTGGCTAGCACTGAGGCTATGCCAAAACAAACAAAAAAATTAACATTAACATTTTAATAACAAATTAAAAGCTGACAGTAAATATTATCAGCAGGTCTTCAGGAGAATCAGTTATGTCCAATTCCAACCATTCTGCTGATTGAATATATCACCTGTGGATCTCACATAATACTCTTTGACCTCTTCTGTTTGCTCCAGCAACAGTATCTCATCCATACCATAAATGCCACCTTCCAAAATTCTGTCCCACTCTAGCACAACTAAGAACAGGATGCAGTATGGAGCTATGTGAACAGAAGCAGTTTTCATTCTTATTGACTGGTGTTAGCCCCCACTCCAATGATGTCCCTAACTGAATTTTCTCCTGCACAAGCAGTACACGCTATTCATTCCTGCATGTTATTCATTCCCGCATGCTATATGCAACAAGTACATGCTATTCATTCCCGCAAGGAAAATTATAGCACTGCCTCTGGAACAATGTTATGGTAGAGCAAAACCTCTAAAGACCAGCCCCTCCAGTGCTAAGTGGCCAAGCTACCCCCCACAGGGATGTCCAGAAGGGGAGCAATGTCCCCTTCCCCTTTCGAAGGCTGCCCCAGGGTTGTAGGGGAGGGTCAGTTCCCCTCTTGTCCCCCACTTACTTGTCCCAAATTGGCCCCCACATGCTCATGGTATACACACATCTTGGTCATTCCCCTCAGGTCCAGGTGAGTGTGGGTCAGTTTCCTTGATGGTTATAGGGGGGGGGGAATGTCTGAATCACCCCGCTACACATGCTGATAATCCTACTTTTGTCTCTTCCCCTAAATGCCAGATTCTGGCCGGAGGGTACAGGGTGGGTGGGGGGAGCGAAGTCTCCTTCTCAGGGTTTGGGGACCAACGGATAGCAGAGGAAAAGGTCAGGTTTGCAAAAAAAAAAAAAAAAGGCCCAACCAGGCCCTGCCCACAATGATTATCTCACAGGATGATAGGAAAGATGAGTGAAAGAATAACTCTTTCCCCCCCCCTTCCTCGCCATTCCATTTTCGTGTTCATTGAGGATGCTGCCATTACTGCAGACAGAGCGAGGCTGCAATCAGGCTGGCGTTTCTGCTCAGGGAATCGATACCAAGTCTGTCCGAGCCTAGGGCTTCTTTTCTGTATAGCAAAAGTAAATTATTATGACCATTGCTATTAGCACTTGTACGGCGCTTCCTGGATGTACAAAGCGCATGATGAGGACGTGCATTACTTATGATGCTGGTATTTAGCCTGCTGAGCATCTGGGATTCTCACCACTGCAGCTAAGAGCCCAACATCACTATTTCTTCTTACTGGGGCAGTGCAGGCCTAATTGTGTCTACTCAGAAATAAATCCCACCAGGTTCAATCGAGTTTACTTCCTAGTAAGTATGCTTAGGATTGCAGCGTTAATGTATTTAGGGGGGGGCATCCCCACTCCCGCCCCCTGCAACCTCTTTCCAGTCAAAAGCACTCTGCCTTGGCTGCTTCTGTCAAAATGAGGAAAGCTTTCACAGAAGGAACAAAGGACTGCCCTTTAGCCATTGTGTATTTTCAAAAAAAGAGAGAAGGGGCCAGCTCAGGTAATTAATGCCCTGTGATTAGTTCCTCTCTCCACAGCCAGGAAAGGAGAAAGGGGCAAGAGAAAGAGTGTGGACTAATACAGCTCTTCACATATGTATGCGTGGAAGGCGGCGGCAGAGGGGGCAAAGAGGGGAAGGGAGGAGAAGGGACAGGGCAGGGCAACCAAGTAGCCGTCTGTCTGTGCTCAGCCTCAGAAGAGGCCATGGCATTCAGAGCCAGTCCCTTCCCTTTGATAAAAGGGGATCAGAGGAAATCACCCTCCTTGCTAGCTCCTTCTGCAAAGGAATTCAATCAGGAAAATAATGGGAGCCCCACAATCCTCTCCCTCCTTGAAAACAAATGTAAAAGGAATCTGGTAAAACAAGCCTTGTTTCGTTTACTTCTTCGTTTTGCGTAAGAAGGCAAAGAGAAAAATATATATACAGTATATTAATTTAAAGATGGAAGGGTGGCTTTAAAAAAAAAGAAAGAGAAAAGAATGAACACTCTTTGATTCTTCTCCCCTCCTGGGAAATGTGTGCCTAGAAGTAATGCCATTCATGCAAAAAAGAGGGAAGTGGAGAGGGCCTTGGAAGAGGTTCACAGTGGGTGGCACATGAGGTTCGCAAGAACCCAGCTCTCAAAACTTGGAAGGAATATATATATAACTCATTGCTACAAATCACAACAACTCCTTCACGACCAAGCCATTCCCTTGAAGAAAAGAAGGAAGGGAGAAAACTAGGAGTGCCTGTTCAGAACAAAAGACATCTTTGGAGTCTAAGAAAGGAATATGGCTTCTCAACCACAGAAGTGTCCCCTAGTCTATATTTACTGATATTTATAATTGTTTGAATATTTCAATATTGTTTCATGCCATGAAAACTTCCATGCTACATTTATAACTGTGTTTGACTGCAAGCCCTTAAATAAGTTTGCTGCAGTGCAACGAGGACATATTTCATGCCTGTAGCTCTAATTCTTTGATCTTTGCACAGAGTCAAAGGAACAGGGCCCTTCCCTTTAATAAAAAAAGTTCTCTCTCTCTCTCTCTCTCACACACACACACACACACACACACACACCATTGCATCCCACTCAGAGCCAGCTGAAGGAATGACCTTTGATTCGCTCCTCCACAGGGAGTCTGAGAAAATGACCCCTGCCCTTTAACTCAATGGGAGCACAGGGGGGGATCAGGAGGAATAACTCTTGCTCCAATCTCTCTCACCACAGGGGTTTGAAGGGGGGGGGAAACGGGACCCAAGAACCGAAGAGTATGTGATCAACAGAACTTTGAGCTACTTGTGAAAAAAAGGAGGGGGGAGGGAAGGTGGTGTGTTTACATACAGGCCCTGGAAAAAAATTTGCCACTGAGAACCAAATAAACCCATTTCAAGCAAGAATGTGTCTCAACTCTTTGACCCATAAATCAGGACAAAGACAAGAAGGGGGGAGAAATCCTGCCTGTAGTTCAAAATCAGGGTCCTCCCGCTGAAGAGATGTAATCAAGACTGCAAGTCATCAGCCACAATAGTTTTGCACAAAGGAAATAGCTCACATTTAAGTGGAGCAGTTTTGTTTTAATGAGGCGATCTTTTCCACACCACTTACACACGTCTTTGCTGAATGTGTAGCATCAACTAAAGGAGAGAATGTGGATTGTTTGATGGGGAATTATCATTAAGGGAATACAAATTAAAACTTCCACTCCACACCTATGTTTTTTTTCTTTGTCACACATGCACCCTGACAGAAATCAACTGACAATGCCACCTAGATGCTTTTGAATGAATCTTTTTAACAGCCTATATGATGCGCAGCACTCCAGATCTTATCCAACCAAGGAAGCTGCTAACCTCATAAAGAGTTATTGCTGCCACAATAGCAGTATAGGTCCCTTGCTTACAAGACAAGGCTTAAAGCCCTGCTCAACAGCTAATATTTAATGAAGTAATTTTTTGATTCCAGCAAGTTCTGAAAGCTTTGGCTCTGTCCATTAATTCATTCCCAGCAAAGCTAAGGCATACACGAAGGGCTCTTTAACCCTTCCCTCTTCAGCATGAAGAGCAGGAGAAGCTTTAACAACATTCTTCCCTTCTGCATCTCAGCTACTCTCCCCTGTGCATGAACCGAATCACGGACAAAGGGGATGAATATTGAGGGTTATAGAAAAGCCTTGAATCTGCCAAAGCTTCACACTGAAGGGGTAAGAGCCCTTTGCTTATGTTCTGCCCCACACTTATGTTCTGCCCCACACAGGAGAAACTGATTTTCCTTAGGTAGGCTTACCAGATCTCCAACCGGGACAGAGTGCTAGACCTTTAGGAGAAGGAATGTGGGCAGGTGTAGCTTGTTAAACCTTAGAGCACAATCCTAGGCATGTCTACTCAGAAGCAAGTCCCACTGAACACAATGGGGCTTGCTTCTGAGTAGACATGCCTAGGATTGTGCTCTAAGGTTTAACAAGCTACATCTGCCCACATTCCTTCTCCTAAAGGTCTAGCACTCTGTCCCGGTTGGAGATCTGGTAAGCCTATCCTTAGGAGGAGGTAGATCTTTGGTATCAGAGACTACCTTGAGGGACAGAAGTCTAATGGGGTTGGACCAAACCTTCAGGTACCAGCTTCTTATTCTTATCATGCAGGATTTCTTGGGAGATGACTTGTATTAGTTGCTTAAGAGACTACCTTAAGTGTGATTGGTCAGAAAAATGAAGAATGCTCCCTAGTTCTAGTCTAACTGTAACACATCTGTCAGGCCACATATGGGCCATTTGGAGAATATGACAACTTTATTGGATTCTAGTTAAGTTTCCAGGCACAATTCAAAGAGTTACCGGTAGTTTTGATCCTAAATGGTCTGGGGGGTAGGATACCTTCAGGACCACCACCACCACCTCTCATTTAAGTGTATGGGTCATTCCATGTGAAATCAACCAATGCATGAAACCTTAATGTCATGGATTTTGTTCATTTTTGGTACATTTGTACCTTACCATGAGATGTTTTTTTTTAAAAAAAATCAGATTTTATTGTCTACCCGTTTTTGAGATATTGAATTTTAAAAATTGACTAAAAATGCCAAAATTCACTTGCCACCATACCTTCAAATGAAAGCTACAGACATTGGGACAGGTGTCATTTTAAAGCTAATGAATAGGGCTTTCATTTGATATATAACATGACACAATTGTAAATTTTCAAGAAATTAAAAAATATTCTAATAATATTTATTTTGAATTTTTGGAAAAACGGGATTTTTTAAAATTTTCAAAAACATCACACTTAAAGGTATATGTCTTGTAGCCAATCAGTCAAAATTTCAAGGTGGTATCTCAATGGTATACAAAAATTAAATTTTCTTGTTGGCAGTGACAAGGAACTAAACGCCTCAAGTCCATTTTCTACAATTTACATTGATAAAATTATGTGGTAAACTGAAATGAACAAAAAAAAATATAATTTGTATATATAACAACAATTATATTGTTGTGAAGCTGCTTTATTAGTCTATTAAGTTTAATTCATTAACTGTTTGATAATTACATGATTTGAAATCTGGAGGAGAATTAGTGGTCAAAAAACTGTTGCAACCCCTTTTTTTTAAAAAAAAAAAAAGGGGGGCACTGGGTTAGTAAAGACTTAAGGAAAGTAACTGATTGCATGGTTTCACTAAATAGTGAAATCAAACCAAACATGAAAGTATGCACTTCATGCAGATTACAGTTAGGAAAAGAGAAGCCTTGTCAGATGGAAAAAATATACTTGAAAAGGAAATTCCTCCTGAGAATTATGAAATTCCTGGTCCTAGTCATATTAAGGAGTCTGAGTATTTGGACCCTGATACAGCTTTAACAGCGCAATCCTATCCAGCTTACACCACCGGTGTAACCAGCAGTGCAGTGAGGGGATTCAGGCCTCCCTTTCTTTCTGTTCTGGGGCCTCCCATTCTCGCTACACCGCTGGTTACACCGGTGGTATAAGTTGGATAGGATTGTGCTGTGTGCATTTAAATGCCTCTTTGACCTCCGTTGGTGAGTCTCCGGTGTGTAAGAAGAAAGTATTAAATAGGTCTAAGACATATTGCAAAGAAAAAATTTGCAATCTGATTAAAAGGACATACAAAGAGTTATTTTTTTTACTTCTGAAGATGATTTAGATGAGGAAGAATGTCACTGTGCTGATTCAGAAATTATTCAGCAACTAAAGGAACATTTTAAAACTACGAACAGAAGCAGTGGCATTCCCAGCCCTCCCGGCGCCTGGGGGGGCGGGGGTTGGAGCGCCCCCCCAAGCAGCCGGGCTCAGGGCTGAGCGCCCACTCGGCGCATCCCCGGCCTCCGGAGGCTCCGCTCCGAAGGCAGGGGACAAGCCCTCCTCAAAACAACAGCCCAGTTCGGTGGTCGAGGGCTTTATGAGAAAGCCGAACGCGTCGCCGGCTTTTATATTTTTTGCGCATGCGCAAAACCTTTCTGAGGGCAAACGGGCTGTAAAAAGCTCATGATTTTGATAGTTTTACCAATTCATACGCCAATTCATTCTCTGTAAAATCCTGTTATAAATTTTTGGATTCATTTCAGTTTACCACATAATTTTATCAATGTAAACTGTAGAAAAATGGACTTGAGGGGTTTAATTCCTTGTCACAGCCAACAAGGAATTTGTATATCAAATGAAAGTCCTATTTATTAGCTTTAAAATGACACCTGTCCCATGTCTGTAGCTTTCATAGTTTTCTTGTAAATGGCATTTGAAGGAATTGTGGCAAGTGAATTTTGGCATTTTTAGGCAATTTTGAAAATTCAATATCTCAAAAACGGGTGGACAAAAAAATCTGAAAAAAATAATTTTTAAACATCTCATGGTAAGGTACAAATGTACCAAAAATGAACAAAATCCATGACATCAAGTTCCAAAATGGATTTTTCATTGGTTGATTTGACATGGAATGACCCTTCTTAAGATCATCTCTGAAGGAAATGCTCAGCACTCCCTTACACTCCGACATATGGTGGGTGATTGAACAGATCAGGGCCTTCTTGATAGTGGCACCAAGACTGTTTAATTTCCACTCTAGGAAATCCCTGCTTGATTCCTCTTGTTAGCATTTAGACTCCAAGGAAAAACTGTCCTTTTTACAAGGGCATTTGGGACTGATCAAGACATCACATGTATTGCTGCAGTGTTCTATGGGGATTGTGTTGGCTGATTATCAGCTGCTGTGGCTTTACACTGTTTGGCTTGTCATCCTTTTGAGACCGTTTCACTGCAATGCTAGGTTACTGTAAGCAACCTTGTAGAGCTGTTGCAACCAAAAGGAGAGGTATAAATAAATACCTTCAACAAAACAAACCCAACTGAACAGTCAATGAGCAGTCGATTCATGAGCTACTCATGGAGCAGCTGCTGTGATTTTCTCACTCCTCTAAAGTGGAGCTATGGAGGACTACAGGTGGATCTACAAACCGCTGTTTTCCCAGAGCATCTATGCAATCACCCTGCAGAATTTGGAGCCAGTGTGGTCAGAGTCTTAGACAAGAACTAAGGAGACCAGAGTTCAAACCCCTGTTCAGTCATCATGAAACTCATTGGATGACCAGTCACCATCTCAGCTTAACCTACCTTGCAGGGTTGTTGTGAGCACAAAAGTGGGGGAAGAGCCATGTATATTTCCACTGAATTCAGAGGATGGTAGGATATACCTAATAATTATGAATATAAATTAATCAGATGCAAGCCCACCATAATAATTACTGACACAATCACATTATTCCACAGGGGGCAAAGTAGTAGTTGCACAAACTTCTTGCTATTCCTTTCCCACATGACAAAATACCTTGTGGCTTCCTGTCATACTGAAGCAAGTGCAGTGGGAGGTGTAAATGAGCCAGAGGAATAGCCAAGAGCCAGCAAGAGGCTTCTATCCCTCCTCTGAAAGGGAGGTGGGTGAGATAAGGGACCACCGTTCTACTTGCAAGTACGTAATTAAGCAAATGCCTCTTTATAATTAACCAGCTTCTTGATTCTAATTTTCTGTTTAAAAAACAGAAACAATTGGAGAAGTTTGCTAATCACGATATTGCTTCTTTCCTCTTTGGAAAAAAATCTAATTAATAGTGATAATAATTAGAATATGCAAAGTATCAAAGAAGGCACAGAAAGAATGTTAATTCCCTTTTCTGAATGGTAAGAAATGAGGAATGGTGTATATTAATGTGGACCCCAGCATTGCCTCTCTGATCCAAAGACTCTTCATGAGATGCAGTGGTAAAAGACACAAGGAAAAGGATCTTCAATCTCCTCCTTCCAGCATAAACAGTACAAAAAGCTTTGGCAGAGGTACCCATTGTCACATACCTCAGTTATTGGCTTCCATTTTCCTATGCCCGGTTCCCACATGAGTGACTTGGATTAGCATCAAATTTATTTGCAGATGACCCCAAACTGGGAGGAGCAGCTAATGCCCTAGAAGACAGGAATAGGATCAACTATCTTGACAGGATGGTAAACTAAGCAAATGCAAACAAAATTGATTTCAATGAAGCTAAATGGGTAAAATCTACATTTGGGTAAGAAAAATCAGAAACACACATATCGGATTAGGAAAACATGACTGGGCAGCAGTAGCATATGTGAAAAAGACCTAGGTGTGTTATTAAACAACCCGCTAAATGGGAGACTGCACAGTGCCATGGCAGCCAAGAAGGTGTATGGAATTCTAGGCTGCACCAACAGAAGCAGAGCATCCAGATTGTTGCATTCTGCTTTAGTCAGACCCCCTCTAGAATATCTGTCCAGTTTTGGGCACTGCAGTTTAAGAAGGATATTGACAAACTGGAGTGGGACCAGAGGAGGGTGATTAGGATGGTGATGGGGTTGGAGAGACCATGTCCTTGTGAGGACAGGTTGAAGGAGTTGGACATGTTAAGTTAGGAGAAGAGACGGTTCAGGATAGGTGATAACTATAAATTTCTGAGGGGCTGTCATGTGGAAGAAGGAGAGGATTTATCCGTTGCTCTGGTCAGTGGGTTTAAGTTACAACAAGAGAGATTTTGATTAAACATTAGGAAGAACTTCTTGACAGTAGCAGTGGAACATCTTTCAGGGATGTTGCCGTTGTGGACAGCCTGCATCAGCCAGGGGAGGGGACGTTAAGACTCTATGATCTTATAGGTCCCTTCCCTTCCAACTCTATGATTCATGGGAGGACACTGCTGAGACGCAGAAAAGGAGGACTCTCCAAAGCCTTCATCACTGTTCACACTGAGCAGCAAGGGTCTATTTGTTAAAGAGCCTTTGCCCAGCTTCATGCAGAAGAGAGCTGGAAAGCAGAGCCTTAGCGTATATTGCTGCTGAACATTCCTCCCAGCTCAAATAAAAGGATGGCCCCTCCTAAAAAATTACTTGCAGGCCACAGATGTACTTTATCCAACCTTTTGCAGAAGAAAGAAGCCACACTTCTTTTATGGTAAACAAATAGGGAGTAGAGCCTCAAAAACACACAAGCCATTTCAACAAGGTCAAGATATGGATCTCCCTACAAAGCAAAAAGTGCATTTGAATTATTCTAGACCTGCTTGGGGGGGGGGGGAGGAGAGAATACATATCTGACTACATTGCAAATATAGTTTGTTCAGTCCCCATCCCTTGTCCTCGGTACTAACTTGGCATGGCGCTCTTTATGTTTCTTTGGGCGGACATTGCTTTTCTTCTGAACACCTGCTTTTCATACTATATCCTTGCTCATAAACAGCACACATTCGTGTGTGTGTGTGTGTGTGTGTGTGTGTGTGTGTGTGTGTGTGTGTGTTTTAGAAGAGCTAGTGCAGTTTTAGAATTTGGATTTTTTATTAATTATTGCATGCATTTTTTTATTTTGTTCACCATCTTAAATGCCCTTTTAAAAGCAGAAAGAGGGCATGCAAAATCTTTTAATAAACAAAATAAAAATTAGTGGAGTAGACATACCAAACTTGCACTGAACAACAGGAGAGTATCACAGGGCAGAATCTCTCTTTCCATGTGAAGCAGAAAAATATTTTCCTGGTTTTTATTCATATCTGCCTCCCCAAGTCACAGAAGGAATCTCTGGTTTTGCAACTTCACATTTCCCCTCTCTGGAAATTCACCCACACACATTTGGCTGCCTCCAGAGGGTGGGGTAGGGGCTCCATTTGCCTAACTCAATTAAGGCTCCCTGCCCTGACAACTAAGAGACTCCCAGAGCTAACTCAATTAAGTCTCCCAGAACTCAAGGATCGGACCATCAAGAGTCCTCTGCCTAGCTCAGCCCACTATTGTTCCTATTGTCTTCTGTAAAATGTAAATCCAAAATCTTTTGTAGAAACTGTATGACTCTGTGACTATGCACATTCTCAGCAACCATGTGATGTACTGTTGTTGGAACTGTTTAAAAACTGTACTCACATGGAGCAAAGGGTCAGTGCCCCTTCCTGGGGTGCTGTCCACTGCGCTGTGTAACAATAAACCCATACTTTTTCCTTGTTCACCAGTCTTCCTGGTCCTATTAATTCTCATCTGCTTAAATTTCCGCTACACATGTAAACGCTGGCATCACCTTTAAATTGCCCGTTTTTTGGTGTGTGTTTTTTGCTGAAGCCAGAGTAGAAGGAGAGTGGCAAATGATAACATAAGTTTGACAACAGCACTTTCCTAAGGAAGGTTGTCAACTGCACTTAAGAACCAACCTCACCTGCTACAGTCATATCTCAGAAGAGTAGCCGACTTGCAGCACATTCCTATACATGTTTACTGAAAAGTCCCATTTATTAAATGGGCCCTACTCTCAAGTAAGCGTGTATAGCATTGCAGCTGCAGCAAAAACCACCATCCCTAGTGACCCCTTAAGACTAACAAACAAGTTCATTGTAGCATAAGTTTTCAAGGGCCAGAAGCTCACCTCCTTCGAGCAATTACTCTGCATACCAGAATCAAGTACTGTATTTGGGTGTGCTTACTCCCAAAAGGTGGTGCACCCACGGTTAGTATCATTTATTGTTTTGATTTGTTTTACTGTATTATATTGTGAATTTGTTGCTAACCGCTTCGAGGCCTTAAGGCGAAAAGTGGTATACACTTTTCAGAAGAAAAGATCTGCAGCCTTAATAGATACTCAGAAATGATTGATGGCTGTATTGTATGGTCAGAAAAAAGTAAGGTATTCTGTCCCTCTTTCCACCCATTGTTCCTCTTTCCCTCCATCTTCCCCATCTGGACTCGTAATTAGCATTTGATTTCCACAATTTCCTGCAACCTTGCATGTTCTTTTCTGAAACAGCATGTGTTCTATCTTCATGGGAAATCAAAGTGGCACTATGTTTACATTTCAGCAATCTGTGTTGCAGAAATTAATTTAGCCATACGTGCACAAAGACACCTTTGAAATTGAAGAAAAAAATTATGAAAAGGAAGTGCCCAGCTGAGTAGTATCAATATAGTGGGGATAGACAAAGGAGAGTGGAAAGCATACCTACAGAACAAAAATGCATAAGCATACAGATTGCCTTGATTTTCACCGCCTCCTTTAGCACAGGGATTCTGTCTTATTTCTGAATAGAGCCTCGACGATGAGCTGGAGGAAATCCCTTAGGTCAGATCATCAGCCATAACACCGAAAGGTGCCCTTCTCATTTGGAGCCTTTTCTCTCTGAGTGATGGAGCTCCTGCAACACATAGACAATTGGCAGCTTTGTTACAGATTTAAGGAAACTTCTCTTATGCTTTTCAGCAAGCAAAGAGGGAGAATTTAAGGACTTCCTGTCAATTAAACAGTTTGTTGCCTAATTAAAATCCCCCAAGATAATGAGTGCTCCCTGGAAGTTCAGTAGCAACTGAATAAGAAGTGTGTTAATATCTTCTGGAGTGCTTTTATTTTGGTGCATATAAATTATAAATTATAACAGTGGTATCAAGAACATGAACCAAGCCGAAGACCAGAATATATCTGCCAGGATACTATTCAGAAATTATTCAGGAAAAGAAACTATTCCAGAAAGATTTTATCAAGATATGTACCCTCCCAAGCAGTGGTTAAGCAATCCATCTGCCCCTGCCTTGATTCCCCTGCCCCCGCAAACCCACACAGGTTATTTTTTGGATATGTTTTTCCCCTCCTAAAGTACACATCATTCAAGAAAAAAACAGAAAAGATCCTTAAAACAATAGGGCATTGCTTAGGAAAAAGGAGGTGCCTTGTACCACTGTCTTTTCCCCCCATTCTAACGAGCTGCATGCGTTCTCATACAGTGAGCGGATAAGCACTCTTGCTTTACTGAACTAGTTGCTTTGAACATCTATAAGCCATTTCCGTATTGGCGCAGACTGTAGTTAAGTGGAAGGTGTTTTGTATGCAGCAGGTCCCCAGTTACATCCTGACATCCAGAAGCGGAGTCAGCGATAGGGTGGGGGGGCAGTGGGACCCCGGGCAGCAGGCGGGGGTGAAAAGCATGCCGTGTGGCTTCCGAAAAATGGCCATGCGGTGTCCATGATTGGCCCGCCCGCCCGGGCTCCTAGGAGCTCTAATCTGTCGAAAAAAAAATCAGGAGGGGGCGTTTGACGCAGCAGGGCGGGGATGCCACTGGCAGGGGCGGGGCTTGTACGTTCTACGTGGGGTGGGCACTAGAGAGGCTAGCTATGCCTCTGCTGACATCTCCAGGTAAGGTAGAGAAAAATTCCAATCTGAAACCTTGGAGAGTCAGTGTCGACAATACTGAGCTAGGTGGACCAATAAGGTAACTGCTTTATAAGGGTCTCCTATGTGACAGGAAGGATTTTTGTCTCATCATCATCAGTGTTATGGGCACTAGCCAATAGATGCCAGTCTCATAAAAACACAATCATCACAGCTGATGAAGGTGAATGTCTAATAGAGGCGGGAAGGAAAGTGATCTCCTAGGATGCTACAAAAAATCCCAACAAATCAGCTTGCTAGTGCAAGCTGTGCAACAAAAAATAAATAAAAGAACTAATACACACTGTGCACAACACAGACAAGACCTTGGCTTATTGTTATTGGGGACAGCACAGTCCCCAAATTCACATGTAATGTAATAAGACAAAGCTCTGTTCGTGTACAAAGCCACACAGGGCTGTGGTTGTTTGGATTCAAGATAGTATGCTAGAAAAACAACTTGTAGGACGATTGTCTTAGCAACGGTTCAAAATATACCTTAGCACCTACAGGGTGTGAAACGGTAGGCGGTGCCTTACAGTTCACACACATGGGCTGACCTACATGCCTGCTGCGCCGGCTTAGAGATTCGATTTCCCTGGGGAGGGAGTTGATCCTTGAACTCTTACCAATTCGTACTAAAAATGTTAACAAGCCTTTCCCCAAAGGCAAAAATCGGGATAGTGATTTATCAGGGGCCATCCCTGGAAAAAGGCGCAGTTGGAACAAACGATTCTGATCCTTTCATACAGCAAAGACTAGAATGCACAACCGAACTACACTGAACTACACAATCCAATGAATCATGCCACATATCAGGAGTGCCTGTGATTGAACTATGGAATACTGTATAACTCTTGCCTTGATGCTCTTCACACCAGTGACTCAACACAGGTTATCTGATTATTGGGAAGAAATTAATTTTGAAACCTATACAATACATTACACAAACAAACATGTAAATTCATAATATTGAAAAGTTGAGATTCTTTTTTAATACTGTACAGTATATTATATTTTAGACCAATACAGAAGCAATGACTTCCTTGGGCCCATTATGGCTTAAGGAGATCAATTCAGCTTTGGGGCTGCACCGCTTTCTAATTTCCAGAGACACATTTTATTTATCTGAAAGACCATATGGCTTATCGGGTAAGTGTGTATACAGTATAGCTACAACAAATCCGCAAGGAAGATAATATTTGCCTAATAGACCATAACAGCACAGAATAACACAATATGGCCCCCTATTTGATCATGCATTTTGGTATGAGAGCATGCTATCCAACTGCAAGCCATTTACAGAGCAAGCTATCACCCCGGTCAATCCATATTTAGGCAATTCAATTCAAAGTGGATTTCCGACAACAGAGAGATTAGAGGCATCCCTTGGATGCAGCATTATGGCTCATGTAGTAATTTGGAAAATACTTTGTACATGGCTGATAATTGACTCCAAAGGAGCTGTTAGGCTTTTATCAGTTAAACACATCCTTTTGATATGCAGGGTAAATTTGAAAAGAAAAATATTTGCTGAATAATTTACTATGCTGGGTTGAATGCAACACATGTGTATTAGAGGCTTGGGGGACAACTTACAGGAAATTCTCTTTTGCCAATAGGGAAGACAGGAAGAGGAGAGGACGCATCCTGCCCCACAATGTGCTCAGTATGAAAAAGAATGCAGCACATCAGCCTTATACAATGTGTCAGTTACGAGGAAGCAACAAAAGATTAAAGCACATGAGATGTTCAGTGTACTCTATTGCTTGTTGCTGGAAGGATTCTGTGAACCTGGAGGGTTCTGCTACCCATGCAAGCGATCTGCTACCCAGTGCAGAATCTGGCACTCTAACAATCTCCATATATGTTTTAAAAGCAAGTTTATAGTCCTCAATATTGCTGAGACATTTTGGTTTGCAGTATCAAGTAACACCTCAAAAACCAAGCTCAGCTGCAGGCAGCATTTCTAGCATTTATTTATTTTCACATTTTTATACCACCCTTCCTCCAAGGAGCTCAGAGTGGTGTACATATTTCCTCCCCTCCTTTTTGTCCTCACAACAACCCTGTGAGGTAGGTGGGGCTGAGAGATAGTGACTGGCCCAAGGTCACCCAGGAAGCTTCGTGGCTGAGCGGGGATTTGAACCTGGATCTTCCAGGTCTAAGTCCGACTCCCAAACCACTACACCATCCTGGCATTTAGCTCTGCACAACTCTATTCCGGCGCAGAGGCAGAGGAGGACCAGTCCTCCAGGTTCCCACTGGATAGAGAGAAAGCCCTACACACATATAGCTGTATGCACAAGGGCTTGCTATAGACCTTCAGATAAATGCAGGCAGGTCATGACTAGAAGCCGGCCACCACAATCCCGCTCTCAACGCCCACAAGTGCTCATCTGAACTTCTAAAAGGGGGTCATGTCACATGTGAACAAGATACTTCCTGCTTCACATCTCAGATTTTCAGCCAAATTTTTGCCAGAGTTTTAGCTCTCACATCAACGTTGGCCATGCCTTGGGGTAAGTGTACCACAAGATAGTACCATGCTAGTATAGCTGTCTACAGCACAGATGCTGCATGACCTACATGCACAGCCCTCATGCCTTGGGGTGTCCCTCTAATCTACAGGCATCAACGCACTTGCTGGAAAGTAAGCTGCAGCTCTCATAGGCCATCATAACTCCTCTCCAGACATGGCACAAGTTCCCAGTGCCCACACTGCTGGTGGGGCACCCATACAACAAGTTGGCCACCCAGACATTCTATATCCTTACAGTTTGCAATGTCCTTCCAAACGGTTGCTGTAAAAACTAAAGACAATATAAAACATTCAAGGCGAGACTCCAACAGTTGTGCATACGTAAACCAATAAGCAGTGTGCTGCTGCAAGCATTCCAGACATACTAAGGCTTTGCGGCAGAGAAGACGTTCAGCTCACTGGGTCAATACATGCGACTGCTGTGAGGTCACTAATGAGACAAATCACAGTGGAGCCTAGGACAGCCGTCCAACTGAACCAATATTTTTGTATGGCAACCTGGGGTTCTCTTGGAGAAAGTTGCTCTGAAATTAGCTGCAATTCTCTTACTTCCAAAAAGAAAGAAAGAGAGAAAGAAGAGAAAGGAAACGAGGGTCAAAAGGAAGGTGAACTCTTATCACTAACCTCTTCCAGGAACAGTCACAGGAGTTCTCCAAACAAAGGATTAGAAAGAGCAGATGCAGCTGGCAGGCATGATAGCAGCCTTTCAAAGAAGGATCATATTACCAGGTGCAACAAACAGGAAACATATAGAAGGACTGCACTATTGTCATTATTATATCATATATTTATTAACATGAACTCACTTATGAACCTTCATGAAGCATCCATAATACGGGGGGGGAGGGGGAAGGATGGACCTTCTAGCAACCTCATTGGAGCACTGTTGGGGGGGGGAGAGATGCAAGTATTAAACGGTTTATTTTCCAAGAAGCAAGCACACCACTACACTTCAAGCAAAGCTCATCAGAAGGAGGAAAATCTATAAAATGACGTACATTGCTAGTTCAATTGTCATCTTCTCTAAATTCTTGCAAACAACTGGCTTTTAAACACAATCCTGTTCAGAAGTGCTGTAACCATGGAGACACTCCACGTTGCAGCACTTCCGTGAGCACAGACAGGCCACACCCCTGCAAGCATCACATAGTACTGTAGTTCTGCCCCTTCAAACTCAACAGGGGCTGCGTTTGTTTTTCTCCTCAGAGATAGCAGGAAGTGACGTTCCTAGCATGCTTGTAGCATGCTGAAAGCATGGCTCTCCACAAGAACGGAAATGACCAAAAATCAAAATGGCTGCTATTGCTCCTCGTCCCTTGCACTACATCTCCCAAGCTCCTTTGCAGCCAAGGAGCCTTCCTATTGATGCATGAGGCTGCCATCTTTATTTCCTCGTCCCTTGCACTACATCTCCCAAGCTCCTTTGCAGCCAAGCAGCCTTCCTATCGGTGCATGAGGCTGACATCTTTTCTAGCTTTGAGCTTGCAGTTCAAATTACTAGTGTGGCGAGTGTGCTAGGAGCAAAAAAAAAAAAAGCGACGTGAGTGTGCCGGAGGGAGAAAAAAAGACAGCGCTCCTAGTGCAGTAGCACTGGAAGGCGAAAAACAAACGCAGCCAGAGAGTGTCTGAAGAGGTCCCAGCATTCTAAGTTCCATGGATGTTCTCTCCATGGGAAGACTGCTGGCCTCTTCAGACAAACTCTAGCCCCATGAGGTGCGTGTGCGAAACTACAAGCACAGTGGCAACGGCAACAATCACAGACGAGCAGCAACCATTGAGACCCTTCATGCAGTTTCAGCCCTTCTGGGCAAGGCTTGTACTGTATGTTAAAATAGTGTTAGCGTATCATAAAGAAAGAAAACATGAGCAAGAATCACACGTGAAAATATAGTTAGTTAGACCATAATGAATTCAGACCATCCCTTGGAGAAAGAACTTTGATAATGTTGATCAGCCAACTTTGAGGCTGATGAAAACCACCGCAAACCATTTTTGTTGGGTTGTATAATTTGTTGGGGCATAGAGAAAATTGCATTCCTTACTATGGGGGTAGCAGCCACCACAGGGAGAGGTTTAAAGCTGCTTCGCCATGGCAGCCATAACGTATGCAGTGTCCCTTGTTCCACGTGCATAAACCTTGCACATCATCATGGGAGCTTCAAAATACATGTCCTGCTTCCTCGGAAACATCCGAGACTACTGTGAACACGATGGACTTTTACAGCCAAATTCTAATTAACTTTCCAGCACTGATGCAGCTGTGCCAATGAGGAGCACGCTGCATCCTGCAGTGGGGGAGGGGCAGTCATGGAGGCCTCTTCAAGGTAACTTGGGGCTACATTGTAGATGCATCAGCACTGGGACATTGGTTAGGATTGGGCTGTTAGTCTCATCCAGTAGAGCCCTTCTTATCCTTAAGGACAGGGCAGGAACTGCATTTCACCTACTAGGGTGAAGTAGTGCTAAGCACCTGTGGGTTGTTGTTTTTTTAAAATAGTTGTGAGTTTGCCAGATGCAGCATCTCATGTAGGCATGCAAAAAGCCACATCTGCTCCAATCCCTTCTTCTGTGCCACTACGAAAGGCACAGGGTCTAAGTGCACCTTGCCCTCTGAGCAGCCTGTCTCCTGCAGCTATGAGTCATTTACAAGGACCAACAGGATTTCTGAGCAACCCTTATTTTCACATTTTTTTATACCACCCTTCCTCCAAGGAGCTCAGAGTAGTGTACATATTTCCTCCCCTCCTTTTTGTCCTCACAACAACCCTGTGAGGTAGGTGGGGCTGAGAGATAGTGACTGGCCCAAGGTCACCCAGGAAGCTTCGTGGCTGAGCAGGGATTTGAACCTGGATCTTCCAGGTCTAAGTCCGACTCCCAAACCACTACACCATCCTGGCTCTTATTTCAGTCCTACCCAATTCCGGAGTATTTGAGTATCAGAGACTTTCCAGGTTATGCTGTATTCTGCTCACATCTGTCTATCAGAGACTTTAAAAATCTTGTTCTTGCTCGTATGATCAGAAGAGAGATGAATCAAGATCTCCTAATTTTGTTCAGGTTCATTTGGCTCTCGCTTCTGATCCACTCCTCAAACACGCAAACAATGTCTGAGGCTGAAGGGATCTCAGGGGCTTTTGTCTTGGAATACTAGATCACGTAAAAAGCTCTTTAGCTGCCCTACCTTTAAGACAGTATTTCCCCACCCCAGTAGAAAACGTGACCAGGCATAATTAGCTAGAGCTCATAGAGCACTTTGAAGATGAAAAGTACTTGTTAGTTTTTCAAATGTCTGAATTTCCTCACTTTGGTTTTAATTGGCTTGGTTCATAACCTTCAATGTTCTCTTCCTCTATTTTTGCATGCGCCTTATTTCTTTTGTAGGCGAAATGAAAATGCATCATAAAACTGCATGAGTAACAAAACCCAGCACTCCAGCCTAGTGGTGTTTAATTAAAGTTGCTTGCCCACTCCCGTTTCGGTGATGCTTCCAGTTGCTCCCACTCACAGCTGCACCTCAAAGACAGCAAATTTGAAAGAGAGAGATGGAGAAGGGAAATATGTAGTCCTGTATTTCTGCTTTCTTTTGACACTCAGTGTAGATTGAGAAACATAGGGGTCTGAGGAGGGTCATTATTTGGGGACCCCTGTTCCAATAGAACAACTAGATGCAAAATGCTTAAGTACTGTATTGCTACAAATACAGCTATGAACAACACCCTGAGCTCTGGTTCATGCTTAAAATTAAAACACTGTACAGTCACAGAAGGCTTAGGTTCACAGTGATTCACCACTGACTCAAGTATTTCAGCACGTGAGGCTACTTTAAGGGCCTTTGGAGCCATCAGGCTCAATAATGAGCCCAGTCTCAGGCACTCGGTAAAATAGGGCACTTTTGTTCCCCTCAGTCACAGAGTTGGCCTTGAAGAAGAACATAAGAAGAGCCCTGCTGGATCAAGCCAAAGGCCCATCTAGTCCAGCTTCCTGTATCACACAGTGGCCCCACCAGATGCCTCTGAGAGCACACAGCCAACAAGATAACCTGTTTCCTGCTGTCACTCCCTTGCACCTGGCAGAGAGAAAACCTACATCTATAGTTCTGCCATAACTGCTCCAAGATTCCTGGTTTGGGTCAAAAAAAGTATCCCCCTCCCTCAAATGCTCTGTGGTGGGCAACTTATTCTTGGCACTGCCCTTTTTGTTTGGGGTAGATAGCACAATCCCCTCGGTAATTCTATAGGTAGGGGGAATATGCTCTCTCTAGCCCCTTCTTCTAATCTAGGCAGATTTGGAAACACGCACAGGGGATTCTGCTGCAGTGAGTGACCAGGCAAAACACACACACACTCAAGGGTGGGGCCCTCACTTCTCCCTTCCCTCCTGAATAGCAGTACTTGCAGCAGCCACCTTCCTTGAACAGGCCAGGCACAGGGCGCTAAACGACCAAAGCACAACTCCCCTCACAAGACCTCCAGGCTGGTAGGAGGCCTACAGCACAGCCAGCCTGTAATTGCAGTCTAGCAATGGCTGCTGCTTTTTGGGTAATAATCACACCACACAGTAGGGAGTCCCGTGGAGCCATCACTTCAGAGGAAAGGTAGATGAGCTAGGTAGGCCCATTTCAATTTACACTCTTCGGTGACTGAAGTAAAAGTCTTCTTTCGGAAAGGGAGACTCTTTCTTCAGTCACCAAACAATGTAAATTGGGCCTAGCTCACCTGCAAAGCACAGAGCACAACCCAAGCACAGTCTCAGGACCATGCTTGAATAAGGAATGAACTCCCAACCCCAACAGCACATCCACACTTCCCACAGGGCGGGGAGGACACTAACCCGCAAGTTACCACATTCATTCACAACCCAATCATATGCAGGATCCTATGAAATCCTTCATTTCACAAAATATCACCATTTTTCTTACTTTTGAGTAATCCGCCGGTACTTTTCAGTCAGGGATCTTGCTTGGAAAATGATCACGCGCAGACTCCGGCTGCACAGTGCATGCTGAGTGCTTTAATTGAACGCAGAAGTCTCCTGCAGTAATCAGCCGCTTTGTGTTGCTGTTGAGTTCTTTGTGGTTGCTGCCACAGTCTTTCCTCTTTGTTCTTGCTGCCCTAATTTTACCCTTCAGTGCTGCCTCATTGTTTCTCCGGTCTTTGTTTTTTAAAAAACTAAAACGCATCGCAGAGCCTCTCCAACAGCTCCAAAAAGGCCGTCCTGTTGCTTGCTTGTATAGCCACTATACAACATTCAACCACTAGGTGTCGCAGGCCAGAACAGGCAAGCCTTTCTTCTACAAATCTTTCTTTTAAAGCAGGCAAGCCCTTTTTCTTCACACACAAGGTAACACTTTTTGTTATTTCTTCAAGCTGAGGAAGCTATCATTTGCCAACCTAACTACCAGTAATTGTGCTAGATGGCTACTTAGTTGGGGCCAGTGCTTAGATCAGGGGTGGCCTGTGGCCAACCCTTCAGTATGAATGCTCCCAGCCCTTAATGGTTGTAAGGTGAGGGCCTTTCAGCAGGTGCAGCTGCTTTAGCAGCACCATTAGCAATTGCAGCTGCCAAGATTCTGTCTTCTACGCAGCTCTTAAGAACACAGAGGCCCTAATGGTGGAAGGTTGGCCACCCCTGGCTTAGATTAGGGGGGGGGACCTAGGAAGAGCCTTGATGAAATCCAGGAGCCACATTTCTGACCTGCACCTATTTTAGCTCCTCCACTGGCCCTCATAAACGACACTTTTGTTTCTTTTGTTTTCTGTAGCATAGTACTGTACAGGTGGGCCCCTATATCCACGGATCTGCTATCCACGGTTTCAGTTATCCATGGATCACGGGGACACCCCCCCCCCCAGGCTTTTACTTTTTCCCCAGTAAGCTTTGTTTCTTCCTTAAACAAACAGGAGAAGCAGCCTCTGGCTGCTTATTGCAGGCAAATACAGTAGAATGAAACTAAGTCCTAGAGAGTCTCTGCAAGGTTAACAGAAACTTTGCAGAGCCTCTCTAGGACTTAGTTTCGTTCTACTTTCCTGCAATGGAAGCTGCTTCTCTGTTTGTTTTAAGGAAGAAACAAAGCTTGCTGAAAGACAAATAAGAGCTGGGGGGGGGTACGCCTGCCTGCAGGGGAGGCAGGGCAGGGGGCCCTCAGGAAACCATGGAGGGGTGTTTGCTCCTATCCATGGTTTCAAGTATCCATGGAGGGGCCTGGAACATATCCCCAGCGGATATGGGGGGAGTACTGCTGCTCATCCTCTGAACTCAGTCTTATTTGTTCCTATTCCACTTTAGGGTGGAGGGGGGGCAATGAAACTTCATTGGGAAAGAGAGACCAAAAAACAGAGAGACTGAAAACTGAGGATGCCAAAAATATGCATGATATTCTACTCCTGTAGCCTATATACGGTATTTGCTCTTGTGGATATGTTTCTAAAGCAGGAAGTGGATCTGTGAATACTACTGTTGGAAAAAAAAATAGTATAGTCTATCTATCTGAACACTTTAAAAGTAAATACATGTATATTATTCTTTAAATAAATAAATATAAATTATTTAAATAAATTAATAAAATGAGAAATTGGAATAAAAACACAATACCACTTTCTGCCATTTTCAATTTTTAAAACACCAAAATCTGCAAAAATAAAACCATTTTCAAACACCTCTACTCATTGCAGAGCAAGAGGCTTACAGAGGGGTAAGGTGAAATAATTTCCCTTTCCCCTCTGAAGTCTCCAGATCTGCCTCCCCCCTGCTGGATACATTGCGCACCCTTTGGGGGGGGGATAGGGTTGGGCTTTTACTCACATACATTCTGGGACCTGTAAATCCTACTTACTCCCACTGCTCCCAAGCTCTCAGCATCCTTTATTAGTAGCCTTACTATCGTCCCGGAATCGACGATGGCTTCGGCCTAGAGCGGACCCGAGCCACTCCCAAGGGTGCACTGCTGCTGCCCAACGGGATTCCTGCTTCTGTTGTGTCGTTGACCAGAAGTTCCAGAAGCCCATTGGGCAGACACAGTGCACCCTTGGGAGCGGCTCGGGTCCGCAATAGGCCAAAGTCAGTGTCGATTCCGGGACGATGGTAAGGCTACTTATTAGCATAGTTCTTGTCTCTGCCGCCTGCTGCACAAGCAACACAGGGATGTTCTACAGCAGGGGTTCTCAATTCCTTCCCGCTGATTACCGCCTCCGGCGCCACTTTCCTGCTGCATACCATCATCACCAGTTACTTCCGGGTTTTCAGAGACCAGAAAATGCAGGTAGGAGACTCTTTGCTGGTGGGAGGGCCCTTCTCAGCATTCCCGAGAGGCTCGGCCAAAGCAAGGAGGCTTTGGGGAGCAAAAATGTGCTGCCAAAAGCACCGAACCCCGCCACATCGGAGCAGGCTTCGGTGATCCTAGTACCACCAGCTGTCACCCAAAGTACCACTGGTGGTACTAGTACCACTGGTTGAGAACCCCTGCTCTACAGCCTCAATTCTTTTTCCTCATGCTAATGTTCTTGCAGCCATCAGACCTGCTAGACCTCCAGACTCAGGTAAAGTCTACCCACGTCTACTCTGTGGCTCCCATGTTTGGCCTTGAAGATGAGTGCTATACAATGAACATCTTCTGGGGCTATCATAGTACAATCCTCTGCCTGTCTACTCAGAACTAAGCCCCCCTGAGATTAGTGAGGCTTACTCCCAGGAAAATGTGAATAGGATTACAGTCTCAGTCATCATAGCCAGTTGCTTAAGACCACATGTATTAAACAGCACGGATCTATATTGGCATTCAGCATAATTAGATCAACTGTATGCAAGCTCTTCCAAAGGCGTATTCACACAATACACTTTTCCTACTTCCATTTAGGTAGAAGTGTGCGTAGTTTGCTGTTTGGTCATGCACTGAAAAGCTGTGATTGGCCATATAGCTCTCTGCAGCATGTGCAATCCCAGTCCACAGTGAAATGCACATGGGTGCAAATGCAATCATGACATGTTTGGGGTTTATGCTTCTTCCTACATGGACATGTTTTCTGGGTAGGAGAAGTGCAGTGTCTGCAGCAGCCTTTGGAGGGGCCTTGAAACACGTCATCATTATGCTAAAGAGCTTTTATGCTACAAATTGTGCTGCTTCGACCTGTCGTGGTGAAAATCCCCAGATTTCTCCCTTTCCCCAGATTTCAGACTGGACTAGTGAATACTTTAGGATCGCAATCATTAGGACATGCATCATTATTTTTTTTAATTTCACTTATTGAATCTGGATTTATTTTTATGCATTTGTTGTAAACTCATGCAACCCCACTAATCCCTATTATGGATATTTCATTTAGGACCCAAATCCTGTCCCCTGCCAGTCCACAGTGCACAGCACCACTGCCAAAGCACACACTACATGCTATTGTGAGGAGGCGACCAGATGGCCTGGGAGAGGTAAGAAAATATCTTCCTTACTTTCCTTTCCTGGTTGCCTGGCTGCCACCATAAACCTGTGCGTAGTCTTAGTTAGACATAGCTTGGTGGGGGTACCGGGGGGGGGGGGGGCTGTCACAATGTCCTCCTGCACTTCAAAATTTACTATTATGCCATTGATGACAAGGGCTAGAAACCTCTTTCTTTAAAAGTGGAATTGGAAAGTGACAATACTGCAAACCAATGCTACATTTTGTGGCGTTTTCCAAATTTCTTTATAATTGCAGCATAAGCACAGGCCTAGCTATCAATTTGCCATTTTGTATAGATTGTGTGTGTGTGTGTGTGTGTGTGTGTGTGTGTAATAATGTGTACTAAATTCTGTATAGATTGTGTAGTAAATTTGGTGCTAAGATAGATAAACAGCAATAGTAGTAATAGTAAGAGTTCCTCAAAGAGGATTTATTTCAGCATGGGATCAGCTAAAATGGGTTTATCCATTCCAGGAGTGTTTCTGAACACTTTGCAATCAAGAAATTGAAGAATCAACCTGTGATTTCAGCTGGCTGATCAAATGCAGTTAGTTGATTTGTACTGAAATTCACACAGCAAAACTGCCAACAAAATAAAACCCAAAAACTTAACTGTAATACAAAGAAGTCCTTGTGACTGACTGTTCTATGATTAGATTTAATGTATACACTTTTTATTTACTTATGGGTATCCTGGGTTCAAGATAACTCTCAGAAGGTTTAGCTTTCTCTGTAAAGGAGCAGGCAGCCAGACATTAATTAAGGTAGCTGGATTTCATGAGTGGTAACACAAGATGGCCGACAACAACATGGCCACGGGCAGGGAACTGGTTGCTTAGAAAAACAAACTGAGGAGGAAGTCATTGTAATCTTTTAAAGGTTCAGAAACATACTGTATCTCAAAATTTTGGAAAACTTAGGCCAACAGTGTGAGGCAGGTATAATATCTACCGTATTGTCCCGAGTATAAGATGCACCTGATTATAAGACGCACCCTTAAAGTTTGGTGCTATTAAAAAAAATTAATTAAATCACTGGCATTAAATTGCAACAGCCTGATTATAAGACACACCCCTAGTTTAAAAACTTAAATTAGGAGAAAAAAGTGAGTCTTATACTCAGACCAATACGGTATATCTCTCGATTAATAAGGAATAACTACATAATAGGACTATTCTTTTATCCCCAGTGATTCTAGATAACAAAGGCCCTTCCATGTGATCCAGTGTTACAGACACAGCTACAAGAATCAGCCGAAAGCCGAATCAGCTGGCAAGCCTCTCCATTTGCGTGTGGTAGCAAAGCACCCTTACTAAACTTTTACAAATAGCAAGGAGGAAATGGCTAAGGGTGTTTTCAGTCAAATGGGGAGCAGAGAGAGGAAGCCCTTTTTGTAGTAAACATTGGCACACATTTTCTCCCACATGCTCACAGGTAAAACTATCTGTAATTTCATTTTCTATAATACTGCTACAGAGCATATGAATAACAAGAGGTCATAAAACATGGGTAGTATATATAGGAAATATCTGGCTGGGAGAGAGAAAAATGATGCCATAATGTAAGTCTTAAGGGGATGCTCGCTCTGGCAATTTGCCTCCTATATTTGACTTTGGGTGCTAATACAAAGGAAAAAAACTTTATAGAACATCCTTTATGGAAAGTCCAGTGGCAAGCAAGAACATCAGTACCTAGAAAGAATTTCATGTGCATTTTCTCACAGGGGAATTCTGCTGGAATATGGCAATTTGTAGTCTTTAAAAAAAGAGTAATTCCACAATCCCACAACTATTTGTTTTCTCCAACACCTACCCAAGATTATTTCACATTGCTGTGGCAATTCATACTACTGTACCTTATTAGCAATATTTGATAGGGACACACATTTACATATGAAGCTGCGGTATACTGAGCCAGACCACTGCCCCACCCAACTCAGGGCTGTCTGCAGCAACTGGCAGCGACTCTCCAGGGATTTTTCGCAGCCCTTCTTGGAGATGCTGGCAGAGATTGGCAGCGCAATCCTAACCAACTTTCCAGCGCCAGTGTAGCCGTGCCAACAGGGCACACACTGCATTTTGTAGTGCAGGGGCAGTCATAGTGCAGAGGCAGGGGCAAGGCCTCTTCAAGGTGAGGGAACAATTGTTCCCTTACCTTCGGGCTGCATTGTAGCTGCACGGATCTGGAAAGTTGGTTAGGATTGCGCTGTGAATCTGACCTCAGACTCCCTCCCTAAGGCTGCAACCCTTTCCTGAGAGTAATCCCCATTGAACACAGTGAAATTTGCTTCTGAGTAAACATTATAGGATTGCAATAACTCACCTCTAACTAGGACTATAAAGTGTTACTTGGTTCACTTGCCCACAAAGGAGGCCTTCTTCATACATTTCTTTTAAAATCTATCTTTCTTTGCAGGGGGGACACGCGACTCCTGCAGGAATATAAACCTCTTTAAGATTTCCGAGAGCCCTTATGGCCATTTTGATCCATTATTGAGAGCAGAATCGAAAGGAAAGCAACCAAATGGGATATTTGGGTCTGAGGAGACAGCCACCATTATTCAAGGGTAGAAGCACGTGAAAAGTTAAAGAGGGTTTAAAGGGATGTTCTTTTGTTGTACTTAACACTGATAAATGACATACAAGTCAGGATAGCAGGGCAGAGCTCCTGTCAGGGGGACAATGATAAACGAGATGCCTGAGACAGGAAGGTCTACTAAACAGATTTCTGTATATGACACCTTTCTCGTTGATAGACTTGTCTGCCTGGGCCAACTAGCCCACAAAGCAAAGCTGCTCTCACCAACCTCGTTCCTTGTTGAGTCTATCATGCACAGTGACCCGTCTCCTGTTGGGTTTTTTTTCCCATTTCCATGTGGCAAAGATGATCAATTGGCCTTAATTAGGGTAACGCGCCAGCCTAAGAATTGAGGGAAGGAGGGGGAACGAGAGAGGGAGAAATCCTCCTCCTGCAAATATGAATGACTGATACCCATTTTAGGCGGGTAATCATAAAACGAAAATGAACCCCAAAGCAAGAAAACCTTTTCGTTATTTCCAGTGCCTGGAATGAACAATCTCATTCCTCTTGAAAATATTGTGTTGATATAAAAAGCTGTGCCTCACAGGGGAACAAAATCCCCATTCTTTATGAAAAAGGCACAGCAGCTGTGATTCATGTACTCAAGCCACATAAGTCTCTTGCTCCTGAACTTACTCGAGCCTACGTCTCACAGACATCTTTATCCCAAAAGAGGAAAGATGAGGATGAGAATAACAGCAGAGAGACAGCATAAAAAGTGTTTCTGTCCCCAGTTTATAGCAGGTCAGAAAAAGAATATCCCAGAATAATCACATGTAGCATTTCCTTCTTAAATAGATCTCTCTCTCTCTCTCTCTCTCTCTCTCTCTCTCTCTCTCTCCAGGTCTTTCAGGAAGGGTGTTTGTCACTGAAGAATAAATGTTATCAGGTAATGGGCATCACAGAAGAACATAAGCAACAACATCTACCAATTCTTTTTTGGATTGCCCCAGAAGATGTTTCCGCGTTAGGAAACGAAACGTTGGGCTCATGTGCACCCAGCTGTGGTTTTTAATATTTCTTTGTTTATCTGGGAGAACCTTGACTTGTCAAACCCAGATAAAGTGGATATTATTTTTCTTCGGCTGGTACGTTGTGTTTGTTCCTAGCATGGCTTCCTTACCCGTTTTCCCGATTTCTCTAAAGATAAGCAAAACAAGTTGACTTAGGGCCAAATCTTATCCAATTTTCCCGCGCTGAAGCAGCCATGCCAATGGGCCATGCGCTGCAACCTATGATGGGGGGCCAGTCACTGAGACCTCCTCAAGGTAAGGGAACATTTGTTCCCTTACCTCGTGGCTGCATTGGTGCTGGAAAGTCGGTTAGGATTGGGCCCTAAGTTGAGCAGCCCTGAAGGAAGGACACCCTAACATACCGAAGAAAACATGCTTTATTTTAAAGATAATATGCCAATAAAGGTATCTATCTATCTAAAATTAAAGACTTGTCAGGTGGGAAGGAACTTCAGCCATTACCTAGGGGTCAGTGATTTTCAAATGTTCTGCCTTCAAGAAACACTTTCCACATTAACTTCCTGACCCGGAACCTCTACATGTTGTAAAGGATTCTGGGTCACTTTCTAGGGTGCATGCTCTGACCACACAAGGCACCGATGAGGTTGGTTGGCCCTCTCTGCAGCCCCTTGTGAACTGTGGCATGACCCAGGACACACCTACAGCTTGAGGTGGTACAATCCAGGAAAACCTTTACCATTTGATTCTGTTGACTGGTGTAAACTGTCACTAACAGCGCAATCCTATCCAACTTACACCACCAGTGTAACCAGCAGGGGAGGGCAGGGCTGGAGGCTTTGGAGGGGTGATTTAAATCCCCTTTCCATTCTGGGGCCTCCCGTTCTCGCTGCACCACTGGTTACACCAGTGGTGTAAGTTGGATGGGATTGTGCTGCAAGCCACAGAAATTGAATTTACAGAGAGATTTATCGGGTTTGTTTTTTTAAAATTCTGTCTCCACATTTTAGAGAACTCAAAGCTGCTAACCAAAGAGACAATACAATTTTAAAGGAAGATAATGCTGCATAATAATTAGTCTTTTAGCATTTTATTTTAAGAACCCAGGTCTTTTTAAAGAGCCAGGTCTTCAGCTTGCACCAGCAGGATAGCGATGAGACCCAGGAGAGGGAACTCATAACTGTTGGCACCACAACTGAAAAGGCTCTGTTCCTTGTGACTACCCACCAAGCTCAGTGAGATTCTCAAATGTCAAACAGAGGGTAAAGGAGATCCCATAAGGATGACAGTGGTCCTTAAAATGCCCAGGTCACCAGACATTATTAAGGCTTTAAAAATACGGTAAGAAGCAGCACCTTCAGTTGAGCCTAGAAATTAATAGGTAACCTTGGTGGAAGGAGACAGAGAGACCCCTACTGTCTATTTTTTACAATACGCTCTGTTTTGATCAGAAGAAAACACCATCTGGGACACCGATACACTTATTAGCAGACATTCTCCTTTCAATATTGCCTGGAATAATCATTATTATTATTACTACTACTATTATTCATTATATATATATATATGATACTGTTCCTCTTAAAACTAACATGCCTAAGGTGGTTCACAGCCAGTAAAAACACAATATAATAAATACAATGCAATAGAAACCATGAATAAAAAACTTTAAAATGCATTGCATAGTTATATGCATATAAAACAGCCGATTGAAAATGGGGAACAGCTGGGGGGGGAACCACCACAAAAGGGAGAAAGTCTAATCGACAAAACGGTCTTCAGACCCACTTGGAAGGTCACCAGGGAGGAGGCAGTTCTTAACTCTGTTGGACGGAAGTTCCAAACTTGTGGCGCCACTACGCAGGAAGTATCCAAGTGTACCGAACTGGATGTACCAAAACCCATTAACTTTCTATCCCACCTTTTTTTCTCCGAGCAGCTCTGTATGTCCCACCATTTTATCCTTACAACGAACACACACAGGATTAGACTGGGAGATAGTAATTCATTGATCTTGATGGCAGAACAGGAATTTGAACCTGGATCTCTACAGTCCTGGTCCAATACTCTGGTCACTATGCTGTGCTGGCTCTCTTCTTTACTTAATCTAATGTAATTTAGAAATTACGGAGTCCTGGAGTTGCAGGAGACAATTAGAGCTGCACAACATTACTAGCATGGTGTATCTTTTTGAATGGTGATGCTTGAAAGAAGAGCCCTTTGTGCATAATGTGATTCCACACGTTATGCAGAATGAGAAGACAGAGTGACGTGGCAGAGTTCTTGGGTTGTTCCACTTCAGACTGCAAATGGGGAGAGTTGCATTTTTGATGCATCATTACATTTTCTCTTTCTCTGATGTGCCATTGACGATATGCAGGGAGTTTTTCATGTAGGAAAGTACTGTATTCAAATACGATCCCCCCCCCCCCAGTCTGAAGTGGTATTGTCTATAAGTCTGTCTTCCAAATTATTCAGTGTAATACGTGGAATGGCTCTGAAACCAAGACTGCCACTACCTGTCATCCGGTTGTCCACTGCATTCTCACTGGTTTGGCAAGGCTGTAAACAAACTCTGAGGGTTACTTATTGCTTTAAACAGCACATGCGGTGATGCAGCCATAACTATTTACACCTGGCTTTTTTCCTGGCTGGGAAAAGGGGTTGTGGTGAATATCCCTGCCTCCAGGGTGCAGCCTCACACCTGAATTCACTTTTTCCCCAGGTGTAGTCCTCTGCAGTCTCCTCCTACATGATTACTGAATTGCATTTTCATTACAAAAACAACAAGCTTTCAGGGACAAGTACTGCTTCTGGTAACAAATAGTCAGTAGCTGGTTCATAGCCGGACGAGCTATTGATAGCCAGGGGGCTCTAAACGAAGACCCTTACTCCCCCAAAACCCTCTGGCAGCCATCTGCACAGATTTCAGTGGGACTGCTTTGGAACAAGTTGATCTACTGATTCCAGCTTGAATTATCCTTCTCGCCCATGTGCAGTTTTCTGCTTTTAGTTTGCAACTCTATCAAGCTTTCCAGGCCCGGCGATTTTTTATCGCAAGTCTCAGGAATGAGGGAGAGGGTTCAAAAGCCTCGGAATGCAAGATTGGAGATACACCATCGCATTCGTGGTTTTCATTTGATGCTTTAGCTATCTCGGCAACAAATAGAGCTAGGGGAATATGATTGCAATGTCTCTTAAAGGAACAAAAACAAAAGATAAAGTGAAAAAAGGCCAGTATATATATTTTTAATTTAACTGCTTCATTTTGTTGATGTGCTTTTTCACCCTTTGCAGTAGATGCATTGGATTAAGTCATCTTAACTGATTGATAGAGAGATAGTCTGTAGAATTGCATAGTGAATTAATGGGGAAACATTTTTTGTCAGTCATTGGGAAGAAGCATATGTGTCTGGGCTTGCTCCCCTTGCTATATCTTCCTCCATGCCTTGAATCTTGAGGACATTTTATCACTGGAGCAAATGAAATCTCTATCCACTCCTGAAAAAGCCCCTTACCTAGGCTTACCAGATCTCCAATCGGGACAGAGTGCTAGACCTTTAGGAGAAGGAATGTGAGCAGGTGTAGCTTGTTAAACCTTAGAGCACAATCCTGAGTAGACATGCCTAGGATTGGGCTCTAAGGTTTAACAAGCTACACCTGCCCACATTCCTCCTCCTAAAGGTCTAGCACTCTGTCCCAGTTGGAGATCTGGTAAGCCTACCCTTACCTCCTCACGTCACTCTTTCCTCACAGGGTTCTTTACCAAAAAGAGACAGTGTGGGAGGGACTGCGAGCAAACGGAGCAAAGTGATTTATTTAGGAAGCAGAAATCCACTGCCTGTGTGTGTGTGTTCAGGCACAAACAGTGATCCACTTCCTTATCCGCTTACCTCACTCCTTCCTCGCACAGTCCCGTTGAATAAAACAGGAAGTATTGCACTTTCTATTTTTGGGGAAAAAAACTGCACGAGGAAGGAACAAGGTAATGCAGCGGAGGATTCGCTTCCCACTTGTTTTTAGTGAGCAGGAAGCAGATCAACACGGCTTGATCCGTGGTGGGTTGGAGGGAGGTGGTGGCAGAGTCGGGTGAAAGGCACCCTGAATCCGCTGCTCTGCCACCCACTGCTTGACCCAAACTGCATCATCCACTTCATGAATCAGCAAGCCCTTCACATTACCCTCACGCTCTCTGCATCCCTGCCTTCTGAGATCGCCTCCCGAGTCAGCTTTCCAGTCGACAACCTACCAGGATCTGTGGACTGGTCGTTTTGGTCCCAAGCAAAGAGACAACTATCCCTTTCAAAGAAGCTACACCGTGAACATTTTGTGGCTGACAACTCTGTTTCCTGAGAACCTGGAATGTTTGCCAGCATTCTGTAAGACCAGACTAACTGACCCACTCCATGCTGCTGTATTGGAGTTTTCATTGTCACAAGTACAATGCAATATATAGTAAAGCAAAGGTAAAGGTACCCCCTGCTTGAAAGCCAGTCGTGTCCGACTCTAGGATGCAGTGCTCATCTCCGTTTCTAAGGCCAAAGAGCCAGCGTTGTCCGAAGACGCCTCTGTGGTCATGTTGCCGGCATGACTAACGAAACGCTGTTACCTTCCCGTTGCAGTGGTACCTATTTATCTATTTGCAATTTCTTGCTTTCGAACTGCTATGGTTGGCAAGAGCTGGGACAGGAGCTCACTCCGTCATGCGGCACTCGGGTCTCAAACTGCTGTCCTACCGACCTTCCAGTCTGCAGTTCAGTGTCTTAACCACTAAGCCACCGCGGCTGTCACTGTACAGCAGATGGTTCTATTTTTCACTATCACAAATATAGAAATGAATATATATTATTTGCTTTTAAAAAATGTCTAGCTTCATTGAGTGTGTTTTTTAAAACCACAAATGAAGAATAAAAATGAAATGTAAATAAGAAAAGCTATTTTAAAAGTATATTCATCAGTAATATACAATGAAAATTAAATATGTCTTTGGTTATGCTTTGGAGATTAAAAGAAATTCTGTCTTGCGATCTGAGTGTTAACGTTCACATCAAATTAGAAAATTGGAGCTTTTCACTGGAACCGGGTACAGCATCCCTAAAAGCAAGTATAAAGAAGAAATTAATATTTTACAGCAATTGCAACTTGGTACACATTCATCTGGGAGAAGACCTGCTTGCTAAAGAGTACAATTTGCCTTATAATCAATTTCATTTAATGGACTGGCATTTGAGACATTTCTTAATCCAAGCATAGCTTAAACTGGCTGCAATAAACGGTTCCTACGTATAAACGCTTAGAACTTTGGTTTTGGAAGAGAATAAATGCCAAATGTGAAAAGGAAAGGGATGCACACAAGAAAACAGATAGCAATAATCAAACTGTAAATCCTACAGCCCAATCCTATTCTGCCTCCCCCACGACAATGCAACGACACCAAAGTGGCTACTGCTGCATTCTGGGGGGGGAGGGGGAGGCAGAGGTCTCCTCTTGGTAAGCCTCCACAGCACAGAGGGATCTACTTGGACCTGCACTATTGAATTTGCTGGCGTAGGTTCACGTAGCGCAGATCTGCGTGCCCCATGGGATTGGGTCCAGGAAGGGGGGTTCAGCCACCGCCGCCGCTGCCGCTGCTGAACCAACCCCCTTCCCAGAATCAACCCGCCCCTCCCCGTCACCACCCCATCTTGCCTCTCCCACCATCCTACCTGCCTCAGCAGGTCATTGGCGATCATCTGGCAACGTGGGATGGCTCCAGCCTTCCCGCCGGTGCTCCTGCAGCACACTACTCTACGCGTTGGCAGAGTGTCTTTTTATGACTGCAATAAAGCCGTCACCATCAGTGGAATGCGTGTTCTGCATGCAGCTGTACCCAATAGGATTGAACCATTAATCTTACATCCCAACTATAACTCTTTGCATTTATATGCCAAATGCCAGAACATTTTAAACACACAGGCCCAATCCAGGTAAAGTTGGTGGTGACTAATGTTGCAATCCTGTACAGTATACGCTTGCTTGAAAGTAAGTTCTACTGAATTCAGTTAGACTTATTTCTGAGCAAACAGGCCTAGGAGTGGGCTACATGGATGCACTACTTAACCCACTTACCCCATTGAACACAATGGGACTTTTTCCTAAGGAAACATGAATAGGAGTAGCGTATATAGCGAAGATCCATTGCACATTTACTTGGAGTAAGTCCCACTTATGTCAGTGGGACTTCTGAATAAAAACATACAATGAACTAATTAATTAGGAGTAATTCGTATCTCCCGGCTTTCAGCAGGCCTTAGTCACAACAAACTTTAGATCAGGAGCTTAGGAAATGAAGATCTCATTGGATGGAAGTACCTATACAGTATATCGCATACTGAAATATACAAATTCTACCTAGTGACTGTACAAATCTGGGGCAGTCTGGGACAGTCTGGGACTTCTCATCTTCCAAGATTCAGTGCTGATGAATCTAGCTTCCTTCAAAAACTTATTTCCAATCACATTCTACAGTCTCCACAGTAAAACACTGAAATGATCCTCTTTCTTGATAATTCTGAAATCTTTCTTAGCAGATGGGTTGGCGAAGAAAGTATTTTTTAATATCCCATTGAAATATTGGCTGTGTAGTCTAATTTTTTTAATGTTTTCAAATGACTTATTTTCTCCTGAAAGAGGGCCGAAGCATACAAGTGAAATGGAAACCCTGTATCTAAAATAACAGCAACAGATGGTTTTGTACAAGTTGAAGATTATTATGTTGTTGTTGTTGGGGATTTTTGTAAAAAAAAATTAAAAAAAACTTGGAATGTGCTGCATTTGCTCATAATTGATGGTTTATTTTAACAGATGCCCTTGATAAAATATTTAGGTTAAGTGGAGTTAATTTTAACATAGACTCCTGAGATAAATATTCCATTTAATGCTGAATTTTCTATATTTTGCAATTTATTTTTTTAGGTGAACCTTTGGAGAGCATTCCTACTGAAAGGAGTTATATAATAGTAATTTTTAAAAAAAAATATAATAGAAAGTAGGGGTATTTTTAAAAAGTTAAACTTGCCTGCTAACTGCTTTTAGCTGTCCAACACTATGGTTTAAATTATTCATGGATTTATAGTATGTAGATTTTTCTCCTTCCTTTCTTCCAAGGAGCTCAGGACAATTTTATATAGCTTTCTCCCTGCATACTCTTTTATCCACACAACAGTCCTGTGATGTAAGTCAAATTGGCTCAGTGTTACCCAATGACTGTCATGGCTAAGTGAAAACTTGAACCCAGGTCTGACCAGGCCTAGTCTAGCCATTACACTCTCTTCTGCCTTCTAGACAACGGAAATGAAATAAGATGAAAGCTAAAATTATATGATAGTGTTCTAAATTAATTTGCATTGTGCAAATATAAGTTGTTTTTACAGCATAGGGACTGAAATTGAACAATGAGTGCACATTAATTAATTTGCATACCATTCATAGAGGAAATATTAATTGAAGAAAATCAACATAATCACCATAGCTTCAGAATTATAACAATGAATTTTGCACATATTGATTAGCTCTGTAGATGATGATATTTGCCAGTATTTTGTTCTGTGTCTCAAAGAGAGAATTAGTTTCTTTGGGCATTGAAATTTTATCTTAATATATGAAGCCTGGGCTTCACTTACTCAGTGTGGTATCAGAATTGTTAACATACTTCAATGTGGCTTAGAGTCCAACTAGTTGCGTTGCTAGCAGGGTCACATGGGGGCGATGATGCGTTTTGGGTCATCGCCCCGCCCCCTGTGCTCCTAGAAAGCTTCATTTGAAGCCTTCCATGAGCCAGGGCTGGTTGGAGGGCCGAAGAAACACACCCATTTTGGCGTGTCTCAGCACTGCGGCTGAAAACGCAGCCCTCTGGTTGCAAAAAAGCAGCCACGGAGTCCCAAAAACCTGTTGCGGCTCCTCCTTACGAGGAGACCGCGGTTGTCACCCAGGGGCATTGACTCCTCCCCGGTCCCGCTATAGTGACGCCACTGGGTCCAACTACACATGACAGGCAGTCCTGTCATTCTTCTTGACAAGATTTGCATGTTTTCTTAAATGAAAAACATCCACAGGAGGCTGAAATCCGGAGTGGAGAAGTGGTAGGGGAGAGGGGCTGCTTAATTCTTTCTCCTTCTGTGCGCATTGAAGGTTGGCCTAGGGTGGACAATCAAATGCCAATGGTAGGCCCACAAGCAGTGCATGGCAGCAGTAGACAGCTGTTGCCTCTCCAGCAGCTGGTATTCAGAGGTATTCTATTCATGAACCTGGAGGTTCCACATTGCTATCATGACTAATAAGCAATGTTGAACCTCTGCTCCTTCATGAATTTGTCAACCCCTCTTCAAAAGTCATATAGGCTGGTAGCCATCACTACATTTTGCGGCAGTGAGTTTCATATAGCAATTATGCTTTGTATGTGAAGTACTTTCTTTTGGCTGTCTTGAATCTACTGTCAATCAGTTGAGCAGAATGACATATGTGTGCGCGCGCACACCCTCACACACATGCCCCAAGCTTTAGTACTATGGGAGGGGGGGGGCATTGTCTGTCTCTATCCACATTGAAGAATCTACTTGGGGGAAAAAAATCACAGAACTTCCTGTCACCTGTACTTTGACCCTTGAGAATATATATATATATATAAATAAATAAATAGTCCAAGACACCTTAAGCACCAGAAAAAAAAACCTAAAAATTGTTATTCAACTCATGTATTTATTCAACTCATCCCCTAGTATGGCAGATTTGCTTACACCACAGAATGGTGAAGATACTTCCATACTACTCAAAGTTGAAATTTGGTACTCACATAGTTTAAGATTCCCTGATGACTAGGCAAATCTGAAATGTTTCTATCTCGCAGTAAAAACGCATTATAGAGGGCAGTTCTCCAGTAGGATAATGAAAACTACATATGGGATGGGACACTGTGTTGGGCGTTCCATTGGCTCCTTGAGTAAGCTGGGGGGCAGGGTATTTGACACCTTGTGTATTTGACACTCGGGGGTGGGTTGCTCCCACTGCCCCGCCCTTGGCTGCTTCAATGGCTCCATGAGCAGACCTGGCCTCCTCATGGAGATTCCCCTCTCCTACAGTGGAGGACAAGGCTACCTGCTATTTGACGTGAAGGGCAGACCTGGCCTCCGCCTCGAGCTCGAGATACCCTGGGTGAGGCCAGGTCCACCTGATATTCGAAGTGACGGGTAGCCCTGGGCTTGCCTTTGAGCTCTGGAGCTCCCAACAGGGAGGTTTTTGCTGGCCAGCACCCAGAGCAGCAGGCACACGACACAGGCACCCCCTTATTACTGGCCCCCCAGGGTGGACCCCACCCTGTCCTTTGTACACCACTGGGGCGGGGAGAGATTAAGCAGCTAAGAGCATGCATTTATGTTTACAGAAAGCCAGATGAATCGACTAGTAACTTACATATCTTCCAATATTTGGTTGGCTATCATATTTTTAAGATGAAACAGTCTAGAATCCTTGTTGCAAGAATACTTCTCTACAGTGTAAAGAACTTTTCATGTTTGCTGTATCAGATTGATGAGGCAGATTTGGTAAATACATTCTGTAGAAGGAATAGCAACATCTGGGCATTTTTTTAAACATATACCTTTCTTATTGGGATAGAGAAGAGAATGAGAAAAGTAGCTATATATCAGCAAGAAACGCAGCTTCATTACTGAAAGATGACTAACTTGCCAAAATAATGTTCTACCACCTTGAAATACTGTGCTTTTATGCTCAGAGCTTCATTTGAGTTAGGACTCAGTCTGGCAGCGCAATCCTAACCAACTTTCCAGCACCGATGCAGCTGTGCGGGGGAAGTCACGGAGTCCTCTTCAAGGTGAGGGAACATTTGTTCCCTTACCTCAGGGCTGCATTGCGGCTGCACTGGTGCTGGGAAGTTGGTTAGAATTGCGCTGTGGAACTTGTTTACAATGTCTGGACTCCTGGAACCAGACTTGACTAAGTCATGACTGCCTCTGAGTCATTTTTCTTTCAGCAAGCTTTGTTTCTTCCTTAAAACAAACAGAGAAGCAGCCTCCATTGCAGGCAAGTAGAATGAGACTAAGTCCTAGAGAGGCTCTGCAAGGTTTCTGTTAACCTTGCAGAGCCTCTCTAGGACTTAGTCTTGCAGAGTTCCCCAAAAGGGATGGATTGTTTTTAAAGGTCTAAATACAAAGTGTTCCTGAACGACTCCCGAACACACTGGCTGAGTGTGCTGTAGGATCTGGTATTCTGCGCATGTCCCTCAGAGCCTGGGACCAGGCAGAGAAAGGACTGCGCCCCAGTTCCTGATCTGGACTGGCTGACTTGTCTGACTGACAGCCCTGCATTCTCACTGCATGCATTTTGCAAAATGGCGCCACTGATAATGCTAAAATGACTTGGCTGGGATTTTCTTCTGGATTTCCACCATCCAATTTGGACAACCAGCAGGAGGATAAAATTCTGCTAACGTCTGTAACATTCTAGCTAATTGGCAAAGCTGTTTGTAACACTGTATATAAAGAAGTGAGAGACTGGCTTTAGAGCATGTGTAAAGTGCTTTTTCCCTTTCCACTCAGTATGTATAACTACCACACACACATCAAGGATCAGAGGAGGGCCTTTGTGGTCCAGAAATGTTGCCTCCCTACAGAGGTTGAGCACCTTTCATTTTAATTGTAATGTATTTGTCATTTACTCAATTCCATCCCAAGACCCGCAGAACAGGTAACAAAATTTCCATCAGAATAATAAAGCCCATAATGAAACCATTAACCCACTACAATGTAATTAATTTTTTCTCATGTATGCACCCTTCCCCGTTCAAATGAGGCTAAAGCAATAAAGATTACCCCAAATAATCACATTATTTTGCACTGCAAATACTGATGAAGCTGGAAATCTTAGCAATCGGTATGAGGAGGGAACCACTCCGCCATCTTTTGTTCTTGCCTCCCTGTGTATATGCAAAAAATAACCAAGGTTGTTTAAAAACAGAGAGTATAACACAGAACTGATGGATTTACTCAGTCTTCCTTTCCACCATGGGTCTACTGAATGCAGCTGGATTCCCCCCTTTCTGTAGTAAACATGTCCCTCCAGTGGCCTCTCCAGGTACTGTATCATAAAATAATGCACCCTGTTGTTGTTCAGTCGTTAAGTCGTGTCCGACCCTTCGTGATCCCATGAACCATATCCCGCCAGGCCTTCCTGTCCTCCACTATCTTCCTGAGTTCGCTCATTTTCATGTTCATTGCATCGGTGATGCTGTCTAACCATCTCATCCTTTGCCTTCCCCTTCTCCTTTTGCCTTCAATCTTTCCCAGCATCAGAGTCTTCTCCAGACAGTCCTCTCTTCACATTAGGTGGCCAAAATATTTGAGCTTCAGCCTCAGTACCTGTCCTTCCAGGGAACAGTCAGGCTTGATTTCATTTAGGATTGACTGAGTTGATCTTCTAGCAGTTCAAGGGACTCTCAGGAGTCTTCTCCAGCACCACAGTTCGAAAGCATCTATTCTTCAGCGCTCAGCCTTCCTTATGGTCCAACTCTCGCAACCATACATTGCTACTGGGAACACCATCGCCCTGACTATACGAACTTTTGTTGGTATGGTGATATCTCTGCTTTTTATTATGCTGTCTAAGTTTGCCATAGCTTTCCTTCCAAGGAGTAAGTGTCTTTTAATTTCATGGCTGCTGTCTCCGTCTGCAGTGATCTTGGAACCCCAAAAAGTAAAATCTGTTACTGCTTCCATTTCTGCCCCTTTTATTTGCCAGGAATTGATGGGACCAGATGCCATGATCTTAGTTTTATTAATGTTGAGTTTCAAGCCAACTTTTGCACTCTCCTCTTTCACTCTCATCAAGAGGCTCTTGAGTTCTTCTTCACTTTCTGCCATTAGGGTGGTATCGTCTGCATATCTGAGGTTGTTGATATTTCTCCCGGCAATCTTGATTCCGGCTTGCGATTCATTCAGCCCTGCATTTCTCATAATGTACTTTGCATATAAGTTAAATAGGCAGGGTGACAATATACAGCCTTGCCGTACTCCCTTCCCAATTTTGAACCAGTCGGTTGTTCCATGGCCGGTCCGAACTGTTGCTTCTTGACCCGCATACAGGTTTCTCAGGAGACAGGTAAGGTGGTCTGGTACCCCCATCTCTTTAAGAATTTGCCACAGTTTGTTGTGATCCACACAATCAAAGGCTTTTGCGTAGTCAATGAAGCAGAAGTAGGTGGTTTTTTGGAACTCTCGGGCTTTCTCCATGATCCAGTGTATGTTGGCAATTTGATCTCTAGTTCCTCTGCCTCTTCGAAACCCAGCTTGTACGTCCGGTAGTTCTCGGTCCACGTACTGCTGAAGCCTAGCTTGTAGGATTTTGAGCATAACCTTGCTAGCATGTGAAATGAGTGCAATTGTGCGATAGTTTGAGCACTCTTTGGCACTGCCCTTCTTTGGAATTGGAACGTAAACTGACCTTTTCCAATCCTTTGGCCACTGCTGAGTTTTCCAAATTTGTTGGCATATTGAGTGCAGCACTTTCACAGCATCATCATTTAGGATTTTAAGTAGCTCAGCTGGGATATTATCATCTCCGCTAGCTTTGTTGTTAGTAATGCTACCTAAGTCCCACTTGACTTCACTCTCTAGGATGTCCGGCTCTGGGTCAGTGACCACACCAGCGTGGTCTTCAGGAACATTAAGATCTTTCTTGTATAGTTCTTCTGTGTATTCTTGCCATCTCTTCTTAATCTCTTCTGCTTCTGTCAGGTCCCTGCCTTTTGTGTCCTTTATCATGCCCATCTTTGCACAAAACGTTCCCTTGATATCTCCAATTTTCTTGAAGAGATCTCTAGTCCTCCCCATTCTGTTGTTTTCCTCGATTTCCTTGCATTGTTCATTTAAGAAGGCCTTCTTATCTCTCCTTGCTATTTTCTGGAAATCTGCATTCAGTTGGTTATATCTTTCCCTTTTACCCTTGCTTTTCGCATTCCTTCTTTCCACAGCTATTTGTAAAGCCTCATCTGACAGCCACTTTGCTTTCTTGCATTTCTTTTTCTTTGGAATGGTTTTCGTTGCTGCCTCCTGTACAATGTTACGAATCTCCGTCCATAGTTCTTCAGGCACTCTGTCTACCAGATCTAATGCCCTAAATCTATTGTTCACCTCCACTGTATACTCATAAGGGATATGATTTAGGTCATATCTGACTGGTCTAGTGGCGTTCCCTACATTCTTCAATTTAATGCACCCTAGCGTACAGTATATTTATTTGCATGGGGGGGGGAATGAAGTGCTATGGAATTTTCCACAGAAAACTGGAGTTTTTTCATTCAGGTTCACTGGCTAATGAACACAGAAAACAAGTGAGCTTCCTGTTATGAAGCTGAAATTCAGAAATGTGGTGCTGACTTTGTGTGCTTGAAGGGGTGTTGATTAACTTTATCTCTTCTTCTTTGTACATGATAAGCTAAACTTACAAGGAGACACTTTACAACAAGTAAGACCACCCTCCATTGTAGGGGGAAGTGGAAGAGTTGCGAGAAACTGGAGGTAAAGAATGATCCTTCCTTCTCTCACAGACTGATTCTGATTCTGGGCAGATGACAACAGAGCCATTGCACCAGTAGTCACACGACTCTGTCCTCTGGCTTACTACTTCCAAGTAATGCAACCAAGAGCCTCGTTGGCATACAAGGAAGTAATCCTGTTTCAGGGCTGTATCACTTCAGACTGCAAGAGCATGTCACATAACTCAGTGCTCTTTCACACAACACAGGCAGACACAAGCCCTCCTTCACATAAAAAGCTAGAAGATATCCAGGAGGACAAGCATTCCGATTCAGTTTTCTTCCTGATATACAGGTTTTGTTTGTGAAGGGTGTGTGTATCGAGCAAGAACTTCCACTCACGTGAGCTCATAACTGCAGTCTTTGTGGCATGGCCGTGAAACAGGGTTGCCTCCTCCTCTGCCGTTTGTCAAAACTAGGCCTAAGGGTGAGGCGACTGTTGCAGCTTGCGTGGAGTGCAAACAAGCTGCAGGGAGAAGCAAAAAGACTTGGGGTGCTTTTCACCCCGAGTCTGCTGCCACCTCTCTGCAACCTATCGTGGATGCGAAGCCACTCCAATCCGCTTCCCACTTGCTAAAAGCAAGTAGAAATCGAATCAGAACACAGCGAGTCTGCAGTGGTTTCGCTTCAATTTAGGCCTGTTTCAATTATGTCTTTTGAAAAAGGGCGGTTTTCGGTCTGCCTGAAAAGAAGTGCAAGAATCTCCTAACCTACTCTGAGCACTGGGCTTAAGTCATAATACTGTATGGATTTGCCAGTACAGCTGGGCTGCACATATGCAACACATACTGTATAACTAGGCTTACCAGATCTCCAACTGGGACAGAGTGCTAGACTTTTAGGAGAAAGAATGTGGGCAGGTATCACTTGTTAAACCTTAGAGCACAATCCTAGGTATGTCTACTCAGAAGCAAGCCCCACTGAACACAATGGGGCTTGATTCTGAGTAGACATGCCTAGGATTGTGCTCTAAGGTTTAACAAGCTACACCTGCCCATATTCCTTCTCCTAAAGGTCTAGCACTCTGTCCCGGTTGGAGATCTGGTAAGCCTACCCATGATGCATCTTGATCATAACGCGATTGTGTGTCCACAAGGAAGGAATAGGGCAAGAAGGAGTCCTGTAACAACAGAGGTTGCGCGCGGGCTCTAAATTTAGAAGATGGCCCCATCTGGAAGGAACCAGCCTGAAGGATTGCAAAAAAGATACTGTATATCTGTTTCTTTGTTCAATCTTTTCCACACCTGAAAATGAATGTGGGGAAGGCAGAACGCCTTGCAAGTCACTGTTACAAGCCAGCAGGCACACATGTTTTGATAGGCGATCGCCTAATCCACTTCTTGCCTGAGTGGGCTCTCCAATTTCTGCCTTAGAAGTGACAATTCCCTTTGGCTTTATGGAAGGAAGGTTCCTGTTCTTTTTTTTATGTGCTGAATTTGTCTCCAGGGAAATCTCAGAGGATCAGCTTTTTGCTGTGCGAAATAATTCCCCCCTTACTTTTTTACTCATTTAGATAAGCTACACAATTCCATTAAATGTTGCTTTTGTTCAGGTTTCTCTATGCTCCTTCGGACTTCCAAGTATTCGGTGCATCTTAACAGCAAGATCTAGTTAGGTCAGCCACTGCCGCGCTGGGCAAAGAATAAAAACAGTTCTCCAATCAATCTGCTTTTATAGGAGGAGCTGGGGGAGGGGTGTTGTCTTTTGTATAAAGGAGGCACAAGCAGGTGAACAGCTTTCTAAGCTGGAAGTACAAGTGGAACGGCATTGGACAGATAGCCAAAGAAAATAAGTGACGTGCCAGCCCATTCACGAAGCCAACTGAATCGGTCGCTTTAGGCATCAGATTGGCGGGGGGCCACCTCTCTCCGCTCACTTGCCTCCTCCTGCTGCTTTTCCTCCTGCTCCCTAGGTTGGAAATGGAAGAGAGGGATAGAACAGAAGAGGAAGTGTGGAGGAGAAGAGAGTGATGGGCTAGCCCACTCCACAATCCTTTCCTCCGCACTTCCTCTTTGGCTCCATTCCCCTCTTCCAATACAGGGAGGGGGAGGAGCAGGGGCTGGCGCATCACCAGGTAAGGGGGGGAAGCATTTGGCATGCTGTCTCTGGGCCAGGAGATCTTGGGCTGCCCCTGCCCGCCGCCACGCTTTTCTTCCTTGTCTTTCTCAAGATATCACCATGAGGGAAAAACAAAGCTTCTATTTTAGCTGATCCAGAGATGTAGGGGGAACAGAAGCACGAGGTTCTTGAGCTTCCTGCTCTTGCCCGCCACATCCACAACGCCCAAAGCCACTCTGAGACAACTCACCCAGTTCTAGCCCAGGCTTGCACCTTGTACAATCCGCTTCCTGTTATCACAACAGATGCAAAGGTTACCTTCCTCTTCTAGCAAGTCCTCTTCCATGTTCGGTTTCATATTGCAATACATGTTTAATGGAGCACAGGTGGATATGCTTCCCCAGTCTTTGTGCAGCTTCTCCAACAGAAAAGCTGTCACATGCCAGTTTTCATGAGCCAGTATGTATCGGTACAAATGCGAGGAATCTGAATGAGGGTTTTGAGCATTACCAGAGCAAAGGCCACAGACTGGAGATTTGCCCAGCTTCCAAAAACCCCTTTTAGAAGAGTCCAAGAAGTACCTCATTCAGCACTCACATAGCAACATGGTAATTAAAACTTAATTTAACGTTAGAACTTCTACTATGGGATGGAGCTAGACTCCATCCTTACTTAACCTTTTCTTTCTTGTTTCTTTCAGTTTCTAGCTTAGTTGTGTTCTACTCTACAATAAAGCATACTTGTTTGACTGCAATTACCAGTGAGTAAGAGCTGCTTCTTCCTGAACATGGGGCCCTATGCAAAAACTCACATGTTCAGGGCACAGTTAAAATGGTTCAGACACTGAAGACGTGGACTGCTGTACCTCTATACTTTGCCCCGGTCCCCCTCAGCCTTGTCTTGTCCACCCTTTCCACCAGAACCGACAAGCACCTTGGCTATTGCTTTCACACCCTGCTTGGCAGGATCGAGTTGGACGCTGTTGGAATCATAATGCTGGACCAGATGACACTTTTGTCCAATCAGACAGGACTCTGGTGGGGATTTTACCCTTCAGGGCTTGCGATGATTCAGACTGTGATGATCCACCATATTGTCATATAGAAAGTATTCGTAGGACCAGTTAGTGAATAGGGTTAGAACATTAGGCAATAGGTTAGAACTTTACCATGTATTTTCTGTGTTTAAAATGGTTTTGTGAATTATCCCCAAGAAGTACATACTTAGACTTTCAGGCTATGTAGTATGTGTAAAGGGAGTCTGGGTATCTGCACAAGCGTGGTGCAACACCACGTCTACCTTGGGCCAGTACAAGAGGATTGGATGATTCTAGCCTACCGCCATGGCTGGGATCTTGTCCTTAAAAGCCAAAGATATTAGCAACAGAAATTAGGTACCAAATTGCTGGCACCAGCTTCTTTTCCCATTATCAGGAATATGATGGTTTTTCATTTGGATGTTTCATTCATATGGACATTTCATACCTCAGCAATTCTGTTTTTATGTTGGTAAAACCCCTCATTCCTGCGTCTGGCTCCCCTTTCTCGTCAACGTAGCTTATCATCCAGAAAGTAAATGTGATTTCAGAGAGCAGCAGTCTGTATCTTACAATAGGGAGGATACACTTTTCAATGTTAATCGACAAAGAGAGAATGTGGCCATTTAGTTCAGCAAAGAAATTGAATTTTTAATCATTCTGTTTAATTCTAATTTTAAGAGGTGTTTTTTTAATAGGCCATGATTAAATAACTGTGTGACTTTAATGAATGGTGCAAAACATGAAAGAGCCAGATAACATCCTTGCAGTCAAAAAATGATTTAAAAGTTGTGTAATTGAAGGTCATTATCAGAAGTATGGCCGGCGTAGGACTTTTGGTCCTCTTCTCCAGCAACAATGCTTTTAACATGACTTTATGCATAGCACTAGCATTGCTCATAAACACTTTGAGCCTCACGAAAGTGTTACAGGGTCCGTTCCCAGCCTTAGGATGTTTACGTAAGCAACTTACTGGCATGGCTGGTCTTGAAATCGTTCTGGTTTCAGTGGTGGCGGTAGAATGCAGCAACTGGTGGATTCGACTATTAAATGCTCCCTACTTCCCTAAGCAGTAAAGAGTTTATTATTAATAAAAATCACCACCACCACATAACACTAGATATCTTTGTCCCTTTCTGGCTTTCTTGCAAGATTGCCAGCTACACCCCTCAAGCCAGCACTCCTTTTTAGGGACGGATGGCTCTGCCTTACCTGCAGAGTTCAGCGCCTGTTCCTGTAGCACCTCTGGCTGAAACCAGGGGCTTCTGCCGCCAATCAGTGTAGAGACTAAAGTCCCCAGACTTTCAGTTGCAAGGGCCACCTCATTCAGTCTTGCTTGTATGTTGAGCCAGAGCAGGTAAATTATAGAAGATAGCATATGCATTTTGTACCTAACTCTAAGAATGTCCACAAAATGTTTGAAGGGGGGGGGGGAAATCAGCCCTGAAGCTGTAGAGTTGGGTTTTCAGCGGGAGTAACTTAGTTCAGCAGTTGCTTCATCCGCTAGGAAGAGGATGGTGTGCAGTGATGGGGAAGAGAAAGGAGTGGGCAAGCCATTCATAGTTATAATACCAATGGGCTCAGCGGGCTGGTAAAGTGTATTGGTGGGCTGGATGTGACCATTGGCCATAGCCTGAGGACCCCCAGTGTAAACAGTGAGCTGGATGGACCACTGACTATTTTGTATGTTCATATGTAGAACAATGAGCGAGAAGTCCAAATGTACCATTATAAACAAAATACATCCTCCCTCCTTCAGTTAGGTGGGCTGGTGGATCAGACTGATTTTTTTCTCAAGCCCAGCAGACCTCACAGCGCAGCCAGAGCAGGATTCAACATCTTTCCACAACTGATTGCATGCTTGCCATGCTCCTGGCTTGACCACCATGCCATCCCACCAGCTCCAAACTTCCATGGTTTGACCTTATTCTTCTTGCTACAAACTTTGACTTTAGTTGCAAGTAAACAACTTTACTGCAACACACACACACACACACACACACACACACACACACACACACACACTTACTTTCGGGTAGATGCGTAGTATGCTTCCTATTTTCACCTAGGTTTAAAAACACACACCTTATTATGCCTCATGTATCAAAGAAAGCATGATCTGTTAAAATATGCGTTTTGTATGGCTTATCATTGGTTCGACAGACAGCTTTGATTGAAACACCACCAAAACTCCCCAGTCAGTTCCCTTTGCTACATTGACCTCTCTCAAGAGACAAAGTACTGGCATTAATTTGGAGACACAGCATGGAATTTGCTCGTGAGCTGTGCCTTCCCTTCCATAGCAAAATCCTGAATTCTTGTCATGGATCGCTTGCCTGAAATGTGTGTGTTCGCCACATGGGGGCGCATTTACACAACTCTTTTGAATAGCAGAAATGCTGCCAATTTTTTTTTTTTGGAACAAGCTGAGGAATCTCACAGGTATCTCATTTTCCCTTAGTGTAATTGGCGGGATATGGTTCATGGGATCACGAAGGGTCGGACATGACTTAACGACTGAACAACAACAACAAATCAGGAGTGTCGAGACCATAATCTGGCAGCAGGCAACACACACGACACCTGCAGTTCTAGCACAAGCTGAAATGCAGGCAGGGCTGGACCTCGTGTGCCAAGTGACAGGAGAGGAAAAAAACCTTGCCTCTTTATGGCCCCTTTCAAATGTTCCCGCCGGGGTACAGGATCTCACAGAGAAACGCAACCTGACCACAAACGGTCCTTGTGCTGTGTTTTTGGAGTGCTGTAGTCATGGGACATACGTGACAGTTAAGATCTTATGTGCAAAGACATTTGGAAGGGGTGGTACATTTGCAAGGGGGCAATTGCTGTTTGAGAAAAAGGAAGCCACCCCACCTGCACCTTGGCCTCATCGTAGGTAGGCCTATTTCACGGTTCTTCGGATCTTTTGGATCCTGACCAGAAATTTACAAAAACTGAGCGCCAGAAGAAACTACCCTTGTGTCGTTTTCAGCCCAAACATTGAGAACAAAAGGAAAATGAACCAAATAGCCCCCTACTTGGCTTCTTTTCATTAAAACAAATACCAGATTTTGACTAGCAGCCTGATCTGGTACTGACACAGTGGCTATTTGGGCAACAATACTTTTTAAGGTACAGTATTGGGTTGAAGCTCAGATACTTTGGTCACCAAATGAGAAGGGAGCACTCACTGGAGAAGACCCTGATGCTGGGAAAGAGTGAAGGTAAAAGGAGAAGGGGACAGCAAAGGATGAGATGGTTAGATAGTGTTATTGAGGCAACAAATATGAAATTGAGCACACTTTGGAGGATGGTGGAAGACAGGAGGGTCTGGAGTGATGTGGTCCACGGGGCCGTGAAGAGTCAGACCCGACTGTGCGACTGAACAACAAATTGGGTTGAATTAATAATGCCTGCTTGTTTGGGGGTGATTAAGTAATTGAATATTGATGATTAGTCCCATTTTGCAGGATAAAAATGCAGCAAGGAAACAAACTCCTTAGTCAAAACTTACCCTATGCAATCTTGGAGCAACTGTATGCAAGAGACTGAGCGTGATGACTATGGTTCGACTCTAAAGGCTGAAATGATACAGAAAGGGAAGTTCTCCTGGACTGGATTCCATGTTCAACTTGAAAGCAGTGACTCATTCTCAGGTGTTTTGCCGTTTTAGCATTGTGCTAACCGCAGATAGGAAAGACACACTCATGAGCATACTATGGGAAATTTCCATTAACCCAAGCAGAATATGATGCTGGTAAACAGAAACACCCTTCTCTTCCATGCTTTCACAAGACATAAAGCCAGACTGACTCACCTGCCTGTTCCTTCCCGTCTCATTGCTTGAGTCAGCAACAACTTAATACAACAGATAAAGCAGGAACTCCAAAATGCTTTCAGGTTGACAAATCAAGGTTCCCTTACAGTCCAGGTACAGTATTTACCCTCCTGCTTTCCATCTGCTGGAGCAGGGGGCAGCCAGGTAGCACTGGCTGGACCCCTAAATCCCCAGGACCAATGACAGTCCCCAATGTGCCATAGGGTCCCCAGCACTGATGGGGATCTAGGAATGCTATTTAGGGAGGGGCATGTCTACCTTTGCATGCCTTGCATTTGAGGCCACCTGGATGGTGTAGTGGTTTGGGTGTTGGACTTAGAACTGGAAGATCCAGGTTCAAATATCCGCTCAGCCACGAAGCTTCCTGGGTGACCTTGGGCTAGTCACTATCTCTCAGCCTCACCTACCTCACAGGGTTGTTGTGAGGACGAAAGGAGGGAAGGAACCATGTACACCGCCCTGAGCTCCTTGGAGGAAGAGTGGTATAAAATTGTGCAAAATAAATAAAAAAATAAATTATTCCTCAGTAGGTAGCTCTATTTCTGGCCCATTCATTGGTTCTAGTGACTATTGTTATCAAACACATTGTGTGCTGCCTATGTGGAACTCTGTCGTCCTGGAGGTTCATTTGGCCTTAAACTCTGCTGAGAATCTTGCGTCTAACCCCCAAATCTGAAATGGCACCCTTGCCCGGACTCACCAGTCAGCCCCCTCCCATTTTCTCACACATACACACTTCCACTCCCTTACATCAGATCCATTTGGACACGTTCTAAGGACTGCTCCACTTCTGGATAAGAAACTGTATGAAACACATGGATCCTCAAGGCTTGACTCCATAGCACACGCAGGTAATTCACTGCATGGACAGCAGGTGGAGTGAAGGTCACATGCAGGGTCCCATCATATGCTGTCAAACACACAACTGTGCAATGGTGGTCAGTTATCTACGTGTGTTTCACAACATTCTCTACAGAGAAGTACATTCATAACGAATATTAGTCATGGGCAAGTTGTCCCCAACCCAAATGCAAAACAAGATGAGACATAAAAGTCCAGTACTATTTACAAAGTACATGTAGGGCCTGGGTGCTTTGTTTAAGAGTCCTAAACTGGTTTGATGTTTCCTTGAAGTGTCAGGAACACCACAGGATACTATTGCATAGTATACAACATTGGTAGCATCACGCAATACCTGTTGGTCAGCATTGCACAGGTACTTTCCATCTTGCTAATTACCATTGGCTTGTCAGAAGTCCTCTCCAGTTTTGGTTTGCTAAAAAAATTGCTTACCTTTGTCAGCAGGAAGTGATCACATTATTGTTGGAAATGCCCAACAACTTAGCAATTCTTACAGATGTTTTGGGGCATCTATCCTACACTGGGACCATGGGCTAGTCTGTACACAGCACATTGAGAAATAGGACATGGCCATCAGCCAGGAACAGATAATCGCCCATCAGTGATGCCCAGAACATTGCCCCACAGAATGAATTGTACAAATTCAGCATTTGCTAAACAAGAACTGGGAGGGTGGCCTCTAGCAGACCGGATACTGTGAAGCATGTGATGGCCATCAAGCCTAAGAAAACATCTCAACAGTGGAGTATATCCAAGAATTGCAACCAAGAATCAACTCACTTGAGATGCAGCCGGTCATCATAAAAGCAAGAGAGTGTGCAGCAGTTGCACCCCCTTCCAACCTGCAGCTTCCCCAGGCTCTTGGTTCATCCACTGGGTTTGATAGACCCTGACCATAATAAACCCTGTAGGAATTTCAAGGTGGACGAGTTCTCTCTTCTGATCCTGTTAGGGCATACCTAAAGGAAGGGCAAAATTATGGGTAGACATCTGGTAACCCGGGCGCAGGTTTTATAATACACTGTTTAGTTTTTGTACTTGCAAAAGCTGTCCAACAAGACGATGCCACAAAAACTTTTTCCCATGTGCAGAAACAAAGGTTTTGCAGCATCGACCTCATCTTGTAGGTCCGCTTTTGCAAGTACAAAAACTAAACGGCATCCTAGAAAACGTGCGCCCGGGTTGCCAGATGTCCTCAAAATTCCTATGGGACTTATGGTCAGAGACTAGACTAGCATGGCAAGCAGAACTTTGGTTTGGCTTCATAGAGGACCAAGGTTTTTCTTCTCTCTCACACACACTCTCACACTCTCACACACACAAAACGTTTTTGAATGCACATGCACCAATGTTCTATGTAACATGTTTGTATATTATGTGTTTGTTACTATATTATGTGTTTTGTTTTTATAATTACTCCGAGGAAGAGTAGTCTACTCAAAATGCATTGGACCTCAAACTGTGTTCCCTGCAGTTGCTTGATTCACAGGTGCACTGCATGCAGTCTGGACTTAAAGCTCAGTCCAGTGGTTCTCAAAGGACTGTATCATGCCCCACCCCCATCCAGTTATCCATTTTAACCATCCCAACCATCCCCACTGGTTCAGTCCACTTAAAGCTCAGTCCAGTGATTCTCAAAGGACTGTATCATGCCCCCCCCCTCCAGTTATCCCTTTTAACCATCCCCACCTATAAGTGTAGCAGCCATATGGCATGCACATGTGAGGAAGGTGCTCTATATGTAGGCTTGGCTAAAACAGGCTGAAACCAACAGCAAACCCCATGCATGAAGCAAGACCCACTCAACTCAGTCTCCCTAGTTGTTGTTTTTTTAAATTGGCTTTCCAAATCATGTTTGGCACATCTGAAATTCCCCCTTGACTGCTTGTGCCAATCTAAATCTCAGACTTGATAACAAAAAGTAAGAACTGTTGCTCTACTTATTTTTCTTGTGTTTGTAGCCTATATAAATACCTCTATGTTGGCAGTTCATGAAACATGTGACTAAAAACCTTTAGGGAGAAAATGTCTTTTCAGGTTTTTAGACAACATATAACATTTTATTTAAATATCACAGAAAATTTGTCAAGTGAACCATTTGCTTTAAGATTGATTTTTAATGTTTTAAGAGCACTAAATATCATTTAGATGTTTAGGAATATATTTGTGCGCAAAAATGTTTAGAATCTATCTTCAAATTTATGTTTGCATGACTGTAGCATCCACATATTTTTTACCCTTATCGCCACATATTCAATGATGTTGGTTAAGGGAAAGTTCTTCTTTTCTGACACAACTTATGAAAAAAAACTGGTGTGCAATATCTGAGCTCCAAAAGGTACCTAATCGGTCCTTAGCAGTAACTGCTGGGTATTGTATGCAGTTGTTTGTTTAGGTATTATTTTGCTCACATGAGTACAGCATAAGACAATACCAAAATAAAAATACACATTGTGTGGTATATATATATAATGCATTTATATTGCTAGTGCAATCCTTTTACTATGTTTACTTGGAAGTAAGTTCCAATGTGTTCTGTAGAGCTTACTCTCAGGTAAGTGTGTATAGCATTGTTGAACTCTGAAATCAGTGACCTTTGGGTTGCACAATGGCTCTGAAGAACTCGATCTTCGATGTGCAACCAAAACAAATGGCCATCTTTACTATTAGTTTTTCTACCCCGTTTCCCGTGCTACCTCTTCAGAAGCTGTTCCAATACATATGCCTATTTCTCCCAACAACTCTCCAAAACATCCAGCATCTTGTGAGCCAAAGGAAGAAGAGTCCCTGTGTATTCACAACTTCCTTTCGGTTTAGTGTCTTGAATTCATTTTATTCTTGTTGAATTTACCCACACATATACCAAGAAATAGGGGAACGTACTTTATTTCTTTAAATATTAGTCAACACTGCACAACACAATTCAGTGGCATCTATGTAACAAACAAAAAGGTACTGGATCTTACTTCAGACATACTGAATTAAATACCCTAATGAATTGCATAAGATTATATTTTCATAATACAAGCATTAAAGAGGAATCCACATAAGTACCACAAAAGCTCTTGCATCACTATCTTCCTGACCTAAGCTACATTATCAGGGATGAGTTAAAGATTTTGCCAGGAAATTTGGATTTCCAACAGTGCCAATGAGAATAAGGTGTCACATAATTTATTGACAAAATAATAATTAAAAAAAATTGAGACCAAAGCAGCTTACAACTTCTCTTCATGGATTAAGCAGCAAAAGGCAACTTACAGTAACCATGCTTGAAAGAAGTCAAGGCAATGGAAGGCTCCAACTCAGTGTTCAGTTATAAAGTTAATGGAAGCCATGTATCATGCAAATTAAAAAGGAGAGGGAATGAAGTCATCTTGCTATATTCAAATCCTTAATTTTCAGGCAAGTGTGCACATGCCCCCCATCCATTTAACCCAAACTTGAACCAACCAACACTGTATCACTCTAATATACATACAAAAGCGTTCTCCTTTCGGATCAAGCAACAGAAGTCCCATAGCTTCTATCTGGCTTGCCAAGACTCCACCCAGCCTATTAGTCCAACATGCTGGCCAAAGGAGGAAAGAGATCCGACAGTCAGATGTGGTCTTGTGAGCCTTATATTACCAATCTCCAGGCAATGAAAATAGTATATATTCAAAGTACAGTTGGTGTAGTTAGCTTGGTAGAATTTTAAGAACTATAAACCCACAAGAACCAATTTCACTAAGGGGCTCACTGGAACTCTGCTCTCTCAAATCATTACAGGATAGGACGTCTTCATGATGCAATGTACATAAATAATGGCAAGGAAGTCAGCGACTTTTTCCATTGGGAAAACAGATACAGAAGACTGATCAAGTCGCTCTGCTGCTTTGTTCAAGTTAGGTTTAAAGCAATCCTGTTCTCAATGGTGGAAATTTAAAATGAGAGATACATTCAAGTCTTATTCAGGTTATTTCAAAGATGTCTTATTCAGGTTATTTCAAAGATGTCAACATATTCCATGATCAAATTTTTAAAAACCAAAGACATTGTTTACAACCTCATAAGTCCTAGAAGAAGCACACTTGCCCACCATAGCTTTATTCCCAGAGAAAGGAAGAGGTCAAAGGTTCCACAATGTTACAATTCCCAAACTTAGAAGAAAAAAAATACATTTCTAGCCAGGATCTGCTCATTTTAATGCTTCCGGAATCCTGATCCAAAACATGTTACAAAGCAGTCAATCCCCTTGAAATCAACAGATCTGAATTCTAAGGAGCGTGCTTCCAACTGGGACATATCATAGAAACTTAAGCAAATCTGTCGTGCTCAAGCATAATAGTGCAACTGTGATGTACTTTAGACAGGAGTCATCGTCTCCTTTGCTAAGTGAGAGTAGCCACAAGAAAAGTACCACCAGGAATCTGGGGGGGGGGGGTAAATGGTAAAACAGCACAGGGTCAGTGTTTGAGGGCATCGGAGTCCGTTTTAATAAGGCGCCTTAGCCGATTTCTTCTTCTTCTGTTCCTCTCTCAGCTTCTGCTTCTTCCGCTTGCTGCCTTCTTTGTGTCCTGAGGAGACATGGCTTGTAAAACATTGTTCATACAGTAGATTTCCCTTCATTAAAGCAGAAGCATTTAGATTTAAAAACCAGCAATCTCCCCTAGGGAGGCACGCACAACTGCTGGGACAAGCACAGGGTTCTCCAGGGTCCCTCAGCTGATCTACAGGTTAGCTTCTCTCCACCGAGGCTGCATCCACAAGGCAGCTCCATTACGTGTAGCCACCGTTCCATGGCCTCCTAACCTGTGCAGAGAGTTCCCACTACAGAGCTGGTCTGCCTGAGGAGGAAATCCTCCGAATGGTTGGGAAAGGCCATACTGCAAGCACAGGTCACAGGAGATGTTGCCAAAGGGAGGCTCTTTGCCAAGCAGTCTCCGAACAGAAGTAGCCGTGTGTAGAGCGGTCCCAAATCAGTGCAATACCTTAAGCTACAAGGGCTGGTCACCTTCCTGCTTCCATGAGGTCCGCCCTTTCAGAGACTTGAAGCTATCTTGTGAGTTCTGGTCCCTTCTTTCTCCTGTGACCTACTTGTCCCCTGCCTTCAGCTACAGTTGAAACCCTTGTTTAAATAAACTGTCTTTTCTCACTTGAGTGAGAGTCAAGGTTGCCCTGTCAGTGTGGTGAGGGGAACGCCAGAGAGAGAGACGGACTGTGAAAGAAACATCTAGAATGAAGGGTTCTATGAAAGATTAGAACACTATTGTATTGTAAAAACCCTTTGGGGTTTAGAAAGTCTGACTATGTAAACCACCTTTGAATTAAAGTCGGAGCAAAGAAAAGGTGGTATATAAATACTGGATTATTATTATTAGGTTAATTTGGCTTTACTGTTACCATCAATCTTATTAAAGCTATTTTAAGACACCCCCTTTAAAAAAAAAAAGAAAACAAAAAGGTATGCCTTTGAAGTTCAGAAAGATGTTAAACATTTGAAGGACTTCAAAGCCATTCAGGATTAGCTCATTTTCTGATGGGAACAAGTTAAAATCATTGCATGGTGTGTGTGAGAGATGCATTTAAGCAATCCCTAACGGTTCACAGTAGTGAATATGATAAATGTGACATGTGCTACACCAATATGAGAAATAAACCTGTTCAGTTCAATTAGCTTTAAAGCAGTTCTATTCCTGGGTGTCTTGTGCTGCAAGAAGAGTCACAGGATAGCTTAAGCTGAGCCACGATGCATCACCCAGGCCTAAGGACCAGACTGAATGCAGCATTCGAGAACGTCTAAAAACAAACTCTTATCCTTATGAATTAAATTCCGATTCAAGTCATCTTGATTAAAATGTGTTAGGAGCACCTGAGGCCAAATAACGTTTTCCTACTACAGAATACACTGAGCCCACAGCTCACCAGTTAGCCACCTCTGCTTTCAGGGACCGTTGTCTTAGGTTGTATTTAACGGTGACATTACCTGTTGTGTTATTGAACTAATTTCTGATATCATTTAACGGTGTCAACGGCGCTAATCTTTGGGACCATTGTCACTTATCACTTCAGCTGACTACCCAACGAGGGCAGCCAGGAATATCACCCATTCAGCTGTGAGTAAAGCAAAACGTGAGAGGGTAGAATGAGGCAGCATAGACTACAGAACAGGATAAGGGCCCCAGATGGCCAACAGGGGGCAGTGTTGACAATGTAACAGAGTGGGTCCACTGGGTCCATATGAGAACTGACAGCAGGATCTCATAGGAAAGAAACGAACCCCTTAGGTTTCTCTCTTTGTAAAAACACCACCAACAGGGACCTAATTGGGCACACCAATGCTGGCATTCAACAGCCACATGAGCAGAACACATATGAAGGAGCTGCTTTATACGGAGTCAGACCACCAACTCCTCTTGACCAGCAGCAGCTCTCCAAGGACGCAGGCAGACGCCCATCTCAGTATCTACTAATCAAAACCCTTTTTAAGTAGAGATGCTACAGACTGAAGCTGGGGCTTTTTGTGCTTGCAAAGTATGTCCTGGACTGAGCTGCTCCCCTCCCAGCACTCGCAATGGGGAAAGTGGTCCAGTAACTTAGTCTACTTTCCAGTACCCAGTATTGGTCACTGTCTTGATGTGAGCTTGTTTCCGCCATGAACAATATAGGAACAACGAAACTTACCTGATAAAGTGCTTAAAGTTGCAAAACTCTAAACAAACAAGCACAACAAATTTTAAGTCTGGTACTCTAGTCCCTTCAAAAACCTTTTAGAACTTAAAAAACACGATTTTGGTTCTTCTAGCATTCAGAAGGAGAACAAAGTCATCTGGAGCGGAAAGGTATAAATCCTATGGATAAAGATATGCAGCACACTGGACTGCTTTCTACAGTAATAGCTAGAGTGCTATTTGCATCCCAGTATCACAGGCCCTCCTCAGCTTGCTCTTCTACATGCCTAAACTGCACTGCTCTTTGAACTACTATACATCTATATAATTTCAGAATATGCAGTTGGGCCGAGGCAGATGGGGCCAAGATTTGACAGCAACTGTTTTACTTGCCAAGCAAAAATCACACACAAAGATTTGATGCTAGGCTGCCAGGTCACAAACAGCAGCAAGACAATGGTGGCTCAGCAGCTGAAGATCCATTAGTGCTGTTGCAAGCCTCACTCTGACTAAAAAAAAAAAAAGAATGACTGCATCCAGCATAGGGAAACAGCAGGACACAAGAGCACCATTACTCAAATTGTGGGAAGGGTCAGCTTCCTACATTTGTCACTCCTAGTGGCGTGCCAGACCAGGCTACCATGTATCCTTGATAGATGCAGTATCAGAAACAACCATGGCAGATAGAATCCGAGAACCATTGGAAAAGCAGGGAAGTTACGGATTCAATCAATGGAAGCAACAGAACGAACAAACAGGGCCCTAGATTAGAGCTTAATTCTAACCAGAGTTTCTATCACTACAGGAAACCCTGATCGCCCTGCATGACCTTTGCAAAGGTTCAAAACACTCATTTCTTTTTCTATATTAAGGATAAGGTGAAAATAAGCCATCACAGAACCCAGAGTTGAGGTAGTTTCTCACATTACACAAGGCAACCAAGTCGGCTAATCCTGGGTCTTGGACAAATGTTAAACAATACAATACACATTAGTTGCATTCAAACTTTGCATTTTTTGGTATGTGCCTAAAACTGTGATCTGCCCCTTGTAGTTTCAGCTGTTCTTAATTTAAATTAATTTTCCTGTGGGATTGCTATATACAGTGGACCCCCACTATTCGTGGAACCCACATCCACAGATTTGTTTCAACACGGATATAACGGTTCACTGTAAAACCTGTAAAAAAAGAAAAAAACGAAACTGTTGTGTGTTCTTGCTTAAACAAGCTGAAATTGTGTTCCGGAAGCCTCTTCTGGGTCGTGTGACACCACCTCCCTCTCCCAAAATAGCTCCAGAATGCATTCTGGGGCAAGTCGCATGACCTGGAAGAGGCTTCCGGAGAGCAGTTTCAGCTTGTTTAAGCAAGAACATGCAGAGGTTTCAATCTAAAAAGGTAAGAAACCACTTTCCCCCCATATTCACTCTCTCTCACTCATTCACTCACTCACTAACTCACACAGGTTTTACAGTGGACCCCCATATCCACAGATTTCAGTATCTGCGGGGGTTTCGGGAACGGGACCCCCACAGATACTGATGGCCAACTGTCATGGTTTGCCATTTTCTCCAGCTTCAAAGGACGTCTGGAGAGACCCTGGAGGAACAGATGGGTACACCTGCGAGGGCAATTATGACGGTTTCCTCAAAAACGCCAAATGACATTTTCCAATAATGATTCTATGCAATACTAATTTTAAAAAAATTCAGTTGCGCAGCCACCGTTAGAATACCGCAGCATCTTGTTTTTTTAAACATGCACATGAAAGCGGATGGGGTCAGCGACTGAATATGCATTCTTCTTCCATGGCGGAAGCTAGTAAACACAAATATGGTATGAACAATGGATTATTCATGTTAAAGTGCTTGTTAATACTGGATACCAAGAGAAGTGTGAATCTTGCAGGATTATTCTGCAAATTAGAAGCTTTAGACCTGGCACTGATTGAAATGAGTAAACTACAGAGTGGGCTTCACCTTGGCAGCTCCTCAATTTGCTAATGAAGTGGGGGTGGTGGGAGGTGATAATTTGTAGAGAAGCTGCCATCAGTTCCCAGCATGAAAACTTCCAGCTACTTAGGCAGTGGAAAAAATCCATTATTGGTGCTGCAAGTTTTACTAAAAACTTGGATCTGGAACACGAGAAGCAAGCAACACGTCGTCAACTAAGCACAGTATTGCAGTGAGTTGAACGCACTCTGTGGAGAAAGGCATTTGTATTTTAGTTGCATAACTTCTGGAACTGAGTAGGGCAGGGGTGGCCAGCCTTCCACCATTAGGGCCTCTGCGTTCTTAAGAGTTGTGTAGAAGACAGAATCTTGGCAGCTGCAATTGCTGATGGTGCTGATAAAGCAGCTGCACCTGCTGAAATGCCCTCAGCTATACAACCATTAAAGGGCCAGGAGCATTCAGGTTGAAAGGCTGGCCACCCCTGGGGTAGGGTAATGTGGTCCAGGGCATTGTAAGCTAGTCCAAACGCAGGGCAAAAAGAGCACTTGGAATGCTAGCATTAAGTCAGGATGCAGCACCATGCTCTCGCTGGGCTTTGCGGTTTGGGCTTTTGGCTAACAGGGTCCTCATTCACCCGTCGGTGCACACCTGATGAATAAAAGGGAGTCTCCCAGCTGGTCATAACCAAGTCATCGTCCTCATCGCTATTACAGTGAAATACATGTTTGGAGTAGGCAGCAGGCTTGAGGGACTTTGGAGCATGGACGTTAGCAGGCTGGAAAGGCAAGGCGTTTTGTCCTCTGCGTCTGCATTCCTCTGCAAAAGCGTCATCATCAGCTACACCTGAGGGTGAGGGGAAAAAGCAGACCATTCAAAAAAGAAATGAACTGGCTCCCCAGAAAGGCTCTCTCTCCTATGGAAAACAATCACAACTGTGACCCAACCTCAGTAGTTCTCTTGAGCAAGTCACGGAAGCTTTTTATACCTCAGTTTCTCCATTTGTAATAGAGGAACACTCATTCTCTAGCAGCTGAGATCTGGGCTTTAGCATCCTCATTTACTGCAAACGATGACTGGGGAACTGCATTGCTACATCTTATAATATTGGAGCAGCAATGGGGAAAAAAAGACCAAATTTGGAGGTCAAGACTCCAGGCAACGACTCCTACATGTTACTGTAATTATTACATCCCATCTTGAAGGGAATGGGACAGCAGGATGCGCTGCTCTTTTAATTAAACTTCTACCCAGCTACGTGCAGAATGGTGAAGGGTTAAAGAAAAGCAAGAGTAGCCAGTGGATACCATTTTCCAGAAGGTTCCATGGCCTGAGCACAGCACCCATGTGTGGAAATGCAAAGTCACTAGAAGGAAGCCATATTAAAGAAATCCACAGGACTTCCCTGCCAAGTTCAGCTAGGAAGGTACTCTGCAAGATTCGATGAAGCAACCAATTGCCTTGAGCATTCAGAAACTGGGCCAACAGGTCAGGCATTTGATTGCAGGATTAGTTGAAGGCTCCTGAAGAACAAGAGCTGCTATGAGGAAACACTGTATAATATAAGCCAACATAGGGAACATGATAGTAGTTCAAAAGAAAACTGTAGCAAAAGGAAACTGCAAAATCAAGGGCTGGTTGGTGAGAACTAATAAGAAGCAGAGCTGGGGAGAAAGAGAAATGATCCTGACCATCGCCTGCGATATTTGTGTGGCAACAGCTTAAGCAGGACAGTGTGTGTTCCACACAAGTGGAGGACCTCAGCTTTCATCATCCACGTATCTTGGGCTTTATGGCTGCAAATCACAGGGTTAAAAGTGTAACATGCAGACCATGAACAAATACTTTGTTCTCAATTATGGACAAAGGTTGATATAATGGAAAGAGAATGCCATAGTTGAAAGCTAAGGGCCATGGCAAACTGGGCCCCAAAAGTTGGCACCAGAGAAAGTCAGCTCTGAATAACTGCATTTCAGAGATGTAACTTTTCCATTAACGCTGCTTCACAAAAATATGCAAACATTTCAACTCATCATGATTTCCACACACCATTAAATAGAACAATGACCCTTTTTGGTAGGATGGTTTCTTGTTAACACACTATTCCTAGGACATATAGTTATCCCTTTAAAACAGACACACCCTTGAGACACTGGGACCCAGGTATGGACTCCGGCTACACAGTACAGTGGTTACCGAGATGTCAACCATCCTTTGTACACTTCAGTCATGTCTCTCTGGTTCTTATGGAGCATGCACCTAAACTTGCAGCCATGTTGTCTCTATATAGCTGGTTCCATGACGGCTAAACACTAAGATGCGCCTCAGAGATCAGGAGTCTCTACTCCCACACCACTGCTACCAACTACAATTGGAAATGTCTCACAGTGAAGAAAGTAAACGGCATATTTCTGGGGGCTCTCCTAAAGTTTTACTCAAAGGCCAGTGATGAAACTGGATGAACTATGCAACTTGCAAAATTCATAGTGGTGCTTTTAGCTTCTCTTAGGGCTGATAGGTTGTAAAGAAGTTACATGGCCCCACCATGTCTCTCCATCCACATTGCTGGATCAACACAACTATAATTCATTGCCAAGTCTTCCTGAATTGTTGGTGCAGACAGACAGGCACTGGAGACGGCAGCCTTCTAGGTAAGGGTTCAGGTACCAGCAACATGTACACTAGGACGGCTGAAACCAATATCCTAAGAACTGCAGTCTCAGTGCATTCCTGTCATGCAGCAGCCTAACAGAGTTCAAGCATTGTTTAAGGAAGTTAATCATTCACGCGACTTAGAGGCTGGCATTGCAAATAGATTGAAGATTCCTCAAGTAAAATGTTCGTAAACTCTCCAGAAAGAGACGCCCCAAGTTCCTTTTATAAACAAAGCTGAAGTCACCCACAACACAAGAGAAAAGATGGCACAAACACAAGGAAGTGGTCCCAGGCTGCTGCAAGACGAGTTTCATGCATTCACATATGATCATATGTAATGGAGAAAAGCAGCTTTGCCTTAAAGGTATCCCTTGACAATTAAGTCCAGTCGTGTCCGACTCTAGGGAGCGGTGCTCATCTCCGTTTCAAAGCCGAAGAGCCAGCGCTGTCCGAAGAAGTTTCCATGGTCATGTGGCCGGCATGACTCAACACCGAGGCGCATGGAACGCTGTTACCGTCCCGCTGACGCGGTACCTATTAATCTACTTGCAATTTCTTGCTTTCGAACTGCTAGGTTGGCAGGAGCCGTCGCATGGATTCGAACTGCAGACCTTTCGATCGACAGCTCATGGTTCAGTGGTTTAACCCACTGCGCCACCCGCTGGCTTACAAAAATACAATTTCTATGGCCACAGAATATATCCCCACCTATTCCAAGATCTACACAGGAGCTGGTGGTTACCTCATTAAACCATTTCTGCCCATGGATGTATATGCGCAACAGGAGTTTAAATGAGTACACCTGTGGGCCAGGAAGAAATAGCATGAATGAGGAGAGTAATATATCAGGCCTTCTCTGTGGTGGCACCTTTGCTTTGGAATGCTCTGCCCAGGTAAGTGCATTTAGCCAATTCCATAGCTAGATCGACTAGCAGGCAAAGTCCTTTTCAGTCATGCCCTGGCATACAAGTTTTTGGGAAGCCCTTTCCTCCTCCCAATGTTGATATTTTAAGGCTTCCTTGTTATGAATCCGGTCGCTTTTAGATATTTCACCATATTTGTTTTGTTTTTTTAAAACTGGCTGTTTCATTTGGATGGATTCTTCCGACTTAGTAAGGTGCTGCACGGGCCCGTGTGCGTGGCACACTGCAGGCAGGGTAACACTAGAGAACTCGGATGTTAGTACCATTAGGAATAAAATCCTCATGGAGGAAACCATAAATGCTAAAACACTCAACTATGCAATGCCCTAACCACAGAAGACACCCCACCCCAAAAAAGCCCTAGTTTGGGGGAATGAATCACTCCTCAGAACAAGACAAAGTAGAAAAGACCGAGCCAGATGGAATACGACAATATGAAAGCTTGACCAACATAAAAACCATTAGAACAAAAGAGGTGTTGGAATTCTAACGCGTTATTTAGTTCACTTCATTAACCAAGTTTAAACGGTGCCATTAAGCATGGTGTCACTGAAGGTGGTGCCACGTTCTGAAGGGGTTTTCCCTGCCCAGTCAGGCTCCAGCAGGTTCAGAGGCAGGGAGGATTGGATGGGATTGGTGGCTGGACAGCCTTATAACGAAGAGCGGCGGCAGCAAGAATGCCAGGGAGCTGTTTTCATACCCTGCCCAGTCTCTCTCCTAGCTGTCTCACCACCATAACGTTTTACAGGTATCTCCCACTTGATGGGGATACGTTCCTGTAACCCTGTCGTTAAGCAGGCCTGTCATTAAGGAGGCCCGTCCCTACCTTAACGTTTGAGGCCCCTCCCTGGTCGTGGGCCTCTCTGGAAGCCTGTTCCTGGCCTCTGCAGGCCGAAAACCGGAAGTGCATTACGGAGGCCTCTGTGGGCCATTCCGAGGCCAGGAACAGGTCTCCAAAGAGGCCCACGACCAGGGAGAGGCCTCAAACTTCAAAAGGTAGGGAAAGAGACCCATGACGTTCTGCTAATGACCCCGGTGTATATGCTAGTGGTCGTTAAGCAAAATGTTGTTAAGCGGGGGGACACCTGTACTGAATTGTATAAGTCTGCGAGTCACTTTGAATGCAGTCTCATAGACACATGGGATTTAAAGTTATTAAAAAGAAATCCCCAACAGAATCAGAGCAGTGCAAAAAGCAGGCAGCAAGACTGAACATGCCATGCCAACTGCCAACCAAAAAGGAGTGAATTCTGCACTCTTTCCAAAAAGCTGCTTAAGAATGAATATTGTGAACCTCTGAGGAAAGACTGTTCTACAGCTAGTTGTGAAACAGTTGCACCTGGTGCAGAGATGGAATTGATGCAGGGACAGTGCCAGGGAACCGTCCTTGGCAAATGTGGGCCCCGAGACCGGGAAGGGCTGTAAAAGGTGTGAATGTGCCCTTGGAAATGAGTCCAGAAGCGAACCAGCGCAGCTGGAACGATGGCTGAATACTCGGGTGTCTACCCATGCTAACCAGGAGTAAGAGGCGTTAAGAAGCAAGGGCAGCAAGGCCACGAGTCCTTCAGAACCTCTGCCTATCTGACTAGGCAGGGCCTATAATAAGAGAGCACCTCAGCCCAGGCTCTCCCTCCTATTTCCTGGTCCCACACTGCTGTCCTTCCATTGAGGGGCAGAGATGTTTTGATTTCAGAAGGCTTTTTTAATCGATAGCTTTATCAGGCTGCTGTGGAGTTGTTTTAATTGTTTGTAGTTCTGTTTCTATTTCTGTGTGCTTTAATTTTTGGGAGCCACTTTGTGCATTTCTGGTGAAACCAAGATGGAATACAAATTCCCAAAATACACCAAAACAAATGTAGGATGCTTTTGGACCACGGTACTGAAGAGTATTGTGTATATATGCATATTATTGAGTCCTCAAAACTTCCAAGTTTTTCCAATGAGGTTCACATGGAAAACTGGTGTGGTCCCCATCTTAGCTTGAGACCGGAGTTTACCTCTGAAATCAGAGGCTACTTGAATGCCTAAGGCCATCTTCTCTCATCCTCAGTCCTGAACAACAGAAATAAGTGATCTACCAAACAATAATGAGCTGAAAAAAACAAAGCACTGAAATGCACTTACAGGAAAATACCCAACAGTACTTAAATAAAGAAATGTTTGAGCTTGTTATATAGAAGGATGCTTCTTCCAATGGCCAGAACTCTTAAAACAGAAGTCTTCCCTCTAGTCTAGCAGAGCAGTGAGAAGTTGCTCCTCTTTTCTCATAGGAAGGAGTCACTGGAGGTAACATGTTCTTCACAAAGGCTGACTAAAGAAAAGGACTACTACATCCCATTCATTTGATATTATTTGCATAGGAGAAATTCTCCATGAAAATTCTCAATTGCCTGGAGAGGCAACATCCACATATGTGCTCCAATTCACTCTCTTGATTTTTGATACAAATTGCTTGGTTTACCAAAGGCTAGGAAACCTACAGTAAACACCCTCCTCTCCTAAAAAGGTTTGTAGATTCAACCAATTCATTTCTGTATACTCCAAAAGATAGTCATCAGCTAACCAATTGGCAGGTAAAAGCAAAAACGCCACCGTTTCATGACTTGGATCAAGTTCTAACAACTTTGGAAAATACAAAATGTTGCTTCTCTTCAACCCCAAAGCCCAGTAGGCTCAAGCAGGTTAATTCCGCCTTTTTGCACTCCCTCCATGTTCTTCTGCGGCGACTGCTTTTCCAATTGACAACAACATTTTTATGGCTCCTGGAAGCCATTGAGCATGCTCTGCATCAAGCTGGGGTTCCTTCTTTCAATTTACAAACCTATCTACTTCTACATACCTAGGAAGTCCTGAGTACTGTATGTAGAAACCATTATCTTGTTTGTGTGTGGTCCTGCTTTGCATACAAATTGACAGGCAACCACTTACCTGAGTTTGCTATCCGTATAAAAAAGGGAGTATAGCTTCCATGTCATGGCAACTAAATTTCGCCTCTCTAAAGTGATGCCGTAGTCACTTAATATTGTCTAGTAATAAGGCTATGCCTAGAATGAGCTCCGAGTATAACCTAGTCACTAAGAAAGCTACACCAGTTCCTTACTCAAGTGTATGACTGCTTTAGTCACATACTTGACAGTTATGGTTGCATTGAAATGTCACATTTCTGATCCTCCAAACAATGATCTGGACTCAAATTGGGAACAAGCTGTGTGCTCACAGTCTCTCCATCCCTTCCCTCTTCCTCTTGAGTGCTCAGTTTAATGGAATATTTCCTGGTCTTTATCAACTGGCAAGTTGCCATTACATCTGAACTGACAAACTCTAGTTTGTACAAGCCCTCCAAAGGAGGATCAAACAATGGTTTATAGGGCTCAGTCAAACCACAGTTTGATAGTTCTAAAGAGGGTGTTCCAAACCCTGATTTGGAAGATCAAACATATGACTGAATACAGCATATGATTTTTCCAGATGCCACTACAGACAGTTTGGATGTGAACAGGGCAGGAAATAGCCCACACAAGATAAGATAAGGCAACAGGCCTCATAGACCTCATTTCTTCTTATATGTGATGGGGATCCTCAGTTACATAGGAATGTATATTGTCCACCTGATCTCACTTTCCTTACTTCCCATGCAGAAGAGAGGAGAATGGCATGCAAAGATGGCGAATTTCAGACAATGCATTCACCCTGATCTCATGCAATTTCTTATCTACAAGTCCAATTCCCATCAACATTCACAGTGCTCTTTGCATCTGTTATTCCAAGTTGCTAGTACCACTTTGACTACTAGTGAGAGAAATGCAATATAGGCAATTTCTAGAGGAAAGGTGTGGCATTCCCACCCCCCACTGCCTTGTCCCATGGAGGTAGGTCCACATCATACGGAGAGTCTTCCTACCTGTACCCAAAATATCCAAGTCCCAAAGACTGCACTGTAAGGGTTGCCTTTTTTAAAAAATTTACAACAGTCCATGGTGGGAGGGAATACAAGGGGGATTATCTTGTTAGCCAAGGCATACATGCCCCACAATTCATTTAGAGCCCCTGTCAACCACGCCACATAGAAGGCTCCCTGGCCCCTCTAAACAGAGTTCTTGCACCAGCCAGATATGTCTGGGAAAAGGGAGCTTCACCTTTCCAAAGAAGCCATCTCCCCCCCCCCCGGTGTCTCCTACTCTCCCCTTTCCTCCTACTCTTCTCTCCTGTTGGCTAGAGATGGCAACCCAACTCCTGGGTGCTTAGATTCCCCCTTCCTGCTTCCCTGGCACCACCTTAACTCTTTGGGCCTTAATTCAACTCTTCCTTCTCCTTGTTGTGTTCTGTCTTTCACCTCCTTATCTCACCGCCTTTCTGGTCCTCTTTCCATTTTCCGCCCCCCCCCGCTGATCTGCTGGCATTCTCCAGCCCTCCTTCCTTCCTTCCCTCCCTCTTTTGAACCTCCCTGCCATTCTTGGCCCCACCCTTCCGAGAATGCCATCCACTTTGAAGCAGTCAGTATCAGGGGGAATTCTGATGCTCAGCGGTTACATCATTGCCAAATGTGGAGTTAGACAGCTGCATCCTATTCCAGCCCTACATGACAGATCCAGCTGCCACACCTCACAAAGGCCACCACAGGGACACCTCCTGCACCCCTGCCAATACCCAGAACATCTGCTGCGACATTCAGTCAAGTTATCATGACAATGCTAGCAGTTAGTCCCTACCAGTGCAATATTTCCTTGTAATTAAAGCATGCCAGCGCCAAAGCATAACAGTGATGAACAGCTAGTTCCAACAGTAATTATGCTGAAAAAAACTTTAGATTTGTTTTTTCACAGTATCATGAAAAAAATCTCCCACCCTGGCACGCTGAGTGGTATTGGCTTTAATCCTGTCTAACCCATTTAAACGACTCTTATGAAAAGGATTTCTTAGGCAGAACTGCCAAAATTCAAAGCTACCATACAAGCAACTGATAATTTGGATCTCTAACTAGCAGCTGACTTGATCGGCTTCACCTTTTGCAGGTGTCATCGCCCAGGGAGGTGCGAGGGGCGGTGGCCAAAAACAGGGCCTTCTCAGTAGTGGCACCAACCTTATGGAATTCCCTCCCCTTTGACTTACGAACTGCTCCCTTCTTGGACACTTTCCGGCGAGGCCTAAAAACCTTCTTGTTCAAAGAAGCCTTCTGAGCCCTTGCCTTTTTTTAACATCTCGCTGGTACAGGTGGGGGTGCTGCTGTTTTTATGCTCTTGTTTTAATTGTAGCAATGATCTTTTTAATTGATTTTTAGATACTGTTTTTATTAGTTTTCATTAATTGTTTTTTACTGTTTTAAAATGTGATTATTATAGAAAAAACCCAGAAAAAAACAGCCAACTTACAGGAACATTAGATTACCCTTTAAGGACCAATGAGTGTTTTGAGCAATGCCTTGTTTTGCTTCTACTTACAGCTCTGTAAAACTGATCACCTGCACCTGAGGTGTTGGAAACAAAATGGATTCAAAAGCCAGGGCCCTGGCCATGAGAATAAAAAGCCAGAAATCCACTCAAAGTATAGGAAATGATGCAATATGAAAAAAATGGCTGCATAGGTCTATTCTGTTACCCATTTAACACCCCAATGAGCGCTTTGAGCAAAGCCTGGTGTTGCTCCTGTTTACAGCTGTGTACAGCTCATCACCTGCACCTGAGATGCTCCAAACAAAGTGGATTCAAAAGACAGTGCCCTGGCCATGAAAAAAAGCCAAAGTTTCATTTCTAATTTCAGTGAGGAGGGGGTACCCTGCAACCAATTCCTGCACCTCATTTTCCCTAAAAACAGTGATCTTTGCTCTTCTGGGGGGGTCAGTGGCGTGACCCTAGAACTCTGAAAATTGTTTTAAAAATAGTTTCGCCTGTCTAATTTCCACAAAAAAATTCCAAAAAAATTGGGGGAAGCCCTTTTTTAAAAACTATTTTCTTTCAGGCATTGCTCAAAGCATTTCTTATCAATGAAGCATCAGTATGTAAAAAGGCATGACCTGAAGGGACCCAACTTGTGCTTTATGAAATAAAGGCAATGTTGGTTGATTTAGCACAAGATCTCAGATCTCAACAATGTTATTAGCTTCTTAGACCTTTTTTTAGGTCCAACCAGTTACGACATCCAAATCCCCTGCCTTCTACATTCCCCTTACCTAGAGCTGGAGGAAAAGAGGATGCAGTATATATTCTAGACAGGAGAGGGCAATATTGCACACTAAGAAAAATCTGGAAAAACTTTAATAGAAATATATTTTCAACATAAGCCTAATGATTAAGAAGGTGTTTGAGAGCACATTTGTAAGGAATATCTACTTCAAAATGCACCAACAACTCAGCATTGCCAGAAGCAACACTACACACACACACACACACACACACACACACACACACACACACACACACACACACACGTTAGTTGTACTCTGTACATTTGTGAAAGGGGAACAGACAGCTGGCTGCCAGACTTTGTTTTGATTGCTCATTGAGAACAAAGTCTGGCTGCCGACACGTCGCAAAGCAACAAAAGTCTTTTCACAACAGCATCACTGCAAGAAGTTGCGATGGTCTCCAGCTTTACAAAAGGAGCATTAGAGAAATGCATGGAGGAGGAGGATAGATCTACTGATGGCTATTAGTCATGACAGCCAAATGAAACCTCTGTATACAGAGCATCAACTCAACAGCATACAATGGTTAGAAATAACCAGTTGCCTGCCTCCAAACTAACATTTGATATGTGCTGTCTGTACACTACAGTCTGTGCCAGTGCAGGCCTCTCTTAGGAAGTGTCAGCACTGCTCAATACATAGTCTCTCTTGGGATCAAATCTCTGCATAGCCATGAACTGACTGGGTGGGTCTCAGTTCTCTATCTGTAAAATGGCTTATGGAGGACTGTAAGCACTATATGACTGAGGGGACAAATAAGTAAAAGCAAGAAAAAGGTCTGAACAGCAAGACTGAATGTTAACGTTCTCAACATTTTTATATACCATACTTATGGTGAACAATATTCACCATAAGTATATTCACCACCAATATTCACCGCCTTTTAAAAGTGGTGTCCTCTTATATTTAGCAAGGGGAGAGCAACTGTCCCTCTTCAGCCCAGCATGGCACCTTCTCCAGTGGCTGCTGGTGGTCTCTCTTCTGTATTTTTTTTTTAAGATTGTGAGCCCTTTCGGGACAGGGAACCATTGATTGATTCATTTTGCTATGTAAACCACTTTGTGAACTATTTTTTGTTGAAAAGTAGCATATAAATATTCTTAATATAGGGCACCATCTATGTACAGTGGAGAGCATCTACAGCAAGGGTAGGGAACCGGCAGCCCGCGGGCCGGAGCAATCCGCTCCGGCCCGCGCGAGCCTGGACCCGATTCCATTCGGTCCGGCCCGCGTGGGCTCGGACCGGAAGCTCCGGAGGCCGCGTTCGCCTCACCCAACTTTTCAAACATTCCCGGCTGTTAGAGACATGCGCCTCACCTCGCCCGACTCCTTCGCAAACCCTCCCAGCTGTTAGAGACATGTGCAGAACGCATGTGTCTAACAGCCGGGAATGTTTGAAAAGGAGCTGGGTGAGGTGAGCGCGCGCAGCTGAAGAGAAGACAAGGTAAGGAGGAGAGCGATGGGGGTGGGCTTTTGCTGGGTGGGTGCTTGGGAGACCGAGGGGTAGGTGGGTGGGTGCTTGGGAGACCGAGGGGTAGGTGGGTGGGAGGGAGCGAGCTGTGGGTGGGTGGGAGGGGAGGGAAATTTGCAGGGAGGGGGGGTTAAATTCGCTGGGGGGAATCGGCCTGCCTGACGGCCGGCCCGCAGCAAGTTTCCCCTATGGGAAAATGGCCCCCCACCGCAAATAGGTTCCCCACCCCTGATCTACAGTAATGCTTCCCCTACAGAAGCAGAATGCTCTTTCTGGTCTCAGAAGGAGTTTCCTTTCAGAGTGTGTTTACATTCATGAAAGTGTTACTCTACATGCCACTCATGGTACTTTACAGAGAATGAGAGGGCAGGTCTCTAAAGGGTTTATAATCTAGAAACAGAAGATTATACAGAGGAAAGGCAGGGAAATGGAAATGGGGAAGAATGTGCTACTTCAGCTACGTGTACATATGTTTAGTTAAAACAGTTACATTAGGGCAGTGGTTCCCAACCCGGGGGTCGGGACCCCCCAAGGGGGGTCACAAAGCAATTTCTGGGGGGGGTCACAGGGTATTGGCTGGATGGCCTCACCCAAGATGGCAGCTCAGTCCTTCCGCCCTCCCCCCACACTGCAGAGAAAGAAGTGTCTGCTGCTCTCTTGGGGCTTGTTTGCTCACCTTGTGTTACTTTCTGCTTGCCCATTAGCATCTCTGTTATTAGCTCACTCCTTCCACCCCCAAATAGCACTGCTTATGAGTACAACCATTAAAAATGTGATTTTTAAAAGTGTGATTTATTAAACAGTGTATTAAAAACAATGACATCACTTCCGGCCCTAGGTCTTTCCTGACAGATTGTCATTGTACAAAAGGGGGTCCCGGTGCTAAAACGTTTGGGAACCGCTGTATTAGGGTATAAAATAAGGAGCTGCGTCCCAAGACTTCACAGAAAAGTTGTGCTTTAAAAGGGGATTTGAAGCAAGCAAGGAAAGTGGCACCGCAGAAGCATTCTGGGAAGCAGTTCCAGGGATAAAGGGAGATGTGATCAGTACCATCAAGCCTAGAAAGGTCCTCCCTTCTGCATGCATGTGTGACATGGCCAACGCACCACCAAGACGGCTTGGAGGGAAGATGTTAACCAAGCGCCACGTTTACACTCCTTACCTTGGAGTATTTTTAGCATGGATACTAAGTGAATTTTCAGAACAGATTTACTATCAACAACATACACTTTGGGGAGCTGCAGCTTTACATAGGTTGGTCGCAATATTTGGAATGCTAGCACTGCACAAACAAATAGTGTACTCTCTCGTCTAGGGCATTATAAACTTAACGAGGAGTGGTGCAGTCGTGCAGCAAGACTGAGCTTGCAGTCCCTAGGACGAAGGAGCAATAAATTTATCCCAGCTCCAGGCAGAAGCATGACAGAAGCAGGAACCTACTATGAGTAGGACAGAAGGAGACATTCTCACAAGACGGCACAGCTTCCTCTCTCACACCCTATCCCGAGGGTGCATCTCATTTCATTATATTGGGAAGAGGAAAAAAGTGTGCTTGTCTGCCCCATTCCAAGAACGAAAAAAACTTTTGTGCAGTCCAGTGAAAGAGGCAACATGCAATCTTTTTGCTTATTAAATGTCTTCATGGACTAAATAGTGTCATTTCTGAAGGAGACGTGCAGCCGCAATTTCCAATTATGCTGTGGCACTAGGTTCATGCCTGACAAAGTTCATGCCTGAAGGGGGTGCTGATGATGCGAGATGTTTATTAACATCTCCCCTTCTCCTCTCAAAGAAGACGGCAAAAGAGCCTCCATCTCAGTTCATCCGCTGCCCACCCATCATGGCCACATTGTTCAACCAAGTAAAGGGGCTGAGCCCCAAGACAGGACCATTGTTCTTACACAGGAGGCTCTAATTGGTAGTTGGAAGCCTCCCTCCAGGCAACTGCATACCTCACTCACAACCTGAATAGACTAATGGATACTAATCTTGATTATGAATGAAAAGCTCATCTAGTCAGGAACTGCCACCAGATTTACAATTCATGACCCTAGATGCAAGAGGACAGCACCCAAGCCTTAGCTCACAGGAAATACATACAGATAAACGCCACCTTCAGACAGGAACAATCCTCATTAGACTACAAAAGAAGCAGAACCTGAAATAACTTGACTGTCATTTAGCAATCAGTGCCCCATCTTGCTTCAGCAGGCCATGCATTTCCAAAAGGACATTCAGGCAATACTTTCCTGTGACTCTCAACCAGAAATGCAATTTCTGGAGGGCAGGAGGTGTGGCCTGGAGGTTGAGCCAGTGCCCTGCCTGAAGAAGCTAAGCAGGGTCAACCTCGGTTTTCACTTGGATGGGAGACAGAAGCTGCTGACGGACCTCGCTGAGACACTGAGAAGACACCATGAGAGGGTGGAATGCGGAGGAGTCAGCTAGAGAGAGAACATCTAGACAACCGTCTGAGTGCAAACTGCGGTGAACTGTGAAGCTTGGAAGTGCAGAGCACAAACCACTTCGGAAGGGATATATCTGGGGTATGGAAAGGTTCTATATATGAATAGAACAATATTGTAAAGACCCTTCGGGTCTAGAATAGCCTGCCTGTGTAAACCGCCATGAATAAATCTGATGAGAAATCTGATGAGAAAGGCAGTATATAAATACAGAAAATAAAAATAAATAAATTTCAGAATACAGTATACAAGTTAGTTGACCAGCACCAAGGGTGGGAATATGGTGTCATGTAAATGTTGTTGCAAGCTCACTCACACACGTACATCTTATTGTCAAGGGCTGCAGAGCCCACTCCGATGATGCACCAGGAATGTTGGTCAAATGTCTATATTCTTTCAAAATGCATCTCAGCACAGCTCAAGAGCAGCTCTTCTGTACAAAAGGGCCATCTTACATCCTACCTCTTGGTCACTGTACTAAACGTTACGCTTTCATTTAAGCAGCTACAGTACTAGTTGGATGTAGCTGAATCACAATTGGGAGATCAACGGCAAATACACTGGGACAAACAGGACCCAAAGTTTTAGGTCTCTACTTTGACACATAATGACCATCAATATATATCAGATGAACTCTTAAGGAAAGACCATGAGCTACAGAGTGGTAAGCATGCATATTTCCATTTTATTTCCATGTGGTTGCACTATTTGGGATTTGTGAACCGAATTCAGAATATTTTGCTCATATATTAAGATACCAAACGCACACACGCACAGCACATAAGTAAAGGTAAAGGATCCCCTTGCTTGAAAGCCAGTCGTTATCGACTCTAGGGGCGGTGCTCATCTCAGTTTCAAAGCTGAAGAGCCAGCGATGTCCAAAAACGCTTCTGTGGTCATGTGGCCGGCATGACTCAACACCGAGGCGCATGGAATGCTGTTACACACAGCATAACCGAGCCAAATGAAAATATTCATTTATATAGCACCATCAACATGCATGAGGAGACCTACCACCATATGCTGTCTTACTGGAATGCTTACTTGCTTTCAGTTTTTTCTCCAAAGATGAGACAGGTTACAAGGTAATCTTATACACGTTTACTCAGAAGTAAGCCCCATCTGTTCAGTGGGGCTTGCTCTCAGGTAAGCTGTGTGGTTTTGCAGTCTTAGACCTTAACTCTTAAAGAGGGCAGCTCAGATTCTCAAACCATGGCATACTCAGCTACAGTTCCCTTTCATGGCGTAGCTGCACCAATGTGCATTCCTGGGCCATGGATTATAATCAAAGTATCTACATAGGCATGCTCTAAATGTTTATTTACCCATACAGCAAATGTATTAAAATTGGGATATTTCTGGAAACAGGGTGACAGGAATTACTTGCTCTAGCACAAAAGGAAAGAATATACTTCCACAAGGAACAGGCCCCAATTTTTAGAATTCCTTTTAGTGAACTAAAAACTGGGGAGGGGCTGCTCTGAGTGGGACTTCGCTCTTATACTTCATAGCACACAAGCCAACTTCTGCTGATCCAGGAGGAGATCAGACATGTGAAGTCCCTAAGCATGCAACCATTATGGATTGTGCAAATGCTTCTGAATATTAAGATTTCTCTCATCAGCTAGTGTTTGAAATTCCAAGTAAGTCCACAAGACTGCAGCAATTCCAAATAAGGTAGTAAAACACCATTTGGTTTTTTAGCACACACAAATACTGTGCTGTACTCAATGAGATATATTTACAAGAAAGTTTTTCTATACAGTACAGTATATGCCAGCCTAACAAAACCTTGACACATTCCAGCATTTGATATTATATTTTATTATATTATAAAAATAATAATTTTAGAATTCCAACAAAAAAATGCATTTCATAGATAAGAGGCTGAAATCATTCAAGAACCATTTCGGGAATGTCGGAGCAGCTGTTAAGGCAGGCATGTTTAAATTGCCGTTTTACCAGCCAGAAAGGGGCTTACAAATTCAGTATAGCATTTGGGCTGTTATACTGCAAAGCACCAACATTCAAGTTCTCTGGTACAAATGTGGGGTGGAGGTGCTTGCTGCTTGGGGTAGAAGTTTTTCCTTTAGCTACAGCCAACACTAAGCTAGAGTTTTCCACGATCTGTCTTCACTGTGGGGCTGGGATTAGCATTTGTTGGATACCTGACATTGTAAGGTCTGAACTAATTCAGACCAAATTATGGATTTGACCCTCTATACAAAAGAATAAACTCTCGATGATCATTATTCCGATACTGTGGCTTATCTGAGCTCTTTTAAATCCCCAAGAACACACTGACTAGGCCCTTCGTGAAACAGAAGAGTCTGATCCAGCAAGGCTCTTATGTTCTGATAATCCTCGTGCAGGAAATAATTTGTTTACTTTTAAGTGTAGGCAGAAGCTTGTAGGCATTTTTAATCCAGTGCCCATTGTGCCTTGCAGTGTGCCTCGGGGAATTATTTACTGTACTGAGCACCAGCTCGCAACATTCACAGTGGCTACATAATCCTCTTTCCTAGTGTTCTAGATCAATGGCCTTGCATTCTGACATGTCCCAAAGCTTCTTGGTAATGCTCTCATTTTATGCACATTTGCATTCCTGTTTCTATTTCTCCTAAGCTCCACGTAGTTCATCATTATACATGTGCTAGATCAGGGGGCAAAGTTACGTCAACTTTCAATCCCGTTTCAATTTGGGGTTTTTTAATTGTTTTTATCCTAGCCTTTCCCCCAAACAACTGAGGGTGGCACACAGAGCCTTCCACCTCCATTTCATCCTCACAACTACTCTGGTATGTTAGGCTGAGAAAGAGCAACTAGCTCAAGGTTACACAGTGAGCTTTTTAGCAAATACAGGTTAAAGAAAGCTCTTCCAAAAAGTAATTTTCACATATATCCACCATATAAAAAAGCCAGAAAGGGGCTTTACAGGGTAAAGGGTAGCTGTATCGTTAAAGGTGGTCATCATTAGAGTTGCTCGATAATAAACAGCACCCAATACCTCCATTTCAGACAGATGGGTCCTTTCAATGGATTTCCTAGCACTCTCTGCAATAGGCTCCTATTTTTGGAAAATTTGATCCGGTAGGCCTAAGCCTCAAACTATTTTGAAACCAAGCTAACTCTTACCATTGAAGAATGCCTAGCAGTTTGCCAAACAAAAGCTCTGTGGAACAGATGAAGGCTTTGCAGTTTGATATACAACATGCCAAAGGCCATGGCTTGAACACGACGAGTTTCATTGCAGGGTGTTCTTCTCGCATGCTGAACAGATTACAGCAGCAAATACAAAATAAATATGGTTCTTGTAATTCTAGAATACATTTGCCGCGCCCCCCCCCCCCCCGTTTTATCCAATGTTAAGGCTGAACTACATACAGCACAGGCTTTGTAGCCTGGACTGATACAGGTCTCCAGCTTGTAGCAATGTCTGCAGAAGGCCAATGAATGAAAGCAGGGCAGCTGCAGCCAACTGCACAAGCCCATGAGTGTACATCTGCAACTTGAAGTACAGGTGGGCAGAGAATGGGAGGGATACAGGAGTGGGGAGGTTTTAGCTGTTTAGTGGATTTGTATTCGGTTTTTCAACTGGAGCTCTAAAGCAGTTCATAACAGTAACAAACAAACAAAACTTGGTTGGCATCCTAGGTAGTGCCAGGACCAAGACCTCCAACTTGCATTGCATTCAAGAGCCCACAGGGTGCAGCAGTCAGACTAGGAGAGCTGCTGTTGTAGATTTTCATGGCTTGTTGCTACATACAAAGAGGTAATCTTTATGGGTTTTTTAGCCATGTGAAAACAGCTCTTAACTTGAAGAAGTAAAAGAGTTCTTACACTTAGTCCGTTGAGATTCCTGTCCCTCTGATCCTACCGATGTTAGAAAGCGGGCAGTCTGAGTGGATTCTCCAAAGCAGACAAAAGCGGTGAGGCAAGTCTTTTGATCTTCTGTTGCTTGACGTTTCATCCAGACCCTTCGGATTTTCTCAAAAGCAGAGATGGAGAACTCAGCCTGCGCTGAAAGATGTACTTAACCTTGTACTGAGGACCCAGGGTTATATGTAGAAAGAGGGAACCTGTTGATTGCATAATTAGAAACAGAAGCTGCGGTTCCTAGATGACTGCTTGTGACCCTTCTGCTGTGCTCCATTCCTCTAATTAGTTTCATTGTTGAAAGGCTTTATTTAAAGGGGAAACCACATATTATGTGAAACATTTCCTTGCAATGAAAGCGCAAGGACCTGTTGATTGCTTGCTTGAAGACGGAAAGCTGCGGTTCCTAGATGACCGCTTGTAACCCCTCTGCTGCACTCCGTTCCTCTGGTTTATTTCGCTGTTGAAAGGCTTTATTTAGAAAGGGGAACCATATTTTGTTGATATAAGACATTTCCTGTTGGCGATTCATAAGTGATTTAGGTTTTCTTTGGGAAATTGAAATGGCTTCAAGATTAAGACGCTGTCTGTTTCTTGGCTCATGAAATAAAGATCTTGTTTTTTGAAAATCAATTATGTGTCCTGTTTCTTTAACGTGTAGGGCTACAGCAGATTTTTCTTCTTGTCCATTTTTGACAGCCCTTTGATGTTCCTGCAGCCTAGTTCTGATGGGTCTTTTGGTATTACCTATATAAGAGACAGGACATTCCCCACATCTGATCTCATAAACCCCTGGGTTGGATAATCCAGGTCTCCTGTCCTTGGGGTTACCCAGCAATTGTTCTATTTTGGCCGTGGGTAAAAATATTGTTTTTACCTCGTGTTGCCTAAATACGTAGGCAATTTTGTCGGTGACCCCCTGAATATAGGTGACCCCCTGAATATTACTATTTTTTCTTCTGCTAAGGATTCCTTATCACATACATGCATAGCCCTATGTATTAATGAATTCATTAACGAGTTCTTTTGAGCGGGGTGATGGTTAGAGGAGTGGTGTAAATATCTCCCCGTGAAGGTAGGCTTCCTATACACAGTGTGTCCAAAGGACAGATCTTCTTTCCTGGACACCTTAACGTCCAAAAATGGCAAAACCCCCTCCTTCTCTACCTCCATCGTAAATTGGATTTCAGGGATCAGGCTGTTGAGATGTTGGAGAAAGGGGTCCAGTTTGTCTTCCCCATGGTCCCATACACAGAAAACATCATCAACATAGCGTAGCCATGTTGATGGTTTCAATTCTGCAGAGGATAAAGGTTTTTTTCTCAAAAATTCCATAAATAGGTCTGCGACGATGCGACTTAAAGGATTTCCCATCACCTGTGTAAGGTTGTAAGATTTTAGCTAGATGTTGTGACAACCCGTGTGTGGGTGCCCCATGATACTAACTATTGGTCGGAGTGGGGTGTCCTTCACGGGGAGATATTTACACCACTCCTCTAACCATCACCCCGCTCAAAAGAACTCGTTAATGAATTCATTGATACATAGGGCTATGCATGTATGTGATAAGGAATCCTTAGCAGAAGAAAAAATAGTAATATTCAGGGGGTCACCTATATTCAGGGGGTCACCGACAAAATTGCCTACGTATTTAGGCAACACGAGGTAAAAACAATATTTTTACCCACGGCCAAAATAGAACAATTGCTGGGTAACCCCAAGGACAGGAGACCTGGATTATCCAACCCAGGGGTTTATGAGATCAGATGTGGGGAATGTCCTGTCTCTTATATAGGTAATACCAAAAGACCCATCAGAACTAGGCTGCAGGAACATCAAAGGGCTGTCAAAAATGGACAAGAAGAAAAATCTGCTGTAGCCCTACACGTTAAACAGGACACATAATTGATTTTCAAAAAACAAGATCTTTATTTCATGAGCCAAGAAACAGACAGCATCTTAATCTTGAAGCCATTTCAATTTCCCAAAGAAAACCTAAATCACTTATGAATCGCCAACAGGAAATGTCTTATATCAACAAAATATGGTTCCCCTTTCTAAATAAAGCCTTTCAACAGCGAAATAAACCAGAGGAACGGAGTGCAGCAGAGGGGTTACAAGCGGTCATCTAGGAACCGCAGCTTTCCGTCTTCAAGCAAGCAATCAACAGGTCCTTGCGCTTTCATTGTAAGGAAATGTTTCACATAATATGTGGTTTCCCCTTTAAATAAAGCCTTTCAACAATGAAACTAATTAGAGGAATGGAGCACAGCAGAAGGGTCACAAGCAGTCATCTAGGAACCGCAGCTTCTGTTTCTAATTATGCAATCAACAGGTTCCCTCTTTCTACATATAACCCTGGGTCCTCAGTACAAGGTTAAGTACATCTTTCAGCGCAGGCTGAGTTCTCCATCTCTGCTTTTGAGAAAATCCGAAGGGTCTGGATGAAACGTCAAGCAACAGAAGATCAAAAGACTTGTCTCACCGCTTTTGTCTGCTTTGGAGAATCCACTCAGACTGCCCGCTTTCTAACATCGGTAGGATCAGAGGGACAGGAATCTCAACGGACTAAGTGTAAGAACTCTTTTACTTCTTCAAGTTAAGAGCTGTTTTCACATGGCTAAAAAACCCATAAAGATTACCTCTTTGTATGTAGGAGAGCTGCATTCAAGTTGCCACTCAGTAACACTAGGTGACCCTGGGCTAGAGTTTCTCTCTCCTGTGTGAAGGGGCTGGGGAAGGAGAAAGATGCGTGCCACTGGAAACTCCTTGAGTGATAAATGTAAATTACTGTTACCACTAGTAATTTCGGCTGGCTGCTCACCAGAAACATGTGTGTACACACACACACTAGGAAGTGGCTAGGCACACCCATGACAAATTCCTAGCAACGCTTCCCCAAACACACAGCTGTCCCCAGATCTCTGCCACACAAAAATTCCTCATGCCAAGATACAGGGCAACATCAGGCAAATAGTTGACACTCTTCTTTCCCCCCCCCCCGGAGGATGTCAGCAGGACAGATGGATTACACAGGAACAAGTTAGAGAGTAGCAGCAATACCCATATGAGCTGAAGTAGAGAATCGGGCTTCTAGTTCTGCCACCTTTTCCAAAATAGGGGTGGTGTGCTCTTCCCGTGGCTAATAAGTGAGCAGAGAAGTTCCTAGTCTGAATCTCCCCTATACCCGCGACTCACAGTGGAACTTTGGCAAGCTGCTATTCTCACAGCCTCAGCTGCCGCCGCCCCAATCAGCAATATGGGGATACTGACCTGCTTTATATTACAGGGGTATTATAAGGATGGCCAAAGATTTAAAGTGTTCTTCACACTTGGAATGTAGTATACAAATGCCAAGTACCAATACAAAGCACTTTTTGCCTTCAGATAAATGCTGCCTTTCAGCTAGTGCCTGCATAATGCTTTGCAGTGCAAATTTACTTTGCAGTGGTTTCATTGACTGGTATTTGGCACTCAGATGACTGCTCATCACCATGTCAGTATGCCCAAACTTGTTCTCTAGGTTTAACTCAGCAAACTGCAGAGTTCACTGATCTGTTAATATGCCTGTGAAACCCAAATGCAAGACCCAGAAGCACTTTTATCTGATGTGCCCTTGACTTCTACTTTGCAACTATAAACACTGCAATGGGACTTGTGCAGCAAAGCTCTTAAACGCCTCTAGAAAAAAGGAGCGTTTTTGTTGCCTGACGAGATGCAGCCATCATTACCTTGAGATTAAGATCTCCAGAGAATGAAATTAGTACAAGGGGTCAAGAAGCACAGCACTGACCTTTCTCACTGTTGGAAAAAAACTTACACGGAGACAGAACCTTGACTTATATGGGTCTCCTTGGTGACGGTCCAGTGGAGCCTGAATGCCCACAGCCACCAGGTTTAAGCTACCATAGACTGAAGTTCCAGAAGTCTCTTAACCCTTTAACGGTGACACGAGTAAAAACTGATGATGCGTTCAGCCTCTGCAGAAGACAGCTGGCTTTTAACCATGTTTAACAAACTACTTCAGATTCCTTAATCCTCAGATTTTTCTTCATCCCATGTTCAAAATGCATTTCTCCCTTAATGGAAGAACATGAGTTAAATAAAGATGCACTGAGAGAGCTACAATCATAATGGAGAATGCCCTACTGTCAAGAGAGAGGCAGGCTGTTTTTCCTAGATTAAGAATCTCTGTATAAGAAAATGTGCGTTAACTACCGTATTTAACGCTCCATAGGACGCATCGGTCCATAGGACGCATGCATCCTATGGAGCATACGAGAAAAAAGTTTGTACTTACCTGGGCTTGGGGGCGCTTCGGGAAGGCCTGTGGGGGCTTTGGGGAGGTCTGCGCAAGCCTCTGCAGACCTCCCCGATGTTTACTTCGACCCCAAACAGCGATTTTCGGCCATTCCAGAAATGGCCGAAAAACGCTGTTTGGGGCCAAAGTAAACATCGGGGAGGCCTGTGGGGGCTTCGGGGAGGCCTGTGCAAGCCTCTGCAGGCCTCCCCGAAGCGCCCCCAAGCCCAGGCTTCGCAGCATAGGACGCACGCTTTTTTCCCCCTATGTTTTTTTGGGGGGAAGTGCGTCTTATAGTGCAAAAAATACGGTATAGTGTCTGAAGTAGAATTTTTCCTTGCTTTAAGAACAAACTGGATAAGCATGCTTTCCTACACAAAGTAATTATATCTGTGTAAGGAAACGTTGCTGTGAGAACCTTTTGCATGAAACAATTCAAGTACCAACTGATCTTCCAATTACAGTATTTGAGCATTATGTTAGCACAGTTTTAAATACATCTGGAGTTCAGCTTATGCGGTCAGTAAACATAATGTCTGCCATGCACAGCCTAAACATTACTTTCCTTAAAGAGAATTAGTGAGATCTTACTGGACCAGCCAATAATTGACAATGCAAGTTGCTCAGAGGACTTCAGGTAAACTACACTGTGATTTCTTTTAGCAGTATAGGAGCAGTTCCTTCCTTCTTATGCTACTTGGTAATGTTGAAAATTCATGATCATGTGGGCAGAATTTGCACTGTGGCTCCTTCCCATATTAGCGTCACCCCTCATGGGAACTGGAGCAGTGCTGGTGTGGGAAGGAAATGTGGCACAAACACCACACATAATATAAACCTAAGAGGCACTTCCTCAGAGGCTGAAGTGGCCAAGTTTAGGACTAGACTGAAGTTCCATCTACACTTTAACATTTCCATAATATACAGAGTTGAAAATCTGCATTTCAGTGAACTAAACAGAAGCAAAAGTGTACTATATTTGAGATCAGGGCAGGCTTCCTCATTATGAAAGTAAAAACATGACAAGTGTCCTAGAGAGGAAACTTTGTAGGTGTGACTCAATACACATTCTGGTAACAAGGAAACAATTCCTGGCAGTTCTTTCAAACAAACCAGTTCTTAGCCTCAAGGGCAAATTTTACAGTAATTCTGAAACTCCAAAACAAGCTGCCTGCTAGACACTGTTCAAACAGAACATTATTTGGGATTCAGTGGAAATACAGATATTATTGATACATTGAAATACAGTAGGGGTTTTTGGGGTTAAGTATTATTGTTACTCCACACCAATTAGTGAGACTTCAGAATGAGGATGCTGATAACTTAAAAAATATTTCACAGGAATAGACATACAAAAGAGCCACAATGCTTTTCATCCTATGAGAAACACACAGCTAGGAGAGGTAGAGGCCATCCCCAGCTGGAAAAAAAAAAGCTCTTGGCTTCTTATCAAAGATTTCTGCTTCAGCTAGAGGAGCAGGGTGGCCAATACCTTACCTCTGACTGAACAGTCTTTATTTAGTCAGGCAACTTTCAAAACAGCCTCTTGAAAATTATTCTCAGCAGCACTAGTTATTTTCATTTGCTTATCTTCCTACCTAGAGGACTGTCATGATTGCCTTTTACATTCACAATGACTGACCTGCACAGACAAGCAGCTGAGTTGTAAACAGTGATACCTGCCACAGGTTCACTCAATCCGCAGGCAGTTAGCACTACCCTAAGTACATCAGAGACAACATGCTTTGCCACCTTCCGAAAATTAGAGAGGGACAGGTTTACATAATCGTCCCTATTTTCTTCTTTTGGAAGAAGTTTTACTCTACACAGGCAGCTATCAATCTGAAAAAAAAACCCAACTACTGTACAAGAATATTCTCACAATGAAAACAGAGCTCTTCTTGCTCTAGATCTAGGAGACAGTGTACAGACTGCAGATGTCACCTAGCCTAGAAAAGCCTACTTTAATTTAACCCAGTTATCAGCTGACAAAGCCAGCAAGTCTTTGCTTGCACTATCTGTCCTAGATCACTAATGCTGACCAGGTATGCAATCTTAGTCGTTCTGTAAACACACAAGGATAGGGTCACATTTGATAGGTCCTATCCTAAAGGTTGTGCGTGACTAATAGCTATTTATCTGGTGACTGGTGGCACGTATCAGCCTTTCCTACTCCCAGTAACCTGTTAATTGCATGTACAGTACAGCTGAAGAGGTAGTTAAGTGACTAGCAAAAGCTTCTTTGTAGTGATAGGGGAAGGGTAGCATGGAAGAGAATTGCCTGCCCTAGTTAAGATGCTCTAGTCAAGCGTGTGTGCACAATGCACACTTATAAAAATCACTTTCTTGCCTGAAAGGTGACCAGAGCCATAAACATGTTTTGCGCTTTGCACAGAACCAATACATTTCTGAATAGCTTCTGTCCATTTGTCAAGGTATACCCCAGGGTCCAGTTTTGGCCATGCTAGAGTGCGAGGAAATCCGAGAATTGCCTATTTATCTTTATGTCTTTGAGCCTCATGCTCATGAATGCCGCCTTGGGTCCCTTTGGAGAGAAAGGCGGGGTAAAAATATTGTAAATAAAAATAAATAAATAATGAATGTATTGCCTTCCTTTTTCCTAATGGCAACTCCTGAGTTGAATGAAGGCAAAGTGTTGGGAATGCACTGCCTGTTGTCTTCAAAGCTTAGTCCCAGGCCCCGATGATGATGGTGGGGGGCATGGTGGCAATGCAACCAAAGCTTTGCCTCTTGCCCTCCCTTAAACCAGGGTCTAGTCTGGATTTGCACACCCTGAATGCGACTATTAGAATGCTGAACACCCCACACCCTCACTCTGAGAAGGTTTAGCATTCATACAAGCTAAACTCTACTTTTATGAACACATGTGTGATAGTTTTGCCATATGACCAAGGTCATGTGAATGAGGGTGGTGAATACACTAGCAGCTTTTAGACTTAACACAGCCTCATTCTCTCTCAACCACAATTATAAGCAGATTCCTGAAGCACAGATTTCAAGCTAAAATTAGAAGGAACTGAGTAGGAACAGTACTCTTGGAATGAGCCAGAGCAACAAAAAGCCTATTCATTTGATCAAAAAGCAAACACAAATGTGTCCTTTAAAGGCCTTATTTGTTCCAGAGATGTGGAAATGCCATTATTGATTTTGTAGAAGGTAGCTACCAATTTTTTTTTTGTCTTCAAGTAGGAACAAACCATTTCTTTCTGCTGCTTTTACATCTGCACTGCCATCTACAAAAAGGCAAGGTGAGCACAGCTTGGCTGTATTGCCACAGCTGAATCTTCCTCCGTTCAAGGAATTAAGTTTTTCATGCACTTTGAAAGGAACACTGAGAACTAATCTAGCAGGGATTTTGTTACTTCATGACCACTGCCACCACTAAACTGCCTTGTTCAACATTTTAAGCAATGTTTCTCATGCAGTGATCTGCTAACCAAAAAACCCAGTATCCAATTATGAGATAGTTGGGCATCTCATGTTCCTTTGGCAGATATTGCCCCCCTAAATACAGCCCCATCAGAGAATTCTGAAGATAAATCATTCTTAACTAATCTCCAAAACATTTTACTTCTCAATCACGTTTGTGTGGCATTGCAGACATCCTGTTAAGCAACTTGAATTGATTCCGTCCTTCTAGAAGCATTTTAAAGACTACATAAAATACATTTTTGCAAATATATGGCATGAAGAAAAGTCAGTTGCCTAGAATTAGTGTGTTCCTGAGCAGTGTTTTAGTAACTCTGTATGGCTGCACAGTTTAAAATATGCATGGTCTGGTAGCTCAGAAACAAAAGGGAAGGTGGCAGCGTCAGGATCACGGCTGCACCCAAAAACCCAGTTTTGTTCTTTTCCCAAACAGAATTTCTGTTCTTAATTTCAGTGAATACACATCAACTTACACACCCACCGCTTAAATGAAAACCAACCGAAAAACCTGGGAGTTGCAGAGATGTCGACCTACATTTACGGCCCATCACACAAGGTACCTGGTTTGTAAAGGACCATCAGGTAGCCCAGTAGGCAACTTTGTCTCTAAAAACTAAAGGCTTAAGAACATAAGAACATAGGAAGAGCCCTGCTGGATCAGGCCAAAAGCCCATCTAGTCCAGCTTCCTGTATCACACAGTGGCCCCACCAGATGCCTCAGGGAGCACAAGACTGTTGTCACTCCCTTGCACCTGGCACAGAGAAAACCCACTTCTAAAACCTCTAAAACCAGGAGGTTGCTTATGGCTTGTAACCTGTGATGGTCTTTTCCTCCATGAATTTGTCCAAACCCCTTTTAAAGGCATCTAGGCCAGGTGCCATCACCACATCCTGTGGCAAGGAGTTTCACAGATGAATCACACGCTGGTTAAAGAAATATTTTCTTTTGTCTGTTCTAACTCTCCCTCCACTCAATTTTAGTGCATGTCCCCTGGTTCTGGTGTTGTGCGAGAGGGAGAAGAATTTCCCTCTATCCACTCTCTCCATCCCATGCATATTATAAGTCTCAATCATGTCCCCCCTCAGGCGCCTTTTTTCTAGGCTGAAAAGCCTCAGACGCTGTAGCCTTTCCTCGTAAGGGAGGTGCTCCAGCCCACAAATCATTCTGGTCGCTCTTTTCTGCACCTTTTCCAATTCAACTATATCCTTTTTGAGGTATGGTGACCAGAACTGGACACAATACTCCAGATGAGGCTTTTAAGCCTCAAGCCCACCTCATAGCTGGAAAGAACGAGCCAAACATTTCCTGAAGTCCATTTTATCAGATAAGGAAGCAGGCCTCATGAGGCCTCTCACTCTCAACTAGCAGCATGGAGCAAGGAGGTGTACACAGGTTGTGTGCTAGATTGGCCCATGGGGCTGTCTAACTAGCAACTACTGAACTACACTGTCCACTCTAAACACCCTATTTCAAATTCTCTTACCCTGCTTGTCTGCTATTAACAAGTCCAAACTTGACGCCTGAGACAGCAGCAATTGAGGGAATGTTTAATACCACACCCAACAATGAACTTTGATCTTCATCCAGAGCTTAATTACTGGACAGAAGCAGGCTACTACTATTGAGCTGGCATACACATGACAAATATAATGCCATACAATGCTTTTGAGAGATTCCCACAGGAGACAACATGTCACTCAGGACAACATATTTATGCATCCAAGTGCAGCGATTTATGGAGGAAAACACAGTGTTACCATGGATCCAACTTTATGTAAACTTTCCAGAGAAGATGCATATAAATGAAAGCATAGCTGACTGCCCTTTTAAGTACCAAACAGAACAGCTATGATTCAAGACACACATTATGGATCTTCTTTTTATCATAAAGACAAAGCAACTTTTCCCAAAATCTCTACAGCTATTGATTCTGATTTGAGAATACTAAGGCAACAGCAACTAAAATTATAAAAGTCCTTCTAAGTACGTTTCCCAGACATGACAGTAGCTTATTCAGCACTTCACATTTTTGTCAATGGCTGCATGTCTGACTGAAACAAAGTTGTGAGAAATTACTTGACAGGAGGGTGGGGAGAACACCAGCACATGCAACTGCATTTCAAAATAAGCTGACCTACAGGTTCTATACTTGAGCAATTACTGTACATTAGTGAGCATGCTCACTGCCCAACCAGCCAGTCATGAGGGCTTAGCCTTAAGTGGAACACACTTAGGAATGCAAAACGCCTTATATCCATACACCTCAAAGGAGCACAGAGAAAAACGTCTGTCATGGTATGGCAAGTAGGGACCAATTTGAGGGAAACTGGACATTTTATAATTCCTAGTATTATGTTCGTTTTACGTGGTAAGTTTGTAATTAGGCAGGAGGTGTGGCCTGGAGGTTGAGCGTCTGCCTTGCCTGAAGAAGCTCACCTCAAAATAGTCCACAAATTCTGCACTATCCTTTGAGCCTTAGGAACCATAAAAATTTACAAAAAAAATTACATAAAAATATACAAGTGTCATCTAAATCTTTTCCAATAGTAACTCATGGAAGAAAAGCCTATCTGCTGTGGGGTAACAGATTATGAACAGTGAAAAACACTCAGTTCTGTAAGGTTCAATAAAGCTATTGATCAGTGGCAATTGAAGTCTCTTTGGAGGAAAGCCCAAAACAAGAGCTTTGAGAATACATTTATTTATATATAATAAAATAAGACCGTACAAAGGCCACAGCAATTCTTCCCCAGACTGCATGTGACCCTGCAAGGCACTTCCTGGCTGCCTGCAAGTTTGTTCGAGCCCTTTGAGTTAACAGAAGCAGCATTCTAGACTTTGCCTTGGCAGTTTTGAATAGCAAAGAAACCACCCCAGTCAGTAACAGCAGAGTCATCACGCTTACGCAGAGACCATTTTTTTTGTGATAGCTGTCCTTTCAACCTGAAAGGTGTAGATATAGCAAGATTTTGTGGACAGGAGGAGTCAGGCAAATTCAAGCAGCAGGCACAGCACAAAGGTTATGCCTCAGAAGATTAATGAAGCCAAACTCCTAAAAAAAAAGCACTTCCTCTGGCAATTAATTGTTTCTGGGCGACCACACAAGGAAGATTTTTGCACATTGAAATAATTGGTTCTTGCTCTTTCAGGCTACACCATAAATGGTAAATATAGGTGTTTAAGAGCATAGAAGCCAATATAAAAATGTAGTGGGGCAAATAATCTTTTGTGGACTCATTTGCAAGATTGAATTATTTGTCTGAGCAGTTTTTGCCAGATACTACATCTGCCACTACAGAACTGTGCATTTTTCTCCAGACTTGGTATGTTGAAAGTCATGCTGAATAAACCATAATGATCTTTTTGTGCTCAACTTAAATCAAGAATGGCTGAAGACAACAATGGCCAGGACACAAGAAACGATGAAACTAGTTCCATGAAGCTTTAGCAGGTCTGTCTTTCCTGAAACAGCAGTCCCAGGCATCACATGGCAACTGCTCTGGAAACCAAGGGAAGTTTCAAAAGCAGCTTGTGAAGTGGAACAGGAGACATCTAGTCAAGAAGGAAACACAAAGCAGAAATCCCACTGGGCAAAGGAAAGCCCCTAGCATGGGTCTAAACGAGGGGTTCTCAACCTTTGGAGGCCCGGGTACCCCCTATCACGGTCCAATTTTCTGAAGTACCCCCTGCTAATTAATTGGATCAATCAATTAGGTAATTAATCGTTAAATAAAAAGTACTAACAACTTTAAGAGACATGTTAAACGTCTTATTTAATTCTCTGCGCGCGTGCGCGCACACACACACACACACACACGGATCTCTTTTTTCTCCAAGTCACACTTCCCAAAATCAGCTCCTCCCTCCCCTACCCCACCAAAGTACATTTTCCAAAGTACAAAAATAAGCCCAAAACCAAAGAAGGGCTCCGAAAATAATTACAATTTAAAATCCATGTTAATTAACACTTAATTAGCTGCTGATGGGGCAGATAAGGGGCAGGGCTTGGCATACCCCCAGCAAGAGGTCCGCGTACCCCTAGGGGTATCCGTACCACAGGTTGAGAACCACTGGTCTAAACAACTCTTTGGTTCCCAGATCATGTTAGTCATGTAGTGTCTGAAATAAGTCATACTAAGCACACTGGGTTTAGTATTCAAGGTAGTCTTTTCATTTCTTAAAAGCCATATCTATCAAAAGAAGTTTAACAGATCATCCTCACATGCATGGGTTTTACTAGGTAATCTGAATCCATTTTGTTTACTCCAAGAAGCCAACGAGATACCCAAATACTATACAGGTACTGTACTATACTTTTTCAGCTAAAGGCAGGACTGTGAAGCCAGTTATTCCATTCAAGTGCAAAAAAATTAGATTTTGTTCCAAGGTTTAAAATTCAGCAAATTGAAAATCAAGGTGTGCAGTTTCTAACCTTTACAGCTGTGAGAATCTGCTCAAAAGATAGAGCCAATCTAAGGAAATTTCAGGTGTCAAAATGGGGAGCTGACTACAACCTTAATCAACCAGGCGGTAGGATTCATCACCCTCCATAGATACTTACACTGGTTTACTAGCAATGGCGGCATTATGCAAAACAAATTATGCAAAACAAATGTGAACAGAATTCATTTTTTTGCAACACAGAATTAACAGTGCAGAACACACAAAGCCTTGCCACTGGCCAGATAGCTAGAGGCTGCCAAGTTGTGCATGTGGCCCCTGAAAAGACCATCAACGGTCTGAGAGACCTGTTCAGGCAGTGCCCCTCCACGTTTCATGGCACTGCGTGCCCCTGAGGAAAGGCAAGCAAGGAGCACAGAGACCAGGACAACAGACTAAAGCTTTAACAGTACAGCAACAATGATTACCATGGCTTCTAAACCATATGCTGCAAATAGATATATACCGGTAACTGCAAGCCCAGCTCAGTTTTTTTGTTAACACACTATCACTAAGTTCTCCCAAGTTCATATTAAAAGTTATAAGATATTAAAATGTCTCCCATTTTACAGATGAAGAAACTGAGGTTAAGTGACTCTTCTAGTTATAATAGAACTAAACAGATTCCGTGTTTGACAATTTGGGTCTAATGTAAACCTGAAAATATGGTCATTTAAAAGAAACACTTCAAACATACTGGAACACAACAATGCACAACACAACCAGACAAATGCCACTTACATACAAATGATATGTTTAGCCAAGCAGGCAGGCAACAGAGAAAGCCCCAGACATGAGATTGACAAATCTTTCAAAATTAGTCAAGAGTCTCAGAACATGAGAAGAATACACTTCCTTTACAAATAAAGGTTTAGAACAAGGACAATTTTAGCAATACCTTGTTGGAAATCAATCCCAAGGTACAATGACAGCTTTCAATCTAGTGACTAGACAGAAGACAGGTTAATGCAATGCACTTAAAGAAAAAAAAACTTTCAGAAAAGAGAATAAATATTAGCAAGCCCCATGATTGTAGGTTGCAATAACTGAACCAGCTTCTCAAGAAATGCAATTTAAAAATACTTCATACTTTAATGTAGAAGACTGCAGCCATTGAGACCTACACCTGAACAAAATGCAGTCCTAAAACATGCAGTTACTCATCCTTCTGAAAATGGTGGGAGACTTACCCAAGGCGTGGATAGAAAAGATGCAAAACTCTCATCAAGCAAAAACACTATAGAAGATTACAGGGCACACAGCTACTTACCCACTAGTTCAGGACAGATATATTAACCAGTTTGCTCTCCCTCTGACAGCAATCACAAACGTAACCCATCATCTATTCTCAGGACTGGATGATAGGCAACATCAGCCAGTCGATGACAACAAAACCCACAAGTGACAAAGACACAGTCAGCACTCACAAGTATAATAGTATGCCAAGGGGCATGGCCCGCTAACTTAAGACTGGTATGAATATTCCCCCATTCAAGGAAAAGAGGATGTTGCCATTCTCGTCCAGAAACACTCAGTATATTACCGTAGTTCCAGTCACACTGTATTTTTGTAAAGTACATTAAGTAGTACTTCACCCATGCACCCTATTACAGCAAGAAATGATACAGGAAGCAGCAACATGTGGCAGTGGAAGCCAGAGTAGGAAGCCTCATCATTACTGTTGAGACTTACCTCCCCTCTTGTACAACAGGGACATGCGTTGCAGGCAGAGCAGGTGAGGGCCCTCTCATAGGTCCCAGTAAAGCGCTGCAGCATAACCAGGGGATTTCTCGTGCTACCTGCTTGCACACGCAACCCCCCCCCCCCGTAACACAGTGGCGCTTTACCAGGAACTATGAGGGGGCAGGGTTGCCTCACCTGCATGTACCCATACCGCATGTCCCTGTTGGACAATGAGGACCACTAGCTTTGTGGAGAGGAAAATTATGTCCCACTCACTGCTCTCCATGACTGCCCTAATCATCATCTTCTTGCCACGCAAATCAAATTCCATTGATCTGCATGGAAAAGGCCAAAGAGTTGACAACAGGTGCACTGATGGGGGACCATATCTGAGACACCCCACACATTCTACAGCTTGACCTACATTCACAGATCAGTTTAAAACCTGCTGCTCTAGGCCCATGTAAACTAGAGTTGGGTCAGTCACCTGCACATACATTTGCAACCATTCATATAGTATTCAAAATTATCCCATTCAACGCAGTCCCATTGCCACAGATGTATGCGCCAGCCAGTGACACTGCTTCCTTGCAGCAATTTCAACGAATATGACACAGAAAAAGTGTACTACAGTCACACAAGTAGCTTGTTTCATATATTACTTTCCCCATGGGGCTGCAGCAACAGGTTTACTTAGTGTGTACGAATTCCGAATAATAAAATCCAGCAGGGTGGAAGAAAACCTCTTACTTGGCATTAGTTATAAAGTTAAGAACCAAGGTGTCACCACAGATAAGATCTAAACACCCAGTACCTTCCAACATAAATTTTGACTTTGTGTTACCAGAAGCTAGCCACTAAGGCTTAGGCTTCCAAATGACTAGAAAGGCAGTAATATACATTTGAAAAGGGAGAGCTGCCAGCCAAGCAGTATACCAGGATGGTGTGCGTTCTGCGATCATATGACGTAAGTGCAACAATTGTTATTTGGCACAGAATTCAACATCCCCAAAATATCAGCTCTTAATGGGCTACGAACTGTGTAAGGCATGTCTGGCAGTCATGACAGCCGACTACAAATTGTAGCCGACTGTACTGACTACATTAGCATTAGGTTATGCTTTCACTTGAAGGTGGGTGATGTTTTGTAGCTAATCCATACTTCTGATGCCATTGATTTTCATACAAGATTATGATTTGGGGAGTGGGAAAGAGACTACTATCTTGTTTACCTTTCTGAACTCCCTACACCTAACACAAGCAAAACAAGTATATGTATCAAATTGTAAACACCAGTGGTTCCCAAACTGGGAGGCGTGGCTCCCAGGGGAGCCGAAGAAACAGAGTGCCACGGAATCTTCTTGGAATACAGTGCAATGCCAATTGACAGGCATCAACATAATGTAATGGGGAGCCGTGGCCAAGGGTTGTCAATCGTCAAGGGAGCTGCGGGTCAAAAATGTTTGGGAAACACTGGTATACACGGTACAGAACACAGTATAGGTTGAGCATCACTTATCCGAAATGCTTGGGACCAGAAGTGTTTTGGATTTTGGAGAAAAAATGCACTGTCTCTTGCTCTGCAATATATTCCCACCTTACATTTCAGAAGAAAAACGTTACTGCCCATATGTGAAGGGGGATGGAGAAAGTGGTGCTTACTCCCGATTGGTCACCTTGGACAGCACCCTCCCATGGGCAGCTGCTAATTGGCCTGTAACGCAGAGGCACATCTCCTGTGGCTTGACTCACTCTGGGAGCCAGAAAGCTAGTGGTTGCTTAGCAACCGCATAACTGCTGAGAAGGGAAGGAGGGGGAAGTCTGCAGTGTCCACATGGGCTGGGAGCGGAGAAGTGTCAGTTGATGCTCAAAGACAGAGAATCGACATGCGGTTCGTTATTTGGTAGGAGAAGCGCAATTTGAGGGCCAACTGGGCACAGAAATAGTGGTGGCAGTTCCACTTGTGGTGTCATATCGGTGCTCAAAACGCTTTGGATTTTGGAGTTTTATGTAAGGGATACTCAACCTGCACCCGTCTGTTCCTGGCACATAAATTCTGATATATTAAAGCATAGTATATACACAGCTCTGGGTATACTGGCATACAGCAAATAGAAAGCACCCAAGTATCAAATATATCAGGTATGTTTCTGGAATATTGTGCAATACTTTACAGAGTGATCTTCTAACCATATACAGAAACTGATGAGTTAGTCTTCTGGATTTTAAGTTTCTCTCTATAGTACAGTTCTATATTCTAACTGCATTATGACAGAACAGTATTGCAGACAGGTCATCAATTATAAGTGCTGTAAAGATACCAAGGATTTGATTCTTCCGTTAAAAAACAACATGTTAATGCTCTACCAATTCAGAAGAACTAAACAGCAAAACGACAGGGCTGCTAGTCTGTTCCAGTTAAAGGCTTCGATATTCAGCAAGTGTGACGATTTACCTCTTCCAACTCCATGTCATTTACCCTCACCTAGGTGTCACAATTTTTGGCTGGCCTTGGAGGAGAGCCAAAAATTGTGGTTGCCAGAGTCCTGCCCTCCTCTTGCCCTGGACCTAGTGCTGCACCTCAGTGTGGCTTGGATCAATACCCTGCTCCCTCCGCAGTTCCATCCAGAGGGGTGGAAGGGCTGACGGCTTGACCCTGCACTGTCCAGGTACCTCAGCAATAGAAGCCAGGACTGCCACTCGCTTCAGCTGCTGAGTTGATGACAGTCTGCTGCCTTTGCTCTACGCTTCCATTTGAGATTTTGTTTATATCAAAATTTACAGACGACATAAGGATATATAAGTAACCATTCAGAAACTTGGATTATGCAGGGACTTGGGAAAATTTGTTTGAAGGGATAAAATTTTAAAAATATTTTTTCCATGTAAGATGTACAAAAGCTAGGCATGCATACGGTTTCAGAATCTGATAGAACTCTGGACACTTTCTGGCTGCTATCCAATTACATTATTTTTCTCTGTATTTTATAATGTTAATTGTTACAATTATAAAGTTACCTTTGAGGATTTACAGCCCACCTATGCATTTCTATCCAGAAGTATGTTCCATTGAATTCAATGGTATCTACTCCCAATTAAGTGTGCATAGGATTGCAGTCTTAGTTCCTGAAAGGTGAGATACAGGTTTGATTGTTTTAATATGTGGCTACACATTCTTAAAGTGCAGAAACATGTACTTACACTGCAAGGTATAAAGTGAAAATGGAAACATTTTGAGATAAGGCAGTCTAAAGAATGCTTTAGGTTCCTTATTCCTTGTGTGCTTTTTGCAGCAATCTATTTCTATAGGTAAAAAGGGAAGAGGCAAAGAATGCCCACCTCCTAATCTTGCGTGTTCAAGCAGCACTGCTTACCGGAGAATAAAGTTTGGATCGCTGTGGCCTACAAAACTGCAGTTCAATTGTTTTGCTCAGTTCACAAAAATGAATTCTGACTTGTGATACTCTTTAACTAATCCAGAAGATTACACTCTGCTAGTTGGGTATATTGGGGTCAACACCTGAACAGCAGTCAATTTTAGAGCGAAATGTTCACAAAGGAAAAGTTTGCAAGGAAGCAGGTCTGAAAGCTAAGTATTGTTATCATCCAAGTTACACAGGCGCACAAAAAAAAGCTACAAATGTTACCCAGAAAAGAATGCACCACAAACATCAGCATTTATTCATTTGAAACGTTTTAGCAAAATGACATAATACCCAAGCTCACTAGGTTTAACTTTTGTTAGCCTAGGTTTAAACATTACACATTTAAATGTCAAAACTTACTAAGTTGCCAGCATTCATGCACAACTAGAAAACATCCTTATATGTTTAAACCAGAAACGCACCATCAGTAACATATTAACATTATTCACTACTAAATATTGAAAGCTTGAAATTAAATTTGCCTCAGAAATGTTAACTTCACAGTAGATGTAAACTACGAGTTGGCTCACATGTCAAAACAAAAAATCAAAAAGCAGGATTCATGCTAGTGTTAGTGTACAATTTTGCCCTACCACTAAACGCAGGGTAACTGTTCACCTAGAACCATGTTTAATAAAAAGCAAAGTGCGTACAGAAATTTACAACATTTTAAGGACAAAAAATGGTCCTATTCATGTGGTCCCAGCAATCAACGCAAAGTCTGACAGTATCATGAGCTCCGATGAGCTGTTTATAAATACTTTAGATTACGTACAGTATAATGAAAGAGTTCATTTGAAATCTTCAAAAAATGTTCCTGTTAATCCTCAAAGGGTGCTTGTTATAGCTTAAAATTTCTGTTAAATGCGTGCGTTGAACTACTTGTTATCCAAGCGTAGCAGCTGCTCCTTACCATTTATTGTTAAAGACTTTAACTGGCCATCTTCTTCAACTTCTACTCTCTCTTGTCCATTCTCAACAATTCTGCAGGATAAAAACCCATTTAAGTCTTTTTGAAGTGTTCTACACAGTTAAGGTAAGCAGCACAAGGCTATCTTGTCAATAAAATAATTACCACCAGACTTGCATCAAATAGTAGCAGTTAAATTAGAAAGCTTCATTTCATTCAAAAAAGTTAATATTTGTGCTACCAAAGCTCTTGTAAAATCCTTTTTAGGTAAACCATAACTTAAAATCTCAATTTCAGACAGAATCAACACTATATGTTCCAAAACTAAATTACATTTTAACCTATAATGGTTTGACAAGCACCTGAACCACAGAAATAAACAGCTAATTCAAATCTCCCAGGATGGTACACAAAAATTGGAAGAACCAAAGACAGCCTTATAGTAGTAAACTAAACATAAGCACATAAACTGTGTGTCCCCATCCTTTCTAGTTGATTCCGACCAGTAAAAAGTTTTGCTTTCTAACCCACTTGAACAAGAAATATTAAAAAGCGACTCATTTCTGTATTTTTTAAAAGACATTAAAACTATGAAAAACTGTTACATTACTAATTTACTGAAGCATTTGAACTTAAATCACTGTACCTCTTTGTAGTAATTTTTCTGCCATTAACTATTTTAGTTGAAGTCGATACAGATTTGAAGTTACCCATTCCACTGCCACCAAACGACGTGGAGGAGAATGAAGTAAGGCCCCCATGTCCCAAAGAACCAAACGAAGTAAAACCTGGTAAGGAAATAAAAACAACAGAATGTACTTAAGTCAAGGCAGGAGGTACCACATTAATCCAGAAATACTCAGATTTTAAAAATGTGTACCCGCCTCCCCTTATTATCCGGTTGCCCAAGGTGGCTTACAAAAAATTCATAAAATTTACATTATGCACTAAAAATAGAACACAGAATAATAAAACAAGCAGTACAAGGTGGTGCGAACAGCATTCACAATGTGTAAAAACCCTACAAAGACAACCACCACAGCCCAACAAATATAAACTGAACAAACCATAAGGCAAACCAATAAACTAGAGAGAAAAAGCTAATTGAAAAAAGGTTTTAGGTCCCACCAGAAGGCTAACGCGGAGGTCACAGTTCTCACCTCACTTGGAAAGGAGTTCCATCGTAATGGCACTGCCACAGAAAAAGGTCCTACTGCTTGTGCTCACCAACCTAACTTCAGCTGAAGGCAGCATATATATGAGGGTCCCTTGAGATTACCTCAAGGGTTCAGCCAGTTTACATTAAAAGGGTCAAAACCAGCCAGCAGCCACAGGAGCAGCTGTCTATCTGCATTAAAACACCAAGCTCCTGACACAACATGGGCTGTCATGTTCTGTACTAATTGCAGTCAAGTTTCCAAGGGCAGCTACATTACAGTAGTCAAGTTGTGAGGTCAACCAAGGCATGGACCACTGTGGTTAGGTCAGATACTCAGGCATGGACACAGCAGGCACACCAGCTAAGCTGCGCAAAGCCCTCCTGGCCACCACTGCCACCTGACAATCCAGAACCACCTCCAGGCTGCAAACCTGCTCCTAGAGAGGGAGTGCAACCCCAGTCAGAACATGATGGCGATCCAGCATTCACACTTTGGGATCTCCAAACCAAAAGGACCCCTGTTTTGTCTTCTCTAATTTAGACTTAAGCCACTTCCAGTCCTCTGCTACCCCCAGGTAGCAAGGGTTTCAATAGCCTCGCCAGCATTTGATGGCAATGACAGGTAGAGCTGGGTATCACTTGCATATTGGTGGCACCCAACTTCAATCCCTTGGATGCTCTCCCCTAGGGTTTTCATGTAGATATTAAACATGGGGGACAAGAACCCTGTGGCACCCCACATGACAAAGGTCAGGGTGCTAAACAGGTATCCCCTACTAACACACCTTCTGGGATAAGCCATTCAAAAGGTGAGAGGGTACTGGTTAATTGGTAAAGGAGGCTACCTTTGAAGATGTATCAGAAGCTTCAACCGGTGTAAAATGCTGACATCAGATTAGTGCTGGGGGCAACTCTGCAGAAGCATGCCACATTTTAGCTCCTCCAACTGTGCTGGCTACCCATTCACTTCCAGGCCCAATTAGAAGTCCTGAGTTTTTACTTTTAAAGCTTTATATAACTGGATATCAGGTATCTTAAGGGTGGTTTACTCTCATATCAACAAGCCAGACACTGAGATTTACTGCTGAGGCTCTGGTCTTCCATTAGCAAAGATTCATTTGGCTCGGACCAAGGACAGTTCTTTCTAGTTGAGAGTCTTCTCTCTGATGTTGCTGCTGTGTTTTCTTTAGATCTGTGCTTTTATTGTTTTATCTTAATTGCTGGCTATTTTTAATGGCTTTTCTAAATTGCATTAATACCGTTTTAATTACTTTGTAAATAGCCTTGTGATGACTGAGGTGGGAGTGTTAAATTCAAAAAACCAAGAGCCCCTAAAAAAAAACAATCCTACCACTTGTGGTACTGCATTCAGAGGGAAAGGCAGGATACAAGTCGTTTAAATAAAACAAACAGACATTGTTCTAAAACTATTCAAAATATATTCAAAGGGATGTTAGACCTAAATTTTCATTTGCTGCACTGAATTCTCTCACACACACTACCTGTATCAAATGAAGAAAAACCACTCCCAAAGGCAGGGAATCCACCAAAGGCAGAGAAAAAGGATCCACCACCTCTATTTCTGTTTCCACGGGGTCCTCGTCTATTACCGAAAAAGTCATCAAAAGGATCTTCTGCAAATAAAATTAAAGAGGTTTTTGAAGTTAGCGAAAGTTTCCATACCAACAAATCCATACATATGCATGGGAGTTCGTGGCTTTTTAACATAGACCTTTTTAACAATTCGATTAACGTGGCTAGTTTACTAGCTTTTAATCAGATTTGAACTTCCATGAAGAAGTCTCTATAGAAGTAGTCAATTCTCACTTCCTGCAGATTCACTTATCCACAGGGAGCAGGAGTGCCACTTACCTTGCACCATTCACGGCCTATTCTCGTAAGAAGAGCCCTGCTGGATCAGGCCAAAGGCCCATCTAGTCCAGCTTCCTGTATCACTCGGCTATCCATGGCCATTCCGCAGCTATCCACAGTGGCCATTCACTAACCACGGCAGCCATTTTGAAGCTATGCTTGACCATTCTAAAGGTAGTGAATTACTAATCAGGAAACACCCCAGAATGCCTTGCGCAGCCATTCTGAAACGATTCCAGCATCCACGGTGGCCATTTTAAATCTCACAGCAGCCATTTTGCCCCATTTTTACCTGTGGTCCAAAAAAAAAAAAAACCACCAATGGTAGAATTGTAGCCATTCAAGGCCATTCTGAAAGTATTCATGCCTATTTGATTGTACCCTTAACCCAGTGGTTCCCAAAGTTACCGGGATCACATTCCGCCAATATCCAAAGCCCCTTTCCGGGCCAGGGCAGCGTTACCCGGCCTCCCCAGATTTATGCCGGCTATTTTGCTGGAGCACATTCGAGGAGGCCCATTGGGGCCGCTGGGGCAGACACCGGTGGAAAGGGACCAATGTCCCTTCCCCCCCCCCAGAGGTGTTCCCCAGCTTTGCCAGCACGGCTGTGATCGCTTGCAGGATCTGGCGCAGTGCACTTTGCGCGCTGCGGCAAATGTTACAGGATTGGACAGCCTGTCTCTAATTTGCAAAAGAAAAAAATAATCTGGATAAATAAGTTGCAATGAATTCCCTTCCCCTGTGACTTGTTTTGAGGAAATGCACATGTCTTTTTTCTGTAAAAGATATGCATGTGAATAAGGATCAAAGTTAACTGTGAGTTGCAGTAGTTACTCCATCCCTTTTGACTTCCATTACAACAGGACTATATGCATGCCCCGGCAACTCAAGTAATGCTGCCCATCCAAAGATCAGGAATACCCAAGATATTTTTAAGTTTACCCCTATCTCAAGGGAATAAGGAAAGAGATTCAGTGTCCAATATTTTACAGTTACAGAGGCATCTGTAATCAGGCAAATAAAAAACTCATCCTCATCCAAAGGACATACTAGAGGAACATCCTCTAATAAGGAGGTGTTCGTTTTGATTGTACATGTGTCTGTGCACACACATGTAATCACTTCAGGATTTTTCTGCTGCCCAATTCCACACAGATATAGTTCAGTTTAAAAAGAATCTGAAGAAATCCATTTACTAACATCCTAGACTACGATACATAATTTTTATACAACTGGCTCATCTTTAGTAAAGACTAATGTTTTTTACATGAAATTTTCAAAAATATCACAAATTATACCAAAGGCATACAAGTAAAAGTTGTGTTCCAACACTCAAGAGGCTCTTTAGTCTGACATGTTACCAGGTAAACCACAAATGTAACAGTCCAATTTATTCCAGCTAGTTGAGAAAATGACTCACAAGCAAACTATGAAGGTCAGTTGTGTACACATGAGCTGTATTATATTACTACTCACTATTATGAATCTATATATAGCCAATTTTGTTTAAAGCTACCTGGGTGTTTTAACTTAAAAACTCAAGTCAAATTGTACTTTGCATTTCAAAAATAAGGAAAGTAGTATGGAAGAGAGCAGAGTCATTCTTATTCAGTTTACATTAAACTACAGTTCAATGGAACCCAAGCCTTCAATTTCATAGGGATCCCCAAATTACCTTCTGATATCACCGTTCAACATCACTGAGCTCTGGAAAGATTTGCAATTGCCAGTTTTTCTACATAATCCCAATGCAATTCTATCATTATAGTCATTTACACAATCTACTTAAATGTATCCTCATTTTCCAATTCAAGTTCTGACCTCCTCTGTCTACCTACGCAACACCTAGTGTGGCAATATCTTCCATAACACCAATTCTTTAATGCTGATTTGCTACAGTGCTCTTCATCCTGGGTTGACTGACAGCCATTGTAGCCAATGGGAATAGAGCATTCTGGGTAGGGCAAATCGGCACTAATGGAGAAATCAGCTCCCATTTCCTCCAATGGCATCTCCAATAGTGCTGTTTCACACAGTGCTGGACTTTCCAGAACAGTTCCCCAGCATTAACTAAGGTATTGCTTTATAACCATGAACTGTATAGAAACTAGAAGAGAGTTGAAACTCCAACTCTGAAAATCTAGGATGACTTACTTGTTCACGGTTAATTTTACTTTTGCCTGGTTCTTACACAGAGAACCGGGATGCTCAAGTTACACAGGTCAGCAAGTACACACACCAAGCCCCTTCAATAACCAACACTACTCTGATTTCTCTATGTATTAATGCGAGCCAAGTACGCCATACCATATTGAAAACCCTTAACCTTAACATGGTGTTTTGAACACAATGAAAGATAGAAAGAATAAAGTGAACCCAAGGATGTGGTCACAGCAAGGATTGTTTATCTCCTATCCCATTCTCTACAAATGGTTCTTCCATAAATACAGGTGATAGAAATTAGTTGGCAGTTTTCCCCTATTACTGCAAACTGGTGGTGGTGGTGGTATGAAAACGCCCCTAGAATCTGAAATGGACAACTATCCATTTATGAGACTATTACACTATTGTCCTAGGATGACAAGATGTTGGATAAACAAGTTAATTTATGCCAGCTAATGAACAGATTCACTGAACTAAGAATTTTGATAGCACACTAGCTCAGTTGGCACCAGTGAAATCTTTGAGCATCATATCCCCCACTGTTTGACTTCACTTAGCACACATCAGCTTTAATCCAACTTGTTTCAATCATAGTAATATTTTTAAGAAGTTCACCTTGAGTATTTGTGGGGTAATACAGAAACACATTGGGCTGAAACAGACAATATGGGGGATAATAAAGCAAATACACAAATATTGCTTTGTATTTCAAATAGTTCAGAAACCACCACAATATCGCAGTTTGGAGAATGAATGCGACTACAGATGTACAGCTTATGGCGCAATCCCGAGTAAAAATCCACCTGTGGAGCACGCACTCCGCAGGCAGAAGGTGTCGTAAACACGCCGTAAAGAGTGTTTATGGCACCCAGAGAGTAAGGCCCGCTGGCACATATGCCAGCAGGTCTCCGTCCACCGCGGACTGGGCCTCAGCCGCGGATGCTGTCCCTTAGCTGCTGCGATCAGCAGCTGATAAGGGACAGCTGATTTTTCCTGGTTGCACCAGCTACAGCCCTGCTGATTCGGCAGGGCTGTAGCCTTTCCCTCCAGGTTGAGGCGCGAGTGGGGAGGACCCACCCGCCCGGCAACCCGAAAAAAAAGGCTACAGGTAGGATCTCGCAAATCTCGCAAGATCCAAAATGGCGCTGCCGAGAAAAGGTAGGATGCAGGCCTGTACTGCAGGGGACAGTGTAGGCCTGTGGCCTTCGTTTTTGGGTTGTGGCGTGGGCAGGTGGGCCCTCCCGCTCATGCTGCAACCCGGAGGGGGCATGCAGGGGGTCGGAGGCCAACGTAGGGGGTATGCAGGCCTCCGAACGTTGGGAACCCTGGCCTATATGATGTACAAAAATCCCATACATAAAAACAAACATTTGCGTTCTGCTAGTTAATTTCAATAATATTAACATCGTTCCCAAAGCTAGTAAGAGCCTGAAATCTGAGTTTCTAAGCAAATGGCTAGAATGTTCTCTGCACTCTATATCAAGTTAGTACCTTTCAGAAAAGTAAAGATACATTTTAGATTTAAATAAATTTATTAGTTTCAAGATTGATCTTTAGTAGAATTCCTCGAACTCTGATTCTATACTTATTTCTTCATCCAGCTCCTCCAAGGTTAAATTGCTACGCTCTTCTACACACTCTTCTGACACTAAACTTGATTCAAAACTCGCCTCTTCCTCCTGTACGGCTTCTTCTGTTATTCCTTCAGATTCCTCCTCTGCTACTAGCAGTTCCACCAGTCCATCATATACTTCAAACAACTCAGCAGAATCTTCACTATATTCTTCATAGGGCTCTTCCTCTAACATTTCTTCCACCTCCTCTGCTACTTCTCCTACCGACTCACTACCATACTGTTCCTCTATCTCTTCTACAGACCTCTCTTCTGATCCTTCATCAGACTCCTCTGGCAGGCAACAGAAAGTCACTGAGTAGATATCTAAGAAAAGTATCAATTGTACTCAGGTCAATTCATGAAGTAATTTGTTACTGAACAATGTAAGCCATCTTGAGTTGCAATATTTTCAAATTGATCTATGAATTAAATCCAATTTGATCACATGAGCAGAAATGTATAACTTAAAAAGACATTTCAACACCAAGATTTGTTAACAGAAAACGCTGTTCCTCTAATGAATTACAGTAAATGGCACAGTCACATAGCATGGCACACTACAGCTTGAATTTTTCAGTGCGTGAGACTTAATTGGTGGATCTCACTTAGCGTATCAGTTTGAGATCTACACTTCGAATTAGCTCCCGTTGCTTGCCAGTGAAGATGTAGGTCATCTTTCCCATACTGTTCTTTAGGAAGGACCATAGAGACCTATTTAAACATGCTTACATGGAAGACAATAATTCAAGTAGCTTTCTTCATTTGCTATTCTAACCCTCAGTCTCTCAAACAAAAGCTCAAGTAGGCATTACATAAGAACATAAGAAGAGCCCTGCTGGATCAGCCCAAAGGCCCATCTAGTCCAGCTTCCTGTATCACACAGTGGCCCCACCAGATGCCTCAGGGAGCACAAGACAACAAGATACTTGTATCCTGTCGCCTCTCGCTTGCACCTGGCACAAAGAAAACCTACTCCTACAACCAGGAGGTTGCTTATCCCCATCATGGCTTGTAAGCTGTGATGGACGTTTCCTCCATAAATCTGTCCAATCCCCTTTTAAAGGCATCCAGGCAAGGTGCCATCACCACCTCCTGTGGCAAGGAGTTCCACAAACCAACTACACGCTGGGTAAAGAAATATTTTCTTTTGTCTGTTTTAATCCTCCCCCCCACTCAATTTGAGTGGATGTCCCCTAGTTCTAGTGTTATGTGAGAGGGAAAAGAACTTCTCTCTATCCACTCTCTCCATCTCATGCATAATATTATACGTCTCAATCATGTCCCCCCTCAAACGCCTTTTTTCTAGACTGAAGAGCCCCAAACGCTGTAGCCTTTCCTCATAAGGTAGATGCCCCAGCCCACTAATCATTTTGGTCGCTCTCTTCTGCACCTTTTCCAGTTCCACTTATCATTGCCATTTGAATTATTCTGCTATCCTCTCCCAAACACAGCAATGATAAGTTATGACATAAACAGGGAAGTAGGGGAGCTTAATATAACCCCTTTTCTTGAAAGATTTTTGATTACAGAACCCTTAAGTGAGAATCATTTTTCAAATCTTTTTCCATGCTTCTTTCTGATCCAGGAGCAAACATAATAACATGGCTTCTCAAAGATCAGTACATGATATTTGGAAAGGAACAATAGCTTTGCACTGTTCTTTCCACAGAGGGGGAATAGCTTTCAGATGATAAAGTCTGTTGCCTATTAGATGGAGGGGCAATGTGTTAAACCATCTCTTTTTTAGGGGCAAGGTAGGTGAGAAATGCAGGGCTGAATGAATCACAAGCCGGAATCAAGATTGCCGGGAGAAATATCAACAACCTCAGATATGCAGACGATACCACCCTAATGGCAGAAAGTGAAGAAGAACTAAGGAGCCTCTTGATGAGAGTGAAAGAGGAGAGTGCAAAAGTTGGCTTGAAACTCAACATTAATAAAACTAAGATCATGGCATCAGGTCCCATCAATTCCTGGCAAATAGAAGGGGCAGAAATGGAAGCAGTAACAGATTTTATTTTTCTGGGTTCCAAGATCACTGCAGACGGAGACAGCAGCCATGAAATTAAAAGACGCTTACTCCTTGGAAGGAAAGCTATGGCAAACTTAGACAGCATAATAAAAAGCAGAGATATCACCATGCCAACAAAAGTTCGTATAGTCAGGGCGATGGTGTTCCCAGTAGCAATGTATGGTTGCGAGAGTTGGACCATAAGGAAGGCTGAGCGCCGAAGAATAGATGCTTTTGAACTGTGGTGCTGGAGAAGACTCCTGAGAGTCCCTTGGACTGCTAGGAGATCAAATCAGTCAATTCTAAATGAAATCAAGCCTGACTGTTCCCTGGAAGGACAGGTACTAAGGCTGAAACTCAAATATTTTGGCCACCTAATGCGAAGAGAGGACTCTCTGGAGAAGACTCTGATGCTGGGAAAGATTGAAGGCAAAAGGAGAAGGGGAAGGCCAAGGATGAGATGGTTAGACAGCATCACCGATGCAACAAACATGAAAATGAGCGAGCTCAGGAAGATAGTGGAGGACAGGAAGGCCTGGCGGGATATGGTTCATGGGATCACGAAGGGTCGGACACGACTTAACGACTGAACAACAACAACAAGGTGACATCTCCTTGTCTTGACAGGTACGTAGTACAGAGAAGGACCCTATAACTGCCCACAGACATTTTCATCATTGATGAAGAGGCTCCAGAAGTGAAGGGATCAGGATGTGTTCCCCTTTGCGTGTATCAGAAGGTAAAGAGTATCAGCACGAACAGGTTTGAAGCACTTCTGGCTCATGTATTAAGGCTAAGAGAAAACAAAGGTCAAAGTCAGATGCACCTTGCAGGCCCATTTTCCATACTTTCAGTCTTCAAAGCATACTCTTCCCAAGCATGGCTGCCAATCAGATTACATTAATTCAGTTTGCACTTTTCAAACATTGAAAATAAGGTGTCATAATATTTACAGCGAGCAAAATTTCATTACATAGAATCTTATTTCCAATCCATATTACTGCAAGGTTAAAAACAAACTCCAAACCGGTTTTGAGAGGAGTAGAGTCTGCTCTTGTTTCTTAAGTCCTCAAAATGTATAGGAATGATAAATTTCAAGGGAAAAAGCCAAACAGCACGCCACTTTAGCATTGTTTACACAGATTTCAGGAGTATTATCTACATAGATTGCAGTCCTTCTATTAAACAGTTTTACAGCAACCCGGAGATATCCACTTAAAGCAATAAAACAAGATTTCAAGCACTCTTTTGAGAACACTAACAGTAAAAACACGACAAATCCTGAATCAGAAATTAAGTATAAAATGTGACAAGGTTTATCAAAGCTTTACTAGTATCTTACAGATAAAAACACAAAAGTGCAGCACACATTATAAACACGAATTCTAGCATATTACATATCAATATCCTCCCAAATTTAGTGAATACTCACCAAAGAAGTCAAATGAAAATGGGTCCCTTCCACCAAAAAACTCCCTGAAGACATCCTCTGGGTTCCGGAATGTAAAGCCATATTCAAATGGACTATCAAAATGACTTCCACCTGCAAAAGGAGGACACTCAATATCACACTTCTCCATTTTTCAGATAATCATTTCCATTCTGTTTAATGTTTTCACTAAACATTGCAAAGAACCTTTCAAAGTTACCGGTATTTGCTCATTTTTACCAGATCTTAAGAGCTGTAAAATACAAGATTCACATAAAGAGTACTTTGATTTCCAGGTTCTCCAAAGTTCTTTACATGCCTGATTTAAAAGCCAAAGGCCTTAATGAATGCAGGTTTTAGACAAACCAATGTATTTAAACTGTTTTGTTCTGGCTTGGTTTCAGATGCTGCACATAGCAAGACTTTTTCGTTCACACTACGTGCAATGAACAGCACATTTCAGTTTTGTTTTCATTCTTTCCAACACCTCAGGCTCCATAAACCTAGCATCAAATGTCTGTCTGATTTCCGTTCTTACATTTACAATAAATGTAAAAGCTTTTTGTTTTGTTCAGCAAACTACTAGTAATTATTTATACCAACATTGTAGAAATATATTTACTTGGAACTCATTAATCACAAGAAAAAACATGTTAAATTCTAACGTACCTCCTCCTCCATTTAAGCCTTCTTTTCCATATTTGTCATAGATGTCACGTTTTTTGGCTATAAAGAACAGGAAATAGTTACCACACAAACTAGGATATGACCATAATTTTGATGCCTGGCAATTTATCTTAAGATTCAGATTTCAGAACGTTAGCATATTTTATCTTAAAATACTTCAATCTGTACATCTTATCTATGTTATTTTTTATGAAGACTTCCATAAAAACTAAGCTGACGTATTAAAGACTATAAAGGGATCAAGATGTGCAACTTAAGTCAGTACCAACAAGATTTACCAAGTGTAAACACTGGCTGAACAACTTTGAAATGAGGATACATGTGCTATCAGAATAGCTGGGAAATCAGACTTCAAGATTGTGAAGGAATACACACCAACCTCTTCCTCCTGAATTCAAAAATAGCTATGTAGTAGTTACCGTAACCATCTTCAAAAAGAAAGCAGCAACACCATTATTACTTAGCACTTCAAATACCACTAATTTACAAGAGATTATGTTATATGGGGGGGGGGGGCACATCCACTATCAACAGACTCACTTATCTGCAAAGCAGCAGGATTGAGTAAATTTGAGCTCAGATTTTTATGAGGGAGAATTAATTTCATAGTACTGGAGGTAAAGAGAACACATTTGCCCACATCAGGCAACTGATTCTTCTATCCCTCTCAACATTTTGATGAAAGAAATGCTAATCTTTACTTGCAACAATGGCCATAATTCATATAGGGCTTGAGCCTAGCCATGTATGATGTTGGACTTTCCTCTCCCATATCACACAGAGTTTTAAACATTTTCTTTGTTTCAAAAGTGGTTTGTCATGGGACACAAGTGCTTATTGTTTAAAAACGCAAGCCAAAACTCCCTTGGACAGGTTGAATTATAGCTGTGGTGTCCTCTAAATCCTGGGCAATGCATTTAACATTTCTTATCTCTCTTACAAAACAGCTTCAACTCCTCCAGCTGCTTGATCAAACCCAATTAAACAGACAAAAAAAGTACTTCTATAAGAAGCACTGTTAAGAGATGCCTGTTGAAAGCTACCAAAACAATCTGTACCTTTAGACAGGGGAGTAGCTACAACCCGTGGATACGGGGGCTGATCCCCGTGACACCCCCAGTGGCGTCACAAGCTCTGCCCCCGTGTCAAACAAATCTGAAAAACCACCCCGGAGGTTTTCTGCCAAAAAAGGACACTAGGGGTGTGGGCGGGCAACTCCTGTTGACATCGCCGTGTCCAAAAAGGTCATTTTTGCCACACACACACACCCCTGGATTGCCGGCTTGTGCACCCCCGTATCCACATGTCACTCCACTGCCCCCCTCCAGCGACGCCTCTGCCTTTAGAAACAAAACTTGTATTTTCTACACCAGTACAAAGCAGAATTCTGTAATAAAGGTAACAAGCAGACTGCAATAAGAGTAGTTCATGCAAAATGACAAAACATCCCAGCAAGAGAAGCCGACTTGCCTGCTGGATTTCAAGTGGGAGTGGGAAAAAAGAAGACCGAACAGGAGGAGGGCTGGTTGAGAAAAGGCTGCAAGAGGAAAATGTTCACAAGCTGTTGTTACTTAGAGACTGATGGCACAAACCAGGCTGGAGGTGGCTGCTGGATCGTAACTCCTGGTCTATACTTCCACCTGTCAACAACTGCAGATTCCAATACTTGACATTCTAACAAACATGGTTAGCACAAATTTTGTAACATATTTCCAAAGGAAGTTATAGGCCCCCGTTTTTCTCCTCAAGAGTAACAGGCAATGTGCTATCTTAACCTCTTAATACTCACCATCTGACAGAACCTCATACGCTTCAGCTACTTGCTTGAATTGCCTCTCAGCTTCATCTTTGTTGTCTGGATTTTTATCAGGATGCCACTTTAATGCCAATTTACGGTACCTTAAATGAATAAGAGAAATTGCTGATCTCAAGCCAAGTTACCGTACTTTTATTACATTTAACCATAAACCAATATATTGAGTTTATATATATTTTATTCAAGTTCTCTCATTTTGTATGAAATCAAGCCAAATAGACAATTGTACTACTTAATGTTTTAACTAACTCGGATCTGAAACACAGTATGCCTACAAAAGCCAGTTTCAGTTGCACTTATAAAAGAATGACATTATCTTCATCATGCACTTCTGTCCCAGAATTCCCCTGTAGTCTGAATTTTATCACCAAATGCCAGGGACCAGACAACTGTAGAGATCAACGGAAGGGCTGCTTTTGTGAATTGCAATCAGACAGCCCACAAGTCCATCTGCAGTTCTGCCCCCTCCTTCTGGAGGGAAGAGTCTTGAATGTGGACTTATCAATTGTGAGAGGCCAGAAGATACTCTGCCCATATCCCAATGTATTCCAAGTTACACTGTACCTTTATGCAGATTTTAAATAAGATGCATTATTAGCCAATAATGCATCTTGGCTGAACAGCAGGGTATAAATATAATAAGCAAGCAAAATTGTAACCATGTAGCAGGAGATAGAGAGGTATCATCTTAAAAATTCACAAGATTAGTACTTACGCTTTTTTAATGTCATCCTGCGAGGCATGTCTATGCACTCCTAGAATTTCATAATAATCCACCATGTTTTATATCACTTTGATAAGAATCCTGTAAAAAAGAAAGGGCCCTTTTTAATACAGTATTAACATTGCAAATTTCTACTGAAAACACATGCTGTGAGCTAGGAACTAGTGTGCCATAGTTGTAGATTACGTCAGATTTAAACAAAAATGCATACAGTCACAAGACTAAATTGATCAAGTTGCTTTCCAATTGAGAAGTTTTAACTGGAACATGCTTGCTGACTCCTCACTTTGATAAGCCTATTTTCAAGTGGCTTCCAAAAATATAAGGCGCTTATTTTTTTAAAGAAAAAGTTCATCCGTTTGACTAATATACAATAATATTTACACTACTATTTACAGTAATTTATACTGCAATGCATTGCAGTATAAATTAAGAGTGAAAATAGAGTATCCAACTTGGATGAGAAGGAAGGAGAGATACAAACAATCCCAGTTCAATATGTTATCAGGCTGATAAGTCATGAAAATAAAAGATACAGTGTTTCAATGTGTGTCTAGCAAATGGGCTGAAAATGACCGCATTATGCAGTGAACTGCATCCCAGGAATTGAACCTGAATGTCCAAGTCTAATCACTAGCGTGCTTTGCAAATACAGTGGAAGGGTGCTTCATATTATTGTTATAGCCCTCACGAGATGCAGAGAATGGACTTTGGATAATGTCTACATATTCTTTTGCAACTCATATCTTCTTACAGATGAAAGAGAAACAGAAAGCAAACAAAGGCTGCACAAAACACACTGCATTCCGATAAAGCCATTTGCCTCCAAGTGTAAACTTGTTGTTTGCAGCCCAGAGGTACAAGTGATTTCAGCTCGTTTGCCCGGTAGGCAGGACGACAGACCACATTGTGCCTTGGCTACTGGAAGTAAAGAAAAAGCTTGCAAAAATTTGAGGGCGCCAAAAAGAGCTCACAGATGGTACATACAACACACAGTACTGGTTCAAAGGTAGATCTTTACTTTTGCTAGCAAAGGACACACTTGACCGCCCAAGCTGTGTACAGTACATAGGAAATACAGAGACTTTTATTATTTTAATTTATTTATTTACAATATTTATATCCCGCCTTTCTCCCCGAAGGGACCCAAGGTGGCTTTTTATACATTTAAAGTTACATTTGAAATCATGGAGGGTATTTGTTCAAGAAATGCATAAGAAAGGGGAACCAATGTGCAAAAGGATCCAAGAGAAAGTACATGTTAAAACAACCAACGAAAATCTGGATTCAAACTTCCCACCAATGAGAATCTATTGTAACACTTGTAATAATTAACCAATAAAAGAAAGACTTGGTAATAAGATTTGTAATGCTTTGTGTTCTGGGGATCCAATGGGATATCAGCCTGTAAGTGTATTCCAGGTCCAGATAATTGGATTATTCCCCCAGACTGTCTATCTGAAGTAAAGTGGAGATCTTCCTGTGTTTTTGTGAATTGGGGACACCTGTGTTTTTGTGAATTGGGGACACCTTTGATGTCAGCTTTCCATAAAAGTGGTGATTCAAACATACAACACAGTTGATTGATACAAAGGTGTCAGCCGGAGCTTTGGGTTACCGTAGCAAGATACTTAGAACCAGTGCTCCCAGAACCATGAAGATGTGGTGACGGTTGCAAAGGAAAATTTACAAGAGATATTTATTTATTTTATTTTTCACATTTTTATACCGCCCTTCTTCTTGATTACAGAAATGGTTGACAAAGTTGAAAAATAGGCAGGGGAAATATGCACATGCAGGTCTTGCAGGAGGTCTGGCAGCGGGAGATAACTCTGGTATTGCCTTCTTCCTGCTTCCCAGGAGACACCAGGGTAGGTGATATCTTATTCCCAAGAAGCAGCACAGGATGATATGGCAAGTAGTATTAAAAAGTTATATTCTTACCCAACAGTCTTACCCAAAGTCCTCCCTGGCCAAGGTCTTGCTCTAAATGAGGAAAGGCTTTCACTCTCACTTCTTTCCCATCTTGAACTGGATGTGAGGAGATTCTAACTTCCTTGCATCAAGTCGGGGGGGGGGGGCTTTCATCCCGCTTCCTGTCGCTGAGCAAGATCCCTGGCGCTCCAGGAGTGACTCTCTGCCAGGTTGCTAGAGCCGTGCCCTGGCAAGGAGGATCGTCCCCCTCCTGTTGTGGGGCACTTCCAGGGTAAGACCCCAATGACTCTCATAGAGAATTCGGAAATATAACTTCAGGACAATAACCAGAAAACTCAAAGACAGCCCCCCTCCCAAATACCAGTACTACAAAGGGCTGACATGCGTCTGCAATCAAACCGTGCTGTGCCACGGAGGCTTGGATTTTAAAGTAGCAATCTTTGTAGGGATATATCTCGGCGGATTTAGATGGGGTAAAAACCAGTGTGCTCAGGGGGTGGTTCTTTGTGAAACAAAACCACGAGAGGGGGGGCTTGATGTGCTCCCAACAAACTCATCAGGGTCAGGGAGCCATTGCCAGCCTCGTGGTCATGGATGGCTGTACAATATATGCTTGCAAACCTAGGTTTGCCATGCTGAAAATACATACATGTAAAACATTAACCAAGTGTGGCCTCCTCATGTTTTTTACTGACAATTGGCGACACTAGAGCTCCAAAATCTTTCTAATCATCCTTTTTTTATAGTGATAATGCTAGTTAGATTTGTACTAGACAACATGTTGCTTTATGGGGAATAATTTCAGCATAAAATCAAGCAATATTGTAAAATGCAAAGTCAGGAAAACATCCATCAAGGAAACAGACAAAAAACCAAGACCCAATTTATTCAGTGACTAACTCACTATTCAGAAGGACAAACAGTTAGTCACAGTCTCCATGAATAGCCACTGCAAGCAAGCATAATGGATGTCAGAAAAAAAGCTTAAACAGTTTGGGTATCCCTGCACTTCATAAGGGTTCCTAAAAAGCACCCCATATTTAACACTAGTACTTTTAAAAGATATTTTGGAGCTATACTGTATATTTATACGCAAAACTACAGGTCTAACACAGAAGCTGTTTCTTAAACATGCTAAATTCATGCCATCAAGGAAATTCTTGCTAATGGCTTCATTAGATTTTAAAATTGTGAGTGCTTTCAACAAGTTATCCATACTGCACTAGTGCAAATGTCATTGGTAATAATGACATTCATTTTAGTCATTCCTAACATTTCAGTCTCAGGTTGTCATCTAGTACACATGGAATACAATTGTAAATTAAAAGCGTAAATAAAAGTGTACAGTTTATTAAAATTGTAAATTAAATAAAATTGTAAATTAAAAGCCTTGCAGCCTTCCCGGCTCTTAAGTAGTCCGCAAACGTGCCTTATGGCATGTTTGTGACTATTCCAGGCCGTGGACGCTAGGTCCGCCTCCCGCAAATTACGTAGGATTGCGCTCCAAGACAACTATCTGCAACGTACTAAACATGACCAATAGTACTGTTGCCTTAGCAGCTGCAGAAGAATCAACAAGTTGCAATCATAAACCATCCTACTACCCAAAAGTCATATTCTCATGTTTTCAAGAAGATGCACAACTCTGCCACAGACACTTTCAGAAGGCATCAGCACGAAAGTTTAAATACGAAAGTACCAAGCAAACTTACAGGAACCTTGTAAAAAGTAAGACAAGAGGTTTGTTGGTAGTGACTTTACATTAACAGTTATTCTATCCTAGAACAAGTCTACTATGGAATCTTCGGCTTAGCAGAACATTCATTAATTACCAGCAGACTTCTAATACAGTACGAATCTTGGCGCTGAGCCCCATCATAAATGAAAGCATGCATCTTATGAACAGAGTGCTTGACAGATGTCATGTACAAGTAGATATACATTACAGCACAATCCTATGTCTACTCAAAAGTAAGTCCATTGTATTCAAAGGAGCATACACCTAGAAAAGTGTAAGGTTGCAGGCTTTTTAATTACTGTAAACTACAACTCAAAACAGAAGGAAGCCAAAGTGACATAGCTTTTTCATCTCAATTGGCAATACTACAAAGAAATCCATTTCTTGTATAGACATGCCTTTCAGGACAGACTATTGATGGCAAAAGTTCAAACAAGAGGTTTACATACAGTGAACTTAACATAAAAAGAGCCCTGCTGAGCTCAGCTCCCTGTATCTCACAGTGCCCCACCAGAAGCCTCAGAAAGCACTCAGGACAACAAGATACCTATATCCTGTTGCCATTCCCTTGTCTCTGGCATTCAGAGATAGGCTACCTCTAAAACCCAGAGGTTGCATATAGTCATCATGGCTTGTAACCTGCTATGGATTTTTCCTCCATAAATCCGTCCAATCCCCCTTTAGAGACATCTAGGCCAGGTGCCATCACAGCATCCTGTAAAAAGGATTTCCACAAATTAATGATGCAATGGATAACAAAGTATTTCCTTTTGTCTGTTCCGACTCTCCTGCCAGTCAATTTTAGTGGATGTGCCCTGGTTCTGGTGTTGTACAAGAGGGAAAAGAACTTCCCTCTTCTGCGCCTTCTCCAGTTCCACTTTAAATTGAGTTAACATCTATCTATAACAAGGCAGGTAAGCGATAGGAAAACAGGAGAAGCTTTTGCCAGTGTGGATAAGTCAGTACCCCATCCCCAAAGAAGTCTTCTACAGTTATTGCACTTATGAAGACAGTTGCCAAAACTATGGGATTTTTGATCAAGTGGTCTTATGACTCCTGACAGGCTGTTTGACAAATTTTTATTATTACAAAATTGTGTTAATACGTAGCTGTTAACTATTATTTATTTATTTTTTCACATTTTTATACCGCCCTTCCTCCAAGGAGCTCAGAGTGGTGTACATATTTCCTCCCCTCCTTTTGTCCTCACAACAACCCTGTGAGGTAGGTGGGGCTGAGAGATAGTGACTGGCCCAAGGTCACCCAGGAAGCTTCATGGCTGAGTGGGGATTTGAACCTGGGGAGGAGTTAAAGTGTTTTAAACACTTAGGCCTCTAGCAATGGAATGTATCACACAGAGCAGGAAATTCTCATTTCTCATATACTACACCTCTAAAAAAGGATTTCTAATCCTCAATGTAATAGAAAAAACAAACTGAAACTAATGCCCCCTACACCATGGAAGAAACATCTGGAGTTCAAGGGTTCTAGATAGAATATTGTAGAGATCATTATTGGGTCTAGACAGCCTGCCTATGTAAACTGCCTTGAGTAACATCTGAAGAGCAATCTGAGGATAAGAAAGGTGGTAAATACAGAAATAAACTCCCCCCTAAAAGCCACTGCTTCAAGGAAACATATCCCTCAACAAGTGCATTTGCCATTTTAATCCCTGCCTTCATCAGGATCCCAAGTGCCCTGGGATCTTGCATTCCTTGAATACAGTAGCTGGGACTTTGGTATATTAAGGTGACCATCCCCTAATTCTGCCTAAAAGCATATAGCCTTCCTAGCTAAGCTGGAAAGGAAAGAAACATTTTGGCAAACTGTCTTTGTACTGATTGCACATAATACATACATATATACCTGATGTTTGCATAGCACTTTAAGCAGGCAAAGAGCATCACATGCATTATCTTAATTGAATTCTTACAACAGCCCTGCAAGGCAAGTATTATCTCCATACTGCAGCTGGAGAGCCGACACTGAGGAAGTGACCTGCTTAAGGCCACCTAGTGAGTTCATGGCAGAGGCTGGAGTCAAATCAAGGAAACCGTAACTCGTAGCCCAGCCACTACACCACACCAACTCTCTATAAGACTATAGTTGCTGAATATAATGCCTGTATATTTGCAACTCTGAATTTTATCTTCCTGCCCCCCATTTTGGCTAGCACTGGAACGCTCTCTGTGGAGCAGCCTTTCCAGCTAACCCATAGTGAAAGATTTATGATAGAAATCCTTATGAAGGACCAAGCTGGCAATCTGCCAGGAAAGTCTAGAAATTACCTGAACACTAAATACACCATACTGATCCTTGAACCGTAACAATTTCACTGAGACGAGATTGTGAAGTCTGAGTTTTAGCCCTGTATCTCATCTTCGGTAGTTCTACTCTTGACCACAGCATTTGTTATAAGCTCAAATTCTAGTTCCATCTGTTTTTATTCTGGTCTGATCTACTAAGGATTTGGTATGCTTGATAGCTATGTTTTCCGGAAGAGCTACAGTATATGCTTTCTGATACACTGAGGCTCAGCAAGTCAGCATCTTCAGTCAAAGGGATCTTGGGTAGCAAGAATGAAAGAGACCTAGGAGAACCACGACTAGAACGGAGGTTCCCAAACCTTCTTGGTTCACAGCACCCTTAGTGTCTCGGTAATTTTTTCACCATGCCCCTAGGCCAAAAGAAATATCTCACAGCTGTGATTCCCTCAAAAATTTAAAATACTCCATGGGCCCCCTGTGAGTTTGCTGCAGTACCCAGGGCACTATGGCACACAGTTTGGGAACCTCGGAACTAGAGACCCAATGAGTTTATTTTGTACAAGACAGCTCCCTTTACCCTAAGTTCCTCATATAAATCATGGTCAAAATACCCAGAAATATTAAATAAAAGATAAAGAGGAGGCTTCTTTTAAGCAAGCTATAATCTAGCAAGAACAAAATGGAAAAAGAGAAGAAAAACTTGACCAATGTAGCACATATCTGCCTCCTTTCACTTCCTAACCCCCAAAGCTGTTACTGAAGTGCAACACCTTTTCCAAAAGAAATTCAGACAACAAATTCACTAAACCAATACGTTTATGCTCCCAGAGTCTTTCCTCTCTACATGCAAGGATTATTATGTTGAATACAAATATGAATTGTGTGACAAACATAAGTTCTTATATATCAATTAAAAATTTTCGGGCTTATGTCTTATGTCTTCCTACAACCTCCTTGGACCATTATCTCAGTCATTACAAAAAGGTATACACAACAAGTCCTCAATACTGAAAACATATACAATAATTTCTACCTAAATAGCACATTAAAATATAAAAGTAGTATGATACCATTTATTCCTTTCCTGACTGTTTAATCTCCTCCACAAGTTTGTGAATAACTAGTAGGACTGGAAAACTCCTAGGATACCAGTTGCCTAAATATTTAATTTAACCTCAGAAACGGCTATGAGTCACTAATTTCAAGCAAGAAACAATGCTTTCTGGAATAGCTTCCACTACTCCAGTTAGTTGGTCTTTTTCTGAGTCCCCGTCATCGTCCCCCACAACTTACCCATTAGCTTGGTCTATTCAACAGCCATTGCTATTTTAAAGAAGCAGTTTATGATGTTCCAAATGGTAATACAAGGTAAGTTCCATAATACTACGTTTAGAAAACATATAGATAGAGATACTGCGGATTATTTCCATTTCCATGTCAGTGTTCCTCAAATGATTAAACTAGGGCTCATAGAGTTCTGAATGTATCTCTTTGCCCTCCTAATACCAATAACCTGTTCAAAGATGAACACATGGAGATCTTCATGTACGGCCTCCTGTTGCATGTGAAGATTTTTGGACTGGGGTATTAATCTAGAACTATCATTAAAGAGGATTTTGGACATCTGAGTGACTCGGACAAGAGGGTCCTCTGCCGAGGGGTATTCAATATACCCAGGATTTGGCTGGAAAGAAGAATGGTGGCTCTCAGGATCCTATCCTTCTGCAGAGGTGTTTGAAAACCACTGTTATAACTCTTGACTCCTAAAATATATGATGTACCACACTGAAGCATATTATCCTTACAGCTTTTCCAGAATTCCCTTTATACCAAGTAAGTTCCTGAAGAATGTTTCAGCTAGACTTTACTGTCTACATCAGGGGTGCACAACATGCGGCCCCAGGGCCGCATGCGGCCCTCCGAAGGATTTCCGGTGGCCCCCGAAGAAATTGGGGATCCCTTGGTGCGTGTTGCTTACAAAGAGAGCGCCGAGGGATCTCCGATGTCTTCGCTCCAGCCGCGTAGCTGTGCAGCCTTCTTGCTCGGGTCGCCAAGCGAGAAGGACGAAGTCACTGAGCCTTGCGAGCCCATTGGCCCGGAGGCTTTGAGGCCGTTACTGAAGGCGCCGTTTGATCACCGCCGATCAGCTGGAGTCTCCTGGCATTCAGCCAGGAGCTGGAAGAGCTGTGTCTCCTCTTGTGTTCCAATGGGCGCGGAGGTTTTGGGGCTTGTCCCGTTGGCGCTGTCACTGCTCCGTGTGAGGAGGAGGCTCGGATTTGCGGCGGGAGGGCAAATCCGAATTTTTAATTCTGTAAATATCATTATTTACATATTTTCCGGCTCATTGACACCCCCCCCTGTGATGTCACTTCCTGAGAAGTGACATCACGGTTCCTTGACACGTCCCCCGTGCGGCCCCGAAGAAGTTTAGTCTATTCATTTTGGCCCCTACGTACTTCCAAGTTGTGCACCCCTGGTCTACATCAACATCAACAAAGTTCCATCTAGGGCAATAGGGCTTACTCCCACATAAGTGTGCATAGGACTGAGATCTTCGATGGGATTTTTTTCAAAATTCATTTACTGCTCCATTTTAAGAACTGGTACTTTTAGCTGAAAGACACCAGGCGCACTCAGTAGACATGCAAAGTATTTATGCAATTAACTTTTATCTTAAGTCAGATACCCTACTTTCAAATATTTAATGTTACCCTACTTTCAAATATTTAATGTTACTGCTCATGATGAAATATTTAATAAATCACTGCTCATGATGAAATATTGCCATTTCTACACCTTCTGCATTTGACATAGTTTTGTAAACCATTTAGATGACTGTTTGAAACAGTGACATCGAAGTTCCCTGTACAATTCCAAAAATTAAAAGACCACAAAAGTCAAAATGTTCATAGTATCAGGTTCTACAACCAGCTCAAAAATCTGAACATCCACAATTCCAGGAATTTCAGTTGCTTGTGGATACATTTTAGTTTATTCTTTCCATGTTTACCATCAATATGGAAAGGGGAGTGTCCTTTATTTCAAACTATAATATTTCAAAAGGGGCGTCTAGAGACACAAATCTCTTAAAGTCAAACTAAATAAGCAGACATCCAGTATTTTATATCTACACTACCATTTCAAACCTTCTGGAACTGTAAGAGTATTGTACTAGACATCTTTTAGGCTCCAGATTGCGATTTAGATAACACAACACCTTTTGAATAGTTAAGAAATAAAGAAATGTCTGTTTTTTAAATATATTGTATTCCATATTTGTTATGCTCTACAGCTGAAAAACAAAACTAAAGCAAGTAATATAAATACAGTTATATATCTGTATAGTCCCTAAATAAAATTAAACTGCAATTCCAACCACATGCACCAGGTAGCAAACCTCACTGAACTCAACAGCATTTACTAAGTACACACACATAGGGCCATTAGATATTAATTTTACACTCCACTTTCCTCTTAATTGGTTTCAACTGGGAATTCACAGCACCACTGAAAATGAAAACCATCAGTGATGTTTTGGAGGTTTTTTAAAAACACAAATCAACACCAAACAATTTTATTTTGAACAAGGAACAAGTATTTTTCTTTTTTGAAACACAAGACGACAACTTCCGGTTAACAGCAAGACAGTAAAAACGAAGTGGGCAAGAATCCAAAAAAGAAACAAACTTCCTGCCTCCACTTATATGTTATGGATCAAGACAGACGATTACTATCAGGAATAAATTCTAGAAGATAGGCATGGAAGGCTTCCAATTCCAGTCACACTTACTTGGGAGTAAACCCCACCTAACTTAATGGGACTTATTTCTGAGTAAACATATAAAATATGTCACAGCAGACATATAAAATAATGCACTGATCATCTGTCACAGCAGACATAACAGCCTCCAGGGTCATATAACTTTGCAGAAGCAACTGGATAGCAACTGGATGAGAGATCTCTAGGAACTCTACATAACTCACTTTCGGTTCCAAGGCTAGAAATAGAACAAATACCCCAAGGTGGTGGTGGTGAAGAAGCACAAGAGTCTTGCGGCAGATTTAGTAAGGTATGAACTTCAGTGGACAGCAGCCATTTTCATCAGATGTGTCTCGTCAGAATGGGCGTCAGTCCGCAAAAGCTTATGTGAGCAAAATAAATGTGTTCCTAAAGCCACGTTTTCTTGCATCAGCATCGACCACCCGCTTCGACCCATGAGCAGCTAGCTTCTCCCTCGCCTCCCCCACACAGAGGAGTCCTGGTCGCCACGGGGCCTTTCCCAACCACCCCGGCGCCCTCTTTGTTGCTTTGGCACTGTTAACTGCGTGCCTTCCTCGCCTCCCCCAGCATGGGAGGTTACAAGGATGGGGGGGGGGGAGAACAGAACGGAAAAAAGAGCAAGAGGCACGGCCTGCTTTTAAAAGAAGCAGCAGCGAAAGAAAACGAAGGGAAAACCAGTCCCAGTAATCTGCAGGGGAAAGAAAGGCGAGGAAGAGACGGACCGACTCTCTCCACCGCAGCCAATAGACGATCGCCTTTCCTGCCGCTCGCGCTCCCTTCAGCCCCCCACCACCGCCTCCCTTCAGCCAATCACGAGAGCGCTCGAGGACGTGAGGGGGGGCCGAGAAGAAAGAGGCCCGCGCGCTGGCTGCGCCAACCTTCTCGTGAGTGACTGAGGAGGAGCCCCCCTCCCTCCCTCCCTGAGAGACGAAGAGACACTACCAGGCTCGTTCACCGCCCCGCAGAGACGCGCTCACCCGCTCAGGTTCTCCTTCAGGGCCGGTGCAGACGACAGCGCTCCGCTCTTCCTTCTCTTGGACCGCTTCCCTTCCCGCTGTCCCAGAAGCAACAGCAGCGGCAGTGACAGCAACCCGAAGAAGTCTACCCTACGGGCCGCAAACAGGAAGTGCGTCACACGCACGAAAACGTCGCAGCGTCTTCTACGTCGCCAGCGCCTGAGGGGGGGGGGAAGGAAGCCCTACTCTTACTTCCGCCGACACTTGGACTTTCCCGAAGTTTCTAGAATAGGCCTTCTGCGCAAGTCCCGTCACGCAACCCTTTGTAGTCAGCCCGTAAAAAGAGGCGCTTCTCCACCAGGGGGCCGTCAAGAGCAAAGAGCCCCCTGCTCGCCTTCCCTTGTTCTAATCTGGGCAAGTCCGCCCTGACTAGATTTTTCAGCGCCTAAATCAATAAATAGCCAGTAGCAGCTCCAAATTCACGCAACCCTCCCCCTTCCGTTGCATGACTGGGGCGATTTGCTGTGATTGGGACAGCAGGATTTCAACCTTGAGCAAATTTTAATTGCATAGCTGCCTCCCATCAATCAGCAGTACCTTTCTCTCCTCGCCTCCAGTAGGCATGTGCTGGAAAAGAAAAGATCTATGCGACAGAGGTGCCGTCCTTAGCATTAACTATGTAACTGTATTTCGGCGTATGTGCAAATAATGCATCTCTTAAGAATGCAACCGTTTAGTAAATTACAACCCGTGAAGGAAATAAGCACTTCGGTGTTCGTTTGTTTATTCATTGTTATCCCACCACATTTTGTTCAAAGAGCACAGGCTGGTGTGCGTGGTTCTCTCCCTCTGGATTATCCTGATAACTTTGTGAAATAGTCAGAAACGTATTAAGGAGTGTCCTAAAGCTGCAGTCCTATCCATGCTTACCTGAGAGTAAGCCCCATTGACTATAATGGAACTTGAGTAGACATTCTTAGGATTGGGCTGTAAGTGAAGATTTGAACCTATCTCCCAGGTTCTAGTCTAGTCCACCTGCTACATTACACCACAGGTGATTTTCTCAATTGTCTGAATCAATTTGCTCAGAGGCTCTATGCATTTCAAACCTCTCATAAAAATACAAAAATCTGTGGTGATCCCCACAACAGACAGGGCATCTGCTGCGTGTGTCTTTAAGTTCTGAACAACAATTCTCCCTCTTTTGGCTTCTTCAGGGCATGCCTGTTGGAGACGGAGATGGGGGTTGTATTTGGAGGGCAGCTGCTCTACAATTAAAACTTGCCCAAGGCTGAAATCCTACCCCAGTTGTAGCCAGTCACCCTGTCATAGATGGCAGGTGAATCTAGAGCTGGTGCTCCTTTAAAACAAAAATTGGCTCAAAAATATCTGATTAGGGGACAGATTTCGCATACAAATAGGAGTTAGATCCTCTTTTCCAAGGAAGGCCCCCTCCTGGAGAAGCTTAAATTTTCGTGCACTTCCTCTTGTGTGTTTAAAAGGAACTTCCTGCTTCCTACTGCAAAACATTACCTACAATTTATAGGGTTTTCCCCACAGCGATAGAAAAAAGCCCAGCTAGCTTGACGCATATTTATATAGTTCCGGTTGCAAAATAGACAGACTTTTCCCCCCCACCCCACGAAGTAGTGAGAGCTGCCCGTAGAAATCAATGAAGATATCCAGAAGTTTCGAAGTGATTGAACAGCAATTGTCCCCAAAGATTTTTTTTAAAGGAGCTAACAGAGACGAATTCAAACTTTTTTTAAGTCGTTTTATTTTTATATGAAAAATAATTTGATAGTTTTCAAAAACATTTTCAGGGTGCAACAAGCCTGAGTGAGTATGCAAACCAATAGAGCTCAGAGCTTGTATATGCAATTTGGGCTGGCCGCTGGGAGGGATTCGGGTGTAATTCGGCTGACTTTTGTTACAAAATGAAAAATGGGATTTGGAGACGAAAATCCAAACTAAGCCCCGCTGCATCTCTAATTTGCAATATAAACCACATTGCAGGGCTGTCATACAAAACACTAGTCTTGACTCTTGAGCTTTGATTGAACCTACACTAGACGGGCAACGCACACACTGTAACTCATTAGCAAGAACAGTAAAGAAGTAAACCACGTTTCATATCCATGCTTTTATCATATATGGGAGGGGGCACAAGCTGCTGCGCAGTAGCCCCTACCTAAACTAAGAGAAGAGTGCATTTCAAAATGATTTCTCCAATGAGCAGCCAGCCGTGCTGTTTGCTTCAAGCTACTGAGATGCGGCGCCACCTCGTGGCTGCGAGACACTCCAGAAAAAGACAAAGTGGCGAGGGGGGGCGGCGGCGTTCGACCTCTCCACCCCCCCCCCCCATAATTTCTGACTTACTTCCAACGTAAGCAGGATGCGCTTCACATCCAGTAACGTTACAATGTCCGTGAAACTTCTACTTGATCAGAGAAACACGTTACTATTTTGAGCCAAATTACACTTGACATTAAACCCGTCTTCAGGAGACGGCTTCAACGCAAAATTAGCTGATATGTGGAACAATAATTAGCGGGCAGGCAGGACCAGGGAAGAGAGTTCAGAAGAGTTTAATTGTGGAGTTTGGCGGTGCATATAACTAACTTTTGGGTTGTAAGGCGGCATAGAAGAAATGAAGCGCTGCCGACATCTTTTTTGGCACAGATCCGATCTGTACTTTTAACAACTTGCATGACAAAACAAAAATATTAAATGCTTGCAGCATTTTCAAGAGTCAAAAAAATATAGGCAAGTAGAGTTTAGCAGCACTCCATCACCATTCTCTAGAAACTATGTTTACAGTCAATTAACCATTTCCTCCCAGCCCACAGGTGTACACATTCAACTCTTGTGTGTGTATATACACCCATCCCTTGGGTAAAAATGCCTTATATCTGCATATTTGTATATATGTGCTAAAATTTCCTTTAAATTACTGTGACACTGCAGAAGGCTCATTCCCCTAGGAGACATTCTCCTTCACACAGCAGGGAGTGTTATGTCTAAGGCAGTGGCTACTGCTATGCATGAATGCATACAGACCAAGAACATACAGCTTTCTTCAGATGAACTGAGTGGCATCAGAAATGCAGTTGTAAGTGGGTAAGATTGGGGGAAGCAGACAAATGCTGCTTATTATGTAAAGCCTCCCCAATCTCTAGGATATGTTTTAAATAAAATGTCACATTTCCAGGAGTTGGCAGGCAACTCGCTAACACAGGCACAGCTGAGGCAGTGGACAGAGGTAAGGCTCCTGATGGGCAAAGAGGTGGACGCTCACCCATTTATCTACAATCCATCTTTATGTGCATTTCCATACAGGTGCCTATCATTTGATGGGCACCTCACCAGTTGGTTACAATATAAAAGGTAAAGGTAGCCCCTGACAATTAAGTCCAGTCGTGTCCGACTCTAGGGTGTAGTGCTCATCTCCATTTCAAAGCCGAAGAGCCAGCGTTGTCCGAAGATGCCTCCGTGGTCATGTGGCCGGCGTGACTCTCCTTGCCGCAGCACGTAGCATGCGGCTGGAACACGGAGCGCTGTTTACCTTCCCGCAAGCGGTACCTATTTATCTACTCCCATTGACATGCTTTGGAACTGCTAGGTTGGCAGGAGCTGGCCAAGCAATGAGCGCTCACCCCGTCGCGGGAATCGAACTGCTGACCTTTCGATCAACAGCTTATGGTTCAGCGGTTACAATATACTAGGTGTCAACTCATAACCTGTCTCTTGACTTTAAGTTCTCCTGGCCAAGAAGGAAGAAGGAATCAACTGTATTTCCCTTGCTTTGTTATCCTTGCTAGTCAAGTGCTAATCTGTCAACAACAGGATTGAAGCACAACTCTACAATTGCCTAGATTAGAATAATTTGAGAGCAGAGCAGAACCAAGTTTCTTATATTTCCCCCACAGTGCCTTGTGTAGCTTTACAACTGTCCCTTAACCTTGACAATCTGTCTTGCAATCAGACAGGATAAAATATCTTTTCTAAAAATAACTTCAAGTAAAATTCAATGATTATGTGATCATCATAACATGCGCTGCCTCCATTGCTACAAGGTTACAAAGGGAGATATGTAGAGGCAATGTATTCAACGTAACCATGATATGCAGAGGTACAGAGCACTCACAGATGGGTCACACGTACAGCCTTAGGCTTGTAGGTGTGTATTTTAGATGCTTTGTTTGTGAAAGCACTGCTGCAAACTCCAAGCCTGCACAATTGCAACCACACACCATACACAAGGTTATGCCAGTTTTCCATGATTCCTTATATTTCATGTGCCCTGGATTCCTGTCCCAGAAGATACACCACCGCAAATTGTAATACTGCACGAGGTTCATCCCCTAGGGAGTAGCTATAGAATTAATAGCTATAGAATGGCTTGGGCCACTACTTTTATAAGACAATCAAACTGAGGGCATAAAAACATGAGAACTATTTCTAGCCCCAGTCTAGAAACCTATTCCAAGGTTACTTTTTGGCAATCCATGATACAGATGTTCAGGCTGTTGAATGAGCTCACTGTCCTTCTCCAAGGCCCCCCCTCGTTATGAATGCCCCATTGAAAGTTGCTAGATCCAGATGCTGATGAAACTTTTATTCCTTTAGAAGTTGCAGAGAAGTCCCTCTCCCCCGATGTGGCTTCTCACAACACTGACATGGGAAAAGCTGTATTTGCTAAAATTCTAACTTCTGTACTATTTCCTCTGAACTTGGCAGGCACACTTACCCAGGACAGCTCCACCACAGCCATAATCTTGTGTGAATTTAGTTCCCAACAGTTTCAGAACCTGGTGTAAATTTCTACCGTCCCTAGCTAACCATACCATGGTTATTTATTTGAAGGGTGTGATGGCAGGAGATACCTGAAAAGTCTACTATCTTTGCCAATAAAAAGGTGATGATGAATATTTATATACCGCTTTTCAACAAAAAGTGATTTACAAAGAAATCCAAGTGAATTAGTGGTTCTCTGTCCCAAAAGGACTCACAATCTAAGAAGATGCAGAAGAAACACAAGCAAATAGCCACTAGAAAAGACACTGCACTGGAGTAAAGAGGGATAGTTACTCTCCCCCTGCTAAACATAAAACGAGCGCCACATGAAAAAGTAACTCTTTGTCCAATTAGCAGGAGTGATGCAGTAATTGTCTGTTAGAGGGTTAAATCATCTCTCTTATTAAGCAGTATGGCAGGCAAAACCATCTCCAGTGCATACTGGGTAGGATATTCCTAGAACTATGCAGCTAGCTCCATATGCCTATGGGTGCTTTGGACCTGCGTTTCTTGAAGAGTAGCCCTCCACACCACATGGTAAATCACTGTTGAAACGGAGATTTATTTGTAATGAAGCAGGCATTATGGGTTTTCTAGCCATGTTTATTATTTGAGAAATAAAACTAAAATCGTACTGTCTTCTTAAGAGATTTCTCTCACACACACGCTCTAGAGATGTGCGCAGAGGCGAAGATGAGTCTTTATTTCTCCTACCAACGTTTCATCCCACACGAGGGACCTTGTCAAGGTAATTCAGATGAAACGTTGGTAGGAGAAATAAAGACTCATCTTCGCCTCTGCGCACATCTCTAGAGTGTGTGTGTGAGAGAAATCTCTTAAGAAGACAGTACGATTTTAGTTTTATTTCTCAAATAATAAACATGGCTAGAAAACCCATAATGCCTGCTTCATTACAAATTGTACGGAGATTTATTTATTTTTCAAGTTTGTGATATGGCATAAATTGGTCAGGTAACCCCCCACCCCCACCCCCAGTCAAAAATTCCATTGGGCTGATGCAAACTATTGGGTGCACCTCAAACAGCTCTCTAGATCTCGTTCAGTGCTATTGTTCAATCTGAAGGCTGATTCACACTAGCCCTTTCCGTGCGCGTTTTGGCTTAACGTTTGGTCTTTTCGTGCATTTTTCATGCTTGCGTCAGACGCAGCATAAGCTTACGACACAGCCAGGAGAGATGGTTTCGATTTACCTTTTTGCTGCGCTCGCGTTTAAGCTAGCGTTTATGCTCCCGGTACTAGGCAGCTCACCAATCAGAGAAGCGTATTTCTCTTCACCCAATCACAGCTGCGCTTTCTTCAAGAAGGCGGGCAAACGTTCAGAGAACTGCTAGACGCACGTACAGACGCTAGAGTAGAGCAAACGTGCACGGAAGGGCTAGTGTGAATCAGCCTTCAGACTTATCTTGGGTTCTCTGCAGTGATGACACTTTGGAAACTGTTTGTCTTGTGTACCTGCACAATAGGAGCAAATGCAATTACCAGCCATTTAATAATGCGGCATAATTCTGATGAAACTTTGGAAATACTACAATTCAATAGAAAAAGTTTAATTTTCATTTTACAACTTACAAACATGACAGGTTTAAGAAAACAAATTAACTCAGTTGGAAAATAACTTCAAAATATTTAATGCATTGGGTTATAAAATAAATAATACTTTCAAGAGGACATATTCAGATCATTTTTAAGAGAAGGCAGCAGTCCTGTTAAGAGTTTCTACAGTCCTTCTGTACTAAGTTCCATAATCTATATTTAAAATCAAAACAAAAACACAAACAGCCAACTGTCAGGAACAAAGTAAGCAGGGTATTGTAACAGTTATAAATAAAACAGCTTAGAGCAAAACCAAAAAAGAAAACAATGTTTTATTTCTGTACATAGAGACTACAAATAGCATTTTTTTAACACTTCATTTCTTATCCAAATCATGAAATTATACATTTTGTACTAACACTAGTAAACATCTTAAAATCACTCAGAGCTCTTCTGCACATTTAAAATATATTGCTGTTTACTGCTAATTAAATATGAAATTCAGGAGCTTCCTGCAGCAGTAAAATATTTTTTCAGTTGTAAAGTTTTCAGGTCTCTTTCAATTGATGATAAAGGACACACTTGATTCTGCTTCTTAACGATTTAAGTTCCAATTATTTTATAACAAATAATTTAGTGAGAATTGCACATGAAGACAATGTTGACCCAGTGCTGTGACCACTTCTGAACCACATGAAACCAATGTTTCCCTTGGCAAACAGTCAAGTAACACAACGCCCTCCTTAGTGTCCAAGCAGACCTGCTAACTGAGCAAATGGATTCATGGCTGCTTTGTCATGAAAAATAATGAAAAACAAATCAGTTTCTACACCAAGCACAGTTATCCTTGATGGAGAAAACTAATGAAGGTCTAGAACACCTGCAGGCTTTCAGATACAGAAGATAACGTGGAACTGAAGCATCAGGCTTTATTTTAATAGTTGTTACAAGCATTTTGTTCTTCAAAGTCACAACTATTGTATGTATTCTATATGCAAAAAAAAGTTTGATACATTTTAAAAAGTCTACAGGCACAGAGGAAAAAATGAAATAGAATAAAGAAAAAACATGGACAGTTACACCATCGTAACAATGTCCGGTTGATCATGACACAGATTAAGGAAATAAATGAAGAATAGTGATGCTCATCCAGATTACAGAAGGTATTTAAAAAAATACAAATTAAATAAGTGTTTTTCCCCAATGCCTACCATGGTAATAAAAATGCAATCTGTGTTCAGTTACAACAATTACAGGTGCAGAAACATCTGTAAACAATTCCTTGGAAAAAATGTGCAACTATGGTAATTTTTTAGCCTCTGTGTCCTGGGACACCTGCAAACTGTCCCCCCCCCTCCCAAGGACATCACCTTGTTTCTTCGCAGTGGGCTGCTCTGTTCATTGCTTTATTGCCAGCTTGTGGAGTTATTTGTGTTTGAATAGCACAAAGCCAAAGCTCATCTTTGGTTATTTTCACTAAGATATTCCTGTGCCCCTGTGATCAAATATGCTTTTTTGTACAGAGCCTATCAAATTGCACACAAAATGCATTATTTTGAATAAGAACAATGTAGCGTAAATGTAGTTAAATGCTAATGAATGACAGCAAACTTAACATCTTGTGTTAAACTGAAACCTACTTGACGGTTTGACAGCAAAGGTGAGGTGCAGAAACCTCTATGAATTCCCTTAAATCTGCTTGGTATGGGTGCTGCTTGTGGAGTAGGCACTGATTAGTTTCTCAACAGAGCATTTGATTCAACGTCCACTCAGCTCAGCTCAAATCCAGCAGCACATTCAATGGCATAAAGAAGCTTACTCCGCATAAGATTTTCATCGTAAAATTCTGGAAGCTTCAATAGATTCATGCAGGTACTGGCAGTGGGTAGTCTGTCTAAATCCGAGCCTCCATTGTGTACACAAAAGGCAGGATACAATTCCTGGCAAAGCAGAAAAAACACAGCAATGAATGAATTGAAGTAGCTTTCCAGAAAAGGAAAAATAATTTCACTGACATTTCCAAACAGGCATTTCACTGGCATTTCCCTTGATCTCCCTAAAATAACTCCTAAATCTAAACCACAAAATTATAATCACGATCATCACATTAGCTTGTGAAAATGCAGTAGCCCCTAATTGTGGAATTAACGTGAAGCCATGAAATGTGACCACAATGGTTCAAAGACTGCTTTTTCCTATTAGACATTGTTTATACTTCAGTTGTTCAACAATAGGCTTACCAGATCTCCAACCGGGACAGAGTGCTAGACCTTTAGGAGAATGTGGGGAGGTGTAGCTTGTTAAGTCCTAGAGCACAATCCTAGGCATGTCTACTCAGAAGCAAGCCCCATTGTGTTCAGTGGGGCTTGCTTCTGAGTAGACATGCCTAGGATTGTGCTTTAGGACTTAACAAGCTACACCTCCCCACATTCCTTCTCCTAAAGGTCTAGCACTCTGTCCCAGTTGGAGATCTGGTAAGCCTATTCAACAACGTAGACTATGCTGCCTGTTTTAGAGCTTGGCCAGCTAAAATGGTTCAATAATGCTAACTGCTAAATTAGTTCCATAATACCAGAAAGGATTTCAACTTGCTTTTGTTGAACAGCAGCCTGCCCATGCTACATGGCAAAATGTTTTTGAAACAGAAAGGAGTTTCAAAAGCAGTTCCCAATATACCATGAGAGTCAGAGGCTAAAAGGAAAATGTTCTGCTGGGGCAGGCTTACCATATCGCCGACCGGGACCATATCGCCGACCAGAGCGTTGCTCTGGCTCCCTTCCCCCCGCCCCGCCCCTTAAGGGCAAAACGGAACGTCCCGGTCGGCGATATGGTAAGCCTGTGGTGGGGTAGCCCAAGTTTCTTGTGGAAGCTTAAGCAGCTCTTCGGTTCTCAGTCTCTCTTGAGAACCTCCTGTTGATTTCAGCTAACCTCTCTTTGGCTATTAACAATGTGCTAAGAATAGTGGGTGCAAAACGATTTCCCTAAGATTTTAAGTACAATTTTCTCACCCCATGTGCACAGGACATTTATATGCCACATCCAAAACTCTACTTTTATTGGCAAAGTGTGTATTAATTTCATCAAATGCTTTGGTGAGTGAAAATAGATTGTCTAGTTTTAGAAACTGCAAAAAAATCTAACACCCAAGGCCAGGAGGTTAATGAGATTTTAAGTTAAATTATTGTTTAAATGGAGGCCTTAAAATGTATGTCATAGCTAAAATGCTGTATTTTTAGTGTTCCTTTCCAAATGCTAATTGAATTTTCCTACTTTAAGCCTTAAAAAATGTTAAAAATGAAGTTCTATATTGAAATGTCAAGCCAAGGGCGCCATTTGTTGCATAATTAAATACTGTGCAACGGGAATCTGCAATAGTAGGGAAGTAAGAAGCATCATCAATTTATTGTGTGACCTGATTGGAACTTAACAGTTTTCAACTGCACTTTAATGATTTTTTTTGTCTGTAACAATCTCATTTATTAAACTTATTAAACTTTAATTAGCTTTAGCACATGTTATTGTGAGCCCAAGCAGTTGGCAGAGAAACATTTTTTTTTAATGCTGCAAGTCCTGATTGTGCTATTTATAAGTAAAATACTCCTAAATCAGTCTGGAGCAAAGATTAGAAGGATCTACAATGTTGTATAGATGATTTCAAAGCTAGGCTACTAGAAAGATATGTTCTTAACAGTAACATTTCATTATCTTCTATTTTAATACAGCTATGTACAATTAATTACTAAAGACATTTTACACTAATTGCTGCCCTCAATATATTTCTTTTGTTAAATGAATCCACTTATTCCATGGCAAGTACTAATTACTACTTACAGTACATGGTGCTCTTCATCTTCAGAATACTGCAGAAGCATTTATTGGAGACATACTGAATACTATTTTTCTGAACATTCCTATGCTGTTTAAAGAGGGTCATATCTTCTGGGGGCACAACATGGTAACAGTATATCTTCCTCACTTTGGTGGACAAACATTAACTGCTCTTGGTACTGGACAAGAGAGTGTTATTAGTCAACCTAAGCAGTTATCAGATAGCAGTAATAGCTGTCGGGAATCACTGCCCATATTATGGAGGAAGCAGCTGTTTCTGTTCTATTTACCCATGCCAGATAATATGTGTCAAGATTTCTCTGGATAGGCACAGCCACTATAAAGGAGTAGCCAAGATACAGAATACACCTTGAACTTCCCAACAGGACTGGAAAGGAGGGGTATAAATGTCTTAAAATAAATAAGCTTGTTCATTAGAAAGGTAACAACGTCTTTAGTTTAGGGTTTAAGAGACACATCACAACAGTATTTCTAACACCACTTAGCCTTACGTGCAAATGTTGAGTATGTCTGTTCATTATATCTTTTCTTCATTGGTTAGGTAAAACATGACTGTGTCTGTAATAAACTAGATTAACGTATAATGAATTTTAAGCAATATTCAGGAAAGCAGATACCTTAAAGCCCAATAGAGGAGGTCTTGAGCAGCTCGTCACAAACTTGAGTAATTTACGTTTTTCCTCATCAGTGAAGCTTTCTACAACTCTCCAAAAGATTTTTATTACTGGATGATCTGCAGTATAACCACCTAGAGTTTTTCAAAAGTAAATCAAATTCTATTAACTGAACTGCACTGCTATTGTACACTATTAAACAACAAATACAATATATGCACTTGAATTTTAATATGTTGTATAGATGCTCCAAGGACATACAATGTGGCACGTAACCTCACTACTATATTTCTTTTTGTTCACATTTCTTACAATACTCATGCATGCAGGAAACTGGATGTGCAGATTGCACAGCCTACATATTCCAGCAAAGAATCAGCATGTGCTAAGTCCCCTTGTGAAGTATACATCTATACTTCAGAGTGGCAATAGAATGGCACATCCTATCGGCATAATTAGAAAATTCTGGTTCTCTTTTTCAGCAATGCAATGAATACACAATACCTAGGGGATTCAACACATGTTGGAAGCACTCCAGAGCTCTGAAAATTAGCCAAATAATAGATTACTTCACACAGTAAAAGAAACAGGGAAGACATTTGTGCTAATTGTAGACATTCGAGACTAAACAGGTCTAGGCCAGTCTAGTTCCAGAAGGAGAAACAACTGGTAAACTCAAGTATTTTGGTCTGAGCCCATGGGGAGAAAAAGGATACAAACACAAATACTAATCTAAAATAGTTCAAATTTTCAGTCTGTTCCAAGAACATTCAATTGATTAGATATAATTATCTGCCTTTAAAATATTTTAATTCTTGATTATATTTAAATAAAATTGCATATCACAAAAACTCAGTAGAGGATTTTTTTGAGACACTTACAAGCGCAATCATATACAGCAAGGGTTCCCAAACTGGGGAGTTGCAATGCCCCAGCTGGGAAAAAAATATTGGTCGCTACCCCCTTAAGGGGGGTGGCGAGGTGCAATGGCACTCCCCGGATCACACCGGTGCCAGGGAAAAGGGGTTTTTTTCCATTCACCTGGGGGTCGCCCAGCTCTCCAAAGGATGCAGGGAGCCCACAGCCCCCTCTACAGGCCTCCCCGGCGCACCCCAGATTAGCTTCTAAATGCGATTTACTTCCAGGTTAAGGCAAAAACTTCAGTAGGTTTAGGCTGTAGAGAGGGTCGTGCTCCCTGCACCCTCCGGAGGACCGGGTAGCCCCACGGCACCAACGCAATCCAGGGAGTGCCATCGTCATAGCCACCACCACCACCCCTGCACACACTTACAACAGGGCCAAAGTTTGGGAACCTCTGGTATACATGCTACTCAGAAATAAGTCCCATTGTTCAATGGGATTACTCCCAGGCAAGTGTGTATAGGACTGCAGCCTAACACACAGAATAACTTGCCCATAATGAACAAAAGCCACCACTAATTGGGATGCATCAAAAGAAAGTAAATGACTAAGCACCATTAAAATCAATGAGACAACTTAGTCCCATTAATTTCAATGGGATGTGAAAGTCATGACTTTCTTTGGATACAATCCAATGTTAGAAGGCAGTCATCTTTAATATTTTCTTTTAATTCCTACTGCAGAATAAAACAGTCTAAAAACCCCAATCAGCATTAAAGCACACCAGTATACAGTATATCCTTAGTGTGTTCAGTTGATTTATGGCACCTGGTCTCACATGCATCTCTCTCTCATTTATCAGTCACCAGAATGATAACGGGGCCAAATCAGGCACCTTCTCAAGAAAAGCTAAGAAAAATACTCAGTTTTGAATTTGAGATTTGCAATAAGATCTAGCTAAAGTAAGCAGATTTAAGTCCCTTTAATTTCAATGTGAGAAAAATTAACCACATCCTTAACTCTTCCACTGAAATCAATGAGATTTAATTGTGCCTCACTTTCTTGGACTGGATCATTGATTTTGACTAGTGATGGCTCATTTATCACTTAATTACAACATACTTGCCTGAATAGTTTGTGAAAGTTTTAAGGTCATCTAGACTGATTGGAACTTGGGCACCGGAAATCAAAACCTATAACAGATGGGGGGGAAAAAGGTCAATTCTTTGTAATTTTTATTGTATTAAATTGATGATTTTCTCCACAGAAGCAATGCAATAATACCTGAATTTCTTGCTGATCAAACATTCTAAGCCACTCAAGATTAACAACATTGGCAAGACCCTGTCTAAACGCAAGGCAATGCTGTCTGATCTGTTTGTTTAACCTGTAGTCCGCCACAAGATGGATGTACGCAATTCGGTTAGCACTGGTGACAGGAATATCCTTTCCACCTGGCTTCAGTTCAACCACCTGTAAACACAAAAGTCTTCATGAAAGAAATGCTTATTTCTGGATAATTTATTTGTCATCCCATTCCTTAATATGTTTCATAACAGCTTAGTGGTACAGCAGTCCACATTACTTTTAATCAACAATTAATGCATTGTTTGTATATAGCACCATCAGCCTTGATAGTCATTTACAGACCTAATAAAAACGGTATGGAGCAAATCAAAATGACAGGCCCTGTCCACAGGAGCATACAGTCTACATTTGGGTAGTGAGGAAACAACAGGAAGAGGCAAGCGTAAAAGATAACGTAAGCCAACGTTGTGAATAACTACAACATTCACAATGCAATCCTATGCACAGTTTCCTGGGAGTAAACCCCATTGAACACAGTGGGACTTCTGAGTAACCCTGCATAGGATTGCACTGTCAATCAACTTATTTCCAAAAGTGAGCACTGCAATTATGATCTTACGGAATGCTTCAAAAATGAAAGAACTGATTGTCAATAAAATAAACAAACAAAAGCAAGTGTATGGAAGAAATGTCATCAAAATTAAATGACAGACATTCCCAGGAGCAGACATCTGTACGTGTGCCTCAGTCACGGTAGTTTGATATTGACATCTGACAGGACATACTGATATATGCAGTTATACATTTCAGTGTGTGGTACATGCCCATGTTCTTGCCTGAAATTCACCTCAACCATTCGCAACTGCATTGACTTATCACAACGGCTTGACAGCGAGGACAAAATTATACATTTTTTTCTGCCACCAGCGAAACACTCTTGGAGGTCAGACTCAAGAGTAGAGAAGCAGTGCAGGGAGAGGTTGCTTAACCCTTTCCCCTCCGGCCATTTGTCCGCTCAAAACATACCCCCACCCAAAAAACAGCTGCTTTCCACCTCGACAGGGGAAAACACAGGATGCAATTTTGAGCAAACAGCAGAAAGACAACATATTAAGCATCACCTCGCCCTTCTTCCATTGCTCTTCCAGCTCCTTGTTACAACCTCTGATGACATTTTCCAGTTAAAACAAATCACAAAAAGCAACAGCAGAAATGTGGCTCGTAAATGTGAGTAATGTGCAATTTGGTCTCGAATTCATGATCTATTTCTTACTGCTATTAGGATTACGTACTATATTTATACCCGGTTTAGAATATTCCACTATTAAAGAGATTTGCCAAATTTTTATATTTCTTTCCTAAGGCTGGAGTATCAGTTTTGTCTCTAGTACTACAGCACTTCTACTGACACCTAAAGTAAGTATTATAAATCCATAAATTATGGAAATAATCTAAAATTCATATCTAAAGAGATGGTACACTTGAGTAACTTTGAGTTTAACATATAAGTAGAGCTGCTCTGGAAATTAAATTATTTAATATGCAAGGATAGAGCATGCTATAGTTAATCTATGCAAAGCTATTCTGGAATTGTTCAATTTGAACACCCTGACTGCAACGAAAGTTAGATTCCCCCCCACACACACACAATAGAACCCTCTAGGGCTGCTGAGGGCACAATTAAAACAATGATTCTATGCCTTTTAACACAGAGCTACATTCCCAACAACAGTCATACAACACCCATCCCCACAGCAAAGGCAAACTTGAGCAGCTGACTCTTACATACTGTTTATTTCTGAGAGCAGAAAAGTGAGTTATGGATATAGGGCTGAGGCTTAGAGCAAGATCCTATTTCCTCAGTAGTCTCTCTTCTATTCAGTGGAACTTTTCCTAGGAAGTATGCTTAGGATTCCAGTCATCAAAGCTCCCCCCCCCCAAAAAAAATTGGGGTGGTTGAAAGCAGCTCCTGTTTATCCCTGCAACTGCACCATTTGTTCATTTTTTTTTCTTTATTAGCTTGCTATAGTTAAAGATGCAAAGTAACACTATTTATATGGCGGCTCAGCAAACACAGCACTTTACACTAGAGGAGAAGACAGGGCCCTGCCCAAAGGGGCTCACAATCTAAGAATAGACACAAGGAAGACAATGAGGGGGGCACAGAAGAGAGTGCCAGGGTAAATAGGGAAGAATACAAAATTATTTCACGCACACATATTTGGGCTTAGTTCTGGGAGGGTAAAGGGGCTAAACTTCAGTTACTTAAAATAGGAGAGGAACAGTCCATACTAGTACATGTAATACTAGTACAGTACATACTAGTACAGTTACTAGTACATGTAATAGTTCAACCAGAAAATATCGGAGACAAGCAATGAAGCATCACCAGTGACACCACTTCTCCTACAAGGTGCACCACTAGCAACTTTGCCAGTCCACATTGTGTAGGCTGGTGCTGCAACTGCTTTTACAGTCAAAGACATCACTTCACACCAGCTATTTAAAAATATTAAAGGACCACATACAACAAACTGGAATTGAATGTTTTGGCAGCAACATCCTGTGGCTGCCCTGTAATCACCAAGTGAAAAATAGGCACTTCCACACAAAAAAGGCTGGTGTGGACAGACTTAATTTCCTGTCAGTACCATGTGATTATATGGAGACAATTCCACTGTTAGAAGGAATCATCTACCAAGGAGGTAAGGTCCTATTTTGTGACATCTTCTACCACTAGATGGCACACCATAACTAGAGTCTATTCAAAATTACACAAGTCATAGTTCACAGCTGCTTGAATTGATACTCTTTTTTTAAGCCTTTATTTTCATTGTTAACACACCCTAGGTGAGAACACAAACTCAACATTCCTTCCAAAACTCAACATTCCTCTAAACTAGAAGGCTCTATCAGCATGGTGCGATTCCAATATAAAAGCGACCAATGTGAAGAACATACTTAACATACTGACCACAAATTTACAATTAGAGATAAGTGAAAGTAAACAATTCCAATAAGAAACGTTTGGCAGAGCCAGGAAACAATAAAGTCTCTGCTATTAAAAACTCCAGAGCAGGTTCTGGAATTTAGAACAACATTCTGGGCACACAGAGAGTCCATATTCCAGTGGACTCTGATTCCATTCCAGAAATAATATGCAAGACAGATTTCAAATGGTCTGAAGACATCTATCACCAGGCCACGCTACTATGCCTTGGCAGGACAAATTCTGCTACACCACCATGCATGCTGGATACCCCTGGAGCCAGCACTGTCTCTGGATGCACAGGTGGCAGTGGTTGCCAGGAATGCCTTTTACCAGCTTCAGCTGGTTCATCAGTTGTGGCCCTACTTGGAAAAGTTGAACCTAGTCACAGCTGTTTATGTACAGGCTAGACTACTGCAATGGGCTGTATCTGAAGCTGTCTTTGAAGACAGTTCAGAAACGTCAATTGGTCAAGAGTGTTGCTGCTAGATTATTAGCAAGGGCAAGTAATTGGGAGTATATCATACCAATTTGGCACCAACTACAGGAGCTCTCAATTTGTTTCAGGGTCCAATTCAAGGGCTGGTCTTGACCTTTAAAGCCCTTAATGATCTGTGTCTACATTATAAAGAGCACTCACATCCATATCAACCTTCCTGGCCTTTGAGATCTGTGACTGCAATCTCTTTGGCCTGCCATTGACAGAGATACATGCACCAAGAAGAACAAGAACTTTTCAGTGGTGGAACTCACTTCCTACAGAGATTTGAAAGGACCCCTTGCTTCTTTGCTTTTTAAAATGTCTGTGTTTTAAGGCGTTCTCTGTTCTACCGGTATGAAAATTTTACCTGCTTATGCTGATGATTCTTTCATTGCTGTTGCTTTTAGATACTGTTTTATAGTGTTTTAGATTTTTTGTGTTTAAAACTGTTTTAATGAACTTGCTTTGATGAATTATTTTTTTAGAAAAGTGGTCTAAAAATCTGGAATATAAATAAAACAATGAAGTATAATGTCTGATCCAGAAAGAGCAAAAGGGTGTTGTGTTACGTTTAAAAGTGTCATTCAAGCTACCACGGTAACTTGAGTGTCCACAAATCCAGTATTTTGTACTACTGATATTATTGAGATATCAAATATCATCTGGGATTGGTAAAGTAGTATTATTTGTTTATCCCAACATTTAAGTGCTTCTGATTAAACTGCAAAATTATAAGGTCAATATGAAGTGTTGCAGGGAGCCGTTCATGTGGCTACAAGCCATTAATCTCAAGAATTTTAACATACCATCATTTTTCGTTAACACACAAAAAATTTCACATACAAATTATTTTCTAAACAGTCAAACTTGCTATCGAAAAGCAAGTACCACTTGCCACATGAGCTGGTTGTCTTTGGTTTTGTGGTTTCAGTCCAAACAGTGAAATGGTCAGAGTCTATATGCTTTGACCCTAAGTTGCACAAACAGCAGTTGTTGCACATGTGCCTTATCACTATGACATCTGAACAGAAAAGTCGCTGTGAAATTAATAGTTAACTAGCTACGCTAGGAATGGAAAAGAAAGAACTGGTCTCTTACCTGTGCCTCCCCCAGGTCATTATTCACTACAGTAAAGTTCAGTCCAAGTTCTTCCACATCCCCTTCATAACTCTTGAGGAAAAGCAAATTTTTGTACATTTCAGGATCCAGTGAAGCCAAGTGATGAATATCCACATCTGCACTTGTCCCCAGCAACTTGGAGAGGAAAAAACTAGCAAATGGAAGCTCAACAAGCATGTTTTCATATAAAGCCTTGGGGGGAGAAATGTAAAAAGACACGAACATTAATTCACTGATTTTGATACACCACAAAATCTAACATTTAAAGTTTGCTTTCATTCCAGAAACTTCCACATAACATCTCAACCAAAAAGCCTTTCTCCAGCTATAGGTTGGGAAGTTGTATACAACTTCCAATATTCATTTTCATATCATCAATCCCATGTGAGTAAATTAGTCATGTCATATTATGCTATGGCAGAGCCAGAAACTACTTCCCTTTAATGATTTAACATTTGCAAAAATAGTCTAAGAGAAACCAAATATTCTTATCAGAAAACATAAGAATAGATCATCATTTTATTTATTAGATGGCCATTAACTGTACTTGTTTAATGCAGAGTCAACTCTACTTTTATGAACAGTGTGATGACTTCTCTTTGACTCAACTCTATCAGAAGACAGTTTAAGCACTTTTTCAAGTGGTGCTCATCTTATATTTAAGCAGGTGGACAGAAACTGGCCCGCTTCACCCCAGTGCAGTATCTTTTCTAGTGGCAATTGCTGGTGTTTCATCTGCATCTTTTTAGATGTGAATCCTTTTGGGAAAGGGGATCATTTATTGATTTTTTTTCTGTAAACTGCTTTGTGAACTTTTGTTGAAAAGCATTTTTTTAATAATAAGCACAAAATAGCCGAACATAATCTTGCTTTCTTTAACACTAACACACACACACACACACACACACACACACACACACACACACACACACACAAGAATTCTGCAATAAGGTAAAGCAACTCCTATAGCAAGAACAGTTTATTCTATTACAAAATTTAAGCAGACCTAGACATACACACACACACACACACACACACACACACACACACACACACACACACACACACACACACACACACTCACTCACTCACTCAAGAATTCTGCAATAAGGTAAAGCAACTCCTATAGCAAGAACAGTTTATTCTATTACAAAATTTAAGCAGATCTAGACATACATACTGTGTACAATTTATTCTGCTACACAGAGCACTGAAACTCAACTCCCTGGATCACTGAAAGTCACACTAATACTTCCTCCACTCCTTGTCTAGCTTTGGACAATCTATTCGGACTTGCTCCCACACGTTCCTACCCATTTTCACCTTCTTAAGGGCTAATTGGTTTGGGCTTCTTATGAAAGCAGAGGTCCACAAGATGCTGAATTCTGTATCTCACAGAAATCCTGCAAAACTACTGAATACAGTCAAGATCCAGAGTGTTATGAAACATTTTGCATCCTCAAGAGTGCTGAAGGCTACTTTTATCTTTAGGTGCTATTGTTAAGTTGACACACAGCGGAAATGTGATCTATAAATGTTTTAAGCAAAAAACCAAACCGAAATAAATAAAATATTGTAGCTGTTATGGATATTCACTAGAAACCGAGTTTGCTAAAGACGGATCTTCATAAGCAGCTGAAGACCATTTCTATCAGACCATCCAACAACTTCAAATGCAAAGTTCTCCCAGATACAACTCAATCTCTTGGTCAACTAGCCACCTTGCAGTAGGGAAATTTCTAAATCCTAGAAAAGAGTAACCAGTTCCTATCCTTCACTGGACAAGCCCAACTCTCCCCTTTGTATCCTACGTAGGGGTTCAAATCCTAATGCAGGGGTTCAAATCCTAATGCACTTATAGACTCACCTGGGGGCTGGGTCTAAACTGATTGGCCACTCTGCTAACCGCAGACACACAGAGTTATCATCTAGAAATGAGCTGAGTGGAGCAGTGTTTCTGTCTGTATCCACAAAGTTATGTCTAATGGTAGGTAACTTTCGGTTTATTACTGGAAGTTACTGTAGCTTCACACATTATTTCTCACATATTCCCATACATGTGGGGGACAGAAGAAATGTGATAAGACCACCCCCTACTGATGATGCTGTGTGAAGCCCCACCTCTCCACAATCAGCAGTTATCTGCTGCAAACACCACTAATCACAGGGAGATAACCTCCCCATGATTGCCACTCTGGAACATTTTGATGGCGGCAATCAATGGAAGCATCTTTCCCCATGATCAGCATTGGTTGTTGCATACAAATAGTGACCATGGGAGGATGGGTTTTGCAACATAGAAGCAGCAGCAGCAACGTTTGCTAGTGCAGTCATGCTACTCAACCCCCCCCCCCACACACACACACAGGAATGCATGGGAGATAATGTGTGAAGAGGTTTTTCTTGTCCATGTACTTTTAGTTTCTTATCTTATCTCTATGCCAGTGTTTCTCAAACTGTGGGTCGGGACCCACTTGGTGGGTCACAACCTGATTTCTGGTGGGTCCCACAGAGCCTCCAGTGATGTTCAGATAAGTAATTGCCTCAAGCCCTGAGGCTATTCAAAAATCAAATAGCTGCTAATTGCCCTTCAAAGAGCTGAGCTTCTGCAGTTTGCAAGCTTGTGTAAATACAGGGAGATAAATGTTTGAGCATCTTTTTTATGGTGTGTATTTCCAAGTCCGTCAATGACAGGTAGAGGGGGCAGGTGAAGACTGGGTCACATAACTAAGCCCCTCAAGCCTTGAGGCTATTTATTAGGGGTACATCATGAGAAATGGATTGAGTTTTTTGCACATAAATAAAAAATATTACTTGTAAATAAATATATTATTTCTTTGGTGATAGGTGATCTTTCTAGATCATCTTTTTTAAGTCTCATAAAGCTAGGTGGGTCCCGATAGACTAGAGTGTCATTTTAAAAGTGGGTTCCGGTACTAAAACATTTGGGAACCTGTGCTATGTGTTCCTCACCCCAAGTTTTGTGAACATTGAATTATGCCTTTACAGTACTGCATCCTAATATCAATATAAACAAGTGCAGAAAAGCTACTCTCTATCGTTTCCAAATTCAACACTTCAAAACATCCTCCAGAGAGAACACAGAGGACCATGAAGATGAATCACATAACCTGAAAAGCTTCTGTCATCTAGTAATGTCCTATCAAAGGTGTCTTAACACATAGGAACTAGGTGGCTTTTCAGACCTACTACCAAGAATGTATGACAATGAGGTAAGTCAAATATGATACAGTATTCTATATGAACAACTGAATGGAAGCTGAAGCCTTCATTTGTGCGGCTGAATTTAAAAAGTAAACATTGAGGGTTAAATCATTAATTGGCAATCTGTAAGATGGTTTGCTGTTCTCAATTAGCAACAAAAAAAACCCAACACTCTGTGAAATATACCAAAGCTACCTGAATTAAAGCAGAATTTCATCTATGACTCACCAAGGACTTCTGTACTGTATTTTACTTTTTTTGGAAGCACGAGTCAGGTTTAAGTCTTTAAACCATTCAATATACCAGCACTAATAAATGATAGCCTTAAACACTATGATCGCATCAGCTAAATGGATTATAAATTAAATTTCCATAATGTATGCAACTGAAATACAAATGTAAGCATAAATCAAGGTATTTTCTAAACACAGGTTAATTACACAGATTCAAGAACTGTCTATTTTCTATGCAAAATAATCCACTTACCATTTTTCATATGGGTCTTAATTCTTAGCCACATGTAACAGTGACTCCTAGAAGCCTATCAATAACGCCATGTCAAGGGAAATAGCAATAGGTATATTGAAGGAACCTGCATGTTATTTTTCAAGTGTCTGTCTTTTATGAGTGTTTATTGCTGGAAATTGTGCCAAAATGATTTGAAATAAAAAGGATTAATTATAGTAGAAGCCTTTTAATATAAGTGAGTGCACTAGCAATGCAATTAATGCAAATTGTGGTGCTATCAGGAGAATAAATGTGAACAACATCACAGGCCATTTCTGTTTGCTGCCAAATAACTTTAGTAATTTACTACATTAAGAATCAATAAAAAAATAATGCTTTTCAAATGCATCTCTATCAGTCTTCAGGTAGCTCCACAGCAAACATTTATAACTTAATCTAAAAACTATATAAAACATTTTTAAGCCACCTTGATTGTGCAAGCTTGATCATCATTTTAATTAGCATTGCTTTCTGAAGCCAAATTCTTCAAAATATTAAAAAAACATTCATAAACAATGTAAGATGAATAGTTAATATTCCAATTAGAGTAAAAGCTAAGTTTTGTAACAACAATCTCTCAAATGCACAATAATTCTTTGAGAAGTTAATTCCAGTTAACATCTGCTCTTTCCAGGTGACAAAATGAAAGCAGCCATGCATTGTACTGGTTTAGTAGTGGGTTCACTCTTTCAGAATCTCCTTGGTTAAGTTCAAGCTCACTTTTACCCTTCATTTTCAAGCCAAGTACTAACATATCCGTGAGGAAAAGGAATCTTAAATTTACACTACTGGGCCAGAATAAGCACTACGGGCATGATCCATGGTTGTTTTGTTGATGCAATCACCACCAGCAGTTACGCAGTAATTGGGTCACTTGGTATGGCAGCTCCCAAAATACTCCTGTGATTTGCCAAGGCTGTCACCTGCACACGGGGGCTATGTTAATGCCCCAGGGCCACAAACCTAAAAATATCCTTCCTTAAAAGTAAATCACATTAAAATCAATAGAGCTTACTTTCATGTCAATGCATTTCAGAATGACATACCTTCCTATATATTTATGCTCTAATCCAGGGGTTCTCTAAGTCCAGGCGGGAGCTGGAGCTGCCCCTTTAAGAAGCGTTGTGATCCCGAGATTGTACTGCCGCCAGAGACAAAAGTTGTTTTTTAGACTTACCGGGGGTTGCACCGCCCTCCGGAGGGTGCGGGGGCTCATGTCCCCCCAGCGGGCCTCCCCAAGCCTCTGAACAGCTCCTGCAGGCGATTAAAGCCCACTTCCGGTTTTCGGGAAAACCAGGAAGAAAACTGGAAGTGGGCTTTAATCGCCTCCAGGAGCTGTTCAGAGGCTTGGAAAGACCCACTGGGGGGGCCTGTGCCCCCCCACCCTCTGGAGGGTGGCGCGACCCCCCGGTTGGTTTAAAAATACCCCTTTTGTCCCCAGCAGTGGCACAATCCCGGGATCGCTGCCGCTATCACCCCACCCTGCAAGCACTCAAAGTTCTCCCCTATTCACAAGGAGAACTTTGAGAAACAAATCCAAATCCATCAGCAGTGATAATCCCAACTCAAGGGAAATCAAGAATCTAGTGCCAATAAGGAGTGGCTTAACACACTGGCAGAAATTGGAGCACTATACTAAGGTCCTGGGGCAAAGCCTTGCACTGCCCCCCATAGCATCTCCACCTATCACTTGATGGTACACTGGACTCTTTGCTACCAGTACTGAGGCTTCAGGGGTCAAATCCAGCCAAGTGGGCCCTCAATCTGTGCATGACTGACCCAACCCAAACCATGACTGTAGTGTTTTAATTAAATTAAAAATTGCAGGACAACTGCCATGCTGAGAGGCAAGCACAACCAGGAAGATAAATAAAGTACAGTAAAAAGTATGAAAATCCTAGTACACTAGTTGTAGACTAGAACTAAATATCGCACAATCTAGCAATTACACACATGAAACAAAATGTAAGACAGGACCACAGATGGGAGAATAATTTGGAGCCTCTGGATAGTTAGGGGAGGGTGGGTGTGAAAAAGAATATTAAAAACATCATGGTTACTGTGTCATGTAACACAGTAGTGAAGGAACCTCAATACTATAGTATATGCACACAGTGATTCTGACTATTACCTAATGAGAAAGATCTTGCCCCTAAAACAGCTATCAATACTGATTTGACAATGTCCCAAAGTAGTATGGGCATTCCAATTGTGAGAACAAGGCATAATGCGTTTTTTCTTGCCCTTCACCTGGTATGTCATTCTGACCTCTGCCACATTGGTATCCTCAAAAGGGAGAAATGGGATGACCAGGTAGAATTAAAAAAAATATCCTCAAAGAAAGTTTTTTTTCCATTATGCATCACTTTGCTATTTATAGCTAATGAAATACAAATGGCTTTTGTCATCGACATCTTTCAATTAACACCCATTAGTTATTCCCTTACACTGCGAAAACATGAATTTGCATATACCCTAAATACAGAAAAACAAAGTATTTAATGATAATATAAACATTGAACAACAATACTAAGGCCTATGTTGTTAGTAGCAAAATTCATTAGTTTAAGCCTACAGTTCCCAAACTTCTCCCCCCCCCCCACATCGTTAGTGCAGGGAGGGACAAGGACAGCTGCTGCGGTGCTTCCAGGATTGCACCGCCGAGAAAAATAAGGGAGGTCCCCCTTCATCTGGGGATCGCACCAGGCCTCTGGAGGGTACAGGGAGCTTGTGCCGACTTCTGCAGGCCTCTCCATGCCTCAAAACGGCTCCCTGGAGCTATCGTGACCCACTTCCAGAGAGGCCTGGTGCAATCCCCAGATGAAGGGGGACCCCCCTTATTTTTCTCAACGGTGGCAGCAAAATCCTGGAAGCGCCGTCACCATCGCCGCAGGTCGCCACTCTTAAGGGGGTAGCAACTGAGTCTTCTTGACTGGGGCGTCGCAATGCCCCAGTTTGGGAATCACTGGTTTAAAGCCATTGCTTGTTTTATTATTTATTTATTATTTTAGGAATTTGTAGCCCGCCTTTCTCCCGAGGGCACTCAAGGCGGCTTACAGCATATTAAAATACATAAACACATTAAAACAATTTAAAAACACATTAAAATAATTAAAACACTTAAGTTAAAAGTTTTAGTTTCCATCCCACTGAAAATTATCAAATAAAAGTAATGAAACACACACACACTTTCCTGTTGTCACCTCCCCCGTTGACTTACGCCTAGAGGCACAGAAACAAACAGCCCAATCCTACCTACCTCCCAGTGTGGCAATGCAGCAGCACCAACAGGGCGTCTGCTGTATCCCGCAGGGGAATTTTGGTCTATATTAGTCTATAGAAAGTGATGGAGATATTCTATGTGGTTTGTACCATTCTGACTGCAGTGATGGCTCAAGTTCTAGAACATGAACATTCCTGAACTAGAGTTGGAAAGAATACTTCTGTTGCAAACTTATGCAGAAGTGAAAATGAGCTTCTAGAAGGAAATTACAAGCACAAGGCATAATTCTGTTATATGAATTATTTTTAATTTTTCTGTTTGAAGGTTACTACCATTAATCTAGCCAACAGGAGCACATATCAAGATGAATCAATATCTTGAAAACAGCGAAGTACTCATTTTCACTAAGAGTTCAAACACAACAGTTTATTTCAGTAAATATTCTGAACTTAATTGACTTAAATGGACCTAGGTGTTTCCAAAGGCAAAAAAAGATCAGGGTGCCATTACCACATACTTTAACTGTTTATTTATTCCCTGTCTGGAAGTCTGATTTAGGAGCTATAAAATGCAATCAGCACACAAACCAGAAGCTGGAATCATCTGCTAATGGAACTTTTAATTGAGAAGTGACCACTGACATGAGGTAATTCTTTCCATGTAGAATTGCTTGCAGAGACCTTTGTGCACTTCATCACAGTAAACAATCACTAACATATGCATTAAAGAAAATTTAAATACATTATGACCCAATAAATATCACAATCAATCAATACAATCTCTTCCCTCTCAAAGATTTAGTGTTAAAATACCACACTTTTAGTAGTCTTTTAGTGCTGGACACATATTTATAATGCTGCTACTAAGTTTAGTCATTTGTAATGAAGAGATAATTGTATATGTGAAAGAAACTAGCATGTAGAGGACTAACAGTTGTATTAACCACTGTAAAAACATTTATCTTTGCTCTCACAGAGAACATGAATTCATATATATAGAATTAAAAACAGCTTCTTCCACCACACTTCTGTTGAACAATACTGATTCCTTAGACTTCTGAAAAAGTTCATATTACTTAGGTATCAGAAATACACATTTCTTTGAAATGGGGATTTTAATCAACAAGGTTCAAGTGAACAGCAGAGTGATAAGGACCCATGGAACTCAAGAAAAACACAACATTTCATCAGAATGAAGGTGCTTTTAGTGTTTCAGAATTACATATTAGCAGGGACTGAGTGCAATTTCTTAAGAAATTAACAAGAACACACAAAACTTACTTTGCGTAAGATATTTAACACTAAGTAGAACATATTTGGACATTACCATAGAATCTGAACACAGAATTTACAGAAATTATTCAATTTTAATGTATTTGTTTTCTGATAACACTGAAACAGAGTTCTTAAAAGGCAACGCTCTTTGCATTTTAGTATAGACAAATAAGAAATTACTGTGGATGCCAGACTGCTTCCTCTGCAACATATGCAATTTATTTACACAAAGGTTTTTTATTAATATACTACTGCATTTCCAAAACTATTTGCAAATGGATAAAATGGAAGCATTTTTATAAATGGATGAATAAGTATTCAATGGAGTCTTCAACTAAAACCACAATCCTGGCAGGGATTGAATAGTAAAGCCGTGCCTTATCTTGCTGTTGAATTTGTCAGCTTTCCAAACATGCCAGTTAAAGGGCGTTTCTGCACCTGGGTACAGCTAATTATTAAATAACACAGTCATTTTGTGCCTTTTGTAAACATAGAACACACTCAGCATTATTCCTCTGTTTTCAAAAAGGCATACAATCAGTTCTTTCTGATTTCAAAGTGTAAGAACAGTGACACTAAGTTCTTTTCCAACCCTCATCTCCCGTTTAAAAAAAATTAAACCTCCTCCCCCTCCCCACATCTATACTTTAGGTAGCTAATATCTAGGCAAAAGTGTAATGGCTTCTGCACTTCACTTGTTGGGTTGATATATTCTAAAAAACAATACTTCTCCAAGTTTGAGATTCGTAAAAGACATGTTCCCTGTGTCTCAATTCCCTGCCTTCCCAGGGAATTATAGGCAATGCTCATTAGTGACCTTCTGTGGGGTTTTGTCTGGACCGAAAGATGGAACTCATAGGATCATTTAACATATCATACAGAGGAAAACCAGGTTTACCGCAGAGTATAAACATTCAACATGGTGCTGTAGCCCATCAAGGTTCCCTGAAAAGTACACGTCTATGATCTATGTCTCCAAAAAGTGTACTCCTAAAAAGTGAAGATAGAGAAATGTTCTGATTGCCACTTTTCTCCATTCAGTGCAGCCGGAGTTGTTGCGTGGGAGCATATTGGATCAACAGCCAATGCTGGAAGTTAATGGGGGGTCATTCCATGTCAAATCAACCAATAAAAAATACATTTTGGAACTTGACGTCACGGATTTTGTTCATTTTCGGTACATTTGTACCTTACCATGAGATGTTTAAAAATTATTTTTTTCAGATTTTTTTTGTCCATCCGTTTTTGAGATATTGAATGTTCAAAATTGCCAAAAAAGGCCAAAATTCACTTGTCACCATACCTTCAAACGCCAGTTACAGGATAACGTTGAATGCTACAGACATGGGACAGATGTCGTTTTGAAGCTTATGAATAGGGCATTCATTTGATGTACAACATGACAAAATTGTAAATTTTCAAGAAATTCAAAAATATTCAAATAATATTAATTTTGAAATTTTGGAAAATCGAACTTTTTTAAAATTTTCAAAAAAATCACACTTAAAGGTATATGTCTTGTAGTCAATCAGTCAAAATTTCAAGATGGTATCTCAATGGTATCATACAAAAATTAAATTTTCTTGTTGGCAGTGACCAGGAATTAAACCCCTCAAGTCCATTTTTCTACAGTTTACATTGATAAAATTATGTGGTAAACTGAAATGAATTCAAAAATTTATAACAGGACTTATAGAGATAGATTTATAGAGAATGAATTCACTTTCTATTCTTTTACAGGATCAGCGTTTTGGTAAAACTATCAAAATCATGAGCTTTTTACTTCTGTTCGTAGTTTTAAATTTTTCCTTTAGTTGCTGAATAATTTCTGAATCAGCACAGTGACATTTTTCCTCATCTAAATCATCTTCACTTTAGATACTTTTCTTCTTGCACAGCGGAACAAGGTCTAGAGTACCAACCTCCTGCTCTTTCTCCATTGTGTCTACTCCATTGTGTTCAATTAGGCTTACTCCCAGGAAAGTGTTACTGGATTTCAGCCTCAGTTTCTGAAAACATCCCTTAAACATTTCTCAATTTCCCCCCTCATTTTTTTCATAAGCAATCAATTCTTATTTATACATATTCAGTTTGTTTTTACCTTTCCAAGCATCCTCCCAAGAAAATAGTAGTGCCTTGCATAAGAATCTCCAACCAGCATCTGTGCAGCAGGGTTAGGGTAAAGCAGTCCTTCGTTAGTGGTCTTAAAAAAACCCTGGTTAGGGTTAAACCCTGATTTAAGCAGTTCATTTAGAAATTCTCTGAATATACCACCTCCATCAATACCAGCTTCATCTAGACCATGGGCATTAAGTAAATGAACACGAATTCGTTTTTTCAAATCAGGTTCTGAAAAAAAAAATCACAAAAAAGCACATATTTCATAAATACTGCATTTATATACCCTCTCTCCCCAAAAAACAACTTTCTGAAGAACTCTCATGCAGTTATTTGCCTAAAGAGATTAGCAAAACAGGGAATCTAAATTTTGTGTGTCCAAAGTCACCACTGACCACCTCAGCAGAAGCAGCACTGCTGAAAGGGTGGCCCACGTGATAACTGGGCTCTCCCAGCACCACCCTTTCAGCAGTGCCGCTTTTATCACTTCACAGCTCAACAGCTGAGAGCAGCTGATGGTGGTGCTGGGACAGTCCAATTATCACGCAGGCCAGATAAAGAGCTTCTGTGGGCCGTACCCAGACCACAGGCTGACACCCATGTGCTAACAGGAGGCATGTTTGACTTATGTTTGACACCCATGTGCTAACAGGAGGTAGAAGAATTCCAGCAAACAAGTTACCTGCAGCCAGGTAAAATAAATGTCAACAATATATTTATTTGGATCAGCCTTTACTACTAACTCAGGGGCTTTGCCTTTCATGGTTTTTTTGACATGTTCACATGGAATTTGAACTTATAATAGGTCTTCTATTTAAGAGTGAACAAGACCTTAGAGACACTTTTTGTAACAAGAGTAACTGAAACCATGTTTATGTATTATGCTGCTTTTTAATGTTTTTTTATGCTTCTGTTTTAATTGTAATTTGATGTGGTTTTATTAATTTTAGATGATGTTTTAGATGATGTTTTTACTAGCTTTTGTGGATTGTTTTTATTGTTTTAAGTAAGTGATTGTTGTATCTGTTGTTGTGAGCCGCCTTGGGTCCCTTCGGGGAGAAAGGCGGGATAAAAATATTGTTAATAATAATAATAATAATAATAATAATAATAATAATAATGTATACTGTGATCTCTATCATTACTATGGTACAATTAAAAGACCATTTTCAGTACACGCCATATTCAAGGCCCATATAAATAAGTTCAGTTTCCAGGAATTTTCTAACTGCCATACCCAACTACAAGGAAGGCTCACCTACCAAAAGCTATCATATAGGGGGAAAAGATGGTCAGAAAAATATACAAATGAATTACTGGTAAGATGAATCCTTTGACAATGCCCTCAACATGGGAGGGCGAAACGTTAGGACTAACCAACATCGTTGACAGTGGTTTCTATACCCAGCAGAACACTAGACATTTCACATGATAATTATCTATCCTTTCACAAATAAGGAACCCAAGACATATTAACAGGTAATATGTTTAAAATAAAATAAGGGTTTTTTAAATTTAAAATTCCAGCAGAGATAGTTGTTTCAATAATACCCGACAGATTTTTTTTAATTATCTTTCCTACAAGTGGAATTCTGAACTAAAGCACAAACTATGCAGCTCTTTACAAGTCATTCATCATTATATGATTTGTTGACCAAATTGACTCACAATACAGATGCAAGGTTTGCATGAATTGAGTAAAAGTTCTTAGTTTTATCATTCCCAGGATAACTGATTTTGTTACTGATTTGGTAGTAATTTACAAACAAACAATACCATTTTCAGGGGATAGTTTGTCATATGCATCTTCATAAATATAGTTTCTTCGGATAGTGACGTTAATTCCATCCAAAAATGGACCTTCTCCTTGAACCTCCTGTTTGTCAGCATAGATCAGCCTTTGAAAGATCTTGTAAAATGAGTAGTGGAAGGAGGAAAAAGTAATCCCATTTAAGTATGGATTTTCAATATGTCAATTTCACAACATTTTAACATGCATTCAAAATTATGTTATACAATAATAAAACACTCGACATTGTGAAAGACTATATAAATATGCAAGTTAGGATGTGGAATGGTTTTTAAAAGTACAGTAACCTCCATTAAGAAACAGACATGTCATACGAATTGAAGATGAAAGTTGTAATTCTATTCCATACCACTTATACATCTTTCACCAAAGCTAAACAACACGTTTTCCCTACATTTATCATTGTCCTTTTGGGAAACAGTGATTTATTTCTCCCATGAAACTATCTTTCATTTCCTTGATGGTACTAGTACATACTGATGGCAGCACAATTCTGGGAATTCAGTTTGTTAATTAGCTGAAAGCTGTAGAGCCAACAAAAGAACCTTAGAACGTCATGCTTTTTTTAACACTAAAAAGATGAAACAAAGTCCCCTTTAAACAACAGATGGTCTGTGGTATGCTTCAAAGGGTTGATGATTTTCAAAGTTATAACCAAATTATAGACTGAGGCCAGGATGCAAAGAAATGTGTGACCCACTTTGCAAGCCCAAGAAAGTTTCAGACGTGGGTTTCTCAAACACTAGCCTGCCCCCCGCTGCAGCACCACAAATGACTTTTGAAATTCAGGGGAAGCATACAGCTGTTATCATACGGGGTACAATATAGGCAATTTTATCTGAGACAAGTATGGGAATTGCAGTTCACTGAAAAGGCAAGGGAGCCTGAGGAACATGAAGAAAACTAATTCAGTAAAACTTCAGTAATTTGCAAATATGTAAGCATTCTGATGGCAATACTGAACTTGCAAAACTTCTGTATATACATTCAGTTTAACCATTCTTTTTTGTTAAGTAATGAGTGGGCCAACTAGAACACAGATACAATCTACCAGGTAGTTTTCCCACCTTCAGATGTAACAGTTCAACATTTTATTTTTTCCACTGTCTCAGCAACTGGATACACAGAATTGATTTGTGTTAACTTCTTGTCTGAGAAGAAGTGGGAGAACTTGGTTTAATATGACCTAAAAAGTACAGGATGGGATGCAATGGAACTTCTGTATCTACAGAAGACCTACTGAGGCTCGTTCTTTCAATAATATTTTTCTGTGTTAACCTATTCTTGGGAAATGCAAGGAAACTCTGGGAACAGACTTCGGTGTAAAGAATTTGAAAACAATTTGAGAAGAATTGTAAACATACGGAGGGGACTATATTCATCCAGTTTTCCGTCATTCCTGGACAATGTCTCAAAAATTAAGCACACTCTGGAATATACACAAACGTACATCTCCAGTCACTTTAAAACAAAGAGAAATTGAAATGGAGAAATCTTGAATACCATTACTCTCTAAACTTAAAATGGGAAATGGAATAACAAGATCATTTTGAAAAGCATTGCTTATTTCTGTATTGCAATGCACAGACGTATTCTGTGGACACAAAATGTGATGCCCAATTCCATTATTTAGAAAATACATTTCTTTATGCTTTCTATCAAAAATACAAGAGTTGAAATTATGTACCTTTACTCTTTCTTCAAAAGGAACCACAAAAGGTAGTTCAGTCAATATTGCAAGTTGTCGTTCCTCAGACACAGAAAGAGGTGCCGGATCCAAGCCCACTTTTAAATGAAAATGAAAAAAGTATTTAGATATAACATGCTACCTTTCCATTCTTTTCTGGTTGGTGCAAGCACCACCCCACACAGAGGGTGAGGATTTCCAAGAACCAAGCTTTCTGACTGCAAACTGAAAACATGAAATTGGATCCAAAGGGTCATATGCATTTTGAGCTTCTGCACAAGTAGCTGGACGGTGGCCTCTCTTCCCACTGGCCCCCATCCACTCCCTTTATTGGTAGGCTTACCACAGTCCCGGAATCGAGTTGGCTGCGGCCTAGAAAAGACACGAGACGCTCCCAAGAGTGCACCACGGCTGGCCAACGTGGTCGCCTCGTTTACTGGAAGCCACGGCTTGCATTGGCCAGCCGCGGTGCACTCTTGGGAGCGTCTCGTGTCTTTTCTAGGCCGCAGCGCGACTCGATTCCAGGACTATGGTAAGCCTATTTATTGGGGGAAAATTGCGAGCAACTTCTGAAACAAAGTAAGGAACCGCAGTTGGGAAAGGAAACTAAAGAAGCCCCAGTGAGTGTGCAGAAGCATATAAAGGTAAAGGTATCCCCTGACAATTAAGTCCAGTCGTGTCCAACTCTAGGGTGTGGTGCTCATCTCCATTTCAAAGCCGAAGAGCCAGCGTTGTCCGAAGACGCCTCCGTGGTCATGTGGCCGGCATGACTCTCCCTGCCGCAGCGCGTAGCATGCAGCTAGAACACGGAGCGTTGTTTACCTTCCCGCAAGCGGTACCTATTTATCTACTCGCATTGACATGCTTTGGAACTGCTAGGTTGGCAGGAGCTGGCCAAGCAACGAGCATATATGTATACTCAAAAATCCTCTTTGGGTTCTAGCGATGGCCTCTGGGATCTGTCACTAATTTAGACAAGACAAATATAGTCTGGGGACTGGGGCAACACTGCCTACCTGATACATTTTGATGAGGCCTAAGACCAACAAATAAAAAACTCCCAGAACAAAAAGGTACAGGTTTTTCCAATATCCCAATTTAGTACAGATGAGCAATTTACAGATACAGTCAGTGTCTGCGGGAACAGTAAAATATTGGGAAGATTTGGTGTGCGAGACTTGGGTACCAAAGAGGCAATGCTCAAGAGTGGCAATTCTTCACCATCACTTTGTAGGGTAGCAACGGCTGGCTGGCATTCTGCAGACACCACCAACAGTAACAGATACTGTACTTTCAAGCTCCAAGAGTTATTTTTAACTGGAGCTATTTAAAGTGCTTATTGAGATCAACATGAACGGAGTTGAGAAACTTTTGGCAAATACCAGTATTATTAACCCATGGAATTTGTGAACGAGAGCTTCGCTAACTTTCAGTAAACACTTTTAATTACAGTCAATGAATGCTATCTATTAAGCTAAGGGTTAAAAGCTTCTTAAACAGAAAGTGCATGTACAGCAAAGGTAAACCACTATCTAACTTCGACAGTTCAATTATTCTGGTCAATTAGTCAATTTTATCTACATTGCCCCATCAACGTTTCCATCTTTAAAGAGAAATATGGGATGGAGTCATCAATACACAGGACATTTAGAACTCAAGAGCTTGCCATTTAAGTAAATGAAAAAGCACAAATAAACATGGCCATATGTGATTCAGTAGCTCTTTCACACTAATTGGTTTGAGCCCATATTGAGTCAAGTGGGATTAAACAAATCATAAGCACACTGTTATGTGCCTGTCTTCACACAATCATGTTGATCACATCTTTTTTCATTTCAAGGGCATTCTCCAAGGAAAGCAGAGTGACAGCCTTTGGAAAATGAAGCTTTTATTTCACCAAAGGAAGGAAAGTGACACACAGTGCTAGTGAGACTGATCTTGGATATAAACCAATCACCTGCACACATAAGAGGATAACTTCAAAGACACTCTTTCCCAAGTCTTGAAATACTGTATATGTGCCACAGACTCTGCTGTGGTGACCAAATGTCTTGGGGAAGCTACCTGGTATTGCTTATGGTCTTGGAAGTCATGGCATATTGTATGACTACATGCCTTAACATAAGAACATAAGAAGAGCCCTGCTGGATCAGGCCAAAGGCCCATCATCACACAGTGGCCCCACCAGATGCCTCAGGGGGCACACAAGACAACAAGATACCTGTGTCCAGTCGCCACCCCCTTGCACCTGGCACATAGAGAACCTACTCCTACAACCAGGAGGTTGCTTTTCCCCATCATGGCTTGTAAGCTGTGATGGACTTTTCCTCCATAAATCTGTCCAATCCCCTTTTAAAGGCATCTAGGCCAGGTGCCATTACCACATAATGTGGCAAGGAGTTCCACAGATGAATTACACGCTGGGTAAAAAAATATTTTCTTTTATCTGTTTTAATATTTTCTTTTGTCTATTTTAATTGCCTTGCCAATTGTTACACAACAAGCGGCTGAAGGACAGTGCAAAATGATACTGGTCATTGGCAGGATGCCTTATTTGTTTATGCAGATGTTTAGTCTGTCAAACTGTCAGACTGGTGGGTAGGTAACATACATGCAGTGCAATCCTATGCGTGTTTGTTCAATGGGACTTACTCCCTAGTAAGTCCACTTAGGACTGCAGCTTTACATACACAAACAGAGAGATTAAATAAACTACCAGCATTAACAAATCACCAAATGCCAGCTCAAACACAAAGGTTAAGCAACAATTCTGAAAGAGGCTCTCAAGGCTTGAGTGATGCTTCAAAATTAGTTTCAGAGTTGTAGGGCAGCCAAGGGATACCTCTTTTGGAGAAGGCAAAGCTGTAACTTGGCACAGCATATAGATAGAATTAATCAGAATGCACTCTTAGTTGCTCAGGAGAACAAAAGGTACATGGGGCCCAAACCATTCACATATGTTGACAAGGGCAGTTTTTGATCTATAGATTGTGACCACTGAATTTATTAAAATTCCCAAAGTAATTTCATACGGCAATCAGAATTCTAACAAGTGTCAACACCGTCACTTGAGAGCATCACCACCAGAGCACATATTTATCTAATTCTATACAGTAGTGACAATTCGGAAACTTTCAATTCTAACAATATGTGGCTGAATATTTCAATTCTAGCAATTCAATATGCTTTCCATTTCTGAAGAATCCATGGCAACTTTCATTCTCAAGGCTAAGTGATGAATATACTGTCTTACCATCCAAAGTAGACTGCAATGGGCCTATTCTTCCCATTCTTCTCACTCTCCACACATGTCTGGCTGATGGCACATAAAGCTGTGTAACCTAGTAGTTTATTAAATCTCATGATTAATGATTGCAAATTAAAAACATTTAAGACTACATTTTCTCTATTCATTCAATCATTGCCAAACACAGGTTTTCTAATACGGCTATACACTAAAATATTAACAAAGCAGCGTGTTCTAGAAAAACATATACCATGCATGAAAAAAGAAATTAAAGAAATTAAAAATTGACTGCTTGGTCTTTCTGCTCAGAATTTTATTCATTCTTATCTCAAGGGCTTAGAGGGAATTTACATCAGTTCCGTTTTACATGACCCTGATCCCAAAATTCTGATTAATTGTACACCTGAAAGAGGTGGCAAAATACAAGACCAGGGGGGGAAAATAGGGGAAAAAAATAACTTCCTTATTAAGGCTGCAATCCTACACACAGTAACTTGGGATAAGTCTCACTGAACTTGCAGAACTTTCTTCCAATTAAGCACGCATAGGATTGACAGTAAGTACTATATAGTCAATGCTTTCAAATTATACTTTGAAGGCAAAAGGGATGAATGTCTAAAAATATGGTGCTTCACGGGCTGGGTTAACATGAGCATTCATTTTTATTAATTTAAACATTTGTAGCAATTAATGCCAGGATTCAGTTTTGGGTTTGTTTGTTTTTTTAATAAGACTGAATTTAAATGTAGTAACACAGTTGAGCAGTTTTTTTTAAGGCTGAGAAACCACCTTGTTATTACCTTGTCTGCTTTAATGTTTTCCTGTTCTGATAGCCAATGATTTGGCGGACAGAAATTCCGTCTTGTATCTCTAGATTTCAGCATTTTCACTAAGTTAGTGATTACCTAGATGGCAGAAATAGTTCTGTTCAATATAAAAGCATATTATGCAGAAGTCAGACAATTGCACTAAACTATAAAAGAGGACTACAGAGCAACATTTTTATACATAAAATTATGTATACTACTATTGCTACTCTTGACTGATATACCAGTAATTGAGAATTTGACTATAATTCACTACACAGTAGTTTATTACTTACTCTCATACAGATAGCTGAAATTTCACAACACATAAAAAGATAGGAACTGGTTGGTACATTAGTTAATTTACAGCGCAATCTGACTTAACTTTTGTGCCGGTGTAACCAGCGGTGCAACAAGAACAGGAGGCCCCAGAACAGAAAAGGGATTCAAATCCCCTCCAAAAGAGGAATTCAAAGGGGATTTGAATCCCTTTTCTGTTCTGGGGCCTCCCATTCTCGCTGCGCCGCTGGTTACACCGGCACAAAAGTTAAGTCAGATTGCGCTGTCAGTTAAATAAACTAGTTAATTTATTTAATTTAGAACAGGGAAGTCAACTGTATCAAGATCTACTTAGTACTGTATTTAACTCATCATGAGATGCCTAGACATATGCCATTAAAACCAGACAAAAACAGTGAGAAACTGAAATCGAAGATGTTGAACTTTTGTTCATTTTACACTAAACGTGTGTTAACATTTTGGCCCAACTAATTAGAAGGGCACATGTATCTAGCGCCTCCTATGAGAAGGGGAATATACACACAATTAAGGCAAGGTTTCAGCAGAATACTGGGAAGGTGACCACTGCTCCATCAAAGGCTCATTTTGGAGCCGAGGAAAAACTGCACTGGGGTGGTACTACGTGTTTCTGTGTTCGAGAACCTTCCACAAAGTCCAAGCATGCTCATGACAACGTAGGATCAAAATCGCAGCAGAAGATTTAAAGACACATTCATGTGTAGATTCCAGGACTAAATCTGGTCTCCTCCTGAAGTTACATCAATTTGGAAAGCACCATAGCAGAATTATGGCTCCATGCAGTACAAGACCACCAATCTGTTTTTCAAGTAATCATTTCAGCGGTATGTGAACAGGGACATTAGCAGGTGTCAGAAGCAGCAAGAGAACTTAATGGACGTTCAAGAGGATTTTCTTTCCACATGCTGAATTTTAAAAATTTATGACCTAGTTTGTTAAGTGAGGTTTTACACATTAGAAAAAACTATTGGGGGGAAAAAACCATTAGTAGATCTGCGCGATTACTCAGAAATTCTTTCACAACCTTGCCCTTTGTAAAATTCAATGCAGGTTAGCCAAGTCGGTCACTAAAGCATTGATTCCATTAGGCCCCAACTGCAGACGTCATGAGGAGATATTGCATGAAAACCTTTCAAGTACTAAGGAAAGTAATTTGAAAGACATTCCAAGAAATTAAGCTAAAGCTGAAATAGCAGCTGCAAAAAGCAAAGATGACTAACAGTCCCATCCTGCCTAAGATGCGGAGGTCGGCAGAAATGGGCAGCCGCTGCATCCTAGTCAGGATGCGGCCCATGCTGGTGCGACTGGGACTCACCTTGGGGGAAGGAGATGTTCGTCCCCTCTCCTGGTGTAAGCGCCGGAGGCCTCTTTAGCTGGCGCACATCCGGGGAGGCCGTGTAAGGCCGGCCGGGCCTGGGAAGGGGATATGCACCACCGATATCCCTACCCCCCTCCCGGGCCGGGCCAGCCAATGACACCTCCCCCACCACTCCAGCCCGCACTCCTCACGCCACCTGGCACAGGGCCACCTGGGTCGGGCGGCGCACAGTCCAGCGGAGTGAGTGGTGTCGGCCTCCACACTAGCGCCACTTACTCCAGAGGTGCTGCCAAAGTGCCTTACGGCACCTTGGCAACACCTTAGGCTGGCAGAGCATGCGCTCTGCCAGCCTATATTTAGGGTGGATTGTGCCCTGAGTCTTTACAAACCTGTTCAAACTCTACTACTATAAAAAATAATGGGTATTTTTGATTCTAAAAATGAATCAAGCAATCTGACTTTAAAAACGTTGTCCCTTTAAATAAGTTTGAGGGGGGGGGTTTGCACCTTTGCTATTCTAATCTCATGTGCCCCTCAAACGTATTTAGAGTCAGAGTACAGAAAAATACCCTTTTGGGGAAAAAATGATTTTTTTTCCCCAAGGGAAAACTGGTGCTAAATTGAAACAGGAATCCCCATTTCTTGAAATCTTTTACACTTGCTTCAGCAAACTGTTTGGGTGTGCAAAAACAGAGATACAAAGTTTCCAGAAAATTTGAAGCCATAGAGAAATAAATGCTTACCCCCCCCTCCACTTTTGGGGGGAAATCAGAAATGTAGGAAAAAATGGAAATATACATTCATTTTCTTATCAGACCTAAAGTTACCTAACATGTTTAAGGCTATATATTGCATTATGTATAAAACACAAAATTGTATGGTTGATATATTCATTAAACGTAAAAGTATGAATGTCTTAATTTTAATCAAACAATAAATTGTTACTTGAAAACTTTTAGTTTAGTCCTACAGATTATCTACTAGTATTCTTTATCCACCGTTAGTTTATTGCATTAGCCTACACTACAGCCACAGAATATGATAGAAGGGAAATGACGAGAGGAGATCCAGTTGTTCTTGACAAGAGGAGATCCAGTTGTTCTTGCAAGGGGATCCTTGTAAACAGACACCCATCTTACAAACACCACACTGAACATTTTCCTTGATTTAAAGAAAACCTATTCATTGCTGCAGTTTGAAGGTGGGGGAAGAGAAAGATTGATTGAGACTTCAGGATCATAGTCCCATATTTTTCACTGGTTATTTACTTCCCTCAACGGCAAAGCAGGCAGAATCCATGATGAGTCCTGCCCCCTTTCCTTTTCTTTTAGTCCACCTCCAACACATAAGATGAGAGCAATTATCTTAATGCCCATTTTTGCTCTGGTCACATTAATGCTGAAAAGTGAACCGTTATTTCAGCCATGGTCTCAGGTGTACAGCATATGGTTTCAGGCCGGGAGTTCTGAAAGACTGCTTGCCTGCATGTAAATCTGGCTGTTCCTTAAGATCATCCGTAGAGAGTCTGCTCTAGCTGCACCCAACTTCTGAGATTAGATGGGTGGTGACAGAGATAGGGTCTTCTCTGTGGCACCCTAGTTGTAGAATTCTCTGCTAACCCTTAGGTATCAGCTAAAAACAATGTTCATTCCCCGAAATTTATTGGGCATTTTATTGTCCTGACTTCAGTGCTTACTGCTCTTCTAATTTTATTGTTGTTGGCTTGCTACTATGGTATAATACTATTTTAGGCTACAATCCTACATACATTTACCTGGGAGTAAATTCCATTGAACTCAATGGTGTTTACTGCTGAGTAAACATGCACAGAATTGCACTGTAAGCACATTTATTGTAGCTTACAATAAAAATAAAGCTTACAATTCAAAAAAACATTTTTTTTGTTGATGTTAGAGATTTTAGAAACCTTCAGGCTGAATGGTGGATAATTTATTATATAGAACTCCACCCTAAGTGTACACATGCTATACAAAACTACTGATACTGGTCAAAAGGCCAGAGAGAGGAACAATGCACAGTTCATATTTACACACGCAGCTTTCAGAACAACATGGTCAGTATATACTATCCCAGTTTCTGTGCTCGCCTCCCCATGGAGGCAAGCATATGAAAACGCCTTAGGAGTGGGGTCGCTTAGGTCCACCCTCTCTGGTACATTCACATTAGCCCCACCCTCCCTGTGACTGAGACCCGCCTAAAATGTTCCAGAGCAGCAACCACAGGGAGAATCTCTGCCCATGTTAAGAGTTTGTCACTGCAAACAACAGCTAAACATAGGGAAGCCTGGGGCTAACATGCACGCTTCATAGAAGGGTGTGTGGTTATTGTGCATGTTCAGGAGAAATCCCTCACATGTTCATCTCCCCAGGGAGACAAATGCCTCAACTAATTTCTCTGATATGTCTGTTTTCTTTGTACAGTTTTCATTATCCAGATTCAACTTCATGCACTGAAATCTTTCCAAATTTTACCAAACTGTACATAAGCATTAAAATAATTTGATGCAGGGTAATCAAACTTTTCTGTGGATCTTAATGCAAGATATTTAGCTAAATTAATGCATACTGAGTAAGACAACATTGCATATTTTTCCAATGTATAAAACCCAATACATGGGACACTTCACACCTTGCAAACAGTTTACTGGATAATGAAATGACATATTATTAAATTAAAACTGTGCACTTGCATATTAGATCAATCTGCCCAATGATAGGTTTAGTGATGCACTAAGTACAGTATTCAACACAATCAAAACTTTATCAGTTAGTCTCATTACTAGTAATGTCCATAATGTTCATGCTCGCAAGTGAAATGTTGTGAAAAATCAAGCAGAATGGGTGGGATAAAGGCTATTGTAGACTTGTAGAATGAATAAGCATTCCTTAATTAGCCCATCAGGTTAAGTGCAAGCATTAATGGGCCTTTCCTAAAGTCTAGCATGACATCTTTCTCCAAACATGGCCAAGAAGAAAGTTCCATTAGCAATATTAATACAAGCTTAGTTGATCATTTTCATTCAATTAACTTCTTTCAATTAAATAGATAGCTTGACAAAAGTAGTGATAAAAGACCTGAAGGGACGGCTGATGACTCGAACTGAACATTAGTGTGAGAGAGGTCACTGGTATTAAACGGACTGTAAATCTAGCATTCAATTTGGAAAATGCATTTCTTCTGCTTCCACTCCTTTAATGAGTAATTTTAGCTGACTATCTGTGTTTGCTGCAGAAATTTCATGGCAAGTCAAGCACCATCTTGCACAACAGTTATATTCTTGATTCCTACCCCACCTTCCTAGTGTCCCTCAACCTTGTGATGCTAGTGGGGAAAGAAAATCAATCTTGATAGAATATTGGTGGCTATTTATAAATCTTTAATACAAAGACCACATGGCTGAGTGATCCTAGTTCTGAACCAACCACTGAGGCTATTTAACAGGCAGGTTGAGATTTTAGGATGTAGTCAGGGTTGGTTAAATCCACACAGCAGTTTCCAGGTTCCCTGCTGGGCTCTGTAGCGGGTCAATCAGGAGTCCAGGATGTGCTCAGCTGTGACTATGGCCCATAAAGGTACCCAAGGATAAATCATGTGCTTCAGCTGTTCTGGGCTCAGAGGAATGGAATACATGGCTAAGAAGTAGTGATGCTTCCAATTGCTGAAGATGAGCTAGGCTTGGAATGAAGTGCCTCAAACCTCAAAACACATGGACCCATCTGAACACGGGATTGTTTATTTAAAGAATTTATATCCCACCTTTCTCTTGCCAAAGCAAGAGCCCCAAGGCGGCTTACAGAATGCTCACACAACAACAACAAAATAATAAAAACACTCAGGCCAGTGCTAGACTCCATGGGAGCCGGTGTTATAGGCCCCCTCTGGCCTGGGCACCTCCTCTTTTTTCCTCCCTCAGGGCACACAGTTCTCAAGACAAACCCAGGGAAGGTGAGGGGTGGTGGCACCAACAGTCCTCTCAGGCCAAAGCGCTTCTCTTAGATTAAGTCTGTCTCATTAGGGAAAATACAAAGAATGTATTAGCCCCCCTGATGACATGCTCACTAATAGAACAATTCCTAAGCTTCTGAAATAAGGCAGTCAACCAATGCAACGCAATTCATTTTTGTAAGGCACTGATCACCAACATCCTAACTGCCTGGCCTCTTTTACTGTATTATTCATAGCTGCCAAATAGCCTGGAAGCACAGTAGTAAGATCTAGAGGTGCCTTAAGTAATAATCTATTTGATAATTACTGTCATGGGATTTGACAATCCCATGGCTCACGTGACAATCCCAATCCCTGACTCACAAGGACTAACACAGCTTCTGAGAGCAAACATCTGGAAGCCATGACATGCTGAACCAAACCCAAATTACAAGCAGTTAAATCCAGTGTCAGTGCCAGGTTGCTGAGGGATAAAGCTGGCGCTAGGCTCCCATAGCATGGTGAGCCCTCGTCCAACGCAAGCTTACTGCATCAGCTAGAAATGACTCTTCCCAACCTTCCCTGCTGATGAATTGGGGGAGGAGAAATCTGCAGCAACAGCAGTGCCTACCTCTCCCACCCTCAGATGGAAGGAGGAAAAGAAGTCACTCAAAAGGGACAGAGGATGGGAAGAAGACAAGCTGCTACTGCCTCTGCCAAGTTTTTGGGTGGCAGTGAAAGCTGCTTCTTCTCCTGCCCTCCCAATCAGTCAACGTGTTGATGCAGGGGGAGATATCTGGAGATGCTCCCATTTGTAGAGTGGGTGCCAGGAGCACTGACATTGCAAGTATCTTAGCTAACTCACACCACCGCTGTCACTGGTATTGGGAATTCAGGGGTCAGCTCAGGTGGGTCCCTTGATGGGGCCATCAGCCAATGCCTGCGATACCATTCCTAGCTGAATCCAATCATAATGGATTCAAATAATTTCTACATCAATTTTTCCTTCTTCTGCTCAAGAAAACTACTTGAGGAAAGATATAATCACACGTCTCACAGTATTAAGATTCATAACCATAACCTATATATTAACACAATATTGACAAACACAAAAACAATAATCATAAAAGTACATGAGAACAACATAGCTAAAAATGTTACATACTCAGCTTAAATGCCTATATATTATCTTCATCTTAGAATTGGGTGCTTACTCCATCACCTGTGTTAGCATCTCCATGTGTAAAGCGCACGAAAAGGGAAATTCTGTAATTGCTTTTGATTCATTCTACATACAACTGACACCATGTATACCTTAAAGAGTTGAATCCATCGTTTCTGTTCTGTTTGTATACACTGTTGCATTTCTGTATTTGTGGTGACTCCAACACTTCTAAATGCTGCAATGTATTCTTCACGAACTTCTGGCTTTGTTTCTGGATATGCCAATTTTATAATACCTAAGCAAGCATCTCGAAGGCAGCGTGATAATATTACCAGTTCTTCTAATGTAAAAGGCATCATTGATGATTGTCTTGGACCTACAACTATACAAAATACTAATCATAGTTGGGAATTTATTCTTGCTCTCTTTGTTGCAAAATATAATCCAACAAAAAAAAGACAATATCTTGAATCTACATCAATGAGGCTAGCCAGAAATGCAACTATATTTTCTATGTAACTGAGAATTAACTGCATTTCCATGAACAATTAGGCTTAATCGTAAAATCTGCATTTTCCTAAAAGCAATACAAATGTAACAACATCTTTCACTCTATTTATTACACTTTAATAGAAGAGTTTTAATTAAACCAAGCATGCACAACATGATCTAACAAGTCAAATTCAAACCACCTGCCATGTAAGGCAGCTCAGTAAGGCTGCAATCGTATACATACTTTCCTGGGAGTAAGCCCCATTGAACACAATGGAAGTTACAGAGTAGACATGCATAGGATTGTGCTGCTAGTTTCATTTTCATGCCGTCTGCTTGAGCTTGATGAAAAATGATTGCTGAGGTAGGTTCACGGCAGAGACATATGGTAAGGGGAACCGCCCCTGTCATAGTCCACAGGAAATAGCCGCAGCCTTCCATGAATGTGCACCCTCTCCACCCACTTTCTGAGTCAGAAAGCGGGTGGAACACATGCACAATCACAGTGAGGGCTAGGGCTATTTTCCATGGACTACGACAGGGGCGGTTCTGCCTCCCCTGGTCCTTAGTACATGGCAAGTAGGCTGCATTTAGCTTGACAGATCACAAATTGTGCAAGCCTAACTGAAACTCCTATAATAAATTTAGGACCATTGTACTCCCATATTTTTAGAAATATTAAAAATTGAAGCTCTTCAACGTGAGTAGTTCAAAACAATGCAATGATATTTTTCTTGTACTATAGCAGCAAAAAAATAGTTCCACTACTCATTCAATTTCTGTCTTTTACACACAATCTACATTTTCAACCCAATAAATAGTATGTCTACATTCTACATATACAGAATGTTGTTTGTATTAATAGTAATACTAGTTTTGATGGGAAATGGTATACTGGATAAAAATTTAGAGGATAATCAAAATGCTTACCTTCTATAGGATCACCAAAGAATTCATTATCATGTATCGAAATAAGTGAATGACTAAACAATGAGCTAAAAAGGTAAAATATAGGGATGATCCGACTGGAATCTTCTAAAGACATTGGAGAACCACGAGATATCACCTGCAGTAGTGGTACCATAGACCTTAAGAGATTAATACAAAACAAAAAATGCAGAACTGTCATCAATTCAAACATATGGCTGAAGAGGGATAGAGAAGAAAGGTCAAAGTTTTCTATTTCTGATGTTTGAAAACAAACAAGTTATTTTAGAATCAACAGCAAATATTTTCATAACATTTAAAGGGTGGCCTACAGAAATTTAGATTCATAAATTATTTCAACACCAGTTGTAGTGAAATAATGACATTTTATTCTTAGGAGAATTAGGACACAGTTACATACCCTCAGCTATCATTACCCAAATGCAAAACATAATACTGAACCCTGTCTTAAAAATATTCAAAGCCATTTTATGAATAGTCACAGAAAAGACACAAACATACCATAAATATACTATACATCTTTTAATCAATAATATAAATATAAGATTATATGGAAAAACCAACATTAATGAGTCTTGAACAACATGTTCAGGTCTAAAAAAAATGAGGTATCAGAAGTTAATAAACAAAATCCAAAACTACAGTATTTCCAAGGAAAAAAGATATAATGGAGTATCAACATTTCACAATACCTACATAAACAAATAAGTGAACTTCAAGATCAACAGCTAACATTCATTAGTCCAAAATATTGAGTTTTAAAAATAAATTTCAATGTATCCAAGTCAAACTGAGCAAATATGACTAACGGCTAGCATAATACTGAAATTCTATAAGTGACAATGTTGAGGCTTTCACGCCATTATATATATATATATATCTAAGGGCCAAATCATATCCAACTTTCCAGTGCCGATGCAGCCGCAATGCAGCCCCAAGGTAAGGGAACAAATGTTCCCTTACCTTGAGGAGGCCTCCATGACTGCTCCCCCACTACAGGATGCAGCGCACGCCCCGTTGGCATGGCTGCATCGGTGCTGGAAAGTTGGATAGGATTGGGCCCTTAGTCAATTAATCCGGCAAGTTTTAATCAACTAAAAGTGTAGTCCTAAACCAGGGCATAATGGGGCGGGGCCTGAGGAGCAGCTGTCCCAGGCGCAATGCAATACCGTCTGCCCCAGTGCCCCCACCTTCTCACTTTTGGCGAGCCAAAATCGGGGACAGCCTATTGCCTCCACCTCCGCGTGCCACCCCTCTGAGTCCAGCCGATTGTGAGTCGGAGGGGCAGCACATGAAGGCAGACAGGCAATCAGCTGCCCTCACTTTTAGCTCCGAGCACTCCAACAGGCAATCGGCTACCCCTGATTGCCTGTCTGCCCCCATGCGCCGCCTCTCCAAGTCATGATCGGCTGGACTTGGAGGGGTGGTGCGCAAAGTGCTCTGAGTCAAAATTGGGGGCAGGCAATCGCCTTTGAGCACCACCCCTCCAAGTCCAGCTGATTGTGACTTGGAGGGGCGGCACGCGGAGGCGAACCCAGAAGTGACCAGGGGCGCCAAAATCTTCCTTGCCCCAGGTGCTCCCTGGGTCAGTTACACTTCTGATCCTAGCCATGTTCATACAGAAGTAAGTCCCCACCAACTATAATGCAACTTACTACCATGTAAGCACGTATAAGATTACAGCCTAAATCTATATAAATCTCCATATGGGAAAAAGTTCTAAAGAAAAAAGCATGCTTTTTAAAATAATGTCTACTGTAATACATGCACTAATGTTTATAGCATTGTTTAAGAATAATTACTTTACCATTTGTCTGTCACATTCTCACAACACTATTTCACTGTGTAGTTCATTCTCACAACACTATTTCACTGTGTAGTTCATTCTGCTTCATTCACATTTAGATTTTTACTGTAACTACTACATACCCAGTAATCATTCGTGTCGTCATCGAAGAGATTAAGTACCAAAGATGCCTCAGGAACCTGGCATTAAAAGCTAGGCTGTACAGAAGTCTAAAACAGAAAGGAAGTGGGGGTTTTTAAATTACTACAACAGGTACATTATTATTTAAAGCAGCAATAAGTTGGCTATTCTCAACTATTCTCTCAAGTAAGAAGTAATTAACACAATTTTTGATTAAATCCCTTTTTCCAGTTAAATTTGTGTCACCATTTCCTAAACCAGCTGCCTCTCCAATGCTATCCCCATCCATCCTTTTTCAAACCATCTGTTTAAAGCCAGCGCCAGTGGTTCCACTTCTCTGGAATCAAGCTCAATCAAAAAGCGTTCTGCATGCTGCACTGTTCAATAATAATGTATAATATACAGTATTTATATACCACCTTTCTTGGTCATTGGATTTCTCCTCCGACTTTAAGTCAAATCATAACTAATTCTCTCTAATAACTCACAATTAACCTAAAGAGAAAACTGCATCTATAGGGTGTCTCCAAAAAGGTACATACATTTCAATGAGCTCTAATTCATACATACTTTGTTGTAAACAAAAAAAAACCTGCAACACTCCAGCATCTAAGGGAAGCAATTGAAAAGATGCGTGGAAACATCGCAACACACATTGGTGGATGAGTACAGACCCCTTAGTCAACCATGTCAGCGGTGTATAGATGCCAATGGGGAACATTTCAAGAACTCAGTCTAATTAATTAATTAATTAGCTGGGGTCAAGCAAGTGCTTGTGTACACCATATCCATTTATTTATTACAGTATTTATATATACCACCTCTCTCATAGACTCAAGGCAATTTACATCAGCAGGCTAAACACAAACCCCATTTTTCAATGAGGTTTTTACAAGTACGGCATTATTCCATGAGAGAATTTCACTCTGCTTCTCCAGGTGTTTCCCTTCATAGTGCAGTCATCATCTTGGTTGCCAGCTTCTTGAAGTTTCCAAGCTCCATACCAGTATCTCAAGAATGTTATCTGTTCTTGCCATCTGACTCCTCCACAGTCCGGGTGCTCCGGATCACTCGACTTCCCCCCTCCCTTCCCCAGGCTCATCCCAATGCATTCTTGGGTGACCTTGGCGAAGGGAGAGGGGAAGTCAAGCAATCCAAAAGAGGCTGTAGGAGTGCGATTTCACTGTCTACAGCCCTGCAAACAGAGTGGTTTGCCAGCGAAAAGGTAAGGAACACTATTTGTAACCTTTTTTCCCCAGTTTTCAGTGGCCTCCGTATCCACGCTGAGATGGATCCGCGGATAGCAGGGGTCCACTGTATAAGACAGTGGTGGCCAACCTTTCAACATGAATGCTGGCCCTTTAAATGGTTGGATATGTGAGGGCATATCAGCAGGTGCAGCTGCTTTAGCAGCACCATCAGCACTTGCAGCTGCCAAGATTCTGTCTTCTACACAACTCTTAAGAAAACAGTAGTCCTAATGGTGGAAGGTTGGCCACCCCGGTATAAGACATCTTTCAAATGTTCTGAACTGGTGTTTGGAATCAGTGAAATACGTGATGGAGATGAACAAACAAACTGTTATCTGGACAAGGGAAAGGTCCTCCTGAGATCCACTAATCCAGCAATGATGTGTCAATCTGTTTTGAATGATATTACACTTCCCTTGAAGGATCAAATTTGCAGTCTGGGGGTACACTTGAACCCAGCTTTGCTCCTGAACTTTCAGGTGATGGCTGCGATCTGGAGTGTTCTTGCCTAGCTTTGATGGGTGTGCCAATCACACCAGTTTCTAAACCAAGTCACTTCATGATTGGATTACTGCAAATGCACAGTATTCAAGATTGCCCCTGAAGGCCCTTCAGAAACTTTAACTCAGCTGCCCAGGTTTTGGCTTTTATTACAGACCTTATGATCATGCCCCACCTTTATTATCTCAGCTGCATTGATTGCCAGTTATTTTCTAGCACAATTCAAGGTGCTGGTCATCACTTAAATGACTGAAGGACGGCTTTCCTCCATACCATAATCTAACTGTCAAGATCTGTGACAGAGGTTCTCTTGCATCCTACTGGCCTCTGAAGCTAGGTTTGTGATGATGCACAACAGTGCTTTTTCTGTGGTGATCTCCGCCCTGTAGAATTCCCGGTCATCTACTGTGCACTTGTCCCAATCTCCAAGTGTGTTTCACTGGGGACTGAAAACCTGATTTTTCCAACAGGCCTTTCCTGCACTCTCTTGATTTTTGTTAATCCATCTAATTATTTTGTTTAATGCTTTGTTGTATTGTTCTACTGCTTTTTGCCTTTTATTATTGTTGGTATTGATTTTTTTTTATTTCTGTAAGCAGCATTAAGTCTCCTAGAAGGCGAAAGGTGGGTGCAAATTTTAATACCGTATTTCTTCGAGTCTAAGGCGCCATCGATTCTAAGGCGCACCTTTACTTTCAGTACCACCAGCAGGGGAAAAAAATCCATCAATTGTAAGACTCGCCTCCCTTCATTAAATCTACCTGCTCAGCACCAACTCTCCCCAGCATGTCTCCTGCAGCTGAGGATGACTGAGTGCACTGCCTTTGTATAGCATTTCTGGCCCCGTCAGAAAGTGCCATTTCCTTCATTACCTGGGCTTGGGGGAGCTTCAGGGAGGCCTGCGCAACCCTCTGCAGGCCTCCCTGATCTTCAGTTTGGAGAAAAACTGCGATTTTTGGCCATTTCTGGTTTTTGCGAAAACCGGAAATGGCTGAAAATCACCGTTTTTTGCTGAACTGAAGATCAGGGAGGCCTGCAGAGGGTTGCGCAGGCCTCCCTGAAGCTCCCGCAAGCCCCAGTAAGTAAGAAGATAGCATTTTGGGGTGCTTTTTGGAGACCTTCGATTCTAAGACGTACCCCATTTTTTGAAATGCTTAATTGGGAAAAAACATGCGTCTTAGAATTGAAGAAATACAGTAAAACGCTCCGTTTCAGTGCCAACATCCAACCCTCAAACGTTGCCATAGCACATAGCACGTTGTATAGCACAATAGTGGAAGGCTCCGGTTTCAGGCTGACTGGACCCTGGGATAGGAACACTTTTCTTAGGGAGCTGGAATACACCAACACATTTTATTGTAGGAACCACTTGTAGAATTTACAACAAACAACAGTGGACCCCTCAGTGATCTACCCGTCTCAAAAATGACAGCATAGGAATAAGTTGTTTGTGGGCATCATACTTAGTTTTGAGATATATGTAAATGAAGCAACATCAGTAAGTTCTGTTACAAGAAAACAATTACCAGTATGACTAAACTTAAGAACTAGAGAGTTTGGATTTTAAGTTTTCAAAGATCACAATAACAATAACAATACTCTTCAGTAATAAACTTAAGTTCTGTCTGAAATGTAATTGGCAGCATAAGGACAATGTGTCCTAAAGCTTTGTTATAGTATCTGCTCAAGTCATTGAGCATCTTTTGCTGTAGTTGAATCAAAATAAAGGTTATCTCAGCTACTATTAGTCTTAATAGCAGTGTGAAACAAGCCATCACTTAATCATTTGGCTCAAAGGCCAAACACTAAAGAGGACGAAAGTGTCACAATAAGGTGTTCATGTCAAAACAGGCAACAGACTGCACATTTCCAGTTCACATTTTTGAAATCTCAGCATATTAAACCTTTTAAAAAAACTCAATTTCTAGACTTTCAGTATCTTCTTTAAAATAAATAATTTAGAACTTATGCTTACAAATTCCTTCTTTAATATGTTCTAGAAATATTTAGCAGTAGTTTGTACCTTCCCAACTTTTTTTTTTTACCCATTGGCCCACAAAATCCTTATAAGATTTCTAATGATAATTTTTTGGAAAAGAATACCAAGACCTTTAAATGTTACACAAACCCACATACATAAATGCACATTTCCTCATCCACCCCCCAAAAATCCAGAATTCCCACAAGTCCTCCAATGCCATCACATTTCCAAGGCTATAGCCACCATCACATTTTTTAGAATCTGTTCTAACCACCTTTTTTTACAATCTGTTCTAACCACCTCTTTAAAACAATTAATGTTGAAAGCACCCCAACAAAATTAAACTTTTCTTAAGAATTGCATTATGTTTCTTTTCCCTTCTGACATTTACTTATAAATCAGGCTCGCATTTCTATGAATTTTGCACTTCTATATCTGAGGTAGCTGCACATTTGTCATCCTTAACTCTGTACTTCCCTCTGTTCCTAAACTGCAACATTATTCTAAATTTAAACATCAACCCTACCCTGAATTATGCATGTCTAACCAAATAAGTAGCTTAATTTTCTTTGTTTAATGACAATACTGCCAGAGAAGCGGTTGGCCCGCTGGACGGTGGGGGAGGGAAAGGGGTGATAAAAGAGGACTTGGAGATTGCAGAGAAATTAAATGAGTTCTTTGCATCTGTCTTCACGGCAGAAGACCTCGGGCAGATACCGCTGCCTGAACGGCCACTCCTGACTAAAGAATAGTGAAATAGAGGTTAAAAGAGAAGACATCTTAGACTTAATTGACAAATTAAAGATCAATAAGTCACCGGGCCCAGATGGCATTCACCCAAGAGTTCTGAAGGAACTCAAGAATGAAGTTGCTGATATCTTGACAAAAATATGCAACTTGTTCCTTAAAACGGCCACTGTGCCAGAGGATTGGAGGATAGCTAATGACACGCCAATCTTTAAAAAAGGAAAGAGAGGGGACCCAGGAAACTACAGGCCGATCAGCCTAACATCTGTTCCAGGGAAGATGGTGGAAAGCCTCATCAAGGATAAAATCGGAAAACATATAGAAGAACAAGCTTTGCTGAGGGAGACTCAGCATGGCTTCTGCAAGGGTAAGTCTTGCCTCACAAACGTTTTAGAATTCTTTGAAAAGGTCAACAGGCATGTGGATGTGGGAGAATTGATCCCAGTGTGTACTTCATCTGTGGAACTCCTTGCCACAGGATGTGGTGATGGCACCTGGCCTGGATGCCTTTAAAAGGGGATTGGACAGATTTATGGAGGAGAAGTCCATCACAGCTTACAAGCCATGATGGGGAAAAGCAACCTCCTGGTTGTAGGAGTAGGTTCTCTCTGTGCCAGGTGCAAGGGGGTGGCGACTGGACACAGGTATCTTGTTGTCTTGTGTGCCCCCTGAGGCATCTGGTGAGGCCACTGTGTGATACAGGAAGCTGGACTAGATGGGCCTTTGGCCTGATCCAGCAGGGCTCTTCTTATGTACTATAAAACATTGCCACCTTAAAATGGGATATAAAACATAAAACATAACCACCTTAAAATGGGAAAAAGTGTCCAATAAAGCTTGAGTTACTAGGGCTGCAAAAGGCATGTCTATAGTTTCTGCTGTATTGTTTTACATTTGTTAAGTCAAAGGAGTTTTCAGCTCCGTCTCTTCATACAGAACAGACATTTTATGAGAATCCTGCAGATTCTTTAAGCAGGCACCTAATTGTTCAGAAAAGGTACATGATTTATATGTACTTGGCAGAAGGGTATTTGGGCAGCCCTGGCTTTATAAAAAAAAAAGGTGTCAAATTCCTTCTGTACAATGGAAGAGATTAAATGGCCCATTAAGCTTTATTTAGCGGAGGCACTGCTATAAGTTAATTAGTTAAAGGCAAGATTTCGGTCTAGGTCATAAATTGGTCCCAGTTTCCCACTGAGACCATTTAAGTTAACGAAGAGAATACAATAGAATGAGACAAGCTTATACAATCCAATAAAGGTCACTACAGAAGGGCAGCATATTTTGATACTCCCTTTAGAAGGTGCCACAGGTAGAAGGTAACAGATGCAAGTGCAATTAAATTAGATTAAATGAGACATTTAACTCCATACAATTGTAAATGAAAGTTGCTTTGCTTTTCTACTATTAGTCCTCTGTGATTTATTGTCAAAGCACTACCAATAGGCAAAATGCCCTCTAAATATTTTAATACAATAGATTAACGAAATTAAGATTTTTTTACCAAGTAATTAAGAGTCAGAAAATTAATTTCATGATATATTATTAAATGCTATTTTCAAGATGGAAAACTTGACTTGAAGAAGACTTGAAGCAAAATGATGCTCTAAATCAGGGGTCCTTAAACTACACCAAGGTAATTTGGCCGGCCGGCCCACCTGGAGGCCGACTTACCACCGCGGCTGCCCGCCCACCCGCGACCGCCCGCCGAAGAGAGAGCTTCAGAATGGGGTGGAGAGTGATGGCACAGAACGTATGTGTTTTTCTTTTGAATGCATTTTCCATCCGTGGATACTGAAATCCGTGAATGACGAACCCACGGATAATGATATGATAATGATAACGGATAATTCCTTTCTTTCTGTGTGATCAATTTAGAGAGCAGAAATATAAGCCATGTAGAGTAAAAAGAATTTAAAAGTGAGTCCCTTGTTGCAATTTTATGCTACTGGCGGGTCCTGGGCCTGAAAAGGTTGCCTACTTAACACACCATCTCACATAATTGCTGACCACGTTCATAACTTGTGAGAACAAATTCACACAAAAGGACTGTAATGTTTTAAAGCACATCTCCTTGGAGGAAACAGAGGCTGTAGTCATGCAATTAAGGCTATAGAGATTTCACTCATTAAGCACCTTTCCTACACAGTTCACCAATAAACCACCAGAGCAATGGTGCATTTAAATCCTGTAATTATTATCCAAGGCAATAGACAAGTTGCAATAAAGGCAGACATTCTAAGTCAGCTTCTGCTATGATCTCCAGATCTCACATCCTGCTCTAATGCAATTAGCTGGAAAAGAACTAATTACCCTAATCAAATGATCACAGTTTCACTGACATCTTACTTCCTTGAGTGGCTATAAACACTAGAAGGCTAAAGAGATAGCACCAATTAGTTTGCTATACCAGTGTTTACATAGCAGCTTGAATTAATTATGTTTTACAGCATTCCAAAAACAACAAGAGTATGATGTTACTCCTAGTAACTTTATATGCTATCAAATACATGCAACTCACCAGTTCTGATGCATTTAAAATCCCAGAGAGGTAGGTATATCTCTAATTTCTGACTGCGTTTCAACACAAGAGACCCAACATAATTAACCAGAGTTTAATTAAAAGTTTTCAAACTAAGAGAAAGCAAAGTTTTCAACCAGACCAAACAAAAAGAAAAAACACAAACACTAAACAAGCCTCTAGCACTGTCACTGAACCAGCTATTCCAGAGCAAGCAAACCCAGAATGCAAAGTACACACCTGCTTTTTTACATGAGTCACTAATAAGTTTTTTATTCATCAAGAGTTAATGGAATACAAGCCACTTAAAAGTGCCTTGTCCCACTGAAGTGGTTGTTAATTAAAGGGGTTTTGAATGTTGTCAATAGTTGAGAACATAGCTGAGCTGCTTTAGCTGAGCTTTAAGGTGGACAAGCAGCATATACATTTTAGATCGAAAACTTTCATGGCTCGTCGTTATACACACATGTCGAACAAATACGGGAATCAACGCCATGGAATAAAAAGAACGATTTTACTGACTTCCAACTGCAGCGGGTTTCCTCAAGGGCAGCCGCCGTAGAAAATACAATAAAATCCAAGGAGAATGTATAGTCCAACGTTTCGCTCTGGCAAACCTCAGAGCATTTTCATAGGAGCAATCAAGATGATTGTAGATGGTATTGTCCTCAGATCACCCTTCCTTCAATTAAATACACGAAAGCGCGGGAATCCAGTTCTTCGAAAGCGGAAATGACCTACTTTCGCTGTCCGCTCGTGACCGCAGCAGCTGTTTCATCTTTAGTTACTGTACCGTCCTTTCCTATTTTTCTTGTTGTTATTTTATTGTTCTCGTGTAGGATCGGTAACCAAATACGATTGGAAAAAGTTAAGTCCTGTTGACGATTAAGAAGTTGACCTACTGCGCATTTACTTATTTCAAGAGCTTCCAGTTGCTTTAACACTTTAACAGAGTGAAAATAATGTTAAAGTGTTAAAGCAACTGGAAGCTCTTGAAATAAGTAAATGCGCAGTAGGTCAACTTCTTAATCGTCAACAGGACTTAACTTTTTCCAATCGTATTTGGTTACCGATCCTACACGAGAACAATAAAATAACAACAAGAAAAATAGGAAAGGACGGTACAGTAACTAAAGATGAAACAGCTGCTGCGGTCACGAGCGGACAGCGAAAGTAGGTCATTTCCGCTTTCGAAGAACTGGATTCCCGCGCTTTCGTGTATTTAATTGAAGGAAGGGTGATCTGAGGACAATACCATCTACAATCATCTTGATTGCTCCTATGAAAATGCTCTGAGGTTTGCCAGAGCGAAACGTTGGACTATACATTCTCCTTGGATTTTATTGTATGTTCTACAGCGGCTGCCCTTGAGGAAACCCGCTGCAGTTGGAAGTCAGTAAAATCGTTCTTTTTATTCCATGGCGTTGATTCCCGTATTTGTTCGACATGTGTGTATAGCATATACATTCTTAAACAATTTATTTTCTTCTCAAGCATTAGATAGAAAAGGAAGGCGCTTGTCTACATGGGAGGTGTTAAGATACAGCAACCACATCCAACAAGGGTCAGACATTTTTAAGTACTGTACTCATAAATTATAATTCAAATCTACAAATCATAAGAGCTAAAATAATATAAACTGCAAGGCCATTTGCCTCTTGCTTTCCAAGCATTTAAACACCACAACTACTACAAGCTTGTTTTCAGGGATTTCTTAGCAAGCACATAAAACTTTTTTGAGATTTGAAAGCTGCCATGCTCTCTGTTTCTCAGAAGTCTCCAGGTCAAAGAAAACTGTCTTGTCCTTTTATTCAAAAGAACCAGACCACTCAAGAGGCTTCATCTTTAGGGTTTCTGAACAGGAAACTTCCAGCTGACTCATTATCACAACTTATGACAAAGTAGTTATCATTGGACCAATGTTATAAGCACAAGGAGATGGTCAAAATACACCCCCAAATTAGTAGACATTGGTCAGTAAATGCACTAGTCCAGGGTTTCTCAACCAGTGGTACTAGTACCACCAGTGGTACTTTGGCCGACTGCTGGTGGTAACTCGGACCACCGGAACCCTGCTACGATGCGGCACTTTCGGCAGTGCATTTTTGCTCCCGAAAGGCTCCTGCCTTTGGCTGAGCCTCTCGGGAACACTGAGAAGGGTCCTCCCACCTGCCCAGAGCCTCCTACCTGCGTTTTCTGGCCTCTGAAAACCTTTGAACCCGGAAGTAACTGGCGATGATGTTATCGCCAGTCACGTCCGGTGATATACAGCAGGAGAGTGGCGCTGGAGGTGGCACACTTGGTCAGGAAGGGGTTGAGAACCCCTGCATTAGTTTTTGTAACTTACCTGACTTTTGGCACCATCATTCGGTGCTGCACCATCAACGTGTGGCAGATGGAGGCCATCAGAGTAAAGACTTCTTCACTAGCTGAATCTCTCCAAACCATATTCAGGAGAGTGTTTGTCTGCTGCTTTGTATCCAGCTTTGAAAGACACTCTTCAGTTATATACTGGACCGATATTCTTCCGTCTCCCTGTAATACATCAGAAAGTTCTGAAATATTTATAAGTCCATGTTTTCTTTGTCTTTTTTTTAAGGCAACAAGCCAAATCCAAGACACTTATTGCAATGTAAAATAATTTGTTCCACCACCAACACATACCAGCTCTGCCATTTTAAATGGATTTAGAAGTGCACCAATGTGAACTTCACAGAACTCACAGAGAGACAGGACTGGCACTGTGCTGATCCCTCTGCCTGCTTGACCAGCTTTCCAGTTTCAAGGCAAGTGTCCTCTGTAATGAAGAACTATTCCAGTGTCCCTTCTGGTACCCAGAGTACTAATTCAATAATATAGAAAGCTCCCATTCTTCAGACAAGCCGAAAAATACTATGAGACCATTTTGCAGCAAGGTATTTCAGAACACAACAATAGTCTGGTTCTCCTCTCTGGATGCGTTTCAATTATTTAAATATCCTTCAAGTAAGCACTCTTGAGTTCATTACATATGTACAGAAGAGCATGTTTGCAATAAATGCCTTTAACCACCTATTTAGACAAATGTAGATGTTGGATTGTGGATCGTTGTAGTATGCTTGGATGACGAAAGAAAGCACCACCACATGGCCTAAATAAAAGATGAACATCTGAATTTCCCATAATGCACTGTGGCTCTTGTTCTACAAAAGTTTTGCCTAATCTTTTCTGCTTCATTACTGAAAAGATATTTACCAAGTACTCTAAATTTCTGAACAAGTTAGGTAATTCAATTTTGATTCTCGGTAATTTGTATCAGTTTTGTGTACAGATGAAGTGGCAGAGTAGCCACTAGGACCAGTTTGAATCCCATCCTATATGAAAACACCTAAGACAGAGGTTCTCTAAGTGTGAGGCACGACTCCCAAGTGCGTCATCAAAAGCAGCCAGGGGCGTTGCGTTAATTTTAATTAACACCTATTCTTGCTTGCAAGAGAGAGAGAGAGCAAAAACAAAGATCCGGAAAAGATCTTTTCCCTCTTCACATCGGGTCACTCAATGGCAGTTTCCACATCTTGTTTTTAACCACAGCGTGAGCAAATCCCTTATCTTATGTTAAAGAACGATTTACAACTCTATTGATAAGCTGAGTACAACTCTATTGATAAGCTGAGTACCGGTACTTTGGAGCGGTTTCTCTCCAAATCCTGAGACATTGCAGGTTTGCAAGTAAAGTCTTTTCTTTCTGTTGAATGTTTTTAATAAACACAAAACAAATGCAAGAACTGCAATTGAAAATGTTGCAGAACAGGTTCTGCTTTACATACAGTCTTTGATTTCTATGTTTAGTTTGGTTGATTAATTATTAGGATTTCTCTCCTTCTTCCTTTCTGACCCACCTCTAAGTTAGTTCCCCACTCTAGTTGCTGGGACAACCCCACCCCACCCCACCCCCGGAAACTGCCAGGCAGTATAAGAATCTGTTTTTCATCTTGCAAAGATGCTACACCAAAAGGAGCTAGCTTTCTCTCTCTTTCTCTCTTGTGCAACTGGGGCTTCCCTCCCATGCTTTGATGTTTCTCTTGCCATGAATAGGACTAACACAGACAACATCAGTGCCCTCTACCCAGGCTTGCCAATGGAGGGAGGGCAGCATCCCAACCCCACCCTGCGCACTCCTGGCTTAGCTGCTGCTCAGCATAAGCATGGAAAATCCACTTTAGGGCTCGTTTTGGGAATATACACATACATATACACATACATATAAGAAAGGGTGTCTCTGAGCATGTAAAGAGTGCCTGTTTCTTCCATGCACTGTAATGGGGAGTCACGGCTAACGGCAAGGGAGGTCAAGGGAGCCGCGAGTCAAAAAAGTTTGGGAACCACTGACCTAAGACTATGTTTTTACAACTCTAAGATTGGCAGACTAGTCCTAATCCACTAAGTTCAATTATCTATTGACTTGAGTATTTTCAAGGCAAGTTTTCCAAGAGCACAAGTAGCAAGAAATATAATCATAAAGGTATAACAATTTTATAGATTCGAACTGTTAAAACAGACACAAGTTGAAATAGTAGCAACCAGTTCATAGTTGCTTGTCCAAGAACTACAAGACAGCATGTGCCTCACAACCTTTCATGCAAATAGTAGCTTTAAGATTTCTTCACTACCTGAAATTGAGAAATCAGACTTCTATTTATAAATCTGTATAAAGAACAGTGAGGCTTATATACAACCTCCTTGCTGATCTTTCTGAACAGTCATTAACGGCGCGATCCTGTCGACTACTGGGTGGCAGAGCAAGCGCTCCGCCACCAGAAGTAGTTGCAAACATGCCGTAAAGCACATCTGCAATGACTTTAGAGTAAGGGCACCCAGCACGGAGGCCGGTTACCCCCTCCACCACCAGATCATCCCCACGACTGCTGGAGAAGGTAAGTGCAGCTCCGATGGGGGCGGTCCAGGCGGCAAGGGAGGCCGAAGGTTGCCGGCCGCCATATCCCCGTTCCCTTCCCGGGCCACATTCGCCATTACACAGCCTCCTCAGACTTGCGCCAGTTAAATAGCTGGTGGAAATCCGAGGAGGCCCATTACTCCCCGATCCCCTTCCCCTGAGTAACAGGAACAGGATAGTTAGGCAGGATTGGGCTGTAAATCTCTAACCCTATTAGAATTCCATTCTCTTCCATAATAAATCACAGTACATTATGCAGCCACCTGTGTAATGTGTGACTAGACAACAACTGACATGCCTAGTCATATAAAAGCAATTGTAAACAGCTTGCAACAAAACACCTGGGAATAAACACATACCCTATACACATACAGTTAAACAAAAATGCTCACGCTTTTCAATGAATACAAGTAAACCTATAAACTGTCCACTTATAAATAGGGTCAAATATCGGCAGAAGTGCTCTTATCCTATATACTGTATTTAACTACAAACAAAAATATGGGGGGGGGGAGTTATAGCAGAGATGCCTGCTCAAGCTTGTGTGCTGCTCTTGCAGAATTTCTTCAGGACCACTTTAATACTTACAGGCATAGAAGTCACTTTACTGATTTGTTCATCATCTTCTGAATCACTGGTTGAGTCTTGACCATCCGTACCTGATGTAGACACAGGTAGCTGGGAAAGAAATGTCTGGAGTACTCGCAAATACACAAGGAGACCTTCTTCTGAAAGAGATCCTGTATTAAGAAAAATATTACAATTAAATGGATTATACAGAATGCTTTTCAAGAATCTCTTATGAGCATGATCACTTTCTTTGGAAGAGTAGGTCTACTGACCAACTTGCTATTTCAAATGACATTCAAGATTCTGTCCATTCTATAATATACACTTGGTGGGTGGGTGGGTGGGAGAGAAAAGAGTGTCATTTATATCCCATTTATAGGTCATACAGAATACAGAGATGTATAAAATTATCCATGGGATGGAGAGAGTGGATAGAGGGAAGTTCTTCTCCCTCTCGCACAACACCAGAACCAGGGAACATGCACAAAAATTGAGTGGAGGGAGAGTTAGAGCGGACAAAAGGAAATATTTATTCACCCAGCATGTAGTTCATCTGTGGAACTCCTTGCCACAGGCTGTGGTGATGGCACCTGGCCTAAATGCCTTTAAAAGGGGTTTGGATAGATTCATGGAAGAAATGTCCATCATAGGTTACAAGCCACAGGCAACCTCCTGGTTTTGGAGGTGGGTTTTCTCTGTGCCAGGTGCAGAGGAGTGACAACAGCTTACGAATTTCACTACAATGTTCAAGGCTGAAAGACCTATGCCCAAATCCTCATCCAGGCCAGCTCCCTGGGTGACCTTAGGCCAATCACTATTGGCTAAACATGCCAACCAGGGTTCTTGAGAAGATAAAATGTAATAATCCCAATGTATTCACTCCACCTTGAGGTCCTTGGAAGAAAGGCAGGATTAAATGTCTTATAGTGTCTATAATTGTCAAACACTTACAGCCTAATCCTGTGTAACGATACCCGCCTAGCCTAAAGGCTGCGGTATCCTAACCAGGTCCCGGGCTGCCCTCGAGGGAAGGGGGCTATCAGTGAAACCTGGCCTAGGCCCTATGCATCTACTCGAAAGCTCTAGAGCTGGCGTACATTCAAGGCCTGGGTGTTGGGGCAACCCAGGACAGGAAAGGGCCCTGGATATCGGTGGAGCTCGCCACCGAAATCCCCGCCCTCCCCTCGCCTGGTTCGGCCAATAGTCACCCTCCCTCACTGCCCAGTCCGCCCTCCCCCCACCCCTGGCACCGGCCAGTGCAGGGCTTACCTTGCCCAGCGGGCGCAGGGCCAGTCCACCAGTGGAGAGAGGGCCATGGACCTTACTCTCCAGGTGGCGCAAAAGTGCTTTACGGCACATTCGCAACACCCAGTGCCAGGGGAGCACGCGCTCTCCCAGCGCGTCGTTGGCCAGGATTGTGTTGTCAGTTGTAGGAATAAAAGCAGCGGCAGGCACCACAGGTTGTTTCAGATACAATATAATCAATTGATACTTTAAATGGATGAAGTGTATTTTTCATACCTAAATGCGTTTCGCCAACTGTTAGAACACAGTAAAAAAGCCAAGGAGCTCTCTCACTTTTTCTTGAACGCCTGCCTTCTGTTAACAATAGTGCATTCAGAAAGAGTTCATAGGGGAAACAGGTCTGCACATCTGCAAGGGCTGGAATGATGAAATGGAATATCTGGTCTGTAAAAGGTGCTGCCAGGAATTCTTCTGTAAAAGCAGCAAAAATCTGTTGCCTGCAGCAAGTAAAGAAATGTGTCTCTTTATGGGAAATGTAAACACAGTTTTTCACCAGCACATCCACACCATGATCAAACTTACAGGTCTGAACATATTTTTACCCATCAATTACATTGTAAAAGTGCATTTCATTCAGCCTATATCCAGCTCCACATATCAGATTACTCAAGTGAACTTCTGCCCTATTACTACTGCTTGTCTACTTCCCTTTGGTTGAATACGTCCACAGAAAAGCAGTGAAAGGATTTTAAGACTAGAAGGCATGAGAAAGGGTTGATCTAGCCATTCTACAAAGACCTACCTATTTTTAAAGAACCAATGCTTCACTATAGCAAGCACAAGCTCAACACTAAGCTAATGTGCACACAGGCACAACTCAACCCAGGAGTATTGAAAGGTATCCTGTGCTTACCTGGCATCTTCTGGACAGGAGCTATAATTAAAGTGCAATGGCTTCAGAACATTCTCCAGTAATATTTTTGCAATAGGAACCCGAGATACATCAGAATATTCAATACTTGATGGAAGCTTGTAATTTATTAGCAGATAAAGAGACCTGTAGTATCCTGGGGGGAAAAATACAGCTTAACCATGTGTGTGTGTTTTAAGGTGTAAATTAATTTTTGATAATAAGCACATTAATTCACGTCAGAGGCACAGTCTGTTACAGCTAAGTCTTGTGGGATAAGCTTTTGTGGGCTGGAGTCCACTTGACCAATGCACTTTGATATGTTAACTATAATTTAAGCAGGATATGGGATAAACTTGAAATAACATAGGAAATGCAAGTTGATTTTTAATCTAGTTAGACATTCTGCTGGGGGTCATCAATGAGCCCTGAATGGGTGGCATCCCAACTACTCACTTGAAACTCCAGGAATTCATCCTAACAGAAGAGAGAGGAAAGGAAGGACTCTGGCTGCTGTAGGGAAGCAGTCTGTGATTACTCGCTTCTTGGGGGTAAGGAGGCTGGTGTCAGTTCAGCTGTCACGATGACAAGGATGCCACGGCTTCCGCAAAGGATTGAGGAAGCCTTGCAAGCCTCATGAAAGGCCATCTATTCCTTGTGAGAGTGTGTCCTCTGCTGCACTTTACATGACATCAGAGGGGATAGTGCCAAGGAGAGATGACCCAAGGAGGGGATAGCTTTGCTCCCAGAAGACGAGCAAGTTAAGGGGAGGTACCCAGAGACAGCGTACAGAATAAGGTAGTGAGCAACCTCCTCGTCAACCTGAGGCATTTGTGGGCAAAAGAAGACCTTCATATGACTCTTGCCTTTGGGAAGGAGGCCGTAGTTGTAGCATGGACCATCCAAGTCCTATACAGTATATTCCAAATTCATTTTATTTATTATGTTACTTAAAGCACTGATTCTTCAAGCACTGATGTGGTTTACTGTTTCATGGAACTCGGCTCAATATTTAATAAGTTAACAATTATGAAAATAAATTTTCTCGTTGATCACAAGGATTTAGCATTTTTCAGTACCAAATTCAAGCACTGGGTGTTTTGAAAACCTTTTTAATATAACTGACAAGTCTATCAAATGTTAACATGCAACCTTTTATTAAAAAGCAGCATGTTCAAAGACAGACATTAAGGTATGCGTCATGTAAATAGTATTGTAGAGATAAAATGTAGCCCAGAAACAATTCCAACAGTAGTTACATTATCATAATGCCATCTTTTTCTGAAAGTCAATTACACTAACCTTTTTGAATCACATAGTGCAAGATTTGTTCAATTATTGATGCTACATAGTTAGCATCTTGTAAAACAGGCAAATAGGTATTCTCAGATGAAAATACTTCAAGCATCCTCATAGGAAGTGCAACATTCAGACTGTCATCATTGCAGTTCTGCAGCAATCTGCAATTTAAAAAAAACTGCTGTTATGCAAATGGTAGAGGTTTTCCCTCCTAATGAAAAAAGATACAACACCACAAGCAAACCACAAAATGAGCTTGCAGATTTCAGTTGTGAAGAAAACTTAAACTGAATATACTGCACATACTCGAGTATATGTTGATCTCATGGATAAGTCAAGGGCAGGTTTTAAGCCAAAAATCATGGAATTTCCTCTGATCCATGGATAAGTTGAGGGTAAACCTTAGGGATGTGTGAAATTCTTTGAAAATGACTTACCAGTAATTGTTCTGAGACAGCAACAAAAGTTTGGGGTGGGTACAAAAAAGGAACCATTTTACCTTGTTCTGAAGCAGCACAGAACGGAGCTCTTCTCCAAACAGGAAGAAAGGTAAAGGAGCTTAAGAGTTGTAGGCTTTGTGGAGCATAATTTTTTTTGACTTATACACAAGTATACACGGTAAGTGATCACAGAGTAAGCATATCCTGGTGAAGTGTGGGGCCTTACAGCTCCCACCAGGAAAGCATCAATATCAGTACTTAACCAGATATGGAAGGTTCACCACTGTGCTCATAACTGCTAAATGTCGCTAGTCTTCAAGTTGGCCATTTAACACATATAATACAGATGTGCACAAGTCTAAAATTATGATTTTTAGTAAGTCCTGGAAACAGCATATTTGGATCATTAAGGGCAAACAAATCGAGCAAGCGACGCAGTATAAGTATCTGGGTATCCACTTCACTTATAATCTCTCGTGGACGAAGCATTGTAAAATGGCTAAGAATCTTGCGAACGCAATGTCGCAGAATATCACTCGCTTTCATTTTAATGGTGGGGGTGAATACGTGCCAGCTTCTCTGAAAATATTTAACGCAAAAATTATTTCTCAGATATTATACGGTATTCCAATTTGGATTAGTGCACTGAATCAATCAGTGGAACAGACCCAAGCCTCTAAGAAAAAAAAATTAGGTTTACTCAGAAGTGTCACCTATGCTACTCTATGTTTAGAAACTGGGCAATTTTTGATTGAGACTAGGGCTTGGCTAAGAGCGGCTAAATTCTGGTTGAGAGTGTACTTTAACTCCAATTGTGATAGCCTTCTGTATAGTCTCCTGGAGGATTCACTACCCCCAGTAGGATCTGCAAATTTTTTCCGTAAGATCAGATTGATTGGCATTGATATTGACACTTTGGGTTCATTGCCCTCTATGGCTGCTTTTCAGGTATTTAAAAGGAGGCTTTTGGATATTCAGGCCAAGGAGTTACAGGGTGCAGTGAGCATTGCTCTCCAATATGTTTCCAGATTTTGTCCAGAGCTGGCCACCTCTCTGAGTATCTTGCCCGGCTGACGTGTCCTATTGAACGAAGGGCTTACACTCTGGCCAGGTATAATGTTTTCCCTTCGTCTGTGTTATATGGGAGATATAATAGGATACCCTATCAGGAGAGATGCTGTTCATGTGAGCCAGGTATGATTGAGTCTTTGACTCACACGATCTTACATTGCCGACTCCACCTGGTTCTCCGTAAGAAACTTTTAGCTCCCCTGCTGAGTAAGTGGGAAGGTTGTCCAGATTGTACTGTAGTAAGGAACATCTTGTCATCTGACGATTCTGGCATAGTTGAGACAGTGGGAACTTTCCTAAAATATCTTCTGTTGCATCCGAGCCGTGAATATGGACTAAGCTTGGCAGTTAACTAAGACGTATGTTTCTCTGTTTTCTCTTGTTGTGGTGGTGTTACTGTATTGTGATCTTTTAAGCCAATAAAGGTTGATTATTATATATTATACAGATGTGCACTCTTAAATGATCTAATCAAGCTGTAGGTATTTGGTTTATTTGGCCATAAGAATTTTTTTTTTTACCTGCAACATAGCCCCAACAGCCTTTTTATCTGGAATATGCATGTAAGTTTGTCAGGGCCATCGAGTTGCTTCACAAACTGAGAATTTTGTTTAATCAAGTTTTGACATATCCATATCTGAAAGAAAAAAGTCATCCACAAATTAAAGTGTTAACATTCTTTTAAAAATTCATATTGCTACTTTTTGCGATGAACTTAATACTAAACTCATATAGTGCAAATAAAGTGCAAACAAAAATATTGTTCCCTATCCTTCCCCTCCCCATCACTTATGAAGTGTTTATGAAGAATATTTTGTAACAAGTACAGAAATCTGCAGGAAAAGAATTAAGAAAATAACTTGTTCAGAAATAAAAAGCTTGAAAAGATCATTTTCAAAAGGTACAGTGGTGCATGTACAGGTATGCAAACAAAGGATGCACAAACTTGTAGAAAGAGACACTATGAAAAGTTTCCTAGCCTACTTCAGACATCTATGAACATGTCTTAGTCGCATCTAGACTGGACTATTGTAACATGCTCTACGTGGGGTTATCCTTGAAAAAGTGTCCAGAATATATCCTGGTGCTGAAAAAATCCAATAAAAAGTGGCAGAATGCGAGTGTGTTTAAAGTGTCGAGAAGCTTCAAGCGGCCCAGAACGCAGACGCATAGGTCCTGGTTGGGGCCTGTGTCTGGGAGCAGGATGCTCCCGTTTTATACCATCTGCACTCATGGCCAGTGTGCTTCTGGGATCAAGTCAAGCTGTTGGTTTTGACCTTTACAGTCCTGAATTGCTTAGAACCAGGTTACCCAAGAGACCCTCTCCTCCTTTATGAGCCTGCCCAGGATCTTCAATGATCATATAAGGTTCTGCTCCATGTTCTCCTGCCATCAGAAGTTCAGTTGGGGGTAACACAAGTCAACCCCTTTACTGTTGTTATGGAACTCCCTGCTTTTCACATCCACACTATTGCAATTTCACTGCCTGGACAATGCCTTTCTTTTCCAACAAATAGTGAAACTATGGTTTATGTTTAATCCACTGAATTGAACTAATTGGTAATTCATATGCTCCTTCTTGCTCTTGCTCCCTATTTTGGATTTTTTAAAAACGTTTATGATTCCATTTGATTTGAGCCACCTTGGATGCCCTTTAGTTGACACTGTATCCCTAGGCCTTCAAAAACCAGAAGTTCCTCACCAAAAGCTTTTTTGTGAGCTTAGTAGTTACGGAATAAGATCATAGAATCCTAGAGTTGGAAGGTACACACAAAGTACCGTATTGGTCTGAGTATAAGACTCACTTTTTTCTCCTAATTTAAGTTTTTAAAGTAGGGGTGTGTCTTATAATCAGGCTGTTGCAATTCAGGTTTGCAGCCGCCCCTCCCCCAGGCTCAGCAGAGAAAGGGCAGCAAAATACTCACTGCTGCTGCTCAGCTGTGCAGTGAGGGCCTTTGAATGGCATGGGACATTGCTGGAAGAAGCAGCGAGGCTAAGAGGAGGTTTCAGAGCACGTGTTTGTTTTTAGTGGAGATAATGGCAGAGATACAGTGGGCTCCTTCTCTGCCCTGCAGGGCTTATGGTATGTCCTTTTTCTTTGTTAAAACAAGAGCACACATACCTCTCCCCTTTCCAGGCTGTAATCAGTTATTAATTTTCGTTCTCTAGTCTGCTGGGTTTTGTATCCTTTTGTAAAGCAAGATCACATACACTTTCATCCCCCCCCCTCCCCAGGCAATCAATGGTTTTGGCTGCAATCCTGTGCACACTTTCCTGAGAGCAAGCTCCATTGAGAACAGTGGGACATGCTTCTGAGTAGACATGCACATGATTGCACTGTTCATTAAATTACTGGCATAAAATTTAATGCCAGTGATTTAATTAAATTTTTTTAATAGCACCAAACTTTAAGGGTGCGTCTTATAATCAGGTGCGTCTTATACTCGGGACAATACGGTAATCTAGTTCAGCCCCCTGCCTGTGGAGGGAAATCCGCCTAGAGCATCTTCAGCAGGTGCCTGTTGAACCTCTGCTTGGAGGTCTCCAGTGAGGGAGAGTCCACCACTTCCTTTGGCAATCTGTTCCACTGCTGAACTCCCCTTACCGTCAAGAATGTCTTCCTAATGTCCAGTCGGAATCTCCTCTCTTGCAGTTTGTACCCATTTGATCTAGTTCTACTCTCAGAGGCAGCTGAGAACAAGTACGTTCCTTCTTCCATATGACAGCCCTTCAGGTCTTTGAAGAGTGCTATCCTATCCCCCCTCAGCCTCCTCTTATCCAGGCTAAACATACCAAGTTCCCTCAACCTTTCCTCGTAGGACTTGTTCTCCAGTCCTCTGATCCTCCTTGTCGCTCTTCTCTGAACCCGCTCCAAGTTGGCTGCATCTTTCCTAAAGTGAGGTGCCCAGAATTGGACACAGTACTCCAGGTGAGGCCTGACCAACACGGAGAAAAGTGGAACCACTACTTCTCGTGACTTGGAAGTTACGGGTCAACTAATGCAAGCTAAAATTGTGTTAGCCTTCTTTGCAGCTGAAGCACACTGCTGACTCATATTCATCTTGTGATCCACTGCAACTCCAAGATCCATCTCACAGGTTGTGCTGCCAAGCCAGGCATCTCCCATTCTATACCTGCGTCTTTGGTTATGTTTGCCTAAGTGCAGAACCTTGCATTTGTTTCTGCCAATCGTCATCTTATTCATTTCAGCCCAGTATTCCATTCTGTCATGGTCTTCGTGAATGCCTCTACTGTCTTCTATTGTGTTTGTTTCTCCCAGCTTGGTGTCACCCACAAATTTGATGAGGCCTCCTTGTATCCCTTCATCCAAGTAATTGATGTTAAAGAGAACCAGGCACAAGACAGAACAATGGGGTACTCCACTCGAAACTGTCCTCCAGGTTGATGCAAAGCCATTGACGAGCACCCTTTGTTTACGGTCATCCAACCAATTGCAAAATCCACCTATTGTATCATTTCTATATTTCATCAACTTGCTGATTAAGATGTATTGGGGAACCTTGTCAAATGCTTTAATGAAGTAGAGATAAAATAAGACGACTAGTCCTTTTATGAATTGTTCACTATTTAAAGAATAGGAAGCCAGAGTAGGAATAAATGGACAATTCTCAGTGAGGGAAAATAAGAAGTGGAGTCCCTCAAGGATCTGTCAAAGGACTGGTGCTTTTTAAATTCGTTCATAAAGGATTTGGAGTTGGGGTAAACAGCAAGATGGCCAAGTCTGCAAATAACATCAAACTATTCAGAGTGGTTAAAACCAAAGCAGATTATGAAGAGCTCCAAAAGAATTTATCCAGGCTCAGTGGACAGTCAAATGCAGTTCAGTGTCAAATAAGTGTAAGGTGAGCAATATTGGGGCAAAAAATCCCAACTCCACATATATGCAGATGGGGTCTGACCTGTCTGGGACAAACCAAGAAACAGATTTTGAGGTTCTGGTGAATAGCTCAATGGAAATGTGGACCCAGTGTGTGACAGCAATAAAGAAAGCAAATTCCATGTTAGAGGTCATTAGGTAAGGGATTAAAATTATATTGTCCACTAATACTATATTGTATTAATGCTATTATATTGTCCCTATATAAATCTATGGTGCAGCCAGATTTGGAATACTACTTCAAGTTCTAATCACCGCATCTTAGGGAGCCTTCTTGCCCCCCATGTTGTTTAACATCTACATGAAACCTTCTGGAGATTTGGAGTTGGGTGTCACTTATATGCAGATAACATCGGACTCTCTCTCTTATGTCATCTAATCCCAGGGAGGCTGTGGACATCATAAGGCAGTGGTTCCCAATCTTCCTCTTTTCATGGTGCCCCTAAGCTAATGGTAAATGTTTATGGTGCCCCTCACTGTTTTCCTTTAAATATGCCACGGTGCCTTTAAACTATCCCGTGGTACCCCTTTGAGTTCGCTGTGGTAACCTGAGGCACCATGGAGCACAGCTTGGGAACCACAGTCATAAGGCACTGCCAGGAGGCAGTAAGGGACTAGATGAGGTTTAACAAACTGGAATTAGATTCAGACAAAAACAGACTATTGGCTTGTTCTGAATGTTACACTCCCTCAGCAGAAGCAGGTTCACAGTTGAGTCTTCCTGGACTCTTTGCTGCTACCGGATAATCTGGTGGTCGTGGCTTTGGCTGATGTGCCAACTGCCTCCCTACCTGAGTGGGTCAGACACAACCACGGTGGTCCACATACCAGGGACATCAAGACTTATTACTGTAACACACTCAATCGGGGGCGGGGGGGAGAGAAAACGACTCTTGCAGACCGTCTGGAAACTGCAATGAGTGTAGGATGCAGCAGTTTATATGCTTATGGGGGCATACCAGCCTGACTCTGTTGAACCACTGCACCGGTGGCTGCACTGGCTGCTGCTTCATTTCCTAGCACAATTCAATGTGCTGGTTTTGACTTTTAAAGCCCTTAATGGCTTAAGCTCAGGTTATCTGGAGGACTACCCCCAAGGTAATCTGGGAGACTGCCATGGTTTGAAGCTGTTGGCAGCAATGAGCATGAAGGCTTTCTCTGCAGTGATGCCACAACTCTGGAACTCCCTCGCAACTTTTGTTTCACTTAGCCTTCTCCCTCTCATGGTCCTCTATTTTTATTCTGATCTTTTATATGCATTGTAGTCTTATGTTTCTGTATCTGTTTTTATGGGTTTTTACTGTACAGTATTTCATCTATTTTATTTATTGTATGTTATTGGTTGTAAGCCACCTTGGGCATCTTAGTTTAAGAGGAAAGGCAGCATATACATCTTTTAAATAAACATTGTCTTTCTGCAACTTTGTGTAGATGAGCCCCTACCTCTTTCTCTCTGAAAGTGCACACTTTCAAGATGGTCAATGAACAGAGGATAACTGGAGGTGGAGTCAATCTGGACAAGGAGAAGAAGCCTGGAGATCAATGCAAGAAGGGAGGGGCAGGCAATAGAAACAAAAGTGAAAGGATGTGAGCAGAGTATCTTAGAAGTCTTGTCGTCTCCAATCTTTTGAGATCTTTTGTCCCCTGCTAACTGGGCAAGAGGCACTTTTTCAATTGGTGCTCCTCTTATATTTAGCAGGGGGGAGAGTAACTGCCCCCCTTTCACCCCAGCACAGTGTCTTTTCTGGTGGCTATTTGCTGGTGGTGTTCTGCATCTTTTTTAGACTGTGAGCCCTTTTGGGACAGGGAGCCATTTAATCATTTGATTTTAAACATTTTGTTGAAAAGTGGTATATAAATACTGTTAATCATCATCATCATCATTTACCATACCATTTCCCCACACTAGAAGGGAAAGCCTATAATGGCAGCAGGTCATAAAAGAGACACTGTTTTGGGACTATTTCAGTGAAGTCCCTGTACCTTTGGGTATGACAGGCATCCATGCAAAATGCAAACAATACAATAAAGAAATGCAAGGCCTGGTTGCGCAAATGAAAAATCACGGGAAGTGTTCCTTCTCAGAAGGAAGTTGCTTTGAAGATGGATGAAATATACAGGATCTTCAGGTTCATAAAATGTTCTTATTTCGTACTTCTTAAATACTGCCTAATGTCTCTGACCTTAGCTTTTGAGCAGACAGACTACTTGAATTCTCATGTTTCAGTAAAAATATAGTAGTTTATGATGCTACATAATAAACAGTGGCTGAAGTAGACAGATCTTTTCATAATGTCACCCTTAGTACTGAATATTATGGCACGCTGTGAGCAGTATGGTAATAACTGCATTGACTTATTTGGTCAGGAGGATCCATTCTCAACATGCAGAATTCTGATTACTATCCCTCTTCAACACCGTAATCTTATTCTTCTATGGTTTCAAAGTTATCCACTAATGGCAGGGACAGTGTTTCAGTATCATGTATGTCACATCAGTATGTCACCTGTAGTTATAAAAAAAATCATCATCCAGAAACCACTAGAGATAAGCTTGTGATAAGAACCAGCAAATTACAACAAGTAATGCGTTAAAAAAAGAAGCTTAGTTTGTATATGCAACAACATACACTTGAGAACATACACTTCATGAACATGGTTCAGTCATTATGACAAGGATACATCCGCCTAACAGAGCAGATGTCACAGGAAAATTGCTGGATAAAGTTTGAGAGAGAGAAATAGAACAGTGTGCAAAAAATCTAGAAGGGCAACTATTTAGCCTGAGTCTTGATGGTTGAAGCAATGATCCCATTGTATATGCTTGTGTCACAACAGAAGGGATTGTCTTCCTTACAGAAACAATTAGAAAACGTACACACACAAGTAGCGGTAAACGCTATGCAAACTGCAAGAAAAAGATTTAAATGTCTAGTATAGTACATAGGTACGTCACAGGGAATATTGCAAATGTAATCAGGATGAGAAGAAATCTAGAAGCAAAAAGAACCCTAAGCTAATAACTTAAGCTGCAGTGTTCATTTCTGCACCTTTTAGCTAAAGGTTCTAGAGCTCCAGAAATAAAGGCTAATGTTGAAATTACAAAATACTTCTGTAACAACCACTTTGTAGCAGCTGCTACGCTGAAAAAAAGTGGGAGACGGGAATTGATCCATTAAATAATTTTTCTAGCCCCCAAAGCTCTTGTCAAATTTTAATCACAATTTGATGAAAATTCAGTTTTTTTAAAATAAAGTTTATCTTTTTAATATTTCAAAGTAAAGCACACAGACAAATGGTGCAATGGTCACTTTAACATATAATTCAATACTATAAAATTATAACTGTAATAAAACACAAATACTGAACAAAGCAGGTTAGGACTACAAAAAACCACCAAAAAAAACCCACCAGTACATATAAAGTATCTTGCATTTATTGGGTACTATCTGATCAACTTACCTGTATTCATGAGGTAAAAGGTAAAGGTGACCCCTGACAATTAAGTCCAGTCGTGTCCGACTCTAGGGTGTGGTGCTCATCCCCATTTCAAAGCCGAAGAGACAGCGTTGTCCAAAGACGCCTCCGTGGTCATGTGGCCAGCATGACTCTCCTTGCCGCAGCGCGTAGCATGCGACTGGAACACGGAGCGCTGTTTACCTTGCCACAAGTGGTACCTATTTATCTACTCGCATTAACATGCTTTGGAACTGCTAGGTTGGCAGGAGCTGGCTAAGCAACGAGAGCTCACCCCGTCGCGGATTCGAACTGCCGACCTTTCAATCGACAGCTCATGGTTCAGCGGTTTAACCCACTGGCCTCATTCATGAGGTAGTCCAACCAAAATCCAACGCAAATAAAGTTTCCAGTTCGGCCAGGTTTTTACCTATCTCTATTTGGTGAATTTGTTTTACGATAATGAAGTCTGCCTGTACAAAGTTTTTGTTGGAAGAGGAGAAAGGTGTAACACTGCACAAGCATCCTGCACCTACTGAGGCAATATAGCTAGTTGAAAGGGTTGTCTATCTTGTTGTTGTTTTTTTGTTTTCCAGTAAGCTTAGTATGCAGATTACTATTCTCAGGCTGGCTGACTTCCTTCCACCTCTCTCTCTCACTCTCTCTCTTACCCAATTATGCACCTCCTTCAATAAAGTATTTTCTTTTCTTTATAACCACAAGCCTTGCAGTGATCTTAACAGAGATCTCCCAAAACACACTGCGTAAACCAGCTGTGCCAACAGTTTTGACAGTTGATAAGGTTATTTTCCCCAGAGTTTTACTCATAAGACAAGCTGTATTCAAACACTAGGGAAAGTGAAAGATTCTACACATTAATGTTCAGCTTCAGCCTGACAGACATCTGAAGCAGTGTCAAATGTTCCACCACTTTTTCCCCCCTTTCTTAAAATGTCCCATCCCAACCTCCTCCACTGCCCAGCCACTCCCATAAAACAGAGGTGTGGAAGAAGATGGGAGTAAGAGAGATTGTTCCCAGCATCCTCCTGCTCAGTCTTATTTAAAGAAGTACCTGGGCAGCGGAGGAAGACGACGACAGTAGCAGCAGCACGGGGGGTGGGGGGAGAGAAATGTGTGCACATGATTCTGCTCCAATTGCTTTTGGAGAGCATTTGGAACAGGATCGCAGTAGACCTATCAACTTTTTCTAGTATTGCTGCAATCACCGAAAGCAGCAGTGCTGGAGGATCATAGCAGTGGCAAGGTGAAGCAGCCAGCTCGGCCGATGGAGGGCAGGAGCAGGGTTCAAGTCACCATCCTCTGGCGTCTCCCCCATCTTGCCACCTGAAATAGCTGCTTCACCGGCCTCATGGGGTGGGCCAATCCTGTTAAGGATACACCGCTCTGGATTTTGTATGCAATGTTCAACCTCCAGTTACTCAGGAGAAGCAGTAAGTCACTGAAAATTATGTTATAAGCATTGCAGGAAGGTTTTATTTGACAAGCTTTTCATTTGGACAATGCCAGTTTCTTGAAGGTAACTTTGGGAAATCATCATCATTTCTTCGTCCCTCTCTCCAATATAGGACCTCATTCTGGCCAAGTACGTGTGCCTTATAATTGTAAAGCCAGTTGTACCGATATTATGAAAGCTGAATATTCATAAGAAGGTGTAAGAAATAACTCTTCCGGGGCTCAGGACATTGGATTGATTCCAAACACACCCACTGCTGCCACGAACAGAAAGCACTTCCACTTGAACACAGGGTGACTTTTCTATCTGGCAGCATTATCTAGTGCCCCACAGGATGATATTCTGGAGGCCCCTGACCTGAAGGGCATTTCATGGGGAGCACCGAAAGGCCACCTTGTGCAAATGGAAGCAATCTTACACAAGTCTTGATCCAACCTTGTCTAGAGAACAAGACGCCACTCAAACTTCAGATAACTCATGCAATGCAAAATTAAATTACTAAAAAAAAGCGCAAGTACCTGAAAGCAATCTCCTTAACAAAGCTCAGTACTTACCAAACGCTTAGAATCCTCATTATGCCTGTAGAAAAACAGAAGTTGACGAACTAAAAGGGTCAGGTTTGCTCCATGGGTGGTGGAGAAACTTCCTCCAGATTGTGCTAAATTAGCATAGTGATCAAATTCACGCCTCTGAATCGAATACTTAAATTAAAGAATAAATTAAAGTTAGTGAAATGTACTGTTGGCCATTAGGTTACACAGACAGAATTCAATAAACTCAGCTGAAACTGCAACCTAACTTGACAAGTGACACAATCAACTGAAGTGTGGACTGAAATGCAATTATATGGATGCTTACTCAGAAGTAAGCCCCACTGTGTTAGTGGGACTTGATCCCAAATAAGCACACACAGAATTGCATGGTACAGGCTTTTTCAGAGTTGATATGTTCATAACCTGTGATGCTTGTGTTCATACAAGCATAACTATCGCAATAGAACTAGGCGGTACATGAAGAAAGTACGACTAAATTCAAAAATTCAGAGTTATAGCATTTCCACTAATTTATCACAAGGTCTAGTATTGCCATCCTATGTACAGAACCTATTTAAACAGAGAAACTTCCTTTATGTTAGAGTGCAGAATTATAGCCCACTTCAAAAGTCAAAATGAACAGACAATGGAAATTAACTCTCAGTGAATTCATGTTCTGTTACAGTATAGATAATATTGAAGCTAAAAATGGACAAGTTCCCCCACTAAATTAGAAAGAAACAGATTCCACATGACCAGAATACAAAGGGCCAGACACTCATCATACCTCTTTCAGTTTTCAATATCCCTACCCAGCACCTGTTTCCAGCAGTCAGGTTCCAGAGATCTTGTATATCAAAGGGGGGGTTGTCCACACAAGAAGTTAGGGAAATTCTGGTGGACACACAGAGGCCCCCTTTGAGCCCCTCCACTATATTTTATTTTCTACTTATCTTGTTTGCTAGCAATATATATTTTATTGTGCTGTTACCAGACACAAGTCTTTGCAACAAGGTGGGTTACAAATTGAACGCACAAATTCAAAGCATTTAGAAAAGTCAAAATTATGCCAAAATGCCTACTTGGTGCTTTCTGTCCCTGAATCCCCGTACATAGGACTGGATGATGATTGCATTTTTCAGCCTTCTCCTTTCTTCCTAAGGAGACAAGACAAAGGTCAATATAAAATGTGCTACATTGTAGACAACTGTAAAAATAATTTACAAAAGAAAGCACATTTGAATTCATTGAATACAGTCACTGCCCAACTTGTCTTTATTTAATCTCTGTGTTAGCATCATAGTGCAACACGAGTGGTGAGACTTGTGGCAGAGAAGGGTTGTTATAGCTCAAGCTTTTGTACCTAACGCTGCATGGCACAATGCAATGGTCAAAGCACAGCTAAGGCCAAGAAGGATTGATGCTGACCTAGTTGAAAGATTCTGAACACTTAAGGTTTCACCTACATTTACTTCGCAAACCCATGTGCGTGCACGCGCACAGATAAACCATGTTACAGAGCTTTTTTTTGGAGCTGTACATCTATATCAGCGCACTTGCTATTACCAAGGTTCTCTTTATTCTATGCATGCATACAAGACCATAAGGTAACAAAATTGAACGTTTCTTGCAAAATCTGTCACAGTAACTATATGTTTTATATTGTTTTCTTTCTTTTTTCAAAACAAAACTACATTCCTATAGCTTATATTCGTTTATCTAGGGATTTGTCTCTCATCTTTGTGCCCCCATAGCGGTCTCCAAGGCAGCTCACAATTCCTCAAGAAATACAATAAAAATAAGTAAAATAAAACCATACATCATTAAAAATTCAAACAAAGTAGAACAGAGGATGAAGAAGCAGCAGGACAACAATCAAACCTACTAAAACAAATGTCAAAACAAGAACATATCAACAAGGCAACAAAAACGCCATACAAGTGAGGCCACGGGACAGGGGGCTTCACAATCTGGGAGCTGCAACTGAAAAGGCCATGACAAACATTAGAGGTAGGTTTGGGGGGAATAAAGGTGGGGGAACATGAAGCAGGACCTCGGATGACCAACAAAGCGAGTGAGCATATGTGGAAATAAGATTCTTTAAATACTGTATACTGACTCCAAACCATTATGGGCTTTGAAGGTGGTTATCAACACCTTGAATAGAGTCCGGAAATGAACTGGCAATAGTTAGAATGGATAGAATGCAAGTCACATGCTCCCAAGCGCAGGTGCCAACAGCCATATGCAGCCATATTCTGCTCCAGTTAAGGTTTTCCAAACACTTTTCAAGGGTAGACCCACTTGTGCGAAAGATTCAAAAACCAAATGGAGGTTGGGACAGAGGTTCGTGTTCAGAGAAGCAGTATTCAGCAGAGCTCCCTCTCTCTTTCATTAGGTAATCATCATCCAACTCCCTCATCTCAAACCCAGTATCCACGTACAGTACTACCTTCCCCAACCTCCCTGTCTCGGCACGTCAGCCCCACCATGGCACCTCAGCAGATGCCACTGAAGGCCAGTCACCCCCTCCTTCCTCTTTGCAGTCACATGGCTAGTGGTGACAGGAACCATTCAGAGACCTTTTGAGTGGCTCCATGCTGAGGTAATCAGTATCCCTGAAGATGCCGCAGGAGTTTGGGGGGAGCATAAGCAGAATGCAGCCAGGGATTTAAAACCCCAGCTGCAACCTATGAGGCGGCTAGAAGGGAGGGACAGGGGGTTTCTAGTCAGCTCTTTCTTGAATGCAAAGCTTAGGGAAGCTGTTCCAAATGGAGCAGGATGGCCAGAAACTACCAAATTATCTGGAGACTTGGATTTTGACAGAATAAGAGTGCAATCCTGCTCTAAATATGGGCGGCGGAACGAGCGTTCCGCCACCCTCAGTAGTCGCAAACGTGCCGTAAAGCACGTTTGCGACTACTTTAGAGCTGGGCGGCTGGGCCTTTACACGGCCTCCTCCGACTTCCGCCAGCTGGCGGAATTCGGAGGAGGCCTATCGGCCCCAGCCGCTGTTACACTCGGGGAAGGGGATGAGCGTCCCCTTCCCCAACTAGACTTTCTGCCGTGGGCGGGCTGCCTGCTGCAGGCTACCCAAAGCAGAGCTCAGGATCCGGCGGGCGGCCAATGCCGCCCGCCGGATCCTTACACTGGATTGTAAGGATACGCAATTTGTACAAGATTTATAACAGTAAACCAATACGCAATTTGTACAAGAACAAAATTTGGGTTTCTTGACATAGAATTCAGAGATTGCACCTGTGTGGGAGAGAAAAGTAGGAAAGAGATGAAGGCAACAAAATGGGGAACTGAATGAGGAAAAGCCTGGCAATGAGAAAAGGATATTCAGACAAGACAGATCCCAGAAAGGGAGGTACTGGTCAGTTTAGATTGTTTTGGAACAGAAAATATTTCAAGCACAGAAGCAGCTGATTTTTCAGCTAAATTGCAACATGGAACAGTTCTATTCTTCTGCTCTGAAGGCATGGGTCAATCCAAGAATAGATAATTGTAGCACTGACCTCAGGCTTCAAACTCTTGCAATTAAGGGTCACTAATTGACAATTTCACTACATTAATTTTTAAAACCTGTGTGATTTTATCTGGGTTTTGGTCCATTTTATAATATGTAGAGTCATACTATGGGTTGTATTCAAAGAAAGTCAATCCATCTGTCATTTATTGAAATAAATTAGACAAGTTAGTCATGATTAAGTCCCTTTACATTTCAAAAGAATCGAGTCAGGACTGGTGTGTGTTTCACATCGTGTGTGTTTCAAAAGAACATTTAGGGTAACAGAATGCACTCCTATAAATACAAAGAGTCCCCTACTTGTTATGCTCAATTTCTGCCTCCAAGCCATAAGAATAACAGAATGGGAAAATTATTTCCAAGTTTCCTCTAAACTACTTGTTATTTAGAGCTAATACACAGACAATTTCCATAATTATAGTTAATTCAGTTGCAATGACTGCATGAAACCCAATCACATCACCATCACATCACGCAACACCAGCAATAATGCATTCATGATCACCGATTCCACAATTACACACATGTACTACCTCAAATACAGGAAACAGAGTACCTAACTGTACCTCGCATGCTTAATCACCACGTGTGATCATACAAATTCCTGAAAATACTGATACAGCATATACTGCTTTGGCAGGGAAATCAAGCATTTGAATCAACCCTTAAATGCATTTAGAGTCAGGACCTTGTATACATTGGGTCCTTGAGTTACAGATGGTCACATCAGCACTTTCACACAGGCACAGTCCTTCCATTCTGGTGCTTTCGTGCAGCTGTGATAACGCTGAGCCAGCAAGAGCCGGCTGTTCAGACTTCCGTATGTTCCAACTTACGGAGACCCCGGAACAGAACCACGACATAACTTGGGGACTTAGTGTACAAGATTACAATTTTAGGAAAACATACTTGCACAAACTTTTCCAACAAAACAGAAATTCAGCGTACAACGACATAACAAAAGAAACCATTTTAACCTTCAAATGTTCAGCGCTTACAAAAACTAAGATATCAGGCTGAAGATGATATCAAGCTATTCCAACTGTTGTCAATATGAGCAACCCAATCCTAATTGTTTGCTTTAAATTGAAAGAGGCCAAATAGCAGCTAAGGGTAATGTCTCCGCTAACCTTCCCTATAGTTAACACTGACAAGATTTTCAGGTTAACCAAGATGTGTAACCACAGATTAATGGTTATTTCATGCCGCTTCATGGTTAACGCCAATAAAGCAAGTTTTTCATTTTAACATTTACCATACTGAACTGATGTTAACTGGCAACTGCTATTTTAGAATTTTCTTTTAGCTCTACTGATATCATACCTCTCGTTTCCGTCTTTCCTCCTGTGTACGATGCAACAGAGATGCTTTTTCCTCCTGGAAAAGAGTAAACATGATGTGCTATTTCCATTTGAACAAGTGTGTTTGAAACAAAAAAATACATTTTTTTTGTATTTGAAAAGAACATTCTCTGCTCAATATTATGAAGCAAAATTATGTGCATCTTTTCTCTTTATATGCGCTTAGAGGCAACAATCAATTAGACACAATGGTATCACTTACCTGTTCATGGTCTATTTTATGGTCCTGTTATAAATATATGTTTATCACTTCAATTTCTGATTACGACAGAGTTATCAGATTTTAGAATGGAAGCTTTCATGGCTGGTTATAATAGTAGAGGACACAGGTATTATGGGCTTGAAAGCCATGTATTTTAACATATAAACCGCAGGAGATTATATGTTAAAATACATGGCTTTCAAACCCATAATACCTGTGGCCTCTACTACAGTTATCAGATTTATAGCCCGATCCTGCTTAAGATGTGGCAACCAGCCTAAAGGTCGGCCACTGCATCCAAGTTGGGATGCGCCGGCACAGCTGAGGCTCATCTCGGGGGAAGGGGATGTAAGCCCCATCTGGTGTAAGCCCCAGAGGCCCTAATGGGCCTCCACAGATGCGCGCCAGCTCTGGAGCTGGCGCATGTCCAGGCAGGCCGTGTAAGGCCAGCCTGGCCTGGGGACGGGGATATGGTGGAGCGCACCACCGATATCCCTGCCCCCCTCCTGAGCCTGGCCAACCAATGGACCCACCGCTGCCCATCCCTCCTGCCGACTGGCATGGCCCTTACCTGCGGTGGCCAGCATAGGTCCAGGTAGGTTGCGGAGTGAACGGTGCCAGCCTCCGTGCTGGTGCAGCTTACTCCCAGGGTGTCAAAAACATGCTTTACGGCATGTTTACGAAACCCTAGGCCGGCGGAGCGTGTGCTCCACCAGCCTAAAAATAGGCTGGATTGCACTATTAGTTATTTAAATTTCTCTGTAAACTGCTTTGAGAATGTTTTTGTTGGAACGCAATATATATTATTATTATTATTATTATTATTATTAATAATAATAATAATAATAATAGTAGTAGTAATAATAATTTATACTGATTTAGATGCACTCAAATCATTTCACATATCCAATTACACCAAGTTAATAGATTTGTGTATCAATGAACATCATATTCAAGGAAGAAAAACACCAGATGGATGGACACCATTATACTTTCCAACTTCCTGGAATACAAACCTCAAAAATCACCTAGACATGAATATTTGATACACCAGTTTGCTTTGATGAACCATTCACATGCACAAAATTTAGTGAATGAAGAGATCATGTGGTAACAAAAATTATTTTGCTATAATGCCACTCCATGTTGAAGCATTTTATTTTCATGCTTATAGTAGCCTTTTCTCAATTAAACTGTTCAAAAAGCCATCTTCTCCAAGCAATGGCCCCACAGCCTAATTCTGCCTAAGTATCTGGCGGGCAGCCCAGTCCGCCCGCCGGATCCTATCCCTGTTCCCCGAGGTCTCTTCGGTCTACTCAGGGGAAGGGGACATTTGTCCTCTTCCCCTGGTGTAACGCAGGGAGGCCCCAATGGGACTCCTCGGATTTCCACCAGCTATTTAGCTGGCGGAAGTTGGAGGAGGCCGTGTAAAGGCCGCGCCAGCCTGGGAAGGGGACAGGGATATGGCAGCTGCCATCCCTGCCCCCCCCCGGGCCAGCTCAGCCAATGGCCCCCCTCCCTTGCCACCCGGATTGCCCCTGCACCTGCCAGGGGATCACTTACCTTCTCCGGCAGCCACGGGAACGATCCAGCGGCGAAGTGAGGTCGGCCAGCCTCCGTGCCGGCCTCCCTTACTCTAAAGTCAGCGCAAGTGTGCTTTACGGCACATTTGCGACGGCTTAGAACAGCGGAACACTCACTTCGCCGTTTTAGTTGGGCAGGATTGTGTCCCCAGTGTCAGAGAAAACTCCAGAGGGATGGTTAAATATTTGAAGTATGCAGGCACAAAGATGGAATACATTAAGGGTATTGCACTGCAGCTAATATAGTTTGAGGAAATCACTGCCACAAGATGTGGAGATACCCACTAGCTTAAATGGCTTTAAAAGGGGATTGGACAAATTCATGGAGGTTAGGTCTATCAATGGCTACTACTCCATCTGCCTATTAAAATCAGCAAGGGAGCTCTGCTCTGCATGCCCACACTAGGCTGAAGCTAAAGGCTGATCTACACCGCACATACCCCGGCACGTCCCGGGCGCGTGCGGAGCGGTGTGGCTTCCTTTTTAACCGGCGATCGGTTGTGAACCACGCTCATGATTGAGAGAGGGCGGGACGCGGAGCAAACTGTTTGACCAATGGGATGAGAGGAGGCTTTCAGCCAATCGGAGCGCACGTCTTTCAGCCAATCAGCACTGAGCATTATTACAAGGAGGGACAATCAGGAGGGACAAACGCGCTGAAGAAACTGGTGAAGCCCAGGGCAGCATTTCGGGGCAGAGCGTCCTATCCCCTACACTCGCAAGCCTCCAAACGCAAATGCAACACAACCAGAGTTGGTGTAGATCAGCCTTTAGTTTCCAAGCATGTGGACAGAGTCTTCTCAGTGTGAACTCCGACCTATGCCATGGAACTCCCTCCCTCAGGAAGACTGTACTGCCTGACCTCACTCAGTCTTCTGATGCGCACTTGAGAAATCTCTTCTACCAGACCTGGGGGGGAATTAGACTTCTCCCATATAGACTCAGTTTTATACTGGCTCAGCTGTTCTGTCAAGTTTATTAACTTTAATTGTTCCGTTATTTTAATTATGACAGTTTGCTGAGACTTCCTTCCAAATACATGCACAGTATTTCAGTCTTAACTTCAAGAAAAGTGACCTTGAATGCCAAACTGAAACCTGTCTCTTACTCCTAAGCAGATATACCTCTGCAGTATCTGTGGGATGCTTGACCAATGGTGTTGGATTATTCTCATACATACTACAAAGGTTCTACTTAGTTGCAAATCACTATGATTTAATTGTCATAGCAACAATGTATGTACACTTGTACAGCAACAAAATGCAAATTTCAAAATAGGAACTGGTCTGCTTTAAAATTGATCTGATTTTCCTGAAAATTTAAACTGCCCTGATACAAGTCAATGCATCGTGCAACAGGGCCTGTCTGAGCCACACTGCAAAATTAACACAATACATTTCCAGACTTAACTCTCTCATTTTCTTAAACTGATGCTGAAGTCTTAGCTTTGCACTATACAATAGCCACATCTAGGCTGCAGTCCTATGCAGAGTTGGGTGTGCCTTAACCTGTTGATGTTAAGTTTCAATATGTAGAAGTGGCAAATGGCAGATCTGCAGAATCAAAACAGCAATGTACCTCCTGCTTCATGGAAGTAGGATAAGTAGACCCTGAGCTGGGACTTTTATTCAAGTATTATATATTAACCTTTCATTGCTGTTTAAAATCCAACAATGGTTTCATCACGGCAGAATATATTGTGCTGCCGCCGCCTCCCTCACTCCACCCCTAGTTTTTCTGAGAGAAGAAGCACGATCTGTAAATGGTACTATTAGTGTTCATAATTTGATGCCAAAAGATGTAAGGCAGCTAAAATACATTATTGAGGGCAGGATATGCTCTGCCAATTGCCACTTTTATATGTTAAGATTTATTCTATCTCCAGTGCACAAAACAATGTAATACCATGTATGTGATCTAATGAGCATAAATGGCTTTTAGCCATAAGATGTGTCAGCAGAAAAAGATAGTTGCTCCATAATTCAGATGAATAGCTACAGAGACTTAATATATTTCTGATGTGCATCTCATTCATGAAAATGTGGCTTAGACAATACTGCAGATTGGACAATTTGTTCTTGAAAAGTCCCATTATATACATTTACAGTACTATCAAATCCTTAAATCTCAGAACAAAAAAAATCATAATCCAGAATATCTTTACAACTATTATTAATTTATATATTGCTTTCAGCCTGCAAAATATCTTTACACTATATCGTCATTAAATCGTTGGTATGTCACCTGCATAGCTATAAACCAGTCTCACCAGTTCATGCTTTTAGATCAATCTCTCAATCCTAAAAGGATAGGGAAATTTAAATACATAATAAGTACTAATCACAGTTAACATAAGCAAAGGCGCAATGACTGGCTTTCTGTTGCTTTGGGAGAGATGACAACCCTGTTCCTTATGTAAAACAATCTAGTGAGGTAGGCATTATTACTCTCATTGCACAGAATTACTGACTTGCATATGGCCAGGGAGTTCAAATAGAAAAGGGATGTGAAATCAGGCCAAATTCAGTTGTGTCTCTGTTGAATCACAATGCTTTTGAAGCACACACAAATTTAACCCATATTACAGGAAGTAAAAGTTGCAGGCTCATTAGCTCTTTGGTTATCTATTGCTTCCAAATAATATGGTTTTAAAAAATAGAAACTATATCTGGCTGCTATATTATGCATGGATATGTCAGGTAGGTTTCCCATATTACATCCTACAGAGACTTCCCTTTTAATAATGATGCTAGTACAATTCAAATTGGGGGCAAGGAGCAGGGGACTGTATCCACTGCTCACCAGTCTGCTTCAGAACCCAGCCTGGGCTTTCCTTAAATTAGAAAATGGTACTGTATTATATCATAGGAGTGATAGGAATTTCGAGTGAATACATTCCTAAGCTATCCCCTCCCCCCTCCAAAATAACCTGAGTAACTTTTTTTCTCTAAGCTTTACAGCAGTGAGGCCTATCTATTGCCGGGGCTCTCCTCTTCTCCCACTTGTGGACTTGCATTTTAATCCTTTGGTAGCTAATGCAAAGTTGGTGGCATGCGACAGAACCCTGACCTGACAACTCACAAGGAGACAGTTTGCAAACTTGCATTAGATTTGAAGGAGGCGTTTGTAAGTGGGCCTTTTTCTGTGCCGTGTGTTTGGGTGGGCATTTTTGTACCAAAACATGCCCATCCTAGTTTCTCTTTTCAGACACCCTCCTTCCTATAATAATAGAAGCGCTCTAAAAAACAAAACAGCCCCACCAATGAAGACGGAACCAGCACACCTGCTTTTGAAGGCATCAACAGCAAGGAGAGGCCTCTGGTCTAAATGGGGTGGGGGGGTGTTTTTAAGCAAAGATTAGGCTAAGAAAAAGAAGAAAGCCGGTTGAGAGGAGAGAAAATCAAGGCTTCCTCCTCCGAGAAACCTTAGTCACGCCGGCTTCGCAGCGGCCCAGCAACATCTGGGTGCAGCGAGCCGAGCCGAGCCAGGCAGCCTGGAAAGGGGAGTCGGAAGGAGAAGAGTGTCGAGAGGGAAGAAGGCGTCGCACGAGCCCGACCAGACAAGGCGCCCCCCAGGCTTACCTTCTTGCTGGCTCCTCCAAGGGACACCTTGGGCCTGGTTTTGAACTCCCCTTCAAAGCTGAACATGGTGCCTACTACCGCTTATCCTCCCATCTAGGGCGCAGCCTCTGCCTCCTGAGCGGGAAGGGCAAGGAGCCCCCGGACTGGCGGCGGCAGCAGCAGCGGCAGCAGCCCCCAAACCAGCCTCGCTCCTCACACGCCCCACTGCAGGCTCCCGAGGCTGGCGACCGGGGCGCCCTCCGCTCTCCCCCGCCCGGGAACAGCGGCCTTTCTCTCCCCCTCCTCCAATATCCTCCCCCTCCCGGGACTCCCAGCACGTAGCAGTTACTGCTCAGTGTGGCACTGAGTGGCCAGAGGGGCTCGGTTGGGGCTGCCTCACTTGCAGCGGGGGGAAACCAGCCGGTTCCTGAAAGAAGATGGCCGCCGACTGCAGCTCCCTCAGCGCGCTACCGCTTCTCGGGCGCACGCACTCGCGCGCGCGCGTTCCCCGCTTGGAGCGCGCCCGACGCCTGGGAGGTGGAGGATGACAGAGGAAAACAGAGGTGGGGATGGAACAGGTCTGGTGCTCGCGTTGGCCGGTCCTTCCCCTTTCCTAAAACACATGTTTTTCCCCTCCCCCCCCTCGATAAATTATGGTGAAAAAGGGAGAGAGGGTTTTAGTCTGCCCAGTTCCTCAAGCACCCTCCATCCCCAGCCTCTTGCTTTGGCCATCTTCACACACAGTGCCGGTCCACCCATAAGGCCAACTGAAGCAGTTGCCTCAGGCAGCAGATTGATGGGAGTGCCTATCTACATCTACCTACTTGGCTCCACTGCACCCCCTTCTCCTTCCACTCCTTGGATTGGAAAAAAGAAGAGGGAAGCAGAGATGGAGAGGAAATTGGGGGAGCACTGAGCTAGAACATTGGAGAGTAGGGGGAGCAGAGGCTGGTACATCATCAGGGAAGAGGGCAGTGGTGGAACTTGGGTGGAGCACGTGGAGCAGGAGCTCTAGACATTCGGGCGGGAGGGGGCGCGCTCGGGGCACTCACCATAGGGAAGCAACACGTTGGATCGGCCTGCCCACCCTCCCTGGAGCCCGTCTGGCTCCAAAATGAGCTCAAAACTGGCGGGGGAGGCGCGTCGACGTGATGCGATGTAGGCCACACCCCCAGGCGCCAGGAGACGGCCCCGCCCCCTCATTGTCGGAGCCATTCCCCTGCGGAGAAAGCAGCAGGCAGGGTCTCTTGCCTGCTGCTTTCTCCGCAGGGGAATGGCCCAGACAGTGAGGGGGCGGGGCCGTCTCCTGCTCGCTCGGTAAACAATACTAGGACGAGCGTAACCTATGGCCCCACCCCTACCGGAGCAACGCCTTTGCTGGGGGTACGCCAAGCCCTGCTCCTTATCTGCCCAATCAGCAGCTAATTAAGTGTTAATTAACATGGATTTTAAATTGTAAAATTTCTGTCTCTCTGATTTTGGTTGTGAGCTTATTTTTGTACTTTGGAAAATGTACTTTGGTGGGGTGGGGGAGGGAGGAGCTGGTTTTGGTAAGTGTGACTTGGAGAAAAAAAAGAGATCCTTGCATCTCTCACACTCACACACAAAGTTAAATAAGACATTTTTTCATATTTAAAATTGTGTTAGTACTTTTTTTACTTAACGATTAATTATCTAATTAATTAATTGATTAATCCAATTAATTAGCAGTTAATTAGCAGGGGGTACTTCAGAAAATTGGACCGTGATAAGGGGGTACCCGGTCAACACACTTTTTCTGGCATAAGGTATTCCAATGGTTTTAAGGTAATTTTGGGGTGCCGATTCCAAATCTGGCATCAGGTTTGGCATCATGAAAATGGGGTATGCAGATAGCATAAAAACGAGATGTGATAGAGCAAATCTGAGATCAGATTTGGAATCAGCACCCTGAAATTAGTCTAAAACAGCTGCAAAAGTCCAGGCCAGAAAAAAAAAAGTAGACCATTTTGTGTAAATTTGCTTTTTCATTGATTTTATCAAATGCAATATTTGATATCTCAAAAACCTGATGTGATAGACAAAAACTGATGCCAGATTTGGAATCAGCACTCCAAAATTACCTTAAAACCATTGGAATACCTTATGCCAGAAAAAGTGTGTTGACCAGTGTAATTGATCAGTTAAATCCTATGGTCCAATCAAGATGGCTACCTATGACAGAAATTCTATCTGCACCTACACATAGGGTTGCCAACTGGTCAGAAAAACTCTAGCTTGCAGTGCTTATGTTCATGTCAGAGGGGAGTAAACAGCATTTGCTACTGTCCGCACAGTAAGTGCTGCTGCTAAAGGCATAACTACAGTGGCCAGTTGAAAAGTTAGCAACTCTACCTGTCAGTGTCTAAACTAGTGAGAGCCCTGTCCTCAGCTAATGAATGACATTTATCATTATAGCATTCTTTAAATTATCATGCAAAATGTAAACATGTGGGGGCAGTAGTTGCACTGGTGTTGATAGAGGTGGGGCGGAACGGTAAGTCATGCACAGCGGTAACCGCTCCATTCCAGGAGACTCCCTGCGCATTGCCTTCGCCGCTAGACTATTCTGACAGCGAGTGGGTGGGGCCACCATGAAACGGAGCAGTTACTGCTGTGTAAGACTTACCGTAAGACTTACTGTGTAAGACTAAAAGTGATCCACTGGAGAAGGAAATGGCAACCCACTCCAGTAACCTTGCCAAGAAAATCCCATGAACAGTACCAAAAGGCTAAAAGATATGATGCCGGAAGATGAGCCCCTCAGGTCGGAAGGTGTCCAATATGCTACTGAGGAAGAGCGGAGGACTATTCCAAGTAGACCCAGAAAGAGTGAAGCGGCTGGGCCAAAGCCAATAGGACGTCCAGCTGTGGATGTGTCTGAGGTTGAAAGGAAAATCCAATGCTGCAAGGAGCAATACTGCTTAGGAACATGGAATGTGAGGTCTATGAATCAAGGCAAGCTGGATGTGGTCAAAAATGAGATAAGATTGAACATTGACATCTTGGGAATCAGCGAACTAAAATGGACGGGCATGGGCGAATTTAAGTCAGGTGACCATCATATCTACTACTGTGGGCATGAATCCCTTAGAAGAAATGGAGTAGCCCTCATAGTCAATAAAAGAGTGGGAAAGGCAGTACTGGGGTGCAACCTCAAAAACGACAGAATGATTTCAGTTCGAATCCAAGGCAAACCATTCAACATTACAGTAATCCAAGTGTATGCCCCAACCACTGATGCCGAAGAAGATGAAGTTGACCAGTTCTATGAAGACCTACAACACCTTCTAGAACTAGCACCCAAAAAAGATGTCCTTTACATCATAGGAGACTGGAATGCTAAAGTAGGAAATCAAGAAATAAACGGAACAACAGGCAAGTTTGGCCTTGGAGTGCAAAATGAAGCAGGGCAAAGGCTAACGGAGTTCTGTCAAGAGAACACGCTGGTCATAGCAAACACTCTTTTCCAACAACACAAGAGGCGACTCTACACATGGACATCACCAGATGGTCAATACCGAAACCAGATAGATTATGTGCTTTGCAGCCAAAGATGGAGAAGCTCTATACAGTCAGTAAAAACAAGACCTGGAGCTGACTGTGGCTCAGATCATGAGCTTCTTATTGCAAAATTCAGACTTAAACTGAAGAATGTAGGGAACACCACTAGACCAGTCAGATATGACCTAAACCATATCCCTTATGAGTATACAGTGGAGGTGAAGAATAGATTTAGGGCATTAGACCTGGTAGACAGAGTGCCTGAAGAACTATGGACAGAAGTTCGTAACATTGTACAGGAGGCAGCAACTAAAACCATCCCAAAGAAAAAGAAATGCAAGAAAGCAAAGTGGCTGTCAGATGAGGCTTTACAAATAGCTGTGGAAAGAAGGAATGCAAAAAGCAAGGGTGAAAGGGAAAGATATAAACAACTGAATGCAGAGTTCCAGAGAATAGCAAGGAGAGATAAGAAGGCCTTCTTAAATGAACAATGCAAGGAAATCGAGGAAAACAACAGAATGGGGAGGACTAGAGATCTCTTCAAGAAAATTGGAGATATCAAGGGAACGTTTTGTGCAAAGATGGGCATGATAAAGGACAAAAAAGGCGAGGACCTAACAGAAGCAGAAGAGATTAAGAAGAGATGGCAAGAATACACAGAAGAACTATACAAGAAAGATCTGAATGTTCCTGATGACCACGCTGGTGTGGCCACTGACCCAGAGCCGGACATCCTAGAGAGTGAAGTCAAGTGGGCCTTAGATAGCATTACTAACAACAAAGCTAGCGGAGATGATAATATCCCAGCTGAGCTACTTAAAATACTAAATGATGATGCTGTGAAGGTGCTGCACTCAATATGCCAACAAATTTGGAAAACTCAGCAGTGGCCAAAGGATTGGAAAAGGTCAGTTTACGTTCCAATTCCAAAGAAGGGCAGTGCCAAAGAGTGTTCAAACTACCGTACAATTGCACTCATTTCACATGCTAGCAAGGTTATGCTCAAAATCCTACAAGCTAGGCTTCAGCAGTACGTGGACCGAGAACTACCGGACGTACAAGCTGGGTTTCGAAGAGGCAGAGGAACTAGAGATCAAATTGCCAACATGCGCTGGATCATGGAGAAAGCACGAGAGTTCCAAAAAAACACCTACTTCTGCTTCATTGACTACGCAAAAGCCTTTGATTGTGTGGATCACAACAAACTGTGGCAAATTCTTAAAGAGATGGGGGTACCAGACCACCTTACCTGTCTCCTGAGAAACCTGTATGTGGGTCAAGAAGCAACAGTTCGGACCGGTCATGGAACAACTGATTGGTTCAAAATTGGAAAGGGAGTACGGCAAGGCTGTATATTGTCACCCTGCTTATTTAACTTATATGCAGAGTACATTATGAGAAATGCAGGGCTGAATGAATCACAAGCCGGAATCAAGATTGCCGGGAGAAATATCAACAACCTCAGATATGCAGACGATACCACCCTAATGGCAGAAAGTGAAGAAGAACTAAAGAGCCTCTTGATGAGAGTGAAAGAGGAGAGTGCAAAAGTTGGCTTGAAACTCAACATTAATAAAACTAAGATCATGGCATCTGGGCCCATCAATTCCTGGCAAATAGAAGGGGCAGAAATGGAAGCAGTAACAGATTTTACGTTTCTGGGCTCCAAGATCACTGCAGACGGAGACAGCAGCCGTGAAATTAAAAGACGCTTACTCCTTGGAAGGAAAGCTATGGCAAACTTAGACAGCATAATAAAAAGCAGAGATATCACCATGCCAACAAAAGTTCGTATAGTCAGGGCGATGGTGTTCCCAGTAGCAATGTATGGTTGCGAGAGTTGGACCATAAGGAAGGCTGAGCACCGAAGAATAGATGCTTTTGAACTGTGGTGCTGGAGAAGACTCCTGAGAGTCCCTTGGACTGCTAGGAGATCAAATCAGTCAATTCTAAATGAAATCAAGCCTGACTGTTCCCTGGAAGGACAGGTACTAAGGCTGAAACTCAAATATTTTGGCCACCTGATGCGAAGAGAGGACTCTCTGGAGAAGACTCTGATGCTGGGAAAGATTGAAGGCAAAAGGAGAAGGGGAAGGCCAAGGATGAGATGGTTAGACAGCATCACCGATGCAACAAACATGAAGATGAGCGAACTCAGGAAGATAGTGGAGGACAGGAAGGCCTGGCGGGATATGGTTCATGGGATCACGAAGGGTCGGACACGACTTAACGACTGAACAACAACAACAACAAGACTTACCGTTCCGCCCCACCTCTAGCAACGCCAGTGAGTAGTTGAGCATGCAGTGGAATTAGCAGGGATGTGGATCAAGTCTCTTCCAAGTCTCCAAGTCCCAAGTCTCTGGCTTCAAGTTTCAAGTCAAGTCCCAAGTCTTTGCCCCCAAGTCCTGAGTCTTTGGTTGCGAGTCCCTATCTATTTAATGGGGAAAACAGGTTTAAACCTTGATAAAAAAAATTCGACTTGTCGTAAAAGGCTCCAAGTCTTGAGTCGAGTCTTTTACAATTGCCGAGTCAAGTCTGAGTCAAGTCATTGACGTAACTTGAGTCCGACTCAAGTCCAAGTCAACAAACTCAAGTTTGTTGAATTAGAACCCAGAACATTCATTTCACAGAGCAATTCCATGTCCCCTGACTAACAGGCCAGAGGGGCAGTGCATTAAATTAATTAACATTGTCCTTTCCAATAGAACAGACCCTGTAAGTGTAAAATGCAGTTATTAAAAGTCAGTAGATTTCTTACCATCATATTGAATTACCTTTACATACTGTATACTATAACTGATTGTTGTTTATCCTGCACATCAGCGTATGTGATGCTTTATTTACATAGTAAAAAGGCAGACCCCTGCCTCAAGCAGTTTTGAATCTAAACACTGAAAATGACTGAGGCAACAGAATGTGAGTTCAGGCAAGAATAATGCAGGATATAGTGTGCATGCTATTATAAGGCAATTGCATTTCAGCCTCTTTTTCTGCAGTTCTCTAAGCCAGGGGTTCCAAAAACCATTCACAGTGCCTCACTATGACCTTGTCGACATGAACAGGAGAAAGAAAGGACCCAGACTGAGCACGGAAGCAATCTGGGCTGTCGCAGCAGGTCCAAACATTGACAATGGGTCAACTTAGTCATCAGGAGGTCACTCCTCTATCACCACCATGCAGGAAAGCTGCCAGAGAGGGCCGCAGAACAAACACTTGGAAGTTGCTTAGCAACCAGCTGACAACTGCTATATATAGTGACACTCTAGAGTTGGTCATTCAGATGTACCATTCCCCATCCCCCCCAAACATGGAACATACTGTGGGCTTGTGAACTCCCTTCTTCGCCCTCCCCTCCTCCTCCCTCAGATACTCTGGTTTCCTCCCTCCCTCCTTGTTTGAATAAACCATATTTTGAATTACAGTTTGTGGAAACCATATTTTCCTTTCAAACCAGTGACTGAAATCGTGATATGAAGTAGGTTTCAGTCACTGGTTTTGAGGCAACCTAGGGTTTGCCTGATTCAGATGTTACATCAAATTATAGTTTGGACAAACAAGGGAGGGAGGGATTTGGAGAGCATGAAGGGAGGAAGGAATGCACAAGCCTTTGGAAGTGGTACAGACTTATTTTCCACCTATTTTTCCCCTTTTGGTTTTGGACACTTAGCCCTCCAGAGGCTTCTGTGATGCATTAGCATCTTAAAATGGCTACTGAGACACCCTGCTTCAATAGCCATTGTCCTGGGATTCTTCCCTGAGATTTTGAATTCAGTACCATTGCAGTAAGTCCTCACCTCATGGCAGACAAGACAGATCATTTTATGGAGTACTTCTCTTCATAAGCACTCCATAAAATGGCTTTCCCAAAAGCAATAGACCCTGTCCTCCTGCTGGGCATGCAACAGCTGATTCAGCATCCAAGTCCATCTGACCAGGCCAAGGGACAAATAGGGATGCCCAGGGGGTTGTAAATAAATAAATAATAATATACAGTATTTATATACCGCCTTTCTGGTCATTGGATTTCTCCTCCGACTTTATTCAAGGCGGTGTACATGGGCAGGCTGTTCTAAACCCCAAAGGGTTTTTACAATATAACAACGTTCTAATCTTTCATAGAACCCTTCATTCGAGATGTTACTTTCACAGTCCAGCTCTCTCTCTCTCTCTCTCTCTCTCTCTCTCTCTCTCTCTCTCTCTGGTGTTTGCCTCAGCACTCTTCAGCTGCTCCACTCCCCCACAGGGCTCTGCAGCTTATCAGCTCGGCATGCCAGCAGCTCTCCAACAGACTTCCGGCCATCTTGAACTGCTGTCCTGCAGATCTTCAGGCTACCTATGAGACAAATGCTCTAACCAACTGAGCCAGACATCCTGAGCCAGACGTAAAGCATCCAATCATGTGGACCCCTGACACCATCAGCCCCAGGCTTTCTAAGATCACACACAAGGAGTCCAACCTTTGCCAACCATCCTCTTTGTCAGTCCTGTTTGCTTTTTGATATGTCTTCATTTATCCTTGCCTCCCTATTGCTTTGTTCCTTCAGCCTTTTCACACTTCTTGTATTTTCAGGGTTTTACCTGTCTGATCCAAGTTTTGCCTCCTCAGACCATCATGTCATTTGCTTTCTAAAGTCAAGAAGGAGCCCCCTGCATGTCTGGGCTTTCCTGGAAGGGAGATTTCCCAAGGCAGCCTCCTCCTGTCTGGGCTTACTCACCAGGTGTCAATGGCAAGACTACCAATTTCCCCAATAAGTCCCAGTCAGACCAGTAAGAAGAATGAAGTGAGGAGCAAGGGAGAAAGGGCCATCATCACTAACTGCTAGGTGCTGTGCCTGTTTTGCTTCTCCTCTCCCTTCACATACCTGAACAGATCCATAGAAATAAATACCATGGAGTTCAATGGGACTTGCTCCCAAGTAAGTGTATAGGATCGATTGCCACCCAAGACGTATCACTCAGGATGAGGCTACGCAGTTAAAAATGAGCTTGATTCTCAGTGGATAGCAGCATCAGGTTTAGTTTCCCCCATCCCATTTCCTTTCCTTTCCCCCATACGGATGTCTGGAACTCCCTCACATCTATGAGAAAAGCAAAGTGTTGCACTTTTGCAGTAAGGACAACAACTACCTTTACCCCAGATACTGTGTCATCAAAGCCTCATTTACTGAGACCTCACAGGACATGTACTGTAATGTGTCTCTGCAGAATAAAAAGACCCGCTGAACCTTGTCAGGAAGCCCGGAAGGCAGGGGCAGCCCAAGGTGAACCTGCCTCCAAATTCTGCCGTCCAACCCCCAAATTATTCTACCCATCCCTCTTCCCTCGCCAGCACTGGCACTATTCCATGCACGTACACCACCCCAACATGAACCATCTCTCTCTCTCATGGCATCTGCCCCATGCTATAAGGCAAGCTTACTTTCTCCTCCTCCAAGCTCCACTACCACTGGTTGCTCAATGGGGAGAATGCTGAGAGCAGATCCTCTCTGCTCCTTGCAATCTGTGCACCAGCCACTTCATAAGAACTGGAAGCGGAGCTGGAGGTTAAAGGAGGAATAAGCTCTCCTCACCCTCCATTTGCACATTTTCTGAGCACATGAGAAGATGGGGCCACAGGGCAGACCAAGAGAGGGGCAGACATGTGTGCCCCCAACAGCTTGCCACCTGCCCAGTCCGTCACCCGAGGCAAAGGTTCAACTGGCCTCATGGTTGGACTGGCCATGCCCCTAGAGCTAGAGCCAGGAACCTTTGGTTCTATGCAGGGTTGCCCTGGGGCAGGGGCAGGGGAGCCACCAGACTACACTTTGGAGCAAATTTTTGATAAGGGTTCTCAGGTTCTGGACTGGGTTAACCTACCATCCCAGACTAACTATTGGGTCCTTTCCCATAGGAAGGCTAAAGGTTTCCTGTTTGGGCTAGATTAGAAGCTTGCTCAGATGATCTTTGTCTCCTGGTACTATTCAGACTGCTGCCCACTCTGAATTTTTTGCAGTATAAGATCCCTCCCTCCACGCAATTCCCACGCATTTCCCACCCATAAGAACATAAGAAGAGCCCTGCTGGATCAGGCCAAAAGCCCATCTAGTCCAGCTTCCTGTATCACACAGTGGCCCCACCAGATGCCTCAGGGAGCACAAGACAACAAGATAACCCGCTTCCCGTTGTTACTCCCTTGCACCTGGCACAGAGAAAACCCACTTCTAAAACCAGGAGGTTGCTTATGGCTTGTAACTTGTGATGGTCTTTTCCTCCATGAATCCGTCCAAACCTCTTTTAAAGGCACCCATCATTAGCTAGGCATTTTGCTAGTTACAAGTCATCCTGGTAACAGTTGAGGCAGACAAGTGTTTTTCTCACCCTTTCTGACGAGACCATCACCATCTACTTTGTGTTTACACACGAAATGCTCCAAGAATCTGTTGTTCCGGAAGGTTTACATTTAAATATGGTGTTGGCCTATCAGCCATACGGCATCAGAGCCAGAGCAACAAGCTGCTGAAACTGCAGTTGGGCTTTGGCAGCAATGAAAACAAAGCCACCTTTCCAGGGAAGGACTTGCAATTAATGGAGTGCCAAGTGCTAATTTATGGCTGTAATGTAACACTTCCTGAGAATAACATGTTAACTTTATAATTTTGTAGCTGTTGGTGACTTACTGTTATCTTAAGCTATAGGCAGAGAGTCTAACTGCTTCTGACAGGTTTAATTGTTTTCATAAATTTTTAATTCAATACTTAAAAAAAATCAAATGGGAAGAAATATAGCATGCAGTAGTCATTTTACACCCTGATTAATTCAACTGATAAATTTTATTAGGACAATTTATTAGATCATTGGATGAACAGTGCTTTGAGCTTACCATAAAAAATCATTAACACTAAACAAAAGTTTAACAATGCTGACATACCACATTGTGCCAACAGTGCTAATAATCCTTTCAGTGAAGGGAGGGTTCTTCAGCACAACAGTAGAGGATTGTAACAATACATTTGGGACTGGACTGGTTTGTTTAAGATAACAGTATCAGAGTTTATATAGAATCTACATCAGGCCTGTAGAAGACAGTGAGTAGTTCTATAGGAGCACATCACTGAAATAGCTAAATTTCTGATATATTGGATTATTTATTTTTTGTTATTAGGCCTGCAATGTTTCATTGACCAACCAATTAGTTTAATCAAATTAAAATCTGTTTTAATCAAGTAAGAAGGCAGCCCTGGTTAATTAGTCAGTAGATGCAATCATTAAAATTTTAGATTTTTTGAATACTGTTTTATTACTGTAGCTGGCAATTAAAAGAGGCATAAAAGAAGCCATCTTAAAAGAGGCAGATCTCCTCTAAGGTTTTGCCTGGTACAACACATGCACTCATTTAAAAAGAGAGCAGCATGTTTTTTTTTTCTTTAGATTGAACAATGTTTTCTCATATGCAAAGATTATATGCTAATTAACTAATATTAGAATCATATGCATGCTTACTTAGAAGTGAGCCGCACTGTGTTCAGTGGGGTTTGCTCCCAGGAAAGTGTATGGGATTACAGCCTAAAAACCATTGATCGCTAACACTCATTTGGTTAATTAACTAAGATTTCTAAATTGGGTGACAGTCCTAATTTTTTTGTCACTTTTATGGGGCAAATCACACCACATTTAAAACTGCATCAAGAAATAGAATCCATCCACAAATACAACATGGAAGATAAAACCACATAGATCTGTGGTTTTGCATTCTGCACTTTAAGGTTGTGAACTTAGTAGTGCCCTTTCGTTAATAAGTCCCATCATCCATTTAGCTGGCTGTCACTTATCCATGATTAAGTGCATTCAGAACTGAGAACTTGAAGCTGCAAGATAATTTGGGGCCTGGTATTGGTGCATCAGAGAAATTAATATAGATAATTACATTAAACAAGAATACAGGCAGTGGTTACCACTAAGGGGTTTAGAGATGACTGATTGCCATTAATGTTAATTAACTTAAGTTAATTAATGGGTCCTTTAAGCACATTTGCCATGCTTGCTCACAAAATTCAAATGCTAACAAGTCAGCAGAAATAGGCATTCCCTCTTCAGCCTGAAGGCAACTCCGGCAACAAAATTCTCATCAAATTCAGCAGAGTCAGAGTTTCATTCGTGAGTCTCATTCACCCCGCTTGGGGAAGGGCTGCGACTCTGACGTAAAACCCTTGCTTTGCATGCAAATAGACTCAGGTTCAATCTCTGTCATCTCAGGTAGCAGAGGCGGAGCTACCTACGACACACACCCCTGGCGCCAGAAGTGATGTCACCACCACCGGTGGTATCCCATAGAACAGAGGCGCAGGGTGGGTGGGAGGGCCAAACCCATCGCCGCCATCTGCTCATGCCAACAAAATGTCCCGATTCTCGCACTGTCGCCAGCTGCTTTGATACCCCCTACCAACCTGCCGCTCGGGGCCCGACACCCCCGTGTGACGCCGGAGGCCCATCACCCCCTCCCCACCTCTGTCACTGCTAGGTAGGGCTGGGAAACCCCCCCCTTCCTGAAACCTGGAGAGCCACTGTCAGCCTAGGCAACACTGACCTAGGGCCCAATCCTACCCAATTTTCCTGTACCAATGCAGCCCCAAAGTAAGGGGAACAAATGTTCCCCAACGTTGTGGAGGCCTCCGTGACTGCCCCTCCCTCTGCAGGATGCACTGCATGCCCATTAGGTAAAGGTAAAGGTGACCCCTGACAATTAAGTCCAGTCGTGTCCGACTCTAGGGTGTGGTGCTCATCTCCATTTCAAAGCCGAAGAGCCAGCGTTGTCCGAAGACGCCTCCGTGGTCATGTGGCTGGCATGACTCTCCTTGCCGCAGCGCGTAGCATGCAGCTGGAACACGGAGCACTGTTTACCTTCCCGCAAGCGGTACCTATTTATCTACTCACATTGACATGCTTTGGAACTGCTAGGTTGGCAGGAGCTGGCCAAGCAACGAGTGCTCACCCCGTCGCGGGAATCGAACTGCCGACCTTTCGATCAACAGCTTATGGTTCAGCGGTTTAACCCGTTGGCACAGCTAAATTGGTGCTGGAAAGTTGGGTGGATTGGGCCCCTAGCTAGACTGGCTCCATATGAGGCCATGTATAGGTCTACCCCTAAGACCAGGGGCATTTTTTGGCTATGGGAGCTAAAGTCTTGACTCTTTTTCCCCCCTTCAAAATGCCTGTGCTGCTTTGAGCTCCTTGGAAGAAGAATGGGCTAAAAATTCAGCCAAGGAGTAGCCAGTAAAGCATGTCATCTCTTTGCATTGAAGCCTGTTGCTGGAGAAGAGAAAGGGGTGTCACCTCACCTGTCCTATCTGCATGCACACACTTCCACTCCCAGAGCACTTATAGCAATGAACCAAGTGGTCTATTGGACAGGAAGGAGGAAATTAGCTCTGGTCTCTTTAACCAGATAGGAGTGTTCTTTTCAATACAGAAAAGGGTTTATTAAAGGGAAAATAGGCCAAGTACAAAACAGTGGAAATAAGAGACTTGTGGTGAGTGGCAATACTAAATAAATCAAAAGCAGGTGCTAACTACATGTTCCCTGCATGAAGGAATTCATTTACACAGGACAAAGCACCAAATCTCCTTCATGACCGGAGGGGCTGGTCACCTTGAGGCAATTGGCTCTTTTCTCCAAAGCAACAAGCCTTTACTCCTGCCTTCCCTTTTTAAAGAGTATTTGGGCTTCTTACTGGCTAGTCCAGAGGCAGGAAAATCTAGCCCAATCCTTGGGACTTCCCCTAAGCCAGTGATTCCCAAATTGGGAGGGGAGGTTCCCAGGGGAGCCGCAGAAACCAGCCAGGGGAACCACAGAGTGCCATGGAATCCTCTCAGAAAACAGTGCAATGCCAATTGGCAGGCATCAACATCATGTCATGGGGAGCCGCAGCCAATGGTCAAGGGAGCCACAGGTTGAAAACGTTAGGGAAACACTGCCCTAAGCTATGGTTAAGTAGGTGGACTCAGCCAATGGGCAGGTGCAACTAGAAACCGGTGAGGTTGTCACAGGTATCATTCTTACCCATTGTTTAAAAGGATATTGCGACACTGGATAGGCAATAGGCCATCTCAAAGTGTTAGCAAGCCCTTTGGTTTGGAGGTTTCCATGCAGCCGTACGCCTACCATTTTTAGTTTCAAAAGTCAGTTCTGTGCAATAGCTGAATTTCACTCATCAAAACCATGTCTTAGCTTGTGAGCTATTCAGTATGGGGAGGAACCCAACCCCTGACTTTTTAAAAAAACAATTATAGCTCATTTTGTGAATCAATTTTTGTCAGGCCATTGGAAACATTTTTCATGAGGTTCCAAACTGCCTTCAGTACTATGAACTAGTGACCTCTTATCAGTCTAGTTTTGGGCACTCCTAACACATCTCCACTGGAGTTAAATAAATCAAATACCTTAATTAACAAAGACTGGCAGGATTGCAAAAGCAATGAATTAGTTTGTGCAGTACCTGAAGGATCACAAAAAATGCAGTAGTTACAATTAATGGATTTAATTTTAAACGCCAGGGCCTCTGTCTGAAAGTGCCTGAGGAGTCCATTTTGGCATTCTTATTACTCTTTAATTATAATTAATGTACCTGGGAAAACTGTCATTTTAACACAGGTGCTCATCTGTGTTAAAATGACAGAGCTCACAGCCCTTGCCTGAAACAGTTAATGATATGCAACAAGAATATGATGCAATCCAAATTTATTAGAGTAGTTAGAAGTCATTATTAACTAGTTGGCACAGTCTAGATCTATGAGCTGGAACTTTTTAAAAAGTACAGATTGTCGAAAAATAAGTGATTTGTGGTCTTAGAAAAACCAGAGAAAGGAAGCACTACACCTCCTCTCCCCCTTAGGATTTAGGAAGTGCAGTGCACAATCATTCTGAGCCAGGCAAAATTAGGTACAATGCTTTCAAGTTTAAACCCATTTTTAAGATGTGTCAAACACATGCAGAGCAAAAGTGAGAGTGCAGGTAAATGGTTACAGTCTTAAAGCAAAAATGACACACACACACACACACACACACACACACACACACACACACACCTTATAGAAATCCTTCCCTAACAGCCAGGAGCATAACAAGCTCCCGTGCCACCTGGGGCATGGGAGTATGCTGCGCCATGGAAGTGATGTCACATGACATCACTTCTGGGTTCGAGCACTATCAGCAGCCCTCGCATTCTGCTTGGACCACTTCGTGGAATGCTAGGGCTACCAAATGCATGCTGTCCCCCGCCGCTGTTCCTTCCCTTCACAATTGTGAGGAGAGCAAGTGCTTCCTTGTCTATAATAAATAATAATAATTCCTTAACCTCCCATCTCCCAATTTTCCAGCATACCCCTTACTATTTCAAATTTTATAAAAGTTTTTTCTATTTAGAAATCATGCATTTTCCGCCAATGAGCCTCTGATATATTCACACCCACCATTTATACCGTCACAAATGAAAGATATAATCAAATAGGCAAAAACTGTTCTTGACATTGTGTTGAATGAATTCTAACCCAGATGCAGTAGGGCAGGGTTACTAGTGAGTAGTGACTCCTCACATATTGCATATTTACAGTATTTTTCATAATTCACCTATTAGTAGAATTTTTTTTAATGTTTACCTGTTTGGTCCCTTAAATGATAATACAAACATTGGCATCAGTTATACCAGCATTTAATTTTAAGTAGGAACTGTCTGGAGATTAAGTAAACATTATAGTCTCTCTTTCTGTCTTAAACTTAAGTCAAAAAGAAATGCAATTACCAAATTAAGAGCTCACAGTTCTTGCAGACATTTTGTGAAATGAACACATGCATCAGCTTTGTAGGGCATTGTTCTAAAGCCCTAAGCTTTGTAAAGTTGTATTTTAAGGATCTACAGTAAATATACTAATTAAAGCAATTAGAGTAATGCTCCAGCTTAATCAGTGCCAAACGCCACCACGTCTGCTTTCCAGATTTATTACGTTGATCTTGCATTGGTGGAAGTCAAATGGCAAGTGTCCCATTGCCTTTTATGGCTTCCCAGCAACATGAACAGCTTTTCCTCCCTCAAACTGTCCCTGTGGCATTTCTCAGGGGACCCTTTTCCCACTGCTCAGCTGACAATTGTCACAGCTGTTCAGCTCATTGCTTAGCCTGCTCTGAAATTGGCACTGACATATAGTAAACCACCAGTATAGCAAAGCTGTTGAGTGCAGATGCTGCCTACAAGTTGCATAACCAGGGCTGCTCAGCGCGCATGCATGCATGCACACATGCACCATCATTCTGTGCCAAGGTAATCCAAATTCTGCAGCAAAAAGCCTGAATTATACAATTTGTATACATTATGCAAATGTGTGATTTCTTATTTTACATAATTTATTTTGCAACATTTATTATTTTATAGTTTCCTTTGCTAAAGCTGGAGAGTGGATAAAAGAATTTTTGGGTTTCACATAAGTGATGAGATATGTTCTTACTTGGCAGTCCAACACTTCACTCCATTACAAATACACCATCTTTAAAATGGGCATAATACTGACCTGATGTGAGGTGAAATATGATAAATGTTGGAGTCCAAAGGGTGTGTGTGGGTGTACGCGCGTGCGCACACACACACACACACACACACACGAGTGTGAACCACACAGACTACAGGAGCCTTTCCATGCTCATTGCAGCAGTTCCCACGACTGAAGAGGCAAGCCACTTTATACACTGTACAGGGGTTTGTTTTTTCAGCAGTGTGAACCGATACAGTAAAATCAAGATGCACCAGCTACGCCAGCTATATAATAGTGTGCTCAATAGCATGAACAGTTCTCATTTTTGCTCATATTCTTTCTCTGGATCTTGTACTAGTACTACTACAACAACCAATAATGCTACCCTGAGGCTGTTGATTCAAACAACTATATATAACAGGTCAATGTAAAGGCACTTTTAAAAGTACAGTATCCTTGCCACTTTTAAAAGGACAGTATCCTGTCCTTTTAAAAAGTACAGTAACCAACCATTTGTTGGTTATATATTGTTCAATGTCAGCCTATATACAGACACTGTGAAACTACTACCGGTATTACAGAAAACTTTGAGTTATTGTATTTTGTAGCAATTTATTTCTTGTTCCTATGAGGAACAGGTAACAGAATGCGATTCCCAACACTAAGGGGAACACAGCTCCATCCATTTGCACAGGCACTATACTAGCCCCTTGGAACTGCTGTCTGAGCAATTCTTCTGATCTTTGACCCTGTATGGCTGTGTCCTACTGGTAGGGACAAGGATGGAGGGAGGTGACAGAGAGCAGGAGATCTTTGTACAATTTGCTAAGCATACAATGCTGCATCATGAATATGGGTTTGAGGTGCCCCAGTAGACTGAGATGACCAGCATTTCAGACATTAGGTAGTGGTGCGGTCTTCCATATCAGTTTGTGTGTGCTGGGGAGCATATTCTACTCATGCACCTCCTCAGTCTAGAAGGACAGACTTTCTCCTCAGAAGAAACAAGGGTGACACGAGTTGATTTGGCCATCTGAATTGCTTCTTAATTTCCAACTGTTGTGTGTGGAAATAGCTATTGGGCATCCTCCCAAAGCATAATATATACTAGTAATGGATTGTTGCAAGTCATTACCTACAAGCGTAATGTAGAAAACATATCCTGGGCAACAACTGCCCTTTACGTTGCATTTGGTAGATTCCACTTTCACTTCAATAAATTTATATAATGGATTCCAATGCCAAATACTAATAATGCAGCTGGCTAAAGAGTTACATCGTTTCTTATATCATCCCTGGTCTACAGGAAAAAAAAATCTTAGCATAGTGGATGCACAGAAAGTATAATTATATTCAAAGAGCAGTTATTGCTGTACTTGCATTAACCTTGCGAGGCTCACACCTCAAATGTCTATATAATGTATTTAACCTTGCATTTGATAATGAAATATGATGGAGAGATCAGCACAGTGCTACTGGTACAGATAAAAGGGATTCCCAACATTTGCTATTATTATTTTGCATTGTGAAATGTTCAATATCATGCATATTTGTTTAGATTTCTAACCCCCTGCCTTATCCCTTGGGTTCAGAATATGTAACCATTTTATAAAAGTACAGAAATTATTCTGGGGCAGCCCCTGCCCTGTGGAGTCCAACTGCAGTGGCACAAAGACGCTGCCGATCCGTTGGGAGGTAGTGCGTCGCCTGGTGAGGTCATCTGGAGTCAATTGGCCTGCTGGAGTCAATTGTGGCCAAGTACGATCAGCTGAGGGGGTGGCGCAAGGCAGCCCTCAAAAGTGGATGGAAGGATAGCAGAGGGATGAGCAGAGGGGAGGACAGTGGTGGACAGAAAGAGACAATTGAACAGAAGGGGGGAGAGAGAGGGCGGGAGAGAGGGGGAAGGAAAATGACAGGAGGATCAGAGGGAGCAAGTCAGGAGGTGAGAAAGGCAGGAAGGGAGCAGGAGGAGACGTGACAGTGGCTGGAGAAGGGCGAAGAGGAAAGCAGCCAGAGGTGGCAGGTCCAGGAGGGGGGAACAGGCAAGATAGACCAACAAGGGCCTGGAGGTCTGACGACAGGAGGGACTCAGAACAAGGGAAGGGGAGAGACCTAGGGGAGGTCCTAGGCCTCTGCCAGAGGGGACTGAAGTCACAGTCAGCAACCCCAGGAGCACCACCCAAAGCAGGATCGCAGCACCCTTTGTGCCCTGGGGGTGGGTCAGGGGATTCCCATGCCACCTCCAACCTCATCCATCCCTCGACCTTGGAGGAGAAACCATCCAGCAGTGGATGTCCTGGCACTGCATTACCCACATGGACCCTTTCGTGCTCTGAAAGACAGGATTGGATCCAGGAAAGGGGTTAGGATTCGGCGGCTGCCACTGCTGCCAAACTGCCCCCCTTCCTGGACCAAATCTACCCATCTCGTGCCCCCGTAACCGCCCCATTCCGCCTTCTCCCCACCCTATCACTCCCTCCCTTGCCCTTGTCCCGCCCTTGTTTCACCTTGTCCCGCCCACCTTCCCTCCCTCCCTCCCACCATCTTACCTGAACCAGCAGGCGGCTAGGGTGGGATCTGCTGGAGCCAGCGGGAAGGTGCAGGTCTTCTCACCGGCGCCCCTGGCAGCTCGATGCGTAGCACGCTTCTGGTGGAAGTGGAAGAGGAGCAACGACAACAGAGGGTAAGTATTTGATTGGGCCATGAGAAGCTGTGTTTATTGCCCTATTCTTCAGCCATAGGATGGTGACAAACAGACCTGTGGGGAAAAGATAGAAATGAAAATTAGAGCAACAAGTTAACATTTCCATTCAGCAGTGACAGCACTTTGTTTCGTTCTTGGCTTTGTGTCACTATTGCGATTATCAATTAGTCAGACATTTTAGGAACTACAAAGATTACAGAGGGAATACAGCTTCATCTGTCATTTTATAACAGCAACAGCAGCAATTTGAGGTGTTTTAGCACTCCTCAGGTCAAGACTGTTAAAAAGAATTATTTATTGCTGCTGATTTAGGGATTTGCATGGTGCCAATTAATCAATTTCCTCAGTATTCAGAATTGACAATTAATTGACATTTCCCTCGCAATCTGGCAAAGCTTTTGCAGATCATGGCTGACAATTAAAAAAGTTCTCTTCCGGGAGTGAGAGAATGCTATTTCAGGATGGAAAAAAGTAGTCATAAATGAAAGGTATATTAAGAATACCGCACAGTAGGATTTTTGGCATAAATACAAAACTAAAATAAAGTACACCATCATTGTTTGCACCAGAGGCCAGTTGGAGTTCTGACAATTAGCCCAACCCTAATAATTATTTCCCTAGAGGTTTTTAATACGGGAAGTATCTCATTTTTTTATCTTGCCCTTCTAAGGAGGCGCTTATTAGTTCTTCCCTAACATTTTAGTCTCACAGCAACGCTGCGAGTTAGGTTAGGTTGAGAGATAATGACCTGCTCATGGTCACTTACAGTACAAGTCTATGTATGTCTACTCAGAAGTAAGCCCCACTGACTTGAATGAAACTTTACACAGTTAAGTTCCACTATAAGTTGAATTGCCGTGAGCTTTATGACGAAGGGCCCAGTCCTAGGACTGCCTTCCACTGACAGAACTAGTGTTTGGACAGTTAGTAAAGTCATAAACCAGGCCTCCTGGATTCTAGTCTGATAGCCTATTTACTACCCCATACTGGTGCTCAATGTAACTATTTAGCTCTCCAAATATACCGGTAATTATCAGGTTTGGCTAAACCCCAAGGCAAGTTGTGACTGGGGGTCCAGTATGGGTGCAGATGAATGAGTAACTACAGGGCCCAGAAACCCAAACTGTGTGCATATGAGAAAGAGATTTCTTCCATTCAACAAGTTGTTTTCATCCCTGGCATGGTAGAAGAAAGGGGGGAAGTCTACAGGAACAAAGACCTACAGGTCCATCAGACATTTGTCCAGAACAAAGAAAAAAAAGTCCCCAGCATTTGCCTAACATCTATCCATGGAAAATGGAAGCACAAATGAGAACATTAGCATTTAAGTAGATTGTTAAAAGTCTAGAAACCAAAACAGTCACAGAACAGTAATAAAGCAGGTTTTCAAATGTGACTGGAGGATGTCCATAAAGAGGATATAATGAAAAGAACTGTCCAAATGTGCAAGGATAATATAGTTAATGTATTGCAACTTTTATTTTTTTATCATCTTTCATTAATTTCTGGCTTTGTTCCTACAGGATTTGGTCCCATGAAAGGGGCTTTTAGTCAAATGTCATCAATGAAACAACCACTTAGAACCCAAGAATACAGCTGAACCAAGGTTCACTTGACTTCTTTATATCATCCATTCCCTCATGGTGGTGGTGAAGCATGAAGCGGATTAGATTTGTATTTACAGAACTGAAGCATCAAGTTCTGAATACACAAACCAGTATCTAGGGCATTGTACTCAGCATACAGGTTCACAATCCAAGTATTTTAACTGTACGGGTAACACAGTCCATAAGGTCTCAAATTCATCCCACCCGCTTTATCTCCATGAGGAAGATGGTCTATCAACAGCAGCATCAGCAGCATATCCACGCCTTGATATAAAAGACCAGTAGATATAAACTTCATTGGCTGGATCTTGATAACAGAAGAGGGTGTGTTCTCATCTCCTCTGAGACACTAGTGGAAAAGTAATGCAGCAAATGATAGACAAATCGTTGATGAATACATACGTAGTATGGTTTTTCAGGTTCTCGTGGCTGGCAGATATGAAATGGTTAAAAAAAATGGGCTATGTGGCCACGGTCTTGAAATAGAATTAGATAAGCACATCCTTCGCAGAGAGCTTCTTCAAGAGGGTAACCAGCATGTGAACAGCACACACCAAAATCTGAGGCACAAGGGGAACAATCTTTGCTTAAATGTTTAGACATTTAAATGTTTCCATGAGCTCTTAATGTTGGCCAGCCTTACCTTACACATGCTACATTTGTCAAGAACAACATGTAAGATGTATAAACCAGACAAGAGAAAAGCCTCTTTAAGCATTGCTTTAGGCCGTTTTATCAAATTCCAGAAACTAAGGGGTTTTGCACTTTGATGAGTTTGAGAGAACTCTGTCAAACTAATGGATATTGACACATAATTCTCATCTCCTCCCCTTGTCCTCCACAAACCTGGGGTGACTCTAACCTTCAGGAGCTGTCATAATGAAATGTGAAGCCCCACCAGAAGAGTGCACAGGCTTGATGAGTGCCAGCAGAGAGCTGTCCATGGTCCTGGTTTCAGATCCTAAGAAGAAGGAATCAACCCTCAATCAACCCTTGAGCCATGTCTACACCAGTTCCTCCTCCTGCTCAGATGTGGAAGGAATATGGAGAAGGATAGCCAAATAACTAGTTAAAAAGGAACAGTGCCACTTCAAACACTGCTGATCTCCACGCGTCACTACAGGCCAGTTTTGGGACTGACCTCCACAGGTCAAGCTTGCAGAAATCTAGATCTAGAAATCTAGATTCTTCCCCCTGAAAGGCTTTTTCACAGGGCACAGGACCTCTTCAATACATCAGAGTTACTAATAATGACATAATCAAGTGGCTATGTGTGAGTTTGGTTGTACACTACATGGATCTGCTTGTAGTAGTAGATAAAGCTAAGTAACAAACTATCACCTTACTGAAGACATATCAATCACATAGGAGTATGTGCCACTGTAATTTTAAATTCTGCACTCATGCAAGCTGGAAGTCTTAACTACATTTCCAAAAGCTATCAATTTATTTCCTCTTTTCCCCCCAACACTTGTTGAAATTAAAATGCTCATAAATTTGAAGGTCTGACAGAAGAGAGAACAGAAATTAGCTTTGATTTGGCACCGGGTAACTGAACACTTACCTACTTGCTGTTGGAAGGCCCTTGCACTTGCTCAGATATATTGCTACCTAATTTTGCAAGGAATCTGGTTCAGTGATTTAGGTGCAAATCAAAACATCTCTTGGGTTCATTTAGGTCAGGGGTCAAACATAAGTCTCGTCCCACGGAAGCTCTTTATCTGGTCCCCATGACAATTGGGCTCTCCCAGCACCACCATCAGCTTCTCTCAAGTGCTGAGCTGCCAAGTGACCCATCAGCAGAACTGGCAATACTGAAAGGGTGATGCTGGGAGAGCTTATGCAGGCTATCCTTTCAGCAGTGCAGCTTCTGCTGAGACATCACTGCTGAAAGGGCAGTCGGTGTGATAATTGGGCTCTCCCAGCACTCCCTTTCAGCAGCATTACCTCTCCCAAGGCACTGGGAGGGAGAGATGGAAGGAGGTCTCAGAAGAGAAAGAGCGGTACGAAGGAAGAGACAGATCAAGAGGGGTGAGGAAGGGAGAAGCTGCTGAAGCTCTGGAAGAGCCCAATTTTCACAGGCTGCCCTTTCAGCAGCGTCGCTTCTGCTGAGGTGTTACTTTGTAGAGTGCCTCTCAGCTGGTGAGCTGTGAAGTGCTGAAAGGGCAGCCCACACAATAATTGAGCTCTCCCATATAATGAAAATATGACAGATTTGCATATTTTTCTCTTCTTTCATTTGCAGCTAATGAGTTCCTAAGTGAGAAAAAGTGCTTATTTCTTGTCACCACCTACTTAATAATGACATCACTTTGGCTCACTCCTAGAACCCTTGTAACTGGCACAGAGTTAAGAAAATCTAGAGTTATCATGACTAGAGATATCCTAAAGGAAACTGGGAGATTGTGCTGACTTCCAACATCCACAGGAATCAATAAAGGGTGGGGTGCTGGAAATCTATAAGAACTGTAGGGTTCTGACATGTTGGCCTGCCCTCTAAAGTTGGTCCTGTGGTATAGGGTTGTTGTTTTCATGTGGTTCTCTCTCTATTTTGTAAGCAGCTCTGGTTGCCTTGTCGTCGAATTGAATTGTAGCCAGAGTCTGTCTCAGCTAAATGACCAGTCTTTTTTTCTTTTTCTTTTTAATTTATATTTGGCATATAGTACACAAATATTAAGGCCAGCGGGTGGCGCAGTGGGTTAAACCGCTGAACCATGAGCTGTCGATCGAAAGGTCGGCAGTTTGAATCCGCGACGGGGTGAGCTCTCGTTGCTTGGCCAGCTCCTGCCAACCTAGCAGTTCCAAAGCATGTTAATGCGAGTAGATAAATAGGTACCGCTGCGGGAAGGTAAACAGCGCTCTGTGTTCCAGGTGCATGCTACGCGCTGCGGCAAGGAGAGTCATGCCGGCCACATGACCACAGAGGCGTACTCGGACAACGCTGGCTCTTCGGCCTTGAAATGGGGATGAGCACCACAACCTAGAGTCGGACACGACTGGACTTAATTGTCAGGGGTCACCTTTACACAAATATTAAATGTTGCTATAAATCAAATACAGTACAACACTATTAAGAGATATTGAACCAATATAAAACATTGGTATAAATCTGTGATGCTGTCATTAAGTGGTTTATGGATTAAAGCATTTAGTATTAATTGTCATGTTAAATTTTTTTCCCAGGGAGTTGGTTATATTATAATTTCAGACTTTCTGATAGTTAAAACTAGCATTCCAGTGCTCAAAAATAGATTCAATTTCCAATACAAATTCTGAATTTTTTATTTACCTTGCTTACCTTGTCTAAACGTTATTAGCTATCCGAGTATCACCATATAAAATATAGCCCATATTTGTTCAAACCAGCTATCCAGTTAGGAGCCTTCCCTTTCTTGGGTGCTCTTGTTTAATCAATGATGGAAGATTGATTTACATTGCATTCCAACACTGACTTGAAAATCTCATTCTGGGGTTCACTTATCTCATTCTCTTGGAGCACCTTTATGGCTGCAACCATCTTCTAGTGCTTCTTTTTATTTCAAAAAGACTTTTCCCTATAAACGTTTCATTAACATTTGTTTCTCCCTTTGTGAAGATTCTGAGTTTTGATGGTTTCTCTCATTTTGTATCAATGCCAAGAACACTTAAGCACCTGCTATTCTTCCCGAAATAGGGTGCATGTGCAACACGTGCTCTCCTAAAAAGGGGATCCAAGAGAATTTCAAATGCCAGGCAAGGTAACGTTGCCAACATTTCATAAGCACTTTATAGGACACACAAACTAAGGCAATCCAACCATATCTTGTTCTTCCTTTACGTGTATACCAGAAAACACGTTATTAATTTGTTCATGCTTGGGAAGCTGAAGTAAGCAGGCTTGGGAAGAGCTGGATTGGTTTGCTGGGGCAGATAGAGCACCAATCTGAAGGCAAAGCCAGAGTCTGGGGTAGGAAAGCCATCAAAGGTGGAGAGACTATAATGAGGCAGGGAAGAAGTGGGAAAGAAGCAAGTAGGCAGGAAAACAGAGTTGGAGTGGAGCAAAAATATTGAAATAAGTACAGTATACAAAACACTGCAAGAGCACTTCATGCTAATTTGTATAAGGATGGAAGGCTGGCTGGCCACCACCAGAATTTCTGGACCAGGATTCAGAACTGCCAGAACGGCAATATTTTGCCTGAATTCCATTTCACAGAGAGTGTCAGTGTGGTTATTCATGACATACCTGTACCTAGTTTTCAGTGGAATACCGTATTGGTCTGAGTATAAGACTCACTTTTTTCTCCTAATTTAAGTTTTTAAACTAGGGGTGCGTCTTATAATCAGGCTGTTGCAATTTAATGCCAGTGATTTAATTAATTTTTTTTAATGCCAGTGATTTAATTAATTGTTTTTAATAGCACCAAACTTTAAGGGTGCATCTTATAATCAGGTGCGTCTTGTACTCGGGACAATACGGTACATCAGAATTTGGGTAAAGTGGCACATTATGCCCCTTAGAAGGTGGCACCTCTGGGGCAAGGGGCGTGTGTAAGGTGCGTCTGCGAAGGAACAGCAGTGTGCAGCCCGAAAGAGACAGTCAGAGGGAGCTGTGAGTTGGCTGGAATCATGGGGGGTGGGGTGGGGGGGAGGGGATAAACAGCCTCTCTAAAGATCTGATGTGGGTAGCATATCTGCTGCCTTGTAGGAGTACCTGCTGTTTGCCTCCATTCATGCTCTGCCTGTATATTTGCAAATGAAGCAATATAACAATGATGCCATCGGTTTGCTGTTCTCTCGCACCCAAAAGGATGTGTTTTCACTATTCAAGAAGTGGGCAATCTGGAACAATACGTTGGCATAGTCAATATAACCCTTTGCAGCGGAGGAAAAGTTGATGCAGGTCTCGGCACGAGTTCACAGATTTTGTACAATTTTGGATAATGCTTTTTGACAAACGCCAAAAGACCAAGCATGAAAGCTCATCAAAAATTAAGCTCCTCAATCTATAGTGTCTCCCATATTGTAAAGGTTTTGACTTACTCTACTGTTGTGAAGACAAGGAGGGCTTATGTGGCCTTTACCAGAATCAGCTTGATGGCTTCGTGTCCTTGCTTTCTTTTTCTTTTACTCAAAATTGACAACATCTATGCTAATGGAACACCTCAAAGCAATCACTGCCATAGATTTGTGTATAAAATTATCATTGCTTCACAGCAAAATAATTTAGGAAAAGTTAATTACGTAGATAAAGTGAAAAATCTATGTTCATTTACAAATGGACATCAAATGAAGCCTCCATTATTGTAATGTATTTACACTGTCAACTCAGCCTAAAAGGGTATTCAAAATTATTGCAGGAGGTTGAAACCTTACAGCCCACCTCCACAAACCATTCATCACATTAGTAGGCTTTACTCATCTGAGTAGCCTCATTTGACTGCATGGTTTACAAGGGCCAGACTTTTGTTTTGCAGACGTACAGCAGCGATGCTTAGAACTAAAATGTCAAATTGCTTTAAAGATGCACAGCATAAATAATTCCTTACTGGGCCAAGAATAATACATATTTAGCTGGGATGATCTAGAGCATTTCTGTTTTTTTGGTGACACGGTAAACTTGATGGCAAATCTAAATAGACATTTCTCTCTATTTATTGCTCCACAGGGACCGTAGATGGATTTCACCTCACTTTGCTACGCTACAAGCAAATTATGTTGAAATCCTTCCAAGAATTGAAATGATACGTTTATAAATCCTCCTTATTGAACTTCTGGCCTCAAGTAAGTTTATTATAATAAAACATTTAGGTGGGTTTTCTCCTTTCAATTTATTTTGGAAATGCCTTCCACTTACAGGGAAAGAAGTGTCAGGCTTTTGTAATTTCACCTCCATATGCGGAATTTTATGCTGCAAAACAAGCATGCATCAAATAATAAAATCACACCCCAGTGTATCCGATATGTAATGAATTTCTGCATGTGCTGTTTTATTCATTAGGTTGATTTATGGACACTTAAAGTACACAGCCGCCTTAAACAACTTAAGGTTGATTGGTCTGGAGCTGCACTGTGATCCAAGATAACACTGGATCTCTGCCACCTTTTTAAACAATAGGCTGGATGCATGAGGGTGGGTGGGGATAAATAACCTTGGTGAAAGGGTTTAGGTGCTTCAAGAAACAGATGCCAATTCTATTTCTTTAAAATGAAAGCACAAATATTCTGAACCAGGGGATCTGACTGAAGGTTTATTTGGAAGGTCCATTCCATTGAAAGTCAATTCTGTTGAATTTGAACATACCATAAGTGAATTTCCATGGAATGAATTTTCTTCTAGGGCAGGGTGCAACTAAGACATGATGTTGAGGCAATCTGTGATCAGATTTCCCACCGTTCTTTTTAATTTTAGTAACAACTACATAGCCCTCCGTATTCTTTGGATACTGTACGTTTCACCCTGCAAAGCTAATGGGGAGGGGTATTGGGGAAAATTGAGTACTGTAGAAAAGAGTTTTTTTTAAACACTCTCCCTGCACTGTGGTCCTGATCGGATTTGAGGGGAGGGTCCTGCAGCTGCTATTAAACTTTTGAAAGAGAGCAGATCTGGTCCTAGACAGAGGCGTAGGAATGGGGGGGTTGGGGACAGTCTGTCCCCGGGCAACAAGCAGGGTGTGTGTGACAAAGCCACCGCATCGGCGACGGCAAGGGGGAAAGGCGTCGAAAGAGAGTTCCTGTGGGCGCCTTTTCCAAGGGCGGGCCAGTGATGTCACTTCCGGTTGTGATCAGTCACGGGGGGACATGTTTTGCTGCAGCCCCCCTCCTGCCGGGCGTTAGTATGCCACTGGTCCTGGATCTCCTGATGTCACATCTAGTTTGGTCCTTAGCCAATGTCATGTAATGTTTATGTAATAAAACAGCCTTGTGAGGTACGTTGGGCTGAGACACAGTGTCACCCAGTGAAGTTCATGGCTGAGAAGGGGTTTGAAAATGAGTTTTCCCAAGTCATTGTTCGACACTATACCATGCCGGCTCTTTAGTTGGTTTGCTAATTTAGAACAGTACTTTCAATCTTCACGGAGGTTGACCCACCTAACAATGGCTGTTAGCCACGACAGCTAAATAGAAACGCTTTGTTCAGAGGCAATGTACTTTGAAACACCAAACGATGGGGATAAGCAACAACAGACAGCTGTTGCCTTCATGCCTTGTTTATGTACTTCCTGGAAGCAACCAAGTGCCCACTGTTGCAAAAAATAAATACAGCACTGGACCTGGGCTACACAAATAACCCACACAACACCATTGTAGGTCAAGATGTGCCCACTTTTTAACCTCAGTGTACAACATGGAACCCATAATGTTCAACAATTCTCTCTCTCCCCCTCTCCGAATCCTTTTCTGCCTGACTTTCCCTTTAAAAAAGGTTTTAAAAACCAAAAAGAAAAAATGTGACTCACTGCATGTGATGGAACCGTCGGTCATGTGTCAGTAGACACCTGTTGAATCAATAAATTAGAAAGCAATAAAAATATTTGTAGCACCCCATCTCAGGAAATTTAAATTGATCACCAGTTTATTCTGGTTTGCCAGTGTAAATATGTGTTGAGTTAATGCAATAATTAACTTTTAATCTTATCTACCTTACAAGCTTGCTCCCAACCTTTCCAGTGGGTTGTAGTCTAAGTGCCTGGGCTACATCAATTACATTTCCATTAGCATTTCAGATATCTCTTTTCATATAGCATTATCTGAGTGCAGACATAGGAAATGTCAATATTGTCTTTCCCTTCATTATGCTAATCACACAGTGTAATTTACCAGCTTATGGTTCTTAAAAAGGAGATGGAGATATTAATGCTGAGATAACATTTCTAAGAAGTTGGCCTGAACACCATACATAGCAAGCCATGTAAATATGCAAGCTGGGTGAATGGTATGAAACCTATCTGTGTGCCCTGCCCTATCTAGCAATCTGCTCTTCTATTTTAAAGATCTATTCTATAATGCACTTCATGGACTCAATGTTCAAAGCAGTGACAACCACATACCGTCGTGTCCTATAGCAAGAAAGGGGCATAGTGTTGATGCAAGGCTGGCCCAAGATCTCCTGACTCCTGAGATGGCATGCCAAATTCTGTGCCCCCTTACCCAAGATGTGCCAGCCTCTGCTCTTCCCACTATCCCCTGTTCTAACTCAGCACTCTCCTCTCTTCCACATGTCCTCTTCCTCTGTACCCCCTCTTTTCCAATCCAGGGAGGAGGAACACTGGAGGCAAGAAATGGACAGAGGGGGTGCCCCCCACAAATCTGCTGCCAGATGCGACAGCTGCCTAGATGGGCCAGCCCTAGATTAATGAAATTTCAGTACAAGGGGGCAGCCCCAAACAACGTTTTGTACATACTATCCTGTGTGTGCGCAAAATCCTATGGGTCACTTTACTGCTGTGTCAGAACCCCCTGCCCACCACCCTAAGTGCGCCGCTGCAGTGTCATAAAAGACACACTGCTGCCATGCACTTCAGGACTGCTGGCACAAACAGCGAGCATTTGTGCACACAGCAGTGGCTGACGGACACCACACTGGTGCAGGTAAGGTGGGGGCAGGGGTGCTTCAAGGGGGGAGAGCAGGGTAGGCAGGTGGCAGTTTGAGGGCAGGAGGTGTGGATCCTGGCTGTGGCAGTGCACACAGAGATTCTATCCCTGTTTTCCAGATCTGACATGGCCCCTACCTCCCCTCGAGCTTACGCCAGCAAAGTAACTGGTGTGGGTTCAAGGACACCCATTAGTGACCAGGCAGCCTACCAGGAGGTAAGTAAACAATATTTTTCCTCTGAGCCACTATAGTCCCTTCCAAAAGTCCACTTTAGGCTAAAATCATCACTTTCCCTCTTAAATAGTTAGAATGCTGTGTGCAGAAACAAACTCCTGAACTCAAGGCAGCAATTAACAAGTTTTATTGCTTTCCAAGCAACCCTTATCACCTATAAAATTTCCCAAAATGAAAGCAATCTCTCAGTAACCCAGTCTACTTATCTAAACAAGGCAAGCATCCTTGGAAAATCTCAGCACTTTTCCCCACAGCTGTGGAATCTCCATGTTGCCTTTCTCCAGTCCAGCAAAGCATCTTGCAACAAAAGTCCAATCAGGGAAAGTCTCTCCAACCACCAGTCAGACAAAGTGTTCCCCAATATCAGTCAATCCAGGTGAGCAGTCAGTCCAGCAGAGTCTCCCCATCTTGAACAAAGTCGTCGTCGTCATCACTCAGCAACCTGTCCCTCTGGCAAGGTCAGATCCAGCAGCCCCCAAGCAAGGCGATTTCTAACTGAAGACATGCTCTTTTTATCCTTCCTAGCCCTAGTTAAGACTTACAGCTGTTGGCTGGCAATCACTGTATCAAAAGTCCTTCTGATTGTCCACAGGTGTGTAGCCACACCCAAGTGCCATCAGCTGTGCTTCCAACCACACAGTCTTGGGTGTTAACTCTTTATATCCCAGTCCTGTCAAACTCCAGGTCCTTTAACCCCTTCCTTCCTGTATCTGTCAAAACAGGGGACCACTGCTAACACCACTAACTCCTCACCGATCTTCCACGATTTCCCAGGCCTTCTTGTTGCCCCCCCCCATAGCATGCAACAGGGGCTCTGTCAGCAGCAGGATTGGGCTTGGGCTCTTAGTTGCTCCCCTCCAATGAAAATAGTGAGCAAGTCTGCACAATTGAATACTTGACCCATAAAAATCTCCATGTACCTCCAAAACTAGAGGTCAGGAAGAAGATTTCTAGCCTACCAGCAGAGAATGGTTTGGGTTTTTTTTCCCCCTGCAGGGCAGCATTTTGTCCTGCAGCCAGCCAAGTGCAATCAGAAATGTGAACCTTGTCCAGGAATAGTTTTAACCACCTCATTGACTGCTTGTGTGAACTAGGTCTGGCAGTGTCACACTGGTTGTCTAACATGGTTTAGCAGAAGAAGATGCAATGCTGCAGCAAACGATTACATGCATCCATCGATATTGATGCAGACTTACTTTTTCTCTTATGCAAAGTGGTCGCATTGTAGGTTTCTTGCATCCCAATGGGGAGAAAAGTGCTACTAATGTTTTTTGTTGAAAATGTCTATTGAAGATGGTACACATGCCTGCCTGGGGTGAGAAAACCTCACTAAAACAGGTGTATGTACACCCCAGAAGGGCTTGAAAGGGGCGGCTTCAATTTAAGTAGAACAGGATAAAGACACCCCTGGAACTCCACAGGTATTGCATTGCTTTGGGTGACTGATGCTACGTTGGGTCTAGTGCTGGCTTTTAATTAAAATAATCTTCATTATACTTCCAGAATGGCTTGCCCTTATCTTTGTGCCTGCCTGCCTGCCAGATGCTTAACTAACATGTTTGTAAATAAAGCAGATACTATAAGACACCACTTAAGCCCACTGAAGTCTCTCCTCTAGTAGTAGCTTACCTGGTAAAACGTACCTACTGCTCAGGGAAGTGGAGAGTATGAAATAATAAAGTGAGAGAGGATGGGTTCAGTCTTCCTGGATGTTCTACCTCTGACCTGGTATAGACCTGACCTTCAACGATGATCACACAGTTGAAGTTGTAATTACAAGTTGTTGTCACACAAAAGTCACTCTGTACATGCTCAGGGACTCTTTACTACTATTTCAGAATTTCTAGGACATAGCCAACTCTGTTTCAAATTAAGCCCTGCATAGCCAGCACAGGAGTAGGAAGAGATGTGGAAAGACAGAAACAGGATTGTGTGTGACTTGGAATATTCTAAAATTTATTCACTCTCTATGGAATATACTAAAAGCTTATTCACTGTCATGTCACCTGCTACATTGGTACAAACCTGTACAGGTAGAACGTGCATGAAAAATATTAATGTGTGATGATATAGTTGACTCTTGCAGCATAGAAAGATGGGCCTGTCCCACTCACGTCTTCCAAGAAGCTGCCGTAGCTACATGGGGACCACTGCAGCAACCAGTGTTTTCAGAATTAGGGCACCAGAAAGCCGGATTATTACCAGCTACCCAGTTGATACTCCTGTGAACCAAGCCAATGCATTCAATATATAGCTTTAAGAAAACTCAGTATCAAACTCTCATTTTGCCAGTAAAATGTAATCTCATCAATAAAACTTCCAGGTGGCTGAATGTTTTGCATAATTAATTCTAGGGGTACATTAAGCAATGTCGTACACAACATTAATCAAAAAGAACAATCAATATCAGGATCATATATAAAACCATAGAAGGATCCAAACTTGCTTGACACCAGGCTCTTTGTTTCCTCCCTGCTCTAGGTTGACTCCCAGTCCACAGAGAGTTGATGATGGCAGTCAAGGCAATGTTATCATGGCAGCAAAGATGAATAACCAGGAGGCCTTTCAAGATAGTCAGTTGATAATGCAACCAATGTGTAATAGTTGTTCATTTGCTGTGCAAGTCCCCCCATTTATCATTCAAAGGTTATCATTTCTGTTTGTGGAAAATATTGTCTTAGAGCTCAAACTGCAATATATTCTAGCTGAGAAAATGAAGTTACAGCCATTTTTAAAATTCTGTTTGCCCACCAGATTATCACAAGAACAAGAAGCTGTGTACTGTACTCTGTTTCTTCCCTGCTTGCTACCTGCTCAACCTGACCTTTGTAATAATAAACTCTTTGCATTGCAAGAACATCATTATACTCAGTGTAATGCTTGACCAAGCTTGACCAAGAGATGCTTGTATAGGGATCAGGAAGTATCACCTGACCCATGCTGGCATATTAGTGTAGGTAGGTATACTTCCTTGACTGGTCTCCCTGTAGTTGTCTCCTTTGGCCAGACCAAAGTTCAAGCCAACTGTCCAAGACCAAAGAATTTCTGTGAGGATGAGACAATTGCATGTACCTATGCTCCTTAGAGAAGGGAAGGGATACAAATGTAATGAACAATGAAAGTTCTTCTACTATGTAATACACCCCTTTCCTTGGCAGCAGCCTTCATCACAAGACAAGTAATCAGGTTGTCTCCTTCTGGATTCATAACTCCCATGGGACACAACAGGTTTTAATGTAGGTTTTTATTCCTCTAGGCCTTGGTTGAGCAAACTAAAGTTCATCTAGTGCAACTCTGTTTCCAACAGTGGCCAACTCTTGGAGCTCACAAGCTGAACATGAAGGCTACCTTCATCCATTCTCAGATGTATCCCAGCATCTGGCATGCAGAGTTATATCAAGTAAAATCACTTGGAAGCTGTACTACAGACAGAAATACCTGTAAATTTATCTGAAGTCATGTGAGCAGTGGAACCAGTGTACTCAGGGAAACTGGTGTGAATATCACAATTGGGATTTGCCCTTGAAAATGATGCAATGTGTGTGGAAAGTAATAATATGAACTTTAAATGATCTTCCGGACCTTCTTTAAAGAAGATCATGTCTTGTGAAACTTTGTCAGAGCGGCCATTAATTCAGTCGCTTCCTTCCAATTACTTTCCAAACCAAGCCAACTCAAAGCGCGGAAATTAATGCGACAAAATGTTACCTTTCCCCTGGAAAATTATAGATGTCATGACAACAAATTGCTGCCGTCCACACAAATAAGCTAGTAAAGCAGCAAAATCACTGAGATTTATTTTATTTGTGTTTGATATTTTCAGTGTGTCTGCATTTTAAATGCATTTTAATGTAAAGGTTAATGCAGTTTTAATCAAGGTCAGATGGCTACTCTAATGGTATACTCTTTTAAAACCTCTTTAGCTGGCTAGACAGATATTATTAGCACTGAGTGCCATTAGGGCGGAAAAAGCATGAGTTTGAGTCAAATGATTCTTATACATTAAATTAATTTTCAACCCAAAATTACATTCATTACATACATTTTCAAAAGTTTAAGAAAAATGGCATTATCAATATATTTCCCATCATGTGCTCCTGTGAACTCCCCACCTATTATCTCTAACTATACGAACAGGCCAGCTGCTACTCTGCCGATTAAATATTGTTTCCTATCCAGTGGTGTCAACCTCCAGCCCTCTGCAGAATGATGTCTGAGTTGCAAAATTAGGACAATTAAACTGCCCCTTCCACTGTTATTGATCACTTCTGAAGCGAAGGATGATCATATCGGTGCTAAAATGGTAGCCTAACCCAATCAGAGTGTGTCATAGTGGCACATTCATTTATATGTTGACAGACCTGAGTTCAGCTTGTAGGAACCCCAGGTGACATTTCTGAGGTCTTATGGTTGGCTACAGGTAAAGACGCTCTTCCATTAAAGCCAAATGAAATGGAATCAAAGGTGTGCTATTTGTTTTATTTTCAAAGATAAATTATGCCTCCTTACAGCCCCATTAAAAGAGGTCATCTGGGCAGCTCAGAATCTAAAGTCAGAAATCAGAAACCTAAAACAATTTCAACAAAATCTAAAAAAAGAAGTCAACAACCACAAAAAATACAATAAAGTACCAAACAGACTGAGCAAAGACTGCAGATGAAATAAATCACCAACGCAGAACTTAAGAAAAGGCCAAATGAAACAGACTTATCTTTATTGCCTGCCTGCCTGCCTGCCTGCCTGCCTGCCTGCCTGCAGATGGGCAGTGTTGGAGCCAGGCAGGCTTCTTGGGGGAGGTAATGCCACAGCCAGTATAGGTGTTAAATAGCATAGCATCACTGAAAAGTTAAAGCTGTAACAGACCCGCACGCGTCTTGCTGCATCACATCCTGGAGTCGATTCCGATTGGCCCAACGCATTGCTCCAAGTCCTGCCCCCACAACACCGAACGCGGCCTCTCATTGGCTGAAAGTCATTCTGGTGCATTCCAACTTGAATAAATCAAGCTTCGGCCAATGAGAGGCCACGTTCGGTGTTGTGGGGTGGGACGTTGAGCAACGTGTCGGGCCAATCAGAATCAAAACATGGGCTACTCCAGGACGGAATGGGACACGACGTGGGATCCTATGCCCATTCCAGGCCACTCTGCAGTGGCCTGGGGTCTACTCGGAGGAAGGGGACATTCGTCCCCTTCCCCTGGTGTAAACCAAGGAAGGTCCGATGGGCCTCCTCAGATTTCCACCATCTATTAAGTTGGAGGAAGTCGGAGGAGGCCGTGTAATGGCCGAGCCGGCCCGGCGGGAGACGAGGATATGGCGGATGCCATCCCTGACCCCCATGGGCCAGCTCGGCCAATGGACCCTCTCCCTTGCTGCCCGGACCGCCCATGCGGCCGCTGGGGATCTCTTACCTTCCTCCAGTGGCTGCATGGACATCCCGGCAGCAGAGTGAGGGCGGCAGGCTGGCCTTTCACCTTACAGCACGTTTGTGACAGCTTCCACCAGCAGAGCGCTCGCTCTGCCACCGTTTTTGGGCAGGATTGTGTTGTCAGTCTGAGACTGGCCTGGTCTCCCCCCCCCCTTATTCATTTGCCAATCCACCCACAGGAGGATAGACCAAGGGTGTCAAAGCATGTTCAAAAGACAGACCCCTTATGCCAACATGCACATGGAGAAGCCATACATGAAAAGATGGGGCCAACTCAAGAGACTCTGTATAAAGTTACAGGAACTGCTGTCTGCTGCCCTGCCCACCTGACTAAATGGTTCATAGGAATCCATGCATTGGCTCAAAGAGTCACAACAGAATCATTTGATCGTTGAGAGCTCATCTAGCTGAGAGACTGAGCAGGAATTAGGACTTCTCTGGTTTGAATCTTACCTCTGCGGGAAGTCTCAGGGTAGCCTTAGGCAGGCAAGCCCCTCCCGCTCAGCATGGGGAGGGACACGTGTCTTATTTTCCACAGTCGGAAAGCGCAGCCATACACAGATGCTAGGTTAGAGTTTTTCCACTTATCAGCAAATGCCAGCTTTAAAAGCCCACAAACTAATAATAAGCCCACAATCGAGGCAAAAGTATGCTAAATTCCAGGGATTTCAATGGGGGAGATTTAAGGGTCAGGCTAATAATCACCGGAACCGAAGTCTGCTTCACTTTGGTTTAAGCAAGTGTTTGAATCCTGTCGATTTAACCATGTGTTTAAAGCTGCCGTTTTATACACACAGGTGTCCGAGAAAAGCCCCACCGAACGCCAGTTTGTCTACTAGGGTTGTGCGGTAAATCTTCCCGTTGAAGTCTACAGGACTTAAAAGAGCTTCATTTGTGTCCTTAAATGAGGCTAAGCATTTCTCAAAGCTCAGCTATTTGAACTCTCTCTCACCTGCCTGCCCCTTTGCCCTCTGCCAAGTCCCCAGGTGTGGAATCTCTGCCTTGTTCTAATCTAGGTCCTGGAATTCGACTGTTTTTGTGGTTCCTTTTAAAACCAGCTTTGTTTTGTTTTGACTGAATGCAAATAGGTGCCTTTCTCCGATTATATGTGTGTGTGTGTGGGGGGGGGTCCTCTTTCCCTCCTCCCCTTAATGAGAAGGGCACAACGGATACTTAGATGAATTACTGCCTTACATTTTTACAGAAGAGAGTGAATTCCCTCTTCTCCTCGGAGTTTTAAAGGATCGTTGGCTTTCATTACCTGGGCCCAGCCAGTTTCAAGAGAAGCGCAACTTTCAAGATTATATTTCCCCGGAGAAATATAGGAGGCAGGAGCCTAGTTTCCTTTCCAATCAATCCGGGATGACAAAGGAGCGCAGCTCTCCTAAAGGACCGTCTCGCTGTACTTAAAGGTAATGATCACGGTTACTTGTTATTCCACATGTGCTGATGACACGCATTTCAATGCTGAGAAGTGAACTTACTTCAGCTACAGGCGTCGGAGTCTCTCACACAGTGCCGACCACCCTAAAATCCACGGAGTTTACTTGAAAGTAATTGCCTTTAGGGGAGACTGCAACTTGAAGGCCCCCACGAAAATGATATATAGCCTCAAGTATATTCAAGATATAGCCCGAGATATTGGGATGTTAATCATTCCTAAAATGAAATCCATTGATTTCAATCCAACACGACTAGCAGCTGAGCTGCGCTCCTTAGGAAACGTTCGGCGGAAACCTGACGCACTATTTTCCTAGCAACATCGAATCACAACAGACATATACAGTACTTGACACAAGTTTAGGAAGAAAAGACTCTGATAGAAACTGTGATTGATTGTTAGGTATAGAGTGAATGTACACACAAATAAACATGTATTCGATCGAGCCTCCATCCTCTCCTTGAATTACTTATATAGTATATATTTATTATCCCATGTGCTTCTACAACAAAGCTTTTTAAAAGCTAGACATACCTATGCGTGAACCAGGGCAGATATAAGTCTCCAACGGAATAACGTAAAAGGCTGAAACTGTTGAATTAGAAAATATCAAAACGTTTGATTTAGGCTTGAATCGAGATAATGGTTTCTTCTTCCACTACAGTGGTTAATTAATTTAGCGCAGCTAGAAAGATTACGCTGTATTAGCTACTGCTGTAGTGAATTGGCGGTGTACTTTTATACGCTTTACGTTGAATTGTCATACACTGTGCCTCTTTGAGTTCATGGGCAATTTCAATGCTTTCTCCGCTAGACAGGCATATACACTCATATACAACATGTGTTGGACATAGGGTTGTGCTCTTAGAATTGAAGGTATCACAAAACTCTGTTTTTGCTGCAAGACACATAACTGCCCCTTTAGAAGTGTCCCCTCTAATGCCCCCATATCCCAGAGGATAGTAATTTCCTTAGGAGTAAGAAACCACTAACGCTAACGCTATTAATTAATTAATGCTTCGTGAACTGTGATATCTTTAAATGGATTTCAAGCTGTTCTGATATTCAGTTCTCACCTGCCTAAGTGTAAGCAAATAAAGTTTTGGGTTGCTTTCTCCCCCCCCCCCAAAAAAAATTAGGTATTCCCTTTATCTCCTTCACCATAATAATTTATAGACAAAAACATTAAATCTCGAAATAACTAGATCGAAGGGGGAGGGGTCGATCTTTTCGGTTGCCAGCTTCCCTGCCCTTTTCGCTCTCTCTTTCCCCTTCTCAAATGAAGGCTTTGATACATTCAAACAGCTGCTGAAGACAAATGAGAGAAGAGTAGTTAAAACCCACATTATATAGTTCTGTCTAGTACCAAATTACGTGTGCTGACCCATATATTTTAAGATTGCAAACGGACTCCAGTCATTTAAAATACTGTAACGTCGATAGGACTAATTAATTGGAAATAAGAAAACGAAAGAATACAATTAAATGAGCAGAGAATCATTTTCTAATTTAATAGAGGGACATTTATAAAGATCACAAGCTAAAAGGAATAGAATGATTCTATCGACATTGTGTTAAATCAGAGACCCGGGAACGCCAGGGAAGGGGCTAGAAAGCTTTGCTGCCCACCTGATGGGTACCACTGCGCCCCCCCCAGTTATCTCTCCTCTCCCCTTTTTACTGTTTTGATATCTGCAAGTGCAACCAACGTTTAACAGGGGGAGATGTTGACCCTACTTTCATGCCCACCTGTTCTAGATCTCGCAAAGATGCACATAATGATAGAATCTTGGAGCTTCTTTATCCCAAGCTACGAACCTGGCAACGCAACCAAAGGCCTTGTCAATTGCAGAGTGAAATTGACAAAATTATAAACTCACCCCCCTTACCCTGCGGTTTCCACGGGGTCCCGCTTCAGCTTGTTGCTGCTTTATTAGTGCCCCATTTCCTGCCCATAATTTATTGCAATAAAACAGACACCCGGGGTCCTCTTAAATTGTCTTTTCATAATGAATAAATTTAAGCGGGCTAATTAATATCTAAACTAACCCAATTTGTCAAGTTGATTTGTATTTTAGTTAATTGTGAAAGTAATTACCACACGGGCAAATTAACAGCTTTCTGGAAATGACCGCGGCTGGGGTTTTATTTCCTTCCTGGGTGAAGAAAATTCATTTTTTCCCAGCTCTTGATGTGATGAATAAAAGTCATAAATCTGGATGATTGGTGCAGGCAAAGTCTAAATGGCTTCATATTTCATTTTAGATTTAATAGAAATATTCATGCTCCGTTTTAATGAAATTAAATCGAGGGGGGATGGGGATATCCGGAGAGACGAGGCTTAAAGGGACACGCATCCGATTTCTTCCCATTTAAGGAAAAAAAGTGTTTTGTTGATGATGATGATGATGATGATGATGGCCTTGTTGCTAAAATTCCGAAGGATGGTTCCAAAAGGTCATGGAGGTCACGTTGTTCCTGCAAAGCAGTATCTGGAATGTAAGACCATGCTAAAGTTTAAACCTTGTACAGCTAGCTAGATAGAGAACAAAGGCTAGCAACCCTAGCCAACATACTCGGGGGATCTAAATCAATGTAAACGAGCGTGTCTTCTCATGCTTAAACTTAGAAGCAGAGACAACCCATCTGTAGAAATGGATTGCGGATATAGGCCTTGCCATTCTCAGGGACTCGTTCGGGAAAGGAAACTCGCCCAACACATTGCGATTCATCTGAGCAACTGGAGTCAACCGCGTAGCACGCAATGCCTCTCTATAGGCAAAAACCAAAGAGGAGTCAAAGCAGGACGAGGTGGGCGGCTGCTGCGGGATGGAATTTCTAACGCCATCGCTGTCATTTGTGGATGGAACTGGGGGTACGCCTGTAGCTCCCCCATTACAAGGTTCAAGGTTGGTAAACTATACTGACCACCAGTTACCTCTTTTTCCTTGCTAGAGTCTTAAGACTCTCTTTTCATCCCAGGCCTTGCCACAAAAAGATCCTATTATTGCTGTTTAGGACAAGGAAATATACAAACGGGAAGAGAAAAGGACATGAGACTGAGCCGTTGAATTAGAAAATAAAAATAATCCTGATCTCTCTCTCTCTCTCTCTCTCTCTCTCCTTCTCCTAGAACGTTCAAAGCTAATTAATCCCTTTCAACGGCCCTGATAAAGGAAGATTTGAACTTGAGGGCTTCTCCACTTGCAGCACTAGATAACACGGACACGTTCACACGTGTGTTGTTAAGGCGACACGGTGAGAATCTTGCTAGGATAGAAAGTGAACGATCCTGGAGCAATGTTTAAATAGAAGACCAATTCAAATTCAACCTATGTTGCTTGTTGTAAATTCCAGTTACAAAGTAAAACATTTTAGTCTCACTTGGGTACATGACTTCAAGCAGGGGACAGCGTCACTGTTGTCACCTCAGCATATTTTAAATGTAAAAGTAAACAAACAACATTTTTCAAAATATTGTGCAGGGCAGGCAGGATCTGGCAAAAAAGGTTATTTCCACTTCGTTATGGGTTCATTAAAAATAAATACAAATATTCTGCCAGATCCAATCAGATCATTTGGTTGTTCACAAGACTCCCAAACTGTTCTTCAAAGCGTTCCGAAATGGGCTTTATCTCTAATGAAAACTCTAAAGGAGCCTATCTGGGAAATTAACGTCACGCACACACCCTCTTTCTCGGCTACGGTTGCCAACTTTTCAACTGGTCTACCAGCCGCTTGATCTGTGAGATTTATGGCAGGTGAACCGGAGATATGTTCCCCCTGCTGCCTACTGTGAAGGCTCGGCTAAAGGAACATCCACAGGGGTCGGCTGAAAAATTGGCAACCCACCCTATGTGTCTTCTCCTCTCCACCTTGGGAATCTCTCCAGTGCGCTGCGTGGCCTGGAGTCCACCTCGGACGCCGCACAAGCCGACGATGCGCGCAGCTTGACCGGCGGCCGCCCTGCGGGCCTTGCTGATTTCCCCAGAGCAAACAAGGCTTTGATGCAGCCTCGCCTGGAGGACCAGAATGGTTGTCGGTTGATGAATTGCCCAAAACTCATCAGCTTTATTGGGGAAACAACAGGTTAAGGGCAGCCGAGTGTCGCTCGTTCGCCGCCTGACCCTTTTCATCCATCTATATGCCTCCCTCCTGCTCCCTCCTCAGGAACCAGGTCGGACGGGGCGGGGCCGCTGGAAGTGGCGACTCTGGAGGAGGCGTCTTGATCAGCCGAGCCGGGCCTTTCTCCCCCGATTAGCTCACTCGCAGCAGGATGTCCCCGTTTCGGCCAGGTCAAAGAACTGCTGTCTCCCTGCCCCACTCCTGCCATCGACCACGAAGCCAGGAGACCTCCAAGATCTCTAGAACCGGCTTCTCGGGTTTTGGAGATCAACCGCTCTCTGGCCCGAAGAGAGGCGGCGAAACCCTGTGGGGAACGTGGCTAGTCCAGTCCCGGTGAGCTCCGTCTGCTGTGATGATGTCAACTTCTGCTAGCTAAGATTTTGTTTCTGAAGCTGCTGCTGCTGCTGCCATTTCTTTCTGCTCTTTTGTTGGTGCGAATGATTTCATGGCTTGTATTTGTGAGCCACCCTGGAAAGTCTTGTTAAATACAAGCGTTTAAAATAAATAGGTATGAAGCGGCCTTGTTCTGGTTGAATCCTCTGTTGCCTCCACCAATTTAAACAACTCTTTTAGTTTAGAGGGCGAGAAAAAAAGGACGGGAGGGGGGGGTGATGATAGAGACTTCTAGGTCTGCCTCTTGTGGAGGAAGTGGACTGGACAGAGAAGGTTTTTCGCCATCTCTCCTCCTAACACAGTAACCCAGGGAGGGTCATTCAAGAACCGTATACAGTACACGAGCTCCTTGGAGGAAGGAAAGGAGGTATAAAAATAAATAGGACAAGAGAGATGGGAGGTAGATATTCAGGACAACATATAAGAGAAAGTACTACTACTTCACACAACGAACGCATAAGACTTTTTTTGGAATTCGCTGCCGCCAATTCGCGGCCTCGAACTTGGCAGAGCTACATTGTCCGCGTCCGCGTTCTGTGCGTGTCTGGTGTCCCGCCCCCAGGTCAAACAACGGCTCTGATTGGCCGGACATAGCGCGGATGCAGCAAAAGTCGAGGTGGCGCACCGCACGCTTTTGGAGGACAGGTCTGGCTACCTGCGTAGGGTGACCAGATGCAATGGAACGGAGGACAAAGTGCCTCTACCTTGAACCATTGTATAGAAGAGGGAATGTTGGCAGGTGCAGCTCATCATGGAAGGGTGCAAAAAGCTGCACCTGCCCAAATTCCCTCTTCTATACAATGGTTCGAGGTAGAGGCACTTTGTCCTCCGCTCCATTGCATCTGGTCACCCTGCAGGGGGTGCAGTGGTTAGAGCGCGGCACTTGGCGAGGTTCAGATCCCCTCCTCCTAGCCCACCTGTCGGCTGGCTGTCTCTGTCTAGTCTGCCTCACCGGACTGATGCCAGGGTGAAACGGGAGGGGCGTGAGATGTGGCACCCGGAGCTCTTCAGGGGAGCAAGCGTGGAATAAAAAAATTGCGACCCATCAGTGATATGAACCATCATGAAACAGAAGAGCAGCTACTGCTGGCTGGCACACAAGGGCGAGCGGGGAAAAAAAGTTGCTTCCTTCCTTCCATACCCAACTCGGAGGGAGGCATCTGGCTGGCTGGCTACCTTGGGGAGGCCTTTCCTCCGGTTCCGCAGGGCAGGTCTCGGGTCGGGCTCTTCTGATCAGGCAGCCTGGGGCTGAGCTGCCGGAAAGAGATCCACCTGGCCGCCGCTTGTTTTAAAGCAGAAATCGGGAACATAAGAACATAAGAAAAGTCTTGCTGGATCAGGCCAAAGGCCCATCCAGTCCAGCTTCCCGTATCACACAGAGGCCCCACCAGATGCCTCAGGGAGCTCAGGGAAGGGAAGCTTTGTAGCGCGAAGATGGACAGAAAGAGGACGTGCTGCTGCAGACCCAAGGGCTGGTAAAGGGACGACGAGCCCAGCTGGCGGCAGCAGCCTCTCTATCTGACGGCTGGGGGGTCTCGGAGGTGTCAGACAACAAGAGACACTTTCTCAGGCCCGCTGCTGCCTGGCCTTTTATAAAGAGAATCCGGGGGCAGCCGCGGGTCTGGGGGTTCTTACGCGGCAAAGCCATGATGATGGGGGCTTTTTAAGCGAAAACAGAGAGAGGACACTGAGGGGAAGGTTGCCAACTTCTCAACTTGACCCTGTTGCTGTGCCTGCCATAGTAGCATAGTGGCATGCTTTTTATGGCAGGGAGAGAGCTCAACTGCTAATATTTACTACAGACCAAGCTACTGCTATTGGTGACACAACAAGAGCAGCGGCTTGCTGGAAAGTGATAAACCAATTGGTGGGAAGGAGGTCTAGTGACAGAGGGAGAAACCTTCTCCCCCCCCCCCTCCATTAGATTACAACTCGTGGTTGCCCCGTAAAGTGGACGCTCAGTCACTTCAGCGCCGATAGAGGAAAGAGAGACGACCATTAATCTACATGGCTTCTCAAAAGGGATTTGATACATTCATCGAGGACAGTAGTAGCTATTAGTCACGATAAACGGAACCTCCCTGTACAGAGAGAGTGAATATACCTCTGACTCCGAGTACAACTTGCTGTCTGATGCCCTTCAGTGAGCAAGGGCGCTTGACTTTATGCACCCTGCCTGCCTGCCTGCCTGGAAGCTTCCTAGGGAACAGCCGTGGGAACTTTTCCGAAGGGGAGGACCACCTAGGGCGCCCAGAGCTATCTGCAGCCAGATAAAGCAGCCCGCCCCCTTTTGTTCTTTTTTTTTCCTTGCCAGGCCCCAAATGCTGGATCAACACAGGTGCACCGAACCCGGTCAGATGTAAGGAGAGTTCAGTAGCAGGTCCGGACAGCTCCCACCGGCAGCGATTCGAGCTCTCTCCTTCTGGATTCGTGCCATGGAAGGAAGTTGAAGAACTGTACTCTTCCATGGCGACTGATTTTGATGGAATATAAATAAGTTTGCCACGTTTTCTTGTCCTTTTGACCTGTCTGTGGCTTGTTAAACACCCTGAGTCCCGCAAAGCGGAAAAGCGGAGTACAAATTAGAACCGAGGGGAATCCTTTCCAAACGAAGGGCTGAGTGAAGCGAAGTCTAATCCCTAAAACATTTTAATGTCTCTATAAATGTTTTCTTAGCCATTGAAATCAATGAGAGGAGACCGAGTCTGCAATTCTGTACAGAGAGTAAACACGTATAGGATCGCGCTGTGAGGCTTCAGCGCTATGCACCCTTTCCTGTACAGAGTGGCTTACTTTTGAGTAAGCATACATAAGACTGTATTGTATTTTACTTCCACCTCTACATTATTAGGACCCTTGTTTGAGACGGCAAGAAAACCTGCGGCGGTAGTTCTATGTCCCAGGGCACTTTAATTTCAGAGTAGACCCATTTACTCAAGTAGGAAACCCATTATGACTCTTGAGGTTGCAACGAGACCGGCGCTGCCTTTAACAGAGGCTGCAACAACTGCGGAAAAGAGGGCCGGGCGGGTGGCGGGAAGGTTGACCACCTCCGTGGCGTTACATGCAGACTGGCTGCCTCCTCTTCAATCGACAGGACTTTCCTGATTGAAAGAATGGAAATCGGATCGAATAGAAGCGAGAGAACCACCACGGTGTGTTTCTTTCTGGTACCCACCACACACCCCTCCCTCCTCTCCATTACAAGGCAGGCTTCTCGACAATAGCACGCAGCCGCCCGCTCCTCGATTAACCCACATTATGGAATTACGATGAAATAGGAGGAGACATCGATCAAAACCTCACCACCACCACCACCCAGCTAATGAGAATTAAGATTCAACAGAAGAAAAATATCCCCCGCGCTTAAATCTTTCAAGAGGCACTTAAATACTTAAGCCTAGGAGAAATCTAGGGAATGTCTACGAGCTATCGGGGTTCGGGCAAAGAGATGCAGTTTGAGAGGAAAGGCTCCCTTCTCCCTCCTCCGCGCGTGAACCATTTCTAGACCGGAGGAGGGTTGAAGAGTCGCCTTGAATGGGGAGGGGAGGGCGGCGCATGCGCCTGGGGTCGCGGCAGAAGGGGCCTTCCTCCTCCTGCGCACAAAGGCCGGTCCGGCCGAGAGGGTCATGACGGGGTGGCCCTTTCAAACGAGTTCATTAGCTAGATTATCTCTCTAATTCCCAGCCCCGGAAAGGGAAAGAGCCAGGCCCCGATCCGGGGACAGTTAGCTGCTCTTTTATGATTAAAAAAAAAAAACCTATGCACGCTTACGGGGGGAAGGGCAAGTCCCATTGAAATCAGTGAGATTTACTTTCGAGGAAGCATCACATGACACATAGTTCATCGAGACAGGTTGAACATCTTAAGCCTAGGCAGATTTACTCAGAAGTAACCCCACTGAATTCAATGGCGTTTACTCCCACCACCACGAATCACTTTTTACCCAGCTAAAGTCATCAATCTGGGACGGGTCGTCTGTAGAATTGCCCTTCCTTTTTCTGGCGAATCTGGAGTCTGAAAATTGATGATGGGTCCATTTGGTTACTGGTTCGTTGGGAAGCCGCGCGGCAGTGACCCGTTGACGCCTGTAAAACCTCATTTCCGACTTTCACGTTAAGTGGATTAGCCAGCCGCCTCCTCTTCTCCCTTCAGAAAATATATCAGGAAGGAACAGAAGCGATCATCATTCAAGGGTGAGGCAGGGCACGACGGCACCTCCAAGCGCTAAGAAATCCCGGCGGTGGCCAACGACATTTCCGTTTACTGGGAGATTGGAGAGAGAAGAGACAAGCTGGATCTTTGGACAGGGAGGGAGGAAAGACTTGGCCCCGATCCCATGAATCAGGATTTGTGTAGCGCAATCCTCTGGCTGCAGAAGTAATTCAGAAGTCATGTCCACGGAGTGTACTTATCAGGGACCCGTGTGCATAGGACTGCAGTCCATCCATGTTCACTTCTGTGTGGGAACAAGCTCCATTTAACCGTGCTCTGTAAAGCTTACTAGGAGTATATCTCACCCTTTCCCTAAACAGAGTTGCCAGCTCTTCAACCAGCCCCTGTTGCTGTGCGTTAAAAGCTTGATGATGGTTGTCGATGACCGGCTTACCAGATCTATACCGGGACAGAGTGCTAGACCTTTCGGAGAAGGAATGTGGGCAGGTGGTGTAGCTTGTTAAACCCTTAAGTTAGAGCACAATCCTAGGCATGTCTACTCAGAAGAAAGCCCTATTCGGAATAAATAGACACAAGTCACTCTGTGCGCTACACCGCAAAACTTATATTTCTTTCTGATTCGTGACATCAGAGAGAGTTGCCAACTCCGGGGTCCTGTTCCTGGCTTGAACATAAACAAGACAAAAAGACATTGGATAGGCGCAGATTTCATCCTCCAAGAAGCTTCACATGTTTAACTTCTGCCCGCCAAGAATCTGTTAAAGGTCCAGAAGTCGTGTCCCCCCCCCAAAAAAAAGTGCCCACTAGACCATAGCTGGGGTACTTCTACCGCTTTCCTGGAGGTTGCCATGTTTTTTAAGGACCGTACTCCTGCACCCATACTCCGAAATTAAGACAGTGAAGCTTTCCCCATCATCTCCAACTCTAAGCCAGGAAAGTCTTCACTACTGTAAATATCTGAGAGTTAAAGAAAGACACAGGAGCAGAAAGACACAGGAGCAGAGCCTGGAAAAAGGTGGCGACTCAATGCTTTCACTATAGTGATTTCAGAGATTGCCTCACGACATGAACGAGGGAAAGAGATTTGAGTCGCGATCCGAAACAGCCATCGCGTCCTTCAGGATAGGGTTTAAAAAACCCAGAACTCCACGTTTATCAGGGTTATTATCAGATCAGGCTGATAATCTCCCAGGCTTTCCGCTGTGAAAACAAATTGAAGGAGAGGCAATGAGAGGAAGAACGACTTCCTATTAGACTTTTCCTCGTTAGGAACTCTACAGTCTGTGAATTCGGAGTCCCACCTCAGCGGAAGGAATCGCGATTTTTACTCCTGCCCTTAATTTCTAAACGGAGAGGTGCGGGGCCACACAAGCCTTCTTAAAAGTCATACAGCTTCTGCTAAGAAGGCCTTTCCCCTAAAATGTGTTTATAAATTAGGGTTGCCAATTTTTCAACTAGCGTCTGCTCCTTTGCTTTTAACAGTCGCTTGATAATCTACTGGAATGTAATTAAATTTGTTTCCATCCTGTGAAAAGCTTCACTTCCTAATTCTGGAGAGTAAGCCGGTGTGTTAAAGGCATAGCGACAGGCCAATTAATAAGTTGCCAACCTTATCTTCTAACACAAAAGGGTAAATAACCAAATTTGAAGGCACCATCTTGCAACATAAATATTTGCTTTCTCCGTATAATAATAATAATAATAATAATAATAATAATAATAATAATAATAATAATAATAATAATCGCAACCTAGTCTAAAAACAGAGAGAACCCAAGTGGAGCACGGTCCAAGTGGACATTGTTATTATATATAGGAGCGTAGATGAAGCCAGCTCAGCCGGTCGTCTTCTAGGTTGGCTTTACGGGCCCGCACGCACATTTTCCCAGCAGATCCCGGGAAATGTTAATCGGTGATTTGGAGAGGTTTTCTTACGTCTCCAGCTCCATCGGATACCTGTTAGTTGCAAAAGTCCATCTTCCTAATTGTATCAGAGCCACCTATAAAAAAAATATCCATCGATAAATTATGGCCTCTAAGAAGGTGGGCTTGAGGGGGGGGCGAGGAGTGCATTACACAAATGAAGCGATGTGCTTTATAGGCCCATAATTTATAGACCTGCGTGGGGGAGGGGAACCGGAAGAATGTGACGGGGTTCCCCCCTGCCTTGAAACTTTTCAAACCGATTCCACGTCAGTTCCTAGCACATTCCATGCTGGTTCACCCCGTATCGTCCTCCCGACCCCCCAGTTTAACTAGCAGATAGATAATTCAGCTCCTTGTCTTGTTTATAGGACCTCGGGCTCGCTTCAGGACAGAAGAACCACGGCGTGACTGAAAGGTTTCGCGATGGCTTAATCTCTTGGGTCCTGCTGGAATCGCGTGTATGGGTTGATGATATAGATAAGGGGCAATAATCCTCCTTTGTTTCGGATCACAGGAGATTCTTCCTCAAGAGGCAAAGATCTAGGTCTCTGCTTATAAAGGAGACATAAAAAGTAACGATCGCCAAAATATATAGCTTTTGCCATCCTTGTAATCCACTCTTCAGTGTTACTCAGTATTCAGAATCAGGCCTTTAAACTTTGCTATGAATCTCGCCTTCGCTTCCTCCTTGGTGCCTTGATACGCAAAAGCCTTTGATTGTGTGGATCACAACAAACTGTGGCAAATTCCTAAAGAGATGGGGGTACCAGACCACCTTACCTGTCTCCTGAGAAACCTGTATGCGGGTCAAGAAGCAACAGTTCGGACCGGCCATGGAACAACCGATTGGTTCAAAATTGGGAAGGGAGTACGGCAAGGCTGTATATTGTCACCCTGCTTATTTAACTTATATGCAGAGTACATTCTGAGAAATGCAGGGCTGAATGAATCGCAAGCCGGAATCAAGATTGCAGGGAGAAATATCAACAACCTCAGATATGCAGACGATACCACCCTAATGGCAGAAAGTGAAGAAGAACTAAAGAGCCTCTTGTTGAGGGTGAAAGAGGAGAGTGCAAAAGTTGGCTTGAAACTCAACATTAATAAAACTAAGATCATGGCATCTGGTCCCATCAATTCCTGGCAAATAGAAGGGGCAGGAATGGAAGCAGTAACAGATTTTACTTTTCTGGACTCCAAGATCACTGCAGACAGAGACAGCAGCCATGAAATTAAAAGACGCTTACTCCTTGGAAGGAAAGCTATGGCAAATTTAGATAGCATAATAAAAAGCAGAGATATCACCATGCCAACAAAAGTTCGCATAGTCAGAGCGATGGTGTTCCCAGTAGCAATGTATGGTTGCGAGAGTTGGACCATAAGGAAGGCTGAGCGCCGAAGAATAGATGCTTTTGAACTGTGGTGCTGGAGAAGACTCCTGAGAGTCCCTTGGACTGCTAGGAGATCAAATCAGTCCATCCTAAATGAAATCAACCCTGACTGTTCCCTGGGGGTACTGAGGCTGAAGCTCAAATATTTTGGCCACCTAATGCGAAGAGAGGAGTCTCTGGAGAAGACTCTGATGCTGGGAAAGATTGAAGGCAAAAGGAGAAGGGGAAGGCAAAGGGTGAGATGGTTAGACAGCATCACCGATGCAATGAACATGAAAATGAGCGAACTCAGGAAGATAGTGGAGGATAGGAAGGCCTGGCGGGATATGGTTCATGGGATCACGAAGGGTCGGACACGACTTAACGACTGAACAACAACAACAACAAGAGGCATAGATAGGCCCTTGCAGTGCTCACTCCTTCTGCAAATATAACGCCCAGCAAGGCTATGGACGTCTGTAGGGAGGAGGACATTCCGCCAAAGAGGCATCTCACACTTAATAATACAAACCACTACTAACTACGATGTATTAGGCACGCACGATCCAGCCCCTGTTGCCGCGGGACGTCTTTTAACCCTCTGCAGCCAACGCGGGACTTAACTGCAGAACTTGGCCGGGGTCGTGCCTGCTGAGGCTGCCATTGTTGTTCTCACTGGTCTGTTGTGTTGTTTCATTCTTGTCTAGCCTGCGGGAAATGCTTGCCCACTCTTCTTCCGTTGAATGAGCGTCCGGGCCCGTGGTGGCTTCCCCCGGATTCCGCGCTCTGTCTTCCTCAGCAGCCCCATCGGGTAGCACAAGGTGAAACCAATTTTCATAAACCCTTTGACCTCCGGAGCCCGAGCCGAGGCGGAATATCCCACAGCCCGGCGGCGGCAGCAGAGGCAATGAGAAAACTTGGGCGCCTGAGGCACCTGGGTCTCTTTTGCCAAGGAGGGAGAGAGGGGGGAGGCCCCTCATCGCTTTGGGCTTGCCGTGGCCCGTGTGACCTTCCTTTCGCGCTCCCCGCCGCGGTTGCACCTCCTCCCTCCAGCCTCAGGACGCCGGGCCCTCGCAGGCCACCACCGCGCCTCCCCCCGCCTGCTGCATTTGGCCGCATTTGTGCAAGATAAGGGGGTTTCATAACACCACTGGCTAAACGTGACGCTGGTGGCGGGCCGGAGTCCCTGGCCTGACCTCGGCGGCGGCCGGGTTGATTCTGTCCAACTCGGTAAAAAGCTCTTGGCACCACCTCGCCGGGAGCGCATTCATTGAGGGTGTCCAGGAAAGGGAGGAGGGCCGGGAAGAGCGTAGCCCGCGTGTGCCGGGCACCGCGAAGAGGAGGCAGCAACCGGAGTTCTGCGGTAGGCAAAAAGGAAGGTGCAGATGGTGGCGGAAGAGAAGACGCTGTGGAAGGGGAAACCGACGAAAATGCAGCCATTCGTGGGGGGGGGGGGGAAGGAGGAGCGGGCGAGGGAGGGAGGGGAGCAGTGTTTTTCCTTCCGCGTTTTCTGGAAGTCAGGCCCAAGCTGTTCACAGAAAGCCACTGCGCTTTGCTGGGGTAAATCCCACCGAAGTCAATGGGATTCGTCCAAGGAAGAAGACGTCTGAGAGACAGATCATGAGTGGAGGGCCTAATTTTCTTTTTGAGGGATATTTGTCTTGCATGACAATGTATACAAGGAGAAATGGAAAATAAAAAAACCCCTGAGGCTGGCGTCCTATCTAAGAACAACCTACGAAAAAAGATCGCGATCGAGGAAAACCTTTCTGAAATATTGCCACTGACTGACGGTAAACACCCAGGATCAAAATGTAGCTCTTCGGTTAAAATGAGCAATAATAACTCTAATCTCGTCCTCGTTCGTATCATTTAGCGAAGATATATTTCTTGAAACATCATCCAAAACTTTGTCCCTCCCGTATTACACAGGCTTGTACATTACATTCCCAGAGCGCAGCAGGACACCGGGGTCCGGTCCCTCAGCACCCCCAAAAGGGCAACAATCGCTTAGACGCGTCTATCCGAACTGGTCCCTTTTCACAGGCCAGCTCGTCTTCTGATCCATCTCTAGATCACAATCCAGGGAGACAGGACGGACAGACAGGGATTGTATCGAAACACATTTTTCAGGAATACACATTTGAGGCAAAAACAACAAAAACCCTGGGGTTACACATCTGGCATGCTTTCTTTCCTTCAATTCCCAATCACAGCTTTTGCTCTCACTAATGATTTCCGAGAATTAACGAGATGTAGGCCTTTTTGATTGCTGCCAAATAAAAATTATATATAAAGACAGCGACAAATGTTTTTAAAAATCTTTGCTGCACCCAAAAGGCACTCCTCAAATCGGATACACTTTCTGGTTCGCTGACATAAAATCTAACATTTTGGGATACAGAACAGAACAGAAAGGCAAACGGGAGAAAGAGGGAATTTTCTTCTGTGCCTCTGATGGTATTAAATGTAGCAGTGCAAAGGGAACGTCTGTAAACACGAGACAGCCTCAAAGAGATTTCCCTAATCGCGATTCTTCAGGTACCGCTTCCTTTGTAAATGGCAACCCCTTTGCAGTATTCTTCTCTGCAATAACCTCAAAAGACTCTCCCAGCTTCAAAAGAAACACAAAAGAGGTTTCCTCCATCCCTATGGGCAATGTATCTTTCACATTGTTCTACGTCGATTTCCAGACTAGATAGTGCTACATATTTTAGGGCAAGGGTGGCCAACCTTTCAACATGAATGCTCCTGGCCCGTTAATAGTTGTATAGGTGAGGGCCTTTCAGCAGGTGCAGCTGCTTTAGCAGCACCATCAGCACTTGCAGCTACCAAGATTCTGTCTTCTACACAACTCTTAAGAATGCAGAGGCGCTAATGGTGGAAAGTTGGCCACCCCTGTTTTAGGGATTGAGGTTCATAGTGTACGCCAGGGTGCAATTTGTTGACAGCAGTTGAGCACAGACGTTTTCCTACTATTTGTCATTCTTCTCCCCCCACACTTAGGAAATCCGTATGATGAAGAGCTCTGAATAACTCAGAACCGTACACGCATTCCTAAGGCTGGCTGGCTGTCCAGCGAAAGGATCTCCTTCTCTCCTTTATTCTTTCATCTTCTCCAGACTAGAAACAGGCCGGCGGCAACCCAGGCGGGCAGGGCCAACGTTGACAGGTGTGCACCGCGGCCAATGGGCTGCGTCGAAGTCCGGCTGCGGCCACCAATGGCGTCCCGCCTTCCCGGAGGGCCAATGGGAACCGCAGCTGAGCCTTCCAGCGTGTGGAGTTGGGAGCGCTCTGCTGTCCTGCGGGCAGAACGCGGGGACCTGCCCCGCCCCGGGTATTTGGCGCCGGGACGGCGTGGCTGTCGCACAGATGCTCGTCGGGGGCTCAATGCTGCGACTGCTCCTCGCCTCCTTTTGCCGTGGGGATGGCGGCGGGTCTCCGGTCGTGAGTGCTGAGTCGCCTTGAGCGCCAAGCCCGCGGGCCCGCCCGGTCCGATGGAGAAATCCAAGAATTTCCGGATCGACGCGCTGCTGGCGGTGGATCCTCCCAAGGCGACGGTCTCGGCCGCTCAGACTTCGCCGCTGGCCTTGGTCACTTCGCTCTCCTCGGGCCACAGCAGCTCCAGCAGCAGCTCCAGCTCCAGCTGCAGCCCGCCGTCCTCGGCCGAGCCTCACACGGGCGGCTCCTCGGATTGCCTGCGGACGGAGAGCCCGTCCCCGCCTCGGCTCCTCGGCGCGCACTGCGGGTTGGTGGCCAAGCCGGGCTTCCTGGCTGGAGGCGGAGGCAGCGGCGGCCACCATCACCACCCGCACCCGCACCACTCGCACCCTCACTCGGCCCTGGGGCTGCACCCCGCCGCGCAAGGCGGAGCCGGCCTCCACCCGCAGGCGGCCCTCTACGGGCACCCCATGTACAGCTACCCGGCGGCGGCGGCAGCGCTGGCCTCCCAGCACCCGGCCCTCTCCTACTCCTACTCCCAGGTGCAGCCTTCCCACCCAGCGGCCGATCCCATCAAACTCAGCGCGGGCACCTTCCAGCTCGACCAGTGGCTCCGAGCCTCCACCGCCGGCATGATCCTGCCCAAGATGCCCGACTTCAACTGTGAGTAGCTCGCGGGTGTGTGTGTTTGTGTGGGCGCGCTTTCCTGCAAGAAACATCCCCACGACGAAGACACCGGTGTCTGGGTGCGCGCGCCTCGTCTAGGTACATGGTAACTAGTTAACTACTGACACGCGTGGGTGTGTGTTCAGACGTGCGCATGCACAACATAGATCTAGGTGTGTGTCTGCGCGCTCCTCTATCTGTCTCTGTGAATTTGATCATAGTAATCTGACGGCCACAACCGCGGGCCGGGTCCCTTCGTGTCGCAGCCAGGCGTAGCCGGGGGCCTAAAAGCCCAAGCTGGCAATGATGCCGGCCTTCGCCTTGCAGACCCAGCCAAGTCGCCCGCAGGCAGCAGCAGCAGCAGCAGCAGCAGCCTCAAGGTGCCATTTTGACTTGCCCAGGACGGTGGACCTGGATGTTTGGGGAACCACTGACGCCTCCGAAGGGCGGGCCCTTCAACGAGATGGAAAGGCCCGGTTCTGACTGTCCTTGTATTTCGTCATCGTGCGGCTGAGACGTGGCGAAGCGGCCAGCCTTGCCCTTGCTCCGGACGCCTGCAAAAGTGCAGGTCTGCCGGCCGCCCCCCAGGTCCGTCTTTCCGCCCCAGCGAAAGCAGGCGGTTTGGGGCGGACTGAAAGGTCATCAGCATGGGGCCGGGGCAGCCCCTTCTCTGGGGCCGAAGCAGCTTCCGCCGCGCATCCTTCCGCTCGTTCAGCCCCTGCTGCTTCTGGGGCTTCGACCTGGTCAGCAGGGTCGTCAAGGACGGGGCGACGGGGCCATTCCAAGCAAGGCTAGTACTGCTGCGAAATCCCATTGATTGCAAAGGAAGGTTTAAGGCTGTGCTCAGCTCTCCCCTGCAGGACCCCAAAATGTTGTCAGGCTGGATTTGCGCCCGCTATGCCAGCCTCACGCTCCCTCCCCAGTCTGGGGCCAGGCAACAGCCAACTCTGAATTGTATGGGTGGTGTTTGAGCAAAGATGCTGAACAATCCGTAACAGATTGTTCTTACCCGTGTAAACTAACACTTTTCCTCACAAGTGTAACGTCCTTAATGACACAGTATGTGCAGCTGAGGGGGGGGGGAGCAAGCAGCTAGGCCTCAGTGAGGCTATTTCTTGAAAAATGATCACCCGGCCGCATCCTCCCGTCTCAATCTTTCCCTTACGTTAAATGACCTCGCTGTGGGAACTGCAGATCGGTAACTATCCATTAATTTAGCTGTAAACCCGAGTAGCGCGAGAGAGTGAGGGCTATTTTCCACGGTGCGCTTTTCTGAGACAAAATGTTCATTCATTGTCTCTTGCCGGCCTACCCGCCGTGCCGTCGTTTGGGTTTTTTGCCTCTTCAGATTAGAACTCTCCGGGAGAGAAAAAACAATCAGGAAAGTGGTCAGAACGAAGAACTCTTCACAGACAAGATACACACTACTTGGGAACAAATAGCCGAAAAGGAGACTCTCACAGGAGGCTCGGAAAATCGCGCAGGGGTGCGAAAACCGGCCGGGTGGGGGACGCGCTAGAAGAGCCGCCGAGATACCCGGAGAGGTTTGCTTCCTTCCAATAAATTGGATTGCCTTGTCGGAAGGAAGGAAGAAGCTTTTTCGGTTCTTCGGGTGCTGCTCGTGCTATTGCTGCGAATGGTTTCGATCCCGGTTAGAGTTAAGGCGGCTCCTACGGGGCAGCACTGAAATAATAGACGGGGCAAAAAAGTGCTTCAAATCAAAAGTGCTTCTCTTGTCTTCAATTCCACTGAGGCGAGATTCAGTTTCAAAGAAATGTGCTGAGAATCAGGTTGATACTTCTTTACCATTTGATGTTGTTGCTATTAATTGTGTTCTTTAGTCTTAAAAACGAAAGCAGGCCACATAAGCCTCTCTCTCGGAGGGTGAGTCTGAGTCTTTGTTCTGCGGCCCACCAGTTCGTCGAGGATTTCATGCTCAAGCGACCCGCAATTTATCCGCCCGGATTCCAGGCAGACACCTATCAGGGAGGAAGTCCCTTTGAACTCGGTGGGGCTTGCAGAAGCCCAATCCTGTGCGTGTTTACTCGGAAGGAAGTCCCGTCCCACAGGTTTAAGGGGGCTTCCTCTCGAGCAAGTCTGCACGGAATTGCAGCCTGAGTAAACAGCGGACTGTCAAGGAGGAACATACGACGCGTACGGTTTGAGTTCAGTTTTACAAGGACGCCGGTTTGGTGCGCCTCTGGTCTATGGACGCCCGACCCAAACCAAAATACACCCAAATACTTGCAGTTCAGCTGAAATGTAGACCCGGCTCTCCTCCCATTTCGCACCAGGTGTGTGTATATGTGAATGGGGAGGGGAAGAGATGTCACCTGAGCTTGCTTGCCTTGTTCTGTTCTGGTTCCAGTTCCTTCCCTGCCCAGTAAAACATTAGCGACTGCTGCGATGTCATGTTTCAAAGTGATTCTAAGCTTGAAAAGCCCGCGAACCGAGGAGATGGCAAAATCCAATTTGAATGCTGTCTAGGATAGAACATAAATAAAACCCAGAAATAATTCCCGGGCCCTCCGCTTTCTTCTCGCTCTCAGTTCCACCCCCGCCCGCTTCTTGCCGCTTGTCCAGCTTGTTTGCTACCCTCGTTTGAAGTTGAGCACAGTCCACAAAAGCTTTCGCTGAAAGGGGTGGGTGAGCCTTCAAGGTGCCGCAAGACTCTTTGACGTTTACTCCAAAATCGCTTGGATCAAGAAGTTATCATGGGCATTTCTGTGTTACTGTTTTTGCTTTAAGGCTGGATATGATTCCGGAGCCAGAAATCCCTCGGTAATTTTTTCCCTCCAGATCCATTTACCCAGAGTTCGTTTAGTTAACAGTTCGGAGCCAGCCCACTTTGGAATAAAGGACTGACTCGTTTTGTTGTTGGTAAAGGGGCGTCAGTTGAACCCTGCCGTTTGCCGCTCCCCCGAGAGGTGGGTCGCGACAGTGTTCGGAGACCGAAGAAGGCGAAACCCGCAGCCAGGCTTCGTTCGGCCGCCCCTTCGGGCTTTGCGCGCGGTCGCACGGCGGGTTGGAGGCTGCCACTCGCAGACGGGGGTGGCGTGGGGAGGAAAGGCGCTCCCCCGTGGGGCAAATAATGCCTGTAGCGCGAGGCACGGCCAGAGGCCCCCCCCCGCCTGCCCCCCCGCCTGCCTGCGGCTCCTCTTCTCACCCGCGTCTGTGTCGGTGAGCCCCACGCTGCCTGCGGACAAAGATCGCTTCTCCCGAGCTAGGCAGGCCGGCTGCACAGGACGTGGGTTTCTCCCACGAGCGATTGATTGCCGCTGCCCAAGCCGCGACTGACTCCCCCGGTACGGTCGCGCCTCGCGGGCACCACCCAGGCCAAGAGGAGCAGCCTGGAAGCTCACGGGCGCGTTTTTTTCTCTCCATCAATGGGGTTGTAAAACGCACCGGTCCCTCTGGGCCGGGCCCACCTTTCCTACGTCGGTCTGGGAGGAGAGGGGCTGCGCTGCGTGTTTGTTTTTTTCCTTATCGTTTGCGCAGCTCTTTCCCTGGTACAAAGGAGCTTTTCAGACGCTCCCTCCCCTCCTAATCGGCCCCGCCATCAGCATCGCTCTCCTCGTTCGTTGCGTTCCCTTTCCGGTGGCCATGAATCACACAGGGGCTTGACGTGAGAATAATTCCGCTTTCTCCCAACAGTCCCCCGAAGATCAGGCTGCTGCAGAGAAGGGTGGACACTGGAGGGGTCCCCCCTTATCTCCCTCACCCCACCTGCTTCTTAAGTCCTTAACATGGGGGGCCGGGGGAATCTTTTTATTTTAGTCAATCATTGTGTCCAAATATATACCAATAGATTATACTGTACTGTCTTCTAGATGTTAAATGTTATGGATCCAAAGTGTTAGGCACAGTTGGTTTTTTAGATAATCACTTCTGACCAGTGTTTGGCATCAGGTGACGAGGAGTTCAAGCCTAGACATGTCTACTTGGAAGTAAGTCCCGCTGCATTCAGTGGGGCTTACTCTCAGGAAAGGGCACATAGGATTGCAACCTTAGTTGCCACAGTTCCATAAAACCAAAATCAATTAAATAATTCACTATAATGCTGAAAAGTGTTTAGGACTTGGGGGGGGGTAAGAGGAGGAGGAGATACAACTGAGCCTTATAAGCTGTGAATGACTTGAAGAGACACAGATTTTTCTTTCCTTTTCTGATGATGTTAGACCTGATGGCAGTAGATTGGGGGTGGAGTAAAGGCTGTCGTCACACACAAGGCATTGGATCCGCAAGATGCGGTGATGGCTAGAGTCTGGCTGGGTTCAAATTGTTGTTTTTAATGATTGTAGATGCCTTTCATGGACAATAGGCCTAAAGAGTTATTGGCCACAATAGCTAAATAGAACTTTTTTGTGCAGAGCAGTCTACCTTGGCTGTTGAGGGCAACGAACAGGAGAAGGCCATCAGTCATGTCCTGCTTGTGAGCATCTGGACTGGCCGCTTTGGGGAGCATCATGGTGGACGGATGCAGTGGGGCCTCTGTCTGTCTGCTCCAGTCCTTTGGGTTGGGTTTCTGTCTTTCTGTCCCACGCCCAGCCGCGCCTTGGATTCTCCCTCTCTTCTTGCACCTGCTCACTGAGGCTGCTGCTGTTGCTGCTCCAGAGCAGAAGGGAGCCCCTGCCCTGAGTGGCAGCCGAGAGAGAGAGAGAGAGAGAGAGACCCCCTGCTCCAGCAGCAGGCTCCAAGGAGGGTGACGCCTGCCTGCCTTCCTTCCTCACCAGGCGCCTCTTTTTGTGTCTCCCTCTCCTGCAGCCCAAGCGCAGTCCAACCTGTTGGGCAAGTGCCGGCGGCCCCGGACGGCCTTCACCAGCCAGCAGTTGCTGGAGCTGGAGCATCAGTTCAAGCTGAACAAATACTTGTCCAGGCCGAAGCGCTTCGAGGTGGCCACCTCCCTCATGCTCACAGAGACGCAGGTGGGTGTCTAGAGGACTGGGTGAAGGTCTGGGGGGGGGGTGCAGAGAGGAAAGTGCTGGGCTGACCAAGGTGGGTGGGGAGAGATGGAGCGCAGGCATCTTACTGCGCCTCTGGGCTCCCTTGGAATCCTTTACCAAGACTGCCAGGCAGGGGGACCTTCCTTGAATTTGGCTCTTTGAGGAGTGCATTCGGTACTCACCAGTAGCGTCACTAGGACGCGCGTCACCCTGGGGCAGGGGGCACGCGTCACCCTAGTGACGCTCTGACATCGTGGCGCGGGGGGGATCTGGCTCCCCCCTGTGTCGCCCTCAGGACGCTCCGAGGCCGGCCCGGGAGCCAGCCTCGGAGTGTCCGACCCCGCCGGCGCTCCAGGGCCTTCTGAAAGAAGGCCCATACAGCGCGTTAATACGGGTATTTTTTTACAATTTTCGCGCATGCGTAAAAATTGTAAAAAAATACCCGTATTAACGCGCTGCCTGGGCCGGCCTCGGAGCGTCCGGAGGGTGTCGCGTGTCACGGAGGTGCGCGCGTCACCCCATGGCGCATGTCACCCCCAGGCGGCCCCCCCCGCCACGCTCCAGTGACGCCAGTGGTGCTCACTGACTGGTCTCGCAGGGCTGCCGACTTTGCCGGTGGTGGTGGTGGTGGTGGTTGCCAAGGCTCCTTGGCTTGGCCTGCAGTGGAAAATCAGCAGAAAAACCAAGGAAGGCTGCAAGCATTTAACTGTACAGTATTTGCATTCCACCCTCCCGCTAGAGGATCCCGGTTCGAAACCCAGTCTTCCCTTTCACAACCTGTTCATGACTCCCCTTTCTAAATGGGGCCACAAGCTTCTCCTGATAGGAGGTGCCGCATAGATGGAAGGGTGATGGGATCTTCACCCTTTTGTCTCAACATCACGTTAAGAGGCTGAGGTCGTTAAGATCTCTCACCCTCACTGCTGGGACTTGGAAAGCCCTCTGCCAACAGCATGTTTAGGAGAACGGCTGGTTTTATATTCTGAACTTTCAGGCAGAGGAGCCTTAATTTAATTTGCAGTGTTTATCTGTTCTCTTGATTTATATTTGTGCATATTTTTCAATGCTTAGTAGTAGTCTGAGTAAATGTCTGCATATATTCGATATACTTTATGGGCTTTTTAACCCTGGCCTCTGCACTGAGTTCATCTATTGTTAATGCTTAGGGATGTTTCCTTATTTTTTGTTTGCTTCAAATCTCATCTCTGCCATATACTCACCAGGTGGCCTCAACTTCCCATCTGCTCAATGGAGATAATGACCTACTTTCTAGGGCTGTTGCAAAGATTGCTGACATTGGTGATGTGAACCTCTTGAACGCACAGTGGCCTGTCAGCATCCGTAATCTTTTGAGTTGTAAAATATGAAAGCGTCCAATCTCATATTGCCCTGGAACACAGGACGCTGCCATGCTGAGTCCATCTTGTTCAGTATTGTTGACACTGACTGGCAGCAGCTCTCCAGGGCTTCAGACAGGAATTTTCGCTGGTGACCCTGGAGATGTCAAAGATTGAACCTGGGACCTTAAGCCATGTGATCTGTCACTAAGTTATTATGGCCCTCCCTTTGACTCCAAAGTATTTTCCAAATTTATTTCAAACGTGTCTCATCTTTCCAGTCTTTGGCTTACAACATTCCCTAAGAAAAGAATCAAACTCGCAATGCAAAAAACCAAAAACATGAAACTTGGCATTAAAAGTTACAGCAGCAAAGTAGAACCCAAAGCCCCTAATTCAAAGCTTCCCTTCAAGCAGGGGGTTGGTAGATGGCCTTGGAGGACTCTCCCAACTCTATGAGTCTGTGAAAACAGGTTTCGGCTGTAATCCTGAACACACTTACGAGAGAGTAAGCCCTTTGAACTACTTTGGAGTAAACAGGCTTAGACTTTGCACTGTTAATTTGCTAGCTGAAAGTCAACAAGGTTGGCACCACGAGACTGAAATTTCTGGGGAGTGTGGTGCCACCGCAGATGTCCCACCACGCATTGAAAGGTGGGCTCACCTGGGGCAGGCCCTCCCTCTGGAGACGAGGTCGAGGGCAGGCAGGTTCAAGGGGCCAGATGTGTGACAGGGTTGGCTCGGATTCAGGGAAAGCCGTCTGCAGCACACCGCAGGTGCTCAGGCTTGGCTTTGTCACTCTGAACAGATCAGGGAATGAATCGGGGTTCAGTAAGCCTTGGGCAGGAGTGTTGGTTTCATTGCTGCTTTTCATAGTACAGTTTTGATGTGTCCCATAAGTGTGCTATGACACTCTTCCCCCCCCTCCCCCAGGTGAAGATCTGGTTTCAGAACCGGCGCATGAAGTGGAAACGGAGCAAGAAGGCCAAGGAACAGGCGGCACAGGAAGCCGAGAAGCAGAAGGGAGGCAGCAGCACAGGAGACGACAAAGTGGGGGATGAGGGGCAGCTGCCGCCTGGGGGACCAGAGAAGAGCAATGGGGGCCGCCGCTTGCGGGAGCTCAGGGACAGCGACCCGGAGGAAGAGGACGACGAGGAAGAAGAGGACGAGGAGGATCGATCTGGACACTGCTGCCCTTATGGCTCTCCTGACTGCTCTGATGGGGACGAGGATGGGAGCCAACCCCAAACTAGGCATGGAGGGGCTCGCCCACAGTTGCCCCAAGCCTCAGCGCCCTGAACAGCTGGCTCCCTTTCTGTCCTGGTTCCCAAGAAGAAGAAGAAGAACTTGTCCCAGATACGTTTGCTCCCTCCCCACTATCTAAATTCAGGTGCTCTCTGGGTGCCCCCCCCCCTGCACCTTGACCACAAGGCCCAAACTGGCAATCAGGCTGTCGAGCCACTTTCCACATCTCTCTCGTCTTCACAGACACTGTCTAGGGTGGTTCTGTTATCAGTTGTGAAACATGTTTGTATGCAGGGAAAGATATACATGTGGGCATGAGTCCACAAAGGTTTATGTGGCAGCACTTTAGTCTTTTGGGTGCCACAAGCCTATTTCTTGAGGGGCAATCTTTAGCCTATTTTAATTTTATTTTTGCAATAAAATATCTCCCTTCTGGAGAAGATTGTATGAATTGGTGATGGGGTGGAAAGCAGCATTTGATCTTCTGCTGAGCCAGCTTGGGTTGCCCACCTCCCAAGCCCCTTTCTGCCCCTTATTCTCTCTCCAGCGCACATCATTCATTGAAGAGGGGACTAAAATCACATTGTCCTGCAGCAGATGATGTGAAGATTAAATCAGCAGCTCCTTTTGTTTTCAACCCCCCCCCCCCAAAAAAAAAAACACACCATCTTCCAGCTCTGGTAATAATGATTCTCATCTGCAACATTTCAGTTCTCAATCAGCAAGCAAAATGGGGAAAAAAACCGCACAGGTAATATAAAAAAAACCAGAATCCTGTTTTCCTCCCCTTCTGTTGAATGTGAGGTGTGGATAGTTCCCTATTCCAGTTCGATCAGTGAAAGTGAAGAGAGCTGCCTTCACACATCTGCGAAATGAGGTCCAAAATCTTAAAGTTAAAAGAGGACATTAGATGCCTGACTGCTCCCTTTTGGACACTCTGCCCTTTCTCTGTACCAGTATTGAGAGTTTTTGTGCTTATTCTATAACAAGCAATCTGGGAAACGTATGCCAGGAAGACTAGAACTACCGGGAATCTTGGGAGGACTGTATTCTTTATTTTTGTACATTGTATTTATAAAGAGAGAGAAAGATACCTCTACTTATGCATGCTAAGTTATTAATCAGCTTCTCCCAATGTTTCAATGACATGTAAAATAAACAGTTTTGTACTTGACAGTTGAGTAGACTTATTGAACCAAAAAGGTGGCTGCTGTACTGGTAAGTCCAGGTTTCATAGAACAATATGCAGTTAGGCCAACAACATGCAGCAGACGACACCATTTGTCCCTTGAACAGTTCAAGAACTGAACAGGAAGGGAGTACAGTTCTGGAGTACAGTTTCTCATGTCAGTGGGCAGCACCCACAGTTTTCTTGCTCCAGACAAGGAATCCTGGAGGAAGGGAGATGATGGATGCTGCCCATTGTGTTGCAGAGGCAAGAAAAGTTGTGCCTAGCAAAATCTGCACCATCACCTCCTTTCAACACAGTTATTGGGAAAAAAAGAGCATCTATTTATCATATGTGCAATTCAGAAAGGCAGATACACTAAAAGGAAAACCAATAAGGTTTTTTCACTTTTTGGGGTGGGGCTTCTGTGCATTTAAGAGCTGCAAGTCAGACAAAAACTCAGCAGATGAACCCTTTCCCAACATGGAGGTGAGCTTAAGCAGCTACATTTCTTACTATATCACAGCTGTGGCACAAGAATAAATCACATTAGCACCTGATCCAACTAATTTAATCATGACAGACTTGGGAACAAGGTGCTTTTCAACTTGTTCAAAAAGGATCTGGAATTAGGGGTTAACAGCATGGTGACCAAGTTTGCAGATGACACCAAACTATTTGGGGTAGTTAAAACTAAAGCAGATTGTGAAGAGCTCCAAAAGAATCTCTCCAGACTGGGTGAATGGGCAGCCAAATGGCAAATGCAGTTCAATGTCAATATGGTGCTTCATGCTGGGGCAAAAAAAAAAAACCCCTGAAAAAGTCACATGTACATGGATGGGACTGAGCTGTCAGTGACAAACCAGGAAAAGAGCTGTGTGCATAACAGAATGAAAATATTGACCCAGTATGCTGTGGCGTTGAAGAAAGCAAATTCCACACCAGGGGTCATTAGGAAAGGGATGAACAATTTATATTATAGTGTCCCTATTTAAATCTATGGTGTGGTTACCCTTTGAATACTGTGTCCAGCTTTGGGGGGGGGGAGCCAAAGAGGGCAACTGAAATGATCAGAGAACTGGAACACCCTCCATGTGAGATAAGGCTATAGCATTTTGGGGGTTTAGATTGGAAGGGAGGCAACTAAGGAGGGGACGACATAATTGAGACTTAAAAATGATGCATGGTGTGGTGAAGAGAGAGAAGCTTTTCTCCCTCTCCCACAATTCTAGAAGAAGGACCAATCATGAAAATGGATGGGTGAGAGACCGAGGATGGACAAAAGCCAGGAGCTACTTCCTCACAAAGCTTATTATAAGCAGTGTGTGCAATTTACCGCCATCAGCTGTGGTAGTGGCAGGGTTGGCCCAACCAGGAGGCAACCTTATGCCGCTTGCATCGGGGCGGAGGGTGGGAGAAGCAGTGGATTGGGGGGGGGCTTCATCCTGAGGCTGCAGCCACCTCCCTCCAGCCCACCGCAGCCAGATACAAGTCATATTGATCTGTTTCCCTCTCAGTTGAACAGGAAATGGATCACTCACCTCCTTACCATGCTGCTCACGTGATTTTTGCAAACGTGGAAGTGTGGCGCTTCCAGTTTTATCGATAGGGACTGCACACATGAAGGAGCTCCTTAGTTCACACAGCCCCTTTAAATAAAACTGGATTTGCTGCCATGTTTGTGAAAACCACACAAGGAGCAAGGTAAGAGGCTCCCCCTCCCCCAGTGTGCCACGGCAGTGGTGGCAGGCAATGTCCGTGGTCACGCCATCCCTGGATGGTGGCCACTAATTCGGATGGCCTTAAAGGGAAGACTGGCCAAATTCATGGAGGCCAGGTCTCTCAATGGCTACTAATGATCGCTACCTGTAGATTCAGCAGCAGCAGCAGCCTATTAATTATCAATTTAAGAGGAGCAATGGTGGCGGAAGAGAAGTGTGTCTTTCTCTGTGGATTTCCAGAAGCAACTGGTGGGCTACTGTGGCGAACAAGATGCTGGACTAAAGGGACCTCTGGTCTGATTCAGCGGGGGGGGGGGGGTTCTCTTAAGATTTTAGACTTTAACAAAACCTAGGCAATAGGGAAGAGTAATAGATTTCATCTGGACAGGTACATAATTTTTTTTTCAAGGAAGGACTGGGGTCCCAGTTCTAAGGATATGACAGTATTGTGCCCTAACTCCTTAAAGAAAACACCCCTTCCTAAATGGATTTTCTTGGAAATCTGTTACATTTACATTGCTTTTAATGACATCTTATTCTAAACAGTGTGTACTTAGGAGGAGGGAGCTATTAGACAGCAACACCACTGCGCCGGGGTTGTAAAAGAGAGCTAACACTTCCTGTCTAGCTTAGTTGATCAAATACAGTATAATGTCCTTGTTTTTCTTCCTCTTCTTTTCTCCTTTGGCCTGAGAGTAGCTGGTAATAGCCCTCTTAGATCCATGGGAATGTGCAGCCAAGCAATGATTAACGGAGAGGAGAGGAGCCAATCTGAGAAAGAAAAAAACCACACCACTGGCTGGCTCCGAAGAATAAACCTTCAGTTATGATCTCATTAGTCAGCAGAAAAGCTGGGCAGAATGGTGGAAATCGGATTTGTGTAAGATTGCCAACTTTTCAACAATCTTCAGTAGTTCTGCCTTTCATGGCAGCTTGATCTCCAGGAATTAGGAGGTGATTTTGAACTGTACTGCTTGAGGGTGCAGGCACTATATATTGCATCCAAAAAAAACCCCAAACCCCTCTCCCTACTCATAGAAAACTAGCATGTCAATGATTTACAGCGCAATCCTATCCAACTTACACCACCGGTGCAGCAAGAATGGGAGGCCCCAGAATGGAAAGGGGATTCAAATCCCCTCCAAAGGGGGATTCAAAGGGGATTTCAATCTCCCCTCCAAAGCCACCCGCCATGCCCTCCCTCGCTGGTTACACCGGTGGTGTAAGTTGGATAGGATTGCGCTGTAAGGTTTTTTTGGACTGTATAACTTTGAATTGCAGCTGGGACCGTATACAGGTATTTGAAAGCTCTCTGGCCTAAAGAAAAGCTTCCCTGCAGCCGCATAGGGCACATGGCGCAACCTGGTCTTATTCTTGGCATGCCACTTAAGCTGGGAAGAGGTTTTTGTTTGTTTTTGGTCAGGGAGGGGTTGTTTTTGGTCAGGGAGGGGAGCATACAATCCCTCCATGCAATAGCTCAAAGTGATACAGTCCAATAAAAGCTCGATTCCTCTGAATGGGTCCTGGCAAGAAAGTCGTTTAGCAGTGATTATGTTTTACACATCTCTGAAAATCCCACCATGGCTGCCATTAGCTGTTAGGTGGCCTTTCGGATGAGATCTGAGCCAAGCCATGAAATGCTCACAACAAGCACATATTTATGCTCACATGCATCTGAATGATCCTGAATGTTTGCTGTCCACATACTGAAAGCTGTACAAGAGCTCATGTCTTAACTGTCTGTTAGTTTTATTGCATAAAATGTTTTACCTGCACAATCCAGCAACAATGAAGCACTGCAAAGTTCTCTTGATTTCAATGGAAAGTAGAGGGATTAAGACTCGAGTGCTTTATTTTTTCCTGAATTGTGCCTAGTATTTCTTCCTTTATTATATGCATAAAAATGTACACATATCAGTATATCACACTTTGGGTACATAATAATTTGTTTTTTTGTTTCATTACTCACTTTGTTCTTATTAAAAACCCTTCATTCATTCAATCATTCATTCAATTATTCATTTGTTAAATCAGTTGTTAAGTCATTCAGTTTGTTACATTCATTTTTCTTAAGGAGCCTTGCTTGCAATGTAGGAATAGTGGTAGACTTTAAAACAACCAGCCCTCCCCCCCCCTTAAACAGGGAGCAGTGACAGAATTCCTTTCTCTGCAGCTGCCATTGTGGTTTTTCCCCACCATGCCCTGGATGCAAAATTGCTCTAGACTAGAGCAGGGGTTCTCAACCTGTGGTACAAGTACCCCTAGGGGCAGTAGCGTCACTAGGACGCGCGTCACCCTGGGGCGCGTCACCCTGGGGCTCTGAAATCGCGGCGCGGGGGGGCGACCCGGCTCCCCCCCCCGTGTCGCCCTCCGGACGCTCCGAGGCCGGCCCGGGAGCCGGCCCGGGAGCCGGCCTCAGAGCATCCGACCCCGTCGGCGCTCCAGGGCCTTCTGAAAGAAGGCCAATGCAGCGCGTTCTGGGTATTTTTTGAATTTTCGCGCATGCGCAGACCGTTTTGAGGGCAAAAGGTCCTCAAAACTGTCTCTGCGCATGCGCGAAAATTAAAAAAATACCCGGATGAATGCGCTGCATGGGCCTTCTTTCAGAAGGCCCTGGAGCGCCGACGGGGTCGGACGCTCCGAGGCCAGCTCCCGGGCCAGCCTCGGAGCATCCGAAAGGTAGCACGCGCCACGGAGGTGGCGCGTGCGGGGGTGCGCGAATCACCCCCTGGTGGCCCGCCCCCCCGCCACACTCCAGCGACGCCCCTGCCTAGGGGTACACGGACCAATGGCAGGGGGTACGCCAGAGCCTGCCCCTTATCAGCATCAATCAGTAGTTAATTACTTGTTAATTAGAACTTAAATGCAATCCTCCTCTGTCTGTCTGTCTGTCTGTCTGTCTGTCTGTCTGACACACACACACTCACAGAGTTAAGTAAGACTTTTTCACATTTAAAATTGTTTTAGTACTTTTTATTAATGATTAATTAGCTAATTAATTAATTCAATTAATTAGCAGGGGATACTTCAGAAAATTGGACCGTGATAGGGGTACCTGGGACTCCAAAGGTTGAGAACCCCTGGACTAGAGCAATCCTAGCTCACCATTGTCCTCTGCATTTCCTCTTCCTTTTCTAGTTGGGGGGGGAAGGAAGAGGAGGAGCAGTGGGTGGGTGGAGGTGGGCAGCACTCCCCCACCAATTGAGACAATTGCCTCAACTGGCCTCATGGATGGGCCAACCCTGCAACCTGTTCATATAACCCCTTATGTTAATTTAACAGATACATATTATATGCTTTTTTAGTCTAACTTCTTGAGGCTTATACAGTATATAGCATCCTGTGTGTGTGCAGGCTTACAGATTTAACCATCCCCCTCTGATTACATGAAACCCAAGTTTACATAGTATTTCTGAGCTATATTTAAAAACCCTAATGCATTCATATATCTCCGCTTCTTATAACTCTCTCTGCAACTTAAGAACGACAATCTATTTTGCTGATTCTGTTTTAAATTCAATGTATGGATATTGATCTGGCAGAAATTTGTCATTCTATTCCAGTCCCCGAGCCAAGTGGACTTATGAGGGAGGGAATGATCTCTGGCTGCACATATCACTTGCTGGACCACAACTGCAGGCATAAATCAAACCTGTCCAGATGGGAATATGCCCTATCTATGTGGTGCTCTTTTCAACTGCATGCATATTCAAATGCACATCTCCGTCCATATTATATAGGGCAATGATGGTGCTTCCACATTCTGATTTAGGCTCAGATAACAAAACCTTCCTTTTGTTTACTACAGTGTTGATGGTTTCTCTTTTTCCCCCCAACTGACAACATTTAATAAATGCTTAACTATCAGGTGCAGGTTTGCAGCACCATCTCTAACGCTGGGTATATTTGCAATTTTTTGAAACAAAGCAGAGGCTTTACATTTTATGTAGAATCTACATCACATTTACATGATGTAGAATCTACGTCACTCATTGTGTGCATTAATTTATTTTAAACAACTGCAGAACGAAAGCAAAGAGAGGGACTTTTCCAAGGACATCCAAAACGTTCTCCCATTCCAGCCAGAGGTAGTCAAAGTGAACCCAAGATGCAGAGGTGTCGTTAGGGGGGTGGGGACCCCCAGGTGACGGGACAACACACGCCAGGGGGGTGCACTTGCTGCCCAATTGTACCCCATGTGCCTGGAAATCATGTTCCTCTCCCCTGAAACATTTTCAATCAAATCCCAGATGTGTGAAGGTTGGTTACTCAGTGGGAAGGGAAAGATACTCTGTACAAGTTCACCCCCCACAGTTTTATCCAGGGACTAAAATCATGACCTGAAGCTTGTACAGTGTTTAGTTGGGGAAAGCGAGATGGCATGGATAGTAATATGTAGCAATGTATCATAGTTTCTGAGTGTGTAAAGAGTGCTTTGCATGAATTAGCTTGTCTGTTCCCTTGCCTCAGGGCTGCATTGGTGCTGGAAAGTTGGACAAGATTGGGCCCTTTGCCCGCACTGCAGCTGATGAACCTGAGAGGCTGCTGAATTCCACCTGGTGAGTTCATTGCTTGCAGAGGCAAGACCTGAACTTTGGAAGGGCCTGTTTGTGGCGGAGTCTCTTAGCCACAAGGCAGCTACATGCCGGGTCTCAGGGCATCATTGCCATCTGCCTCACTTCTTTAGAGAACAGGCTGTAGTTACTGTACTGTACTACATGGCCAGCAAAATGTGTTCTGCTGCACATACTCAGAGGAGGCGTTTTTATCATCATTGTACATACCTTAGGATTCAGTGCTGGAAGGAAACATGTGATTGAGCTGCTGTGCTGGCTGTACCTTGTGGGATAGTCTCATAACCCCTCACATTCCTGCGGCGGCAGCGTTTCAAGTGTCCTCCCAGGAGGAAACTGGACTGCCCTTGTTAAAAGGAAGCAATTGAGCTATTAGTGGGCAAGTGGGAGAAATTAAAGGCCAAGCCTTTGAAAAATCACCTTCAGGAAATGAGACAGTGGAGCTCATTGGGGGGGGGGGAAGGGACAAATCCAGGCTGACTTTTGCTTTTAAAAGCAAACGTGGTAAAGCCCACTGGATCAAGAGCCTGCCCCATTTCAGGGGGTAACTCCAGCCCCACGAATCCTATCTCCAGCTGGGCAATCAGGCAAATGGACCACAAGGCCAGTCACAAGGCGCTTGAGTCCACATAAGTGCTTGTGCCCCCCCCCCCCTGTTGCTATAGTTCTATGCACCTTTACTCAGAAGGAAGTTCAATGGGACTTGTTGCCAACAAAAGAACATATAGACAGCAGCCCAAAAGCCCCCCCCCCCAGTCTCCATCTGAATGCGAGCTGAGCTACACTGAACATCAACAAAACCGGGTGCAATGCCGAAGCACGTTGACTCAGAAGAAAAGGCTTTGAGATTATCAATTTGCATGTGTACAACAAACAGGTTTCTTCTAAAACAATATTTTCTTTATTGTAAGATACACTTTTTGAAAGAACATTAAACAATGTTATTGTCAGCTGACAGTAATTTAGATTGAAATCCCCTCGCAACAGGGTGGGATACTAACCATAACAACAGGAAACAAACTGTCTATATTGATTCTGGAGAAGTTCCACTGAAACCAGTAGAACTGCTCTGGAGTAGATGACTTCAGGCTTACAAGCAAGCCCTCGTTTCTACTTGCCGAGTAAACGTGCGCAGCTCTAAATAAACTTGCTTGGCAGCTCCACTCAAGTCAAGAGGAACTTACTGCTGAGCCAAACTGGGATGTCTGACCTGCCCCTAAACTTACAGAACAAGTGTCACCGTCTATTGGACTTCGGATGATTATTTATGACATTTTTTTTTTTTTTGCACTGGACTACGACATTCGATTAAAAACCACTCATGGCTCTGGCTCAGCTGGCTGATGGACCAGGCCTGGGGGGGGGGGTTTCCCCATGTGCTGCGGGGAGGGAGGGGGGTACAACATGGCATCTCCTTAAAGAAAGAAAACCGTCCTCAGCTGCTGCAGCCCCTGCAGAGCGGCGGAATTTATCTGGCTAATAAATTTAATGAGCAATTCATTGCTGTCAGCGTGGCGCTTCCCCAAATCAATTATAGCAAATTTAAATATAATCACCGGCTCATCGCGGCTAACTCAGGCCACAGCTCGCCATTCATCCCCACGCTATGAGTTACTGCCGGACAGCGCTCTGGCCACGGGCCCTGGCCATCTTTCACGGCTCTGGGAGAGCAAGGTGGGACTTAGGCCGGAGCAAAACCACCACGCCGGCCAGCAGAAGGAGTCAGCCCGGATTGACTCCGCGAGTCCAACTAAGAGAGAACTGACTCTGGATTTGCAGATGTCAAAAGGGCGTTGCCGCCTCCCGCCGCCCCAATACACAGAGCTGTAAGTGGGGAAAAGCGGCCTCCCTTGCAGGCCTGTTGTAAAGGCCAGCCAGTGTCAGGTGATGCAAGCCTATGTACACTTCACTGGGACTGATTGAACTGGAGGGGGTTACTTCTGAGTAATCATGCATAAAGGTCAGGTTGTATGGCTGCAATTTAATTCAATTTAATTTAATTTACTTCTGAGTAAACATGTTTGGGTGCAGGTAGGGAATCCTAGAGTTGGAAGGAACCACAAGATCACTGAATCCAAGCCCCCTCCCCCCTTGGTTGCAGGCTGTCCACAACTACAACAACATCCCCAATGATACAGACCCTGACCATAAGTCCAGTAGGAATTTTGAAGTGTACAAGTCCTCTCTTCTGATCCTGTGTTAGGGCATGCCTAAAGAAAGGGTAAAACCTTGGGTAGACAGCTGGCAATCTGGTCACAAATTTTATAGGAGACCATTTACAGTAGTTTTTGTACTTGCAAAAGCAGTCATACAAGACGACGATGCTGATGCTGCAAAAATATTGTTTCTGTACATGGGAAATGTTTTTGCGGCTTTGGAATCATCTTGTATGACCGCTTTTGCAAGTACAAAAACTAAATGGCATCCTATAAAACTTGTGCCCAGGTTGCCAGACGTCTACCCCAGATTTTACCCTTCCTTTAGGCATGCCCGAACTAACAGGATCTGAAGCGAGAACTCATCTGCCTCAAAATTCCTACTGGATTTATGGTCAGGGACTAGGCTATTACTTCTTGTGATTATTCAGCTATTAAAACTTCTGTTGATGCAGCCTAGAATTCACCTTCTTTGCCACTGTGTCACACTGCTGACTCATGTTTAGCTTGTTGTCTACTAAAATGCCTAGATCTTTTTCACACAGGCGACTTCTTGGGCAAGTGTCCCCAATCATATATTTGTGCTTTTGAGTTTCCCTACCCAAATGCAGAACTTTACATTTATTCCTGTTCATTTTGTTTGTGTTTGCCCAGCTCTCCATCCTGTCAAGATCTTCTTGGATCCTGTTCCTGACCTCTAGGGAGTCACCCCACCCAGTTTGGGGTCACCTGCAAATTTGATGCAGAACCAAGTCATTTCTAAAGATATTGGACCACACTGGGCCCGAGACAGAGCCCTCCACAGGCACCCCACTCATAATGTTTCTCCAGGCTGAAGAGGAGTGGTAGACAAGCACTCTCTTCTTGGTCAGTTACTTGTAAGAATTGCGCGCGCTGCATAGAGGCCTTACAACATGGTGGCAGGGCGGGGCCTCCAGACATTCAGCGATGACATCACCAAGTCATCACCAACTTCCGGGTAGCCAAGCTCTGAGCTATGTGGAGCTCACTCAGCTACAAGTTGCCAGTCGGTCCGTGCCCCTTAGGGGAACAGTATTCTTGGTACAGCCCATCAGTCAGCCACAGATCCACCTGTCGAGAGCATCATTTAGCTCACACCCCACCAGCTGGTCATGGGAATCTTGTCAAAAGCTCTACTGAAATCCAGATGTATTATGTCCACAACGTCACTCTGATCTGCTGAGCGAGTCACTCTGTCATACTTCATTGGTTTAATGTCTATACATTAGAGACTAGAATGAAGTGCACAGGAGCAGGTTCAGTTAACTGTACACTGACTGTAAGTCTGTGGGCTATTGTTTTGCAGCCAGTTTTGTTAGCTTTCAAAGGGCCCCTTTAATGGCAATGTGATCTGCAGACATTAGCAGGTGCCAAATTTCCTTAGCAGAGCAAGCTGATGCTAAAGGCATAGGAGCAGAACAGGCTGTCTTGTTCCTGGTCAGCTGACAACCCTAGGAGTAAATGGTCTGAGGCTGCAGTATCAAAGTGTCTTGTAAACATGATTTAAAATAAAGCTCCGGGAAACTGGAACATCAGTCTGGTTAAGGCACACAATTCTCTTGTGTGTCTAAGAACTGTGCATGTTCAGTTGTGATCCAGGACTATAAATAAGAAGCTGAGCAGGCCGCAGGCAGCCCTAACAAAGCTCTAGTCAGGGTATATTGTGCCTCTTCGAATAGGCCTGATCCCTTTAAAGCCCCCAGCATATCCCAAGAATGCTTTCTGCTTGCCAGACTACTAGGGTCAATGTGGTTTTCAGATTCCACTTTTTATGGGTGGATTAAAGTTTATTTTCCATAATAGGGCACCTAATAAAAGGCATCAAGCGCTGTCAGTCTTAACAGCTGGCGGCCTCATTTAACACTTTCACTTCATAAATCATTGCCTGGCTGGCCAGGTGTTTCCAGAAGTGGGAAGTCAACAAATGCCCCCAAAAATGCTGAACCTGGGCAAGAGAGAGGTAAATGGAGGTTTATTTGATTTGTGGGTGTGTAGATGCCTGGGGGGGGGGGGGAGAAGGGAAAGGAGGAGGGGCATCAAGGGAGGGGACCTGGCTGATTGAAGTAGAGAGGGAAGCAACTTCTCCAGGGAGATTTCAGTCCTGGCGTTTTCAAGGAAGTGGTGTAACATTCTTTCTGCCCCAAGAAGACTTGAAATAAAAGGGTGGACTGATTAATGGAGACGCTCTTCACAAAGGACCTCCTGCTTCACTAGACCTGCCTTTAAAAAGCTGCACTTGTTGTTGCTAAGACAGGGGCCTGCACCCGAGGGGGGGGGGGGAACGACACATGTTACAGTTGAAATTGCCAACTCTTTTTGGTAGCTCCGCTTTTAACTGCTGCTTGATGTGCAGCAGAAAGATAAAGGGATATACCGGTACATTTCCTTGCATGGAGCTACAGAGCTGTGCAGGTCAGGCTGTTGTAAAAACACAAGGAGCCTTGCTGTTTTGATTATTATAATAATTAGATATTTTAAAATAAGGCTGCAGCTTACATTGGAGTTACATAGGAGTATCTCCCCCCTTCATGGATCATTGCCTTGTCGTGGCGAAGGGGCTTGCGTAACTCAATGAAGCCATGAGCTATGCCGTGCAGGGACACCCAAGACGGACAGGTCGTAGCAGAGAGTTCTGACTAAAAGTGATCCACTGGAGAAGGAAATGGCAACCCACTCCAGTAACCTTGCCAAGAAAATCCCATGAACAGTTCCAAAAGGCTACAAGATATGATGCCGGAAGATGAGCCCCTCAGGTCGGAAGGTGTCCAATATGCTACTGAGGAAGAGCGGAGGACTATTCCAAGTAGACCCAGAAAGAGTGAAGCGGCTGGGCCAAAGCCAATAGGACGTCCAGCTGTGGATGTGTCTGAGGTTGAAAGGAAAATCCAATGCTGCAAGGAGCAATATTGCTTAGGAACATGGAATGTGAGGTCTATGAATCAAGGCAAGCTGGATGTGGTCAAAGATGAGATGATAAGATTGAACATTGACATCTTGGGAATCAGCGAACTAAAATGGACGGGCATGGGCGAATTTAATTCAGGTGACCATCATATCTACTACTGTGGGCATGAATCCCTTAGAAGAAATGGAGTAGCCCTCATAGTCAATAAAAGAGTGGGAAAGGCAGTACTGGGGTGCAACCTCAAAAACGACAGAATGATTTCAGTTCGAATCCAAGGCAAACCATTCAACATTACAGTAATCCAAGTGTATGCCCCAACCACTGATGCCGAAGAAGATGAAGTTGACCGGTTCTATGAAGACCTACAACACCTTCTAGAACTAGCACCCAAAAAAGATGTCCTTTACATCATAGGAGACTGGAATGCTAAAGTAGGAAATGAAGAAATAAACGGAACAACAGGCAAGTTTGGCCTTGGAGCGCAAAATGAAGCAGGGCGAAGGCTAACGGAGTTCTGTCAAGAGAACACGCTGGTCATAGCAAACACTCTTTTCCAACAACACAAGAGGCGACTCTACACATGGACATCACCAGATGGTCAATACCGAAACCAGATAGATTATGTGCTTTGCAGCCAAAGATGGAGAAGCTCTATACAATCAGTAAAAACAAGACCTGGAGCTGACTGTGGTTCAGATCATGAGCTTCTTCTTGCAAAATTCAGGCTTAAATTGAAGAATGTAGGGAACACCACTAGACCAGTCAGATATGACCTAAACCATATCCCTTATGAGTATACAGTGGAGGTGAAGAATAGGTTTAGGGCATTAGACCTGGTAGACAGAGTGCCTGAAGAACTATGGACGGAAGTTCGTAACATTGTACAGGAGGCAGCAACTAAAACCATCCCAAAGAAAAAGAAATGCAAGAAAGCAAAGTGGCTGTCAGATGAGGCTTTACAAATAGCTGTGGAAAGAAGGAATGCAAAAAGCAAAGGTGAAAGGGAAAGATATAAACAACTGAATGCAGATTTCCAGAGAATAGCAAGGAGAGATAAGAAGGCCTTCTTAAATGAACAATGCAAGGAAATCGAGGAAAACAACAGAATGGGGAGGACTAGAGATCTCTTCAAGAAAATTGGAGATATCAAGGGAACATTTTGTGCAAAGATGGGCATGATAAAGGATAAAAAAGGCAGAGACCTGACAGAAGCAGAAGAGATTAAGAAGAGATGGCAAGAATACACAGAAGAACTATACAAGAAAGATCTTAATGTTCCTGATGACCACGCTGGTGTGGTCACTGACCCAGAGCCGGACATCCTAGAGAGCGAAGTCAAGTGGGCCTTAGATAGCATTACTAACAACAAAGCTAGCAGAGATGATAATATCCCAGCTGAGCTACTTAAAATCCTAAATGATGATGCTGTGAAAGTGCTGCACTCAATATGCCAACAAATTTGGAAAACTCAGCAGTGGCCAAAGGATTGGAAAAGGTCAGTTTACGTTCCAATTCCAAAGAAGGGCAGTGCCAAAGAGTGTTCAAACTATCGCACAATTGCACTCATTTCACATGCTAGCAAGGTTATGCTCAAAATTCTACAAGCTAGGCTTCAGCAGTACGTGGACCGAGAACTACCGGATGTACAAGCTGGGTTTCGAAGAGGCAGAGGAACTAGAGATCAAATTGCCAACATGCGCTGGATCATGGAGAAAGCACGAGAGTTCCAAAAAAACACCTACTTCTGCTTCATTGACTACGCAAAAGCCTTTGATTGTGTGGATCACAACAAACTGTGGCAAGTTCTTAAAGAGATGGGGATACCAGACCACCTTACCTGTCTCCTGAGAAACCTGTATGCGGGTCAAGAAGCAACAGTTCGAACCGGCCATGGAACAACTGATTGGTTCAAAATTGGGAAGGGAGTACGGCAAGGCTGTATATTGTCACCCTGCCTATTTAACTTATATGCAGAGTACATTATGAGAAATGCAGGGCTGAATGAATCGCAAGCCGGAATCAAGATTGCCGGGAGAAACATCAACAACCTCAGATATGCAGACGATACCACTCTAATGGCAGAAAGTGAAGAAGAACTAAAGAGCGTCTTGATGAGAGTGAAAGAGGAGAGTGCAAAAGTTGGCTTGAAACTCAACATTAATAAAACTAAGATCATGGCATCTGGTCCCATCAATTCCTGGCAAATAGAAGGGGCAGAAATGGAAGCAGTAACAGATTTTACTTTTTTGGGTTCCAAGATCACTGCAGACGGAGACAGCAGCCATGAAATTAAAAGACGCTTACTCCTTGGAAGGAAAGCTATGGCAAATTTAGATAGCATAATAAAAAGCAAAGATATCACCATACCAACAAAAGTTCGTATAGTCAGGGCGATGGTGTTCCCAGTAGCAATGTATGGTTGCGAGAGCTGGACCATAAGGAAGGCTGAGCGCCGAAGAATAGATGCTTTTGAACTGTGGTGCTGGAGAAGACTCCTGAGAGTCCCTTGGACTGCTAGGAGATCAAATCAGTCAATCCTAAATGAAGTCAACCCTGACTGTTCCCTGGAAGGACAGGTACTAAGGCTGAAACTCAAATATTTTGGCCACCTAATGCGAAGAGAGGACTCTCTGGAGAAGACTCTGATGCTGGGAAAGACTGAAGGCAAAAGGAGAAGGGGAAGGCCAAGGATGAGATGGTTAGACAGCATCACCGATGCAACGAACATGAAAATGAGCGAACTCAGGAAGATAGTGGAGGATAGGAAGGCCTGGCGGGATATGGTTCATGGGATCACGAAGGGTCGGACACGACTTAACGACTGAACAACAACAAAGGAGTATCTCCCATTGAAGACATGGAACTGGGACGTGCTTGTGAGTAACCTTGCACAAGACTGTGCTATCAGCTGAGAAACAGGGACACAGAATCAGTTTGTCCCGATTCCCGAAGGCCTTCTGAAGGAGCCAAGGTTTGATTTGGTGTCCATAGAGTTGGGCCCCCCTGTTGGACCAAGAGAGGGAGGGTGTTCCACTGAGTTGGAGCCACAACTGAAAAGGGCTGCATCATAGTAGACACTTGTTGTTGGACCTCCTTTAATTGCATATAAGATAGCAGCATCCTTGTCTGAGATGGGAGCTTTGGATCAAAGAACATCAATTCCAAGTTGGCTCTGAACGTCCACTTGTTGTCTCAGAAAGAAACTATTCCTTAGGGCACATACTCACATACTATTGTTCGCATACTCAGGAGGCTGATGCCCAGTTTTCATGCTGGAGGAGCAAAGCTGTATGTGAGACAGGTACTGACTCTGCAGGGAGGACTGTAAGTAAAGTTGCCTGAGTGATTTGTACGAGAGCAGGAGCTGGAAGAGCACCTCAGGCCTTCATGCATATGGGTCTCAGCCGCGTGGAGTGACACCATGCATATGATGGAGATCTTCCTGGCTCTCCCCCAACCACGTTAATTGGGAAGCACAAAGAGCAGGCCCGAGTCCTTTGTCTGCGTCACAACAAGGCAATTGCATCACGTGATTTCTCGACATTCCCCCCCCCCCCCTGTGCCCGTGATGATTGGCAGCAGAATGTGTGAACTGATTCCATTGAAAAGCATAGCTGAGGAACTGTGCTGGGAACTTTAAGGCCAACACTGATGAACAACTCTGTAATGGGGGGAGGCCCCAACAACTGTATAAGAACATAAGAGCCTTGCTGGACCAGGCCAAGGGCTTATATAGTCCAACATCCTGTATTTCACAATGGCCCACCAGATGCCTCTGGGAGCACACAAGACAACAAGAGACCTGTATCTTCTTGCCACTCCCTTGTATCTGGCATTAAGAGAGAGGCTATCTCTAAAACGCAGAGGTTGCATATAGTCATCATGGCTTGTAACCTGTGATGGACCTTTCCTCCATAAATCTGTTCAATCTCCCTTTAAAGGTATCCAGGCCAGGTGCCATCACCACATCCTGTGGCAAGGAGTTCCACAGATTAATTATACGCTGGGTAAAGAAATATTTTCTTTTTTCTGTTCTAACTCTCCCACCAGTCAATTTTAATGAATGTCTCCTGCTTCTGGTGTTGTGTGAGAGGGAAAAGAACTTCCCTCTATCCCATGCATAATTTTATATGTCTCACAGCCCAATCCTAAGCAACTTTCCAGGGCCAATGCAGCTGTGCCAACAGGGTGTACGTTGCATCCTGCAGTGGAGGGGCAGTCACAGAGGTCTACTCAAGGTAAGGGAACCATTGCGGTTGCATCAGTGTTGGAAAGTTGGTTAGGATTGCGCTGTCAATCATGTCCCCCCTCAGGCATCTTCTTTCAGCCTCAAGCGTTTTATCCTTTCCTTGTAAGGGAGGTGCCCCGCCCCCTAATCATGTTGGTCACTCCCTTCTGAACATTTTCTAATTCCACTATATTCTTTTTGAGAAATCCTATTTCCAGATATGGCCTTATTGCTTTGTACAATGGCAGAATAATATTGGCCCTTTTATTCTCAATCCCTTTTCAGTATCAGCGAGATGGGCTTCCTGTATTTTTTTTGTTGTTGTTGGATCTGACAGCTTTGCAAAACATCCCTGCAAGAAGGTGGAACAGCTTACTGTGGTGTGGACTCATATAGCAAAATATTAGAAGATTGTGTTGTGAAATATTTTTTTAAAAAAGAAAACCAAACACCTCCCACAGCCTAAGAAAATACCTTAAGGACTAGTATATGAGTTTCCAAACCTCAAATCAGCATAATTCTTAGCAGTGCACTAGTCTGCAGTGGGCAGTTCGAGAATTATTTATATCCTTAGTTCTAATTGAAGGTTAATGCAGGACACACACCTTTTCTACCACCTGAGTCCATTCATTTCCCTTTTGCATTTATTTAAGGTAAACCTAACTCCTCAGCTTGCCCTGCAGCCAAACAAAAGGGGGATCTCCCTCTCCAACTGGGATTGTTCAGTGGCAGTCACCCAACCAAGAACAGGGGGCCTTGGTTTATAAGAGATTTAGCACTGGGGCGCAATTTATTTTGGTTTACCCAGCTGGAGAGGAACAAAGGTCCCTTATCTCGGCACAGCCCCAGCTGAGCACTGCAGGCTACCTTCCTCAGGTCAATGATGCTGCAGAGTCAACACTGGTGCAAACAAAGCCCTTCCAGGGACAGGGAAGACAGCTGGGTCAGGGAAAGGACCTACTGTAGTTCACAGGGGTCACCGCAGAGTTTACATGCCCAGGGGGCAGGCTGAGCCAGGATGCCACCTAAGCAATGGAATGTCTTTTGATTTCACTTTTCTTGGTAGGAGTGTGGGAGCTTTCCAGGATTCTTCATTAGGCACCATGGAATGCTGGGATCATAGGAGGGGCCAGAGGCGAAACAAGGGTGGAGCGAAGGCAAGTAGTTTTGCAAGACTCCGTTACACTGGAGTCAGCGGCCCCTCCCCCTTGCTGTTGGAGCCATTCTGGCAGCAAAGGCAACACGCAGGACACTCCCCTGTTGCTGCTGGAATGGCTCCAACAGCAAGGGGGAGGGGCTGCTGACTCCAGTGTAACGGAGTCTTGCAGAACTACTTGCCTTCGCTCCACCCTTGTTTCGCCTCTGGGAGGGGCTGAGCTTACATCACCACCCTGCTTAGAAATTAGTAGCTTTAGCTTAGAACCCTCAAACAACTTATCAGAGAGTTCTGCCTGACAAAGTACTCTGTATAACTCAAAAGCCTGCAGACACCTAGGACTATTGCATAACTCCTCTACAGTAATTAGTTTGAGGTTGCACACTGTTGCAATTTGCAGGACTGCTGTAGGGTAAGAAGTTTGTGGATTGTTCTAGTGATCCCTGCCAATGATTAATAAGCTCTATGTATTTTTTGCATGATGTGAAAGCATGATGGATCTCTCTCTCTCTCTCTCTCTCTCTCTCTCTCTCTCTGGTTTTAATTTTTATTATTCAATCAAGCAGTTTAATCAAACACCATCTAAGACTCAATGGGTAGCAAGGCTTTAAAGATTTTTATTTTTATTTTGTAATTGCTGAACCCGAGAGGCAGTAAGTAGGGATAGGGACCTTTTGCATGCTCATATTTTAAACAGCACCACATGGATGTCATTAACGATCCATTTCATGAAAATTAGGGTCTGTAATAAAGAAGCCAAAATAGGATCCATGTGTGTTTAAGAAAAGCTGTTAAAAATGTCACTGATGATAAACAGTGCCCATAACTAAGCACCAGACCCTCCTGCAGTGGCAACCATGTGACCCACAGGTTTTACTAATGAAAGGAATATTGAGGGCAGGTGAAGTCTCACCTTTTATTCTACATCCAGCCTACAAGAGTGTAGCTTCCCAGTCTCCCCAAAACTTACGTTTACAAGAAGTGTGTCCTTTAATAATCTTTGCTATAATAAATCCCATTTCCTTTGGGGCTGCTTATAAATTTTAGGGTCACTACCTGAGCTGCCACATTTAATCAGTTGCCCAAACTAATGTACGCAGATAAGGTAACTCTCCTCCCCCCCCCCCAACTTTGAGGGGTATATTGCTAGAAACATTCCAACAATCAATAAAAAATTCTTCACTGTATCAGAAGCAGGAAACCAATCGGAGAGGCTGTTGGACCACTCAATGACAAGCATGTGGAAGAATGACTGAAGGAAGGGCAGGGAGGTTGCAGAGAAGCTGGTCAGTACTGGAAATGGGATGTCGCCCTAAAACCTGCAGCCCAAATAATTAGGGGCAACTTTTTAATAGAGTGAAATGTTAGGGATCAATTAATGTAAGATTACCCCTGCTGGATCAGACCAAAGGTCCATCCCTGGACCTTTAGTCTGATTCAGCAGGAGTCATCTTACATTAATTGATCCCTAACATTTCAATCTATTAAAAAAAGTGCCCCATATGATTTGGGCACCAGATTTCTTTAAAAGCCAGTTCTTTTTAATGCCAAGCCAAATGATGGTGATATTGAGGAGGAAGAGAGGTGGCATCAGCTTCCTGGGTGACCTTGGTCCAGTCACTATCTCTCAGCCCCACCTACCTCACAGGGTTGTTGTGAGGACAAAAAGGAGGGGGAGGAAATATGTACACCACCCTGAGCTCCTTGGAGGAAGGGCGGTATAAAAATGTGAAAAATAAATACATCTCCCAAATGGCACATCAGGCAATGCTGCGTGTATAGATCAAGAGGGGCTGTGCTAGCATGCATGCAGCGCCATCTTGGAGGTGCCACCCCACCCACTGCTTCTGGCCTTTTATGAACAAATTGAAAATGGGGCATATTTTGGACAGCTTTCCTTTTGGCATCACCCAAATGGGGCCTCTATACACCTGTTACCTGCATGACTCTTTATTAGGGACAAACTAGGTGTTACAAGGGCCAAAACATGAGAGTTTGGCCCTTTTTTATTTAAAGCAGTGCAGGGGTAGGGGTGTGTGTGTGTGTGTGTGTGTGTGTGAGAGAGAGAGAGAGAAACAGCCTGAAACCATGGTGGGGGCTATGGGTTTTTAGCTCTTAGCCACTGCTGCAGTTCCAACCCCAATCACGTGACCCCCTTGTGCTATTTATGATTTTAAAAAGCTTCCATTGAAAGCTGGTTAAAATAAATGAAAAACAAAGAGCCAAAGCTGCACGTTCTTCATAGGTTGTACTTTGGCTGTGACGAGCCAGCTGTTCTATGCATCCAGCCTAACTGGACCGTCCACCCGAGTTTCCAAAGTTAAATGCCTCTGCAGTGTTGCAGAACATTTGGTATCTCTTAGTGACCAATGTGTGAATTCCTTCAGGGCAGAGGTGGAAGGAGGATGGAGCACACGGAGCAGACGCGCCGGGTGGGGGCAGGGGCGCAGTCAGCTTTGGGGGGGTATTTACCCGCGCGATGGTTCGGCCCTCCCACCCTCCCTGGAGCTCATTCGGCTCCAAAAAGGTGCCGAAACTGGCGGGGTGTGTGTGTTCGTTGTCGCGCTGGGCGCGACAATGTCACATTACTTAGGCCTAGGCTTACCAGATCTCCAACTGGGACAGAGTGCTAGACCTTTAGGAGAAGGAATGTGGGCAGGTGTAGCTTGTTAAACCTTACAGCACAATCCTAGGCATGTCTACTCAGAAGCAAGCCCCACTGAACACAATGGGGCTTGCTTCTGAGTAGACATGCCTAGGATTGTGCTCTAGGACTTTACAAGCTACACCTGCCCACATTCCTTCTCCTAAAGGTCTAGCACTCTGTCCCAGTTGGAGATCTGGTAAGCCTACTTAGGCCCCGCCCCCTTGGACCGGGCGTTGGGAGGGCTAGTGGCATTACTGCTTCAGGGCTACATCATGAGACAATATAAAGAATGACATTTTGCTCTTGACTCACACTGGTCTTTTGGCTGGTGACAAGGGCTACTTGTTGAAGTGATTAGTAATGGGATATGGAACCTTTCACCTGTAGGTTGACTGCTGAAATGCAATTAGTTACCTTTGGTTGTTTTGAGCATCTGTTGAGCATATAGTGCTCTAACAGACCATCATTACCTATTGTATTAATTACTCAAGGCCACACATGCTCTCAGTAGGCCTGCAGTTTGAGAGGGGCTATAGGCACGCATCTAGAGCCAGCGGATGGCGCAGTGGGTTAAACCACTGAACCATGAGCTGTCGATCGAAAAGTTGGCAGTTCGAATCCGTGCGACGGCTCCTGCCAACCTAGCAGTTCGAAAGCAAGAAATTGCAAGTAGATTAATAGGTACCGTGTCAGCGGGACGGTAACAGCGTTCCATGCGCCTCAGTGTTGAGTCATGCCAGCCACATGACCATGGAAACGTCTTCGGACAGCGCTGGCTCTTCGGCTTTGAAATGGAGATGAGCACCGCTCCCTCGAGTCGGACACGACTGGACTTAATTGTCAAGGGATACCTTTACCTTTACCTTTACCTATAGGTAGGCTTACCATATCGCCGATCGGGACGCTCCGCTTTGCCCTTAAGGGGTGGGGGGAGGGGAGGGAGTCAGAGCGCGCACGGAGCGTCCCGGTCGGTGATATGGTAAGCCTACCTATAGGCACACATCTACCTTACATGCAGAAGGTCCCAGGTTCAAACCCTGCTGGCATCTCCAGGTGGGTCTGAGGACCCCTGTATGAAATCATGGAGAATCACTGCCAGTCAGTGTAGGCAATGCTGACAGAGAGCTGGACCAAGGACCCAACTTGGTATAAGGCAGCTTCATATAGGATCAAGCTTATATTATCTTCTCAATGAGGATACCCAGGTGTTTAAGTTCCTCTCTGCCTGTTGTGGCTCCTGGAGAGTCGGCAGTCAGCCCAGTGCAATCACTGATGTTGGAGTGGCTGGCCACTACCAGCATTCATCAGTGTCTTGCTCCCAGAAAAGTCAGATCACGGGGTCTGCAAATTGGTAAAGAGAACTTAGTCCCCAGAGCAGTCACCATATATCCATCACATACCTGCAGCAGAAGCAGTTGCTGGACTGAATAGTTCAACCAGAGTTCAAGCATAACCTTTATGAATCTGGTACAAACTCGTTACTCAGCCCCCCCCCCCACTCTCACGATCCCATCCTGTACATACAATCTCATGAGTCATAAAAAAACACCACATTTGTTTTCTACCTAGCATCTATCTGGCAGCTTTTCTTCATCAGTAATTGCCACAAGTGCAGGCTCTATATTAAATCATTGTCATCTTGTTTTTGTTCTTCCCTGGTTAGTGTATTGCCTGAGCCAGACTGCAGAAAGCTCTGCTTTAAAAAAAACCTGGAGATTGATTGTTGTCCTGTAGGTTCTCTTAGTTCCTATGTTTGCCCTCCTTACATTTATGGTTGCCCAATTTGTATTTATAGCCACACTAGATAGTTTCACTCACATGTATCTGGAGCGTGCAAATCCTACTAGCAGCGCCGGCTCCCACTGTCCCTGGGATTAATGTCCCTGTTTTTGCCAATACAGAAAAAAAAACCCATGCTATCACATCTGAAGCAAAACCTTTTCCATTACAGAGAAGAGGCTGCACCTTTCCTGAACATCAGTATAACCCAAACATCAAACCTTCCCAACCAAATTGACATTACGTGGCACGCAGGTCTATACTGTCCGCATCTTGTCACTATCACAGACCCTGACTGCAATGCCAAAGCAACATTTTTGTGAAGTTGCACCAGAACAGCTGCCAATATAGAATCTCTTCTCTGATCCTAATTGTTTATTGCAACAAATCAACAGTTCAGTTGAGAGCTTTAGTGGGTAATCTTGGCTCCGTCAATATATAACATTTTTAATAAAATCACTCGCAGCTCAGCTTGCCAACATTTCTTACTATTAGCTGCCTATTACTTTTCTTGATAGCATTTAATACGCAGTTGTTTCAAGCTTCAGACATACTAGCTGTGAACAGATCTGTGGTAGCGGAAGTCTCCTGTAATTCACTTGGCTTTTATCTTAAGTGAGAATGCAGACTCTAACAGGTTTTGGTAGCAGAATAACTGTTTTATAGAAGCAGGTGTGATTCATGTGCCTCTGGTCTAGAGGTAAATTAAGCTTTATTGGAAAGGATGGGCTTGTCTTTAGCAAATCTGAAATTGAGAGAAGTGGCAGCTGGGAAAAGAGTCAGCCAGGAAGAAGTGCTGTTTATTAGGGCAAAAGGATGGTTTCATCTGGATTTGCTGTCTCCACAAACCTATTTGTTGTCAGAACAAAAAAACAATAATAATTTGATTTAGCCTGGGACCCCCATGCTGCCAAATAGTGCTTGGGATTCTTTACATTACAAAAAAACCAACAGCACACACATATTAAAATGCACATTGTGAAAATCATTTTAAAGGCACCCTTTCAAATGTGGGGATATGGGACACACACATAAGGGGAACCAAACAGTTCTTCTTTGTGACATATCTTGAATATAGTCAGACTACCCAGTGTTTCAGGACCCTGAAAACTAGCAGCGCTATTTTAGATTTATTACAGTGCTGTACAGCCACAGGGGAAGTGTACAGGAATACCTCCAATAGCACGGGGGATGCACTTCCTGAAAGCCGAGAGCTAGGTGAAATAGTGCTATAGGAGTTCACCTATGTCGATGAAGCAGGAACCTGGTGCTGATTGGCCCAATGCTACCCGGATTGTAGTGCTCCCTTTGGCTAGAATAGCTGTCCATCATAGCCAGGAAGAAGAGCTCTGTAGCGAAACAGCGCTAAAAGAAGTGATGTAATGTGAGGTATTACTGTAATAGGATCATGGCTGATCATATACCAAAAAAAAAGAGGCTGAGAAAGGCCTTCTATGAGGCAGCCATCACCGTTACAGAATCTAGTAGGCAGCTCTCGTCTGATTCATCAGGGCTTAGAGATCCCTAGATCATGGTGCGAGATGGTGGCATGAAAGCCACAATAAGGCCTTCTCCCACCATGATTTAGTGATATTTAAGACCCATAGATTGATACGGTATTTCAGATGTCCAAAGTATCATTCAAAGCTGAGGAACTTAAGAAAAGTCTGAGAGCCCCAATCCTGTCCTCCCCCCCCCCACTGGTGCAGCAGTTGCAGTTGCATGCAGCTGGGGGGGGGAGATTGGGATGCTTCAGAAGCAGCCTCTTGCTCCGCAACGGGTCTCCTCGAGCCTGTGCTAGCAATTTTGCTAGCACAACACCAAAGCGAGAATGGGGGTGGGGAGGCTGCAGGAAAGGGGGATAGGATCTGGCGCACATCATCATTGCCGGATCAACCCCCTCCAACAGCCTCCCCACCCCATTCTGCCCCTCCCAGCCCAGTTTCGCCCCTCTCCGCCCCTGTTCCACCCTCCCTCAACCCCTCCTATCTGACCTACCTGCTCCGGTGGGCAGCGGGAGAACCAACAATGCGGACAGGAAGTCTCCGACCTTCCCGCCAGCACCCCCAGCAGCATGCTACTGTGCACGCTGCTGGAGCGCCTTTTATGGCTGGCATTTTACGAATGATGTTTACAGCAGTCAGTGCCAGTGGAAGAGGCGCTAGAATATCGGCCGGCCCAAATAGGATTGGGCCGTTAGAGGACCAGGCCAAGGATCCATCTAGCTCCTTTCCAACAGTAGCCAATCAAATGCTTCTGGAAAGTCCATAAGCAAGACATGAAGGCAATAGCCCCACCCCATAACTAAGTGGCATACTGGCTCTGATCATGGAGGCTCTGTTTAGGTATCCTGGCTAATGCCCATTGATTATTATTGATTAATGATTGATAGACATGTCCTTGCTAACTGTGTCTAATTGCCTTTTCATAGCCAGCACGATTCAAGGAAAGGGACTTCAGCATACATCTGTCGCCCCAACAGAAATGAACCTGGCTCAGCTTTGGACCCCCAACCTGTGGCAGCTTAACATATCAAATTCTCTTGAACAATGCAAATCAAACCATTCCAGATGTCTTAAGGACAATATTAAGTTGCTAGAGGCAAGCAGGACAACCATACTAACACACACATTTGCGCTTGCAGGAGAAGTGATGGTGTCAAACTCATCCTCCCCCTTCGTGCAGCACAATGGAAAAAATAAAATGCTGAAGAGGCCTGCAGAAACTCAGGGTTTTCAGGTGCTGCAGTGTCAAAGCTCTGCCAAGAGGGATTGTGTGTGATTTATCCCTGTAACACTTTCTCCAAAGCTGAAAAACAGACTGCTCTGTTTACTCCTGTTAATGCTGATCCAAAAACCAGAATTGGGGTTTAACATCTCATTGTCCAGCTTTTCAAAAAGCTAAAATCCACAATAATGGCTCTATGTGGATTATACAACTGAGACGGAAGAAAGGCTTTTTTTGAGAGAGATGCTGCAATATATCTCTAATCGTGTTTGGCCTGTATTTCCCAAACTTCTGGATATACTGTGACTGTCCCAGTATATCAAGGAACATCCCCTATTTTCTGGCATCAGGCTCCAGGAAACCACTGCCTCTATTTTTTCCTTTTAAGGCAATATTGGGGGTGCTCATGAATTGCTAGAGTTGCCTTTAGGGTTCAGTTCTTTCTCCAGGGTCTCTCAAAGTTCAGTCTCTGAGCAGGTGATGAATGCATCTCGTCTCTTGGACACATCCATGGTAAATGTCCACACATAAACACCAAGGCTCCCCACGGCACACAGCCTCCCAGTTCGTTTGCTGGTGAGGTTCCTTTCGTATTGATTTAAAAGATTTATACGCTGCCCTTCGGGAAAGACTTGCCAGGGTGGCATACAGCAATTAGAACAAAAAAGCAGATTATAGGACCATGATGTTTCTCCTGCATAGCTTCATTTTCTTGGCTGAAGCAAATGAGGCAAGTGGTTGCATGCAGAATAAATGAACACAGCATACTGCTGACTGAGGACAGCTTCAGCAATGTGCGACAGGAGATGGGAGCTTGGGCAGGAATCCCTGGCATGAGTATAGAGAGCATTCCCAGAGTGTTCCTATTTTAACCTGTGAAATGTTGGAAGGGGTTGTTGTTTATAGTTGATAATTATTGGAAAGGTTGGGGAAGAGAATTTAAGGAAGCCATCTTCAGGTAGTGATTCAGCAGGAGTCTTGAAGCTTTGGGATGAGGATGCCAGGGAAAACTTAAGAAGAAGCTTCCTGAATCTGCCGGAATCATCCAGCTTTCCAGGGAAGCCCTCCAAGGTGTGACGAGTGGAGATAGGATAGGGCGACTGGTTATCTAAATTACTTGAGGCATTGAAGTAATGACAGAAACTAGCAATTCTTGAGAATTGGCATTAGGGTAACCTTGTAAGCAACAGCGAGTCTAAGCAATACAGCAATTTGTTTACTATTTTTATGAATAAAGTTTGTTTTGTTGGTTCCATTAAACCCTGGATTGTGTGTTCACTCCCACACTTCTGTCTGATTTGATATCATTCTGCCAGGATGGTGTAGTGGTTTGGGAGTTGGACTCAGACCTGGAAGATCCAGGTTCAAATCCCTGCTCAGCCATGAAACTTCCTGGGTGACCTTGGGCCAGCCACTATCTCTCAGCCTCACCTACCTCACAGGGTTGTTGTGAGGACAAAAGGAGGGGAGGTAATATGTACACCACCCTGAGCTCCTTGGAGGAAGGGTGGTATAAAATGTGAATAAATAAATAAATAAATTTGGTTACCAGGGCAAAGGGTTTTAGTATATGGTGACAGCAGATAGTTAGCAAAGTGGTCCATGGTGGGGAAGAAAGTGGGGAGAGTGTTGTAGGTGTTTCTCCCTGGTTACCATTAAAAAGATGACATTTCCTTACACATGAATAAACTGAGTGGGATTTCAGAATCGCCTTGAGGTGTTATACCTCACCTTTTAACATTCTCCCCATCTGCACATCTTCCCCCACATATCACAGAAGCAGATTCCATGCTTGCACCCCAAACGATTTGAGTAAGAGTCACCCGCCTTCAGAGGGCAACGCTTGCATTTCTGCATGAGCCACTGTCCTGCCTGCGCCTCCTTTGCAGACAAGTCATTCTGCTGCAGCTTCGCATCTCGAGTGACTTGATCAATCCCAATGGGCAGCCTCCTCCAAGGGTTCTTTGGGTTCACACGAGCCATTCGTGAATTCCTCATAGCACACTAGCAGTTATTTTGTGACACAGGGTTTGGGAGTTAGTAGGCTACGCTGAATGTGGAGCCATTATCCTGCATCATGCATTGGTTGTGCAGGGTAAGAACCACAATTATAGCTATCATAACACATTTCCCTCACCTTTCACTTGGTAATTACAGTCCTAAAGGCTGTGACAGACCGCATGCAGAGGCAAACGTGCGAGCGCCGAGGCGAGTGAGCGCGAGAGGAGTAGGAGTGTCTTTCCGCAAATAGTCCCTCCTTTTGTCCCGCCTTCTTGGAAGAAACCTCCACGGTGATTGGCTAACACACCCGATTGGCAGATAGCCACTCTCCTCCCCCTTGGTGGCTGCAGTAGCTCTGCGATGCAGCCCCCTCAAACATGGCCCAGGAAGATTTTCGATCGTGTCGGAAATCGGGAGACCGCTCGCTTCCGCTGTGGTAACCAGACACCCCAGGACGCCTCGACTAAGCGCCTCAGGCGTCCGGGACAAGCCGAAAGTTGTGTGGTCTGTCACGGCCTTAACTCTGTGTACCTGAAAGATTCAATCCACAATAGGCAGCACAGGAGCTCCCCTAGGACAGCAGAATTCCCATTATGCCAGGTTAATCTCGGAACATAATTCTGTCCCCTTCACTGATCCTTGGGTCAAAAGGTTCTGAAATGTGGGAGTTGTAGTCACCAGTTTCCTATTTAGTCGTCAACATCACAAATAAGCCTACAATAGCCACAGAAAACCAAAACCTGAATGAGGCCCCATAAAGACAACCAATTTATTGCACATAAGCTTTTGTTTTGCCTATGTAAGCTAGTGAGGATGGACCTTTGGTCTGATCCAGCAGGAGTCATCTTACATTAATTGATCCCCAACATTTCACTCTATTAAAAAGGTGCCCCTAATTATTTGGGCAGCAGATTTTAGTGCAACATCCCATTTCCAATACTGACCAGCTTCTCTGCAACCTCCCTGCCCTTCCTTCAGTCATTCTTCCACATGCTTGTCATTGAGTGGTCCAACAGCCTCTCCGATTGGTTTCCTACTTCTGATATAGTGAAGAATGTATTGATTGTCGGAGTGTTTCTAGCAATACACCTCTCAAAGTTGGGGGGAGGGGATGGTTGCCTTATTATTTTTTGTGTTTTAGCTATCAGCACAACCAATTATGGGCCCTTTTTAAAATAAATACAAGGAAGTTTGAATATCAAACCTAATCCGGCTCCACGACCATGAAGACTCTTTGCTAAAGACGGCCAAATTCAACTCATCTGCTTTGAATTACGTCCCCATTTCCCAGACAAGTGCATCTTGTAAGGAGACACTATAACTTTAATCCTGATTCTTTGGCTTTCAAAGTTCTATTTACAAGTTCAATTCTTTCTTTTAGCAGAGTAGCTTCTTCAACACTTTTGCGAGCTTGAATATTCTTCAGCAAGAAGTGAGTGAGGAAAAGTTTCAAGCCTTCATGTAGCATTCCCAGTTTAGGGTTGTTGGCCAACCTGAGAAGATACACAAAACCATGAATTTAAACCAGCCATTTTTTTTTTAAATGCTGGGACAATGCTACTACACTGCTAGAAATTTACCAGAAAGTTGCAGAGCATTATTATATCCAGACTGGTTAAGCCATTAGCTGATCACATTAGAGCTCTGCAGCAGAACTGAGATGTCCCAGTTCACAGCCAGCACCAGCTAAACACAAGTAAATTAACGGAAATAAGCAAGGCACTTTTTTGTCTGTCAAGTCATCATTTTGCAAATGGAACCTCATGGGACAACTTACTTTCCAAAGATGTGGTTGAGCTCCTCTGGGTCTGTCGTTAGCAAAAGTGCAGCTAACACTTGTCGTAACAGGTGGACTTTTGGCTTGTCTAGTTCACTAAATTCAATTACCTAGTTAAAAGACAATGAAATGTCAAAACTTAATTATTAAATGCAAGAACTCTTAACTGGTAAGCTATGACACTGTTGCAAAAAGTAAAGCATCATATAAATTAGAAGGCAGGCAGAAGTTAGATCAGAATCTCTAGATCAGCGGTTCTCAAACTTACTGGAGTGGCGACTCACCATGTCCTCTAGCGCTAGTGCTGCAACCCACCTCTGAAGGCTGCTCCTGTGTCGCACCAGGCCCAGGATGGCTTCCAGAGGCCTCAGAAACACCTCTGGATGCAACCGAAAGTTAAGCTCGCAAAACTGGAAGTGACCTGGAAGTCACTTCCGAAGATGTTCTGAGGCCCATTGAAGGCCTCCGGAGGTCATCCCAGGCCTGGCACGATGCAGGAGTGGCTTTTGGAGGTGAGTTGTGACCCGGAAGTGGCCTCCCGTTGCATCAGTGTGACTCCAACTGCCGACCCACCGTCTCGGGCCACGACACACCAAGTGGGTCATGACCCACAGACGGAGAAACCCTGTTCTAAGTGTATTTCTGCTTCCCTGAGCCACGATTTCACACCTGGCTCCAGTTGGTGGACCTCAGGATTCTAGTAAAAAACAAAGCAGACGCTGCAAACCTGCACATCTCTAATAGCAATCATATAATGTGTAAAAGAAGAGATACTTATTCCAAAGAACAAACTTCAGCTGTCTGATCTATAGTCTGGCAAATGGGAACCCTTTACACCTTAATGGGAGAAGCCCTTGTTTGAATGCATCAAGCGTCCCTCACTCTCTTACAGACTGCTCATGGCTAATGCCATAAAGTCATTTGTGTGCTGGTACAGAGAAGCTAGGATTAGCAAGGTCAGCTGAGTCTTGTTGCTCTTCTAGCATGGGGGAACCCTGGTAATTGGGCAAATCTTTCTTTCTTGAACTATGAACCAATACATTATTTTGCCTTGCTTGTTGTGAAAAGTTACACACCAAATATGTCTACCAAGAGACATACAGTATAAATAGCACCCTTCCCCCCCCCAAAAAAAAAACCACCCCTGAAATTTGAGTTCTGCTGACCTTAAAAACAGTAAGAGAAACAGACTTGGTCTTTAACAGATGAGTCAAGAGATTAACCAAGTTTGAGAAAGCTGTAGTGGATAGGTTTCCCAGATCTCTGATCTTGTCCCACATACTGAACTGGAATGTCATCTAAACAGCAAAAGAGAAAATGTTTTAAAAATTATTTATCATGAATTATAGTCTGTGCCTTCAATTAAAGTTATTAAGAATTTGTTCCAGTACTGTCTGCTGGCCAAGAGGTGCCAAATTGACAGCCTCCCATGCCTCTGGTTGGCAACTTGGCTTAGAAGAGAGTACTGAGTGAAGGCATGGGGGGGGGGGGGCAAGTCCACCAATCCCAAGCGACTTGCAGCAAATCCAGCTACTGGAATGGAAGAGAGCAAAGTGATCCCTCCTCTCACCCAATAGCTCTAGTTTTGCTCTCACTTTCTCCTTCGGCTTTCCAGAAGGAAAAGAGCACATTTGGCTGGAATTCCTCTCCCTGAAAGAGGTTCATCACAACGTCCATTTCAGATAAGTGTATGTACCCAAGTCCTAATAGAAATACAAGTTGCATATATTAACATAATTTAGGAATAATGTCTGGATATTCTGTAGAGGCCACCTGAACAGCTGAAACTGCCTTATACAAAGTCAGACCATTAACTCCTCTAGCCCAGTGCTGTCTTCTCCAACGGACAGCAGCTCCATTCTTTCCCGTCCTGTTACTTAAGCTCCTTTGAACCTGGAACCTTCTGTTAGCAAGATAGGTGCTCTAGCACTGAGCTACAGCAATTTTCACACACAATAGGTTGTTTGGCTTTACAAACAACAGGAAAGAGTTAAGGACATTTTCTGAAAGCATGTCTGCCACAAACACAATTATCTTTTTTTTAGAAGCCATATATTTTATCATTACAGCAACACCTTGACTTTCATCGCTTCGCTCTTTCAGTCGTTTTCAATTATAACCACATTTCAAATTTCGTCCATGTGCTTTCCTCTTTTGTTCGATTTCATCCAACCTTCCACAACGTTTTTATGTTTATTTTTCTTTTATTTCTGTTTAGGTTTTGCACGCATTCGCATATGTTATATAATGTTTTTTGCCAGCCAAAATAAATTTGCAAGCTAAATAAGGCTATGCTTTGACGAATCCATTTTTTACTCTCATCCATACCCTGGTCCCTAACCAGGTGAAAGTGCAAGGTATTGCTGTATAATATATGCATATTTGACAACTCTATCTTTGTTCCCAGAAATATCTGCATTCAAATGGTGCAACCAGTAAAGAGGAAGACCACTTCTTAGCTTACCTGGAATCGCCTTTCATATTCACAGAACTTGGCAGACAAATAGGCATAGAAAGGGTTATAAGTCTTCTCCTGTAGGCAACAATCTACAAGGACATGGACAATCTCTCTCTCCTGCTGATCTTTAAGCCTAAGCCTGAAACATCAATTGCCATTGATTTCAATTTCAATGAAGTCATTGTTCAATTTCTTGAACTTTTACACTGAAGGACTATAAAATAAAGTAAATGCCAACCCATGAAGCACCAAGAGCTTACACACCCTCCCAACTTGAGTTCAACCCATTAAGCTTCATGTAACAAAAAGAGTTTATGCCAAGTGAGACCACTGACTGCAGCTTACGACTCTGTAATGCTGACAAAAATACATTCGTAAAAGTATACTGTGTGTTTCTGGAAAAGAAGGCATTCTCAACTGTGTGCTTTGCACAGTATAAAGTCATGGAATCATTCCTGCTACTGGAAAAATTATGGTGGTTAGTAGGTGCAAGTGGCCTGAGGCCCTATGGGCCTACTCGAATGTACGCCAGCTCTGGGGCTGGCATACATTCGAGTCTGGCATGCAAGGCTGCACTGGGCCGGGAGAGGGCTTGGGATATCGTCAGAGCTTGCCGCCGATATACCCCCCTCTCCCACCCGGTTTGGCCAATGGCCGCCCTCCCTCCACCCTGCAATGGTCGGTGCAGGGTTTACCTGGTCCGGCGGGTGCAGGGATGGGGTGCTGGGGGAGAGAGGGACTCTGCACTGCCGGCCCTTACTCTCCAGGTGCTGTAAACATGCTTAATGGCACCTGGAGATTTACACCCCTGGCATTGATTTACACAGGATTACGCCATAAGTCTTCTGTCATCCACAATGAATCAAGAAGTTATTATCCAATAGAGCAGGGGTTCTCAACCTGTGGTACGGGTACCACTAGGGGTACGCAGAGCTAATTAAGTGTTAATTAACATGGATTTTAAATTGTAATTATTTTTGGAGCCCTTCTGTCTCTCTGATTTTGGTTTTGGGCTTATTTTTGTACTTTGGAAAATGTACTTTGGTGGGGTGGGAGGAGCTGATATTGGGAAGTGTGACTTGGAGGAAAAAAAGAGATCCTTACATGTCTATCTCTGTCTGTCTGTCTCTGTCTCTCTCTCACACACACACTCACACACACACACACACACTCACACACAGAGTTAAGACTTTTACATTAAAATTGTTTTAGTACTTTTTATTTAATGATTAATTACCTAGTTAATTTATTAATCCCATTAATTAGCAGGTGGTACTTCAGAAAATTGCTCCGTGATAGATAGTACCCGAGCCTCCAAAGGTTGAGAACCCCTGCAATAGAGGACAGTGGCTGAAGGGAAAAGTTTTTCTAGTTCCCAGTTGAGGGGTGCTGGGAATTTCAACCAAGCTAATTACAAAAATATAATCAGCATTAATGAGTTTCTACTGGCTGTCTCAGCAGAAAGTCTGGCAGAACGGAATTGTCTTCTTGCTCACATAGCTGGCCCGCACAGAGGAAGATTAAGACACATTGGCAGAGAATAGTCTTAACTTGTGCTGTACCTGTTCTGTCAAATAAGTCTGATTTAGCTTGCAGAACTGTCAGATGCTTGGCAGCACTAAAGCCAATTAAAATGAAAAATGCTGAATATTATAATGCAGAGAGTGTCAACTGCATAATTTGCATCATTTCAAGACAAGGCTTTCATCTGTAGCTCCCAAGATAAACTGCCTGCCTACTATATCCCAGTTCTGCTATGATGCAGATACCGGCTTAACTTTGAACTAAGGCCCATTTCTCTGAAGTTTACAGAACAATGTGCAATGTGATTCGAGCACAAGATGTTTTTTGCCAAAGCAATGTAACTAATTCATAGATCCAGATGCTGGAAACAAATGAATGAATGAGTGTGTGAGTGTGAGTCGAGATATGTCAAAATGCCCACGTGTGTGCTCTCTGTACTGACTATTCAGTACAGACTATTATCAGACAAAATACTGAGATGACAGACCTTAGACTTAACTGCTATGGCAGCAATCTCTAACCTTCTGATGTGCTGTCAACTTCTGCTGAACTGTTAAGATCTAGTTTTTGGGGAAAGTATGTGGTGGGGGCCTGTAAGTATGCCAAATTGTGCATTCTGACCTATTCTAGGATTTGGAAATTTTATTTTGATTTTCCTTGCATTGAGAGCCCATACTTAGCTGGTTGGTGGGATATTCAGCTTCCTGAATCTGCCGGAGTCATCCTGCTTTCCAGGGAAGCCCTCATACTTAGCTGGTTGGTGGGATATAACCCAGAAAACCCTCTTAAGAATGCTCTCCATGCATCAAGCTCAAACAACAGTACACAGGAAACATTTCCAGTATGTGCTCTTTAATTATGGGATGCTCTCCCCTTGGAAATGTGACTGAAGCTGAGCATCTTCTAGAAGTGCTCTATAATAACGGAAGTTAACTATACATGGATTAGGTTACATGGATTAGGTTACGTGCCCCTCCCTCCGCTCGAGTACGGGGTGCTTTTCACAGGACTGTGATTCCTGAGGGGCCTAAAGTTTTTCTTGCTTTATTGGTTTTAGGCATCAAATATTCTTTAAATATGATTTGCTCAAAACCTATGGCTGCTACCCGCCATGCCACTTCCCCAGGCAATGAGAAGATCCAGGTGTAATGCAATAGAGTCTAGCTTCCTGTGGGAGAGAGTGCACCAGGGATTTGTGGTTTGCAATTATTTGTTTTAATTCACAAATATAGGAGCAGAGCATATTGGGAGCAATACTGCAACGAATTAGGAGGTGATGCATCAGATCCTCGCAGAGAACCGTTGTTGCAACCCTCACAAGGTTCTACCCCAAGATTCTAGCTCGCTCTTCAAATTCAAATGACAAGACTTTCTTTCCTCTCTTGCTGCCCCTCCACCCCAAAGCAGAGCACTGGTCTCACATCCTACCCCCTGCAGATAGATTGCCCATTCAGGAGAGCATCCACAGCCATTAAAGGAACATTACAGTTCTTTTGTCAAATCCCATCAGGAGGCACTTTAGGAAAAACCACAGTGACAGACCCATTCATGGTAATCAGATGGTCAAACTCACAACACCCCCCTTCCAAGAAAAGAAAAGAAAAGACAGTTTAGCTATCATGTGTTGAGATAGCTTACATGGCTCATGGCTGCAAGGGCAGACAACTGAAAAAGAAAAACCAAACAGATTTATTATTGCTAACCATTTACATGTGTCCCCCCCCCCCCCCCATCATCAATAAGTGCTTTCCCACTATTTCTCTAGACAGAACAGTTTCCCATTTGGACCACCAACAGCAGCAAATCACAAAGGCAACGTTTAGCTTTTACACAAACCACTGGTCCAGTTTCCAGTGCTAACCTCCGGACCAGAACTGGTTCGTATCTTGGGGACTATCTGTATCTGGTCCTGTTCTCCACTCACAGCTGCAGGCTTCAACTGGTCTCTCTGCATGCAACTCACTTCTAGTGTGGGCTGCATTTTCTCTTGCTTCAACTTCTGCAGAGCCTTTTCCCAACACCTTTCTCAGGCCTTTCCTCCAGCTCTTCATTCACTTAACTATTCGCACATTTCTGAACAGACCAGGACCGCTGATTTTTTTGTTACATACCGACTTTAATACTCCACAACATGCCTCAGTCGCTCATTCATCTCATGGACTTCCTCAGGTGGTGCTTCTGACTGGGTACTCTGCAGCTTGGCGTCTGGCTCAGCCTATGGCTCTCATCTCCTGACAGGCCTCTCATCTCCAGACAGGCCTCCAAGATTATGCTCCTCCCACACTGGCTCAATTTACAACAGCTCCCAGTTTGTCTCAAATGAAACAATTGTTCACCCGACAGACACCAGTGTCTTACATGCTCCCCATTTCTAAGTGATCATTAGACATTCTAGGGCAATGCTACAGGATTTAGCTGCCATTGAGAATAGCTGTTGCAAACACCTGCCCCCAGTTTGGCTAACTCCAGTTAGAAACCTCAGCTCTCTCCTCCAAATTCAAACCTTCTTTCTCAACCCCCACTCCCCTGCAGAGCACTGGTTTCAGATCTCACCCCCTGAAGGTAGATTGCCCATTCAGAAGAACATCTACAGCCATTATAGGAACATTAAGGTTCTTTTGTCAAATCCCTGACTTCCATCAGGCAACACTTTAAGCAAATCATAGTGATAGACCCATTCACCCATAGTAATCAGAAGGCTAAACTCACAACAGTATTTTGAACCAAGATGACAAGAAGTTATTTTCACTGCCCAACAGTACACTCAATGCTTAGAGTAAATGCTGGATATAGTGTAAGATTCAGGCCCAAACAACTACATCTTGGTGTGCAATATTATATTCATATTTTGGTTAACCAACTTTAACCTCATCTTCCCTAAAGTTGAATTATATCCTAGAAGGTTCTCTCCACTTGTATCCGACTTACAATTCACTTGCATTAAACAAAACATATACAGGTTGATTACCCATTATCTGGACATCCGAAATCCAGACTATTCCGAAATCCAGACATTTTGGGGACTATGACTTTTTTTTTTTTAAACGCACCTTTTTCCTGCAGCTGGCTGGCATAACGCAAGGCATGCTGGGGCACAAAATTGTAAATATTGTATAAAATTACCTCCAGGCTATTTTGTGTTTAGACTTGGGTCCCATGCCCAAGATAGCTCATTATTGCACACAAATCCGAAATCCAGACAACTTCCAAGTCCCAAGCAGTCTGGATAAGGGATACTTAACCTGTACTAGCTACTACAGAAGATAAAACCACCTCTTCTATACATACATGTAGATACTTATTATTCAGAGACATGTTCTTTCACATCTAACAGCAATTTAACTCTAGAGATTAAGTACGTACTTTAAAAGTTTTTCAAAGGCATCCAAAAAATCTTCACTAGTCATCAAGATACAAAATATATTCCTCCTGATGTCAGTATTCATTCTCTGTTTACGAGCAAGCTCCAGAATCTTTGAACTCACCTGGACGGTAAAATAAAAAATACTGTTCAGAGTTAGACATTTTCACAACATTTTATAGTTGATTAAGATTCATAAAATATATAAATTCATTAGAAGTATTTATACATTGCCTTTCTCCCAGTTGAGGGAACCCAAGCCATTTCATAAAATCCAAGCAAACACCAAAACGAATATAAAGAAATCAAGCAACAAAAAGAGACACACCAACCCAAACCACCACCAAGAAGGCAGCTCAAAGTAAGCCAAACATGTAACGAAATAAAAACAGTTTTCACACTTCTGAGAAATGTAGGCAAAGTGGGAACCGTGCAAATGCCCTCTATAGGAGGGAATTTCATATGTTGGGCATCACAACAGAAGAGGTCTGGCCGCACATCCACAAATGTCAGCATGGGCAGGAGACCCCCCCCCCCCCCATGATCTCAAGGGATAGGAGATTCATGTAGGGATATACAAATACTAGGATCCCCTGGCACATAAGGGCTTTAAAGTCAAAGCTGGACAAAGGGTACCTGGGCCACCACTCCAGGAGCAGAGCCAGAAGGCCCCTCAATCCACTACACACCTACATTCTACCACCAGGTCTCCTCCTACCCAACACAAACTCGTCTGGATGTAATTTCAGCTTGTTTGCCCCCTTTCGGCCCAGGGCTGACTCCAGACACTGGTTCAGAACATCAACTGCTTTCCCAGATGAAGAACAAGAGAGTCAGAGCTGGGTATCATCTGAATACTGAAACGCCCAACTCGAAACCCTCAGATAACCTCCTCCCCCAGTGGTTTCACGTAGATGTTAAAAAGCTTGGAGACAAGACTGAACCCTGAGGGACCACACAGGCTAGAAGCCAAAGGGTCAAACAGGAATCCCCTAGCATCACTTCTGGAATCTACCCACAAGAAGGAGCAGAGCTGGCTAAAAAAAAAAAGCTCCGTAAGCCCCATTCCCATAAGCAAGGCATTCAGAGAAGGATACCATGGCTGATAGTATCGAAAGTAGCTGAACGGTCCAGCAGAACCCACAGGGACAGACGCTTCCTGTCTAGTTTCCCAGCATAACGTCATCCAGCAGAGTGACCAAAGCAGTTTCAGTCCCAACCCAACTCAGAAGCCAGATTGAAATGGGTCAAGATATGCCAATTTTGAATTAGCTTCATATATTCAAATATATGAATATATATGGTTTAGAAATATATGGTTTGGTAACTTCACTGTTGCTCATGTTCTCAATGACTTGGCTTTAGAAAAAGAAAAACTCCAAATTTGTCAGTAAGGTAACTCTGGAAATCAGGAAACCTGGATATTTTCAATATGGCAATTATGCTGATTCATGGAATTACTGGTGACAAACTCAGCCGCTCACAGATAGAAATTTTCACTTGGAGAGAAGGCAGAGGAATTCTAAGGGAGGAAGATAGGACAGCTTGCTCCTTCATTGTAGTATGTGGAAGGAGGTACTGCTCCGCATTTTGCCTATGTTTATCAGCGGTGGATGGGTTCCTTGAATAGATTTGGAAAACAATATACGGTGTGTTTAATAAATACTCCCAAACTACAACCGCCCTCATTCTTGTTGGTAAGGAAAGATCCCACGATCCCAGTAAGAATCCTTTCTGGGGAGACATCTGAGCTGCCACGGTAGAAAAGTACCCCACTTGAATTATCAATGCTCATCACATTTACCTTTCCCTTAGGTAGTATCTGTTGAATTTTGTTGCTGGTGCTGTCAATCATTGGAGCACCACTCCAAGATGATCCAACAATCCACCAACGACCGACCTGATCAGCACTTAGGAGTGATTCCAAAGATACACGAAGCTGAGAGTCTTTTCCAGAACCACTATTGCAAATCTAGTAGGAAAAACATGGCTGTCAGGTGTTTGGTTTGTTGCTGTTTTCACCAAAAAAGCAGAACTATTTATAGTATTATACCCTAGAACTGGTCAATATAACTAGACCTCCCCATTGTCTCCGACACCAAAACACAGCTGTAGAAGGCCTACATTCTTGCTAACAAAAACTCAGGTGCTCCGAGAACTGCTTCTTGAGTAAGGATGGCAAACCCAGTGGTCAATTCTCTATTCTGCAAACTAACAGCGCAATCCTACCCAGCTCTTCCACCAGTGCAACCAGCAGAGGAGGGCAAAACAGGAGTCTTTGGAGGGGAAAGAGGATTTAAATCTCCTTTGAGTCCCCCTTTAGAGGGGATTTGGATCCCTTTCCTTTCCAGGGCCTCCAGTTCTCACTGCACCGCTGGCTGCACCAGATGGAGCAGGATAGGATTGCACTGCAACTCTTGTTTCATTAAGACAGTCAGCTATTCTACAATAGCAGATCCTAAAGGTCCATGATGTTAATAAGCAGCTTTTACTAAAGCTCATACTTTGTTCAGAAGGTATAATCCAGGGAGAGATACAGCAAGGTATGCTTTTTCCTGTACTTTACCAGTGTTCGTTGTAGCTTCCGTAGTTTCTCAACTGGCTCTGGATCATAACCAGGGATTTTCCTCATGTCATTGTTTTTCAGAGCCAGCATGATCTCCAGCATAAAGCAAACCTTTAGAGTAAGGCAAATCTGAATTACTGTTCTGGAACCTAAAATGGCAAGGATTTTCTCTAAAAGGTGAAAACTGGATCAGAGCCCTACAATTAAAATGTCAAAAATCAAACATTTGACTGATTTATGCTCTTGTTCATTCTTCAGACATAAACTCTAGTTTACAGCTTTTCCAGGGAATGATCCAGTCTGCAGGTAAAGAGCAAACATTGAAGCACACGTTTTTCTCTTTTGTTTCATGAAATAATGTTCAAATCTGCACACTCAGGTAACCTTACTCTAAACCTACATACTCAATTGTACCCAATGTGCCATGGCATAATCACCAATTACTAATACATAAAAGGCTAAAAGCAGTGAACAAGGAAGTCTCATCACTGCCATGAACTCACTAGGTGACTTCAGCGAAACTACTCTTTTAGCCTCTTCCCTCCATTTGCAATATGAGAATAATGACTTTCTTTACCGGATGTTGTTACTGAGATAATGTGAAAGACTGTATGTACTATAAGAGATATACGTTATTACGGCACACTTCCATTAATCTGATCTGCAGAGAAGGTGACATATAGTGTCTACAGGTTTAGTATTATGGGAAAGGTGAAAAGTAATATCACGGTGTAGTCCCTCAGCATCATATTATTGTTGTTGTTGTTCAGTCGTTAAGTCGTGTCCGACCCTTCGTGATCCCATGAACCGTATCCCGCCAGGCCTTCCTGTCCTCCACTATCTTCCTGAGTTCGCTCATTTTCATGTTCGTTGCATCGGTGATGCTGTCTAACCATCTCATCCTTGGCCTTCCCCTTCTCCTTTTGCCTTCAATTTTTCCCAGCATCAGAGTCTTCTCCAGAGAGTCCCCTCTTCGCATTAGGTGGCCAAAATATTTGAGCTTCAGCCTCAGTACCTGTCCTTCCAGGGAACAGTCAGGGTTGATTTCCTTTAGGATGGACTGATTTGATCTCCTAGCAGTCCAAGGGACTCTCAGGAGTCTTCTCCAGCACCACAGTTCGAAAGCATCTATTCTTCGGCGCTCAGCCTTCCTTATGGTCCAACTCTCACAACCATACATTGCTACTGGGAACACCATCTTATTATGGCGGTTTAAACAAGAGTATTCTGTTAAGCGACTGCTTCCCACCCACCTACACCCCAGCAGCAACAGTTAAGGACACACCTTTAAGGTCCAATCAGATTTCAGGCAACTGAACCCTCTATCATCCCTTAATGCAAGCTACACTGGGAAGATACAGCTATAGCCAAGTTCCGGCCAAATTCTGCTTTTGTGCCAGAAGATTCTTCAAAAAAGAAAAAAAAGTGTTCATACCCTTGACTGGTCCTGGAACTGCTTCCCTACTGCATTTGCTTTTTTCTGGGCCTCAGTGATAAGTTCTTTTAGTGCCACCGCGTCATCTTTCCTCAAGGAAAAGCCCACATTTTTCAGCAGCAGCAGCATTAGTTCAATATCCTTTTCAGAAAAAGTGCTAACAAGCTTCTTTAAGATGTCAAAGATCAGCAATGAATGCACTACATAAAAGTTATACAAATGAGCAATTAAGGTAAGCAGGTTTTCACATTCTTTTCCGTCAGCCTCACTTCTGTAGACTTCATCAAATTTCTTCACCACCGTTTCCAAAAAGTGAGCACCAACCTGAAATAATTAAACACACATTATTAATGAACGGCCGACAGTTTAGCACTTTAAAAAAAAAAATCCAACGCTATACAACAAATGGTGTGGTCCTAAAAACTTGTTGACTAGCAATGGAGCAAAATGGAGCACATTGGCCACAGTGGTAACATAACCACACTAAGCACTACAATGGGTCAGCACCGCACAGACCGTCCCTCAATCAACTCAAGAGTCTTAGTCTGGAATGCTTCACTTGCAGATGTTAATGAGCTACATAATGAGGGAGAGTCCTTTTCATGATAAACATCGCTTTTTAACACACATGTATGTGACGACACAAAAACCCACTTAAGCAACATTTATGAACAGCCTTAGATTGTCGTGGATGGGGACAATCACAGACACAGGCAGGTGGCCCTTTAAAGTGGAGTTGTGATTGTGAAAATTGACCACAGCAATCTCCATGAAGATGTGGGAAACTCCAAAGATGGGCTGCATGCACCTATGCCCTGAACCTAAGGCTGCTGCCAGCAGTGTGAACTAGCTCTATGTAAGGTATATTGAATAAAAACTAAGCATTTTATCTAATAACTTTACATCTCAATCCTATGCATGCCTGCTTGTAAGTCTCATTAAGTTCATTAAGTCCAGATACAGGACTCCTATAAGTTAAATAAAGAAATATTCCAGGTTTTATCTAACTGACTCACAGCGCAACCCTAGCCAACTGTCCAGCACCGATGCACCTGTGCCAACAGGGCGCACACTGCATTTTGCGATGCGGGGACAGTCATGGAGGCCTCTTCAAGATGAGGGAACATTTGTTCCCTTACCTCGGAGCTTCATTGCAGCTGCATCGGAGCTAGAAAGTTGGTTAGAACTGCGCTGTCAAAACACACCAGGTCTTTTATCAGACATGAATTAAAGGAGGCAAACCTTCTCCTGGAAATCCATATTGAATTGCCTATTCACAAATGGAACAATATTACTACCAGAGATTATAACGAAGGGATATGCTGAAAAATTACAGGGAAATTAGGAGCAACTTTCTCTACTGACAGCAACTTTGACTTTTTCATCTCGAAAGAACTACTACTGTAACGCTTACTAAAATGAATTTCCTTTACATTTATATTCCACTATTCTGCTAGTACCCTAAACAGCTAACAAGTAGCCCAAAGAAGTACTATAAAATCCATACATTACCAAAACATTGTAAAGTTACAATTAGTACCTAATTAGCACTTGATACCCCAAAATAAAAGCAATACTAGATCAGTTATACTACTGTGCAAGTTAACATTAGAAAAATAAAGAGAGATGCAGGAAAGAAAAAGAGTTACCTCAATTCCCACTGTACAATGAAGTATGCTAACCAGAAGAACATGCTCCATCATCAATCTGGAAGGCATTGCTGATTCCGTAACACAAGCACTGAGAAGAATATCTGTTAGCGTTTCATTCATATCTTTCCTACTGTTTGCCATGTAGAGGTCCTCCAACTGCCCACTTATGGAGGCCAGGTTTGGTTCACTCAACCTGGAAGGAAACAAGTCACACAGCAATAAAGCTAAACGTTTGCTTGAATGGTCCATTTCATCATCATCATCATCATCATCATCAAGGCTCAGTCATATTAACCAACAACACACATTTTGAAATGGAGCAAGTGTTCATGGGTGTTTTAAAGAACATTGTCAGCTTGGGAAGAGCTGAGAAGTAATTCAATTCCAAAATGAAAAAGCCAACAAAAGACTCAGAGTTACAAATCAAAAGGCAGTGGTAAAAATCAGAGTCCTACCCATGTTTCCTTGGTTGAACAAGATTATTTCTGCAATGATAATTGTATAGCACGGTTTCAGTAATACCTGTTAATTAGGCCTTTCGATGTTTTCTTCAGTCTTTCTAACACTTCTTTCTTTCTAGCATCTATTGTCTCTTCAGACTTTCGCATCTGAGGAGGAACATACTTTGTAGCACTGTGGCAAAGACTCTAAACAAAAAAAGACAACTGTTACGGTAAGTGATTTCATGAATGAGAATATTGCAGGAACTCCATGGTTAGGTAACTACATGTAACATGCATTTTTTCATTCATGCTTTACTATATTAGGCATGCGAACTTTTGCATACAAATGCCTAAGTGTTATGTAAGTAGTGACTATGCGATAAGCAGCCAGTGTAAAATTCTGATCCCTTGTTCCATAGATCTACTAAGCACAAACGATGAAGAGGACCTTGCCACACAATTTATATTCTGTAAAATCCTGTGAAAAATGCCAATTTGTGAATATGCATAGAGAAGTCCACTCAACAGAGAATTGGGACAGGCTGTGGCAGCCAAAGACATGTTGATTTATGAAGCTGCCTTGCACTGATCGTCTGTACTTATTTATATTTAAAAACATTTATATCCTGCCCGTCTCTTTTGAGCAGCAGCTCAAATGCCTCAGGCAGAGGCGTTTTCCCAGTCATGGTGCCTAATTTCTCTTAATTGGAGATATCAAAGACTGAATGGGGCTTCCTACACATAAATCTACCAATGAGCTATGTCTCCTTAAGTTCTTATAGAACTACCCTATGAATGTTCAATTAGGAGTAAGTCCCACTCAGCACAGTGGGACTTACTCCTATGTAAGCACACACACAATTGCAGCCTTTGAAACTTTGGTAGAACAGACCTCCTCTGTGGGAGGCATGGATTCCTGGGCTCCAGCCTCTGGGCTTCTGAAACCATGGGGAATGCTTGCTCTCTCCTCAGCTGCTGCTTCTCCTTCCACAGGGGATTCTTCTGAGCTTCCGGGATCTTCCTCCAGAGCCCAATCACCATCATCATCTTCCTCCTCCTCCATCTCCTCTCCCTCTTCGATCAGGCTCAGTTCCTCCTGGTCCTCTAGAGTCCTTCCATCTCCCCTTCCTTCTTTCGTTTCCTCCTCTCCTTCCCCCTCGCTGCTTTCGTACAGGCCTGAGAAGGTGGCTCCTGATTCCAGGGCCCCCAACACGTAGCCCAGCCCGTCCCTGACGAAGCTTTGAGGCAGGGCCGCCTCCCCCTGGCCCCTCTCCTGCAGCTTCTTGCGACGCTTGTTGAGTCCCAGCTGCCTCTCCAGCCTGCGGATCTCCCGCTCCTCCGCCTCGTTGGCAGCCAGCAGGGCCCGTTTGCGGGCTGAGGCCGAAGCAGAAGAGACTGCTGCTGCGGGTCGCTCTCGCTGACCAGGGGCGAGATGCTTCTTTCCGCTCGGAGCCTGCGCCGCCGCCGGCTTCTTTTTCTTCTTCTGCGGCTCTTGCTGCTTCCTGGCTGGGACTACCAAAGCCGGGCGCGGCTTTATCACCTCCTCCGCGACCTCCTTGCCGTTCAGAAGTCGGCGGCGACGGCCCCGCTTCAACTTACGCTGGTTTCGCCTCAGCTCCCGGCGGCTCTTGTGGCTGTTCAGCGCCGGCGGCAGTTGCGCTACCCCGGGGAGAGTCGAGAGGCCGCCGGATCCAGCCGCGGCCTCCACAAAGTCCCGCACCGCCAAGCCCAGTTTCTGTAGCTTCCCGTCTTGTTGCTGATGTCGGTGCCGTCGCCCTGGCCTTCGGAGTTGGGCCCGGCCATTCTCAGGCGCTGAGGAGGAAACGGCAGCCCGCTTCATGGTGGTGCACCCGCGTTTTCCAACCAGCCCGCACCAAGTTCTTCTTTTCACACGTTGCGCCTCATGGGCGCCGCCATTTTGGACAGACCTGTGAGGCAGGCCGCCTTTAGGACTGAGGGAGGCGACAGCGGCACCTCCTGGGGAGGCGGCGCAATACTGCAGAAAGCGCTGGGACTGAGAGTTCAGGCGCTCGCCCGTGCTGAACAAATTGTCAGGGAGCTGCGCGCGCTCCTTCAATGAATGCTGGGAAATGTAGTTCTTCGCAGAAGTTGAGGACGGGAAAGCCTCTCTCTTCACAAGGCTGCAATTCTCAGCACTCTTTGAGGGAACTCAGTGGCACTTACTTCGGGGTAGGGCTGGAACCTCTATTCTCAGCGTCCTTGTCAAACTAATTCCCATGATGCTCTGTGATGAAAATCATGACAACTAATCTGGGATGAAACCAATGCGTGGGTGGGTCCAAAAAACCTTTCCATGAGCAGGGGTGTGTCTGCTACTAGAGCAAAGAACTAGGTGTGTCTCTGTCAAGTAAGGTTTCTGCCAAACTCTACGCCACGCCACAGCTGGAATACCTCTGGCCCATGGGAGCACACTATGGGGTTCAGGTAGGGAAAAGCGATGGGAAAGACCTGTTTTGAGACCTGCGTTTTCCATTGGATCCTGCTCAGTATCAGTTTACTTTACAAGCTGTGTGACATGCAATTCACAAGGTGGGCGCTTTTCTCAACTTACAGATGTGATGATGATAGGAAAAGTTTCACCCTGAATTTTTGCTTGTCATGCAGCTGTTAAGGTCACAATAACCCTGCCAAGAAAACAAAACCAAGTGAAAAAGAAAAGAAGATATTCTGCAAAAGTTCAAAAGCATTGAAAAAAGTTCCATAGCTCACCCTTGAATATCCTTGCCTCCAATGAAACCCTGCTTATTATTATTATTGCACTGATTAGGAGAAGCATTTATGAGAACTGGCTTCTCTAAGATTTCTGTTCTCTTGGTAATTGCTCTGCACTTACTGTTTCACATTTTGCTCATACCTGCATAGAATGAAGAAACAAGGATTGTGGAGCCTGAAAGGAAGGACTTTTCCCCCAGCTGATCCTGAGTGTAAAGACAGATCTTTAAACCCGTTAAAACAGAACACTTCGAACTAGACTACCTTTAATCCAAATATTCTTTAGTTTGTGACACGAGACCTTATAGCTTGACAGAATTGGATGTAAAGTTGCTAATTCCTGGAAGAGAACATTTTGGAGTCTGGGGAAAGCTCTGTGGGACCAAGGGGCATGGCCTAATGTTCAACAGGTGAGACTTGGTAGCAGTGGCGTACCTAGTGCCACTGGTACCTGGGGTGTACTGCTCCCACCACCTCACCCTTGGCTTCTGGAAGCCATGGGCAGACCTGGCCTCTACTTCAAGATCCTCCAGTGTAGCCCAGGTCTTCCCTGCATTTGAATATCCATACCCAGCTGGAATGCCTCTGCTCCTGAGCATGTTGTTGCCAGAAGGGGTGGGGCCAGATGGGGGCATCAGTATCGAGCTGCTAGGAGGATCAGTTTCCAGGCAAGCGATGGGGGCACACACACCCCTTACTGCCGGCACCTCAAAGCACCAATGAGGTGTTGTGATTTTTGTGCCAGCCAGCAACATGAGATGCTACAGGCACGCAACGCCTGCCTGGTTGGTACCCAAGTCCCATGCTACAGGCAGTACTATCCACCACAGATCAACTGAACGCAGTTCATAATTCACAAATACAAAGAAAGGAGGAACAAAAATGCACAACTCAAGTATCTGAGCCTAGAAGCAGACCTCATGCAAAGTCACGTGTCAATAACACATTAGCAAGGAATTAAGCATTCTAGTAAACATCCCATTTTACAGATGAGGAGCATGAGCCAGAGAAGCACACACTCTTCTCCATGGTTTTCTCTTGGAAATCTCAATGGGACATATTTCCAAGTAAACATGCTTAGGAGCAGGGCTGGCCCACGACCTCCTGACACTTGAGGAGGCATGCCAAATATTGCCCCACCCACTGGCGTCACTGCAGGGGGGCGGAGCTCTAAGTTCCGCCGCAGTCACCCTCCGTTACACGGGAGCACGAAGCGCCCCCTTGCCTTTGGAGCCATTCAAGTCGGTGAAAGCGTTGCTTTCACCGACTTGAATAGAGAGGAAGAGGAAATGTGAAGGAGAGGAGATTGCTGAGCTAGAACACTGGAGAGTGGGAGGAATATCAGGTAAGGTGTGGGGCCACTGGCGTCACTGCAGGGGGGCAGAGCTCTAAGTTCCGCCGCGGTCAGACCCTCCGTTACACGGGAGTACGAAGCGCACCCGCCCCCTCGCTTTCGGAAAGCTCAGCAATCTCCTCCACATTTCCTCTTCCTCTCTGTTCCCCTCTTCCTTTTCCAATCCAGGGAGTGGAGGGAGAAGGAGAAGCAGTGGAGGTGAGTAGGCAGACAGAGATAGGTGCCCCCCCCCCATCTGCTGCCTGAGGCAATTCCTTCAGTTGTCCTCATGGATGGGCTGGTCCTGCTTAGGAGAAAGCTGATTTCAATGGGACTTGTTTGCAGCCTCTCTCACTTTACCACAATCATGCATGGGATGTTGCTGCAGCTGTCTCTTCTTCCTCACTTCTTTTGCTTGCTGTTGACCCGATGTTAGCCCCTGCTGCAGTTGCACTCCTCCACTGTTGACCACTGGTAGCGCATCCCCTGCTGGATGAGCACCATCAGGTAGGGTGCTGCAGCTGGGACTGACAGCTAGAGGACTCCTCAAGCAGGGGCCAAGACAGGTGCTCCTCAAAGAGCCAGGTCAGTTTATTATTATTATTATTATTATTATTATTATTATTATTATTATTATTATTATTATGTAATAATAATATACTGCTTTTCAACAAAAAGTAGTTCACAAAGCGGTTTACATAGAAAAAGAAATCAATAAATGGCAGTTGTTTTGCAGTCCTAACTGGAGACCCTTTTTATAAAATTGTGCCGTTCAGTAGGAAATGGCCAATCTGATGTAATTTGTTTGGTTAACGTATGCATTGAGGACATGTGTACCCTGGCCTGTGTCAGACCATTGAATGCTGCTAACCAATGTAGCGGAATTTTAAGCAGACTGAGAATTAATAGGACCAGGAAGACTGGTGAACAAGGAAAAAGTATGGGTTTATTTGTTACGCAGCGCAGTGGACAGAACCCCGGGAGGGAAACTGACCCTTTGCTACATGTGACCACAGTTTTTATACATTTCCAAGCAGAACATCACATGGTTGCTGAGAATGTGCATAGTCACAGAGTCATACAGGAAAAACAAGAGACTTTGGATTTACATTTTACAGAAGACAATAGGAACAATAGTGGGCTGAGCTAGTCAGAGGACTCTTGATGGTCCGATCCTTGAATCCAGGGGGACTTGATTGAGTTAGCCCTGGGAGTCTCCCTGCACCCAGGGTCAGCCTAATGTGTATGCTCTCCTTGAAAGGAGGAAAGATTAAGTTGCCAAATGTGAGGTTTTTCCTGTGACCTGGGGAGGCAGATATGGACAGAAACCAGGAAAATATTTTTCTGCATCACCAATGTTGTGAGCCCATTTGCAAATGTCAGCATCCATCATTCTTAAGGCATTATGCTTTCACCTAGATGAAAATGCAGATGGTTCACTAGAAAAAGCCCTCTGGGCATTTAGACAACCAGGTCGTAGGCACCTGCTGCTTTTTGTTACAGTCTTGGTATATTAAAGTGGTTGATATCTGCCAGAGAGAGTGAGCTGGACTGTGAAAGCAACATCTCGGATGAAGGGTTCTATGAAAGACTAGAACGTTATTATATTGTAAAAACCCCTTGGGGTTTAGAACAGCCTGCCCACGTACACCGCCTTGAATAAAATCAGAGGAGAAATCTAATGACCAGAAAGGCGGTATGTTGTTGTTGTTGTTGTTGTTATTATTATTATTATTATTATTATTATATGCCAAGCAAAAGAAGAGAGCGTGCGTGTGTGAGTGAGTGAGAGCAAGCAAGTGCAAGCACATTGAGAGGCCGGGGAAGGCAGCCAGTATTTTCACACTTGCTCTATTCTTACTCTCAAAGGTAAAGGAGCTAAAAAGGAAATTGCGTCTCTTTGTCTCATCAACCTTCAGCTGTATCGTTGAGACTGCCAACGGGAAACCTGACTGCCAACTTTGTCCTATTTGTATCCGCTGCAGTGCCCAGCGTGGACTCCATGTCCCTGGGCTCCTGTCCCATGGCTGTCATTTCTTGTCCTAAGTACCGAACATTTGTATCCAGTTCTGGCTGGAAAACTTTAATAACTCATTAATTTTCAGGAGATGGTTTGTTACCTTCTATGCATTTCTCCTTTTTCAGTCATTACATCATGTGGCACAACGAGCATCAGAACTCCAGCTTTCCAGTTCCAAGACAAAGTCCTTTATATCTAATGAATATTTCTCCTTCCTTCCTACAAGAGGTCCTGCTGATCTGTCACAGTATTTAGGGGTTATATTTCTAACCATGTTTTTTCTGGAAGATTCCAAGGTTAAAGGGTGTTTTTACTCAAGCATAGGAGAATTTAATAACTCATTAATTTGCCTATGGAATCTGCATTTGATCAGTATTTTGCTGAGCATCTTCCATTAGTATCAGGGACTAGTGGATTTTGGCTGATCTGGTTTCTGTGACATCAGTTCAGGTTAAGTCAAGGTACCTGCAGGTAGATATAGCTGAAGGAGAGAGGGGGAGAGAAGAAAAGATCCAGTAGGAGAAAGGGATTATAGGATGTGTTAGGAAATCCAAATAATAAGACAGGAGTCAAAGATAGAAAGCAAGATGTAGAGCGCAATCCACACTACGTTTAGAGTGGTCAAGTGCACGCTCCACCATTCTAAACTGTCGCAAATGTGCCATAACGTAAAGCATGTTTGCGACGACTCTAGAGTAAGGGCTGCTAGCGCGGAGACCAGCAGCCCTCACTCTGCCGCCAAAGTAACCCAGCTGCTACCGGGGAAGGTAAGTCTCCCGCTGTCGGGTGCAAGGGCAGGCTGGGCAGCAAGGGAGGGCGGCGGTTGGTCGAGCTGACCTGGAAGGGGGCAGGGCGTTCCTGGGCTCGGGCCGTGGTCATTACATGGCCGCCTCAGACTTACTCCAACTCTCAAGCTGGTGGAAATCCATTGGGGCCTCCCAGTTTTACACCAGGGGAAGGGGACGAATGTCCCCTTCCCCAAGGAGACCTCCAGGCCGCTCCTGAGTGGCCTGGAATGAGTATAGGATCGTGCTGGTGGCCTTAGGGCCACCTGTGGATCTTTAGGCAGGATCACTGGTGTCACTACAGGGAGGGGCGGAGCTGTAAGTTCTTCCGTGATCGGAGCCTCCGTTACACAGAAGAACGAAGCGCCCCGCCCCCGCGCCTTCCGACCCATTCAAAGCAGTGAAAACACGCAGGGAGTCTCCTGCGCGTTGTTTTCACTGCTTTGACTGGTTCGGAAGGCGAGGGGGCGGGGCGCTTCGTTCTTCCGTGTAACGGAGGCTCCGATCATGGAAGAACTTACAGCTCTGCCACCCCTGTAGTGATGCCAGTGGGCAGGATTGTGCTTGCAATCAATGAAACAGGGTTATAGTAGTGTTGAGGCACGAAGGAAGGCAATGTCAAGAAAAGCAAAGAGAAATCTATACCAGAGGTTTAAAATTGATTTAATATACATTTCTTCTCCCAAGAGAAACCTGGGAACTGTAGTTCTGAGAAGGGGTTAATTCTCACATAATTTTCAGCATCCTCACCAAATTACAATCCCTGAGATCCTTAGGATGAAGTCATGATAGCTATACTGCTATAAAACCAATATACTGTAAGTTTGTACTGTAGGTGTATCTAAAGTGGGAGATGTTTTCATGTCACACTCCAAAGGAGCACTGGACCAAATGGTTCCTGGAATACTTTCAGTGCAATCCTATGTAACCTTGCACTGGTGTAACAGTAGATGCACCGGTGTAAGTGCACTTATGTCAGTGTAATTGCACTTACACCGGTGCATCTACTGTTACACCGGTGCAAGGTAACACCGGATTGCGCTGTTTCTGTATTTCAGACCAGCTTAATCCATATCCATGGGGATCTGGAATGTATGTATTCCTTCAGGCATATATGAATGAAAGAAGGAATCTATTGCAATTTGCTAATTTGTTTATTTACCATTTTTATTTTCCTGATGGGAAAAAACTGAAGGTAAAATTATCAGAAATGCAACATGAGATTGGCTGTAGAAGTGTTAACAGAATAATGTTCACATTACCCATGGGATTGCTGGAAGCACCATAACAGTTGCAAAAGAAACCTAGCTTTTAAATTAGCTGCTTGTTAAATATCACAGTTCAAAAATACACAACTATAAATCAGAACAGCATCATTCATCAATGTCTCACATTATTGGACTTTGCATTTCCTTTATGAAATTTATATAATTAATGCATCCATGCCAAGAAGTGTAATTCTTCCATCTATGAGAGTCTTAACTTCATCCTGAAAGTTGACCTAACCTTGGGAACACTTACTTGTATTATATTGTCATTTATAGGGTGGTTTTCATCAAAGCTCAAGCAGTAAATATTTAACAAGGGACATTTCCTTTCCCCCCTGTCCTTTCTCCATATTTGTTAAATTAATGGCTTTATTTTTACATACAAAAATGTCACTCCCTTCTGATCTTGCCCTCAGTGTCACACCTTATTTCCATTAAGCCACAACAATGCCTGTAATTTGGATCTAGCAATTATCATCCATGATCAGAGGAGGGAGAAGAGAAAGTCAAAGTAAGAATTACACTGGACAACACACAATTTGCCTCTGAAATGAAGGGTAGCTAATTTTTATATATAAAATGGATGTATTGTGGATATGTGCAGTGTGCTGACGTATCTTGAGGATAGGATTTTGCTGTAAACTACATGTTATGCTGCACCAATGTATACTCTCCTAGCTAGAGGTGTTCTTGCTTTGAAGAAGCAACAGGCTGAGGAGGGGTGCTTGACCCTTCCTCTTCCTACAGCTTTTTCAATATCACTCTCATCCCTGCAATCCCCCCCCCCCCAAGATTATAGCTCTGTGTTTCCATCACAAGCATGGGTCTGGATTCGCAGTCACCCCATCCTGATGTCACCTGATGCAACAAAGATCCAGCCATTGCAATTACATTACATGCAGCAGTGTGAGCCCGATCCTATTCATATCTACTCAGAAGTAAATCCTCTTAAAGTGAATGGGACTTACTCCCATGTAAGTGCAGATAGGATTGCAACCTGTGTAACATGTAGTTTAGGTCAGAATTCAGACAGGGAAACGTCTGAATTTGACTGCACATTTTAACTGTAATGGTGGATTATATACGACAGCATATTATATATATCCTGTATATGTTTTCTGCAAAGTAGGCTAGCATTGTCACAAAGAAATAAATAACATAATGTTTTGGTTAATGTGGCTTGCATATTTACATAGATGCATACGTTTTTGAATTTCAGTGGCTGCCTTTCCCTTACCAATGCTCATAATTCTTCCAGATGTCAATATAAATTTTTCCTGTGGGATAAGTCTGGGGAGATGCCCAAGTCCTTTCAAAAGTCTTTCTGAAGAGAAATATGAAAGCAGCAATGACATAATAGGCAGCAGGGTTAGATTAGCCTATTAAATCTCATCTCTCAATAAATATATGCAAATTAAATTTATATCAGGAAAAGAACTCGTCAGCTGTATGACAGATGCTCTGCTATGGGCCCAGAACCTACATGGTCTGAAGAACATGGAGCTAAAGACTGGTAGGTATAACTATGGGCATTTTAATGGATTTGTACTATGGAAAGGTATCAAGGGAAAAACTGACACTGTGATGCAGTGCATTGAACACAATGGGCTTACTTCCAAGTAAACATGCTTGCTTAGACTGCATGGTTCATCAACAGTAGGATGGAATGGTTGGAGGTGTGTACCCTAAGCAGCAGTGCTGGCCCATTACATTTTGCTGCTTGGAGGAAAGCATCAAATGGCACCCCTCTTTCTCTTTTTTGCTATTCAACTCACGTTCCCAATTCCTTCTTTCTTTCAAATGTCTTCCCATTCTTTCCTTTTCGGAGGAAGGGTCGAGGAAAAGCAGTATGGTGTCCTTTCACCTTTTTCTCTCTGCAGGGCATTCATGGAGTGGGCTGCCGTCCGCGAGAACTGGCCCACAATCTGCCACCAAAAGTGGTCTGCTTCAGAGCAGAGCTGGCCCTGAACCTAAGCTGTTTTGTAACGCTGGTGTTTTAAACCCGTTGCTGTCCTATCTTGGCTGCTTGTTGTTCACCAGGATGGGAGCAAGTCTGCTGGATACAGTCTGGAGTTGCACAAAATGGGCAGTGAGTAACAGAAACTGGTAGCTGGGATCAGTGCTCTAATAAGAGTGCAGCCTGGCTCCCTTAAGCTACTTTGTTTGGAAGGTTACAAAGGGCATGGTTTGGCTAAAATTAGGGGGTGGGGCTTGTGGTTGGTGAGTGGTTTCTCAAGGGACTCTGCCTGCCTGCTGTGGTGCCCTGAACTGCAAAATCCTGAGTCGTTCACTTCTTTCCTGGCATCTGTCGTTCCACTCCCTTCCTAGTCTACTCTGCCCTGGACTTGGCTGCTCAATCACTAAAAAAAAGGTAAAGGTATCCCCTGTCAATTAAGTCCAGTCGTGTCCGACTCTAGGGTGTGGTGCTCATCCCCATTTCAAAGCCGAAGAGCCAGCGTTGTCCGAAGACGCCTCCGTGGTCATGTGGCTGGCATGACTCTCCTTGCTGCAGCGCGTAGCATGCGGCTGGAACACAGAGCGCTGTTTACCTTCCCACAAGCGGTACCTATTTATCTACTCGCATTAACATGCTTTGGAACTGCTAGGTTGGCAGGAGCTGGCCAAGCAACGAGAGCTCACCCCGTCGCGGATTCGAACTGCCGACCTTTCGATCGACAGCTCATGGTTCAGCGGTTTAACCCACTGCGCCACCCGCTGGCCTTGCTCAATCACTAGTGTCCTCTAATACAGCATCTTCCAGGTCAGTGTCAGGGTCTGTACTGTACTGGGGGTCTGGATATGGAATGTACCAACTCTTCCTCTGAGGCTGCAATCCTATGCTAACTTTCCTGGGAGTAAGTCCCACTGAACATAATGAGACTTACTTCTGAGTAGACATGCATAGGCTTGTGCTGTCAGACACTGTCTGATCCACTACTCATCTCTTTGGACCAACTTTGTTTAAAGCCACTGAAGCATAGACCTCGGAGAATTGAGTGGGATTATTTTTAAATTGATGATTCAGAAGTCAGTGTTCACTAAATGGTAGAAGAAGGCGTGTGGATTCTCTAGGTGGGTGTGTTGGAATTATGCAATGTGTTCCTATTTTTTGAGTAACACACATTTTGATATTTGCCCAACCTGAATTTGGATTAAGTTATCCTTACAAAATCCTCATGTATCCAAATGCTGTTCCTTGGTGCTCACAGCTGCTGCAGCCTATAGGTCAGGTGTGTGCAGGGTGACCAGGTACAAAGTGCCTATACCTTTAACCATTGTATAGAAGCGGGGGAATTTTGGCAGGTGCAGTTCATCATGGAAGGGTGCAAAAAGCTGCACCTGCCCAAATTCCCTCTTCTATACAATGGTTAAAGGTATAGGCACTTTGTCCCCCATTGTACCTGGTCACCCTGGGTGTGTGGCATGCCAGAAAAGCAGCAGCGTTGGTAGTGCTGATTACATACCTGACACAGAAGTACATGAAATGAGAACTGTAAAATACATTGCAGATCATAACAATGTGACAGTAGTATTTAAATAAAAACAGTTTTTCTCACTGCTCACAGGGGTACTGAAATCCATCCTCTTGTTGATCCAATTTTACTAGGTCTGCAATTAAATTTCATCTCTGTCTCCTTCCATATCTCTGTGAGTGCTTTGAAATGAGCCAGAATCTAATTCAGATCTACGTTTAGAGCTATCTGACAAGAGGCGTACAACTCTGTCCTTTGCCTTTGGCAAAGTCACTAATGAGTACTTGGTAGAAGAAAGTTGATTCTTCCAGAAGATGCTATAAATGCAGAAATTGTGATGAAGAGAATACAGATGTGTTTTAAAGCATTTTGTACTGTACTTAATAGTTGGGGTGAGCTACTAATTCCCAGAACAGCTGAATTTCAAAACAAGAGCATCTGTCTCAGTATTTTGCATCTTAAATGCTTTTATATTATGAATATCATTGAAGGGAAATCACTGACACCCTCAAGGTATGAAGATAATCTCCTGCTGCCTAATTATATTGTACACTCCTGCTGGACCTATTTAATAGGTACAACACCTATTTTTGCCTCCCTATGTTTCCAGTTCAAACTCTGGTGCTTCCGCAGCATATTGACAGCGCAATCCTATCCAACTTACACCACCGGTGTAACCAGCGGGGAAGGGCAAGGCAGGATGCTTTGGAGGGGAGATTTTAATCCCCTTTTCGTTCTGGGGTCTCCCGTTCTCGCTGCACCACTGGTTACACCGCTGGTTACACTGGTTACACCAGTGGTGTTAAGTTAGATAGGATTGCGCTGTGAATGTAGCATGTGTTTTGGCCATGGCATTTGCCGGATCCAGCAAGTCAAAGCAACCATTGCACAATTTAGTAAGACGATGTGGGATAAACAGGCACACATGGAGTCACCCAAGACCAGGCAAGTGACTGCAGTGTTCGATGCTGGGGAGAATACTCAGGTTTGTATGCCCAGCACAACCCTGTTGTGGTTTCTCAGCATTGTTGAGACACTGCAAGAGATCCTGGGGTGCAGTACAGTTTCTTGGGACAGAAATATCTCTTAGGCAGGCTCTGCCCCCTACTCACAACACCTTGCCAAGAAATTTAAAACTTTTGGAACAAATTCTGAAAATGACATCAATGTATGAACGCGTCGCGTTCTGGCCCCCCCATGCCCCGCCCCCTTAAGGGTAGACCGCTCCCATCCCGGCGACGATCTGGTAAGCCTGTATTGGGATATTCTGGCATATTGTTCAGAAATCTCGACCCCTTGTTCATATGTGACTATTTCAAGGAGGACAAGAGGACTAATCCAATATCACTAGAATTTATTTGTCATGTCCTTGGAGCAACATTGAATTTTCAAGGTTTGCTCTGCCAGGAGAGTGAACCTATTCATTTTTGTTAATGAGACAGAAGAAGAAGATAAAAGATTTTTAAACACGCCAAGCATTGTGCTTTATAAACCACCCAATCTAATTATTGACAGGGATCAAGGATGTTAAGGTCCAAAAAAGGACTACTTATTATCTGAACACTTTGGAGAGGTATTAAACTCATTTGAATTTAATTAGAAAAGAACATTCATGATTTAAGAATAAATCTTGCCTCTATTAATTGTAAGAATTAATGTGATTTATGACCCTTAGGATTTCTAGCATTTGGGGGGAAAAAAGCCCTTAATAAAACGTGCATGGCTTACTGTCAAAAAGAAAATGGCAAAAAGTAATTATATAAACCCGTTGGGGGAAAATGTTTTAGTTAATGTTGGATTTCTGTGTGCCATGCCATGCCATAGAGTTGCTTCTGAACAATCTACTTGTGTGACCGCTGTGCAATATTGGAACTAAAACGGATACCACATGGGCCATTAGAAAAGCACTTATTTGGGTAAATGTTTCACATGCATCCCCACATTTTAAAGTCCACCTCTGCACCTTACAGCATCAGCCCATTTGAATGTACCTAGTGTCACCATGTCAGCAATTAATGGCCTGGGCAGGGGCAACTTTGGCATACTAATTAACACTACATGCAGATGGCCTAGTGTTGGCGACATATGAAACTTGAAATGTGACAAGGCGTGCGTGGAATGTCGATATAGGTAGGTACTTTATCCGTGATCCACGTCACAGTGTTTTGGCCTCTGCAGCAGACAAGTCATGTGAAATCTCCCCTTGCCTCCCATGAGCTGGAACAGAAAGCTATTTTCCAATTTAAGGAAGGGAAGCACTAAAGTGAGTTCACTGCTCTGATGCTACATTGATCACGTGTGTAGTGTGCTCGCACGAGCAGAATAACCATGGATTGTTGAACCGGCTGTCAGTTACTGGTAAATTGGATGCAGAATTTAAAGGATCGAAAACAAAAATAACTAGCAACAAGAAGAGATTTTATTGCTCCATGTGTTGGCAGCACATACCGTATTTTTCGCTCCATAAGACGCACTTTTTTCCTCCAAAAAATAGGGGGGAAATAAGCGTGCGTCTTATGGAGTGAATGTTATGGGGGGGATTTTTTTTTTACTTACCTGGGCTTGCGGGGTCTTCGGGGAGGCCTGCGCGACCCTCTGCAGGTATCTCCGATCTTCAGATCGGAGATAAAGGCTATTTTCGGCCATTTCCGGTTTTCTGAAAATGGCCGAAAATAGCCTTTATCTCCGATCTGAAGATCGGAGAGGCCTGCAGAGTGTTGCGCAGGCCTCTGCAGGTCTCCAGATCGGAGATAAAGGCTACTTTCGGCCATTTTCCGACAAGCTGTTTTTATAAAATATTAAACAAATTAAAAAATATTAAATTAAATAATTTAAAAGTTAAAAATATTTTTACCCTATTTTTAGCTCCATAAAACACATGCGTCCTATGGTCCGCTGCGTCTTATGGAGAGAAAAATACGGTACATTTTAAAAAACATCCCTTGGCTCTAGGTTACATAGATTTCTGGGATCCAGGGTTATTATCACCAACCACGTAGCTCCTTGCCACTTTACTTTTAAGGTCTGATCTGAATGTTCAGAAAAGAAATGAATGGTGGAACAGTCTTTCCAGGACAGTACCATTTCAGGAAGCAAGGATGGGATTGCATTTTTGAATGTTCTTCCAGGTAAAAAAACCCTCTCCAAGTGAACCTAGAAGAACTATAGGTTCGTGGGAGACCACAAACTAACATGCAGAAAGTTCTATTTTATTTTCCCTATTATAATTTTCCACTGACTTGCAACCATGTTCTATGCATTTTTTTCTCAAAACGGTGCCCCAGTGGGTTTCAATGGGCATAGTATGCGTGCTTAGAATTATAGCCTTAAAAATACAGAGCCACTTGGGATTGTTTGCTGGAGTGATTCTTAAAGTTATGTAAAGTGAGCATAAAAAATAAGTTTCCTCATGTGTAATAGTTAGCATGCAAAGTAGCTGGCTAACATATTCATCTCCAAAACATATGTGCCCTGATTCAGTGACTTTTGCCCACCCACAGAGCACATGTTGCTTCTCCTGCTAATTACCTGCAAAATTGCTGGCGTAGGTCTGAGTAGACCCATTTGGGCACCAGAGGCTTACTTGGAGACCTCCGGCATGTGCTCCAGTGGTGTGGTTGCATGGGGGGGGGGGATTTACAGCACAATCCTATCCAATTTATACCACCGGTGTAACCAACGGGGGAGGGCAGGGCAGGAGGCTTTGGAGGGGAGGGGAGATTTAAATCCCCTTTGGAGGGGATTTGAATCCGCTTTCCGTTCTGAGGCCTCCTGTTCTCGCTGTACTGCTGGATATACGGGTGGTATAAGTTGGATAGGATTGTGCTGTCAGTCAGGACTGGGCTGCCCAAGTCACGGTACCCTGGACAGCTCCAAGGGAGCAAGTTGCTCTGACAAGGGTCAGATACTTAAATACTTTTCCATATAGATTACTTGCCACCCTGCCTAGAAAGTGGAGACCTGCAGAAGGGAAGCCTTCTGGCATGGAATCTTGCACTCGACTTCCTCTTGGTCAAGTCCCACCTTGCTTGTTGCTGGCCTTGGTGTACAGGTACTGGGGAGCACAAGGTCTCAGGCCCTGGAGGGGCCAGTTCTTCTTGGGCTCTGCAGGTGCTGTCTCCAAGGGCTCATGTTCCCAGGATTCTTCCAGATCTGGCTTGGTGTCTGGGCTTGGACTAGGTTCAGTTTTGGTCCCAGCTCCTCAAATTTGAACTCAGAGTTGCTATTTGGAGCAGGGTTCGTTACACTCGCCTACTGAAAAAAAGGCAGAGTTGATGCGTTCATATTTACCTTAAACATGCAGAAAGATGACAGATGAGAAATGACACTTACCAACATTCTTTTTTTGGAATCAAGACCAGAGATTGATTAATCTGTCTTTCTCAAGTTAAAATGCAATTACCCCTACAGCGGCTGCTCACAAAACACGAGACTTTGAAATTATCACCCTATAAATAATGTTTATTGCACATAATTAGGATAGTGAAGAATAACTCAATTATAATTTGATATAAATTTAAGATGTTTCCTATTTGGTCATCTTTATCAGGTGATAATTCTTCTTAGCGAACTGATTTAATGGATATTCTTATGTACCTAAAATACACATGGGTACTGGGAAAATTCAGAGAACTTCAGGATTGGGTTAGGACAGGGGTTCTCAAACCCTTCCCGGCTGAGTACCACCTCCGGTGCCACTCTCCTTCTGAGTACCTCTGGAAGTGACTGGCGATGACATCACCAGTTACTTCTGAGTTTTCAGAGGCCAGAAAATGCAGGGAGGAGGGCTCTGGGCAGGTGGAGGGCTCTTCTCAGCATTCCTGACAGTCTCGGCCAAAGGCAGGAGCTTCTTGGAAGCAAAAATGCACTACCAAAAGCTCTGCATTGGAGTGTGGGTCCAGTGGTCAGAGTACCACCAGCAGTCGGCCAAAGTACCACTGGTGGAACTACGGTAGTACCACAGGTTGGGAATCCCTGGATTAGGAGATACCAGCGGGTGGCGCAGTGGGTTAAACCGCTGAACCATAAGCTGTCGATCGAAAGGTCGGCAGTTCGATTCCCGCGATGGGGTGAGCGCTCGTTGCTTGGCCAGCTCCTGCCAACCTAGCAGTTCCAAAGCATGTTAATGCGAGTAGATAAATAGGTACCGCTTGCGGGAAGGTAAACAGCGCTCTGTGTTCCAGCCGCATGCTACGCGCTGCAGCAAGGAGAGTCATGCCGGCCACATGACCACGGAGGCTTCTTCGGACAATGCTGGCTCTTCGGCTTTGAAATGGAGATGAGCACCACACCCTAGAGTCGGACATGACTGGACTTAATTGTCAGGGGTCACCTTTACCTTTACTAGTCTACTTCAGCTGCTGTTTTTATGAAATAGGCCTACATTTGCTTAGGAAAGGTGTTTCAGGAGCCATAGTTCAGTGATAAAACACATGCTCTGCATGCAGAAGATCCCAGGATCAATCCTTGGCATCACATGATAGGGCTGGGAAATACCACAGTGAAGGATCCAATGAATGCACTTGAATTACTCTTATTAATTTACAGATTACACTCTGAAGAGCTCGACCTCCAAGGAGGTGGTTACACTGGCCTAGTTATTATGATATATAAATGTCACCATTAAGTCAAGATGGTGTGTTGGTGTCTTACAATAAATTTTAACTCGCTGTCCAGTAGTTGGTAAGTCCCACTGCACTGAGTTCAATGGAGCTTACTTTGAAATCAGGCTTAGCTAACACACAGAAGCAGTTGATTTTTATAATTACTAAAGAAATGTGGAAGAGGATTGCATCGCTGAATAATCCTTTCACACACAAAACTAACATAGAAGGGAGAAGACTAGGCATCTAGTTTTCTCTATGCACTGATACTTTTAGCATTTACAGCGCAACCCTGTGTAACATGCGGTGGTTGGCCTAAAGGGCTGTCTGCCGCATCCTATCCCGTTCCTAGGCTGCTCCGGGGCAGCCTGGGAGCACCTCGAGAGAAAGGGACATTTGTCCCCTTCCACGGGTGCAAGCTGGCCAGGGCCTCTTCAGATGCATGCCAGCTCTGAAGCTGGCGTGCATCCGAGGCGGCAGAGTAAGGGCGAACCGGACCGGGAAAGGGCTGGGGATATTGGCGGAGTGCACCGCCGATATCCCCACCCTCTCCCTGCCCAGTTCGCCCAATAGCCACCCTCCCTCACTGCCCAGTCCGCCCCTGCACCGGCCAATGCAGGGCTTACCTTCACTGGCGGGCACAAGGACGGTCTGCCGGAGTAAGGGCTGCCGGCCTGTAAGGTCGGGCCGCCCTTACTCCCCCTGACGTCCCCCGTCGAGACCCGACCCACTACAACAGGGCCGACACTGCCCCAGAGTCTGGTGAACTCACCCCAAGCGCCCCTCGTTGAACTCGCCCCGGGATCCGGGCGTCCACCGCCACAAGAGGCGGCGCTCGCCGGGACAAACCCCTCCGATGACAAGGCTCCTTCCGACGCGGAGCCAGGGCCGCCCGGGGGGCCCAAACGGCCGGACGACAGCCCGGAAGATAGCCCAACAGGGACTCCAGCCAGGCCGCACAGCTGCTCCTTCCCTGTGCGGCCGCCGGCTGGAAGGGTGGGGCGGGCACGCAGGACGGCCAGGTGGTGCCGGGCCGGGGTTTCCCTCAGGGACCAGCCCATTGGCTCCTCCGCCTGTCCGTCACCGGGGGAGGCGGGCCCAAGGGGGTTGAGGGTATATAAGAGCTTCCCAGCCGATGATGAGGCAGTCGGCCGGGAGGTGTGGTAGGAGCCGTGTCTCCTCTCCCACCAAGGAACGGACGACTCTCCTAGGAGGCGGATAACGGGTGCTAGCAACCCCCGCCCCTGGAAGACCTGAGGCAAAAGGGAAGCCTCAACCCCTCAACCCGAGGCCCCAGAGGCGACGGGACTTGGACCCTCTTCCAGGCCCCCCGCAGGGGAGATGCTGGAGGTCAACGAAGAGGAAGACCTCCCCTTCTTCACCCCCCTCCCGGACCCTCCAGGGGCCGAAACCTTACACGGCCTTCTTGCCGGCCCTTACTCTAAAGTCATCGAAAATGCATTTTACGGCGTGTTTGCGACGACTTTGAATGGTGGAGTGTGTGTTCCGCCGCTCGAAGTTTACACTGGATCGGGGTGCCCATCATACAATTTTCCAGGTGCAGTAGAAATGTCCACTTACAGTTTTACTATTCTAGCTGCTGATGGCATGAGATAGACCTGGCTGTATCTGCTTAGGACAAGAGCTATGCCTGTAGAGGCACACAAGCATACAGTACATTTAATATGAAAGCATACACAGATCTCACACAAAAATGCTTGATTGAGATTAAAGAGCATTGATTAACTATGAATAAAGCCTGTTAAGAAATTCAGCCTTTCACAACTTTAAACAGCTAGTATAAATACATTCAATAACCCTGAAATTAGAGTGATTCAAAATGAACACTTCCCAGAATTGTTCTCTCTGAAAAATCCATATTCCCACATTAAAAACATGTCAAGAGATACCCCAGGCTCACAAATTATTGGTCAAGTGTTTTGAACAGATCTGCCCAGTAATTCATGGTGACTACACTTCCTTAAGATCACTCTCCTTTGCACTTTCAAAAGGGTATCATATTAGATTTATATCATAATAGATTTTTGTTGATAGTGTTATTGATGGAGAGCAAAAGAATGACATCATGCAATAGAAATCCAAAACCATCCTGAAAAAAAAAAACATCATGCCATTTCAAAAAGCATGCCATAAAACTCAGCTTTTGATGGTACAGGTGGGCCCCCATATCCGCTGGGGATATGTTCCAGGCCCCTCCGTGGATACTTGAAACCGTGGATAAGAGCGAACACCCCCTCCATGGTTTCCTGAGGGCCCCCCCACCCTGCCTCCCCCCAGCTCTTATTTTTCTTTCAGTAAGCTTTGTTTCTTCCTTAAAACAAACAGAGAAGCAGCCTCCATTGCAGGCAAGTAGAACGGGACTAAGTCCTAGAGAGGCTCTGCAAGGTTTCTGTTAACCTTGCTTGCAGAGCCTCTCCAGTACTTAGTCTCATTCTACTTGCCTGTAATAAGCAGCCAGAGGCTGCTTCTCCTGTTTCTTTAAGGAAGAAACGAAGCTTACTGGGAAAAAAGTAAAAGCCTGGGGGGTCCCCATGATCCGTGGGTAACTGAAACAGTGGATAGCGAATCAGTGGATATGGGGGCCCACCTGTACTTCCATGTTGACCACAGGTAATAGGGATTTAGGCTTTGATTCCAGAGAGAAATATTGAAAAATGGCTACTGTATCCAAGGATAGTAGCTTCATGAGCACATGCCTTGCAGTGATGTTCTTAACAAAAGTCTCCCAAACCCTGCTGTGTAAGCCAGCTATGCTAGCAGGAGAAAGAGTGCCTTGCTTGCTGACAGGGGTGCAGGACTGCTCCTGGCTAGCTGGCACCTGCACCAGGCGTGGGGTTCCATGCCCCTGCGCTTTCCAGTCTCAGCAGCTCCCCCTTAACCTTGGACCAGCAGCGCGCCCCTCCCAGGGGTTGTGCCCAGGGCCCATGGGGGGGGGGGTAAAAGGGGTAAATTGTACCTAGGCCCAGAGTCAAAAAGGGGGCCTAGGAGCCAAAGGAGGGCCCCCAGAAATTTCCTGGGATCTCAGCTGGCCTCATGGAGAGTGAAAGATGGTGGCCGGGCCAGGTCTACCGGGTGGGTACACCTGGGTGCCACATTGGGAAGCCTGGTAGACCTGGGGTCCAGAGACTATTCTGGCTATTGCTGCCCTCCCCCTTCCCCTTTGAGAAGGAACCAGAAGAAACTTTGTACCCCCTGAAAAAAATTCTCAGGCCCTGGTTGTGCCTACTGCCCAGGCAGGCTGGCACTCACTGCCACTCTGGAAACTCCAGCGCTTTCCCACTAGAGATCTCGGGTGACAGCGCGGAAGCGGGCTTTAGAATTTGGCTTGTTTACTTGCTTTGCCCCCCTCCCCCTACTTGATACAGCTCTGGGCAGGTGGAGGGCTCTTCTCAGCATTCCTGAGAGTCTCGGCCAAAGGCAGGAGCTTCTTGGAAGCAAAAATGCATATGTATATGTATGTTAACATATATAGCGCTTTCCACACCAGGCAGGGAAAGGCGGCAGGCGCCGCACCCTCTGCTGCCGCAGAACAGAAGCTCCAATGTGCCAGGCCATGGCGGGCGTCTTCGACATCGATCTGGACCAGCCTGAGGAGGCCGCCTCGGACGAGGAGCTGGAGGAGGGGGGTCACTTGAGTGAAAGCATGGACCATGGAGGAGTCGGCCCGTATGAGCTCCCCAGAGCTGATCAGCTGTTCAGCTGGGGCTTTTACTCGTGGTTTCATTGAGGATCGTGGGACTCGGGAGGACCTTGGAAGCGGCATGGAACCTTCTCACAGGCATTTTAAAGAGTTCCGAGCTGGTCTCAGGCGCCATTTTGAAGCAGCGGTGATGGCTGTGAGACATACCTTGTGAATGATGCAAGGTGGTGTCAACCCTGCTGCTCGCGAATTCGTGAGTCACAGGAACTGACTATATGTTCAGTGGAAAAGAAATCTGCACCTGGGGCGCTGGGCTTAGGTCCCAATGTTTTAAGGGTCTTGCTTTTCTCCCCCTGCCAATATGCAAAGCTCTCCCCATTCTCTTCTGTCAGTGTTGTTCTTGGATGGTACCCTCATCTGTGTTTGGTCCTCTCCCTTTCCCCAAGACAACTATCGGCTTTATTGGAGGAGGGAGCGGTGCTGATCAACTATACATGGGCAGCCTGCTTGTGCATACAAGGATGTCTAAATTGGTACAAGTGTGCTCCACAATGGTTTCAGTTGCCTGATTTAAAAACAAACAAACCTATTTATATGGTTTCAGAAAAAACCCGTATAGATTTTTTAACATCTCTTCTTACATAGAACAATTCAACCTATCTACGATTTGTGATGCTGCACCTATGTGGCCCCATTGTTCTGTTCCAGACCATAATTCTTTTCCCAATTGATGAAAATGGCTAGGTACAATCTCTGTGTGCACAGCTGACTGACCCGTTGATATTTTTCTGATGCAAACAAAATATCTTCAGATGAAAGAATAGTAGTCAGGAATACTCTTATCTGATCTGTACTGTTTAATACCTCTATTCAATATTGGTTGTTTTAGCAAATGCTCTTTGTGAATGTTATCTTTTTGCAATTGATACCTCTATCGCAAGTTAGGGGAGTGGCAACACGTGGGCGGGCTTTCTCCGCTGTGGCGCCACAACTGTGGAACTCCCTTCCAGGGGATCTGAGAACCACCCCCTCCCTCATGACTTTTCGGCGAGGGCTCAAAACATTTTTGTTTCGTCTTGCGTTTGGGTGATGGGTTGTAGCCTGCCTCCTGTGTCTCAAGATGCTCTGCCATGCTGCTTTTGTGCTCCCTACTGTTGCCCCCCCAGTGGTTTTTATTGATATTATTGTTTTTATTTTTTTTAAATTATGTATTTAAACTTTCTGTATTTTAAACTGTTTTTAATTTTTGTTGTAAGCCGCCTTGGGCATTTGCCTTGGCATGGGATAAGGCGGGATATAAATTTTTTAAATAAATAAATAAATAAATATGTATAAAGCTGGATTCACATTTCTCGCCCCTGCAATTCTATTTGACATTTTGGTGCCGCTCCTCTCCAAGTCACGCCCATCTTTAGTGGTAACCACGCCCTTTCCCCTCGCTAGCCCCGCCCAGGAGCTCCTTCACGTTCCGTTCTCCCTTCGCAGCCCTCGAAGACCCACCCCACCTACTTCTGCCCGCCTCCTCTCAGCGAGCTCTGCGGTTGCGCACCACAGCCCGAGACGAGGCCGAGCCTCGCCCCCGTTTGCGCAGGCGCAGCGTAGCCGTGACGGCGCCGCCCCCTCTGGCGCAGGACGCTGTGACAGAAGCGAAGCGAGGGAGGCGGAGTCGGCGTGCAAAGGTGGCGGTCCTGCTGTTATTGTCGGCTGCTGTGGCGCTTTCCCCTCGCCTCCGCTCCTCCCCCCCCCCCGCTGCTCTCTGCGCTGTGAGGGGTCGGAGCAGCAGGCGCTGCCCCCGGCCATGGTCCCCCGCCCGTCGTCGCGGAGGCAGGAGGAGCTGAGGCGGCCGCCATTGCCGGAGCGGGCTGCCAGGCGGCGATGAGAGGATGGACGCGGACGAGGTGACCATCCGCGAGCAGAACTTCCACAGCCAAGTGCGAGAGTACACGGTGCGTAGACGCCCACAGCGGAGCGGCCGCCTCCTCCCAGGCTGGCGGCAACAACCCTGCTGCTGCCGCCGCCGCCGCCTGCTTTCCTCCTCCTCGCTCCATCCCCCTCCCTTCTAGGGTGCGCGAACCGTATTTGCCCGCTTATATCGCTCCCCGCTATATGGAGGGCCCGTCCCCCGCAGCGCCCTTCAGTGCAGTCGGCAGCGGGAGTTGCGCTCGCTTCTCGCGCTCTTGCGCGGTTTGTTTCCCCCTGCCTTGAGCATCGCGGGTTTAAAAGTTCCAGTGTGGTAAGTTCCCTCTCTTCGACATCCCTCCTCTCTTACACATCGACACCTCCGTGGAGCAACCCCCCCCCCCCGCTCACTTTCTCCCTTGAACGAAAACTGGCTCATCATGGTTTTAATTCCATTTCTGTTGGCCTTCACAACTGCCAGCTGCTGCCGAAGCGCAGGGATTTGGATTGCAGCCGTATGAACACTTTCCTGGGACGTAAGCCTCATTGAGCACAGTGAGAGTTACTTCATGTATAAGATCTCGCTGTTAGGCACTCGCTGATGGTTATGAGTGCAAAAGGGCAGTTAAAACACATGGATGCAAACCTTGGGAACCTGTTGTAAGCGTGTGGTCGAGCTGCCCTCTCTAGGCAGGGCTGGCTCCAAAGCTTTCTGTGCCTGAGGCAGAAAATCCAACTCTTTCCTTCCCACCCCCCAACCAGGCTGTCAAGTCATAATAATAGTTTGCCTATTCTTCAGTAGTCTCACTTTTCCTAATAGTAGGATCAACGCCTCTACTGGGTTCTGCTGTGGTTCTGACTGGACATAGGCAACATTTTGGTGTCTGCTAATAAAGGTATTGATTGACTGATATTTGACCTATTTCAGTCTTTTTTCCTTTCTCCTTACTCTTTTTTTTTTACTTAACTGAGTTATGAGTTGCTGCCCTTGGATTATTGTGCAGGTTGAGGGATACGTATGGCAGGCAGTTGGGGCCTGTAAGTAGCACACTTAGAGCTAAGCCACTATCTCCATGTGACTACACTAGTATCCCTCCCACAGGCAGGTTACAGATTTATAAATTGTGCATGGTCTCTGATAGGAGTGTGTATCATTGTGAAGGTTGTGTATATCTGAATGCAATCTCCCACAACTATACATAGGAATGGATGAATGATATGTACCATACAACCCATCAGACTCGTATATCAAGTAAGCCAGCATGTGGTACATTGAGCATATGCATGTGTTGAAGATATGAAGCTGTCTTGTATTGAGGCAGAGCGCTGATCTGTTAGTGTTGTCTACATCGACTAACAGTGACTCTCCAGGGTTTCAGAGAGGGATCTTTCCCAGTCTAATGTGGGGGTGCTGGAGATTTGAGCCTCAGACATGCAAAGTGTGCATTCAACCACTGAGAACAACTTCTTTTCTGCTCTCCATTCTTTACAGATATCTCCTTTCCAAACATCCACAACTTACAGTGCAATCCTATCCAGCTCCCCCACTGGTGCAGCCAGCTGGGGAGGGCAGAACGGGAGGCCCTGGAACAGAAAGGGGATTCAAATCCCCTCCAAAAGGGGATTTAAAGCCTCCCACCCTGCCCTCCCCCGCTGGCTGCACACCGATAGGATTGCGCTGTAAGTATGGGAGGAACATAAGACTTAACCGCACATTGTATCTAGAACCTCTAACATTCAGATCATAAATGCTTATGAAGAAGTAAAGCCCTATCCGGCCCTCTGTAACTGTGGACACCATTCATGCTATAGAATGCCCAGGCCTGCATCCCAAATGTGCTCAGTTCCTCTGCTTTCCCAGCAAACTGTGTTTATCTAAAGAGGAAAATGCTGTCCTTGGGGACAATTTCTACATCACAGCATTGTGTCTTGTCATGTCCACCTATACATCACTTTTATTTCCCTTGCCAACTTGCCAAGATATTTATTTTATTTATTCACATTTTTATACTGTCCTTCCTCTAAGGAGCTCAGAGTGGTGTACATAGTTGCTCCCTTCCTTTTTGTCCTCACAACAACCCTGTGAGGTAGGTGAGGCTGTTCAGATAGTGACTGTCCCAAGGTCACCCAGGAAGCTTCATGACTGAGCCTGGATCTTCCAGGTCTAAGTCCAACTCCCAAACCACTACACCATCCTGGCTCTCATTCTATAATAATGCTTCTCATAATAATTGCTTTCATTTTGCATTTAAATGCAACTGCCTCATGTAGAGGTGTTTTCTAGCTATGAGCTTATGGCATTCTTTTTTATCTGTATGGTCCTGCCTATCTCCAGACAAACCACCCTTACTTTAACCCTGAAACACTATACATTATGAACATACCCTTCTCACTGACATTTACACTCTTTTATAAATGGTATCGGCTACAATCCAGGCTTCCCACATAATCTTGCTAACTTGGAACTGTACTATCAACCCAGCACCTAAGTACGATGAAGCTGGTAACCCTAAAGCCTCTCTGTGGTGCTTTTCCTTATAACACCAAATATTCTTGCATTGCTGTTTTCATACCAGCCTGTGTCATCTTGTTCCCACCCCCTCTCAGCTGTACACTATCTATACTGCCTCCACTGCTTAGTGGTGGAAGATTGGTTGTACAGTACTATATAACCCTCCGTATCAAGGCTTGACACATTTGCTTTGAATCTAGGAGAGAGACCAAAACTTTAGGAGCCAGACAAATTTTGTCTCCCAAGTATTGCTGCATGCTTCATTTTTATCAGTATCTGCTAATGAGTAAATAAAATTATATCAGACTGGCCCTGATTAAGCTATTCAAAAGCATTAATAAAGGCCAGTGACCGTGATGAGGCTGTTTTCTTCCCCCCCTCTCCCTGCCTATTCCCCCCCCTTGACACGCAGGCAGCAACACCCCCCTCCGAATCACCTACTAAGCAAAGGGGGAGGCTCGTCTCTCTACCTGGCTGTTGACAGGATGGGCAGCATGCTCAGGTGGCGAGTGAGCACTGAGGTGCCATCTGTGTCGGCAGAGCTTGTAGCCTTCACCCACCAACTAGCCTCAGCTGCTTAAAATAATCTAAAAATTAGATTAAAATTTAAAATTACCATATTTGCCCGAGTATAAGACTCACGTTTATCCCCTAAGGCAAGTCTTTAAAGTAGGGGTGCGCCCTACAATCAAAGCCTAGCATTTCTGCCTAGTGTTTTCTGCAAAGAGCTTTCAAGACAAGCCTCTCTGAATCTCTTTCAAAGGCATTTTCACAAGCCTCTCCGACTTTTCTCTCTTTTTTTAAAACTGTAAAGGCTGTGTCTTAATCACTTGCTAAATGGCCCAATACAATCTCTCAGCAGCTTCTAGCAGCATTTGAAAAAATTAACCCTTAAGTTCCAACCCCAGGACTCTGTGGAAACTAAGATATTTATTGATCTTGCAGTTTAAAAGTTGAGACTGCAGTTTGAAAGTTGAGAGCAAGAGCTCCTGCATAGGCTTACCATATCCAAAGGGGGACAGAGTGCCTACCTTTAGGCTGCAATTCTATGCACACTTTCCTGGGAGTAAGCCCCATTGAATGCAACGGGACTTACTTCTGAGTAGACATGCATAGGATTGTGCTGTTCATTGAAATTTGGGCAGGTGCAGCTCATCATCATGGAAGGGTGCAACAAGCTACACCTGCCCAAATTCCAAAGGTTAAAAGGTAGGCACTCTGTCCCCCTTTGGATCTGGGAAGGCTACTAATACTAGAGTGCCCAGATTCCATAAGGGACAGGGTGCCTATGCCTTTAACTGTACTTAAGCTGTACTATTCTACTAATGTGTATATTTAAGTTTAAAAAAGTTAAAAATGTATTTTTTAAAAAATAGCACCAAACTTTAAGGGTGCGACTTATAATCAGGAGCATCCTATACTCTGGACAATACGGTATTTTCCTGTCACCTTTGATTCAGAGCTCTGGTCTGTGTTCCTGCCTTTTCCACTTTGTCTGTAGCCTCCTGGACAGCCCTGGGAATCCTTCCTGCACTGGTGGCTACCCAAAGACAGCTTTTTTAAAAGCAAGGTAACTTGCGCAGTGGGTTAAACCACTGAACCATGAGCTGTCGATCGAAAGGTCGGCAGTTCGAATCCGTGCGACGGCTCCTGCCAACCTAGCAGTTCGAAAGCAAGAAATTGCAAGTAGATTAATAGGTACCCGCGTCAGCAGGATGGTAACAGCGTTCCATGCGCCTCGGTGTTGAGTCATGCCGGCCACATGACCATGGAAACTTCTTCGGACAGCGCTGGCTCTTTGGCTTTGAAACGGAGATGGGCACCGCTCCCTCGAGTCGGACACGACTGGACTTAATTGTCAAGGGATACCTTTACCTTTTTAACTTCCAAATAGCCTCATTGAACTTCTCTTGATGGAAATTTAGCACATGCATAGTAGCACAAGGGAAATTTGCAGATTGATGAAACTCTAGGAAATGAGGAGAAACCATGGAGTAATTCTGATATCAATTGCACCTTCTAAGAACAGGGGTGTCAAACCCGTTTCATACAGCTGGCCAAATAGCATTCATAGGCGCCTGCTGTGGGCCAGAAATGATGTCATTAAGCAGGAAATGACATCATTAAGCAGGTGACGAACAGAAATAAGCATTTTTTCTTACTTGGAAACTCATTAGCTCATTAGCTTTAACTGTATAATTAAATATTAAGAACGTATGCTAGGATTGCGGTGCCACTTTCGCTTGTTTGTTAGTACTGTCTACTTCTGGTTTTGTTCATAGTTCAAAGGCAAACAAAGTGATGTGCCTGATTAGAGAAATTTCTCGACTTAAATTTCAGGTCTTTTAATGGGATTATTTTATATAATCACTTCAATGAAGTTAATATACAGTAGTTCCGTTCTGGACTTGGATCTGGGAAATCCCAGTGAGTTGATTGCTGGGTGGGAATCTGAATGCTTCTTTCCCAGAATTCAAATGCCTGCTCATTTTGTGGTCTTGGGCCCCATCAGCATTTTTTAGCATGGGTTCCCATTTGCAAAATGGGAATGATAGTGATCTGAGGGTGATTATCAGGATGAAGGTCTACAAGGTGTGTTGAAAATCTTGTTTTTCACACTTCTTGCAAGAAGTTCAGGATGGTGTACATGGGGTTATACCCTTCTTCCCCCCCCCCCCCAAATCTCCTTTTATCAACAACTCAGGGAGGTATGCTAGATTATCTCAAGGTCATTGGCAATCTTTTTGGCTGAGTAGATGTATGAACCTAGAGCTTCTGATACAGATTAGCACTGTAACTGCTACAGCATACTGATTCACTATTAAATGGGTAAAGGGAGTGTAATATTTTTTACAGACTTAAACCCTGCTTTGAGATTTATGTATCCTGTATATATTTGTATTTTGCAGATGGAATTTAAGGCTAAAGCCCCCCCCCCCCTTTGGAACTAGGAAACTATAATAGGAAACTGGCAATATTGGCTATAATTGAATGCTTTTGTAGAGTCTAATGAAAATGTCACATCAGAAATGTGAAAAATCAATACACGGGGATAAATTTTGTTGCGTTAGAGCTCTATGCTTGCATGAAAATGCACACATGGGTACAGCACTATACTTGACAGTCATACCATGAATCGTTTGATACCTATATATGTAAATTTTGTAAGGTTGTAAAGTGCAACCTTGGAATGAAGGCTACACCTAGCCTGATAAACAGAGAGAGCTTATGTACTTACAGTATAGAAGACTACCTCAGTCATATTAATATTTAATATATCAGAAGTGGATATGCCTCTAGTTTTCTGTTCAAAATGGTACAGTTTTGAGAGTGTGATTATAGTTCTATGATGATTTCGGATACTAGTGATAGAGCATCTAGATGGTGCCCAACTGCTGAGGTAGAATACTGGAGATTTTGTACTTATTCCTGATGTTTGTTCCTAGGAAAAGATGACTCTTTCCCCCCTACATTTTGTATTGAGCCATTGCCTCTTAATGAGACTTTAGGGACTAAAATACAGTATGGCATACTGTTCAGAGTACCATGTGAAAGCTGCTCTTTCGCAACTTGGAGGCAGCAGTTCATAAGATGTCTTCCCTAGTGGTTCAGGCACAAGGGAACATCATTCCATGCTGGTGTGTGTGTGAGTTTCATGCAGAACCACCTCGGTTGTCATCGCTGAAGCTTTTTATTCAGGATATGATAGGGAAAATATGAGTACTGGAGGTGATGCTCACAGATGCGTGTGCTGCTATAGATGTTCATGTTTATAAAATGTACCATCATCTTGAAAATTGTGTGTAAAGGGGGGAAAGGGCTCTAAAGGATATTTTTCTGACTGGCTACAGGTATATGGGGAGAAAAAAACCTCAGTCTATAAACGGAAGAACAAGGGAGAAATTGGCAGTGCTGTCAACATTTGAAGGATGGTTTACTTCAAACTGTTACAACCCGCAATATGGTTGTTTTTCTGCTGTTTTTCTGAACCTCAGTTTTAAAACTAATAACCTGGTGGAATGTGGAGAACCAGTGGGATACCGCAATCCCAGGCTACAAACTCTATAGGAAGGACAGAGAGGGATGTGTTGGAGGTGGGGTGGCCATCTATGTCAAAGAAGGGGTAGAATCTAGCAGAGTAGAGATTGAAGGGGGGTCCAACTCTACCATAGAATCACTGTGGGTTAAATTACCAGGCTCAAGGAGCAATGTAATAGTGGGGGTATGTATCGTACCCCAGATCAAAAACCTGAAGGGGACCTCGAGATGAGGAAACAAATCAGAGATGTCAGTGAGAGACAGGGTTGTGATCATGGGGGACTTCAATTATCCTCATATCGACTGGGTTAATTCAAGCTCTGGTCATGAAAGAGAGACTGGATTTTTGGATATGCTAAATGACTGCCTTAGAGCAGCTAGTCACAGAACCAACCAGAGGACAGGCGACTGGATTTGATATTGTGTGGTACTCAGGACCTGGTCAGGGAGGTAAACGTTACAGAGCCATTGGGGAACAGTGACCATGCTGCGATCTGTTTCGCCATGCATGTCAGGGGGAGAGTGCCAAGCAAATCTGACATGAAAACCCTTGACTTCCGAAGGGCTGATTTCCCTAATATGAGGAGACTAGTTAGAAAGAAGCTGAAAGGGAAGGTAAAAAGAGTCCAATCGCTCCAGAGTGCATGGAGGCTGTTTAAAACAACAGTAATAGAGGCCCAGCGGGAGTGTATCCCACAAAGGATGAAGGGCTCGACTAAGTCCAGGAGGGTGCCGGCATGGCTAACAAGCACAGTTAAAGAGGCTATAAAAGGCAAGGAAGCTTCCTTCCGTAAATGGAAGTCTTGTCCTAATGGGGAAAATAAACAAGAGCACAAACTGTGGCAAAAGAAATGTAAAAAGATGATACGGGAGGCCAAGCAAGACTTTGAGGAGCGTATGGCAGGCAACATAAAAGGGAATAATAAAAGCTTCTTCAAATCTGTTAGAAGCAGGAAACCTGCCAGAGAAGCGGTTGGCCCGCTGGACAGTGAGGGAGGGAAAGGGGTGATAAAAGGGGACTTGGAGACTGCAGAGAAATTAAATGAGTTCTTTGCATCTGTCTTCACGGCAGAAGACCTCGGGCAAATACCGCTGCCTGGCCACTCCTGACTAAAGAATTAAGTCAAATAGAGGTTAAAAGAGAAGACATCTTAGACTTAATTGACAAATTAAAGATCAATAAGTCCCCGGGCCCATATGGCATTCATCTGAAGGAACTCAAGAATGAAGTTGCTGATATCTTGACAAAAATATGCAACTTGTCCCTTAAAACGGCCACTGTGCCAGAGGATTGGAGGATAGCTAATGTCACGCCAATCTTTTAAAAAGGAAGGAGAGGGGACCTGGGAAACTACAGGCCGGTCAGCCTAACATCTGTTCCAGGGAAGATGGTGGAAAGCCTCATCAAGGATAAAATCGGAAAGCATATAGAAGAACAAGCTTTGCTGAGGGAGACTCAGCATAGCTTCTGCAAGGGTAAGTCTTGCCTCGCAAACCTTTTAGAATTTTTTGAAAAGGTCAACAGGCATGTGGATGTGGGAGAACCCGTGGATATTATATACCTGGATTTTTAGAAAGCGTTTGACACGGTCCCTCATCAAAGGCTCCTGAAAAAACTCCATAGTCAGGGAATAAGGGGGCAGGTCCTCCTATGGATTAGGAACTGGTTGAAACAGAGTGGGAGTCAATGGGCAATTTTCACAATGGTGAAAGGTGAAAAGCGGTGTGCCCCAAGGATCGGTCTTGGGACCGGTGCTTTTCAACTTGTTCATAAATGACCTGGAGTTGAGGATAAGCAGTGAGGTGGCCAAGTTTGCGGATGACACTAAACTTTTCCGGGTGGTGAAGACCAGCAGGGATTGTGAAGAGCTCCAGAAGGATCTCTCCAAACTGGGAGAATGGGCAGCAAAATGGCAGATGCGCTTCAATGTAAGTAAGTGTAACGTGATGCATATTGGGGCAAGAAATCAAAACTTCACATACATGCTCATGGGTTCTGAGCTGTCTGTGACGGTTCAGGAGAGAGATCTTGGGGTACTGGTGGACAGGTCGATGAAAGTGTCGACCCAGTGTGCGACGGCTGTGAAGATTTGTGAAGATGTGTAATTGGTTTGTGGAACTCCTTGCCACAGGAGGTGGTGATGGCACCTGGCCTGGATGCCTTTAAAAGGGGATTGGTCAGATTTATGGAGGAAAAGTCCATCACAGCTTACAAGCCAGATGGGGATAAGCAACCTCCTGGTTGTAGAAGTAGGTTTTCTTTGTGCCCGGTGCAAGGGAGTGGCGACAGGGTACAGGTATCTTGTTGTCTTGTGCTCCCTGAGGCATCTGATGGGGCCACTGTATGATACAGGAAGCTGGACTAGATGGGCCTTTGGCCTGATCCAGTAGGGCTCTTCTTATGTTCTTATTTTAAAACTAATAATAATTAGCTTAAAGTGCTTCAAGTTTGAGAGGGAAGAAGGCTGGAACATTCAGCTGTTTTTCCAACTCCAACTACCACCTTCACTTTCCGAACAGAGAGATTTGCCTGATCCAGCCTCTTGTTCTTCCCACTTACAAAGGCAATAGCCTTAGTGATGAATGGGATACAGAGGAGGGCGCAGTGGGGAATGTTTTCCGTCCGTCTGTCCATGTCATTGCTAGCAGTGGGACCTGGCTTGCTTTTCTGAACCTGAGCCTTTCCTCTGTGACGCCAAACGTGTATGGTATATGAACAAGTGTAGTGAATGAAGCTAGGAGCGCTGTGTAGCGGTGTGTCCGGATCGGATTACCATTGTAAAGCGGGGTCCACTGTATTGATGGGTGGGTTGGGATGAGGTTGAGATAATTAGTTTAACTAAAGCTAGGTAGTTGTTTCATAGCTGAAGTAAAACGTGAACAGGGGTCTTTCAAACTTGCCCATTTTGTATTCACCCTCAGGTTTGTATTGTACATGAAATTGGGGTTAAAAGAAATGTCAAATTATTCGATGCTAACATCAAAGTGTGTAGCTTTCCAGTTCTGCCACTTAAGAAAGGTGGGGGAGTAATTGCCATGTGAAATAAAATGTTGAAGTTCTTGTGAAGTTCTTGAATTGTAGTTAAACCTGTTGGTAAGCAAAGAGGCGCATAACTGGCAAGATTGTCACCCCTTTTCCTTTTTTAAACATTTCTGAGGCACCCAGAAATGAAATGAGGCAGAAATGAGGCACCCAGCTAAAATGAAATTTTGATTTGATACTTGTTTGCTGACGTCTTTGGTCAGCACATCTTTATTTATGATGCTTGAAATGGGTCTGTGTGGGGCTATTAGTGCTTTGCTTAGTTGCCAAATGGCCCTGAAGGACACAAGCATTTCCTTATGAGAATATTTTTTACATTAGAATTAGACTGTTGCCATCTGCTGTATAGAAGAAAAATTGGTAATTGCAATTAAATTTATTGCTTTCAATTTGGAGAACTGTTATAAATGGTTGCAGACCTTTTAATGTGTACTGCAATGCTGTGTTGACCTAACAATTATACCACTGTACTGTAAAAGTGATTGTTTAAGAAAGGCATTGCTTTTTTAAAAAAAAACACATGCATTTGTGTCACATTATAGTCCCAAGCCCTAAAATGTGACCCATTTCACAAAATATAAATTTCTTTCTTTTGGGGCTAGAAAAATATTAGGGATTCCTAGGTATCAGAATCATATTTTTCAGTTCCAGCTCTACATAGTTCCAGGAAGACATATTTAGGCATCATTCAGTTTATTTTCACTACCAAAATACCCTTCTCTTAGAAGTTCTATCTCTTATAACTGTAAAAATAAAATGTAAACAATATACTTAAAAGCCAGGTTTTAAAATACAACGTAGTAACTCTTAAATGTCTTGCTGTCAAACATTTTTCTGGGCGGGGGAGCAGGTGTGTGGGTGGGGGTGGGTGGGTGTGTTTTGAGTGCAGCATCTGTCAGTTTCTGTGTGCACATGTTCTGTCACAAATAAGTACGGTACTGTATAGTAAACGCTGTGTTAACCAGCACTTATCTAAATGGCAAGCTTGGTTTACTGGCAGCTCTGTGAGGGGGTAGAGATGCCAGATATACAAAGAGTTGCTTAAGCAGGTGTCAGTTAAGCTAGCTGCCCACCTTCTTCAGAGCCCCATCCCTCACTTATCGGGCAGGGCATCCTCTGCCGTGCCTCTCTTCATTCCTTTCGTGAGGGCTCTCTAGAAACAAACGGTCCACTTTCTTCCTTATAAGGTCCTTGTGTGGCAGGAAGTGGAACATCCCAATTCCTAGAGGCCCTCATGAAGAAAGGAAGGAGTGCGGAGAGGCACTGCAGAGGGAGCCTTATCAGGTAGAGGGGGAACAGTGATGGGGGCAGTGAAAGCTTCGATAACGGGGGAGGGCGTTTCCTGTGCAGGCGAGATTATATGGCTTTTATTTTATTTCTAGAAGTGGCGGTTGAGAGCAATAAATGAAAGTTTATAACTTGAAGACTTGATTAGAAGCTTGGAGACGTTTGAATGGGAAACCAATGCTAGGATGGGTAGCATCTGTACCTGAGGTATTCTGGATGTTAAACTAGCTTTCTTTCTTTTGGGATTTGGGTATATTGAATTAGGGTTACGAATGTTTCGTGGCTCAAGTCATGGAATTAGAGGAAACCACCCCCGGTCTAAAGCAGCATTCTTGGGTGGATTCCGAAATACAAGTGACAACAAGAAGTGTGAATATCTTGAACTTCCTGTTTAATCTAGAACTTTTGTATTTCAACATGGGGGAAATGCACAATTCTCTGCTTTGCCCCTCACACAGGAGGCATGGTAAGTCACTTCCTGTACTGCAATAGTTACAATATCTGTGCTCTTATTATTTATTCTAATATGTACTGATGTTGAGAAGCCGTCTCCTTATTCTGCCATTTCCTAGGTTCTGTGGAAGGGTACCAAGGCTTTGGTAATAGTTTTCTGGGCTCTGAGGTGGATAAAAGGAACCACTTGGTTTAACTCTATACCTTTATTGTTTGGCGGTTGCAACAGTGGTCTCTTTTTGTTCTTGGTAATGCCTTTTTTTTTTTTTTACAAGATGTGGGATATACGGGAAAGGATGCCATGTAGAATTCTATTATAGCCAAAAACACCATTAAAAACAATTTCCAATCTCTGCAAACAGGTCCTAGCAAGTAGTAACTGCAAGCAGGAGCAAAATACATTTAAAATCCAAGCAAAAAGACCGACGTTTCCTATGCGAAAGGACCGACGTTTCCTATGCGAAAGACCAACGTTTCGTTCCTGGTCTTGGAACCTTTTCATAGGTGCAATCCAGAGGATTGAAGGTTGGTGGATAGGCAAGAGAGAGCTGCAGTTTTAAAGCTGAGAAAAGGGTGGGAACCAATCAAGGTTAATTAGACTCAGAACTGGAAGCAGTGGCTGTGATGACTAGAGTAGACCTCAGTCGTTGAGAGTTTTTTCCTTTTTTGTCTCTCTTAGAGTCAGTCAAGCATTTCTTTCGAATAATTGGAAACCAGATTTTATTAACGAACGATAGGTCCTGTTGCCTATTAATCAGGGTTCCTGTGGGTCTCTTGCTGATTTCCACTGCTTCTAAGTTACGGAGAATGCGGAGCCTTTTTGTTCACTTTCTTTCAATAAATGTATGGGGAGTATACTCGGTATAGCCACTTGCAAAAGCACAACAGCAGCAGAGTGAAACTGAGCAACCTGATAGCTAAGGCAGTAATTTTGCTGAACTGGAGAGAAAGGTGATAACAGTGCTAAGCAGCACTGGAACCGTCTGTTTGTACAGTATTTCTACAATGACACCAAACGCTGCTGTTCACTTCTGGGAAGCATCAATTGCTTTCTCAAAGGGTTACTCAAAGGGGACTGTTTACATTCACTTTTTCTCATTTCAGTATGTTTTCCATGATGGTATTTCTGTGAACATACATTGTGAGAATTGTACCATACCAGCCTTTCCATGAACAGAAAGTCTTGAGTATTGAAGAACTCTTGTGCAGTTTTTGTGTCCCTGATCTTCCAAAACACAGTGTTTGGGAATTGTTCTCTGATGGGAACAATGCATTGCATCCATGGCCCTTCAGATAAGATGTAGCATTCACCTCTCTATCTTAGGATTTGGTGGGAAATGGGGGGGGGGGGGGGTGAATGCAGCTACCAGAAAACTGCAACTACTTTCCTACTAGTTTCATATCTACTCTGCAAGGGCCGGCACACGGGGAAGGATTCTTGTGTAAGCATGGGGGATTCTGCCCCCCATATTGCATGGATAATATGTAATCATGTATCAGCATACTTAATTGCATGGTGAAAAATGGTAGTTCACATGTATGAATGAACCTAAGTTCATGAATATGACAATGGAGCTGCATTCTTAGCTCCGATTAAGACTTGACTCATTAGGACCTTAACAGGTGTCTGCTAACTTCTATATCAGCAATGTGAGGACCTGTGTTGAAAAGAAATTGCTGTTCTTAATTGGCATCCATACTAATTCAGACTGTATTTTACTCAGCCGGCACTTTTCGCTATGGGCCATGGTGGCTTCTCTTCTGGCATTTGGTGTATGACACATTTTTCTAAAGAAAAATTGATTTCATTGTTATGATGTTATTGCGGCACCAGTTTTTTGGGGGGCGAGGAAAACGGAGATTAATTCATTATGACTCTGGAAGAAAAATCAAGCATTTGAGTGATGCTCCTATCCAGCGGGTGGCACAGTGGGTTAAACCGCTGTACCATGAGCTGTCGATTGAAAGGTCGGCAGTTCGAATCTGCGACGGGGTGAGCGCTCGTTGCTTGGCCAGCTCCTGCCAACCTAGCAGTTCCAAAGCATGTTAATGTGAGTAGATAAATAGGTACCTCTTGCGGGAAGGTAAACAGCGCTCCGTGTTCCAGCCGCATGCTACGCAAGGAGAGTCATGCCGGCCACATTACCACGGAGGCGTCTTTGGACAACGCTGGCTCTTCGGCTTTGAAATGGAGATGAGCACCACACCCTTGAGTCGGACACGACTGGACTTAATTGTCAGGGGTCACCTTTACCTACCTATCTTCTAGCTAGCCTATAGAAATTTTAAATTGCAAAAACTCTTTTAGAGTATGCCAAGAAATTCCATAGTTCAGATTGTTATTTTTGCAAGCCTAGCCATGAGAATTTCTAGTCCTGTTAATGCCAGTCTGCCTTCATGCTGTTATAGAATACTGTACACGGTACATAGTTGGCTGCAAATTGATATTTAGATAAGCCACCTAGAAAGAAATAAGAATAAGGGAAGTTTTCCACCATCATTTCCTGCCTGTGAGCTTCCTGCTGGCAGCTGGATGGACCAGATAGACCACTGGTGGCCAACCCGCGGCACGGGTGCCACTTAGTAGCACGCAGAGGTGTGTTGTGTGGCATGCGGAAGCCCGTGGGTCTGTTGTAAAGCCCCTGTAAAAATGTTTTTGAAAAGCCCCCAAAGTGCCATTTGTGCCTTTGCGTGACAAACCGCGCTGTTTCCACAAGTCTACAACTGTTTGAAGCAGAACAACCCATTTCTGGGTTGCACGGAGGCTCTTTACTCCGCCCAGGCTCGCCCCAGAATGCATCACGAACAATCCACGCTAAGAAAGGGGAGGGGGAAGAGATAAGCACAGTCTGTGGGTTGATTTTTGTTGTTGTTTAAGACAGATCCTTGCAAACGTCAGCACAGCTCTTGCAATGAACATCATCTTGGCCAGGAATGTATCAGAAAGCATGTTGGAGTGTCTGTTAAATTCTCCCCCCCTTCCTCCGCCCTCTCCACACAGACTCCTTGCTGAATGGGTTGGTTCTTTCGTAAAGCAGTGCTAAGTGCTGAGAGCACATTGCTTGCAAGAAGATTTCCCTCTTCAGTCTCTTGTTGGGATTTTTGTTTTTAATTGGATAGAAATGGGATTTCATTTGGCACCCACCCACACAGCCATGAATGTTGAGTGGCTCTTGCTGGCTAGGGTAGGAGAGAGAGAGAGAGGTGCCGGTGCCGGTGCCGGAGAAGCTCCTGCTGCTCTCCTTTGCAGCTCCTTTGTCATGATGATGCCATCATCATGATGATGATGGGGATAAGCAACCTCCTGGTTGTAGGAGTAGGTTTTCTTTGTGCCAGGTGCAAGGGAGTGGCGACAGGATACAGGTATCTTGTTGGCTGTGTGCTCCCTGAGGCATCTGGTGGGGCCACTGTGTGATACAGGAAGCTGGACTAGATGGGCCTTTGGCCTGATCCAGCAGGGCTCTTCTTGTGTTGATCATGGCAACTCCCTTTCCTTCTCCCACTTTACTTGTAGATCTCTTATTGCACTTTCAGTAGATTATCAGTACCTGTAAGGGAGTGGATCAGAAATCCTGCCCAATTAAGGAGCTGTGAGGAGGAGGTTACCTCTACCAAAATTTTCCTTTTGCTTCTCATTCAATAGGTAACATCTCTGACATTTTGCCATGCTCATCACCAGCTTAATGATGTCACTTCTGGTCCTTAATGATGTCACTTCCAGCCCTAGATGTGGCACGCCCAAGATACAAAAGCCTAAAAGTGGCACATGCCATAAAAAGGTTGGCCACCACTGATAGACCATATGATCTATTCTAGGAAGTAATTTTTTGTGTTAAATGCTGAATTCATTTCACTGGCACAATTCTGTGGTGTCGGCGGGTAGATCTTTGGCTGAGGCTCAACATGTGGAAAAGAGGAGAGTACTTTTTGATTCTTCTGCATAGCATTACCTGAGGAACTAGTCTGGCTCCTAACTGACGAAAGTGAGTGTTGCATTTGGAAGCTAGAAAAAGACTGGGTGTGCCTGTTGGCATGGAGCTAGGTCTTCTGTGTAGAAAAGTGGAGCCCACATATTTTATCTTAAATCATGCTGATTTAATTTGAAGGGGTACATCTCTAACGATGTGTTTGTTGAAAGTGCTCTTTCAGAATTACATATAACCCTGCTTCCAGTCAGACTGAGCTTGGCAATGCCATTTTTAATCCATTAGTGTTTTTGTATGAGAACTTAATAAGTGTTAGACAATTAGTTGTAGATAATGTATTTTCAAATAGTCTCTGTGCAAACAAGCCTGAAGCTGATTTTCATTATCTCTTTCCTGAACCATGATAATGAGGTGTATTGAAAGCACTCTGTAGACTACAGCTGGGTAAGATGAGCTGAACTCGGAAGGAGGTGTGACCTGCTGACAAGTATTAGGTTTGCAGAGTGCTGATGTGACTAGTTATTTGATATAACTAGTCATTGACATTTAGGGATGGATAATCTGGGTGAAAGCATAGTTCAATAAAACCAGAGTCAAAATAAATTGCAAGTTAATATTCTTAGGTCGCAATTCAACCCAAGTTAACTCTCTGGGGGGGGGGGCGGTCTTGGCTGAGGCATTCGAGTCAAATACACTTGAGTCAAATACATTAAAGAAGCTTTAAAATGACCAGATCTATTTAACTTGTTTAATTTAAAAATATGATTTTTTTTTAGTAGTACAGACGTACTATTGAACAGGGAAGGTATCTGGGGACGGTACCAGCCCTACTGTTAATAACAATATCCCAAACCAAGATACTCTGGAATTGGATCGGAGTATTATTAACTAAACCCAGTGCCATTTCAGTGGAACTCAAACTAAAATAAATACAGTACATTATACACCCCCACCCCCTCTTGCTTTCGGGGCAGGGTTTGAAACACCACAGAACAAGTTACCTCCTTATTATAGGGGCTCTTATCTTATTATAGGATAATGGAGTATTGAAGTAGCACTGTTCAGGGAAGATATGTACCTTTTGTACCTGTGAGTGGGGAGTTAGATATGAATTCATACATAGAAAGATCTTGAAATCAAAGGGTTTAAGTGCTTAAATTTTGCTGGTTTCACCCTTTTGGACAAACCCATCAAACTTTTAAAAATTACTGAAGTGTGTGTGTGTGTGTGTGTGTGTGTGTGTGTGTGTGTGTGAGAGAGAGAGAGTGAGTATACAGCTTATAGAAGCGAGTACGTATTTCTTCATGGGGCAGTGTTGGATAGAAGCTAAAATAGCTGAATTCATGCTGGATGAAAACCACCTGTTGAGAACATACCCGTATTTATCGGCGTATAATACGCACCGGTGTATAAGACGCACCTTCCTTTTGGCCCTGGGTTTCAAGAAAAAAAAGATTTAAAGCATTTTTGGGCCACTTGGCCACTTACCGCTTGGCTGCTTAATTAGCTAATTTACACAAATTGCACAAAAATACCAGGATCTCTTTTAAAACGCACAGCAATAAGACACATGAACAAAATGCACCAGAACATAAATCCCAAGTAAAGAAAAAACCCCAGACTCAACTCTTTTCCCCCCAACCCACCCATGCAGTTTCCAAAGTAAAAAACATAAAAGTACAAAAAAAACCCAGACTCAACTCTTACCACCTTATCACCCCCAGACTCAACTCTTACCAACTCTTAAACAAAAGAAATCCTAAATACAAAAACCCCAGACTCAACTCGTACCACCTTACCACCCCCAGACTCAACTCTTACCAACTCTTAAACAACATAAATCCCAAATATAAAACCCCCAGACTCAACTCTTTCCCCCCACCTATGCAGTTTCCAAAGCCTCCCAACTAGGCCCAGTTCAGAAGCTTACCCATGCTGCATTCAAGAGCAGGCCCTCGGCAGCTCAGCTGAACTGAACTGAGCACAGCGCCCTCTGCTGGCTGCTGAGAAGCTCAACTCATGCACGTGCATAAATTAAACCCGACAAACAGCTGTAGATCGGATAGATTAGTCAGGGAAGAAAGCACAAGGGAGCTCTCAGGCTCCTGAAAAAAACCGGTAAGCCCAAAAATGCTTTAAAACGGGCAGGGGGGAGGAGGGATTTTTTTAGTATTGGCGTATAAGACGCACCCTACTATTTTGGGTTACAAATTTAGACAAAAAAGTGTGTCTTATACGCCAATAAATACGGTAACTTTTTGATTTTTATCCAGCATTGCTTTAATACTGTATATTTCTAAATATAATTCAGTCACCAACTATTCTTGTCTATTCTTGTCTTAAGGTTTGCTGTGCAACCTGAAGTGAAGTATAGAGGGGCCATTCCAGCCCCCCCCCGCAGATACTTAAACTGTGGATAGAGGCGGAAACCCCCCCCCCCCCCGTGCCCTTACCTTTATTTCTTTAGCACTGGCGACAAACCAGCGTGGGTCTTGCTTAAACAGAATGCTATAAGCAGCAGTGTCCTGCTATATTAGCGTGCTGCTTATAGCACAGAGCCTGAATGATTCCAGCATGCAGAACTCTGTGCTAGAGAGGCTCTGAATGTTTACAGGAAGCAGAAACTGCTTCCCGTTAACTGAGAAATTGAGGGATATCTTGCATGTGTCTTGCCTATTAACCATGCAGTGTTTTTGTCAGTGTACTATTCTTGAAAAAAGATGAGCTGATTTCTTTGCAACCAGCCCTTGTTTAGAATATTCCTTAATATCCGTAACTATTATTACTTAAGCATATACACTCCTGTACCCCCTTTGTGTTACTGGTCCTTAAAAGAGGGCGCTTGGTACAGAACACTGCAAAAATAGTAAAAGTAAAGCAAGCATTGCATATTATGTAGTTGCTTCGTGTATATAATATTGGCTTCCTCGTGATCATAACTTATCTAATTTTGATATTTTAAAAAAACTAAGCTATCACAAGTGTGAGGTGAACCTCTTCAACTCCATGTTTTTCTCTTTCAGATCTGTTTTCTCCTGTTCGCTATTCTGTATATTGTTTCCTACTTCATTATCCGAAGATACAAGAGGAAAGCAGGTAAATGGGGTCAATAATCAGATTTTTATTGTAATAAAAATTGAGGAGTAGGTGAGGCCCTACTGCTATGTTAGTGGATGGGACCTAGTGTCAGACAGCTAAAAGTGGTTGGAGGGAGAAAGGAAGGATGATTGTTTCACAAACTGTGATTGTACAATCAGTCACCGTACTTAAGTTTGTGTAGATTCTTTGACTAGTTCATATCACCACTTTCATATCTGTATTCAACATATTCTTGTATTTTGAGTTTTTCAGCCATTGGCCTGAAAGACACGAGACTCTTCGGACAACTTGGCTTGAATCTGCATCTGTTAACCTTGTTCACAACTTCATAGAAGTGTGTGAATTGAAAGTTTGTTGGCCCTTATTGATAGTCCCTTATCTAATGTTGAATGACCTCCTAACTCCTGATGAAGGCAGGAATAAAGCCGTTTTATTGAGAGATCTAGCTGATCCTGGTTGTTTTCCTGTCTTGAGTAAGGAGGCAGGATTCTTGCAGAACTCTTCAGGAGCTCCAAGAGAAGCGGACTGTGGACACTAAGGAGGGCAAGTAACAGAAAGATTGTCAGCAATGCCTTCACAGCAGGCTCTTATCTCCCTATATCTCACTCCCTCTAGACTGTGTTGGAAGGGTTGGACCTCAAGGGCTACGATCCAGTTGACACACCCAGTTGATCTTCCAGACACCCCTCTAATGCCATGTGAAGCAGGGGAACTGCCTTCTTTCCCAGCAATGGACAGGGACTCCGTGCACTTAACAAGTGTGTTGTGATTCAGTGGAGTGCTTTATTGGGAAGTGCTCACAGTATCTCTGTCCTTTCTCCTTCTCAGAGATATGAGTTACTGTCATCAGCCTGCCCTTCTTTCACTGAAGCTGGGTACAGGAGAAGCTGTGAACAGCTGGTAAGCCAGGCAGGCCAGAGGTCTCCTTTTTTTATTTCTCCCTCCCAGCAGGTAAAACCACTCAACCATTTTTTGTTCAGTGACTCAGAGCCACCTTTTACCACACGTTTTCCAGAGACCAAACTAGAAAGAGAGGCTGCTCCTGTGCACAAAGCCTTGCTGCTTCATTTGTGCAAACGCTACCCCCCCCTTTTTTGAGACTGCACCCATTCTTCAAGGAGCTATATGGCCAGGACAGTTTATCCCCTGCTGATTTGTGACACCTTAGGGCTAGAAAGTCCTATTCCACCCCCATCACACTGAAGGCTGGGATTTTTCTTGTCCGTGCTGTCCTTTCTGCTGTTGGTGTATTCCCTGGGTGCGTATCAGTGCTCATCAGCCGTATGCGCCCCCCCCCCCCCCATCTCTTCTTGCTGCTGTGAGAGATCAAGCAAGATCAGGCAAGCCTTTTTCCTAGTGTATCCTGCCTGGTAAAAGGATGCCATTTGCTGCCCTGGAAGAGATCACCTATTCTCAGGAAGAGAGTGAGTTAGTCTTATCTGAATAATGCAGGGACTCACCTAGCTCTTCAGGGGATCTTAGTTCACTTCTCCTATGGATATCAGTGGGAAGAGGGAGCATGAACAGAAGAAGGGGGATTGTTCTACTGAGCTGTCATAGAACAGGCTCTTCTAGTGGTTACTAGAAACCTTCCAGAGGTTGCTAGATAGATACAGCTGGTATCTCTCTGTAAGAAGGTACTCTGGCTCCCTCTGAATATTCAAGCTATTTGGAGTATACTTGGTCTTCCCACATGTGTCACCTCCTGGCCCTTCTGTGTCCCTCCCAGTGGTGTTTTTTTTAATACCATGGTCATAAAAGAGTGGGGTGAGCTGTCCTTCAGTTCACAATTTTTCATACTCTACTGAAGACATCGTGGTTGAACTGAATTTAAAGTTAAATGCTCTAGTAGCAGCACTGAGAGAGCCTTTTGTAATGGTTTTGTCCTCTGCAATGATAGCGCAAGCTTCAGCCTCGTTGTCTGCCCAGCCTACCTTTATGTGGGTAAAGGGTTGTCTGCCATGTCAGGTGTCCCTGAACTTTCCAACGATAGCTTCAAGAGAGACTTGCTCACTGTTGCCTTTTTGGCTGATGGGTTTCTGGTACCCATGCAGATAGAGCTCTGACCCTTGGTTCCTTCTTGGTTGTCAGGCATGGTATGTGGTGCTGCCACTGGGAATGAATGTACAATCCAAGGCTCACTTAATGGGCTTGTCCTTTTCCAGTCAGAATTTGAGGTTAAGGCCCTTCCTGTAAGTAACTACTAAAGAAGAGGTTAAGAAGCCTTCAGCTTTTGTCCCTCTTGATTGTGCCAGACTTCCCTGTATAGAAGAGATGCCAAGCCTGAATGCCAAAAGACAGCTGTGGCTGCCAACACTTCTCCAAGAAGCCTGCTTCCTCTTTCATGTCCTAACTTCCGTCTTCCCCTAGACTCTTCATTTTCAGTGTTTGCCATCATCTGGAGAGTGGCCATGTTGCACGGATGGGCTGTGCCAGCAGCGAAAGATGATTACCTTCTGAAACTTTTTCAAATTCCAGTGATTGATTCTTCCTCGTCTTTGGCTCAGACAATCTTGAGAAGTGTGACAAAACCTTCTCTATCACTTCTTGGAGATAAGGGCTATAGAACTGGCTTTTGTCATCTTCACTGTCTGGAAGAAATCAAGAAATTTCTGAACAGACTTTTACTGGAAAAAAATCAGAATGCTCTTCTTTATTCTTGCAAAATTGAATTGAGGGAGATTTTTGTACATTGCTGGACCTCATAGAGGCTCACCTGCACATCCTGATCCGTTTGAATTTTTCTGCTTCCAGAGGTACAGCTACAGTATTTGGTTCTCACCTTTGGCCTGACCTTAGCATTCAGGATCTTCCTCAAGGTGCTGGTGGCCTCTGCTGAGGATGCAGGGATGCCTGTAGATGACACACATTCTTTAAGGCTCAAAAAGTTCCAGGGGAGTAGAGTGGGCAGTGAGTGAATGTTCCCTGCAGTCTTACTTGCAGTACTAATTACTGAAAAGTATAATATCAATAAAAGCCTTTAACCTACTCTTTGACCTGATCCATGAGCAGTTCACTCATGCTCAGTTTTGAACACCACAGTGTAGTGACGTGATGGAAACTCGCTTTTCCTTTAAAGGTATTTGGTAGTTTGTCAATTATTACTTAATAAGGCGCAAAGATTTCTCTTGCTGACTTTTCTTGATTCTGTGAGTCTCAAAAATGAAAACAAAAAATTGGTGTCATGCTGCCACCTAGCTATCAAATATCCACAGGCAACATGGTGGCAATATTGTGAGTAGTTGCATGACTGGGATTCTGGTAGTACAAATGACTTTAGGAGTGCACTTTGAAAATACTCGTTTTCTTTAGTGAGTTCAAACTGTTTTCTTTACCCATCAAGCAGTTTGTTATATTAGAGATATAAAGGCCTGGAAAATTATTGGGAGGAAAAATGTTTCTCTTTCAGGGTGATATGAATGGAAATTGGTAGAAACATTGAGAAAAACCTCCCTTGGAAAAAATTCTTTTCAAATTCATGAATGAATTACTTTTTTAAAAATAGCATTCTTAAAATAATGTGCGCAACTTAGATCCAAGAATCTATAGCACCAGCAATGATGCTAGTAATGATGCCACTGTTACTGCATTTAACCAAATTAGTAAAGAAATAACTCTCTTAGGAGTTGATATTGGAAAAGTGCTTGCAAATGTTACAAAACTCAGAACATCTTCAGATATTTGGATCAGGAATGTAGAGAGTCTGCCGCATATATTGCTCCTGCTACGTTACGTGTTTGTTATGCCTTTATCCTCCATTGTGAGACTTACATCTTACATATCAGAAAATGCACTTCTCACCACTGAGACATACATGGGTATCTTCTTTTTCCTTCATCCCCTTTTGGAAGCAACCAAAGAGGAAACATGAGTGACTTGCCCTCTCTGCCTTGCTGCTTCAGTAGAATGAATGTTTGCCCATAGTTTCTCAAAAAGAATGGTATTTTTGTAAACAGTGGCAAAGTCTAATAGAAACTCTGAATTTGAGATTTATGAAAGAGTGATATATGAGCCTTGTACTTACTGAGTAAATTGTGTCTTAAATCAAAAGTTAGGGCAATCTGTGTAATGGATGACTGCCTAGGGAATCTGTTTTTATTTCCTCTAACTTTTCACTTCTCAGATCTGTGTTAGACAGGAAGTAAAACAAGTAATTTCCATCTTGGTTATAAAATTTAATATGAATGTGCATTGTCTTTTCAGATGAACAAGAGGACGAAGATGCTATTGTCAACAGAATTTCGTACGTAAATCCTATTTAAACTCTCTTTTATTACACTTTCAATATTGTGCTAATATAGAAGCTTTTGTCTTCAGAAAACGAATACTGCTGGGGCACAGTTATCCCATTTTTTTGTAATTCAGAAGTCTAAAATAAGCATCTGTGATGGTGGTGAGAATGTGTGCTGCTGTATAGTTGAATACAGTACATGTGGACAGAATAGCCTGATGAGAGCAACATTTGAACACAGCATTGATTTTTTTTTTTTTGGTATAGTCCTAAAAGCTTAGTTCAACTGTATTTAAAAGTATTTAGAGACAACAGTTTGATAAAATTCCTGGGTATAGATTTGCAGAGGAGAATACCAATTTGAATATTAGTTATCAACGAATTGTTGGGTTCACTTTTAAATAGGGAAGGGGAGATTGGTTGGCTGGGCCCGGGAAGGGGGGAGGGATCGGCAGCAGTGGCAGCTCCGCTGAAATCCTATCCCTCTTCCTGGGCCTGGCTGCCATTACACGGCCCGCTTGAATGTGCGCCAGCAAAATAGCTGGCGCACATTCGAGTAGTCCCATCGGAGTGGCTTTTACCCAGGGTAATGGAACAAATGTTCCCTTCCGCCGAGGTGACCTCCCGGTTGCCTTTTTGCTCCCTTGATGCAGTGATGGCTGCACCGGACTCGCTGCATCGCAGGACGTTACGTTAGACAGGATTTGGCCAAAGCTATCCCCTGCCCCCTCCCAGGCCAGCTACAACAGTGGCCCCCCTCCCTCGCCCGCCGAACTGCCCCCGCCGGATTCTTATCTGCGTTCTCCGGCGGCCGCTCGGGCATTCCGGCGATGGAGCAAGGGATGCCAGCTTCTGCGGCCTCCCTTGCTCCAGAGTAGTTACGAACGTGCTTTACGGCACGTTTACGACTGCTGCTGGCAATGGATCAATTGTTCCATCACCGGCGCAATTCTGCAGAATTGCGCAGACAGTCTTAGAAGAGGATTATGTGCGCGGAGGAATGCCTTTTCTAAGGTGGTGCCTGCACCCTGGGTAGACTCTCCAAGTCACTAGTGAAAGCAAGCCTGGAGACTTCAGCAGGGCCTCCTCATTTAATGACATCATGTTGCAAAAGAAAATCTCCAGGACTAGCTTCAGTCAGACATGGCAGCCCTAATCCTGTGGGGTTTATACGTATTGTATTAAAAATAGTTAACTATTACAGTGAACTCTCGATTTAACAGACTTCAAAAACAATGGACTTTTTCTGTTTCATTACAAATTAGTCATAGACCAGGGGTTCTCAACCAGTGATACTACTACCACCAGTGGTACTTCAGCTGACTGCTGGTGGTACTTGGACCGCCGGACCACCAGAACCGTGCTCAGACGTGGTGCTTTTGGCGGTGCTTTTTTGCTCCCGAGAGGCTCCCGACTTTGGCTCAGCCTCTTGAACGCTTAAGGCCAAGACACACCAGGCAGGTGTCGCGTGTGGTGGTGGCCACTTTCTTACTGTGTGACGGTCCTCCGGCTGGAACACTCAGGCCCGCCGGGAGGGACGTTCTGGATCACGCGTCACCTGGCCAATGCCCAGGTTTTGCCGCGTTTGTTGAGTTCGTGTCCAGCCAATCAGAGCCCTATTTGGAACTCTGGGGGTGGGACGTGGAGCAAACGCGATAGCCAATCAGAATTGAGTCTGAAGAGTCTCGATTCTGATTGGCTAAAAAGAGAGAGGGCGGGGCCGCTCAGGACGCACCATACGTGACGCATGTGGAACATGCCCGGTGTGTCACAGGCTTAATTAGAAGGGCCCTCCCACCCGCCCAGAGCCTCCTAACTGCGTTTTCTAGCCTCTGAAAACCTGAAAGTAACTGGTGATTATGTCATCACCAGTCACTTTTGGTAGTATGCAGCAGGAGAGTGGTGCCGGAGGTAGTACTTGGCTGGGAAGGGGTGGAGAACCCCTGTCATAGACAGTTTGTGTATGTGCATCTCCATTGACTTCATTGCATTCAGATTTAATGGATTTTCTGCATTAACAGACATCCCTTCTCAGTGCTGCTATGTGTGGTTGTGGAGGTTGTGTAGTGCACAAGGGCATCACATCTATGGGCCCCCCATTTCCATAGGAAGGAAGAGGAATGCTGGTAGAACGTCACTTCCAGCAGGGAGGAAGGGTGCCTTTTTCTACTGTGCACAAAGGGGCCATATGGTCTACGGGCAGCCCTACCTCTCCCCCCCCCCCATTAGTCCATAAAATCAAGGGTTCACTGTATGTTTAAACTGCCTGATTCATTGGGGGAACCCTTTTTAATTGGTTAAAAGTAGTTTTTATTTCTCAGTTAAACATTGCATCCTTTATTGGAACTAAACTTTATAAAGTGGAGCTCTTTCATTCTATTTAGCTTCCTTTTTTCATTCTCTTCCCACAACATTTTATGTATTTATTTTATTTACATTATTTTTACCCCGCCTTTCTCCCTGAAGGGACCCAAGGCGGCTTACAACAAAAAAGGAAATACAATACAACAAATACAGTACAAAGGTCACATTTTAAAACAGTAAAAAACAGTTAACGAAATTAATACAACATCTAAAAATTAATTTAAAAAAGATCGTCATTTCAATTAAAACAAGAGCATAAAAAGGGCATAAAAAGCAGCAGCGTCCCAGCTGTACCAGCAGTATGTTAAAAAAAGGCAGGTCTCAGAAGGCTTCCTTGAACAGGAAGGTTTTTAGGCCTCACCGGAAAGTGGCCAAGGAGGGAGCAGTTCGTAAATCAAAAGGGAGGGAGTTCCATAAGGTTGGTGCCACTACTGAGAAGGCCCTATTTCTGGCCGCCGCCCCTCGCACCTCCCTGGGCAACGATACCCACAAAAGGGCCTTCTCTGATGAACTAAGGAGACGAGCTGGACTATATAGAAGTAGGCGGTCTCTCAAATATCCTGGCCCCAAGCCGTATAGTGCTTTAAAGGTTAAAACCAGCACTTTGAATTGGGCCTGGAAACGAATCGGCCGCCAGTGCAGCTGTCGGAGGAGCGGCCCGACAGAGTCGAACCGTCTACCTCCAGTGACCACACGGGCCGCCGCATTCTGCACTAATTGCAGTTTCCGAACTGTCTTCAAGGGCAGCCCCACATAGAGCGCGTTACAATAATCTAATCGCGATGTCACTGTGGCATGGATCACCGTGGTCAGGTCTGCGCGATCCATGTACGGTCGCAGCTGGCGCACCAGCCGAAGATGGGCAAAGGCCCCCCTGGCCACAGCCGCCACCTGGGAATCCAAGAGCAGCTGCGGATCCAGATGGACCCCCAAGCTGCGTACCTGCTCCTTCAGAGGGAGTGCAACCCTCTTCAGAGCAGGACGATACTCTAGTCTAGTACCTGCATCGTGGATTTCCGGACCAGGAGAACCTCTGTCTTCTCCGGGTTTAATTTCAGCTTATTAGCCCATATCCAGGTCCCATCCGCCTCCAGGCAGCGCTCCAGAACCTCAACAGCCACCCTGGAATCAGGTGGAAAGGAGAGATAGAGCTGGGTGTCATCAGCATATTGATAGCACCCAACTCGAAATCCCCGGATGACCTCTCCCAGCAGTTTCATGTAGATGTTAAATAGCATGGGGGACAAGATGGAACCCTGCGGCACCCCACACCTCAAGGGCCAGGATGCCGAACAGGCGTCCCCCAGCACCACCATCTGGGACCTATCTGCCAAGTAGTAGCGGAACCACCGCAGAACGGTGCCCCAACCCCCAACTTGGCCAGTCGGCCCAGAAGGACACCATGGTCGATGGTGTCGAAAGCTGCTGAGAGGTCCAACAGAACCAACAGGGACACACTCCCCCTGTCCAGTCCTCGGCATAGGTCATCCACCAAGGCGACCAAGGCTGTTTCCGTCCCAAAGCCCAGCCTGGAACCAGATTGAATGGGATCTAGATAATCCGCTTCATCCAGGACCCTCTGGAGTTGAGACGCCACCACCCGCTCAATTACCTTGCCCAAAAACGGGAGGTTTGAAACTGGCCGGTAGCTGTCCATTACTGTGGAATCAAGGGAGGGCTTCTTCAGAAGCGGTTGAACCACCACCCACCTCAAAGCGAGCGGCAGCACCCCCTCCCTCAAAGAAGAATTGACCCTCCTCCCCGTCCACTCGGCCAGCCCCTCCCGGGCGGATCTGATTAGCCAAGCCGGGCAAGGGTCAAGCAGGCAGGCAGCCGGCCTCACACTCCAGAGGAGCCTGTTCACATCCTCAGGCTGTACAAGCTGAAAAGAATCCCACAACACCGGACCAGCAGGTGCCAAGGGGACATCCTCAGATATTGTCAATAAGTCATCCAAGTCATGGTGAATCCGATCGATTTTATCTGTGAAATGTTTAGCAAACACGTCACAGCGGACCACCGTGTGTTCCTCCTGATCTGTTGGAGATTGTGCTTTTGCTCTTTGTCTGTTTCCCCTCCTAACAGGAAGGATGTATAGGAAGTGAGAGCTGATGTAAACCCCCCCCCCCCACTCACACACACAGAGGAAAAGGTTCCTCAAACTGGCAAGGTTCCTCTGACTCATATGTCATAATCGGGCAACAAGAGACAATTTATTTCTGATTTTACCACTTAAAAGCAATTGTTTCATCTAATGTAGCCAATGATCTATGTAAAATACTAACTTTTATGTGTCAGTGGAAAAAAAAAATCCCAAACCTGATGCTAAACATCAAATTTTGGTGCACAAAAATTAATAGAATGGAAAAAATGTAACCTTTCATAAAAGCCAAGTGGCCTCCGTTTTCTACATCAGAACCTACAGCACTCATGGAAGCACCAAAAATTAATAAACCTCAGTTTAGGAAATTTAACATACAATTTGAGTTCTTGAGCACCTTTGCTCTTTTCGATGTATTTGAAATGTTTGAGGGGGGTTCTGTGAAGTAAGAATTATTTTGAAAACTGCGATATTGGCAGGCTGATCCTACCTCATTCAGCAGATTAAAGGGCGGCATGTTGCCTCTTTATTCTGCCATAGTATTCTCACCACTGTAAAGGACACTATTTGGACTGTCTGCTTCTGGTAGCAAAATGTCTTGCGCTGTACCCCCTACATAGTGGATCTTGGGATCCAAAGCAAGTTGGATCTTTTAATAGCTGTTTTCTTCTCTGTGAATCACAATTATGTATTGAAATACAGGGGTTCCCTTTATAAGTCGGGGTTAAGGACTGGAAAGCTTGAACATACAGCAAAACAGCTTGTATAGAAAGGAATTCTCCTCCATAAGAAATAATGTAAATGGAAGTTAATGGGGACTGTGTGTCCTTCACTAGACTTAAAGGGGGCTTTTCTCCCTTAAGAAACAATGGGATAAGGTAGGTATAGGTATAGGAGCTGTAGAGAGTACTGTATATAATGAACACATAAAAATCAGTATGCTTCTCTCCCCCCCCCCCCCCAAATAGGCACGAGTTGAGAACTTTATCAGGCAGTGAATTGGAGGACGTAGTGAGTTGGCAGGGGCTACCCCATACATACCTGCTGCCTTCTCAGCCTGCCTCCTCTAGATTGGCTCCATTCTGTCCTTGTGCTGTAGCTTGAAAGAAGAGGATGAAAAGCATGAGTAGCATGAAAGAGGAGGGTGAGATACCTCTCCCTTGGTATCCAGCACCGCTGCCTCCTCTAATGGCTCTTGGAGGGAACGCTGGGAGCCCAGCATTCCCTCCGTGGCTATTAGAGGAGGTGGCATGGGAGGGAGGGAGAGAGGGGTAAGCGGGGTTCTCTCCGTTAGTTCTCTCCAGACAACACAGCTCCTTTCATGTTGCATATGATTTTAGGTGTACATGTGTACCTAGGGCAGGCCCTTGTTGTCTGCCCTTGGGACACGTTTTGCTTCAAAGAAATGTCTAGCTCTTGGATGTGTGAAAATCATTAATTCAGACATTACCAGAGCAATATATATATATATATATATATATATATATATATATAGCTTTTTTTGATGTGTTAATATTTTATTCTTAATACATTTTTTTCTAATTCCATTCTGAATACTGTATCCTGAGTAGCTGGAGTCATTATTTTCAAAAGATTGCAAGCATTTATTGTTACCAAGTTCTTTAACTGTACTTTTCTCTCATCACTTTCAATGATAGCTCTACAAAAGTATCCTCGACAAAATTCAAATTTTTGGAAGCTAGCTGAAAATTGCCAGTTTCAGGGCGCAATCCTGTGTAATTCTTGCACCGGTGTAACAGTAGATCCCCCAGTGTAAGAGCACTTATGCCAGTGTAACTGGCCTTCTACCGACGGATGCAGGACAGACACCGGCGTAACCCTCCTCGGACGCCTCACATGCACAGTTTAGACATGGAACGGACATCGGCACCACTCCGCTGACGCAGGGGGCATTTTGCGGGTGTCTGCGCCAGTGGAGTTGCGCCGGTGTCCATTCCACATCCGAACTGCGCACTGTGTCAAAGGGGGGTTATGCCGGTGTCGGTCCTGCGTCCATCAGTTACACTGGCATAAGTGCTCTTATACCGGGGGATCTACTGTTACACTGGTGCAAGAGTTACACAGGATTGGGCTGCCAGTCTAGTTTCTCTAGTGTGAGGTTGGGACACTGAGATTCTTGTTTGTTCAAATGGACTTTGTTACATAGTTCTGAGATTCTGTAAACACACGCATGCACTCCTGTTGAGGTCAATGAAACTAAATTGGATAGTGAGGAAAGAGGAAAGAATTTATCTTAATTTATATACTGGCTCATGTTACATACATGAGCCAGTATATAAATTAAGATACATTCTTTCCTCTTTCATAGAAATGTAAATGTTCCTTTTTGATACTAATGATTTATCTCCAGCCAACATTTTTACTTAATCATTGTATATGTTAATATCACCTCATTTTTGAGGGTTTGAAAAATGTTTTGCGTTGGCTTGAATCCAAAGAGCCTCTTTATGTGAGCGGAAGATACTTACACTCACGCAAAGGTGTGTGTGTTCTGACTTTCAAAAAGTTACCCTTCTCAATCCCAACTACAGCCCCCTGTGCTATATTGAATCATTTTGAGGGTCAGGGCCTCTGTAGAATGGCCACTTTTCAAGGGAGTACCGGATTGCAGGGGGACGAGGGGGAAATCTATTGCACTACCAGAACCCTTCCTGTGGTTATTTGGAGTCATGCAGTATGAAGTCCATATAAGTGAAGTCTTTTAGAATGTCTCTCCCCCCCCCCCCCATTTTGGTTTGCTTTTCGGAAATCCACATGTTATGTTAAAGGGGAAATCCTTGAATAGGAACCAAAGCAAATTGTTCAGTTCACAGTTCTGTTCTTTAAAATCAGGATGGAGTGTTTTTTCCATTTGTATACAAAGTTTATGTCGCAGTGGCGTCACTAGAGCGCGCGCTGCCCCAGGGCGGGGCGAGCGCGTCACCCAAGTGACGCCTCCCCTGATACACCCCCTTTTATAAATCTTTGGCGCAGCTGTTAGCCCGTGCCGCGGTTTTGGGGGGTGCCGCTCTGGGCGCCCGTCGGGCCACTGCCTCGGGCGCCCCCTTAATCATTACAGCCGGCTCGGGGACATCTTCCCCGGCTGGCTGTCCTGGGCCTTCTGAGGAAGGCCCGCTGCGCCGAACGTTATAACGTTTTTTGTGCATGCGCAGACCGTTCCTGAGGGAAAAGGGCAGCACTTTTATGTTTATGTCGCAGTGGCGTCACTAGGGCGTGTGCAGAACTTGGTGTATGCAAAACTTAGTGTAAATGCATGTGGAAAAGGGCAGCCCTTTTCCCTCAGGAATGGTCTGCGCATGTGCAAAAAAGTTATAAATAACGTTCGGCGCAGCGGGCCTTCCTCAGAAGGCCCTGGCGCGTCGGCCGGGGAAGACGTCCCCGGAGCCGGCCCCCGGCCTTGGAAAGCCTCTCCGAGGCCGGGAGCCGGCTCCGGGGACGTCTTCGGAGGCGACGCGCGGAGGGGAGGTGACGTGCGTGCATGTATGCGTCACCCCTATGCGCACGTCACCCCATAGCGGCCCGCTATGGTCGCTTTACCATAGCGACGCTAGTGTGTCTAGGATACAGCCAACTTCTTTAGGTGTGCCAACGTTTTGGGTATCTACAGTGTGACAGTGAGGTTTTTGACTTTTTCCCTCTTTGAACAGCAGACCCCAATCCCTTATGAGGTTTTTTTTTAAGTTTTTAGTTTCATAGTGGGTTTGCCATGGGGGATTGCTGTTCAAAAATAAATAAATAAATACAAGACCAGAACCCCATTGGCATACGGTGTTAGTTGATTTGTGCTATAAATACAGCCACTTTGTGTGTGTTCCCCTCTATTGATAGTTACTTGCAGAGAAAAGCTTGATTAATGTGGCTCCTACACAAACTAAGCTTCAGACTAGTACGCATTGGCAGTACTAATCTTCCACAGCAGAGGGAGTGCTTTCATTAATTGTGACAAATTTGACTTACTTGGGCTCTCTTTGTTGTATGTGTATACTGTACAGTATTTCATATGCAGAACTTAGTGCAACACTTTAAATGTAGTTGAACATGCAGAGAAGCTGTCTTTTAGTTGTGTATTGGCGTTCACTAGAATATCAGCCTTCCAAGATTTTATTTTTAACCAGTCTTTTTGTAAATGCATGTGGATTTTAATCCTAATAATTTGGGAAATGTCATCTGACTTCACTGAAATTCATTGCAGATCTTCTTAAATTAGTGGAAACTTGTAAGAATTGAGGATATAGAGGAACTTTGTATATTTTTGTATAAACAGAATTTGTGAGATGTAACCTCTTAGAATTCCATATTAATATGGAATTACTAATGCACTGTTTCTGGAATAGGTTCATTTTGGTGGAAACCATAGGATGGCATTTAATTTTAATTTGTGTTGGAGTTTGTACGTATCTCTCTTAGGTCTTTAAAATATAGAAGAAATGTTTTGTGGTAATGTTATCACCCTATTTTTTTTTAAAGTTCTTTAGCATCTCATGAAACGGCTAAAAATCTTGTATCTCACTCCCCCCCCCCCCATGTTATGTGTCTGCAGTTGCATCTTGAGATTTACACTTCCCCTTTTAAATGCTTTGCTAATGGGTTAAAGCATTGCTTTCTGTAAGCTTTTGTTTTGACTGAAGTAAAAATTCTCTTTCCTGATCTCCAGTACTTCATTACTTGTGCAAGAATTTTTTTAGAATTGTATTAGGAGATGGTACACTGCATGCTGAAAGTTGACAGGTCAGGAGTCATACTGCCTCCCTAATTTTTAAGGATTGCATGTTGAATATAAATCATTACAAACCATTCTTGTTAGCTGTGTAATACCTGAAAGGCAATGGGAAGTTGGTGGTGGTTGTTTTCTAAATGTTCTCTTTGTGTGAATTGTTGTATTGGCAATAACAACAATGCATCTCTTTGACTTTCAGGCTGTTCTTGAGTACTTTTACTCTTGCAGTTTCTGCTGGTGCCGTCCTCCTCCTACCTTTCTCGATCATCAGCAATGAGATCCTGCTCTCTTTTCCACAAAGCTACTATATTCAGTGGTTAAATGGTTCTCTAATTCATGGTTAGTACTCAGTTATGTAATTTGATATTAGTACTTTATAATGCCTTGCAGCACAGCATTTGTGTAATTACACTGCTTATGCACCTAATCAAGCCCATAAGGGCACGCTGACAGCCTTAGGAAGATTTTCCACCCCAAGTGAGAAGTTCTGTAAACCCACAGGTGGCTGCCACTCAACTTTGGTATACTCTTTAAATGTAGTTCTCAAATTGTGGGATGGGGACACCTGAAGAGAAGGTGTGAAATATCTGGAGACATAAGATCCTGAGGCATGTGGAGGTTTCTTCCTCGCATCGGGGAGAGAAGTTAAATGCCTCCCCCCCCCCCCCGCAGAGGATCCTCACTGATTCATGTGGGTGACTGGTGATGCAGTGATCCCATCATCCTAGCTTGATTTGGGAAGAGCGACTGCTTCGTTCCAGTGATGGGTCCTGTGTGAGGTTTTAGGAGAAGGTCAGACATGACCTGTTCCTGAACAAAAAAGCTTTCACCATCTATCTGAGCACATGAGGCTACTGTATTTAGCTTCTAAGAGAGAGCTTTCCAGAGTCACCACAGAGAAGGCTCTTTTCTGCATGCCCACTAAATCAGACATTAGAGCTTCTTCTGAAGGTCTTAAGGCAGCAGATGAACAGAATTGAATGGAATTGTTTAGATATCTCAGACATTCAAAGCCCAAATGGTTTGGGACCTGGTATCTAAAGGACTTTTTCTGTGTTGGAACCTAGGCTCTGGAATTCCCCCTCCCTTCTGAAAGCTCACATGGCTGTGCTCCTTTTCACCTTTAGATGGACAGTGAGAACCTTTGTTCTTGCATGTATTTTAGTACATCAGTTCTGTTTAGTTTAATTTGCTGCCTGTTTTTCTTACAGTGTATTATATTTTGATCTTGTGGGCTGCTGATTGACAAGTGACATTGAAATGCTCCAAGGATGCCCAAAACATGCTTTATGGCATCCTCTGCCTGCGCGCTCCGCAGGTGGGAAGTTACGCAGGATTGGGCCGTAACATGGGTCTTTTGTACTTATTCTTTACCAGCATATTTTTTTTCTAATGGTCCTTGGTGGGCAGTTTTGTTTCTTTTGTGCCACGTCTCTGAGGGGCTTCAGTGGATGCCCTTGGGATTGTCCATGGAGGCCAAAACTCGATTATCCTGGAACTTGGGTTAAATTGGCAGTGGGGTTGATGAGGAGGAGCCAAGGGCTTAAGATGCTCTCCTTTGTGACCTAGATCACTGTTAATGACAGGATGCTTCAAATACTTCCCACATTGTCTTGCAGCCTTGAATAAGATAGCATGGTGAGATGCAGCAGCCCCTGTAGAACCTTATTTGAGGCTGTGGGGGGGTGGGTTGGAGGCCAATAATTGAGAAAGGTTGCCTTTGCAGAACGCTTGTGGGTCTGGTGCTCCCTTGGCATCCGTCCTTGGAAGAAAGGCATGAACCTAGTCTGGGTTACATGCCACCGTAGCATTCACTTGTGACCATATGCGTGTTGTGTACATGTTTGGTAATAAAGAGACATGTGACAAACGGGTCTATGAAATAATATCTAGAAGTTGCCTTCTTTTGGGGAAAATGGTTCTGTGAATTGATTTTGCGTTACTAAATGGGTTAGTCCATACATTTTAAGCAGCAGATTAGAATCCTTGCAATACTGAATGTCAGCATTCTAAGTTTATAGTAAGTTTCTTTAGTTGCTGACCTTGTGTTTCAGCAGAGTTCCTTGGTCATTTATAAGTTCAAGGATATATTTGTATCTATGGCAAATGTCTGATGTTTGTTAATATCAGGTAAAATGAACAATAATTTCTTTATACTGTTTGTTTCTGAAGGCCAAAATATATATAAGGTAAAAATACATTAATTTTAAAGCATCATCAGGAAATTTGGCTCAGTTTCAAAACCCTATAGAAGAAAAAAGGAAAAGCTAAGATCCCCTTCAAATGAACTTGAGAGTATTGCTTTTGCTATCTCATGTATGTCCAGCAGATGGAGATAGAGCATAATGAAACCTGCATCTGCCCACAATACAGAACTTGCTCTCTGTTCAACAAAGTTCTTTAGGGTAGGGTGAGGCTTTATCATATGCGGTAAAATGCTTGCTTAATTGCAGTTTTCTTTTACTTAAATGCTTTAACATTGAGATTGTATCAGAGTTGGCTGGCAAGGATAGTGTAGGTTGCTAATAAAATGCTTCATACATATTTTCTGTCATCAGCCATATAAATACTTAGGGTGTGGCTGCCCACCCCTTGTTCTGTACAACCAGCCAATCTTTGCCCTATCTTTTGTTCCTGCCTTAGGACCTCCTCCTCTTCTGGTGCTAAAGCATTACAGGCAATAAATTGTTTGTGTTCCTCCATATACAGATGCACAAATATTTGTGCTATGTGACATGCACAGGAAGATAATAAGCAGCGCAAAACTGCTTGTGCATGCAGAGCACATTCTCAGGATGTATGTTGCTTTTCCCCAAGAGCAGCTGTAGTGTAGCAACAAAGACTGAATCGTGAATCAGGACTTCCTTGATTTTAAGCTCACCTCTGCCATGAACTCACCTGGTGGTTTTGGGCAAGCCACTCCCTCTCAGCCTCACCTCCCTATTTGCAATATGGGGATAATCCTTATAACAACCCTGTAAGGTAAATAAATATTACATGAAGAGATTAGATGTGATGCACTTTGCAGACTTAAAAAGTGCCATACAAATGTTAAAGTTCCTGTTTGTTCTTCTGAGGACGCAAGTTTGTTGTACACTCACCTGCATGAGGAAAATTGTACATTACATATGGAAAATATTTTTTTATGTGGAACAGTTTCTTTGGAGGACAACTGGTGTGTTCTGTGCTTCTGCAACTTATTCCTTCATCAGTAGTGACCGGTATTCCCTCTAAGACAGGGGTTCTCAACTGGTGGTATGTGTACCACAAGTGGTACTCCAACTGACCTGAGGTGGTAGGTGGACCACTGGTCCGCTGGAACCCCGCTCTTTTGTGGCTTCTTTGAAGCCGCGTTTTTGATCCTGAGAGGCTCCTGCCTTTTGCCAAATCTCTTGGGAGAGCTGAAAATGGCCCTCCCGCCTCTCTTTTCCGGTTGAAAACGCGACCAAAAACCCGGAAGCAAGTGGTGATGACATCATTACCACTTCTGGTGGTACATGGCCCAAGGTGACTGTCGGAAGTGGTATGCGGCTACCCGGGGGTTGAAAACCCCTGCTCTAGAGGTCTGTGCCCTTTGCTTTGCAGCTCCTCATCACTTCCAGACGCACCATGACGACATCAAGTGTCATTGCCGGACGTCCAGGAGCTCCGAGCTGCGGAGGGCTTGGCTTTGGTGAACTTTGAGCTGTGCGGCTGCTCAAAGTCCACCAGTGATTGTGCTGTGTTAACTTCGTCTAGCAACACAATCTTCTTTTCTATTAACTTTGTTGTGTTGAAGATCTGTTCAAAGCGCTTTTGGCAGTTGCTCCAACTGTTGCTTTGGTACAAAGAAGTGGCTCTTCTTGCTTGCTGCGTTGGGATTATGTAGCAAGAATATCATCGCTCTGATTTGATGATGTCATTGTTTCCTTTGTTTCTTCGGAAGGAACATTTTTGTCCTTTCACAGGAACCGAATAGTGCCCCCCTCCCCCAATTTTGGGTGGTATTTCAGAGGGAAAAACCTTTTCTGTAAATTCATCCCTATGCTGTTTCAGCTCACTCTATTAAATATTAAATCAACTCAGTAACCAAGCATGTTGCTTCATTTCGATGACCGTAAGGATAAAAGCCATGTGGCGTGGCGCTTGGGGCTGTTTTGACTTCTGCCTGGCTGTGACGTTGCCACTCGGTGCACAAGTCTTGTGAGACCTGAGTGACAGCACAGCTGGTTGCAGTTTCATTGATTGGGGCTCAGCTGTAATGTGGGAGGGTTTAAAGGTCTGGGGAAGAGGCAGGGATTGGGCGGCAGAAGCGGAGACCAAGGGAGAAGCAAAATGGGAACGGTAGCTGTCTTGCTCAGGAAGGAGCGAGATGGTGGGGAGTGGAAAGAGGGAACGTACAGCTGGGCACGAAGCGGGGGATGGACTGGAAGTGGGTAGGGACAGGCCAAGCAGGAAAAGGATTCGGGCAAGGAAGAGCAGAAAGACTAAGAGGGCAGGCGAAGGCTGGCAAAGGGAAGGAGGGGAAGAAGGAGGGCAGGTCAGGAAGCACCCGACCCAGGGCTTTGGTGTATCCGCAGTGGTTTTGTGAATGTAACATCCACCACCCAAGAGCCTGCCCTCCCCAGAGCAGTTGCCTTTAGAAACTCTACCTGCACTTCTGATCCAGGGCCACTTGTAATGTTGAGCCTGGAGTCCTTCTGAGGGCATCCAGGTAGCTGTGGACCCTGACAGCCGCTCTCATCCAGCGCACCTGTAGTGGGAAGGTAGCAGAGTGGTGGACCTAGGCTCCAAGCATCCTGACCCTCTTCTCCTCTGTACCTGATTACCCTGAAGTAAATATCTTACCTAGCATCACTTTGAGCTTCCATATCTCTCTGTACTCAGCAAAGTAGACTTACCATATGTCCTTCCCAACTCCTTTTGATGTAAACGTTTATCCATGGGAGGAACAAGGCGTGGAGCCCTCGAAGTTGTTGTGTGAGAATTCTCCAATAGTATCAATTATGATATGTTTTAAAGATCCTGCGTTCTTTACAAATAACATGCATCTTTCTCATTTTGTCTAGGCTTATGGAATCTTGCTTCCCTCTTTTCCAATCTTTGTTTGTTTGTGTTGATGCCCTTTGCTTTCTTCTTTCTGGAGTCAGAAGGCTTTGCTGGTTTAAAAAAGGTATGTGCATTGTAAATATATATAAATGTGATGCCAAAGTGCTAGTTTATCTAGCAAAGCTATATTTGCTAAACTGTTGGCTAGCTTTTAAAATCTTTGTTGGAGTCATTTCATATATGCTAAATCGTGATAGTAGTTAACTGCGATGATGATCCCACTTCCCTAAAAGGAACATGCATTCTTTTTGGGAAGTGAGGTGGTGCTTCTCTTGTTTTGCTTGTTCTGGCCTTTCTCTGCTGCTCCATTTCAAAACACAGAGCAGCAGATGAAAACAAAGTTAGGAAGGAAGGGACAGTGGCTGGGCAAGCTGGGGACCTGTGACCACTGCCAGAGATCGCGGTGGTGGAGCTGGGCAGGAGATAGTGGGCACAGCAATTCTGTTTTTGGTTGCTCTCTTTCCAGGAGAGTGATTGGGTAGAGGGCAGCTGCTGTTCCTTTTGCTCTTTGCTGTTTCTTCAAAACTGGCCAGGCAGGGAGGGTTCTGGGAGCAAAGCCTCCCTGCTTAGCCACTTTAGAAGAAGCAGTGGCAGAGGAGTTGGCGACAATGATGGGGGATGGTGCACATGTGCGTTCACTTGAGTGTGTGTCCGTCCCAAAAGGAGGGGTGGAACCGGAGTACCACACTACAGGCCCTAGTTCTCCTTGACATACTGTGTAATTGTGGATTAAGGGATCAAACTACTTAGTAAATGGAATAGAATCAAAGTGGAGTAAAAAAAACCACCCAAATCTTTGTCTTTATGTGTATTAAAATGTATGAAAAGTTAAGAATTCTTTGCTCTTTCTGTGGTGAACTTGCTTGTTCCATCTTGCCTCTTCCTTTTTCAAATTACAAATGGCAGCTGTGATTTTTAAAAGTACAAAACTCTGATGCTGGAATTAATTTTTATTTGTATCCTGCTCTTCTTTGAAAAGCTCAGAGCAACTTACCTGGGGCTTCCAATGGTATTTCATCCAGGCACTGCCATTCAAGAGCTACAGAAACAACAGTAGATGTTTCAAGACCATCAGTAGACTACTGATATTTAATGGAAGCAGATGAGTGACCACTTTAAGAGCCTCTGTGGACTTGTGGGATGCAATGACTGAATTTTTGAACTATCCAGCTTAGGATCTGTGAACTAATATGTATGTTTTCTTTTACTGTAAGATCTTTTAGCATTTGAAAAAAAGCCTCTTTCTCCCTGGCATTATTCCTGGACTACCGTAGTAGCATTCAGAAATCCAAGTCTTGCATGCTCACTCTCTCTAGGCTGACTACTTTCTCTCTTGTTCCCTTTTGACATTCATCTCTTTAAATGAAAGCATTAATGAAATTATAAAAAATGATTCAAATTCTACGAGTGGTAAGAGACGCAACAAAGAATTTAGTGACAAAACAAGGAATTTAATTTTACCAAAACATAATATAGTTGGCAAGACTTTAAATGTTAAAGGAAGATCTATAAGTGTGAGAAAATGCCATGATGAAGTTTGGCACAGAGTCTTAATGCTTTTAGAATTTATTTTGAAAGCCAGGTTTGGGTACTAATGTTCCTGTATGCCAGCTCTTTGGGGGAAAGCATCACGGGCAGCCCAATCCTGTGTAAGATCTGCCACCGGCGGAGGTGGGGCACACCTCGGGGCGGGGGAGGGATGTTTCCCCCTGGACGGGGAGAGCTCCAGCCTCCTGGATGTGTGCCGGGGAGGCCGTGTATGACTGGCTAGGCCCGGGACAGGGGTTAGGATAACGGCGGAGTGAGCTGCTGATATCCCTGCCCTGTCCCTGTTCTGGCCAGTCAATGGCCCCCTCCCCTGCCACTCCGGCCCACCCTCTCCATGCCCTCCTGCTGCCAGGCACAGGTCTTACCTGTGTCCGGCGGCGCGGTCTGTGGCCGTCGGCAGAGTGAGCGGCGCCGGCCTCAGCGCTGATGCCACGTACCCCGTGGGTGTCACAAACATGCCTTATGGCACGTTTACGACACCCTGCGCTGGTGGAGCATTCACTCCGCTGGTGTGAAGATAAGCAGGATTGCGCTGTAAGACTTGCATACCTTTCAAGATAATTCATATTAAACTTGAGGAAGCACTACCTTCTCTATAGATAAGATATGAATAATTCTGCAGCTTTATTTATTCCTCAATAGTCTCAATTTTTGTTCATTGTATTTCTTGGTGCATGCTGGACATCAGTTAGTATAATGCAACCAAGTGGCCAATGCAGTACAGTACATTGCTGACTGGTTAACCATGGTTAGGAGCCAGCTTCAGAATTGCATACAATCTCCCCTCTTGTGTTTGAGTTCCTCCCACATTTCAGATTGTGTCTTAACCTTATTGGTGATTGTTGTTTGGCATTCTGAAAAAACCTTGGATAGTGGTGGTTCTGCTTATATCTGTGATGTAGTTAAGAGCATAAGAAGAGCCCTGCTGGATCAGGCCAAAGGCCCATCTAGTCCAGCTTCCTGTATCACACAGTGGCCCCACCAGATGCCTCGGGGAACACACAAGACAACAAGATACCTGTATCCTGTCGCCACTCGCTTGTACCTGGCACAGAGAGAACCTACTCTTCCAACGAGGAGGTTGCTTATCCTCATCATGGCTTATAAGCTGTGATGGACTTTTCCTCCATAAACCTCAACCTTGATTGAGACTGATGGGGCAGTTCACATAAGGACTAGGGAGAGGAGCAAGTGTAAGATCCCTCAACCTGTTCTGATTGTAGAATCCTAGATTCCAGAATCATATTCCTTTTCCAGTGGTTAAGGGCTAGGCACTGTTAAACTTGCATTAGATATGAAGGGGTGTTATTCTAATGTCTTGCCTAATTAGACCTTACTATTTTTTCTTACAAGTATAGTATTGTTTGGGTCTATGTTGCATAGCATATTGTGGTATAACTTGCTACTGTAAAGCTGGCTTTGGTAATTTTGTTCCAGTTAGACTAATATTTTTCTGTCCTTTTTTAAAGAGAACATTTTTTTTTCACTTGGCCACTTGCAAATTTATTGTGTGTGCGTGTGTGTGGTTTCTCCCCCCCCCCCCCATTCTAATTGATGGCATTCATTCTCAAAGGCATATGGCTCCTCTGGTAGGTTCCCATTGATTCCCTTGGGCAAAAGGTTTTTTTTTTCTTTTTTAAAAGCACTTGCATATTACACAGAGATACAGATACGGAAATTGGCCACTCACCATGGATGGATGTGGTGCTTGTTCTGAAAATCAAACTAAACATGATTCTCTGTCTAGGATTTTAATTAAACCACTCTGTTAATTCAGACAGGATATTTTAGGCCTACGGGGCTTAACGCTGTGTCCTTTTAAAAAGGGCTTAAATGGCCTTTTCCCTTAGTCCACTGTTTTCATTTTTTTATTGGGCCTGCCGTTTTCTTCATGTTCTTAAACTGTAAATGTAGACAGATCAGTATTTCTTCTGTATGTTGGCATTCAGTACTGAGGTCTTGGTGTTTGTTATAGCCTTGATAGGCTATATCAAGGTATATTATAGCCTTGATAGGCTAGGATATCAGCTACTACCTTGACAGCTTCAGATGCCCAAATTATTTTATTTAGACTATTTTGTAGAATCTGTTTTCTATAAAGCATGTAAAGATGGGCAATATAGTGAATTTCTCACCTTTACACTGCGTATGCATTGATTTTTATCTAAGAACATTTCGTTGTCTACTGCAATCCTTTTTTTAAATAGTTGATGCTTCAGCTGGTTCTGCTTAAAAGTGTCTATTTTTGTGAAATGGCAGCTTCTTGGTGTCATTGGGTTGGATGCATAGGGGCACCTGCTCGTGGAAGGCATCTTTTGCTCATGGAAGGGCTCTTCTGTGCCTTTTGCAAGAGCGTTGCATGAGGAAAGTGAAAAATGTGAAATCCAAAACTGATGATCTTGTCATGCAAAACCTTGTACAGCCTCTTGCACAATTAAAGCTCAAGAACTACCCGAGATAATATTACCTAGGATACTCCTGTGCGAAGACTTGCTCAGACGTTTTTGGGACAGCACTAGTGGTCCTTTCCCTTCTTCTTGTGGTTCTTTGACTCCAACTCATTATTCTCCGTGTCTGCAATCTAAAAGAACCATGACATTAGTTGCTTGATCTCAAACAGTAGTCCCTCTACCATTCTGCATGACAAACTGCTTTTATAACTGAAGGAATTTCAAAACCAGTTGATGCCTGATGTTTGTGTGGGAACGTATCAGATGTTCATAGGACAAGAACTTGTTTTTTAACCAGTGGTATTTAAGCCTGTTGCATTGGCTAAAGTAGGCTGGAGTCATAGCTCAGTGGTAGCACCTACTTTACATACACGAGGTCCTAGATTCATTCCCTGGCTTCTCCCAGGTATGGCTAGGAAAGATCCCCGTCTGAGACTCTGGAGAGCTGCTGCCTGTCAATATATAGGCAATCTTGCCTTGGAGAGATCAGCAGTCTGATGGCATAAGGTGACTTCCTATTTTAAGTAGCTCTCTGTATCCTAAGTTGATACGTTGAAAGTTCTGCTGCACACCATTGCTCAATTTGCATTTGTGCTCAGTAGTAAGATAGGTGGTGCACCATCTTGTGACCTAGCTGTGGTAATGTGTTTTAGATATCAACAAATGCATTATCATGCTCTAGTCTTTTGGAGCTGAAAGTGTTTCTGAAGAGGCAGAACTTGTATTTTATCAGAATGACAAAATTGAAACACTTGTAATACAGAATCATAAATCTTTAATTTAAAAGCAAAAGTGTTTATAGCAAACCTTTACCCTAATACTTATTTTTATTTGTTTGTTTTGGTTTTGTTCATGAAGTTGTGGCATAAAACTTGCCATATGCGACAGCCACATCCTGACCAATTATGCAAACTAGCCAGACATCTCAATGTTTGGAACACAACACAAAAAGTCTGTAGATTAAGAAGTTAACTCTGAGAACATCAAAAGAGAGTGCTTGATAATAAAAGCAAATGGTAGAAAAATTTGAGGTAACTTCCTTGCTTAATTAATTAGGTAGGCCAGGTGGAAGTGAAGAGGGCAGTGTTGGTGCTCAGAATATCTATAAAGCTGAGCAACATGACAGCACCATAGAGGAGGAACAAAGATTGTTTTAATATACTTCTATCCTGTGTCACAGTTTGAAATTGTCCTGGTTTATGTCCCTTTTGGCAAACTTACATAAAAGTGACCCTGTACTGTATTTTATGACCAGATGACTTTCCCCCCCTCAGTGGCTAATTTGTATCAGTCCCCCAATGTTAAAGAGACACAAATGAGTAGGAAGTCTAAACCAGTATGTCTCAAGGACGCTTCGTTGTATTCTTTCATTATTTTTACTCGTTTTTGCCACTGATCATCCATAAATTGTTGGAAATAAGTGATTAAGGAAGTGCTGCTTAGTGTTAGTGGCACATGGATGTTCTTGGTGGGGCTTTTTTTGTGGGTGAAAGGAAATCAAGCGCTGTGCAAACAAAAAGGAAGACTCCTGCTGGGAACCTTTCAAGGAAATTTAACTTGCATAATGTTTTGATCTTGGTGTTTCTTACAAAAAATAGAGCAATATTTCACCAGCTGTTGTGTGTCAACTAGTAACTCCTTCACCAATTCTGTCTCTTCCTTCCCTATGTAAAACTGTGTTTTTAACAAGAAAATTATGTTTAAAAAATATAAGTAAGTAGCCATACTTTTAAGGTAGGTTAAATGATAGGCTACTGCTGAAAATAGTTTGTTTATGGCAGGAGAGTGGATCAGGTTACGTTAGTATTTCTGTAGTTCTGCAAAAAATGTGTCCTAAACATTCAACAGGGAGAGAAATTGGGGGCACATCAGGATGTACAGATAATATAGCTGCAAAAACATTTTAAAAGTTAACCAGTCTCTTAAACTGTTGATTTCAGAATAGTCATATTCATTAGCCATTTTGCTAAATAGCAGCAAACCTTCTAAGCAGAACTTGGAATTTCTGTTGCAGCTTACATTGAGAATATAGTTGATTTGAGGAGATCTCTTTTTCATCAGAATAACTGTATAGTGTAATTAGTACCTGATATTTAATATACTGGTGAGTAAGACAACAGTACCTCTCTTGGTGACTCCTAATCTCTCTTTTGACTTCATAAACTGTATTCTTTGACTCTCACGATGCCACAAAACAGCTGGCTTAGAGGTGGTTGAAGCAACCTTGCATATTGGCCCTGTGATTGGTTCTGTTAGCAGGGAGAACTTACTTGACCATACCGTGGAACACAGTTTACTACGTGAAACTTGATAGAATTTACAGAATTATGTAGGTCTTACCTTCTACGATAGAATATTTGAAGTGCATTGCTTAGTGCAAGGATCGGCTGTTTAAAACACATTAATTCGGGGGATGGGACGGGACATGACACACGGACCCTTGAAATCCCATCTATCATTTTAGCACAAGAAGAGGGTAGCTTTTCATGGGAAATCCCTTGAGTAAAACCACCTTTCTTTTTCTTTTACAAAGCAGCTTTTTTTCATATGACTTCTTGGAGAAAATGTTAATGAGAAGGGTTTTGAAGATTTATTTAGGCAGAAGCACTCTTGTCCATTTCATGTCTGTGTGAGTGCCTGCAGTAGGGATAACCACAAGCTACAGTGAATATTCCAAATAGTATCAAGGAATTGCTTTTTAATGATCCTGAGCATGGAATTGGCCTTCTTCACAGCTGCCGCACACTGGGTCAGCACTTTAATTGAGCTTCCCCCAAGCCTGCCGCCGCCACGACCCACCTTTCTCCCACTTCCGTCTCGTGACCTATCTTTGGAAGCCACTCCCGCGTCACACTGGGTCCAGGATGGCCTCCATAGGGCTCTGCGGGCCTCAGAAGGCCTCCAGATGTGACTGGAAGTCACGTTTGTGAAACCAGAAGTGACGTTCTGAGGCCAGTGGAGGCTGTCCCGGGCCTGGCGTGACGTGGGAGCTGTTTCCAAAGGTAGGTCGTGAGCCGGAAGCGGCCTCCATGTGCCTCCTGAGGGCTCCAATTTGGAGCCAAACAGATGCAAGAGCAGGTGGAAGGGCCCACCATGCATCGGGCCGTGACCCACTGTTTGGGAAGTGCTGCGTTAGCATATATGTGAAGTTTTGATATCTTGCCCCAATGTGCATTCCTTTACACTTACATTGAAATGCATCTGCCATTTTGTTGCCCATTCTCCCAGTTTGGAGAGATTCTTCTGGAGTTCTTCACAATCCCTTCTGGTCTTCACCATCTGGAACAGTTTAGTGTCATCTGCAAACTTGGCCACCTCTCTTCTTATCCACAACTCCAGGTCATTTATAAACAATAAATGTAATTTCTTGCTACATTGTGTTTGGAAATATGTGTGACTTATCAGTAAAGGTTGACAAGCCTCTTGCTATGTGAAAACAAATACCTGCATTCATGCATATATAATGCAATAAGAGTAAAACCTATAAAACTCTGGAATACTGTACTATCGTTTGCATCTTCTACAGTGGGAGCATTTATGAGCCTTGGTGGTTGTTGAAGAAATGGCTTCAGATCTTAAAAACAGTGTATAGTAGCAATGTTTTTTTAATGACGCCTTTTTCTCTTAATTGATGAATATTTTTGGGGGGGGGACGGGACAGACCACTTGACTTTTGCCAAACTTTGTGATATTTCTATACGTGATCCTGACATCTGTTGGGATTTTTACCCTTGATATGTTCAAAAATTGTGTTGCTCAGCCAGCCATTCTTTGGGGGTTGCTAGCTTGGCTCTTAGTAGAAAGATGTTGTCAGATTTCTTGCCTTTGTATTGTCCTGATGAGGATTAATGGTGGTGGTAAAGGGAGCTTATATGCTTTTTACTAATTTAATGACTGCACTAGCTACAAAAGTATATAAATTTAAGATTTGACCATGTCTGGTGGAAAGTTTTAAGTCTAGTATACTGTACTAGGAACAAGCCAGTAGTATATACGGTATGTTTTGTTTGAGTGTCATAATAAAAAACAACTTGATTTGTGTACTCTGGACACAAAAGGTTCTTGATAAGAATTAGTACTTGAAATTTTTCAGAATCCCAAATACTTAATATTTGTTAGAGTTCAACAACCGATACTTTTTTCTGTTCATGGTAACCTTCTATGCCGCCTTCTCCTACTTCTGGAAATATTCTGAAAGTACAGAATCTGAAAATTTTATGTCAAAACATTCAACCAAAGCTAGCAAGGAGCTATACCTGGAAAACGTACAGTGTATGCACAGAGGGAAATTACCCTCTAGGTATGAGCTGTAAACACACTTATTTTGAGGCATGTCTTAATGTGTTTCAATTGACGTAACAGTAATCCTCTTTAATACAGATTTATTGGGGGAGGAGAAAGTGCTTTTTTCTTAGTAATTTATGCTTTGTGACTTCCTTGTCTCCCATTGCTACAAGATTGTAAAGTCAGCTGCCATTCATACCTGAGCTGGAAAGCTACTTTATAAGCATGTTCTGTTTTTGTGAACGATTAATTGTCAGGTCCTCGTTGTTGAGAGTTTGCAGTCACATTGCACTAATCATGAAAAGAAGTACAGCAAGCACATGGAATATGGGTTTGTAAAGATGTTAAACTGCTTTGGCAAAAACAAACCTCAACTATTTTAACTGTGGAGCCTTCTCCATTGCTGAATTTGGCATTCCTGAGAGCTTCAAGTATATACATAGCTGTGGGGACCTTGGTGTCAACTCAAACACAGCGGTGAATGCTGTTTAGTACCTGAAGCAGTCTCTCAATATGCTGTATTATTCTATACAGGGAACAGAAATTTGTTGCACATTTTTCTGTTTTCAAATTCTATAGTGGTCTGAATTTCTCTAATAAGATATCTTGGTTGAAAAACTCAAGGTTTTGTATAACCGTTTAAAAAAAAAAAAAGTAACTCCTCCCAAATTTTAGGAACGCGTGTCTGTTGCTTTCGTACTGTTGCTACAGTACTAGATGTATGTAATGGGTTTAAAAATAGTTTTTATGTATCTAGAATAGCATATGTTTATGGTATGATGGGACTGGACTGGACAGCAATGGCTTTGCAGTATCTTCATGAGCTGAGTTCCTGAGGGCTCTCTAGATTGTAAGGAACAGTAGAAAGATACCCGTATTTATCGGCGTATAAGACGCACCGGCGTATAAGACGCACCTTCCCTTTGGCCCTGGGTTTCAAGAAAAAAAAATTTAAAGCATTTTGGGCCACTTGGCCACTTACCGCTTGGCTGCTTAATTAGCTAATTTACATAAATTGCACAAAAATACCAGGATCTCTTTTAAAACACACAGCAATAAGACACATGAACAAAATGCACCAGAACATAAATCTCAAGTACAACCCCCCCAGACTCAACTCTTTTTTCCCCCAACCCACCCATGCACAGTTTCCAAAGTAAACACATAAGTCCCAAGTACAACCCCCCCAGACTAAACTCTTTTCCCCCACCCCACCCCACCCATGCAAGTTTCCAAACTAAAAATCATAAAAGTACAAAAAAAAAACCCAGACTCAACTCTTACCCCACCCCACCTATGCAGTTTCCAAAGCCTCCCAACTAGGCCCAGTTCAGAAGCTTACCCATGCTGCATTCATTCAGCATCGAGGAGAGCTGGGAAGACCACGCCCTCTGCAGCTCAGCTGAACTGAACTGAGGAGCACAGCGCCCTCTGCTGGCTGCTGAGAAGCTCAACTCATGCACGTGCATAAATTAAACCCGACAAACAGCTGTAGATCGGATAGATTAGTCAGGGAAGAAAGCACAAGGGAGCCTTCAGGCTCTGAAAGCCCGGTAAGTCCCAAAAATGCTTTAAAGTGTGCGGGGGGTGGGTGAGGGATTTTTTAGTATTGGCGTATAAGACGCACCGTACTATTTTGGGTCACAAATTTAGACAAAAAAGTGCGTCTTATACACCAATAAATACGGTACTTTAGTGATGGCGAACCATGTGGACTTGGTGTGTCAAAGATTTTGAAAATGCCTAACTTGACTCTGCTGGTGTGTCGCGCCCCCCCCCCAACTTTTAATAGTACTTTGATTATTGCTACTTTTAATAGTAATTTTGAATTGAACTGAACTGAAAACAACTATAGAACACATTGCATTTTATTTAACATCAATTAGTGACTTTTTTGTTGCTGAGTTTTACTAGAGAATAATTTGGAAGAGGTCTGCCAAAATCCCTGCCCTAAATGTTTGAGACAAGTCTGTAAAACGTTTGCGAAATGTAAGGTGTGTCGGGGCCCTGGGGGAAACGCTGGCGTGTCACCCAAAATGACCTCGCGTGTCACCTGTGTCACGCGTGTCATAGGTTCGCCATCAGGGACCTAGACTGTTGCACTGTAGGCAGGCAAGCTGGGCTTGCCATCATTGGCTTTCTGTTCTCTTGGTTGGAATTATGGGTAGAATTCACCAATACATTTTCTCAGCTGAAAGTATTAATAAAAGTAATCAATCTCTTTAAAATGCTGATGTGGAAATCGTAAGGTGAAAAGAATTTTTTAATGGAATAAAATTTAATAACTTCTAATTTTAAACAATTTCTGTCTCTTTAGTTTCAAAAGCCACTTAAGGAAGAAAGTATGCTGTAAGAAATATTATGCTGTTCAGTATACCCTGAGTTTTATTTTGCTTTTAATTATAAATCATTTTACATTATAGGGGATCAAAGCACGCATTCTGGAAACCCTTGTTATGCTTGTTCTTCTTGCACTGCTTATCCTCGGAATAGTATGGGTGGCTTCAGCTCTCATAGACAATGATGCTGCGAGTATGGAATCTTTGTATGGTATGGAAGTCTTTTGATATCATGTTTTGGTGTGTTTAAAGCTTCAGTGTGCGTAATATGCATTTAAAGTTTTGGCCCACTGTAGCAAGCAAAAGATAATGGTATTTCATTGCTGAACAGTTTTTACTGAAATTAAAGCAATACAGGTTGATTACTTCTTATCCGAAATCTGGACATTTTGGGGGCTATGACTTAAAAAAAAACTTTTTCCAGCACCTGGCTGGCATGGCAATTATTAAAAAATTGTATAAAATTACCTTCTGGCTATGTGTATAAGGTGTATATGAGACATAAATGAATTTCGTGTTTAGACTTGGGACCCATCCCCAAGATACCTTATTATATTTATGCAAATATTCCAAAATCCAGACAAATCTGAAATCCAGACAACTTTCCGTCCCAAGCATTCTGGATAAGGGATACTCAACCTGTATTAGCATGCTTAAGATATATATTTTTCACATTTAATTTTTCCAAAATGAGTTGCTTCAGGTGACATTGGCTATTTTCAATCAATTACGTTTGCTGCTAAGTACCCAAATATTTTAGTTCCACAAACTGTAACAGTAATATTAAACATGAGCTTTAGGAAAAGATAATTTTGGAATAATTGTATATTTGAGGCCAATTCTTCATTTTATATTGAATGTGGTAATATGGCCTACTTTTGTTTAAAGTTACTCTCTAGATTAGATGGAATAGTACACAAACTAATCTCATGTTAATTTTTTATTTCCAGATCTTTGGGAATTCTACCTCCCTTATTTATATTCTTGTATATCACTGATGGGATGTTTATTACTTTTACGTAAGTCTTGCAACATATATCGGGAGAGGAAATATATGCCTTGCTATTTAAAGCATTTTGAACCTTTTAATATAACCATCTTTATTTTTTCGTCCTCTTGCTTATTTGTTTTTACTGGATTTGAATTAACAGGATATATGTTAAAAATGCATGCACCAGTTGTGAAAACCTATGTACTGGAATAAGTCATCTGTTGGCATTCATAATACACCTTTCACATGTACAGAATAGACTTTGCAGAGGTTTGTTAATCTTAATTTCTTCTGTGTTTTGAGTATTGTCAGTTTGAAAAAAAGGGAAACTGGAGGGCATAGGTTTGAGAATTATCTAAGGTGACATGAAAAATTACAGCTTTTAATGGTAGGGGTCTCCTGTGTGTACATGCTAGACAGTTCTCTCTCCTCAACCTTTCAGCATAAAGGGTTCCATAACCCAGGGCCTTGTGGCATTCTTTGTCTATCTCATGGTTGCCGTTCATTACTTAGCAATTTCTGATTGTTGATATGGGAACAGGCAGAACTAATTACAATGTTCATCCCATTTCTCCCCCCGGTGGGTGCATGCCTCAGACGTCTTTCTTCACTGGTGTTGCACATGTAGGGGAATTCGTCAAATAAATGGTCTTCACTTTTACCAATTGGATCAGTTTGCTATACTCGGTGTTTGTCTCAATGAAGGAGCAGGTCACATAATATTGCAACTTTCTGAAAGCTAAATACATAATTGCCCTGTTCAGACAATCCAGCAAACCCTGTTTGTTTGATCAGGAAATCGGAAGCACTTGAAGAGCCCACATGTTCCCTCTGCATCTCCTCTTGTGCCTAGTTGAATTGAAAGTGTCCTTGTTTGTTAAACCACAGTCTTCCATAAAATCCAAACTAGAAAACTGTGATTTATGTTTTGCCTACAAACCAGGATATTAAACCATGCCACTTCCAAGAAGTATGTCCAGAATGTAGGTATGTTCAGTAAATCTGAAACTTACAGAATGCTGCATGGCCAAGTCAAGTCACCAGACTGCTTTTTAAACTTCCCTGAATTTCAAAAGTGGTTGGCCATTCCACATGGGGGTTGAAGGAAATGGGGGGTGCTGCTGCTTTCAAATAAGTCAGAATCCTTGATGGGTATGCACAATTAGTCTCATGGGCTTGTATCCTAAGGTTTCCGCCTCCTGCAGAAGGAGTTTCATCTGGAGGCAGGACTCCTTGCTCCGGAGCAATGATTCATTCCGCAGGAGGAAGAGCCCTTCTGCAGAAATTGCAGGAGGAGGAAATTGCAGGAGGAGGAAACCTTGAGACAAAACTCATGATTGTCTGTCTGAATTGTGACCTAAAAGTCTGGAATTTGAATAGCTCTTCATGTTTCCATGTTGTTGTTTTGCATAATTGTTTTCATATCAGTGCATTGTTCTCTTCCCCCCCCCCCCCCGGCTCCTCCCTCTTGTGTCTTTTTTAGATTGTGAACCTTTGAGACAAGGAAGGACCTTCCTGTTTTTTTCATTTAGTTTAAGTGCCATGTAAAACTAACAATGTTGTGAAAGAAATTTTGTCCAGTTGTCCACTAGTTGCCTCCACCTTCTTATTAACCCAATGTTTTGCTGAACTTGGGCAGGTCCTAGAAATTTTTAGGGCATTTTATAGAAAATGCTGGCATTTCATTAAAGTGAACTACTAGAAGTTTTAGGCTGCAATCCTGTACATGTGTACCTGAGAGTAAAGTCCATTGAACTCAATGTGATGTACTTCTGTGTAGAGAGGCATAGGATTGCATTGGTAGTGGTCTCCTAAAAACTAGATCCAATTTGTAAGGCTACATTGGTTTACTTACTATCTACAATTGACCAATCAAAATAACTGCTGTGTCCGTGTTCATATTCTTTCTTTGGTGAAGATTCATTTTCTGTATAAAGGAGGCTGTAATACTGAATATTGAATTCAGGTTGACTGAGATGTGTATTCCTCCACAGTATGCACACCAGTCGGACTTTCACGAATGTTTACAGTGATGGGTCAGCTGCTTGTGAAGCCAACGGTAAGGACTAACTTCTTTGCAAATCCAAAACTAGAAGGTAACCCAACTAAGCAGCTTCTCTTTCTTAAAAGTGTGAGACCCTCCTAAAAAACCAAACTCAATTCTCTGAACTACTAAACTTGTAAGATTTTGTTTCTTACGTTGGTATAGGAAGATAGCTTCATTATAGAAACTCTAGTCTAGTCCTACAAACAATTATTCATATTTCTAACTTTATATAAAAACAAGTCTGTTCTATATTTGCAGAATTGTGGTCTTTGGCCTCTGTTAACAGTTTATCATTTTACAATAAGACTTCCTCACCTTTAAGGAACATGAAGAATACTGCTCCTCTTAATAGTGTAGATACATTTTTAAAAAATAATGTCCCACTTTCCTTGGCACAGCCATAGAGGCAACCCTAGCCAGCTTCTGGAACAGAGAATAATGTAGCAATAGAATAAAATGAAACCAAGTATGAAGGCAGTATTGTAGCAAAAAATCCAAATAGTAACCCCTCCCCTCCACAAAAGCCGAATAACAACAAAAACCAGCTTTTAATCAGTCTCCTGAAATCAGTCCCCCCCTATGGTAGGGGGCAAGTGAACATGCCAGAATAATTGACAGTCAGCTGAGTTAACTTCAACGGTGTAGAACTCAATTATGTGAATAGAATTGTTTACTACTGTTGCTTTGAACAGATTTTGCAGAAGCACAGGTTAACTAGCAAACAGAGTTGATGTATCACGCTCCCACTACACTTGCTGGGAAAGTTGTCATTCATAATTGTTTAGGCGCATACATATTACGACAGAAGGTGTTGGTTCTCTGCATCTTTTTTCTTTTTGCAAAAGTGTAAGGGTGGGAGCTTTGTGTGACGTTTGAAAGGAAAGATTATAGATCCAAACAACTGATGCCACGTCATATGTTGGCAAGGAATGTAAGTTATTGTCATGAGTAGGCCCCAGTTCCTCTTATACGTTTTATGCAAGGTGTGCTGTGTGTGAACCCACCCTTGATGCATATTTTCAAGCAAAAGTTTTATTTACTGTATTTTTTCTGAACCTAGATCCTTGAAGACCTGGATGAACAGATATACGTAATCACCTTAGAAGAAGAAGCTATCATGAGGAGACTAAATAGTAAGTATGTGTAAGTTTCTCCGTCCTCCACCCCTAGCAGAGTTCTCTGTGCCAGGTGCAGGGGAGTGGCAGCAGGAAACAGGTTATCTTGTTGGCTGTGTGCTCCCTGAGGCATCTGGTGGGGCCACTGTGTGATACAGGAAGCTAGACTAGATGGGCCTTTGGCCTGATCCAGCAGGGCTCTTCTTATGTTCTTATGAGTTGCCGTGAGAGGGGTGCGCTCCACTTGGTGCCCAAGTCCTCCTTGGCCCTAGGGGACGAGGGGTAGAAACAAAGGGGGAGTTGCTGGCCCAGCAGCCGGAATCCCCCAACTCAGAGTTCAGCAGTGGGGGATTCATCCTTCTCCACCTGTCTCCTGGCTTCTTCCTTGTGCTTTCCCCAGTCCCAGGGGAGCAGACACAGAACATGAAACCAACATTTAAGAAATAATCCAGAAAGATTCACTTTGAATTTGAAGAAGAATCCCTTTCATTGAATGGGTTTTTATGTTGCTCATAACACGAAAGTGTGTTCAGTGAATTTCTTTGAAGCTACTGTAGCGTCGTCATTTATAGCGACAAAGCAGGCAAGTAGCCTGAATGCTAGAGAGGCTCCGTTAACAGGAAGCAGGAAGCTTCCTCTCTAGCATTCAGGCTGCATGCCTGCTTCGTTGCTATAAGCAGCATACTGCTTATAGCGTTTTGTTCACTTGGCGCCAGCTCTGTGAAGTTAAACAAAGGTAATGGGCACAGGGATAGGGTTTGTTCTTTGCCACAGTTTCATTTAACTGCAGTGAGAACTGGATCCTGTCTCCCGGGGATACGAGAGTACAGCTGTACTACACTTTGAAATAACTAAGTCCAATGAGAAGTGACAAAATTAACAAACCTCTGTGTTTAATATGGATGAAAGCTCACACCTTCACTACAGTTTAGAATAAAACATTGTATACAAATCCCATTTTACAGTTGACTAAGGCTGCATTCCTATATGCACTTAGGTAAAGGTAAAGGTGACCCCTGACAATTAAGTCCAGTCGTGTCCGACTCTAGGGTGTGGTGCTCACCCCCATTTCAAAGCTGAAGTGCCAGCGTTGTCCAAAGACGCCTCCATGGTCATGTGGCCGGCATGATGACTCTCCTTGCCGCAGCGCATAGCATGCGGCTGGAACACAGAGCTCTGTTTACCTTCCTGCAAGCGGTACCTATTTATCTACTCACATTAACATGCTTTGGAACTGCTAGGTTGGCAGGAGCTGGCCAAGCAACGAGAGCTCACCCCGTTGCGGATTCGAACTGCCGACCTTTCGATTAACAGCTCATGGTTCAGCGGTTTAACCCACTGCGCCACCCACTGGCCATATATGCACTTACATGGGGGTAATTCCCATTGAAATCAGTTGGACTTACTTCTGAGTAGACATACATAGGATTGTACTGTAGAAAACATACCTATTTTTGTTAGTTTTTTGCGTTTTTCCTGGAGCTCCTTGGAACTCGCTTTGCTTCTCATCTGTTCAGCATTTGTTAAATCTTGTAATACATTACTAAATATAATGACATCTTAATGAAAGTTCAGTTCTTGCTTCTGAAACAGGGTATTGAATGCTTGGTTACTACTAAACTAAAAACCCAACTGCCTTTAAAGTAGAAAATTGTGTAAATTCTATTTATTTGTTTTGAAACATTTGTATCTTGCCTTTCCACCCATATATGACTTATAACAAGGAATTAATACAATATGAATTGTTTCTCTCTGACTTAAGGTTCTTCCAGACATTCCTTGTCACTTCTGAAATTGTTGCCAGGAAAATCCTTTTAGATGATAAGGACAGTATCTGACAGCTGTCTTTTCATCTCTGTGGTGGTAAAGATTGGAGGGTGGTAAAGATTGGAGTCTTTAAAGTCACAGCTACAAACTGAGAAATGATTCCTGAAGTTTCTTGAGAAGTTAGTTGTTTGCAGTCTATAAAATACGTAGGAATACACATTCTTCCCATTATATTTATGACCCCATCTCACTCACACTCTTGTGTGCACACACACGTATTAATAGATAAATGTTCTATACTTTTCAGCATCTATAAATTTGTAAAAAGAATAAAATTAAATTTTAAAAAATCCCTGCTGTAGAACCTTTTCAGAAGATGCTTGAAGACTTTGAACCAGTGACCTCCAGCTGTGAACCATCACATGCCTCAATAACCTTGCCACAAAACAGCCATGAACTTTACAAACTTGGCTTTGTATGTTGCTGAGACTGAACAAACACAAACCACCACCAGAAAATATTTAGGGGCAGATTGCAAGCATGGACATGTGTGCAGCTGACATGAACTCGCATTACAAATTCATCACAAAGTCAGATACTATTTTAATGAAGGACTGTGGAGCCGGCTTCTGATAATGAAAAGCAGGACAAACGTTAGTAGTAAGAATTCACGACCTTCCCTAGATGGTGGGTTTTGAATCAACAGTATTTGTGTGTCACTGCTGGCAAAATTGGACTTCTAGAAATCAGACTGCGAAGATTTGAGTTGCTGTTCACTTGCTTTTAAAAATACCTGCATTTTTAAGATGGCATAAGGTATTAAGAATATTTATTCTTGTGATGTGTACATTTTATAAAACTTTATTCACACAGGAAGTATGTAATTGGAGGGGGAAAGTAATCCCTACAGTTGTCAGTCTGCCCTAAGAGCCTTGCTGTGGAAGAAATACTGGGATGGGAAAACTGTTTCTAGCATATTGTATTTCAATACACACATCATTCCTATGCCAAAAGAATAAAGCTAGGACCCTCTTTATATTAAAAGGGGAAGAGTTGCCTTTAGCTATTAGTTTTCCTGAATCCAAGGAGGCGGGTGGGGCAGGATCAAAAATACTTATTTGATCAAAGTTATTGGCTCTGAAGGTATTCTAATCTATGTAAGAAAGATGAAAGGTGTTGTTTTTATTGCGCACTAGTAACAGTGTAATTTTGAACTAATTGGTGTTGAACTGCCAATCACCTACAGGGAATGCAAATAGATACTCCTACAATTTCCTTTGAGGTACTGAAATATTATGTTGGGGCTGGAAGAAAAACAAAATAATACTGTTAAATTGACCTTAAATGAGCTGCTTTGTGGTTTTCTTGGAGAATCCCTTCTAATTTTTCATGACTAGTCTGAACAAGTTCTGTCTACCAGCTTGATTTATTGGCTAGACAATGCAGACATTAAACTTTTCTGCTTGTTTGAAATAAAGTTAAGAGGCTGTAGTGCTTTGAATAGTTTGCACCATTTTTCAGGGATCTGGTTTGATTGCTCTAACATGTTGCCTAGCTCTTTGGCAAAATATTAGGATTAGTGTTGCCTTGTTATCATCTCAGAGGAAGTTGTAAGTGTTGTCATTCCTCTGTCAACATAAATGTTAATGATTTGATGCATTTCCCATTATACTTAAGAGACATTTCTGCATGTTCAGTGAAAGTGTGAGCGTCTAAACAACTACATTTAAGAACGCATGAAACTACCTTGTACTGAGTGAGTGAGCCCATTGGCCCATCTAATACACTACTCCCTACTCTAGCTGACAACTCGCTCTAAGTATTTCCAGTTGGAGAGTTAGGAAGGAATCTTATTGGACTTTTGATATACAGTCAGGTCGCATCTTGCAAAAAGGTTTGAAGTCAGTGTGTAAGGGGAAAATTACGTACAGTCAATCTTTGGTACCCACAGATTTGCAACTCATGGATTTGCATATCCGCGGGGAACAGGATTGCCACTTACCTCGCGCTATATGCAGTCTGTTATTGGCTATCTGCAGCATCCCTGGCCGTCCTGCAGCTATTCCTGGCCCTCCGCTGTCTGTGGCGGCTATTTTAAAGGCATTTAAGGCTATCCACAGCCATTTAAAAGCCATCTGCAGCCATTCTGAAGCTCTCCTTACTGTAAACTACATTAATCAATTTCAGGTAGTTCCTAGGATGCCTTTTGAGGTCATTCTAAAGCTCTCTCTGCCATTTTGAAGGTCTCTGCTGCCATTCTGAAAGGTCTCCACGCCATTTTGAATTTCCCCTAGCCGTTCTAAGGGCGCAATCCAAACCTACTTAGGCCACCGTTGTAACCAGCGGCCCAGCAAAAACGGGAGGCCCCAGAACGGAAACGGGATTAAAATCCCCTCCAAAAGGGGAATTCAAAGGGGATTTGAATTCCTTTTCCGTTCTGGGGCCTCCTGTTTTTGCTGGGCTGCTGGTTACAACGGCGGCCTAAGTAGGTTTGGATTGCGCCCTAAATCTCTCTGCGCTATTCACGGGCGCCATTTTAAAGGTCTCTGCTGACACTCTGAAGGTCTCTACCATTCTGAAGGTCTCTGTTGCTGGCAGGTAGGCTACCCCTCCCCCTAACCCCACTGATCCCATAGTATCAATGACTCCTTATCCATGGATTTGTTATTCACTGGGATTTGCAGGAATCTAGCCTCTGTGGATACCAAGAATTGACTATAGTCAAAACTATAGAAAAAGTACATACTGTCTCTTTAAAAACTAAAATCACACTGTGAAACATATGGGAACTGAGGGAGCAGCAGATTCATTCTCCCATCTCATGCTTGCTTGGGGGCATATTCTTAAGTAGAATGGCAGGCAGAATTGCTCGCACTGTTTTCCCCCCCTCTTTTTTTGTCAAACGCATATACTTGAAATCATACAAGTTAAGGGTGCTGTAGCGGAATTTTAAGCAAATGATAATTAATAATGGAGAACCAGGAAGACTGGTGAACAAGGAAAAAGTATGGGTTTATTGGTTACGCAGCGCAGTGGACAGAACCCCGGGAGGGGAACTGACCCTTTGCTACAAGTGAGCACAGCTTTTATACACAAAGAAACAGTACATCACATGGTAACTGGAATGTGCATAGTCATACAGTTTCTACAAGAGACTTTGGATTTACATTTTACAGAAGAACAATGAGAACAATATTGGGCTGAGCTAGGCAGAGGACTTCTTGATGGTCCTTGACGGTCTGATCATTGAGTCCTAGGAGACTTAATTGCGTTAAGCAAATGGAGCCCCCACCCCACCCTCTGGAGGCAGCTATATGTGTGTGCCAGTGAATTTCCAGAGAGGGGAAATGTGAAGTTGCAAAACCAGAGATTCTCTCTGGTGAACATAATAAACCAGATATGAATAAAACCCAAATTTTCTGCATCAGTGCTTATGATGCGACCTGACTGAAGTTGTATTGAATAATTCCACTTCAGAGGGCACTTGTAGCTTCTGGTGAATCTTTCTAAAGAACTATCTGTGGTTTTCACAATTGCTTGCAGCTTATAAAATGGTTGTACATTTTGCTAGTGGGGATTGTTTTAGCAGTTGTAACCAAGTGACCATGTTTTTGTTCTTGAACAGGTGTATCTTCCCCCGTGGAGTACAATGTAAAGCAATTGGAACAGGAACTTAATAATGTGAAGAGCATGAAGACAAAATTAGGTAATGATGTCAATCATTTTGTGGGCTGTCCCCCCACGTATCAGTTTAATGTGAAATGTTTTCCAGGAAGTGTATGTATGTATAAATATGAGAGTGAGAGAGAGGTCTGCAGTCCTGTAGATATATGTACTGTAATTACTTCAGGTTATACTGTATATAGTTTCCATATAATAGTGGACAGATATAGTGACAAACTGGTTCCATCTATATTTGAATCGATCTTTTGTGTACAGTTTGTGCCATACTGCTAAGGCACTTCCTTTTGGAGTTTTAAATGTTAAAATATATGTCAATTTCCAAACCCATCTCTGAATTCTGGGATGTTTGCCTTGCTATCTTTTCCATTTTTTGACATGAGGGCTATTTCACACAAGTGCTGCCTCAGTGCAAATAAGGTAAGAAGAACCTAAAGCACTGGTTCTCAAACTGTGGGTTGCGACCCACCATTGAGAACTTTTGCTGTCCCCTGCCCCCTTAAGGGGCTGGGACAGCATGGCGGCGATCAAGGGGATCGCCACCACCGCCAAAGTGCCCAAAACGGGTCCCCCCGCACTTACTGGGCTTGGGGGAGCATTGGGGAGGCCTGCGCAACCCTCTGCAGGCCCCCCCGATCTTCGGATCGCTGTTTTTCAGCGATCTTCAGGCACTTCCGGTTTTCGGCAGCAGCGGTGGTGGTCCCTCGGATAGCTGCTGCTGATGGCTCCGCCCCCGCACACACTCAATGTTGGCAGGGAGAACTTTGAGAAACGCTGACCTAAAGCAATTGAGCAGAAACCTCATGTTGTGTACCTGTTGCTTGATGGTATCACTTCTGGCGGTAGGATGGGATCTAGATATTTTAATCATTCCGCACGCAAAGTACTCTCTTCACAAGCAAAGCCTACATGCTAGGGAGAACATTCCAGCCACCTTTAAATACTGTAGTAAGTTTCCTTTTTTCTTCTTAAAAGAACGGCGGAAAAAGGCTTCTGCATGGGAGAGGAATCTTGTTTATCCAGCTGTAATGATACTGCTACTAATTGAAACTGTAAGTTCTAATTTTCATCCATTGCTTAAGTGTAGTGACTTTTTTCAAGTATGTGTGCAAGTTGAATATCAGAAATATAAAAAATTGCAACATTTTATTAATCGGTACTAGATTTTCTTCAAACAGATGGAATTTGTTAAACCTCAGAAATGATCATCATTGTGAAATATAGCAAATGCGTAAATCTTCACTGACAGTGGGATGTTTCTTCTGCTTTTGTAGGCAATCTCAGTTCTCTTAGTTGCTTGCAATATTCTTTGTCTGCTAGTGGATGAAACTGCAATGCCAAAAGGATCAAGGGTAAAGTATTCTTCTTTTGTGAACTTAATGGCTGTGAAAGACACCTTAAGAGCCCTGTGTTTAAAAGAAGGAATTCTGTCTTGACCTTGATAGCCCAAGTTTTTGTATAATATCTTAACAGAATGGTGCTTTATACATGCTTTGAAGCACTGAGTAGTTAAAGGAAAAAAGGAAGATGTCTAAATAGTTAAAGGAAAAATCTGGACCATGATCTGAAGAAAGCAGCATGTGTGCAGGGATTAACAATGCACACAGCTGGATCTTCATTAGATGTTATCACATTAGTTCCCACTGCTGAAGAGGTGAACCATTCAGCTTTAAAAATGACTTGTATCTTCAGCAGCAGAAGCTCAGCAGCAAAAGCTACTTCATTGGTTGAACAAATCACAATCCTGAAGTTGTACACACAGTTCACCTTCTATGTATATAGCATCTTTGGATTGTGATTGTGGAAAGTTTTCTATGTCTGTGTTCAGACACGGACTGTTGTTAGAAAGGAGTGTGTCTGTTGCCGGAACTCGAAAAGCCAACAAGACTAGTAAGGTAAAGCTGACCTCTGACAATTAATTCCAGTCATGTCTGACTCTAGGGTGTGGTGCTCATCCCCATTTCAAAGCCGAAGAGACAGCGTTGTCCGAAGACGCCTCCGTGGTTATGTGGCCGGCATGACTCTCCTTGCCGCAGCGTGTAGCATGCAGCTGGAACACGGAGCGCTGTTTACCTTTCCGCAAGCGGTACCCATTTATCTACTCGCATTAACATGCTTTGGAACTGCTAGGTTGGCAGGAGCTGGCCAAGCAATGAGAGCTCACCCCGTTGCGGATTCGAACTGCCGACCTTTCGATCGACAGCTCATAGTTCAGCGGTTTAACCCACTGCGCCACCCGCTGCTTCTAAAACTCCCCCATACATCCTTACAACTTTTTTTTATTGCAGCCAGTGTGTTTGTACATACCGATATTTATACTTAAACCTACGATATGCTTTAATGTAGACCATATAGGTAAAGTAAGAATTGTGCTTTCTTACTAGCTCTTTATTTATTTATTGCTGGCTCATATTTATAGTCCTGATACTGTGTAAGATTAATAGTTAGAGATTAATTTAGTATAAAAAGGATCAGAAAACAATCTTAAAGCTTCACTCTTAGTAAAGGTATCCCCTGACAATTAAGTCCAGTCATGTCCGACTCTAGGGTGTGGTGCTCATCTCCATTTCAAAGCTGAAGAGCCAGCGTTGTCCGACGCCTCCGTGGTCATGTGGCCGGCATGACTCTCCTTGCCGCAGCGCGTAACATGCAGCTGGAACACGGAGCGCTGTTTACCTTCCCGCAAGCGGTACCTATTTATCTACTCGCATTGACATGCTTTGGAACTGCTAGTTTGGCAGGAGCTGGCCAAGCAACGAGCGCTCACCCCGTCGTGGGAATCGAACTGCCGACCTTTCAATCGACAGCTTATGGGTCAGCGGTTTAACCCGCTGCGCCACCCGCTTAGGTGCAAAAATAGCACTCTGTGTAAATACTTGTATCTCATTTATTTATCTTAATTTTTGCAGGGGTCTGGCATAGGGAATGCCTCTCTGTCCACATTTGGTTTTGTGGGAGCAGCACTTGAGATCATTTTGATTTTGTATCCTTTCTTTAAATGGCATTTTTTTCTGCTAACAAGTATTTTGTCTAATTTTCTGAGATACTAATTTACTAGGATACTTGCCCAGAAGATAACAGGGCAGCCGTTCCCAAGCATTCAACTTTCGATCGACAATTCCCAAGCAAGGTTTTCTCTCCCCCCCCCCCCCAAGGCTTCTAGGAGCCTGAAGCTTGGGTTGTTTTTTCCTTGAGTCTCACAGCTATCTTATGGTCTCCTCTGTCGTTGGCTTCTATAGCCTACGCTTTTTTGGAGACTTCACTCCCAGGAAGGATGACACAACCATGACAAAGGTAAGAAGTCTGTCTGTGGTGGTTATACCTTCCTCTTCCTCTTCTTGCTTGTTCATTTTTTGCCACCCAAGACAAGCTTGACTCTTGGATGGTAATTGCTGTGATTAGCTCATCTGTAGTGATTAGTGCAAAAGTTGGCTTGAAACTCAACATTAATAAAACTAAGATCATGGCATCGGGTCCCATCAATTCCTGGCAAATAGAAGGGGCAGAAATGGAAGCAGTAACAGATTTTACTTTTCTGGGCTCCAAGATCACTGCAGACGGAGACAGCAGCCATGAAATTAAAAGACGCTTACTCCTTGGAAGGAAAGCTATGGCAAACTTAGACAGCATAATAAAAAGCAGAGATATCACCATGCCAACAAAAGTTCGTATAGTCAGGGCGATGGTGTTCCCAGTAGCAATGTATGGTTGCGAGAGTTGGACCATAAGGAAGGCTGAGCGCCGAAGAATAGATGCTTTTGAACTGTGGTGCTGGAGAAGACTCCTGAGAGTCCCTTGGACTGCTAGGAGATCAAATCAGTCAATTCTAAATGAAATCAAGCCTGACTGTTCCCTGGAAGGACAGGTACTAAGGCTGAAACTCAAATATTTTGGCCACCTAATGCGAAGAGAGGACTCTCTGGAGAAGACTCTGATGCTGGGAAAGATTGAAGGCAAAAGGAGAAGGGGAAGGCAACGGATGAGATGGTTAGACAGCATCACCGATGCAACAAACATGAAAATGAGCGAACTCAGGAAGATAGTGGAGGACAGGAAGGCCTGGCGGGATATGGTTCATGGGATCACGAAGGGTCGGACACGACTTAACGACTGAACAACAACAAGTGATTAGTATTTGTCAGCTGCATAAGCATACTGGAAGGTTTTCAAACTGCTGAATTGGGGAGAGGGAAAATAAGAGAAGAAAGGATGTGTCTTGTTTAGTTTAGATGGCATCCATTCACTTGTGAAAAGCCTGGAATGGCCCAGCTTGTTAACTAGCCATAGAAAAGCTGGTGAAGGATTTTTCCCCCTTCCCCAAGGGAACCTGACTGCTAATGGGTAACTTTGATTGTGCGAACTACACTTTAGGGTCTTATTTGAAATGTGAGGTATTTGGTTGGTACAAGTGATGCTGGCAAATTAATTCAGTTTGAATAACTAAAGAGGAGGTGATTCTGTTCAGCAACTCTTTTCATTCTGAAGCTACTGTGACTTCTTAGAAATTTAGGGTGGCTTTAGAAGACGTAGTGCTGAGACATCCATGTTAAAAAGAGATTCTTATAAACAGAAGGGAAATGACCAAGTAGCTAGTAGGGATTCAAGTTTCTGAGATTTTTTTGGCCTGCTTTTTCTAGGCCTTTTTGTATTCAAAGAAAGGTGAGGAAAAGGATTTGCTTTCATCTAGCCAGGAATTCTTGGAAGTGGAAAAGTAAACAGTATAGAAGATCTTTGATTAAAACTGTTGAGTAGTCCCATTATGTTTGCTCAGGCCTTTCACATACAGCGTTTTGGAAATGGTTGGGAGAAAGGAAGGGGAAAAAGGAAATTGGAAGGCAACGATATGTACCTCCAGAAGTTTTGCAACTTGTGTTCTTGCTCCTTTTGGAAAGAAATATTTATTTTTCTTTGATCGAATAGTATTTCAGCCGTGGAAAAATCTCTACGGTTGTCTTGCACCAGACACTGAAATGAATAATAGCTATGCCAACAACACATCCATGTCTGGAGGTTGGATGGGGCAGCTATTTGTTCATAATTTTGCAAAACTGGAGAAAGAAACAAAGACTTAAGATATCTGTGCACATTAACATATTTTTAAGTGGTTCATGATTAGTGTATGGAATTTGAGCAGGAGTGGGCCTTAAGCACTATAAGACATGCAGTGATTATGTAGTGGTCCTTGGGGGCCCACCCTACTGCTTGACATCTGTTTTTCATACTAGAGTTGTTAAGTATTCAGATTGCCTTTGAATAAAAAATGGAGACAAAGGTAACCTACTGTTCCTTTCCTCGCAGACAAAATACTAGCACAATTGTTGAACATACTGTGGTCGTTCTGGACACAAAATAAAAACTCAGTTAAACCAGACAAAAGGGTTCTGATACAAAGGGATTGGAGTAGCTGCATAGTCAATACAAAAGTATCTGTGACAAAGGCTGATGCAAAGCAGTCTGGGTCCTTGTGTGCGTATAATACAGTATGGACCAATTTTAATAGTCCATGTGACCTATTGAATATGTTTAGAGCCAACTGGCTTGTTTGGGAACATTTTTGTTTAGTGCTGTTGGAGAGGTGCAACTAGAGGTCCAGAGCTTTGGGATGGGCAGAGGCCACAACCAACCAAATCACTGACTGTGTTTGGGGGTATTTGGGTTTTTTTGGGGGGGGGATGTTCTGCTTACTAAGCTTAGGAGTTGCTACTCGGCTCATCAGCTGTATTGCTTTTAATTGAAGTAACATCTTGATGAGAACCTTTTTGTTCATACAGATAATTGGGAACTGTGTTTCTATCTTGGTCCTCAGTTCAGCTTTGCCAGTTATGTCAAGGACACTGGGTAAGTTTTTTTTTTAAATCATATTTTATGTATGGAAAACATTTCTTGAAGTCACCATTGTAAACCAACAGTAAACTGATAGTTATATTTTCAGGAAAGATAATTTAGGTAATAGGAGTGTCATGAAAAAGCTTAATCCTAACCTCTGTACATAACATACTGGATCTTCTTAAGTCAGTGAAGGCCCTTCTCCTCCTCGTACCAATGCTATACTCCCAGGTACCACCACTGACGATGGTGGTAGTAGCATGTGTTTTCTGCTCAGTTTTGATGAGCTAGTGGTGGTAAGTTCTCAAAGGACTGAACTGGGGCCAGGTGCTTTTGAAAAACCAGCAGATAATGGGGCTCATTCCTGTGCTTCAATGTGTATTATTCTTGCAAAGGGGAAATCTAGTAGAGCGATCTTTTGGCAAACCACAGGAATTGGATCTTGACAGCAGCAAAATCAGTGTGGTGCAGTGGATAGCATTAAGTTTGGATGTGGGAGATCTAGCTTTGAACTCTTCCATACCCATGGAGCTCTTGATGGTCTTGCAGGAAAGCTGCTTTCAGCTAAAGGAGAATATTTTTAAATAACTTTACAGCAGCATTTCTCAAAGTTCTCCCCGCGAGGCGGGGAGAACCTTGAGTGTGCGCTGGGGCGGAGCCAGCAGTGGCGGCGATCTGGGGGATCGCAACCGGAAGTGCCTGAAGATCGCTGCAAAACAGCGATCCGAAGATCGGCAGGGCTGCAGAGGGTCACGCAGGCCTCCCCAATGCTCCCCCAAGCCCCGGTAAGTGCGGGGGGAACCGTTTCGGGCACTTTGGCAGCGGTGGCGGTGGCAATCCCCTGGATCGCCGCTACTGCCGCCATGCTGTCCTCGTCCCTTAAGGGGGCAGGGGACAGCAAAAGTTCTCAATGGTGGGTCGCGACCCACAGTTTGAGAACCAGTGCTTTACGGCATATAACTTTTATTGGTGTAATGAAAAATTAGTTGCAGCTACGGTGAAAGCAAAAATATATTTGACATATGAGTGGAATACAATGGGGCTGTTGACTATTGACTCCTACACAGAGGAAGTAGAGGGAATGATGGCAGGAGAATAAGTGATGATGACTTCATATATACATACTTAAGTGGGGAGCCCAATCCACCGTAACTCCCTAAGCAGCAATGCAACGGCACCACTGTGGTGCCTGCTGCATCCCGTGGGGGAGTTTTGTCCTCTGGAGGCCTCCTCAGGGCAAGGGAACATTTGTAAGCCCCTGCCTGCCCAGTGGATCTACCAATATCGATGGACCTGTGCCATTGATATTGCTGGCGCAAGACTGCATGGACCCAGGAAGGGGGGTTGGATTTGGTGGGCGCTGGTGCCACCAAACCCACTCCCTCCCTGGTCCCGATCTGCCCTCCTCTCTGTTGCCACCCTGTTCTGCCCACTCCATCCCACCTTTCTCTCATCCCCTAGGTGTATTTACTGGAGCCAATTGGTGTCTGGAGTCCGTTGGCACGCGGATCCAGCTGCTTGTAGGGGCGGCCAGCCTGCATGCTCCGGCATGTTGCCTTTTGCATGCTAGGCGCCAATAGGATTTGGGCCTTAGCTGTTGTAGGGTAGAGAGATTAGGCGATAGAGCTAAAGGCTTCATGGAAAAGGTTGGTTTTAAGGAAGGATTTGAAGGGCATTCCTCAGGTGACAGCAAGTGTGAAGGGGGGAGCTGTTAAGGGAGCAGAAGACCTTTGGATGACAGGGTGGTAGAGCATGCCCAGTGGTGTCTTTCAAATATTTTTTTACAGCAGACTCCTGCACTACAGTACTATTTCAATAAACCACTTTTGAAAGTGACCTCAGTTTAGCAAACCTTATTGTAATTTTAGTACATGAGTTTTAATAAAGATGTGCGTTAATGTGGCCATTTGTTTTTAGTGCTGGACTGGCATTCTAACAAATCGGTAAAAATAATTCTGTAATACTTAGCAGTTAATGGCTCTCTGCAGTGGTGGGAAAACTTGTATTCATGGTGAACCTTATTTCTTACACACTGACACTAAGATGAGCACTGAGGAAAAAACAAACAGAATGAGAAAGTAATTTACACACTGGGTGCACTTGTTATACAGAAAGCAAATTAATGGCAAGATTACTAAGTGCCCCTTCTGAGGCCCACAAATGTTTGCTATAGAGATAAAGAGAAGAATAAAACAGAAGATGAACAGTTAAAACACAAATGCACAGACACAGCTGTCCAAACAGGATTAAAGGAAAATTTGAACACCGTAAATTTCCATTCTCAGGGGTGCAGGGTGCGCAGTCTTCAGTTCTGAGGAAGTACCACCTCTTGGTTGTCAGAGTCCACAAACAAGAATGACACCAAGGCAGTGTCACTCTCTTCTGCTCCCAGACAGGGCCTGAAAGAGAGTTTTTTTTACAAGCACTCCAAGATGCACAATTACATGAAACATTGAAGAAAGACATGCCGTTGGACTCAAGGTAACCAAGTCCAATGCTGAAAAGTTCAGACAACTCAGAATGGCATAATAGAACTATTGGCTCATATTTTCACCTTTGATTAGCAGGTTTCCCTTTTTAAAAAATGCTTGGAAAGAGTGCCCTTACCCCCAAACCCTGAGATTTGCAATTCATAGTAAATTCAATTTTTTCTCTTTGCATTGGTTCTGGGGTATAGTACTCTGTACTTTTGGGATATAGAAAAGCAGTTCAACTCAAGGGGGGGGGATTATGTTCTCTCATAGAAGCAGCCTTTTGGAGGACACATAAACCAAAGGCTGCAGCTGAGGAGACAAATGTATTGCTGTGATTGTGTCTAATGAATGTATGGACAGATTTACTGCCCTTCACATTTGACTCAACGGGCAAGTCTTACAAACTATAGAAACAGCAGAACCTCTTAAAGAATAAGCTGAAATAACTTCCCCATGTGGAACTAACCCAGGTGTGATAAGCAACACGAATGCAATCCCTTGTCCATCTATCCACTGTAGAAACTCTGGAACCTGAAGGTGATTTTCTAAAAGGTATGAAAAAAGATTCAGTCTTCCTAGAACCCTGAGTCCCAGACATATTGAGGGATTTTCAAACATTCAGATGATTCCATTCTTTTGGATAAAAGCAGAAAGAAGGCAAGATGGTCTCCTCAGAGCTTTGCTCTTTCAGCCGTTTTCAATTATAACCACATTTCAAATTTCGTCCATGTGCCTTTCTCTTTTGTCCAATTTCATCCAACCTTCCACGACATTCGTTGACTTTCTTATGTTTATTTTTCTTTTATTTCTATTTATTTAGATTTTGCACGCATTCGCATGTGTTATATAGTTGTTTGTTTACGTTTTTTTATTACCAAAATGAATTTGCAAGCTAAATAGGGCTATGCTGTGACATTCATCCATTTTGGACTTTCATCCATGCTCTGGTCCCTAACCAGACGAAAGTGCAAGGTATTGCTGTATATGTGGTATCTGTGCGTGAAAAATGGCTTCCTCTCCTGCTCCTGGGTGCCAGGATGACAGCAAAGGTTGTCACCATGCATAGCATTAACTGAAAATGAAGGTCAACACAGCCAGGATGGTGTAGTGGTTTGGGAGTCAGACTTAGACCTGGAAGATCCAGATTCAAATCCCCGCTCAGCCACGAAGCTTCCTGGGTGACCTTGGGCCAGTCACTATCTCTCAGCCCCACCTACCTCACAGGGTTGTTGTGAGGACAAAAGGAGGGGAGGAAATATGTACACCACTCTGAGCTCCTTGGAGGAAGGGTGGTATAAAAATGTGAATAAATAAATAAATAAATGCAAGGTTCTGCGCTTAGGTCAAAAAACCGTAGGCACAGGTACAGAATGGGTGATACCTGGCTTGGCAGCGCAGTGTCTGAAAGGGATCTTGGTGCCGCTGTGGATCACAAACTGAACATGAGTCAGTGGTGTGATGTAGCTGCAAAGAAGACAAATGTGATTTTCAGATTGCGTTAGTAGAGCCGCAGCTTATAAGTTGCAGGATGTAGTGGTTCCACTTTACTCTGTGCTGGTCAGACCTCATCTAGAGTACTGTGTCCAGTTCTGGGTGAGAGATGCAGCCAAACTGGAGTAGGTTCAGAGAAGGGAAATGAAGATGGTCAGGGGTCTGGAAAACAAATCATAAGGAAAGATTGAAGGAACTTGGTATGTTTTAACCTGGAAATGAGTGTGCCTGAGTGTGAGATACGATAGTACTCTTCAAATACCTGAAGGGCTGTCACATGGAAGAGGAAGGAGGGGAGATTTTGGTTGGATATCATGAAGAAATTTTTAATGGTAAGAGCAGTTTGCCAATTAAACCGGTTATTGAGAGAAATGATGGGTTCTCCCTCTCTGGAGGTCTTCAAGCAGAGGCTTGACGGGGCACTATTTGGAGATGCTTTAGAGGGGATTTTCCTGCTTCTAGCAGAGGATTGGACTAGATGGTCTTGAAAGCCCTTCTATTTCTATGTGAATGGAGTGCATTAGAGTACAGCAAGATGTGTAGTCCTCTGCAAAATATCAGCATGCACCACAATTACATCCAGTGTCATTAGATAGATGGAAAAAAATAAAAAAAAAGCACAAGGTTTTCACAGCATTAGAAAAGCAAGTTTCTGGACAATAAAAGGTAGGAAGTGCAGTAGGCACCTTTTAAACCACCTTTTAGAGAGGGAAATAGCTTAGTTCTGTGGCAGAAACTCCAACTTCAAAGGTCTTGGAGCGAATTACCTCAAAACAATTTGTCGTTGGCTTCACATTACAATATTTTCACAATACAATGGTGTCTGTGGAACAGATTACCATTGTAAAGTGAGGGTCCACTATACAGTAACAAACCATCGCTCTCCTTTTTCTGTGGTCATATTTTATGATTTAAAATTCTATGTGAAAACTTGAAACTATAAGCCAAGTTTGTTTAAAACTCATTTCGAATGTGTTATGGCATTTTTGGCACCTTATCTACTGTATGTAGCTTTCTAAAGAAATAGTTTCATCAATGATTAAATTTATATAAGACTTATGCACAAAGTATTTGGAGATCTTTTTTCATACTTGTGCAATTGTCACCGTTAATCTGATCTTTTGCTGAATCAATCACATTTGCTCCCAACAGGAATTACCAGGTTTGATCTCCTTGGAGACTTTGGAAGATTTAACTGGCTGGGCAACTTCTACATTGTGTTATCCTACAATCTGCTCTTTGCCATTATGACAACTCTGTGTCTGGTTAGAAAGTTCACTTCTGCAGTTAGAGAAGAACTCCTCAAGGCATTAGGTAACATGTTGTTTTCCTCTTGATAGTCTGTGTGTGTGTGTGTGTGTGAGTGAGAGAGAGAGAGAGAGAGAATCTTAGAACTATCCCTCTAGAATCAACCATTTATTTTAGTGCTTTTCCACCTATCTGGTATAGAAAGGTAGATAAATAAGTGGTGATTAATTTGTGTTGCTTGAGTTCTATTGTTTGCTTGGAAAAACAGTAGGCATAAGACTTCTTACTTCACCGCTGTGAGGCCTTTGTGCATTAGGTTGCTTTGAGTAATGAATAAGATGCAAGAGCTATGAAGTTTGGAGGTGAGAATTAAAAAACTTCACATTTAAAGAAAAGCAAAGCAAAACCTATTTATTGCTCAGTGTCAAACTTAAAAGTGATGAAAATGTACAGTTTCCCTTTCCTCCTCTATAATGTCTAGTAGTACTGACTTGGTGTCATGGCATTGGATTTTTTTCCCCCATGATTGACTGTCGATGATGTGGAACAGCATACAGACTGTTGTGATGTCGCAACATGACATCTATTTGGCATTAGAAGAGGGGGAGCAAATGGCGCAGATGCCACTCTTGATGTTTGCCACACATGCACAGTCGCTTCTAGTTCGTCCCATACCAGACTCCTGAGAAGGGAGCACAGTTTCAAATTACAGTAGGTTTTCACACAGATGACGACAGTTTTTTTGCGAATGTATGTGTGTGAACAAAGAGTGGTACAGAGTTGCATCCAAAGGTGCCCTTCCTCTGGAGGAGGAGAACCTTTTGATATGCAACCCACGGTGTGTGTGTTTAAAATATTTATGCCTGCCTCTCATTGTCAGGAGCACAAGGCAGCTTACACTATTTTTCCTCTTTCTCTACATGTTGGTACATAATTGCATCTATATCTGTTTAAAGCAAGTTTACATGCAACATTTTTGCTGTTTTGCAGGTTTAGATAAACTTCACCTTTCACACAATGCAAGAGACTCTGAGGCAGCAGCGAAGCCCTCTGCAAATGGGCATCAGAAAACATTGTGAAAAAACAGTTGGTCGAGCTGAGCCCTTTGACTTCATGACATTCCTGTCACTTCACCACACTTGTTTTTGTATTGCTTTGACTTGTTTGTATAGTGGGTCCAAGTTGATAAAGTGCCGAGAAGGCGAGGTGCATTTACCAGACTATGTACTCTGTTTCTCACCCGGATTGGTCCATGCTAATTACGCTTGTCGACTGGTGAAGTTGCAGTTTGGAAACTCAGAAGAAAATTGCATTCCTCGTTTGAATACACATCCATGTTGATATGCCACCATGTTTGGAAGATGACCTTTTCTGTGTAAATATATTGCTGAAGAACGAGACGGAGTGTCTGAGGTGAGCCTTGTTGGTTGGAAATGGCAACTCCTCAACCAGCACAGCTGCTCTTCTTCCATGCAGAATGCATTGTGACCACTGACCATTTGTAGCGAGCAGAGCACAGTAAGATCCAGGATTGTTGCATTAACCTGCCCTCCGATCAGTTTACACTGTCATTGCGTCTAAGATACAAGCAGTTCTTAGTTCTACGCAACAAACTGCCCTGCCACTATCCCTCACCTTGTAGGAATCACCATGCAATAACTTAATCCTGCACTGCAGTGCTAAAGCTGAGCCTGATAACTAAGTGATTTGATCACTGTGTACGTAACCATGCATATGAGATATAGGCATATACTTCTGTGTAATGTGTCACCCCTGTGCATAAACAGTGTGAGAAAGGGGTGATTGCACAGAGCGGATGCAGGTGTTGGCTGACTTAAAAGAACAACCCCACTCCCTGTGCAACCAAGGCTAAGGTCTTTTAAGTGTGCAGTGCATTATAGATCATGGATGCAAACCATTGATTTCCTCAGTCATGGATTTACATATATACCTGTATCTTTTTGAAAACATGGAGCATTCAGGCCAGCAGACTACCCAGTCCAGGTTTTTTAGAATGAAAGATTAGATTCCTATTCAAGGGGTTTAGATATGGTTATATTAATAGAGCATGCAATTTTCCTTGATACTGTCACACTTTGGAAGCACTCACACACACGTGTGTGACACATGACGTTGAAACTGAGTTTGTTAGCTAACTTACTGTGAGTAGAGGAGAGAGCACGGGCGTCACTGGAGCGTGGCGGGGGGGCGGGCCACCAGGGGGTGACGCGCGTCATGGGGTGACGCGCGTCATGGGGTGACGCGCGTCATGGGGTGACGCGCGTCATGGGGTGACGCGCGTCATGGGGTGACGCGCGTCATGGGGTGACGCGCGTCATGGGGTGACGCGCGTCATGGGGTGACGCGCGTCATGGGGTGACGCGCGTCATGGGGTGACGCGCGTCATGGGGTGACGCGCGTCATGGGGTGACGCGCGTCATGGGGTGACGCGCGTCATGGGGTGACGCGCGTCATGGGGTGACGCGCGTCATGGGGTGACGCGCGTCATGGGGTGACGCGTGCACCCCCTCGCGCGTCACCTCCATGACGCGCGTCGCCCTCCGGACGCTCCGAGGCCGGCCCGGGAGCCTGCCTCGGAGCGTCCGACCCCGTCGGCGCTCCAGGGCCTTCTGAAAGAAGGCCCAGGCAGCGCGTCAATCCGGGTATTTCCCGGATTTTCGCGCATGCGCAGACCCGTTTTGAGGGCAAAAAGCCCTCAAAACGGGTCTGCGCATGCGCGAAAATCTGGAAAATACCCGGATTGACGCGCTGCCTGGGCCTTCTTTCAGAAGGCCCTGGAGCGCCGACGGGGTCGGACGCTCCGAGGCAGGCTCCCGGGCCGGCCTCGGAGCGTCCGGAGGGGGGCGAGGCGATGTGGGGGGGGAGCCGGGTGGCCCCCTCCCCCCGCGCCTATAACGTCACGCCCCTAGGGGGGGTGACGCGCGTCCCCGCCCCAGGGTGATGCGCGTCTAGTGACGCCAGTGGAGGAGAGTAAATTGTAAAGACCAGCGTACAGCATGTAACTTTGCTGAAAGACTATACTTACTGGAAGCTGAAATGATACTGGCCACTGCATCAATGAGTGCATTTTTATAGGTTTGATCAAAACAGGATTAGATTGAACTTTTCAACTTTAAACATTTCATCACAATTTGAAAATATCAGTATTAGTTAATTTCAACAAATCCAGGGGCTCTAACTTAAAGAGGGTTGTGGTGTGTTGTATAGTATAGTATCCAGTTGTTAAGGGTATTTTGTGGCTTTTAAAGAAAGATCAGGAAGTTGCTAACTTCCTAGGGCTAACAAGCACTTTCCCCACTGCTCAACTCCAGTATGGAGTTCCTGGACATCAGAAACCTAATGCAGAAGTGTTTATGCAAGTTGCATTATGAATTTTGAAAGGCAATGTTCGAAGAAAACCAATAGTAGCATTTTTACTAACAGCCAATGGAAGTGGTAAATCTCTAGGAACTGAAATAATTGTAACTGGATTGTGGCCACAGTGGAAGCATGTACTTACAACTGTAGCGTGATCAGTTCACTCAGGGGGTTGAAAGCTCTTAGGACAGTTGGGTGTCACTTTCTATTGTGAATCTCTGAGCTTTTTAAACATGTTACTCATATTGCGCGCATCCAAATCCTAATATGTGAGACTACCCCGATGCTTAAGTGACAGGGACACTCTCTATCCAACATCACATTATGTCACAATCTGGTGTGAAACCCAGTAGATTAGCAAGTAACATGCCTACAGAAAATAAGTGGATTCCGCGTTGTACATGTATATCCCATGTAACTCTTGGATGGAGAGTGAACTCACAGCCCAATCCTAACCAACTTTCCATTACCAAGGTATGCCTTGGTTTCCAATCCTAACCAAGGCATACCTTGAGGATGCCTCCATGACTGTCCCACCACCACAGAATGTAGCGTGTGTCCCATTGGCACAGCTGCATCAGTGCTGGAACGTTGGTTAGGATTGGGCTGTCAGGTAGCTTCTTTGTTCTATAACTATTGCAGTCACCATGTTTGGGTCCAAATAGAACTTAGTTGCTTGGAGGAGTTTGGGTGACTCTGGCCATACTGTGCCCAAGATTCTTACAGAAGATATGACAGTTCAAAATATGTAGCAAGTTGATTTGCAAAGCATCAAAAACAAACAAAAAACATAAAATTGGAGGGGGTGGAAGGGAAAAAGGAAAACGTTTCCTGTGTGAATTGGACTTGGGTCAATTCACTAGGAACTACTCCATTCAAAGTTATAGGAGTTGTGCATGAGGGGAAATGTTCCCGTTGGAATGTTGATCTAAGATAGCGGTTCTCAAACCTGCTAGGGACGCGCCCCACCGCTGACCTTTTGAGGTGGGACGCGCCCCACCTCCTGGCACTGCTCCCTCATGGCTCCGGCTTGGGAATGGCCTCTGGAGGCCTCCACGGGCCTCAGAAAGGCCTCCCGACGCAACCAGAGGTTGCATCAATGAAACCGTTAGTGACGTCTGGGTCACTTCCAGAAGCCCACGGAGGCCTCCGGAGGCCATCCCCGGGCTGGAGTAACAAGGGAGCAGCATCAGGAGGTGGGTTGGGCCCCCGGAAGTGGTTTCCGGTTGCTTCCGTTTGACTCCAAATTGGAACCAAATGAAGGCGTGGGTGGGCAGTTCCAACTCATGACCAGCCTCTGCACTTTGAGAACCCCTGATCTAGGACATCCTCATACATGTTACATACAACATCTTGTGCTCTCCTCAGTGAAAATCCTGTCCAGGATGCTGTAATTTCTAGGATCAGGTGTGCCTTCAGTCCCTGTATTGGTATGTATCCAGAGATACCTACTTTTCCCCAAGGGAAACTTCTCAGGCCCAGCCAGGAGTGTGGTGCAGTATGTGGGGGAGAGCGAGCATCTTGGAATTGTTAAGCGTGTGCCAGGTCAGCAAAATGCTGCCAGTACAGAACAGTATATTAAAAAAACTTAGTGTTGTGAAATGTAAGTAAAGGTGCACCTTAGCTTTTGCCCCTCCTCCCACACAAGAAATCGTAATGTATAGCTCTGGAATAGATGTGAGACAAGAGAGTTGATAGTTTCAGCACCTGTTCTTTCCAGCTAGAAATAGGTGATCTGTGACCTGTTTCTGAACTTTGTCCATGTGAAATGGTCATTTTTAGCGCTCTGTGCAAACTATTTTACAAATTACTTTCAAGCGTAGTTATTAAAAAAAAATCAAATGCACAAACATGCATAAAGGCTTAAATGTGTAAGTATAAGCAGTTAGTAATTGATGGATATTGACAATGCATACCCAAGTGATTTGACTCCTGTAGAGTCAAATGTTGTGTACCTTGTAAGGTACAAAAAGCTCTTCTCTGGACATCGACCATCTGCCTCATTTATTATGAGGCTAAAGCACAAATATCCTTTTGTTTATGGGCCAGGTATACACCAAATCAAACCAAAAATTGTGTATAAGTGTCTTAAGATGAGCCAGTTTTTTGGCTTTGTTGGCAGCACAGTGTGTGAATGTGCACCATGTCAGAATTGTGGTCATTGTAAAGTTGGAGCACATCTTTAGTATTTAGCTTTTTAAGCTTAACTCAAGTGGTCATAGAGGGTTACTTTAGAAGTAGGATTCACTAGGACACTTTGTTTACAGATTGCAATGTGATGATTATCTTTCACCCTCCGTTCTCCAATACCTTTTACAAAGTTGCCTGTTTTACAGTGTTGATTAAAAGATTTGACAAGATGTTCTTGTATGCCTTGGTTCAGAATTGTATTCTTCATATCACATTTTGTACAGTAATGCACTGTGCTGCACAGACTGGAATATAAATTCCAGTGTTCAGCTTGGGTGGTGAGAGCCCCTTACAAGTGTTCCACCTACAGTGACCTGATACTTCTTTGCCCCTCTAGGAACTTTCTTCCACAGAAGTGGGGAGACTTGCACAGTGAAGTCTGTGTGCACCAGCACATACCTCATTGTATATCCTAGGGACAAATACCATTGATCTTTCCTATGTCATTGACCCTTTTCCCTATGTGCATGTGCTTTCACCCATTGTCATTTCAGGAGAAAGACATGCGCTGCCTGTTTGTGCATTCTGTGAAACAGACCAGACTTTTTAGATACTTAGGAAGACTGGGAGTGTTGACCTCCTTCTTGTCCATGCACAGTATCTTTCCACCCACAGGAGGAGGTAGAGTTGATGCTTTTCCTTCTCAATTCCTTTCTGACTGCCTGAACATTAGCAGCAGGAAGGAGCTCTTGTGTTGAAAGCTCAGTGGCAAAACCTGAGTGAGAGCCTAAATCCCTTCCAAGGTGGAGCCCTTTTAAGTGGCCCCAATACAGAAAGCTTATCCAGGCCCAAAGATTCACGTTTCCTGCATGAATCTGGATGCTGCAATCCTCTAAGATAGTCTGTTTCATCAGCTTCAAGAAGACTTAGGTCCAGGTCTCAGCTTTCTACCTCCCTCATGACTGCAAAAGCAGCCTTAATCCTTTGGACAGAGCCTGTTTAGGCAGCAACATGGTAAAGTGTATGCCACTGACCTTGATGAAGCACTGTGCCCTGGAGATCAGGTCAAGAGCTGATGCCCCAGTTGTGCACATTCTGCAGAACTTCCTCTGACCAGAGTGCAGCCACTTCTAGGTAAGTGGGCAGCTACGGTAGCTAGTCTCCACTATGTGTTGACTACACAGAGACCATGAAGGAGGACTGCTTACCTGAAACTAGTTCAAATACAGGTTAACTAGAACCTGTTATAGTTTGAGTGCTATAATCTGAGCAGACACACGAACAACCCACATGGCCGTTCCCTCTGCAGGACTGACTCCAGCTGTTGGCTCTTCAAATGCTACAATTTGAACTCGGGGTGGTCCTCAAGCATGTGACAAAGCTGTGGCATGATTTTTGGTTAGAAACTGTGGTGGTCAAGAGCTAAATACCCTCTACCTCTGTGTCATGACTTCCATGTGAGCTGTGGTCCTATGTCGCTAGCAGACAATTGTAGAAGACACAAACTGCATCTTCCATTGGTAAACTAAAATGTGTGGTTTCAGTCCAAGATGAGGCGACTTCCATTTCAGAAGAGGATTCAGAAGTTTAAACTCTCACTAATGATGACTTGGAGGCGCAAAAGACACCATTGGATGCCCATCTACAATTACAGCAAAAAGTTCACATTACTATGTGCCCGACAGTTTTTGTTTGATGAATCATGTAAGACCTTTGCGTATGATTCTTACTCCACTAGTGACCATAAAGAGTGAATTACCAGGTTTCTATGACTTGCTAACAGTTCTTTCAGTGGGAAAAGATGCAAGTCTTCATTCTCAAGTTTTCCAAAGTTGATAAGCATATGGCTCAGATCTTTCATGGAAGCATTCAGGTAAGCTCAGTTGCAGCTAGGCGTATTGCAGACTGCTTTAGCCAGTTCTTTCCCTATATGTTTTTGCCATTTCAGTTTTGTAACAAGATGGAAGATTTCTTGACTAACAATTTTAACACTAGCACCAACCATGCCTCAAGTAGGTGCAGAAATCTACAGTAGCTTTGCCCATCTGATTCTTTTCACTGTAGATTGATCTCCACCCTCCTACTTATTTTTGCCCCCAAGAAAATCTACTTTGCAGTGCAATTCAAACCTCTTACAAGTGCCACTACTTTACACATATAGCCCTCTCTTCGTTGCCTATGGGTGGCACATAAGAAGAGCCCTGCTGGATCAGGCCAAAGGCCCATCTAGTCCAGCTTCCTGTATCACACAGTGGCCCCACCAGATGCCTCAGGGAGCACACAGCCAACGAGATAACCTGTTTCCTGCTGCCACTCCCCTGCACCTGGCACAGAGAGAACCTACTTCTAAAACGAGGAGGTTGCTTATGGCTTGTAACCTGTGATGGTCTTTTCCTCCATGAATCTGTCCAAACCCCTTTTAAAGGCTTCCTCTGGCACAGTGGCTGTTTTAAGGGACAAGTTGCATATTTTGGTCAAGAGGTCAGCAACTTCATTCTTGAGTTCCTTCAGAACTCTTGGGTGGATGCCATCCAGGCCTGGTGATTTATTGATCTTTATTTTGTCAATTAAGTCTGAGACATCTTCTCTTTTAACCTCTATTTGATTTAATTCTTTAGTCAGGGGAGGCCGTTCAGGCAGCGGTATTTGCCCGAGGTCTTCTCCTGTGAAGACAGACGCAAAGAACTCGTTTAATTTCTCTGCAGTCTCCAAGTCCCCTTTTATCACCCCTTTCCCTCACCATCTAGCAGACCAACCATTTCCCTGGCAGGTTTCCTGTTTCTAACATATTTGAAGAAGCTTTTGTTATTCCCTTTTATGTTGCCTGCCATACATTCCTCAAAGTCTTGCTTGGCCTCCCGTATCATCTTTTTACATTTCTTTTGCCACAGTTTGTGCTCCTGTTTGTTATCCTCATTAGGGCAAGACTTCCATTTACGGAAGGAAGCTTCCTTGCCTTTTATAGCCTCTTTAACTGTGCTTGTTAGCCATGCCGGCACCCTCCTGGACTTGGTCGAGCCCTTCCTCCTTTGTGGGATACACTCCCGCTGGGCCTCTATTACTGTTGTTTTAAACAGCCTCCATGCACTCTGGAGCGATTGGACTCCTTTTACCTTCCCTTTCAGCTTTTTTTAAACTAGTCTCATTTTGGGGAAGTCTGCCCTTCGGAAGTCAAGGGTTTTTGTGTCAGATTTGCTCAGCACTCGGCACTCTCCCCCCAACATGCATGGCGAAACAGATTGCAGCATGGTCACTGTTTCTCTGGAGGGAGGAAGAGGTGCATTCATGACTCTCTTGGGTATGCCCCTCCCACTCCACGAGTCAGAGTCGGATTGGTTGAAACAACTCCCCCTGTTGGGGGGGCATCCTCTCGTTCCCCAGTCCGGCTCTGACTCCCTCCAGAGAAAGGTCGGGTTTTTGGTTCTTCTGTGCTTTAAGCACCTTTTTACCTCAGATTTTTGTCAACTCCTCCGTGTTTTCTTCGTTCGTTTTTTCTTCAGTTCTTGTCTTCCTCGTGTGTCAAAGCGTCCTTCCCTCCCCCCCCCGCCCTAGGACATCGACCTCAGTCGACCCCTTTTGAGGCCTCCCCATGGGCGGGACGTGCTGGTTGTAAGCCGGCGAGAGCGAACGCAGCGTCGCCTTAGCGCGCACGGCTCTCTCCTCACGGAAGCGCTTCTTCATACAGAGCCTCCGCAAATTAGCCTGGCTGACGGACGAGGGCCTCCCTAGAGGCTGCCGCCGTTTTGTCACAGCGCGGCTTGTGTGTCCAGAGAGGGGGAACCCTTGAAGGTGATCCTCCTACGACGAAACAAGCCGAAAAGCCCCTTTTTCGAGTGCGGAGCCGTTTTGAGGATCACAGCGAGACGCCAGCGTCTCAGCAAGGCGCCGCTGCTGCTCAATTCCGTGGAGGTCGGAGAAGCAGGCAAGTGATGGCAACGCACGCCGGGTCGGGGCACTCTGCCTCAGATCGGGGGGAGGGGACATCGAGAGAGATCGATCCAAATTTGGAGGCTAAGATCTTGGATTTGGCTCGCACGTCTGTGGAGGGTGCCTTTAGAGTTCATTTGGCTAACTCAGGAGGGAAACCCAAGCAGCTCCCTCATAGGGGAGCTAAGCGCAGATTACCCAGCCCTGAGAGATCTTCCTCAAAAGAAAATGGCTCTTCCTCAGAGGAGTATGTGAGGGCTCCTTCAAAGCGCACCAAGAAGTTCACCTCAAAATCCTCCAGGGGGGCAAAACACCAGGGGGAAATGGGCAGTGCTAGGCCTGAGAGGCAGAAATCAACACACTTGTCCTGGTCCTCTCACAGCTCCCAACCCTCACTCTCCGCTGACTCTCAGGGGGAGGAGGGGATTCTCTCGGGTCATGAGGACAGTGAAAATAAGATGAATAGGTTATTTCCCTCAGACTTATTTCCCCGCATTCTTCACAAGGCCACCAAAACTTTGGATCTGGCACCACCTGCTGATCAGTCACGGGATACATCCACCAGTAAACGTGCAGCCTCAAAATATTTTCCTGAAGTGCAGCCCAGACAAAATTTGGTACCCTTTCCCGAGGCTTTTCAGCGAGTGTTGGATAAGGAGTGGGCAACCCCCATCCACCCCCAAACACTCTACAAGGTTGGTTAATAAATTCTATTCACTGCCGGATCAGGTCATGTCCCTACTAAAGGTTCCCTCGGTGGACTCGCCAGTTGTTGCCTTGTCCTCTGCGACTACGTTGCCGTCAGATGGCGATGGGGGGCCAAAAGATCCGATTTATAGGAAGGTGGAAGCCTCTTTAAAAAGGGGTTTTGAAGCTTCTACACATGCACGTCGGGCGTCCTCAGCCGGCTCTGTTTTAGCCAGAGCGGCCCATTCCTGGGTTTCGGATCTAGTCCAATCGGAAAAGAACTTGTCCCATTCAACCAAAGCTACATTACGTAAGGTGGCCCTGGCGGTGGCCTATTCCGCCGACGCATCCCTAGATTCCCTGCAATTCAGTGTGAGGGCCATAGCGTCAAACGTGGCAGCAAGGCGGAACTTATGGTTAAGAAATTGGGAGAGTGACGCACATTCAGTCACCAAACTTGTGAGCGTTCCCTTTCAAGGGGGTAAGCTTTTTGGGGACGCCCTGGAGCCTCATCTCATAGAAAATAAGGACAAGAGAAAAGTTCTTCCAACCAATAAAAAGGATCCCCCTAAGACTAAGTCCTTTAGCCCGCGGCCCTTTCGGCCCTATCCTCGCTCTGGTGAAGGACAGCGGCAGAAAAACAGATGGAACAAATCTAGGGTCTTCCCTAGAGGGCGCCCACAGGGGGGAAACTCTGCCAACAGCACCAAGTCACATAAGGACCACCGGTCCAAATGACGCCTGTCCAAACACATCCTCCTCCGCTATAGGAGGGCGTCTGCTGGCCTTCGCACACCGTTGGGCTTCCATTTCGGAAGATGCGTGGGTGCAGCAGACGGTTCAACGGGGCTATTCCCTGGAGTTTACCACACTGCCCAGGGATCGTTTTTGGAGGGTCCCTCTGTCAAGGGATCGGGACAGACACCGCCTAAAAATGGAAGCCATTCAACATCTCTTGGACATAAAGGCGGTGGAGGCAGTGCCTCAGAACCAGAGAAAGACGGGGGTTTACTCCGTCTTTTTCCTGGTTCCCAAGCGAAATGGCGACTGGAGGACCATCTTGGATCTCAAGTGGTTGAACCGATTCATCTGCAAGAGGAGATTCAAGATGGAAATGTGGAGGACCATTATGATGGCTCTCGACCAGGGAGATCTGCTGACTTCTATAGATCTGGCCGAGGCCTACCTCCACGTGCCGATCCTACCACGCCATTGTCGCTTCCTCCGGTTCTGCTATGGCCCCCTTCACCTGCAATATCGTGCTCTCCCGTTCGGGCTAAGCTCCGCCCCCAGAGTCTTCACCAGGCTACTGGTAGCACCGGTGGCGTGGTTGAGACAACGGGGGGTGACGCTGTTTCCGTACTTGGACGACATTTTGATAAAGTCGCCGAGTCGGGAACAGGCGTTGGCGGATCTGCGGCGGACCCTGGAGTGCTTGCAAGGCCTGGGCTTCGTGATAAACAGAGAAAAGAGCGCCCTGGTCCCCTCACAAAGGGTAGAACGCCTAGCCCTCCTAGTGTACACCCAAAAATTCACCATAGCCCTTTCACCGGCCAGGCAGGAGAAATTCAGGGAGATGTTGCAGAACACACTTCAGGCCTCCCAAGTGGACCTGATGTCCCTGGCATCTATCCAGGGACTGATGGTTTCGTGCCAGGATGTCGTGAAGTGGTCCAGGGCCAGGATGCAGCAGTGATAGCAACCCTGATGGCCTCTAGAAAGGATTCCACTAAATGGTCCTACGGGACGACGTGGAAGAAGTTTGTGTCCTGGTGCGATCAAAGGGGGGTTGTTCCTATCAAACCGAAGGTTAGGGACATCTTGGATTTCCTGCAGAGTGGTTTAGACATGGGACTCAGTACAAACACCCTCAAGCGTCAGGTAGCGGTGCTAAACAGCACGCTAGGGACTGGCCTGGGGCGCAAGGTGTCCACGCATCCCCACGTGAAGAGATTTCTCAGGCGGGTGGGGCTTGTAAATCCACCGCCCATCCATCGGACCCCTAGCTGGAGCCTCAACAGAGGCCTAGGTGCTCTAACGGGGAAACCTTTTGAGCCCCTAGCCACTGCACCTCTTAGGGAACTCACCTTCAAAACCTTGTTCCTGGTGGCTATCACCTCAGCCAGGCGGGTATCAGAGTTAGGGTCCCTCTCTGTTAACTCTCAGCTGTGTATTTTTCACCGGGATCGGGTGGTCCTACGCCCGGACCCAGCATTCGTCCCAAAGATCAATTCCATTTTTCACAGAGCGCAAGAACTGGTCTTACCCTCGTTCTGTCCGAATCCCACGCACCCACAGGAAAAGATCTGGCACACCTTAGATGTGCGTAGGGCACTGAGATTCTACCTGGATAGCACTGCTGCCTTTAGGCAGACGGAGTCCCTTTTTGTCACCTTTAGTGGCCCTAACCGGGGTAAACGCGCTTCAGCGTCCTCCCTATCTAGATGGTTGAGGGCAGCGATTGAGGCAGCATATCGCGCTCCTGGCAAGGATCCGCCCAAGGGCATTATGGCACACTCGGTGCGCGGAGCATCCACCTCTGCCGTTTTTGATGGGATAGGTTCAATCGCTGATATATGTAGGGCAGCAACGTGGTCCTCAGTCCACACCTTTGTGAGGCACTATAGGGTGGATCTAGCTGGGGTCACTGGCACTTCCTTCGGCAGGAGGGTACTGCAACGAGTGGTGGCATAATTGCGTGCCGCCGCTTTTTTCCCTCCCTGTCTGGAACTGCTCTGGTAGATCCCAAGAGTCACGAATGCACCCCTTCCTCCCTCCAGAGAAAAACGGAATTCCTTACCTGGGAATATCCTGTTCTGGGAAGAGGAAGGGGTGCATTCGTCCCGCCACTATTTTCTGTTGGCGCGGCGGCTCGAGGGATGGGGAACACCTGGTGACCGGCCTTGGGTTCCTAACGACTCAATTTTACTTGTCTCTGGCCTGTCAGGCTCATGTGGATGCTGGGGTCGATTCAGGTTCGAAGATGAGTCTCCCTTCCATGTTAATTTGTGATTTCCCTTTTGGGCACTGTTGTGTGTTGTCTAATTTTTTGCCTGACGCGGCTCTGCTGTCGCTATGGCCTTTAACTGTTTTCTGTTTCCTTGTATTCTCCCACGGCGTTTTTTCGTGGTGGCCGGGTCTCGCTGGCAAGTTTCGCTCCTGGTTCGTGACCAGCGGAGACCCGGGGGTGGGGTTTTCTGTCGTCTTCTACAGCTCTGGACTGGGAACGAGAGGATGCCCCCCCAACAGGGGGAGTTGTTTCAACCAATCCGACTCTGACTCGTGGAGTGGGAGGGGTATACCCAAGAGAGTCACGAATGCACCCCTTCCTCCTCCCAGAACAGGATATTCCCAGGTAAGGAATTCCGTTTTTCCCAATGGCTCTGTAACATTTACCTCACTGACCAGGTCCTGAGTACCACACAATATGAAGTCCAGAGTCGCCTGTCCTCTGGTTGGCTCTGTGACAAGCTGCTCTAAGGCATAGTCATTTAGCATATCCAAAAATCCAGTCTCTCTTTCAAGACCAGAGCTTGAATTGACCCAGTCGATATGAGGATAATTGAAGTCCCCCATGATCACAACCCTGTCTCTCACTGACATCTCTCTGATTTGTTTCCTCATCTCGAGGTCCCCTTCAGGTTTTTGATCTGGGGTACGATAACATACCCCCACTACTACATTGCTCCTTGAGCCTGGTAATTTAACCCACAGTGATTCTATGGTAGAGTTGGATCCCCCTTCAATCTCTGCTAGATTCTACCCCTTCTTTGACATAGATGGCCACCCCACCTCCAACATGCCCCTCTCTGTCCCTCCTATAGAGTTTATATCCTGGAATTGCAGTATCCCACTGGTTCTCCGCATTCCACCAGGTTTCTGTTATACCTACTATGTCAATGTCAATGTTTTCCCTAGCCACCAAACATTCCAGTTCTCCCATCTGCTTAACTCGCTGTGTCTTCTTTTACCTTGGCATTCTGTCCCAGTGAGGCCACTCGCTGCTCCTGAAAAGGACTCACTCGGAAACCAGCCCCAGATTTAAACTGTTATGTAGCTCCTTCAAGAGAAAATCTTCCCAATGTATTTATAGATGGATCCTGTTTGCGAGTTTCATGGTGCCCTGGTTTTCTGTTCATACTCCATACCAGTGGTTCCCAAACTGCTTTACGGAGCACTTGGTGCTCTGCGAAGCATCTCCAAGTGTTCCACGAAGAGATTAGAAATAAAATGTGACAAGATCTCAAAATTGTGAATTTCTGTGGCCATGAACTGTGTATAGGTAAGTACTGGGTAGAAATTATTTAGCTCCTGAAGCATGCTGCGAAGCAGTGGAGACAGCAAGTATTATAGAGCGAAGTGCATGTCATGCGTTGCCTCAGTAAGCTTTTCCCCGCTGCGACGGAGCAGCCTAATGCAGGCCGCTTCCTTCTGGTTTTTCAATGCCATGTGACATTTTTGTGTTTGCAACTGTAAAAATGGTTTTAAATATCATATCTGTAAATACAACTTGAAAAATAGAGTTAGGTAAAAACAGCCAAAAATGCACATACGTGCTTTTGGCATAAGGGAGATGATAGTGCTCCATGACTAACTTCTCTCCTGAAAAGTGCTCTGCGGCTCAAAAAGTTTGGGAATTGCTGCTTTATATACCGTATCTGTGTTGATTGGCTTACATTAGAGACATCTTCATACAGAGAATCTGCAAGCAAGGAAAAAATCCAAGCTTTGGGAGATCTGCCCTCAATTATCTCTTCACTTGACTTCGTGCTCTTCCTGGGTCTGCAAAGAACCCACAAAGAAAACAGTTGCCTATTGAGCTGTCGTGTTATTGTAGTTAGAGCAGCAGACTTTGTCAAAGGAGACCTACTTTCGAAACCTCTTTCTCCACCCTTTAGCTGTGAAGCAAAATGGGTTTGTATGTATCTAAATGATTTATATGCCACCTTTCCTTCCAAATATCTTTCAGCCTAACCTATTTAGAGTTATGAGGGGAAGAACTTTGCATGTTACCTGAGGTCTTTGCAGGAAGGATGAAACTCCAACAAGAATAAAATTCTTCAAGTGGGGAAACTACAGTCACGCATTCTGTCCTCCACACTTACAGTAGGAAACTGTTTTTGGGTCATGATCTGTTACTGGGGATATCACTAGTGTGGGTGCTATGATTGTCCAACTGGAACAGAACAGGCAGACACCGATTCTTCATTGTAATATACGCAGAATGGTACTGAGGACAGTGGGGATGGCAGTACTCCTAGTCTTTCAGAGCTCCCTAAAAGCTCCCATCTGCTGGCACTCAAATATCCCCTCAAAGCACAACAGCTGCATATAAACAAATCTGATTTCCTTCAGATGCTACCAGGGCCAAAAACATTGTACAGAGTGACTTGGGTATTATGGTGTGAGGCCTACTGGTACTGCAGTGAAGAAATCAACTGTAGCTCCTCCTCCTGATGGCTTTCACCAGATGGGTATGTAGAGGTGGTCTCCCTGGTGCCTTTGGGCTGTCTTCTACCTTCTTAATTGTCAATAACTGGAAGGCCAGTAGCACCCATGGCTCTCAAACTGCCATGTGCGAGTCTTCAGCTGAGGTGAGATGCAAAGAAATTGCTAGGCTAAGCCAAAACCTTAATTGCCTTTGTGCCTTAAGGAGATGCTGAATTGCTGAGACAGGTATCAATTTTTTCTGGCTTACTAGATGCTGAAAAGTGAATACTAAGATTCCTCTGATTAAGGTTTGAGCCTTCCCTGCAGGTTCCAGCACCCATTCTTTGGCAAGAACTAAAGCCTCTCCCCACTTGGGAACTGCAGAGAGGGGGAAGGGTGTTCTGAAGAAGGTGACCTGTCTGCCTTTGTTAGCACACTGCTGGCTTTAGCCTTGGGTCTCAAGGTAGTCTTTGAACGAAAGCGACAAAAAGTACCCATAGATAATTTCTTTGATGGGCATCACTGTTTTTCCTGTTCATTGCATCCACAGAGAAAGTTTTGACGGAGCTGTCAAAGAGCCGCTCTCCTGAGAAAAGGTCAATCATGGATCTGGACAAGGCAAGGCCGACCTAGTGCCTGGTACACACTACCACCTCCCATGAAGGTTGACGTTGCATCAAGGATTCTCAGGCCCAGAATCCAGAACCCACACTGCTCTCTTGTCTTAGGCCTTTCACAGCAGCTCCCAGACTTACACACACGTGCACACAGGGAAGTTAAACTTGCATGACAACACTTGCTGAAATGCAAAGTAATTGAAACACCCCTTGAAATGTATGAATATTTCTGCTAATTAATATGTTAACAGTAAAGAATTTTCTTCTGATAACAGGAGCGGCATAAAGGACAAATGGGTCTTTCTGTCAGGGAAAACTTCTCAAATGCTTGCAGACAGGTATTATGAAACATGTGTGAACACGAGAGCAGAACAGTCTGGCGGGGACATGGCTGGCGGCTCTCTTGGAGCAGTCCATCCTGAAGAGGAGTAGGGTGGGTGAGCGGCATAATGCAAATGGGGCAGTCAATGATGTCTTGGCGGAATGCCTGAAACAAAAAGGAAGTGGTCAATATTTTCAGAGTTTAAATGTGTAAAAAGCAACAGGTTATATTCCCTGCACAACATTTAGCTTGCATTATTCTTTGGTTTTATACACTGCTTTGGAATTTAGAGTTGTTGTAAGAACAAATGTGAAGTGGGTTGGATTGAACAACAGAAGTGCCCTGTTGCCTTCAAAATGAAGAGGGAATTTAAAATGGGATCTGTATCCACTTGTATAACTTTTGCAGCTCTGAATTCTGTAAACTTGCCATTTCTACTCTACCCAGTCTCAGGCTATTTTAAATATTTCATATATAGCACATGAGAAGAATTCACATCTTAAAATGCTGGAAAGAGGATTTGGTGGACCATGTCCCTGGTGGGCTGGGTCAGTAAGATGCTTATTTATTATTATTATTATTATTATAGAATTTATATACCGCTTTTCAACAAAAGTTCACAAAGCGGTTTACAGACAAATCAAATGATTAAATAGCTCCCTGTCCCAAAAGGGCTCTCGATCTTAAAAAAAAAATGCAGAACACCACCAGTGAACAGCTACCAGAAAAGACACTGTGCTGGGGTACAAGGGGGCAGTTACTCTTCCACCTGCTAAATATAAGAGGAGCACCCCTTGAAACAGTGCCTCTTGCCCAGTTAGCTAACATTGTGTCATAGGGATAGTGCAACAAAGGAGGCACATATATTTCATGTTGGGCTCAGGATCTAGAATTCTGAGGTAGGTCCTGGAAGAATAACTGAACTGCTTCAACACAGCAAATAGAGAGGGCCTTTTAGTCTGAGCAGGGTAGATTGGTAATACTGAGTGTCAGTGTGCTATAACAATGGATCAAGCTTTGGACAAGGGTCAGTGAAAATTCCTGCTCAGCCACTGGGTAGTCTTGGACAAGTCATTACACTTTCTATCCTACTTAATCCATTGTTGTTAGTCCATATAAATAGGACAAATTCTATTGCGGTACTTGGAACTGATAGAGAGCAAGACACAAATGTGACAAATACATACAAATGTCTTCCCTGTCAAGAACGATTACAATGAGGCTCAGCACTGAAATCCATCTCTCCTGGGTAGATGGAGCCCAAGACGCATTTCTGTCTCTCAAACCAACCTGCATCTGTATCTTTTCCCACTTGATTTCATCTATGAAGGGGCCCAACTTCTTGTCCAGTTGCTGAAACACATTTTGACTTGCAGCTACAGTAGAATTGATCTCAGAGAGGAATTCGTCTATCTTGGTATTGTATGAATTCAATAATCTTTGGCAGATTTCTGTAAACTGAAGGACGAGCAAAGATTTTTACTCCTGTTAGTAGACTGTAACGAGTTATAAGCAGAGCGCTAGGCCCTGTTTGCAGAAGGTTCTGTGTGGCTCATTACTTAAGCCATATACATACAATGAAAACCCCACTCCTCTCCTCTAACGTCATTTTATAATCTGATATCCCTGAAGGAAAACTATTTTCTGATCCCAGTTATGGCCATTGGGACCAGCATTCAAGCACATGTGGTAAGATTTCTCCATTGCTACACCAGGCTCTTAGGGGTGATAACTGTTTTTGGCCAAAATAATCAACATTTCCAAGTAAAAGTGTGTGTGGGGGAAAGACAGGAACTCTCTCCCCCCCTCAAACGTGGTGGCTGCAGCATCAGAAACTTTGTTGGAATTAAATAGAAACATGAATGGAAGTCACAAGTTTAATATGTTCAGAATTATTCACAAGTTGCACGAAAGGATGAAATTGCTTCCGAGAACATCAAATGGTTCCCTTCAGTAGCGTCACTAGGACGCGCGTCACCCTGGGCCAGGGGGGCGCGTGTCACCCTAGTGACGCTCTGATATCGCGGCACGGGGGGGTGACCCGGCTCCCCCCCCGCGTCACCCTCCGGACGCTCCGAGGCCGGCCTGGGAGCCGGCCTCGGAGCGTCCGACCCCGTCGGCGCTCCAGGGCCTTCTGAAAGAAGGCCCATGCAGCGCGTTCATCCGGGTATTTTTCGCATGCGCATGCGCGAAAATCCAAAAAATACCCGGATGAACGCGCTGCATGGGCCTTCTTTCAGAAGGCCCTGGAGCGCCGACGGGGTCGGACGCTCCGAGGCCGGCTCTCGGGCCGGCCTCGGAGCGTCCGGAGGGTGTCGCGCGTCACGGAGGTGGCGCGTGCGGGGGTGCGTGCATCACCCCCTGGCGGCCCGCCCCCCCCGCCATGCTCCAGTGACGCCAGTGGTTCCCTTCAACATGTTAGGACTCTTTTTTAAACAGCACATTGTGTGCAACTACATACAAATTCAAAGTACAATAAAGGTTCAAGTGAGTTTTTGAATCCTACAGAACTCTTCATCAGGCAGTTGGTAAGCAAAAGGACATGGGGAAGGAAAGGGGCATATTCTAAGAGCCTCAATTGGTGAAAAGTAGTCTTCATCTTGAGGTGGAGTTCTGTTCGATTTGAAAGCTTGCAGTTTGATACTTGATTACTTTTGGTTGGTCCTAAATGCAGCATAACTCCGCTTTTCTTCTAATAGACATTTTAGTACCGGGGCCCACTTTTTAAAATGACACAATCGGAACCCACCTAGCTTTCATAAACAGGTAATATCTTCTTGTCCTTTGCAATGGTACTGCAAAGCCAAAAACTGCTGGCCCTCCAACTGTCCGTGTTTGCAGCAGGGGGTGAGGAAGAAAATTCAAGGGGCTGCACTCATGCCCACAGAAAGTGGCATCTTCCTCCACAGCAATGAGTCATGTTACTGTGCCATAAATGTGGTGGTGGTGGTGGAGGTGGACGGGTGAAGAAAAAATAGCCTCCATTGATCAGAGAGTACAATGAGTTTTAAAATTTAAAAAGCGTTTTGTTTTCTACACCAACTTAACAGTTCTGGAACATTCCAAACTATATCAGTCGGGTTGCTTGTGAAAATGCCCTAGATCCTTTGTTCAGGCAACTAATTCTAAACTCCGACTTTTGTCTTACTGCAAGTTGTACTAAAATCACTGTTTCTCTTTTGTTTCTTCAAAGGAAAAGTAGCTAATTAACAGATGAAAGGAACTCTCCCCTATGTTAAAAATTGGAGATCTTTTGAGTTTCCTAGAAAAGCTGTCTGAATTTATTTGATGTAATTAATTGTGTCCACTTTTGTGACCTCTCTGCCCTTCAACTTGAACTATATGACAAAGTGAAGAATTCTAAATATTTTTATCAATATGTAAAGCATCATCAGTCATAGGTTTTAGGCAACGCCCAAGAACATGATTAAATAAAGATGCACACAAAAGCGTTAGGTGAACTTTGTCCACCAAAGGGGAGGCATTTTAAAGCAATCCATCTTTATGTCAGTAAATTGCTTACTAATGTGTTGACTTAAAAGTAAAATGAAAAGGCTGGAATTTACAGCGTATCAATGAATCAGCTGATAAGCTTTTACTAGTTTAATATCCTCCTAGTCTTGCTGCCTGGAGCCACATCAAGTTAGCAACAGAATGTTTGCCATCTCTATGTGATAAAGGAAGTCAAATGGCTAAACAAACTCCCAGACCATTATGCTGTTTGGTGAGATTTAAATTAAAATCTTTGAGAAGGAATCGTGTGGTGGGGAAGAGAAGACTAGGGCAAACTGCTCCATTTTACAAATACCGTACTTAGCTTCCTAAACAATAGTCTGAATTTTTTGCTAGGTTGAAGATAATACATTTGAAAAGATTTAATTACAGCAATAAAAAACATACTTCAGTGAGATGACACATACAAGCCTGGTTTATAGATAAGGATCAAAGAAATTCACTACCAAAAGCACCACATTCTAGACAACACTTTACTTGCTGTATACACACTGGTGTTAAAAATTAGCATACCTTGGTTGCAGTAACCTTTTGCTGTCCTTTTCATCTAAATGAATAAGATCTTGAGTAGACTGATGGAAAAGGGCTACTGTACCATTGGCAAACAAATAAAATGCGCTCTATTAAGCAATGAGATTTCAAATACATTGTATTTCAAATACAATGAGATTGTGGGATTTCTTTACCAGTACACAAAATGGACACTTGCTCTGTGTGTTGCCTGCCAAAGTATTTTTAATACATCTTACTCAGGCGCCTCCTTGTATTTATTTATTTATTTGATCTATTGCCATTTGGGAAGATTAAAAAAAAACTTCCATTTTAGAAAGCTTCTAAAAACAACCATTGTGGAAAACAGCCCAAGTCTCATACAAAGCCGATATAAAAGCTACAACCACAGAAAATGGGCAGAGCCAACCACAACTTTCATAATTAATATATCCTTTTATTCTAGGTTCCTCTTCTACTTAGTCTGAATCATAAAAGATAAAGAGAGAACCATTTTATTCAGCTGCTCTAACTATAAAAGACATGTTATCCTCTCTGCAAACGAAATGGTATTTCTTCTATCCTTGATGTTCCTGAATCCTTCAACAGGAGCTCATCGATAAATAGTATGAGCCACAATGATGACTCTGGGAGAAAGGTGCTCTTATGCTCTGGATCTGTGCCATTCTTTTGATCCTGTACAGGTAGGGGCATACCTGGCTCCATGAGAGGACAGAGAGGTACTAGGCAGTAGGAGACAATATACAGTAGTACTGTAATACCTTCCATAATGTGTGAGATACTGTACATTACTAGAAAGTCTAGTGCTGTGTGAAAAAGTGGTTTAGGAGACATTGTTAAAGATAAGACAGGAAACTGGTGTTGATTGGCCCCGTACATCCCAGAATGCACTGTTCCCATTGGCTACAACAGCTGTCAATCATGCCTCCACTAGGAGGATTATAATAAACCAGTGCTATAGGAAGTATTAGTTTATGCCCAATGCCAATTCTAGATAAAGTTTAGTCTTGTGGAAAACACTACAGGCTTCAAATTTCCTCTCACTCTTTTTATATTTTTCAGGATCAAATCGAGTGCCTATGATGACTGTAGGTGTACACATTAACATTAAATGCATATGATTTTTTTTTTTTTAAGTTTGAGGTTAGAGAGATCTGAAAACAAGTAGAGAAGCTCCGATTTCAGAAGAGCAGCATGATTAGTAGAGATGGTTTCCCATAAGGAGGAGCAAATGGGAAGGTGGCGGTGGTTGCTTATAAGGATGACTGGTTACCTGCCTGACAAGTTGGAAGCATGAGGCATGATGGTCATTTCAACTCCCCTTCCTCATGCCATAAAACGAGAATAGCCATTCACTTCTATAGAAGAAAACAAGCGGCACGCTTTCCTTTCCTCATCTAACCTGGATTCAGTTGTGTTGCTAGAACATCCCCACTTCTTGAGCCAAAGCAACAAGCGAGGGTACTGTAGTTCCCCCTGCCCAAGCTGGCAGGGGGACAGTGTACTTTGTGTACCTCTCAACACCGTGTAGTTTGGTATCCTTGGTGCAAAGGCAGTTAGGGTTGCAGTGCGAGATCTGTCCTTTCCTCTTTGTAGCCAGCCTACTCTGGCCCCCTTCACACAACTCCATGTATTGGAGTAAGTCTGCACAAAATGAAACATGAGGGCCAATTGCAGCCCTCTCCCAATTATCTGTGGCCACCCAAGGGCATGCTAAGTACAAACTGTTTGAGTCCCTTTGCCACCTGCATAGCGAGCTGTAGGGTGAGGAAACAGAAAAAGAAGGGGATAACAAATGGGGCTGCAGTCCTATGCTAGTGGGGTGGGGAGAGAAGAGAAAATGCTGTAAAGTGAAGGAAAGAGAAGCTCAAAAGTGCAGAAGCATAACAGAGAAGAAATGGATTAACAGAAAGGGGCCAATTTGGTTTTTTGTAATGAAAACAGAAGTTCAGAAGGGGAAAAGACAAACTTTTTATTACTGAGGAATGGATGAGGCCTGAACACCCTTTGCCCCATCAGCTCAACCGGAACCCAAAAGCGGCTTCCTTCCTTCTGCAGGAGCAGAGTCTGCACTCTGGATCAAAGCCAGGGAAGTAATAGGTGCCATGAATTCACAAGCTTTGACTCAACTTACTCTCCTTTGCATTCAACAAGTAATTAACTTTAATTTCCCAGAGCCTCTTTTCAAGCTGTTGTACAGATTTTCTTTTAGGGTAAAGACTAAAGGCCTGATTAACATGTTACTTTTTGACACGATAAAGTCTCCTTGAGGTCATTTTATGATATCAGTTGCATGTGTGATAAATAGATTGTTTGAATGTGCCCTCACATGGCGAGAGCTGGTATTTACTTTGACAGAGGAAAGCACTGAAGGCAATGATTTCTAACCAGGTGAGGGAAAATCTACAGCTATCACCAGCTGTAACTTATGTAGTAGTCTTCTCAGGGAGGTACAAGACCACATCAGATCCAAGTGCATCAAAAAGCAACATGAACCAAGCCTGAGAAATCCAAGACCATTGGAAGAGATCATGGATGGGAGAAACACTCGGCCAAGGGCAACGGATTATTCTTGTCCATGATAATTTGCTATGTGGGTTTTATTACAGATGTGGAAGTTTGTTTGGGTTCGTTATACCTATTTTGTGTGTCTCCCGCTCTGGAATGAACACTATCATCACCCACAGAAATGATGCTCTGGACGTTGATAAGGAAGTGCCGATAACTTCTTGCTCCTGAATCATATAACCCAGTGCTTCTCAAACTGTGGGTCACGGCCCATTGCTGAGGTGGGTCAAGGGTTGGGTTCACTGCCCGCCCTTGCATTCATTTGGCTCCAAACTGCAAGCAACCGGACTTTGCACCTGGCATGGGACAGCCTCTGGAGGCATTTGCAGGCCTCAGAAGGCCTCCAGAAGCAACTGGAAAGTGACTTCTGGTTTACTTCCGGGTTCGCAGAAGTCACTTCCGGTTGCTTTCTGAGGCCCACCGGACACCCATGCATGGGGACGAGGTGGGTCATGGGGCTCTCCACTGGGAAGCAGGTGGGTCGTGGCAGGGGAGGGTTTGAGAACTGCTGAACACCAGGGCAGAGAAAGAAAGTGGTTACGCCTAACAACTACAGTTACTGGAGAATATAGCCAATGAATTGGAAAATAACCATTCCACAGAACCAGAAAAGAATGAATATTTAATAATACAAAAAAGCATTTCTTTTGTGCTACTGATAATAGGCTCTTCACACAGCAAGTGAAGTGGATTTTTACATAAGTGGGGAAATTTGTTCACACAGGATGGTGTGAAGATGATGAATATGTATCTACAACAACAACAAAAACCCCTCACAAAACACAAAAAAGGGCTCACAATCCTTACACTCCACAGATTGAATTCTGTGAGATGGAACTTTGCTCTGGGTGCTGGTGCATAGTGAGGTAAGTGTCTATTAGGAGCAGGGCTTTTTTAATGGTGCCTGATACTGTGGAATTCATAGTAGATTCCCTCCCTCCCATTAAGAGGTCCATTTGGCCCCCACTTTGTGTGGGTTCTTGGACCATTCCATTTGGCATCTGAAGATCTGCCTATTTTGTAAAGCATTTGGTTTGGGAAGAAGCTGACTGTTGATTCAATGGGTAGCATCCACAGTTTTCCTTCCTCTAAGGACTCTTGTTCCAGAGCAAGGAAATCTTGTGTATTTTCGTTGCTTTATATCAGTGGTGGCCAACCTGTGGCACGTCATGTGCCACATTTTATGTAGATAATCTTGAGCGTGCCACTTTTAATAAATAAATTCATAAATCTAAGGTAATGAAAATATTTAAAACACAGTGACAGCGCAAGAATAAGGCGCAGTGGGTGCAGAGACCTCCTCTAGTGCCATAGGCTTGGAAAGGCGCGCTAGGGTTGAGAAAGAGAGGAGGGACCTCAGCGCTCGGCTTGAACAGGAACAGCAGCGCGTGCCACTTCAAAAGGCTCAGCGTGCCATTAAGTGGTACCCGTGCCGTGGGTTGGTCACCTATGCTTTATAGAATCATGGATATAACTGCTTCTATGCTTTGTTTGATGTTGTTTTTTTCATGATGTATTGTATTTTGTGTTTAGTATGTAAGCTGCTTTTGATGTTATCTGTAAGAAAAGTGGGATGAAAATATTTTTAAATAAAAAGAGAAGGTCCACATTAAAACTAAAACGAAATCTGAAGCACATTAACCATTACACTTTCAACAAATGCTACACAGCAAGAAAATGCTTACCTGCAAATTTGGTTTTTATTTTCACATACAGAAGAACTCCAGCTAATAACAGTTATCTACTTTATAAAAAATATTAATGATGTATATAAGATATAAGTCACAGAAGTTTATAGACTCCTATTTTTTTTAATCCTTTGTTCTAATAACTTGTTCAGTGTAGGAACAACTTGAGTTACACGGGTAAAAAGCCGTGGGAGAAATTTTTTTTAAAAATGATAAAAAAACAGGCAACACAAGTTATTCACATGAAAGAATTGTAATATTTGAAATACAATAATATAGGGCGCAATCCGATCCTACTTAGGCCACCGTTGTAACCAGCGGCCCAGCGAAAACAGGAGGCTCCAGAACGGAAAGGGCATTCAAATCCCCTTTGAATTCCCCTTTTGGAGGGGATTTGAATCCCTTTTCTGTTCTGGGGCCTCCCGTTTTCTCTGGGCCGCTGGTTATAATGGTGGCCTAAGTAGGATCGGATTGCGCCCATTAAATGCCTTCAATTACCCCTCACCACGCTAGCAATTACCTCAGCAGCGTGAACGTGAGGCTGTTCTCTGCCTTATGTAGTATGTCTGTAGACCGGGCTAGGTAGCATCTTCCCGCTGCATGTGGGCTTGCTTGAAAATGCTCAATGGAATTTGAGCGAAATGTCACTTTTAAATATATGATTTTTTTACAGGTTTTACTTGAGATTTTAATGCTGATATTATTGTATTTTAAATATTACATTTTTTCACGTGAATAACTTGTGTTGCCTGTTTTTTTAATCATTTTTAAAACATTTTCTGCCATGGCTTTTTACCGGTGTAACTCAAGTTGCTCCAAGATTGTTGCTGGCCATGAAAACTTTACATCGTATTTGTTGAATGTACTTTGCCTGTTTAATGCTGTTGGAAGGGCAGGGAGGTGAATACCATCATTAGGTGAAAGGAATTGTCACACGTACCTTTTCTTCAAAGAATATCTTTCTTAACTTGGAGTCTTTTGGAGGCACAGTTTTTCTCAGGTTTTTATACCATTTTCTAACAATATACCCTCTCCATGAAGCTTGAATTCTGTGGGATGGAAAGTTAGTTTTCTTTTTTAAATAAATCCAAACATCCAGAATAGTCTAGATTCTAGAAATAAGGCTTTGGTGGTGGTGGGGGCACTTGAAAGAGTAACAGCTCTAGTAGCAGCAGTAGTAGCAAATTTATATAAAAGACAGAAGGTAGAATCAGCAAAAATAAAGGAATATTTGGCAAAGCAAAATTTACCAAAAGTATTGGAAGATCAGAAATTAATCTTAAATGAAAGGATCATGCCTAGAGAAGTGGCAGATGCGATAAAGAGAGTTAAGCTGAATAAGGCACCGGGTCCAGATGGTTTGACTGGGAGATTTTATAAATGTTTAGAAGATGTAATAAGTACTCCATTACAACAGACGATGAATGAAATAGAAGAATGCCAGATTCATGGAAAGAGGCGAACATAACTTTGATACCAAAAGAAGGACAAGATTTAAGTAGTATAAAGAACTATAAAACCACCCATTTCTGTGACTGGTGGCTGCTTTACAAGAACAGCTCCCATTAGATAGGAACAGATAGGCGACACAGATAGGAACTAGGGTAGGGATGGTGAACCATTTGGGTTTGGTTTGTCAAATGTTTTGAAAATGCCTAACTTGACTCTGCTGGTACGTGTCCCCCCCCCAGAACTTTTAATAGTACTTTGACTATTGCTACTTTTAATAGTAATTTTGAATTGAACTGAACTGAAAACAACTATAGAACACATTGCATTTTATTTAACATTAATTAGTGACTTTTTTGTTGCTGAGTTTTACTAGATAATAATTTGAAAGAGGTCTGCCAAAACCCCTGCCCTAAATGTTCAAGACAAGTCTGTAAAACGTTTGCGAAAATGTAAGGTGTATTGGGGCCCTGGGGGAAACACTGGCGTGTCACCCAAAACGACCCCATGTGTCACAGATTCGCCATCACGGAACTAGGGTCTCTGTGCGGCGCAAATGAAATGTGGCCACCAGGCACCCAGAATTAATTTGCACCAACTCTTTTGTTTTCCACTATTACAGAAACATGACAGGTTCTCCTCTCATTAACAGCTAGTTCTAGGCTTCCCATTTTCATATTTCACACCAATTACTACTACAGTAGTTAGTGACTTAAGACTTTTCTAGATGTTATAAATCCTGTCAAAAGCTCCAGCAGTCATTTGTGCTAGCCTCAATCTGGGGTCAAATTAAACATTTCCCATTTCTGCTGCAGGCTGGTTAGCCAGGATCAGATCTTATTTGCTTTTTCTTTTAATTCAGAGAAAATATGCAAGCACATAATGTTAATACCTTTTAAAAAAAAGACCATGAAATGTTAGGAGAGCACTGCTGGTATAGAGGATTTTCATACAGATATTTGCCATATTTGGAGGATACTTAAAGGGATATTCAAGTACCCCTATGTCGCAGTGCAGGGGACGGAATGATCAACATTTTAAATTCTTTTTTCAGTGAGTAAAAAAGTTACACTTTAAATGTACACATTGGATGAGGAGGGGTTGTGCTCTACGGATGTCACAAATACAAGCCAGGAGATGTCCTGACCACATGCACAGAGCCACACAGCACTCATCAGTGCCTACTCTGTCTCTCTGTGTTTGGGATGTTGGGAAATGATGCCATCCTTGGGGTGGGGGCAACTTGCTTGGGCCAAAGAATCTGGAATTTGCCATGCAAAGTAGTAACCGCCACACATTTCCTGAGCCGAATTCACATTTGTCCAAAATAATCTGAATCTCCAGTTCCACATGGAAGGCTTTGTACCACTCCTCGAATATAGGACCTGGGTCCTATATCCCTCCAATTCTTAAAAGTACCAAGCTCTAATTCTGGAATATTAGCAGCAAACCTATCACTGTATGGTATTTTCCATGAATTGTTACATGGTCAATATTTTATTCTTAAGCCCGTGACCTAGCGCGTCCCACATGCGTTGCGTCCAGCAGCGGCCACTTTCTTGTGGTGTGACGGTCCTCCGGCTGGAACGCTCAGGCCCGCTGGGAGGGACGTTCTGGATCACGTATCACCTGGCCAATGCCCAGGTTTTGCTGCGTTTGTTGCGTTCGCGTCCAGCCAATCAGAGCCCTATTTGGAACTCTGGGGGCAGAACGTGGAGCAAACGCGGTAGCCAATCAGAATTGAGGTGGCTAAAAAGAGAGAGGGGACGGGGCAGAACGTCTTCCCTTTCTCCGTGCGGCTTTTGTTGGCGTGCCTGGAGTTCCTAGCGGCACGTCGCCCCCCCCTCCTACACACACACACAAACAGCCTCAGGCTTCCTTCCTTCCAAACAAATCCCCAAGTACTCCAAAGCAAGGAGATTCTCCCATTCCAGTGGTGATTCCCTTTGGAGGCTTGGGCTGTTACGAGTGTGTGTTTGGTGGGAGACACGAGCTCCCCCACCACAAGTGGGTAAAATGCATTCATGGGCTGCTTCTAGGCTCTTCCCTTGCCTGGAGCCCTCGGTTTAGAAAGCCACCTCCACAGCCTTTGGCAGCTGCCTAACCTACCAAAATATCTCTCTCTCTCTCTCTCTCTCTCTCCCTTCAATTCTCTTTCTCCTTGGCACCCCAAACCTTCCCTTCCTTCTCCCAGGTTCCTCTGGGAATCCCACCTAATCTCCCTATGTCCCTTTCCCTCCATGTTTTCCCCCTCTTTGCTCTACCCTTTCTAAAGAGTTCCTCTCTCCTCCCCTCTCTTAATCTCTCTTCCTTCTAACCCAGACGTTCCCAAATGTTCTCTGTTCATGGCGCCCCTACAATTCTCAGTAATTTTTTTCACGGCACCTATATACTTCCTTCACTGTGTTTCACTTAGAAATTTAAAATATCCTGCAGCATCCTTGTGGGTTTGCTGCAGTGCCCTGGGCACTGCGGCGCATGGTTTGGAAACCACGGTTCTAGCTACTTTCCCCAGGGCTCCACTGTGTGTGACTAATAGCTGTAGAATTCCCCATCTTGATTAAGCACGTGTGAGCTGATTAGGCCCAGTTTGACCTCCTTGTTGTTGTTGTTGTTTGAGCACTTCAGTAAATTTTTGTGCACCTTCACACTCTCCATTTTCCTTTCACTGCTGAATTATACAGTTCTGCCATTGGCCATTACACGAGGTCCCTGCACACAACTGTTTTTCCCCATGTGTGCATATTACTTGTGCTTTAAAAAGCACTGCCGGTAACAGAATGTAGACTTTTCAATAAATGTTTTTCAGCGAAAACAGTTTTGTCATTTGCCAGTCATCCTCACCTTGTAGCACATTTTATTTTAAATAGACGTGCTCCATCATGAATCACTCTGGTCTGGTACTGGATCTTTCTACACATCGGACAGGTCTTTTTACCTGCAAATCTTTCAAAAGCTTTCAGGCATGCCTAGAAAAACAACATTAAGTTTTCACTTTATGTTTGCTTGAGAGCAACGCTTCCCCCCCCCCAGCTTTTTTCACAGGTGCTGGTGCATGATATGCAATGCTGGCACATCTGGAGAGATATTATCCCAAAGTAAAGGAGTTGGGTTGTGGACAAGGAGAGAACTTCCTACAGTTTCTAATCCGACTCCTATTTATTTATTTATTTACAGTATTTTTACCCCGCCTTTCTCCCCAAAGGGACCCAAGGCGGCGTACAACATAAAAAATACAATACAATACAGAAAGTAATCACTTTTTGAAACAGTAAAAAATAATTAACAAAACTAACAAAAACATCTAGAAATTGATTTAAAAAGGTTACATTTAAAACAAGATCATAAAAACAGCAGCACCCCACCCATACCAGCAAGATGTTAAAAAAAGGCAAAGGCTCAGAAGGCTTCTTTGAACAAGAAGGTTTTTAGGCCTTGCCGGAAAGTGTCCAAGGAGGGAGCACTTCGTAAGTCAAAGGGGAGGGAATTCCATAGGGTTGGTGCCACTACTGAGAATCCAAGGCAATCCATTCAACATTACAGTAATCCAAGTGTATGCCCCAACCACTGATGCCGAAGAAGATGAAGTTGACCGGTTCTATGAAGACCTACAACACCTTCTAGAACTAGCACCCAAAAAAGATGTCCTTTACATCATAGGAGACTGGAATGCTAAAGTAGGAAATCAAGAAATAAACGGAACAACAGGCAAGTTTGGCCTTGGAGCGCAAAATGAAGCAGGGCAAAGGCTAACGGAGTTCTGTCAAGAGAACACGCTGGTCATAGCAAACACTCTTTTCCAACAACACAAGAGGCGACTCTACACATGGACATCACCAGATGGTCAATACCGAAACCAGATAGATTATGTGCTTTGCAGCCAAAGATGGAGAAGCTCTATACAGTCAGTAAAAACAAGACCTGGAGCTGACTGTGGCTCAGATCATGAGCTTCTTATTGCAAAATTCAGGCTTAAACTGAAGAATGCAGGGAACACCACTAGACCAGTCAGATATGACCTAAACCATATCCCTTATGAGTATACAGTGGAGGTGAAGAATAGATTTCGGGCATTAGACCTGGTAGACAGAGTGCCTGAAGAACTATGGACGGAAGTTCGTAACATTGTACAGGAGGCAGCAACGAAAACCATCCCAAAGAAAAAGAAATGCAAGAAAGCAAAGTGGCTGTCAGATGAGGCTTTACAAATAGCTGTGGAAAGAAGGAATGCAAAAAGCAAAGGTGAAAGGGAAAGATATAAACAACTGAATGCAGAGTTCCAGAGAATAGCAAGGAGAGATAAGAAGGCCTTCTTAAATGAACAATGCAAGGAAATCGAGGAAAACAACAGAATGGGGAGGACTAGAGATCTCTTCAAGAACATTGGAGATATCAAGGGAACGTTTTGTGCAAAGATGGGCATGATAAAGGACAAAAAAGGCAGAGACCTAACAGAAGCAGAAGAGATTAAGAAGAGATGGCAAGAATACACAGAAGAACTATACAAGAAAGATCTTAATGTTCCTGATGACCACGCTGGTGTGGTCACTGACCCAGAGCCGGACATCCTAGAGAGTGAAGTCAAGTGGGCCTTAGGTAGCATCACTAACAACAAAGCTAGTGGAGATGATAATATCCCAGCTGAGCTACTTAAAATCCTAAATGATGATGCTGTGAAAGTGCTGCACTCAATATGCCAACAAATTTGGAAAACTCAGCAGTGGCCAAAGGATTGGAAAAGGTCAGTTTACGTTCCAATTCCAAAGAAGGGCAGTGCCAAAGAGTGCTCAAACTATCGCACAATTGCACTCATTTCACATGCTAGCAAGGTTATGCTCAAAATCCTACAAGCTAGGCTTCAGCAGTACGTGGACCGAGAACTACCGGACGTACAAGCTGGGTTTCGAAGAGGCAGAGGAACTAGAGATCAAATTGCCAACATGCGCTGGATCATGGAGAAAGCACGAGAGTTCCAAAAAAACACCTACTTCTGCTTTATTGACTACACAAAAGCCTTTGATTGTGTGGATCACAACAAACTGTGGCAAATTCTTAAAGAGATGGGGGTACCAGACCACCTTACCTGTCTCCTGAGAAACCTGTATGCGGGTCAAGAAGCAACAGTTCGGACCGGCCATGGAACAACCGACTGGTTCAAAATTGGGAAGGGAGTACGGCAAGGCTGTATATTGTCACCCTGCCTATTTAACTTATATGCAGAGTACATTATGAGAAATGCAGGGCTGAATGAATCGCAAGCCGGAATCAAGATTGCCGGGAGAAATATCAACAACCTCAGATATGCAGACGATACCACCCTAATGGCAGAAAGTAAAGAAGAACTAAAGAGCCTCTTGATGAGGGTGAAAGAGGAGAGTGCAAAAGTTGGCTTGAAACTCAACATTAATAAAACTAAGATCATGGCATCTGGGCCCATCAATTCCTGGCAAATAGAAGGGGCAGAAATGGAAGCAGTAACAGATTTTACTTTTCTGGGCTCCAAGATCACTGCAGACGGAGACAGCAGCCATGAAATTAAAAGACGCTTACTCCTTGGAAGGAAAGCTATGGCAAACTTAGACAGCATAATAAAAAGCAGAGATATCACCATGCCAACAAAAGTTCGCATAGTCAGGGCGATGGTGTTCCCAGTAGCAATGTATGGTTGCGAGAGTTGGACCATAAGGAAGGCTGAGCGCCGAAGAATAGATGCTTTTGAACTGTGGTGCTGGAGAAGACTCCTGAGAGTCCCTTGGACTGCTAGGAGATCAAATCAGTCAATCCTAAATGAAATCAACCCTGACTGTTCCCTGGAAGGACAGATACTAAGGCTGAAACTCAAATATTTTGGCCACCTAATGCGAAGAGAGGACTCTCTGGAGAAGACTCTGATGCTGGGAAAAATTGAAGGCAAAAGGAGAAGGGGAAGGCCAAGGATGAGATGGTTAGACAGCATCACCGATGCAACGAACATGAAAATGAGCGAACTCAGGAAAATAGTGGAGGACAGGAAGGCCTGGCGGGATATGGTTCATGGGATCACGAAGGGTCAGACACGACTTAACGACTGAACAACAACAAAATAAATTTTATTTCACTTAAAGAGGTAGCATTCCCCTTTCCTTACTTAACGAGAGTATTTGTATTTATTAATAAACTGCCTTAGGTTGCAATCCTATGCACACTTTCCTGGGAGTAAGCCTCATTGAACACAATGGAACTTGCTTTTGAATAGACATGCACAAGATTGTGCTGTTAATTTAGCAGTATCTGGTGTTATGAACTACATCTTAATAATCTAGTTCAATCTTGCAAATTAAAATGTTTGTTTTGATAGACTAGATAGACTGTTTTGATAAACAAATGTTTGTTTTGATAGACTTTGATAGACTTTAAAATGTTTGTTTTGATAGACTTTGAAAGACTGTTTGTTTTGATAAACAGGACTGCAATACTCTGTCTGGTTACATGTGCTTAGTCCATTGATATAACTAGAACTTGAGGGCATAATTACAAGCAGTTCTAGCATCTAAAAGTTGGTAGTGCTCATAAGCATACAAGTGATAACATTTTGAACAAGATCAGGGGTGTTCTCCTAAAAAAGTATCCCAAAATGTACGCTTTTAACTATGATGATAGGGAAGAAATACACACAAGTGTATATTACTCTTACAGCGCAATCCGACTTAACTTTTGTGCCGGTTTAACCAGCGGCGCAGCGAGAACGGGAGGCCCCAGAACGGAAAAGGGATTCAAATTCCCTCCAAAAGAGGAATTCAAAGGGGATTTGAATCCCTTTTCCATTCTGGGGCCTCCCGTTCTCGCTGCGCCGCTGCTTAAACTGGCACAAAAGTTAAGTCGGATTGCGCTGCCAGTTATATAATGTGCAAGACTGATATGTTGCCCATATCAGTTTTAATAGTTAAAGGAAGGGTTTACTCACTCTGTGAAACACATGAGAACATGACAGCAACACCTGTTCAGAAAGAATAGAACACCTTGAAACTTAAACTTGTCCAGAAAATGCACAACATTCATAAGATACGGTAACTAGCGAACATTGCCAAAGGCATAACAGATAAACAGTAGTTTTCATTACAAAAATAGAACATTTTAGGGGTTCCACTGCAATTTAAAAAATTTAATCTAGCAAAGATTACATCAACCTACTTCAAGTGACTATATTTTGGATAAACAAAAATCTGCAGCTTGAAGTCAAGAAAGAAAACCTTTTAACACTCTGAAACACCCCTCAGTTTAAAAAGCAGTTTATCAATGGAGAATGGGGGGTTGGGGGGTTGGGGGAAACAAGAGGGCTGTTGTGCAAGAAATACAAATTCAAAGCCCCATGGGACATGGGTGAATGGCTGCATGGCTCATTGTATTCTGGCTTAATTATTTTACACGGAACTTTGGAATTATTCTACAAGCAACTCGAGTGGAAGTCTTGCTGCACCAATAGATGAACACTGAGGTTGGGCTATTGTGCTGCCATAGAAGCATGATGTTAGCTCAGTGTTGACACAGGAGTTGAGGACAGAGGGGTATAAGAATGTTAATGGTAGGTGAAAAACAATAAGAAGATTGGTAACTTCCTTGTTTCAAAAAATAGAGGACATGGCTTCTTAGCCTCCATCTACATTCTTATTCTGAGTGACAAGATATGGCTTTTAATAATAAGAGCCATTTCTAGAAGAAAGTACTGTACTGTAGAAGCAGTAAAATCAGACCATGCAGTGTCTCTTTCTTATGGAGCTGGCAGACACAAAGGGGTTAAAAGCTAACAGCTGGCTGAAAGGAAAATCTTCAAAATATATTGGCTTTATTTCTCTATCTCGCTTGTGTGTCAAAAATTTAGGAAATGCATACAACTGAAAAGTTCCAAACTTGCAAGTACCGTATTGGTCTGAGTATAAGACTCACTTTTTTCTCCTAATTTAAGTTTTTAAACTAGGGGTGCGCCTTATAATCAGGCATAAATTTAATGCCAGTGATTAAATTAATTTTTTTAATAGCACCAAACTTTAAGGGTGCGTCTTATAATCAGGTGCGTCTTATACTCGGGACAATACGGTATATTGTGAAATAAGTGGAGGAATGCATTTTCCTTATCACCTCGATAGCTTAATGCAGTGGTTCTCAAACCTTTCGGTCTCCAGAGCCCTTTACACTCCTAAATGGAGTCTCAGGGAGCCCTGCTGGCACATGCATAGAGCCTCAGGAAGTCCGAGTGCCGGCGCATGCGCGGAGTGGTGCATCATGGAGTAGATAGCGGCTACTTCTGGTGTGCTCATAGAGCTCCTGGGATTCTAGGAGCACACTTTGAGAAACACTGACTTAACGTTATGGGCCATTCCACCAGCAGGTTAGTGTCTTTCAATGGAATACCACTAGATGGTGCAACATCGTGACTGGTGATGGTGTAGTCATGTCATATGGTAACCCAGGATATCAAAGAGGAGAGGTCATATGGGTCAGACATGGTCATCCTCATTAGATGTGGTTAATGGTGTTGTGCAATGCGGCTGTGAAGCATGGAGATGGGGCTGCTTAATACTTAAAGCTATATCAGACCACACGCGTCTCACTTTGCACGCATCTCGCTTTGTCGCGTCCTGGAGTCGATTCTGATTGGTCCGAGACATTGCTCTGCGTCCCGCCCCCACAACCCCGAACGTGGCCTCTCATTGGCCGAAGGTCGTTCTGGCGCATTCCAAGTTGAATAAATCGAGCTTCGGCCAATGAGAGGCCGCGTTTGGCGTTGTGGGGCGGGATGCGGAGCAATGCCTCAGGCCAATCAGAATCTACTCTGGGACGCGATGAAGCAAGACACCTGCGGTGTGAGGCCAGCTTTAGGAAAGAGCAACAGAGGGACAGAAGCAAGCAACTAGAAGAGAGATGGAGGCCTTGCTAGTGCTGGAAAGTAGCAGTCTATTATATTAAGTCTGCCCAACATGTTTTGGCTAATAGGACAAAGGATTTTTTCATGTCTTACTCTGGTACACCAGTTAATAACAATTTATACCAAAGTTTGTCTTTTTAGGGTTTTTTTTTTTAACTTGGAGGCCAGCCTCCCCCTCCCCTTTTAATTGGTTGTTTAAACAAATGTAGGGAAACAAACCATACAAAGATAACTGGAAGGTCCTGTCTCTGGACATATGACAAGGACTGAACTTGAGCTGTTTCTAGTCAGGAAGCAGAAAGGATGTTGTCAATTCTTTGCTCCTTGGAGTGGAGTGCTCTCCCGGGTTGGCTCAGAGGCCTGTAATTCTCTTGGTAGCCCTGGAAGTTGTCCAACACCTCTTCAACACACATGTTATCTCACAGGTGGGAAGAAGCAAGTCATGTGAATCAGCCCAAAGAAGGAAAACAGTGTACATTCAAGAAGCGTATCCTAACTGGGCATCTTAGTGCTTTTGTAGACTGGGATTTCAGTCAATATTTCAACATATTTACAGAGTATCTGCAATTAATACAGAGCCAATGACCAAAATACCTGTGGCTGAAGCGCAAATTCTTCTTTGCATATGGCACAAGGCTGTACAGAATCCCCCTGTTCGATGGACCGCTGCTTCACGTGCTCCCACTCGTCTGTTGTTAGCGGCATGGCAGGAGGCTCCACCAAGCCAAATCTCTGGGCTACAGGCAAAGGCCAAAAGAAGGTTAATGAAACTGGCACTTTTTAAAAAGTTAGTTTTTCTTCATTGGAGCTTCCCTGCCTCTGGCTATATTTAAAAAAGGTGTGTGTGTGTGAGTGTGTGTGTTTTGCATTATACAGGATTATTCAAAAATGATGCTGCAAAAGTAACTGATTGATTCTTAAATGAACTGACATACCACAACCATCATGACATGAAAAGACAGAAAAACTGTCCAAGTTTCACATGCACGTTACAAATGTTCAATGTGGGCACTTCCATAGCCACAATGGGGCAAGGGGGAGGGAACGCCCAGGGTGACAGCTGCAGTCTCCTGAATCATCCTTTTTGAACAACCCTGTACATTAGAGCAGGGGTTCTCAACTCCTTTCTGGCCGAGTACCACCTCCAATGCCACTCTCCCACTGTGTACCACCGGAAGTGACTGGTGATGACATCATTGACAGTTACTTCTGGGTTTTCAGGTTTTTGGAGGCCAGAAAACACAGGTAGGAGCCTCTGGGCGGGTGGGAGGGCCCTTCTCAGCGTCCCTGAGAGGATTGGCCAAAGGCAGGAGCCTCACGGGAGCGAAAGCGCACCATCGAAAATGCCGCGTCAGAGCGGGGTTCCGGCGGTCCGAGTACCACCAGCAGTCAGCTGAAGTACCACTGGTGGTACTAGTACCACTGGTTGAGAATCCCTGCATTAGAGTCATGGGAGGATAAACTTTGAGGGAGTTATTGTTGCTCTGAGTTATTGAGGGTAATGGAGTTATTGAGGGTAATGGTCTGATGAAATTAAAGGAATGAATGTTAACCCATGAATGGAAGTTTAATTGTCCCATGTTTTGTTGAAATGGTTTATTAAGCAGTCAAAATTTGAATCCTGATGGAGGGGGTTCAGGAGGAAGTACACAGGCTGTTGTCCTTGAACTGGTAGCCCAAAAGGTTTGGGTCCCACACAATATTTCAAGAAATTAATGCAGAGGGAGGGGAATTTACCAGCGAGAACGCGTGTACACACAGTTATGTGTGCTGATGCATATTCAAACTATCAGAATTCAACACGTTACTGTACAGAATGTAAACATCTACCTTTAAATGAAACATTCGTTTGTTTTATTTACGCTTAAGCTTCACTTGTTCAGATAGGCAGATGTGTCACCTGAGAGAGGAATTTAACAGGTAGGCTGTACTTTTCTCAAGCAAGTGGCAGCTCAGACAACTTTTTCACTCAAGTTACCAGCTGAAATGGTATGTACAAAGCTGGATGGTATCCCTTGACAATTAAGTCCAGTCGTGTCCGACTCTAGCGAGCGGTGCTCATCTCCGTTTCAAAGCCGAAGAGCCAGCGTTGTCCGAAGATGTTTCCATGGTCATGTGGCCAGCATGACTCAACACCGAGGCGTATGGAACGCTGTTACCGTCCCGCTGACGCGGTACCTATTAATCTACTTGCAATTTCTTGCTTTCGAACTGCTAGGTTGGCAGGAGCCGTTGCACAGATTCGAACTGCCAACCTTTCGATCGACAGCTCATGGTTCAGTGGTTTAACCCACTGGCAGTGTACAAAAACCAGAATCAAAATGAGCTGAATCAGAACGCTCTAAGGATTTAAAATCCTATGCCTTTACTTACCTTTGTATTTACGTTCTGCAGCACAGAAACTAATAACTTGCTCATTATAGATGTGTCAAAACTTGCTTTGGCACATCTATAATGAATCAACAAACAAACAAACAAACAAACATTGCCCTGCACATTACCTAAGTGCTCACGCAACTGTCTTAGGACTAAGCTATTACCGGTAAACTACTGTACATGGTCTTGAAATGGGAAGTCTCAGCTTTTAAAAACAAGAGCTTTTTCTTTCCCTCGCTTTCACTTTTAAAGCTAACAGGCTTAATATATCTGGGTTAATAAGGATAACGTAGATACTTGTAGAGAGAAAGTTAGAAACTTGTAAAAGTGGCGGTTGGGCATGTCTTCCTGATTGTCAGTCAGATAATATAACATCTCACAGCAATATTATGTGTTGCCAATGCAACTCCTGTTTCCTGAGGCAGGATTCTAAGCTTCTGCATCCATGGGTGTTACTGTGAGGCACGTCTGCTTCTTGATTTGGAGTAGGTGTTTATCTGCAGGCATCGTTCATGGGTTTGCTCCCAAATCATTATGAAAACGTAACTTGTAAAATTTTGAGCAAGGACTAGGTAAAGGTTAATATAAATTTTACGCCCAGACTACTAGTACTTATGTTTTGTAAAAAGAGCGGTATAAGTATTATAAACTTTTATATATAAATATAAATATATATATCCTATTTATAGGAATAATGCAACTTTAGATGGTGTTAATGCAACTTCATTGCACTGTATTTTCAGTAGCTGTTATAAAACGTTTTCTTCCAAAATGGCAAAAATCTTCATTCTGGCAGAATTGTCTTTTGCTATCCTTTATTCACAAAGGAAATTAAGTTATGTGTGTGATGGATGGATGGGAAAACAATATTCAGACTTTTGAGAGCAGTGCCCTGTTAGCTAAAACCAGAACCACAGTACTGGATTTGGATATTTTTAAGGTCAATTTGAACAATACTGTATATGTTATGCCTGTGCATGCAGAAATGATCTGCCTAAGTTACATGATCATCATGCATTATCCTGTATTTGTTTAAAAACATGGTCAGAAGCAATTTCTGTAATCGCAGTGGCATTTTATTCCTAGCCATTACAGTCAGTAAAATGTCATTGATCTTAACTGCAATCCCTCCCCACCCCCACCCCGTTCAGGTATTAAGCTTACTCATGTGAACATAAGTGTGTGTGTGTGTGTGTGGATTTTTTGGCCTTAAAATGAATTGGCCCCAGCCTTTAAAGTTTCCATCTACAGACCATATTTAAAACCTCCATGTTCAGAGGCAGTATCCTTCTGAATACCAGATGCGCAGGACAAACAGAGAAGGGTTGCTGCCTTCATGTACGGTCCCAGACATATCCAGCACTTCCTTCCAGCAGTGGTCAGACTGGTGGACCTGCTTGTAAGATGCAGCTAGGCTCTTCTTATAAACTCATGCTATGTTGCAACATGAAAAACAGCATCTACTTCTGATAGCTGAGTCTTCTTAAGAAGCAAAAACTATACACATTGGAATAGGATAATGATTTACCTAATGTTAAAGGTTGAGGACAAGGATCAAGGACATATTCCTTTTCTGGGTCTTCACTGTTTCTTTGGCAACTGCTTGGTTTTCTTAATCCAGTATCTACTACTGCTCTGGTTCTTTCTTTGTTCACAGGTCTGTTTCTTTTACTCCAGTTCTTTGATTTAAAAGGATCTGCTAATGAAAGGTTCTGGAGCTGAAGATTATGTAAAATGTGATCTTGCAATGCCACGGCGGTAAGTGCTACAGACTCTCGTTTGGAGGAACTCCCCTAAATAAAGTTTCATAATTATTATTATAAATTACTTCTGAATGTGTACGTTATGTACAGCATATTAACAACAAAAGAAATTCAGCCCTTAGCCAATGATGTTTTTTTAACTTGAGAGGCTTTATACCTATACAACTCCCATGCTTGAAGTCTTACTAATATACAATTACCATAATATGAAACATAAGATTGATGTTTGACACATCCTAACTTTAACTTATATAAAGGCAAAAGAAATCTTTGATTTATCATTTATATTAAATAAAATAGCAGCAATTTTTAAACTTTTAATTACTGAACCCATAATTATTATGTGCAATAAACTCATTATGAACTATAAAAGTTTGACATGCCTAAACATATTTTGTTTCAATGTAATTAAAAACAAAACCTAAGGCTACTCTTGCCTTCCAAAGTAACTGCACATTTTTTAAAAAAATGTTGGTGGATATTTTATATACATTGTGAGCCTAAATGCCAGACTTTAAAGGCTACATCTTTTAGCATGTTTTACAACCAGCACCTTGTAATATTTCTTTTGCATCATGGAACTGGAGGCAGTGATGGTTTCCTTATCTTCAGTACAGAACAATGCTCCACTGATTTGAACTATTGATAGCACACACTGTCAAATTCTTGCAGCCCTATAACAACAAATACAAAACACCTGAGGAGTAATTGGTATGACAACCCAAAATATAGGTGTATATGTAACACATTGGCATGTGCTGATGTTGCCATAGTAGTGCCACAGCGTCGGAGCCAAGTGGGACAGATCAGCTTACTACGCTTTGAGTCAATTCCAGCATCATCACACACTGCTACAGAGCAGACATATATAGTTCTGCAATGCAGATGCCAACAAATGGTGGCCAAAAAGCCTTGAGGAGAATTGCAGTGTTTCTCAAACTGTGGGTCGGGACCCACTTGGTGAGGTGCAACCTGATTTCTGGTGGGTCCCAGGTGATGGAAAGATCAGATAAGTAATTGCCACAAGTCCTGAGGCTATTCAAAAACCAGATAGCTGCTAATTGTCCTACAAACAGCTGAGCTCCTGCAGTTTGCAACTTTGTGTAAATATAGGGAGATAAATGTTTGAGCGTCTCGTAAAGCTAGGTGGGTCCCGAGTGTCATTTTAAAAAGTGGGTCCCGGTGCCAAAATGTTTGAGAACCACTGGCTTAGGAGAACAGACTTCATGGAGGATGTTGATGATCTCTTAAGTGTCTCTACTTCGCACTTTGGTGCTGTAATAAAGATATTGATTGACTGGTTCTGTCTGCTGCTTGGCCAACATGGATTATTAAAAGACTCTGAAAACCAAAATGGTGCCCTGATAAAAACTTGAAGCTAATAAGCTTTCCTCCAAAATATCTCAAGTAGCCTACATTGTTGCATATTGCACAGAACAAACACCACATAGGCATGTTCTGAATATTATGGGAAAAGAAAATGATCTCTACCACCTCCAAAATCTAAAATGTTCATGCTAAATGGCCTCCCATTCCCCAACCATCTTCCACTATCACCTCTGTACTCACTCATAGCATTCTCTTAATAATTTGTACTGTATTTTCCCCACTTGCATCATAGTCACTTTGCTGTGACTAAAAATTCCTCTCTCTTGTGCAAGTTATGTAAGGCATGTAGCATTATGCTCCCTAGCCTATGAACACACCATTCCATTTGGATCACTATAATGGATTCTAAGGTTCTATATTTACTCATGTAATGGATTTTCCAACAAGATCAGTAATAATATTTTGTGGAAGGGGGTTCCATTTAACACAATAATGATATCCTATACCTTTAAAGCATGTGTAGGATAGCAGCTTAACTAAACCACTTTCAGACTACAAGAGAGGAACACCAATGTTTGAATGCTCCCCCTTGAGGGCAAAACAACCGCATAAATGGAAAACTAGCACATCAGGAAGCCTTGTCATTTTGCTTGCTGTGCTGGTTTTCTACATGCAGCCGCCGCCCCTTTTCAAACTGCAATCTAGTTAGCAGCACCAACCAACCAACCAAGGGACGAAGTCGTCACACCACCACCTCAACTTGCTGGTTCCTTTTTAAGCTAAACTGTGACCCTTTCCCCTGACAGGGAAACACCAACTGCATGAGGACGTAAAGGAGAATCCAGAAAGCATTACCCCCCGCCCTCCTCTAGCTCTGTATATAAACCAGTACGTTCCTCGGGGCAGGGGCTCGTCATCCTGCTACTCTGCAAAGCCCTGTGGACGTGGCCAGCATAACGTACCCCGGCCCGCCGGCCCTGGCAAAACTCTCTTTTCTGCTCCTCTCAGTCTCCCCATTGGGCTGCCTTCCGCACCCTTTCTTTCCCCCGCGCCGCCACCAGAGGCGCCTCTTTCCTTCCCACCGGAGAGGAGTCGACCCGCCCGGCGTTTTCGCTCTCCTCCTCGCGCCTTGCAACGCACCGACCTCCGCAGCCTCCTCTCCAGCACCGCCGGGCATGCAGCAGGTTGCTTGGCAACCAGGCTCACACACGCCGGCCGGAGGGGGCCGTCGCGCCCGCGCGCCGCGATGTGTCTGCACACGGCGCGCGCGCACAAACAGACCCGGGCCGCGAGAAGCAGGCAGGGCGCAGGCGCAAAACTTCCGCGCGTCTTCGGTGCGTGGCGTGGGGCTGTGACTTGGGGACAGTAGACGGTGTTGTGGAACGACGAGGCACCTTTCCGCGCTCTGTGGGCTGCGCTATGCCGCTCTCCACGTGTCCCGGTCTCGTTTGTCCTAGTCCTGGGAGCAGAGCGTCGTTGTTTCATCACACCTCCTCTTTCCCCCCCCCCCGCGCAATCCAGTTGCTCCGCTGGTCTTAAAGCCAATTTAGTTACAAGCCAAGCCATTAGTGTGTTTGTATGATTAATTATATATGTGCTGAATTTCCATAAGTTTGGATTCCATAAGAATTTTAAAGTGACCTCTAGTGAACTATTGACCTTTGATACAAGCTGCTGAACTTAATAAATATTTATTTATATTTTATTTTATCTGAACCATAAGCTGTCGATCGAAAGGTCGGCAGTTCGATTCCCGCGCGGGGTGAGCGCTCGTTGCTTGGCCAGCTCCTGCCAACCTAGCAGTTACAAAGCATGTCAATGCGAATAGATAAATAGGTACCGCTTGCGGGAACAGCGCTCCGTGTTCCAGCTGCATGCTATGTGCTGCGGCAAGGAGAGTCATGCCGGCCACATGACCACGGAGGCGTCTTCGGACAACGCTGGCTTTTCGGCTTTCAAATGGAGATGAGCACCACACCCTAGAGTCGGACATGACTGGACTTAATTGTCAGGGGATACCTTTACCTTTACTTCCTCCAAGGAGCTCAGGGTGGTGTACATGGTTCCTTCCCTCCTTCTGTCCTCACAACAACCCTGTGAGGTAGGCGAGGCTGAGAGAGAGTGACTGGCCCAAGGTCACCCAGGAAGCTTCGTGGCTGAGCAGGGATTTGAACCTGGATCTTCCAGGTCTAAGTCCAACAAATAAAAATCAAAGCATGTAAATATTATGGATACCTGTACATTTTTTTTTTATTTAAAGGATTTATACCCTGCCTTTTGACTGAGTGGTCCTCAAGGTGGCTTGCAGTGAACCACAATAACCATAATTAAAAGACAAAAAAATCAACAACCCATACATGCACAGCAGTCCTTATGCCACATTAGCTGATGGCAGCAACTGGCAGTTAGAGCAGAGTGGTCTCACATCTGGCAGGACTGGAAGAAGCAGCAGGCCAGGCCTCCTTCAGCAGGGCCGATGGATGGGGTCAGGCAAGTTGTCCCCTGGCAGCAAAGTTCTTCCTGGTGTAATCTAGGGGGTGTAACCTCCCAGTGGCTCGTAGCCCTCTGGCCTCAGTAAATTGTATACTGAGAGAGAGAGTACTTTTTTGTCCTGAGTTTAAGTAGGAAATGGGGGGAGGGGTTTGTTCCATGAGTCGATGAAATGCATGTACTGTAAAAAATTTCCTATACAAATCCATGTTTTTATATCTGCTCCAAAATGGATTTTAAAAAGAATATTTATGCAAAATGAGTGATTTTCTACTGAAAAGAAGCTAGTTTTGGCAGGCAAAATAGTCGCTAATTGTTTTTCCCATACTGTGTCCTGAGTGCATATTTTGCAGAAAATTGCAAACAGTTTGAGTTTTGCCACGCTCATTAAATTTTTTTTGAAAAGGAGTCATTCCTTGAGCATGAAGTAAACTTCTAGTTTTTAACATCTCAGACTTCAGAGTTAAGATTGAAAAGAGGGGATTCTTTCTCTTGGTCAATGAAAGCAATTTCTTGTTTGCTTTGCTCTGCCAAACAAAGCGTACTATTTGTTACTGTGGTTTGTGTGTGTGTGTGTGTGTGTGTGTGTGTGTGTGTGTGTGTGTGTGTAGCTTTTTTTAAAGAGGCTTTCAACTTTGATCTGAGGCAAGGCGCACTCGGTAGCAAAGATGACAGAAGTAACAAACCAGTGATGTCCATTGTCACTCAGGCAAACTCTTTAAGTCAACAAAGGGGGAGATTTAGAGGTAGAAAGCCATATGACTTGGGAGGAGACTTGTGCATGCTTGTGAGAAAACGCAGACCTTTGCCTTCCTTGGTTCAGACAAAGGTGTGGGGAAATTTATTAGTTGGGATTCAATTCAGTCTGAGCAATCTAAAGGTGCCTCTTCTAGACCAGAGACTAGCCTTTGCTTGCATTTCTAGGCAAACAATCCCATTTAAAAGGCAGCACTGAGCGAGACTCGGTGGCACGTAGCAGCTTCTTTCTTCCAACTGTCATTGCAATGGATCTCAGGACATGTTCTAATGATGCCAAAGTTGATGACTCTGTCTCCTTTTAAAAACAGCTTTGATGGAAATATCTTAGCACTAGCTTTCATTTTTTTATTTTTTACTTGGTCGAAGGAAACTGGCTTACTATGAACCAATAAGAAGATGCAATAAATTAATATATTAAAACGCTTCTTTTGACAAGCACAAGTTTTTGAACCCTACAATAATTCACTGATTGCTTGTTGTAGTTGTTTTTAGATTAAGCTTCGTACGCGCTCAGATGCACAGCCTGCAATAGTCTCAGCAGTGCGGCTATTGAAAGAGGAATGCCAGCATGAGGTTCACCTATACCATGTGATTCTAGCTGCGGTGGAAGAAATCTTCCATTGCTTGTGAAGTCTTCAGATCCAAAGAGCACATGAAACTGAGCGGCACTATGAGAATGGTGAAACCCTTGACTCCAATTTCTGTGCAGGCCCTTTTTCTTCAGTACACCTGCTCTCTGCTTATGGCATACCATCAAGAGATGGTATGGTGGGGCAAGAGGTTGGTGGAAAGAAGACCTTGGCTCTCTGGGTAAGCCAGGGGTGGCCAACCTTCCACCATTAGGGCCTCTGCGTTCTTAAGAGTTGGGTAGAAGACAGAATCTTGGCAGCTGCAAGTGCTGATGGTGCCGCTAAAGCAGCTGCACCTGCTGAAATGCCCTCACCTATACGACTATTAAAGGGCCGGGAGCATTCCAGTTGGAAGGTTGGCCACCCCTGATGATCATAACATTTGATAACAACTATTATTATAGAGGACAGTACGTTCCCATACAAACCTGCCTGATTGTTAAGATCTTCTGTGGAGTCTCTGCTGTGGGTGCCCCCATTTCAGAGGCAAGACAGGCAGCTACCAGGGAGAGAGCCTTTTATGAGAACACCCTGTTTGTGGAACTCCCTCTCTAGATCAGTTTGTCAGGCGTGGCCACACAATTGGTGTTTAGATAAATTATCATTTAGTACAGTATATCAAAAGATGCTTGACTCTCTCTCTCGCTCTCTCGCCTCGCTCTCGCTCTCTGTGTGTGTGCAAGAAACCCAGGCTTGTCTACAGAGTACAACTTTGTGCTACTTTTTATGTATGTCAAAAGAATCTGTAAAGGTTTACAATACAATTAAAAGTACAATATAAAAAAGGCAAAGACATTTTTATTGTTGTTTTGTCAGGCTTTGAGGACTTGAATTTAACAACTAAGGAAAAAATCAGAACAGCAGTGAGTTTAACTCAGCGTCTGTCTGAACGAGAAGGTCTGTGGAACTTGGTAAGCAGTGTAGGCCTTAGGTCAGGAATTCTGTGCCACCACTGAAAAGAATCTGCTCCTGAAAAGGCTGGGGGGGGGGAGTTGAAGCACTGCAATATAATATGCAAATATTATATTAGCACTGCAAATAATATGAAAGGCAGAAGGCAGAACCCCAGGCTATTGAATACCAAGACCCAAAGGATGGATACTGGCTATCAGCAGAGGCTGGAGTGATCAGGGTAACGTTCCGGGAAAAGGTGGGTTGGGGTCTGAGAGGCAGAGGAGTGGTCTGAACTGGGAAGGCAGACCCTATGTGGGCTGGGTCAAGCACATGGCTGAGTCACTCAAGAAGATCAGTGCCTGAAGTAACCATCAGGAAAAAGGGCGCTGGAGGTGGGCAGTCCTCTCAGGAACAATGAGCTGCATTGACACACCAGCTTTATAGGTGTGCTGTGATTGGCTTCTTCTTGGTTCAACTGACTGGCCTTGAAGCTTTGACTTCGCTGTTAAAAGCCCAGAGCTCAGACTTCTCAGCTTGTTGTCAGGACAAAGCTTGGGTGGTGCAGGAGAGAACATGCTGGAGCCCTGGTTTGAGAGAGAGAGAGAGAGAGAGAGAGAGAGAGAGAGAGAGAGAGAGCACATGTGGCATTTTACACCTGCTAAAGTAATGGGAGGGGGTAGGCAAAGTGCTTAAGGCTGCCACAATGCCTGAATAGGCCGAGAGCCTTCCAGCAGCAACAGTCTTTGTTTAGGCCATGATGTCAGAGCGGTGCCATTGCTGAGGGGAGGGGCAGGAGGGGGCAGTATTAACTCGAACAGATTGGCAACATTAATTTGTTCTAAACGGCAATTTATTGTCGGTTTTATTTATTTATTTTTTTGCCCTCTTTATGAAGCTGAGTAGAGACAGTAGTTTGAAGTAGGCAATTTACTTCAAAGCAGCACATTTGAGAGCATCTCTTGCCTGCCCTCCTTCTCTTGTTCAAAGACCACATCAGCCGTCTCTAGAATGAGAGAAAGGAAATGTTTTGAAGAGGTTAAGTGATTTCTCCCCCCCCCCCGACACTTCTTAATTGAGTTTAGACACATTCTGTACATTTTTACATCGGCATCAAAGGCAGCGTCTTCCCAAAGATAAGCAGCCTTCTTCTCATATTTCCATCCCAAAACCCACCCATCACATATTTTCATCAAGCCTTTAGGATTGAAAGCTACCGGATGTCACTGTTGTCAAAATAATAAAAAAAGAGCAAAGGTGAGCTGGAGGTGGGCAAATGCTGAATGGAGAGAGCATGAAGGCTGTTGATTGGATGGCAATGGCCAGCCATCAGCCTGTTGCTTTTCTTATGCATCACATTGATTTGCCTTTAGATCATTCTTATAGTCGTGTGCACCATGGTTTATTGCAGGGCACCAACGGTGCCACGGAAGTGGGGAACTTAATTTGGATTGCCAGATTGTGGGCAATCCATCAGATTTCTGCAAAAACCAGCTTTTGTTCTAAAAAGAAAAACAGTTTTCAGCCATTATGATTGTAAGAACGAGACGGAAAATGTAAAAGCATGTCCAATAGAGGACGGACGACAAGGATCCCTCTTGGCATAACCTTAATAGCTTGAGGGCCTTGCAGCTTGTACAGTATCTCACCTGACCCTCTTTGGCCATGTGAGAAGAATCTAGAATGCATCTTTCCTACACCAGTGTGATGCTCTTACCAAGAGCTGCAGTGTAGCCTCCTCTCACTTGCCAGATCTTCTGTTACTATGAGTGCAACATGACACAGAGGCCTCTCCCTGTCTTGTGAGCTCCTGGCTGAGACAAGAGAGGACACATTTGGAAGTCACTTGTAAATGCTGGAAGAGTGTACAACTTCAAATCAGAATTATGGCCCTTTAAATTCCTGCTAACCCTTCGTTCTGAGGGTAGGCTCTGCATGGTCAGCAGGCCTGGTTCATTTTTCAAGGCTCGGTTGAAGTTCTTTCTTTTCCTTTCCCTAAGCATCTCCTGCTTTTTCTGGGAACTGTCCCGGCTCTTTCAGAACCTGACTTTGTCCTACTGCCTGGAATTTCAATCTATACCAGGGGTTCTCAACCTTGGGAGAATCGTGTACTCCCTATCATGGCCCAATTTTCTGAAGTACCTCCTGCTAATTAATTTCTAATTAATTGGATTAATCAATTAAGAAGTAATTAGCTGCTGATGGCTTAAATAAGGAGCAGGGCCTGGCGTACCCCTAGGGGTACGCGGACCACAGGTTGAGAACCCCTGATCTAGACAAATCCTAATTCAGACAAGATGGGAGTACTGTTGGTTGAGAATATGTCTAATCCTGGAGTAGGAGTGCAGTTGGATGGAGTTGCACTCTCCTCCCCTAAGATCCAAGTTTGCAGTTTGGTTGTGCTCTCTGATCAGACTCTGTTTCTGCCAAGACCACTTCTTGCCAGCTTGTTTCATTGGCTGTGCGCTTTCTTAGATACAAATGACCTAGACATGGTAATGTACATGTTAGTGATGTTTAGTGATATTTAGATATCTGAAAAGTGCTGAAAAGTCACAGCTGGTCCAGCAAGTGGCTGCTAGGATTTTAATTGGACAGGTCACCTGGAGCATATAATGCCAACATTATGACAATTTCACTGACTTCCAGTTGGTTTCCTTGCCTAATTTGAAGTGCTGATTTTGAAACTTAATAGTCTAAGCCCTGGCTATATTAAGAACCTCCTTTCTTTATATACCGTATTGTCCCGAGTATAAGACACACCTGATTATAAGACGCACCCTTAAAGTTTGGTGCTATTAAAAAAATCTAATTAAATCACTGGCATTAAATAGCAACAGCCTGATTATAAGACGCACCCCTAGTTTAAAATCTTAAATTAGGAGAAAAAAGTGAGTCTTATACTCAGACCAATACGGTATATATGACTTTCTGCTGGCTGGCTCCTCCCACACTCGATTGACGCAGCTGGGAGCTCATCTCTCCTCACGGAGGCTTTTCACAGCTTTTTGTTGGCGTCTTGAACTTACCATTTGCCGGTCTTCAGGCTTTGCAAGGCGGCTCTCCCAACTGAGCCAGACCCCTTTGCCCTTCTATCCTTCTGTATCGTATGAACCTGCCCATATATTTTGATTGTTGTCAGAGGTCCTGATCCATGTTTGCTCACCATCTGAGGTCAGATGGGTGGCTACTCTGTGCAGGACCTTCTTTGAAGTGGCACCAATACTGTGAAGCTTCATCCCCAGGTATGTTCATTTTACTTCATGGTTGTTGACTTTTCAGTGCCAGGCTTTATTCCAGAAAGCTTCCAAGGGTTTAAGTTTTCTGCTGCTTCGTTAACTGTAGCTTGGCCTGTCCTCGTGTTTGGCTCCACACATACAACCAATAGTTGGAGGGAAATGCAGGTGTGCACCTGCTGGTCAGATGCCTGTTCGGCATTAGTGTGAAAGGGGGGTACTTACATTTCACGTGAACAGCAAACATATGGCTGTGGGGGTAGACCACGAGCAGCGGAGGCTTCAGTATTGGGGGTCATGGTCAGCAAACGAGGTTCTGCGTCCCCGCCACACATTGCTTGTATGACTGAAGAGTCCCTGTGACTGCTATATTTTAGCTGTTTTGTGAAGATATATTTGTTAGCTACCTTTGAGATTCTTACTGAAAGGTGAGATAGAAACAAAAACCAGTCGCTTGGGTAGCTCCCTTTTCAGATCAGGCCAACTCAGGCCAGCTCAGCACTCTGTAGGCTCTAGCTAAAACGTGTTTCTAGTCGTGAGCAATTCCAGATTATTATAGCTTGCTAATGGCAGAAAGTGAAGAAGAACTAAAGAGCCTCTTGATGAGAGTGAAAGAGGAGAGTGCCAAAGTTGGCTTGAAACTCAACATTAATAAAACGAAGATCATGGCATCTGGTCCCATCAATTCCTGGCAAATAGAAGGGGCGCAAATGGAAGCAGTAACAGATTTTACTTTTTTGGGTTCCAAGATCACTGCAGATGGAGACAGCAGCCATGAAATTAAAAGACGCTTACTCCTTGGAAGGAAAGCTATGGCAAATTTAGATAGCATAATAAAAAGCAGAGATATCACCCTGCCAACAAAACTTCGTATAGTCAGGGCGATGGTGTTTCCAGTAGCAATGTATGGTTGCGAGAGTTGGACCATAAGGAAGGCTGAGCGCCGAAGAATAGATGCTTTTGAACTGTGGTGCTGGAGAAGACTCCTGAGAGTCCCTTGGACTGCTAGGAGATCAAATCAGTCAATCCTAAATGAAATCAACCCTGACTGTTCCCTGGAAGGATGGGTACTGAGGCTGAAGCTCAAATATTTTGGCCACCTAATGCGAAGAGAGGACTCTCTGGAGAAGACTCTGATGCTGGGAAAAATTGAAGGCAAAAGGAGAAGGGGAAGGCAAAGGATGAGATGGTTAGACAGCATCACCGATGCAACGAACATGAAAATGAGCGAACTCAGGAAGATAGTGGAGGACAGGAAGGCCTGGCGGGATGTGGTTCGTGGGATCACGAAGGGTTGGACACGATTTAACAACTGAACAACAACAACAACAACAGCAGCAGCAGCAATTGAAAGCAAGGTCATTGCATTGTATATGTCATGACAGACTTCAGGTGCCTGACAGGAGAAAGATATGGGGGCCCAAAGCATGATTTACCTCTTCTAATCCTGCACCTTTGTTTTGTGCTGTATTCCTCAATTCCTTTCTTTTTCTTTGCTGTACGTTTCCTGTCCGCTCATGACTATGCACAGACATACGTGCATTTGTCCACTTGCCTTTTCTCTCCCTGCTGGAGTGACCTTTTCCAGCTGAAAAGGATTTGGACTCAGGAGGCTCCGTTTCATTTACGTGACACACAGCACTTCATTGCAGGAGGGACAAGCTGACGTTGGTAAAATATCTGGTTGTTTCAGTGCCCACTGGAAATGTCACCCATTGTCTAATCTGCTGCTCTGAGACTGTCATCTTCCCTTATGTTCATCAGACACATGACTCTCCCTTTATTTTGGGATCCCCCCCCCCCGGTCTTACTTTGAGAAAAGAGACTATTTCTCAGTGTTATTTAAAATTTTATTTTCACAAGTGTTGCATGTGGGCAGAGAGATCAAATAGGAGGGGGGGATTAACCAGCATTCATTGAGTATAAAACTAAAAGTCTGTCTAAATTAAATGATTTTTTTGTTAAGCAATTGGCTGCTTCTCCAAGCGTTGTGTTCCAGAGGAAACTGGCAGCTGGCTGGGAAAAAAAGAGAACTAAGACTCTGGCAGCAAGCAACTGACGAAGGAGTTCCCCTGGCATTCGTGACTCATTACTGTTCATATTTCTCCAGCTGGAGTAAAAAAACACACAAAAAAACCCACCACCCTCAAACTTATCCCTGGGAGAAAAGGGGGTAGATGAGATCACAAAAACAGCACACCTCCTGCAGTACTTCCTCGTATCTATTGTGCAACTTGCGTCAACGTGGCGATTATTTAGAATGTGCTTTTCAACAACAGCAAAAATGCCGTAAAGCACTTTACATAGCAAAAGAAATGAAAAGATGGTTTGTTGTCTCAAAGAGGCCCGTAGTCTTAAAAAATGACAAGGCATAAGGAAGACACTACTAGTCACTAGCAACGGCAGCTGGGAAAGACACTATGCTAGAATAAACAGGAACATTTAACATGCCCCCACTAGATATAGGAAGACCACCACTGAAAAGGTGCCTCTTTGCCCACTGAGCAGGGAATACCGGTTAACAGGCTTACTAGAAAACTAGTTTACGGCGCAATCCTGTGTGGAATAGCACTGGGGGAACGCGTGCCCCCCCCCCCGGCACAGGGTGTCGTAAACACGCTGTGAAGTGTGTTTATGGCACCCAGCGAGTAAGGACCGCCGGTGTAACGGACTTCCAGCCCGCCATCTGATGGGCAGCCTCGGGCACAGGATCCGGCGGGCGGCCCTGGGCCGCCGGCCAGATCCTTACACAGGATTGTGCTGTTAGACATGTAGTCCTCCACTGGTAGTCTTGCAGTCCAATCTGTTCTGGGGTTTATGGTGGCAGATCTCGTGATCAGCCACAGTAAGTCTCGGGCCAATGGCATGAAAGCCTTTTTGCTGTCGTGCGCCCTAGAGCTGCTTGCACAAACAGCTGGAGGCCTGTGTGTGTGACAGTGGCTTGCAAATGCCCTGCCGGAGCAGGTAGGTCGCGGCGGGGGTGGTTTGCGGGAGGATGGGGAGTGGGCCAGGCAGGGGGCCAGATGGGGAGGACCTTGGTGGCAGGCATGCATATGGACATCCTATCTCCCTTTCCCTGCCTTGGGGGAAATCTTCTCGCCCTTAGGTAAAGGTGACCCCTGACAATTAAGTCCAGTCGTGTCCAACTCTACGGTGTGGTGCTCATCCCCATTTCAAAGCCGAAGAGCCAGCGTTGTCCGAAGACGCCTCCGTGGTCATGTGGCCGGCATGACTCTCCTTGCCGCAGCGTGTAGCATGCGGCTGGAACACGGAACACTGTTTTACCTTCCCGCAAGCGGTACCTATTTATCTACTCGCATTGACATGCTTTGGAACTGCTAGGTTGGCAGGAGCTGGCCAAGCAACGAGCGCTCACCCCTTCGCGGGAATTGAACTACCGACCTTTCGATCGACAGCTCATGGTTCAGCAGTTTAACCCACTGCGCCACCCACTGGCCTTCTCCTCGGCCTTACACCAGCTAAATAGCTTGTGTGGGTCTGATGAGACCCATTGGAGTTCAGGTGGTCTATGGGGAGGTAAGTAATAATGATTTTTACTTACCTCTTCTGGGCCATTTGGTTGCGCGACCCCCTCATAGTATGCAATAATGCACGCTTGCGCTCCTTTACTAGCACTGCATGCTATGGACTGGCCAGGGACAAGATTGGGCCATTACAGTAGTACAGTAGGCTGAAACATGTAATTTTTTATTCATGTGTAGATTGCCCTAGAATTAGGACCACAGCCTTGAAACGAAGGCTTTCCTGTTAAGTTTTGCTATATTTATAAAGTACCTCATATATTGTGTGGTTCTAGCTATTGAAGGGAACAAATTTAAAGCCTGAGGTTTAAGTAATAATGCTGCAAGCGGACTAACAAAGACTGCCATTACAGCAGTTTCTTTTATGATGCCATTAAATTGACAATACCAGTATTTTAATTTCATTTTTATGATTACAATTACAGATTAACTTCATTTTATGGGATTGTATGCAGTATGACTTTATGGACGCCTAATGGTGAAGACTAACCATTTCTCTTGTGTTTTAAAGCGCCTGTGCTGCTATGATCAGGAAGAACTCAGCTGCAGAAATGCAATGGGTTCCTATCTTAGCAGAACAAACCTTTCCTGGGAAGTACATACTTAGAACCGTGCACTGTTTGCCCTTGTAAATGTGGTTTGTGGAGAGAGCAATGTATGCAAGAATGTAGATAGAAATGTGCCTTCAAAAAAAGTGTTTCATTGCACTTGTGGGGCTGAGGATGTTAGATCCAAGGCCAATCAGTGAACACCTCTGTTTTCTAACCTGTGACCAGTGGGATTTGTGCAACTATTTTTGCCCAGCTGATTTCATTCAAAGCCCAATCCACCCTAACTTTGTGCCGAGGGATCCAGCGAGGCCAGTGCAGGCAGCCCTGGATCCTGAGCGCAAAACAGGAGCTGGGAGGTCACCTCAAGGGAAGGGAACTTTTGTTTCCTTACCCTGGCATAAAGGCCCAGCCCCACTATTTAGCTGGCGCAAATCCAGGAGCCCCATGTAAGGGAAACCAGCCGGGGAACGGACGGACAGGATTCGGCATGTGCCGCTGCTGCCGATCCCACCCCCTCCCCGGTTCGGTCCACCCTCATTGCTGCCTTTCCCCGTCCCGTTACACCCTTCCCCCGCCCTCTCCCCACCCTGTCCCGCCCTCGTGCTGAGCGGTACAACACTCACTCTTCTGGGTCGCACGCCAGCCAGATCTGGCACGCGGAGGCCAGTTCAGGCCTCTGCACGGGACTGGAGCCGGCGCAACTGCCTTTCAGCAGCTTTTGCAACAGCTCTGGGCCGGCCCAGGATGTCCTATGCCAGCCCAAGCCTGCAGAGGATTGCAGGTGCGGTAGGTGTTAAAGTGAAAGAGGCTGCTAACTGCATTCTCCTCTAAGTAGCATTTCCAGGGGTGCTTAACTCAATGATTGCATTGAGCTTCCAGCTGCTTCTTTTCTCCTCCTATACCGGTTAATTAACTGCTGTTGAGTTGTGACGTTTCCATCTTCTACCGTTTTTAATATGTACTATATTTTTTCACTATATGCTTCTTTGTACTGGGATGTCCTTAACTGGGCAAGCCATTATCTCTCTCAGGCCTGTTCTAAACAAGCAGCACAAAGAGGTGGTTGTGAATGAGGTTCAGAGACACCCCGCTACAATTGGGAAACATGCCCAGCCTTCGAAAGAGGTCCGAAGAAGCAGGATTGAAGTGCACTGAATTTATTTGTTTCATTACAACTTTTTGCTTTTTTATTGCATTTTCTAATCTCTTTGGATATCATTTATAGTAGAAAAACGGTATAGAGATATTTTAATTAATTAAACAAATATATATTAGTATTTATATACCGCTTTTCAACAAAAAGTTCACAAAGCGGGTTACAGACAAAATCAAATGATTAAATGGCTATCTATCTATCTATCTATCTATCTATCTATCTATCTATCTATCTATCTATCTATCTATCTATCTATCTATCTATCTATCTATCTATCTATCTATCTATCTATCTATCTATCTATCTATCTAATTTGCTCTTGCAAAAAACGAAGGCAGTGCCAATATAATTGCCCACAAATGGAAGCCAGGTAGGGAATCATTGTGCTCACAACATGACGGAAAACCTATTTCAAATTAAATTTTTCAAGGAACAAGGGGAAGAGTGTAGTGTTGTGACACAACACACTGTTGAAACTCAACACCGTTGCATTGTGATCCTCGAGTTTCCCCCAAACCTCAGTTTTGCACCTTGGAGAGAGACCCATGGAATCTGAAGGGGATTTTAACAGGATACAGGAATGTAAAGCAGTGTTTGTACTAAACCAATTAAGCTGTTTGTAAACATGTCTTCTGCAACTCTTAATTTAAAGAGGACAAAGAAACTACTTTGTTGTCTTGAGCTGGATTTGAGTTAATTCAAATGGGGCAGACAAGCAACATAGGGCTTCCTCTTTAGCTACCTAATGGGTGTTCAGATTAAATCTGAAAAGGCCAGTAAAATGAGATTTTTTTTCTTTAAAAATTTAAATTGCTTAAATTCTTCCTCTTTTTCTTTCACTCAAGTGCCTCTCTCTCTTTCTCTTCTCTCTCCTTTTTTTTTCACATCCTCATCCGGCTTTGAGGGAACTTTGTGTTCAAAGCACCTTAGCATGGAGACAAGTCTTGAAACAAGAATTTCACTTTGCGGCCGTCTTGTCACTGGTGATGAATAAGCCCTTGCTGGTTAAGTGGCAGTGACACATCATTGTGGCAGCTTCTCCGTCGCAACGGAAAGATAATTAATCTTGCTATCAACACTGCTAAACTGAAGGCAACTCATTCCTTGCTTGATTCCATAAAACCACTTTGTGTAAGGTGGGAGATCTCCATTGAAAGCCCTTCTCTGTGAGAACTATACTTCCTGTGAGTCAAACGAAAACCTTGCTTCTTAAATTGGCATAGAAAGAAAATACAGAAGCTTTGCAATGTTGTTGATGCGGATCTTGTAATCCTGGGAAAACTATGCAGGCAGAGAGGGAGGAAGCACAAAGGTAGATGTTTAAGAAGAATGTGTTGGAATTCCATGAGTTTTGGGACTCTCCATGTTTTTCTCTTCCAGAAAAAGAGTCCTGAGCCTCCATTCAGGACTGTGGCATGGGGGAGCATTATTTTTTAAAATCTTTTCTTCATATCATGTATTCCTGATGAAAATTGCCCCTACTGCTTAGGGCACAATCCAATCAGGGAACTCCAGTGTACATTCAAGTAACACTGATTTTTTAAAACCCTTTCCCCCCTGCTGAAATCCTGATCCTGTTCAAGCCCCCCCCCCCCCGCTGCTGTTTTTGCTGCTGGGAGGAAAGTTCCCATTGGCCAATACGGATTGTTGGGACTGTGGCAAAGTCGTCCCCCCCCCTCCACACCACAGTTCCAGTCCAGATTGTCCTCCCGTTCTAACCCTGTGGCTGCTATTTAGTAAGCAAAAGTTAATAATTTTGGGACCTGCACTGCATATACTGGAAAAAGTGGTTTGGCCCTCAGAAATTTCAATCCTTTTTAGTTTGCTATGAGGCGGCAAGGAGCTCCATTTCTCAGAACAGACATCTATTTTAGTTGCTTGCAAATGTCAGCAGCTGGCATAAAAGAATATCGTGTTTGCCAGGCTACGTTGTTACAATTTACCATCTTTTTATTGTAAAGGCTAAACATTAATCACCCCTTCATGGATCATTGCCTTGTCGTGGCGAAGGGGCTTGCGTAACTCAATGAAGCCATGAGCTATGCCGTGCAGGGACACCCAAGACGGACAGGTCGTAGCAAAGATTTCTGACTAAAAGTGATCCACTGGAGAAGGAAATGGCAACCCACTCCAGTAACCTTGCCAAGAAAATCCCATGAACAGTACCAAAAGGCAAAAAGATATGACGCTGGAAGATGAGACCCTCAGGTCGGAAGGTGTCCAATATGCTACTGAGGAAGAGCGGAGGACTATTCCAAGTAGACTCAGAAAGGATGAAGCGGTTGGGCCAAAGCCAATAGGACGTCCAGCTGTGGATGTGTCTGAGGTTGAAAGGAAAATCCAATGCTGCAAGGAGCAATACTGCTTAGGAACATGGAATGTGAGGTCTATGAATCAAGGCAAGCTGGATGTGGTCAAAAATGAGATGATAAGATTGAACATTGACATCTTGGGAATCAGCGAACTAAAATGGACGGGCATGGGCGCATTTAATTCAGGTGACCATCATATCTACTACTGTGGGCATGAATCCCTTAGAAGAAATGGAGTAGCCCTCATAGTCAATAAAAGAGTGGGAAAGTAGTACTGGGGTGCAACCTCAAAAACGACAGAATGATTTCAGTTCGAATCCAAGGCAAACCATTCAACATTACAGTAATCCAAGTGTATGCCCCAACCACTGATGCCGAAGAAGATGAAGTTGACCGGTTCTATGAAGACCTATAACACCTTCTAGAACTAGCACCCAAAAAAGATGTCCTTTACATCATAGGAGACTGGAATGCTAAAGTAGGAAATCAAGAAATAAACGGAACAACAGGCAAGTTTGGCCTTGGAGCGCAAAATGAAGCAGGGCAAAGGCTAACGGAGTTCTGTCAAGAGAACACGCTGGTCATAGCAAACACTCTTTTCCAACAACACAAGAGGCGACTCTACACATGGACATCACCAGATGGTCAATACCGAAACCAGATAGATTATGTGCTTTGCAGCCAAAGATGGAGAAGCTCTATACCGTCAGTAAAAACAAGACCTGGAGCTGACTGTGGCTCAGATCATGAGCTTCTTATTGCAAAATTTAGGCTTAAATTGAAGAATGTAGGGAACACCACTAGACCAGTCAGATATGACCTAAATCATATCCCTTATGAGTATACAGTGGAGGTGAACAATAGATTTAGGGCATTAGATCTGGTAGACAGAGTGCCTGAAGAACTATGGACGGAGGTTTGAAACATCGTACAGGAGGCAGTAACGAAAACCATCCCAAAGAAAAAGAAATGCAAGAAAGTAAAGTGGCTGTCAGATGAGGCTTTACAAATAGCTGTGGAAAGAAGGAATGCGAAAAGCAAGGGTGAAAGGGAAAGATATAACCAACTGAATGCAGATTTTCAGAGAATAGCAAGGAGAGATAAGAAGACCTTCTTAAATGAACAATGCAAAGAAATCGAGGAAAACAAAAGAATGGGGAGGACTAGAGATCTCTTCAAGAAAATTGGAGATATCAAGGGAACATTTTGTGCAAAGATGAGCATGATAAAGGACAAAAAAGGCAGGGACCTGACAGAAGCAGAAGAGATTAAGAAGAGATGGCAAGAATACACAGAAGAACTATACAAGAAAGATCTTAATGTTCCTAATGACCATGCTGGTGTGGTCACTGACCCAGAGCCGGACATCCTAGAGAGTGAAGTCAAGTGGGCCTTAGGTAGCATTACTAACAACAAAGCTAGCGGAGATGATAATATCCCAGCTGAGCTACTTAAAATTCTAAATGATGATGCTGTGAAAGTGCTGCACTCAATATGCCAACAAATTTGGAAAACTCAGCAGCGGCCAAAGGATTGGAAAAGGTCAGTTTACGTTCCAATTCCAAAGAAGGGCAGTGCCAAAGAGTGTTCAAACTATTACACAATTGCACTAATTTCACATGCTAGCAAGGTTATGTTAAAAATCCTACAAGCTAGGCTTCAGCAGTACGTGGACCGAGAACTACCGGAAGTACAATCTGGGTTTCGAAGAGGCAGAGGAACTAGAGGTCAAATTGCCAACATGCGCTGGATCATGGAGAAAGCACGTGAGTTAAAAAACAACAACACCTACTTCTGCTTCATTGACTACGCAAAAGCCTTTGATTGTGTGGATCACAACAAACTGTGGCAAATTCTTAAAGAGATGGGGGTACCAGACCACCTTACCTGTCTCCTGAGAAACCTGTATGCGGATCAAGAAGCAACAGTTCGAACCGGCCATGGAACAACCGATTGGTTCAAAATTGGGAAGGGAGTACGGCAAGGCTGTATATTGTCACCCTGCTTATTTAACTTATATGCAGAGTACATTATGAGAAATGCAGGGCTGAATGAATCGCAAGCCGGAATCAAGATTGCCAGGAGAAACATCAACAGCCTCAGATATGCAGACGATACCACCCTAATGGCAGAAAGTGAAGAAGAACTAAAGAGCCTCTTGATGAGAGTAAAAGAGGAGAGTGCAAAAGTTGGCTTGAAACTCAACATTAATAAAACGAAGATCATGGCATCTGGTCCCATCAATTCCTGGCAAATAGAAGGGGCAGAAATGGAAGCAGTAACAGATTTTACTTTTTTGGGCTCCAAGATCACTGCAGACGGAGACAGCAGCCATGAAATTAAAAGACACTTACTCCTTGGAAGGAAAGCTATGGCAAATTTAGATAGCATAATAAAAAACAGAGATATCACCCTGCCAACAAAACTTCGTATAGTCAGGGCGATGGTGTTCCCAGTAGCAATGTATGGTTGCGTGAGTTGGACCATAAGGAAGGCTGAGCGCCGAAGAATAGATGCTTTTGAACTGTGGTGCTGGAGAAGACTCCTGAGAGTCCCTTGGACTGCTAGGAGATCAAATCAGTCAATCCTAAATGAAATCAACCCTGACTGTTCCCTGGAAGGACAGGTACTAAGGCTGAAACTCAAATATTTTGGCCACCTAATGCGAAGAGAGGAGTCTCTGGAGAAGACTCTGATGCTGGGAAAGATTGAAGGCAAAAGGAGAAGGGGAAGGCAAAGGATGAGATGGTTAGACAGCATCACCGATGCAACGAACATGAAAATGAGCGAACTCAGGAAGATAGTGGAGGATAGGAAGGCCTGGCGGGATATGGTTCATGGGATCACGAAGGGTCGGACACGACTTAACGACTGAACAACAACAAAACATTAATCAATATTTAGGAAATTCTACTTTCTTCCAAAAATATGCAGTGACCAAGTAATGTAAAAAGAATGGAAACTTATCCCCCCCCCCCCGGTTGTCTTTTCATTAATTTTGCTGATATATAAATGTTTAAATATCCTTTCTTTATATGAAAGGTCTTCTGATTGAAGATCAAAAGTGTTAACACTCTGTGACCTGGCTCATTGCCAGCTTGGTAATTATGCTCTGCCACTCTCGATTCTACTGCAGCTTCATTATTTAGAGGAATTGTTCTTCACATTGTGTCCCAAATTATTAGAATAGCCTTCCTGCCTAAAGCATTTTATTACCTTAGACATTATCTTCCTGACACCTGCTTTTGACTTTTTTTTTTTTTACAAAATGTCCTTCCTGATTCAAACATTCAGAAATGGCATGTGGTATATTCTTGTGAACAACTCTCAGAAGGCAAGGATGATTGCAAGATTGAGTGCTCTCCATGTCAAAAGCCCCTGCATTTGGAAAGCTAACATCTCAAGAAGAATGGTAGGCTAGAACTATTGTCCATGATAAACTAGCTTTACGTGTGCTGGGAGTTTTGAAGGTGTGAATACATTTAAATACAGTCGGACCTCCATATCTGCGATTTCAGCATCCACAGATTTGACTCCACGCGGATGCTCGCAGATACAGGGGTCCACTTTAAAAATGCCTTTAAAAAGAAAAAAAAAGGTTAAAAATAGAGTCCCTTACCTTTTCGCTGGCAAACCGCTCCGTTAGCAGGACTGTAGACAGTGAAATCGCGGTCCTACAGCCTCTTCTGGGTTGCACGACTTCCCCCTCCCTTCCCCAAGGTCGCCCCAGAATGCATTGGGGCGAGCCTGGGGAAGGGAGAGGGGAAGTTGTGCAATCCTGGAAGAAGCTGAAGGAGCACGATTTCACTGTCTACAGCCCTGCAAACAGAGCGGTTTGTCAACAAAAAGGAAAGGAATGCTATTTTTAAACTTTTTCCCTTCCTTTTTAAAGGCATTTTTAAAGTGACCCCTGTATCCACGCTAAAGCGATTTTGCTTTACGTGGATTTTAGCATCCACGGGGTGTGTGTGTCCGGAACGAAACCCTCACGGATACTGAGGTCCAACTTATGATTCTTCCCCATACCTACAACAATTCTCTGAGTTGCCGCTTGTCTGTCCATTTCAGATAATGAATGAATGATGCTAAGATGACCCACGTTCAACCTCCTCACCTGAGTGTGCATATTTTAGGGTTTGATTTCCAGTTTGGCAGTTATATAACTGTCATATAACAGTTATCTGTTATATGACAGATAACTTCTATATCTAGAGACAATATGCCTACTAGTATTTAGCAGAGCTCGTCTCAGAATGTATTATATGTGATGATTAGATTGCTCTGGATGAGAGTCAATTTTCTTTTCTAAAGCACAAAAATCCAATGTGAAAGTCAATCAAATATCTTTCATCATCCTAGCAGTCAAACTATTCTTTAAGGCTGATCTCCACTGCACGAATTCCGGCACGTCCCGGGCGTGTGCGGAGAGTGCGGAGCTGTGTGTCTTCCATTTTATCAGATCACATCGGAACGCAGGAGAGCTGTGCTCTCCTGAGTTCCGTTGCGATCGGCCGTGGACCATGCTCATGATTTTGAGAGGGCAGGACGCGGAGTTAATTGTTTGACCAATGGGATGAGAGGGTTTTTTCAGCCAATCAGAGCACACTTGTGTTTCAGCCAATCACCGTTGAGATTTATTAGAAGGCGGGACAATCAGGAGGGACTATTTGCGTTGAAGAAACTGGTGGAGCCCAGGGCAGCGTTTGGGGCGGGGTGTCCTGTCCCCTATGCTCTCGCGCCTCCCAACGCAAGTGCAACGCAACAGGGATATGTGTAGATCAGCCTTTATTCAGACATGAGATCTGCCGCTCCACACTTGTAGAATTACAGGTGCAAACAGGAGCAGCCCAAGACTTCCTTGTGACTGAGGCGGTGTTCCATATACCACCCCCTTTACCCAGTGGCGTCCCAATTGCCACCCCTACTGCTCCTTTTCATCATTCCCTTTAGGTTCAGAAAGTAAGAGGGGAACAGAAAGAAAGAGGAAGCATGAATGGTAGGAGAGGAGCATCTTGGATGCACTCTAGCCCACCACTCACTCCCCCCCTTTCGCCCCCTTCACCTCTTCCTTTCTGAATCGGAGCAAGAGGAGTAGGAGGAGCAGTGGAGACTCGCCTCTTGCCAGTCTGCTGCCTGAAGGAACCACTTGAGTCAGCCTCATTGACAGCCTGGCCCTGCAGAAACTACACACTTGCTGCCCCGTCATGTGTGAAGCAGCCTTGGCTGGCCTTGGACCTTGTTGTGAGGCTAAAGTGAAAGAGTTTGGAAGACAGGCAGGAGACAAATATGGCCAGTGAGGCCTTTTCATGGCCAGTTTTTCAAAGAAGCTTGAGACTCCAGAGGGGAAGATAGGGGCAGAACCACTGAAGAGAGGCAGCCAAAGAGAAGGCAAAGGGCTTCTTCACTGTTATGGGACGCTGCCCCCAAACCCTATGACCGAATATTATCAGCTACTAGTCATGATGGCTCTGAGCAATGACCAGCAGCAGCAGCAGCAGCAGCAGCATGACTTTGAATACCAGTTGCAGGGGAACAATGGTGGGAGAGCGAGAGCGAGATGAGAGATGCCCTCCTCTCCAGCTTGTGGGCTTCCCACAGGCAGCTGGTGGGCCACTGTAGAGGCTGCTGGGCAAGAAAGATGGGCCTTTGGTCTGATCCAGCAGGGCTTTTCTGACATTCCTGTGTGAAGTGGTTCCATCCAGAAAAATCTGTACCACTTGGTTATGTTGTGTATATAAACTGGGTCTTATTTACCTAAGTAGAGGTGTGAGATGATTTGGCATGGACAGGCATTTGGTTGTAAGGCTAAGCAAGTTGCGGGCTCATTGAAGTTTGTTTTTATTTCACATGATTACATCTCATATTTTATTTATCTAATACTTTTTAAAACATGTTGACAAGAGCTTTTAAAAGCAAGCAGGCTACAAATGGACATAATTTAATAAATTAATAACTCTTTGCTGAAGGCAAATGCGAGCCTAATATTTATTAACTGCCAGACTCTTTCTTTCCATTTTCTAATTTGCTTCCTTCCCATTTATTTTGATGTCCTTCTCATAACCTTGTTTTCTCTGTATACTGTAGTGAACCATCTATTAAGGTTTGGCATGTGTGGTTAGCTACCCAGTCCTTTTAAGAGCAGGAAAATATCTTACACTAGTACATGGATTTAATACTTACAGAATCAGTTTTGAGCAATGAACTCCCAAGCCCAATAAAGGTGTGTCTTTGCAAAACCATCAGAGCCTTCTGATGCAATGACATGCTTTTACTTACACCACTTTCCAGCTTTATCATGTCTCCTTGGATGAGAGAACCGAGCATTGTAGGGGATATGGTGCCACTGCTGAAAATGGCACCCCTCTGTTGAGTTCTCCCCATACCCCCCCCCCCCGTTCATGAAGTTGTACATTTCCCCACTCTCACCAGCAGCAGCCATTGGTATGCAGCAAGTGCAGTACATGAATGCTGCACAACGTTAGGAAAGTGAGTAAATGTTAGCTAGATGTCATGGATGGGGGGGGGCAAGTGGGCACACTTGGAGCTGCTTACAGGGAGGAGCCCAGTTAAAAAAATTGGTGATAGATAGTGTCCATCAGCTGTTTGGGAGATGAAGTGGGAGGATTTAATTAGTTTAGTTCCTTCCTCTCCAACAAATGGAGGACTGGTGCAATTGCTCTTTTTCTGACTGGATGCTGCACACATCCAGCCCTGGAAGTTGTGCAAATGCACAATAGGATCAGAACCCATGTACATGCAGGACATTGATTAATTGGGTTAATTCAGGGATTCTCAAAGTGTGGGTTGCGACCCACTTGGTGGGTCACAGCCCAAAGTGCAAGTGGGATTCTTGTTGGGCCCACCCACCCGCTGTTGCCTCTGTTTGGCTCCAAAATGTTGGGTATATGTTCCTGGAATATAGAGTGCTATGTGAACCAGTGCTATAGGAAGTACATAAGAACATAAGAACATAAGAAGAGCCCTGCTGGATCAGGCCAAAAGCCCATCTAGTCCAGCTTCCTGTATCATACAGTGGCCCCACCAGATGCCTCAGGGAGCACACAGCCAACAAGATAACCTGTTTCCTGCTGCCACTCCCCTGCACCTGGCACAGAGAAAACCTACTTCTAAAACCAGGAGGTTGCTTATGGCTTGTAACCTGTGATGGTCTTTTCCTCCATGAATCTGTCCAAACCACTTTTAAAGGCATCTACGTAGGCCAGGTGCCATCACCACATCCTGTGGCAAGGAGTTCCACCGATGATCACTGTGGAATGGTCAGCATGGTCACTGTTCTCCAACGGTTCGGTAACATTTACCTCCCTGACCAGATGTTGAGTGCCACACAATATCAAATCCAGAGTAGCTATAAGTATAAGTTATAAGTAGCTATAACACTTTCTGTTGTAGATGTATTCACAGTACGGGGACAAGGGGGGGGCTATCCACGTGGGATATGTTCCAGGCCCCCCTTGGATACTTGAACGGTTTTATAGATTTAACCTTTTTTTATAGTACTGTTAAATTACATGCAGGACAATGAGTGCTGTAATGAAGCAGTATTATAGGAGGTATCACTATAGATTACCTTTTTATTTTATCTGTCTACCAACATCACTGGAGTACCTCTAATTAATTCACACGAGGCTACATACCGATGCCCAAGAAACAAGTGTGCTTCTGTGATGGTTTGGGATTATAAGGACATTTGAAGATCTAATCGATAGGCAATCAAAACACCCTGTATTAAAGCCAATGTGGTGGTTCTGCTTTTTTTCCAAACATGAAAGGAATCGATACACTTTTGGTTAAACTTAATATATACAATTGTGAAATTGATATTTAATTATAAGGAGGTAAATGAAAGTGCTTGGGATGTTTAATGTAGCATACGTTAGGACTGCCATAAATAAATCTAAGTGAATGCATTCTGTGCCCTGGAGAATCCAAGGAATGATGGGTTTATGTGTGTGTGTGTGTGTGTGTGTGTGTGTGTGTGTGTGTGTGTGTGCGCGCGCGTGTGTGTGTTGCTTTAGGTGGTCCTTCATCCCATGACTTATTCGTGCCACGAGATTCCCAGTCTGTTGTTTGTTTTTTACATTCACATAGTACAGCATATTCTCTACATGTATGTTGCATAATCTTCTCTTCCTGATGGTCCAACAGCAAATTATGTTTGTATCCTAACTGTAGCCACAATTTTCTCAGACAGCATTTTCTCTTGCTCCCAATGTTTTAAAGCTATTCCTGGATGGAGGGAAGGGAGTCTTCCTTCAGGTTATGGGATTCTTTCTAGGATTGTGTTGTAGCACTTTCTTGGAGTGTCTGAAATATAGGGTGCATACTGTATGTCTTTTGAGCTAGCAGTGCCAGCAGCGTGCTATAGGTGTATGTAAATCTCCTCCCAGCATGCTACGGGCACATATGTTTTTGAGCTTCTAGCACGCTCGCGACGCTTGCAATGTTTTGTTCGAGCTCACAGGTATTAAACATGGCAACCTCCATGCATAATGGAGGCAAATGATCACATTATGAGGCAGCCATGTTTAATATCTTTGAGCTTGGACAAAAAGTTGCAAGCATCGCGAGCGTGCTACAAGCCCAAAAACATATGTGCCCGTAGCATGTTGGGAGGAGATTTACATACACCTCTAGCATGCTGCTGGCACTGTTAGCTCAAAAACATATGATTCCAGCTCTTGTAAATAAACATTTAACGTCGCAAAAGCACCCTGAAGTAAGTTCACCGCCATTTTCTGTGCTTGTTGTTTGAATTGAGCTAGAAGCATGCTAGTGACGTCACTTCCTGTGATAGAAGCAATCGTTGCTAGCTCAAAAATATATGCACCCATAGTAACCAAGATCCAAAATAAGACTTGCCCCATGAAGTTTTAAGTTTGTTTGCCATCCATATCACCAATTGTTTTTAGAAGTTCCGTGTGCTTCAAAAGTGGTTTGCCACATGACAGGAAGGCAAACTGACTGATGTCACGAAACACCAACCCAAAGCTTCTTGAGGTAAGAATTAGTGACTTGGCTGTTTGGATCCTGGCCAGAGATTGTCGTCAACTCCTACCATGTAGCACTTCATTGATCAAAATGGATTTAGGACATTGATGAAATGATGAACGCGTACAGCTGTAAAATAAATACATGTTTTGGATTAGCCGCTAGGAATAAATGCCTGTTGCCAAATTATCAGGAGCTAATTCATTAGACATATTCTCTGTAACCCTAGTAGTGTTGTGCATAGTTTCCCTAAACATCTTATTATATAGTTTAGTTAATAATATACACTAGGATATAGGGCTCCATAGGGTCCCTGTCAGCGACCTTGTGGGTCAGGGCCTTTATTTTATGGGCTATTAATATGCCATTAAGCCCTTCATTGGACTGATTCACAAATCTTTCTGAATGATGTCTTACAGGGGCCTCTATAATCCTAATAGGTATTATAGTTTATCTTTCAGATTTGTCTAGTAAATGTTAATAACTGAATAAAATGATCGAGATTGTGTATTTTTGTTTTTAAAAAGAAAATAGCATTTTAGGGTTCCTTTCACTAAATTTGATGAGTACCATTTTCTTCTTGGATATTCCCACAGGGCTTAATGCTGAAAAGTATGACAATAGTACCTTAGTTTCTTGTCTTTAAAAAGGGAGAAATCAAAATGATTTTTGCAGATCTCTGGAAGGTATAATATCAAACATAAATTGCAATTGCACTTCATTTACTAAGTGGTGCATTACCTCATCCTTTAGTTTTAACAATGGATTTTCCATAAATCTTCATATGGTTAAACATGATAAAGTGCTCAACATATCATGCAACATGGCAGTGCTTATTAGCACTTGAGAAGTTATTGATTGCTTACCTTGATTAATCTTTTATGGGTCTCTGTAGTATTAATTCCACAGCAGGGATAGGGGGAGCAATCGAGGTTTTGTAGCATTAGTCTCCTCATTCATTCATACTTTCAGCTTCAGTTACATGAAATTCTCTAACTGATGTCATTAGGCTAATTATAATATCATTCATATATATATATATATATATTTTCAGTTCATCAGCTCTGGGCGTTAGAATTTCTAATACGGAGAGCCCCTGCCAGTCAGTGCAGACGGTTCTGAGTGACCGGACTCAACAGACAGCCTTATGTTTCATCGAACAGATTTCACTCAGTGTGTGTGTGTGGCATATTTCTGCTGTATTTTGAATTTCATGACTGTCAGAGACGGAGTGTGATCTTTGAGGAAAAAATGTTGACATTTTGAGTTGGATGCTTTCTTTGGTTTGCTTTCTTGGATGGCTTGTGTGCTCTGTGAATTCTAGATGTATTTGATCTATTCTGTGCTTCTGCTTACCCATCCAAATCCTCCTCAAGACAGCCATTCAGGGCCTTTCCAACCTGGCATCGTCTGCTGCTGATATACTAAGGCGGTGTAGGTGGGTCAGCCTACATCATATCCCTTGAGCTGTCAGGTTTTTTGTTGGTCCACATCCAGATTTTCTCATGCTGAAGTTTGTTCCTAGTGAAAGAGCTGCATGCTTTTGTGTGATTGAGCTGGTCTAAGGGCAGGTTTTGGCTACCAGATTGCAGGCCATTTACTTTGCCCTACAGAATGCACAGGGAACCACTGAGAACTGAACCCACCCATATCTGCATCGCCACACGCCTTTGTTTCAGGTTATGCTAGAGTGCGACAGAAACCAAAACCCAAAGCCGGCATTTATATATGTGAGAATGTGCGACGGAGTAGCTTCCGCAACTTGGCTGAGTGACTCCTTATGGTCAAAAAAGCCCAGCAACTTTCCCATTTATTTCCACGGAGGGACATCTTTCGATGTATTTGAGCCATTGCTTGTAATTTGCTTGTGCCTTTAAAAAACTCACAATACTGCAAAGTATTCTTCTTTTTGAGCAAATAACGCTTTTTAAATCCCTCCTATCTTACTTCCCCCCCATTTTAAATATCCAGATCAGAAATGAACATGTTAAATTAATTTTCACTTACAATCTCCTCACTTAAAGCCTAACCCATAATTCTCACCATACTCTGTTGATCTTAATGTTTTCCTGTCTTCTAATGGACAGTAATTGAGAGGGATCCATCATTTGAATTAGACCTTGGTGGAGAACATCACTTAGAGAAATGGCACTATAAACTGGAATCATGAAGGTAAAAAAATCAATCGGTTCGCTGGTTAGATTTAAAGAAAAATTCATTAGGTGTGCTAATTCCAGCCTCTACATATAATTTACCTGTGTGATGATGAGTTTAATCAATTTATGAATGAAATGTTACCACTCATTTTCTCATATTACGTTACAAAACCCAGTGGCATTTTGGAGACCAGCCTGTTAGTATTCTTTAATCTGTGGTCAGTTAAATGGGCTAGTTGAGCCATAAAGACATATGGGACTCATGGGCTACTATACATATACATGAATTGAAAAAATACATTTGGTTATCATGGCCAAACTATGATTTGGTTGTTGGGGCCATGCCCTGGCTTCACAAATGCGCCCTCTCTCCATGGATTCCCTCCTTTACTTCCTGGTTCATGAAAGCGGCACTTTTCAATAATGTCAGAAATGGGCAAACGATGGTTACCACAAATCATGATGTGCATTCAAATAGAATTGGAAACCCATTTCAAACCTTGGTTTTCAGTTTTGATTCAGAAATAAATGATGTTCTGAAGACATCCTAGTTTGTCTGATTTGGATGTCACAGAAAATCTGGGTTACTGCAAAGCAGGAACGAGGGAGGGAGGTTGTTTCAGCAAAAGGAACAAGAAAAAAAGCCCCCACATCCACAGTAAAACAGCAGGAACCAATGGAACAAATTAGCAATTGGAAAGGTCGGCAGTTCGAATCCGCGACGGGGTGAGCTCTCGTTGCTTGGCCAGCTCCTGCCAACCTAGCAGTTCCAAAGCATGTTAATGCGAGTAGATAAATAGTAGATAAATAGGCGAGTAGAGAGCTAGGATGGTGTAGTGGTTTGGGAGTCGGACTTAGACCTGGAAGATCCAGGTTCAAATCCCCGCTCAGCCATGAAGCTTCCTGGGTGACCTTGGGCCAGTCACTATCTCTCAGCCCCACCTACCTCACAGGGTTGTTGTGAGGACAAAAAGGAGGGGAGGAAATATGTACACCACTCTGAGCTCCTTGGAGGAAGGGTGGTATAAAAAAATGTGAAAAATAAATAAATAAATAGGTACCGCTTGCGGGAAAGTAAACAGCGCTCCGTGTTCCAGCCGCATGCTACGCGCTGCGGCAAGGAGAGTCATGCCGGCCACATGACCACAGAGGCGTCTTCGGACAACGCTGGCTCTTCGGCTTTGAAATGGGGATGAGCACCACACCTAGAGTTGGACACGACTAGACTTAATTGTCAGGGGTCACCTTTACCTTTTACCAATTCATGGAAGGATGTTCCAGAACACTGAAACAGTAAGGAAGAAGACCTTTTCGTAGAGGCAAGTCTCTCCAAATACAATGAAACGTGAAGAATTGGAGCTTGCAAAGGGAAAAGAGAACGCATGAATCCGGGGTGCCCCCAGCCCCCCCAGTCATAACCATGGTTTGGTCATGCCTTCTGAACCGGACCAGTGTGAATGCCGATTTTTGAACTAGGACAGCCCAGGGATGCCTGTATTGCATCATCTGAATGTGTAGTTCAGATCTAACCTTGTGTATGGCACCCGTGTGTGTAATTCTATTTAAGCTAGTAGGACGACATGATCATTGACCGTTAAAAAAAACTGTTTTAAAAAACAAAATACTAGTGTCAAAGCAAAACATGTGTACAGCAGCTGTATATGTGTAGTTGTACACTGTAATGTTTTCAAGAAATGTTCACAAAGCATGACACTGTCTTGGGCAATCGTCTTTCTTGCCGCTTCAGTATGCGCCCTTACAGACTATGATATCAGAACTCATTAATCAGTGGCAGGCTGGCTTTGGATGAGATCAGAATGTGGGCTCATGCCAATGTTTCCTTTATCTGATTCATCAGGTGATTTTATTAGCATGGGCAAAAAAGGAAAAAAAAAAGGTTTATAAATAGAAAGAGCATTTGATATTTCATTCCGCAACCCAAATGTAAATGTCGTGCTTACGCAGGGAACTTGATTTCCCAGCCACTGGGCTTCAGCTATGCTCATCTGTAGATGGGTCAGGAGCTATGAGTTTGGGTAATTACACTGAGAAAAACCCAAACATTTGCAACCAGAATAAATTACATCACTTAGCATCGTTTACATTGTTCCCAAGATTAGGCTAACAAAGATTTGGACATTTCACACAAGATCTCCAATTTACGGGTAACGATGCCATGTATTCTTTGTTAAAAAGCCAAAAACGGATTAAAACAATAATAGACCGATTACAAGAGTGATAATAGACCGACGTTTCGTCTTAATCTTAAGATTAAGATTTGGACATTTCCTTGGCTAAATCTTGTAGCACAGTAAGTTATGTTAAGGAGTAACAGCCCGATCCTGCCTAAGATGTGGCAGCCGGCCGAAATGGGTGGCTGCTGCACCCTATGCAGCTCATGCCAGTGTAGCTGGGGTTCACCTCGGGGGAAGGGGACGTTCATCCCCTTCCCATGGTGTAAGCCCTGGAGGCCCCAATGGGCCTCCTCAGATGTACACAACTGGGGAGGCCGTGTAAGGCTGGCCCAGCCCGGGAAGGGGCTTGGGATATCAGTGCAGCTCAGTGCCAATATCCCCTCCCCCTCCCAGGCCTGGCCAGCCACCACCCTGGCCGTCCCTCCCCATGACCTTCCACCACCCGGCGCAGGGCTTGGGTCCTCCCACCTGTGTCCAGCAGCACGGAGTCTGGGGATGGTGCAGTAAGCGGTGCTGGCCTCTGCGCCGGCTCCACTTACTCTCTCGGTGCAACAAAAGTGCCTTACGGCACATTTGTGACACCTTAGGCCGCCGGCCTAAAGTTAGGCTGGATTGAGTGAGCTTAGCCTGGGGCAGTGGTGGATTAGCCTGAGTGAGCTTAGCCTGGGGCATTGGTGGTGATGGGATCGGTGTTGCTCAGTACTCAGGCACAGAGTGCGCAACCTGGAAGTAGGTTGGCGGTGACATGATGATGTCATAATGTCATAGCGTCACCACCACTTGCTGCGATTTGGAGCCAAACGACGCCAAGTGCGGATGGGAGGACCCTTCCACCACCAAACACAGAGCTCCACTCACCTCTCCTGGCCTCAACTGGAAAACTCAGGAGGCGATGGTGTCACCCCCCCAGAATCTAGGGCCTAAATCATTGTGCCCAGTGTGGCTCGCACCAGTCGTACCCCCATAGCAATGCTACTGCTTAGAAGTACTGCTGAATTCTGTCTAAAGTAGAAAGTTTGGGTATGCTTGGGGAATCCACTGAGATGGATTGGAAGAAGGGGAGGAAAATTATAAGTAGGGCTTTTAAGAAAATGAATGAATTCTGGCAGTTTTCAGTCTTGCATCGCCATGTTCAGAGAGGTAATATGCCACTGAATACCAATTGCTAGGAAGCAACAGGGTGCAAGGGCCTTCATGCCTGCTTGTGGGTCTCCTGGAAGCATCTAGCTGGCTTCTGTGGGAAGCTGGATGCTGGACGAAATGGACCTTTGGATCTGGTTCAGAAAGGCTCTTCTTCAGTGTTCAGCACCCCTCTGCAATGCTGTCCTCACAAGTCATGCTGCATCCTAGACTACCAGGGGCGTTGACAAGGAGAAGTGCGCGGGGCGGGCCGCCCGGGGGCGACGCGCGCACAAGGGTGACGCGCATCCCCCCGGAACTTACATTTTGTTGTTGGAGCTGGGCCCGCCCGCCAGCCCGCCCTTGTGTCCGTTTGGCTCTGAAATGAGCCGAAAACGGCGTGGGGGTGTGTGTGTGCTCCGCGCCTGCGCGTGACGTCACGCGTGGAGGCGGAGCCGCGTACTTAAAGGTGACGCCCCCCCCCGCTCTGGGGTGACGCGCATCCCTGTGACGCGACTGTAGACTACAGTACCCACAATGCAGTGCAAGTGTGAGTGAATGAGAGGGCTTATTTCTTATGGATGTTGTTCTAAATGCCTGTGCCTTCACAAGGGTTAGAGCGGATTCAGACCGCTTGCGGAAGCGGACGAAGACGAGCGAGCGCGAGAGGCTGGCCACCGACCTGCCTGTCTGTAGGATTGTCTCCCTGCAAATAGTCCCTCCTTTTGTCCCGCCTTCTTGGAAGAAACCTCCACGGTGATTGGCTAACACTCCTCCCCCTCTCTTCTGATTGGTGGCTCCAGTAGCGTCGCTGTGCGTCCCCCTGAAAACATAGCCCAGGGGATGTTTGAGCGTGCCGGCAATCGGGAGACCGCTCGCTTCCGCTCTGTTAACCAGACACCCAAGCACGCCTCGGCTAAGATCCGCTAAGATCCGGGACGAGCCGAGATTCGTGCGGTCTGAAGCGGCCTTTAGGATAGAAATCCACAGCAAACACACAATAATTGAGAATCAATCAAAAAGATCATGGCCATAGTCCCAGATGGCTATATTTGTGGATGTAGCACAGGTGTACATGAAGCTGTGTAGATGTTTTGAAGGTTCTTACTCTAGTAGTTGAACAACTGGTTGAACAGGCAAACTTGTTTAAAATGAAAAAAGCTGCTTGCCTGTTGTGTTGAGTGATCAGCTGAAGTAGCATTCACAATACTTCCAACTGTGTGAGCGGCACGTCTCCCCCACCTGGACATATGGCTGTCTAGGACTGTAGCCAAAAAGCTTGCAGGAAAAAAAAATGCACATGAAAAAGGGGGGGCACAATATATATAGTTTATATGCTAATAGCAGAAGCCTGAAAGACAAGATGATGAGTGAATTTAAGTGAGAGGGAATCTAGATACAGTAGCAGGCATATCGGAAACCCTGTAGAACAATGACAACGAATGGGGCACAGTTATCCTATCAGAGCGCTCTTTCCTCACCTTATAAAAACACTTATGCATAGTTGACTTGGATCATGTCCAGTGTCTGAAACTCATCCAAGGCTGTGCAGATTAAAAGGAGAGAATTATGTCTTTCTTTCTTTCTCTCTCCCCCTCCCCTTACTTCCACATTGGCCTTTTCTAAAATTTCACAGTGAAGCCAGCGCTTCCTGCTGTGAGTTTATTTGCATGCTAATTGCAGATTAGGGCTGTATGCCTCCCCTGAGAGTCAATGTGTGTTTTTATTGATTAGTTCGCCTTCATTTAACATTTAAATGGCTATTATTTAAATTGGTGTAAGATTATAACAGTGCTTACGGCTCAAGGCATTTAACTGTGATATTAACAAGTATTTTCCGAGTCTGTTAGTTAGATATGCTTTTGTGTAGACGTGACAGCTTAGGGTTGCAATTAGGTATAATTCTTTTTTTCTTTTCTTTTCAAATCTGATATTCAGTTAAAAATCTCATTTCATCATAGATGACTTACTCAGAGCAGGTTGGTAGGAGGCTTGGAAAATATATTGAAAGATTTGTAATGTACAGATTGTAAATATTTCTCTTCCACTTTATATACAGTATTTCTATTTAGGGCAGTCAGACAATGTAAAGATGTTTAGTTGATTGATCATCTGGCTCTTAATTGATAGATTTTCTTAATATAGGTGCGACTGGGAATATTGAAGGAGAACATACAAATGGAAGCGACTATATTTTTAGAATGACAGGGCCTTGACTGTTGTGGTGCCACAGTTAGGGACTACCCTTTTGAGGAATGTTTCTTGGCGCCATCTTTGTTGGCTTTTTGCTGTGCTTTAAAAAGCATGTCTCTTCTACAGTGTTTTGGGGAAGGATGTGAACTGAATATTTTCATTGAGCTCAGCTGATGTTGTTTTGTGCTTTTGTTTTATGCTTCTGGATAGTAATTTTACATTTTTGAATTTATTTTTATGGTGGTATTATGAACTATGAGCCACTTTAGGAAGATCTTCTTGGATGGAAAGTTAGGATATACATTTTTAAACTAAACAAGCACATTTTTAGTCTTCTTTTTTATCAGTTTGGAATCTGGACTATCAAATGTCAGATTCCCTATGAGACTAACATCGAAAAGGCAAAATGGCTTCATAAAAGTTGAAAAAGTTCAAATCCCATCAGTACTGAGGAGGATCCCACATTAACGGCGCAATCCTGTGTAGATGAAGCCCCAGGGCAGTGTGTCGCACAAGTGCTGTAAAGCACTTGCGCGACACCCGGTGAGCAAGCAGCGCTAGCACTGTGGCCAGCGCTGCTTGCTCCACTGTCTCCCCAGCCCTGCGCCGTCCAGAGCAGGTAAGACCTACCCTGGTCGGGGCAGGTGCAGGGGAGAGGGCGGACCGGGTGGCAAGGGAGGGTGACCATTGGCCACCTGGAGGGGGCGGGGATACCAGGGGCCGAGATCCCCGGTATCCAATGCTCCCTCCAGGCCCCAGATACGCCGGCCATGTCATCAGTACTGTGCGCGAGCTCTAGAGCTCGCACACATGCGAGTAGGCCATTGGGCCTACCGCCGCTGACACCGGGGGAAGGGGAGCCCGGAAACACGATAGGATACAGCAGCTGGCCCTTTAGGCCAGCTGCTGTATCCTACACAGGATTGGGCTGTAGAAGACATATTGACATTGATTTCATTGAGCACTGGAAGCTTCAGTAATCTGCAGTTCTTACTGCTACAGTGAAAACCATCGTGGGCTTACCCTTACCCTAACTGATAAATATTTGCTTTATGAAATATAAAAATGAAAAATGAAAAATATTTGCTAAAGTTGAGTACAAACTGGAAGGAAAAGTTACCTTTATGTTTCTTTTTAATCAAACAGGAAGGAGCGGTGCCCGATTTATTAGGAAGCAGATTTTATTTTATTTATTTATTTTATTTACAATATTTCTATCCCGCCTTTCTCCCCAAAGGGACCCAAGGCGGCTTACAACAAAAATAACATACAAAGAATACAAATTCTTTTAAGTGAATTCTTCTAATACAAAGAATTTTAAGATATGATTTCTGCTACATATGTGGTGCTTCACTAAGCGTATTTACCAGTGGTGTCACTTACCTTGTTGTCACCTGGTGTGGTCGCTTGCAGTGTCACACATCCATTGCTCAGCGACCCAGAAGTAATTGGCAGTGATGTGATGATGTCACTGTGTCACCGCCGATTACCTCTGGGTCACTGAGCGATGTGGAACAGTTTGGCTGCTTTGAGCCTCTTCCTGTTCTCACAAGCTATCCTTGCGAGAAGCAACGAAGCGACTTGGCCAATTCAGCCAAGCCAACTCAGCCGAGTAACTTAGTTGGCTGCTCCGAGGAACAGGAAGCAGCTTGGAGAGGCCAAAGATGGCGCAAGGGTGACACCCCTCGGGGAAGGGTGTCACCCTTGCTCAGCTGTCTTTGGCTGTGCAAAACCGAGTGACTTCTTGTTCTCGTGAGCATAGCTTGCAAGAACAGGAAGCAGCTCAGAGTGGCCAAGGACCGCTGTGCCTGGGTAGCGTGGCGGGCTGTGGTGGGTTTCTCCATGGTGTCACCCCCTCAATGGGTGTCATCCATTGCAACTCGCACCCACCTCACCCCCCTTACGACGTCCCTGCTATTTGCAATAACATAAGTGTATCTGAATTTAGTGAGGTTTAGTCCTGTGTGCCCTTCCTAGGGAGTAAGTTTCACTTACATTCAGTTAGACTTACAAGTAAACATGCAGAGGTTTCCACTGCATGGCTTTGTTTTGATTTTCTTTAAAGCCAGACTGAAAGAGATATCTGGTGAATTCAAAATCTTGTGCATGACTTTGTGGTTTTGGGTTGGTCTTAATAAAAGTAGTATTTTAGAGTCGTGGTATCACAACCAGTTTGCTTTATGTGTGTGTTTTTTTTTCTTATTGCAGATCATGACACTGATTAGTTGAGGTGGGAGTGATTTTTTTAAAAGACAATTTACTGGCCTGTGTAGAGTTCATTTGCATGAATGACACAACAGGCTTATCTTGCTAATGAATGTGCTTTTATGATTGCTTTGATAGCTACAGTGCTTGGCTAGAATCCCACTAGATCAGAGAGACTAATCAGCTCTGATTAGCTGATTACTCTGGACGGTGTTGTGCACGTGGAAATAGCAGGCAGCTGCCTGAGATGTTGCTAGATACATCTGCCTATCCACCCTCCTTCTCTCTTCCTAGTTCTGTGGTAAATTAGTAGAGTTTTCTTTAATGAATTGTATTGTTGGTTTTAATGTTGTAAGTTGACTTGGGTGCCTTTGGGCTAAGAGGAAACTCATACGTGCCACAAAAATAGCTTCTTAATATTTGTTTTTAACAGTATTTAAATTAATTACCCCTTGGGGAACATTATGTAAAATAATATAATATTGAAACCACGTCACAAATCAATGTAGGTGAAATTCTCCATATTCTTAGCATTCTAAAGCGTGTATAAAATCAGAGGAAACAAAATGTGTCTTTATTTTCTTATATATGGGATGAATAAATACAGCTGTACAGGTCCACGTGATTGAGATAAATGATACATGCAGATAATACATTAGAAAAGTTGTGAAAGGAGCTAGAAAAAGGTCTTCAAAAGCTAAATAAATTGAGGAGGCCGCCAAGAATGCCCCTCACCTGGGGCGCTATTTAATGTAGACCTGGGCCTTAATTTTTTTTTTTTTAAAAATTCATTTTATAAAGGAAAAAATATATACATGTGAATAGATATATGTAAATATTTTGAATAGAATATACAATTTGAATAATTGACAGGTGAAAAAAGGAAAAAAAATCCATAAGTAAATTAATGTGCATGTGAGGTGAACTGCGCATGTGAGGTGTCTGGGGGGGGTGTGTCAAGCCTGTGTCCGTCCTGCGTTTGTTGGCGTATGGCAAGTTACACTGGCATAAGTGCTCTTACACTGGGGGATCTACTGTTACACCGGTGCAAGAGTTACACAGGATTGGGCTGTTAGTCTGACACCTTAACAAGTATACACTACATTGGCTCTCCAATTATATCTCCATTTAGGACATGATGAAGCCAAGGTTAAATGTTTGTAGCTTTATTTGTTTAGAATACTTTTGTACTACTTGTTAATGAAGGGTTATGTAGCAAAATGGGCAACAACGAAAATATTCTAAAACACCTTAATTGTAAAGTTTATGCCACAGTTTTAAACTGCATTCATCCTCATAGATGATGTGAGAGGGTGGTTGGTTGGTATGACCTTGGGGGGACGAAGACTCACGATGATTTTCGGTCAGCTCTGACACCCTAGAGATGGAAAATACGGTGTAGTGCTCGGCCTTCTAGGCCACACCCCTGAATTTGCCAGTCTAGTAGAGAGAATTTTACAATTGTGCTTAGGGGCTCCTATACAAATCTCCTATAAAATCTTCATTGGTTAAGTCCGTCGGGACATTCAATTCAGAGCTAAGATAATCAAGTGCCTGTTCTTGTTTCAGAAACAACCAGCACCCGGTTGCCTCTTCCGGTTTGGCAGTGGCTGTTGCTTTAATCCACTTCATCTTAATGCACAATTTGCAAGGACTTGCTTTTACTGAAACATTTGTTGAAAGTTGCTGTCTTCTGCTCCATTTCCAAATCACCTTCAGGCTCATTTTGGTTTTTGACAGGCTCTGGGTCCCCAGCCATGGAATATATAGGTGACAGCCTTGTATATCTCGGCATTCTCAAAACGATCGCTATATTTTCAACAATACCCCTGGATTTGCTAACAGCAAGAATTCTATAATTGTGTGTATGTTTGCGGTGGTTATGAATCTTGATAAACATTCAAATTAAGAGCTAAGAGAAGCAAATTCCTGCACTTGATACTGTAGCAAACAGCATTCTGTTACCTTTCCTGGTTTGGCACTAGCAATTTGTTTTTGTTTTTTAATTTTACTTTATATGGAATTCGTTTTCTGAGTGTTTGATACATTAAAAACGGAGTAAAAAATTACTCTGAATCTCTCACATTATCTTATATGAAGAAGTTAATACACTTCTATATTGCTAAATGTGATCTTTTTGCAAGACCAAATGCCTCAGCTCCTGAGTTGACAGATGTGTCTGAAGTTCTGTGCCAGTCTGAACTCAGGGGCATGAGGAAGTGGAAGAAAGCCGGTGTGGTCATAGACCAAGCTCTGCTCGCCACAGCAGCAGAAATTGTCTGGAAGCACAACCAATGGCATGGCAACATAACCCTTTGATTGGGCACATTTACAGCCCATTCCAACCCAACTCCTCTCCAAGTCAGGCATAAGTGTGGCCTAAGTGCAGCCTAAGTTAGGCAGAAGTTATGCCTGAGGTAGGCCAGAGTTATGCCTGAGTTAGGCAGGCTGCAGTTTCTGTGGCCCAGCACCACCCCAGGATCCAGGCAACACTTACCTCCCAGGCAGGCAGGCTCTTCTCCAGGCTCCGTGTCTGGCTCAGGCATGTGCAGGCCTCTGTCTGCATGTGTCAGCGTCCATCCATGGCAGCTGCCACAGGGTCTGTCGCAGCCCGGTCGCAAAGGGGCTGACCGCAGGCAGGGGGGTTGCGCCAGTCATGTGGTGGGCGCAGGGCAGGTGACAGGTGAGTGAGGTGCCTGAGCCCAGCCGCCACAGGGCACCCTGTGCATCAGCCACCTGCTGCAGGGGAGAGTGGCCGTCCCCTCCCTCCTGCAGAAGGCGATGCCACCCCCAAGCCACGTTGAGGCTGCACTGGGGGGTGAGCGGGGGAGGGAAGGGAAGGGGAGGGGGGTGGGAACGTCACACATAAGGGGGGTCTCATGAGGACTGGAACTGCCTCTGACATGACTCGCCCGTGCGTTGCCTGAAGCCCTGGGCCTCCAAGGCCAGGGCAATGCCCACAAAGAAGGCATCCCGGTGTGCCTGCTGCTCTGTGCCCCGGCCAAGACCAAGAGATGCCTTGGGCTTGTCTGCTGCGAGCGTGAAGGGCTCACACAGCTCATCACACCCCCAGATGGGGCGACGACGGCACCTCACGGCAGGTGCTCTAGCAGGGTGGGGGGTGGCCAGCAGCCATCATCAGGGAGTGGGAGGGGAGGCAGACACACAGGCAGGCAGACAGGGGGTGCTGGGGAGGGGCATGGGTGGGTCAGAGACAGACAGACAGACAACAAGGCTGGTGGGAGACAGATTCTGAGAGAGGGGTCTGCAGAGACCGATAGAGACACAGGGGGCGCTCCGCAGATGAAGGTGATGCATAAACAGGCGCCTCTTATGCAGACAGACTTTGGGCGGAAGTGGCTGCATTACGGGCGGACCTTCGACGGAGGCGCCTTCATTACGGGCGGACCTTCGACGGAAGCGCCTGCATTACGGGCGGACGCCCTGGCTGTCACTGTTTGCCTGCCTGAGAGGCCCCCCTGACTCCCCCCTCCCCTCTGTGCCATGGGGGTCACGTAGCGCCCCTGCTGGGTTCTCCCAGGGAAGGCCGTGGCAGTCCCTGGATGGGACTCATGTAGGGGCTTCAGTGCTGGGGGCTGTCTGTGTGTGTGTGGGGCAATGCTTATGTAAACACTGGGCACATATGTTTCACTGGGGCTCTGCCCAAGGGGCATCTTTATTGTTCTGGAACGTTAGCAGAGATGGCCAGGCGAGGCTGCCAGGGGTAGGCACAGCAGCCAATCTGAAAGCAGCAGCAGCACACCTGCCCCATGGACCTGGAGACGCAGGCTCTTCCCCTGTGGAACCACAGCCTGCTCCATAGAAAGGGGAGGGGCAGCAAGTAGGCAGCCAGGGAGGTGGAGCAGGAGCAGCGCCGGCAGCTGAGGAGGGTTGCAGGGCTAGCTCGAGCCAGACGACAGTGGGGCAACCAGACTGCAGGCCCAGGGGTGCTCCCAGGAAGGTAGGTGATAGTGGACGTTCCTGGGAGACAAAAAACAAGGGGGAGTTACATGTCAGCTGGTATGTGGAAGCAGTCACCCTTGACAACAAGCCAGTGTGTCGGTTGCAAAAGCCTGCAGGGAGAGAAATAAAACACAGCTGATAGGTGTGACACACAGCATGGTATGAGCTGCTTACCTGGGTGTAAGGAGAGCATGATCCTGTAAGGGGAAAGGGTCAAAGAGAGAGACAACAACACAACTTGGGGGTCACAACCATGGCAAACCTAGCAATACTGACCTGTCAGTAGACCCTGTGGAGAAAAGGGGGGGGGACAGCTGGTGTCTACATAAGGCTAACAGTTCAGAACTTGTGGCATTGTCTGCTCACATGACTACAGGCAGCAATCAGACACAACAGTGGTAAAGAGGCATGTATCCTATATATCATAGCAGGCTATGCAGGCAGCTATGAGACAACACATTGGTAGAGAGGCATGTCATGGCAGGCTATGCAGGCAGCTATGAGACAAGACATTGGTAAAGAGGCATATTATGGCAGGCTATGCAGACAGCTATGAGACAACACATTGGTAGAGAGGCATGTCATGGCAGGCTATGCAGACAGCTATGAGACAACACATTGGTAAAGAGGCATGTATCCTTCCTATATTTCTAAATGCAAAGAGGCAGCAGTCAGACCACATGTCAGCACAAACCCTGCTCTTACCTGCTGGTGTTGTTACCTGTGGGGGGGGGAAGAGGGGCTGGGAGAAAGACATGGGTTAGCAAACACTTGCATGGAGGCAGCTGCCCAGGCACAGCTGTAAACAGGTTGGCCACAGCCAGAACAGCCCTCTCTGCCCTAGAGGGAGGCAGAGAGGAGAAGAGAGAAGTGGGGTGTTTGTGAATTTTGCCCTCCACTGACAAAGTCCCACTTTGTGGCTGTGAGGGACAGAACCCCACGCCACGTGCTCAGAGAGAGAGTGACTGGAGGTCTGGGGCTGGGCTTTTGTGGGAATGAGGCTGGGTGGGGCTGGGTGCTGATAGGCTCCCTATCTTAGGCATAACTCTGTCGGTTTCCAGACCTAGCAGGCCCAACTCCGTCCTAACTCTGACCTAACTCAGGAGTAGGGTGTTAGAAATTTTCAGGAGAGGGCTGGCTTAGGTAAGGTAAAATGGCTCCTATGGGTCTCCTCGAATTTGGGTCCACCTTTTTGGTCGACCTAAATTTTGTGTCAGCATTTGTGTTGGAGGGGGCGTGTCTGTGCTTGCCAGGGTCTGGAATCCAATGTTAATTGGTTGCCGCCCCCGTTACACCCACGGTCCGCCCATGTTCCGCCCACTTTTAGGTCAACTTTAGGTCTGACTTGTGCTGCTTAGCCCTTGGGTTGGAATGGGCTGTTCTTAGTCCGTTGGTCGTAACTTCGACCTAACTTTGACCTAACTTCGCCCTAAATGGTTGCATTCCAGACCTAACTTCGACCTAAACGACTTAGGCTGACTTTAGGTCTGACTTGGGCTGCTTAGCACTTGGGTTGGAATGGGCTGTTAAACTTTTTGCAATGTCTTGTCCATACTTGGATAATGATTTCAAGATGCTGGCCCTCATGGCTTTAGTCTTGAAGCAGGCACCCTTGCAGAAGACTCAGGAACTGGAGTTCTTGACAGAAAAATGGATATTCATGCAGTTAGAACGCACAAGGACATATATGAAGTTCCGTAGTACACAGGAGTAAGGCGGTGGTGAAGACAGGACATAAATGAACTTATTGCGCTCCCTTTGCGGCCTGTCTTTGGTTTCAATAGGAGAGAGTTCAGGGAGTGCTTTCCCTAGAAGTTCAAAGCAGTGTGCAGTGAAACATCTTAAGAACAGGTAAAAGAATAAGAATAAAATAGGGTGGGTGGGAAAATACAACCAATTTCAATCCCCCCCCACATAGATGCATCAGTCCAGCAAGGCTCTCCTGTGCCTATCAAATAGCATCTTTCAATAGCATCATTTACACCTGCCTAGAGAAGAACCAGCAGTTCCAAAGCATGTGAATGCGAGTAGATAAATAGGTACCGCTTGCGGGAAGGTAAACAGCGCTCCGTGTTCCAGCCGCATGCTACGTGCTGCGGCAAGGAGAGTCATGCCGGCCACATGACCACGGAGGCGTCTTCGGACAACGCTGGCTCTTCGGCTTTGAAATGGGGATGAGCACCACACCCTAGAGTTGGACACGACTGAACTTAATTGTCAGGGGTCACCTTTACCTTTTGTTGTTGTTGTTCAGTCGTTAAGTCGTGTTCGTTGCATCGGTGATGCTGTCTAACCATCTCATCTTTTGCCTTCCCCTTCTTTTACCTTTTAGAGAAGCTTTTACCTTTTACCTTTTAGAGAAGCTTAAAAATGACAGGCGCAGATGGGTCTCGCCCAGGAGGTTCTATATTTCACCGCTGATTTAAAGGCTTTGCCTGGGATCCATGAGCCAGTGATTGACAGCTGAGGTCCAGGTTTGGCATACAGCCAACCCTGGTAAGACCTGGTGTGACCCTTCCGTGACTCCCCTTCACCGATTCCTTACAGCTTTTCTGTTAGGCCGATGCCTGTTCAGGAAGGTGTGCAGTGCAGAGACTGCAGAAGATGGGCTCCGGGCATCAGACTGTGGAGGGAAATGTCTGCACGAGATGTGTCAGGCTTTCGAACAAAAATGTGTATTGATAGGCACAAGGTGTCACTAGACTGCTTATGATGGGACTAATGTTTGTGTTGAAATATTAAACACCGCTGATTGGTAGCAGACCACACTGCAAGGACTCAAACGCGACTGCAGTTCTTGCAAACCTTGGGTGGAATTAATCAAACGTTGGAGTCGTTCCACACTTTTGTTCTGCAGTAGAATGAGTTTTCTTGTTTACTTTGTGTATCGTTTGAAAACTAGGAAATGTCAACATGAACAAGGCAGATTAATGTGATGTGAACATGAAATGAAGCATGCACAAGGGAGATGAATTGCTGACCCCACCCCAAACTGTTTTTATTTATTGTTTTATGTTTGTTTATGTAAAATGTTGTAAACTGCCTTGGGCATTTGCTTCAGCAAGGGAAAGGCAGGGCACAATTTTTTCAAATAAATAAACAAACAGTGGCATTATATTGTGGATGAGTGTTTAGTCTGCGTTTAGCCTGAAGTGTTAATATTTACACCAAAGGTATAATTCAATTATGAGTCATAAACCCGTAATAAAAAATGTCCTTGATAATACATTATACAAGTCAGTTTGGGGCAGGGATAAGCATATTTAAGAACGAGTTTCAAAGTATGCCAGTTGGTGCTTGCAGATAAACATGTATCTTCCGCTGCCCTAGACAGGTTTCAGACCGCTGGTCCATTCAGGTCAGGGTGGTCGTCTATACGACTCTCCTGGGCTTCAGGCAGTGGCTTTCCCGAACCCTTTGTGGAAGTGACAGGAATTGAACCTGGAACCCCCGGCATGTTATTTTATTACTTATTTCTAAGTATTTGCGCCCTCCCTTTCAGACCCAATGAGGGCAGTCATTAAAATGTTATAGTATCAAATCAAGTAAGTATATTAAAATAATAATAATAAAAAAACAAAGCGTGAGGCAGCACTCCTGAGTGGGATGCCCGGTGCAATCAAGAGGTCCTGGCTAGGAGCCAAAAGACTACCAGTGAAGGGGCCAACCAAGTGGGCTTTGCTTCCTCCTGGGGGGTGGACTTCCACACTCTCTGGGAGCTCCCCTCCTTGATGAATGGACTCAACGGTGGTTCATTTGCAGAAAGGCAAGTGCTGTGATTCAATCCTGCTTGGAGGAGCCACTCAGAGATGTGGATCAAGTCTCTGGCTCCAAGTCTCGAGTCAAGTCCCAAGTCTCTGGGTCCAAGTCTCAAGTCAAGTCCCAAGTCTTTGCCCCCAAGTCCCGAGTCTTTGGTTGCGAGTTGCAAGTCCCTATCTATTTAATGGGGAAAATGGGTTTAAAGCTGAATAAAATTCGACTTGTCATAAAAGGCTCCACGTCTCGAGTCGAGTTTTTCGAGATTGCCGAGTCAAGTTTGAGTCAAGTCATTGATGCGACTTGAGTCCGACTCGAGTCTGAGTCATTAGACTCAAGTCTACATCACTCCTACATCTACAGCCACTCCTTATACCCACTGTGTGTGGACAGACTTGTCTTACCAACTGGTGAGGGGATGATGCGAAGGACAGAAAGAAGATGTTCCCATCCTGTCCTGCTGGGGGGCTTCCCAGAAGTGGCTCAGGTTGAAATCGGGGTCCTGAACTAAAAGGACCATTTTGTCATGTTCTTAAGAAACTGCTGGCAGAACGTGGCCCGTCACATGGAGGGCCGCAGCATCTTGCAACAGCCGGAAGGAACTGAATCCTGTTTGAAAGGTGAGAGTACATATAAAAAGGTAAAGGTATCCCCTGACAATTAAGTCCAGTCGTGTCCGACTCTAGGGTGTGGTGCTCATCTCCATTTCAAAGCCGAAGAGCCAGCGTTGTCCGAAGACGCCTCCGTGGTCATGTGGCCGGCATGACTCTCCTTGCCGCAGCGCGTAGCATGCGGCTGGAACACGGAGCGCTGTTTACCTTCCCGCAAGCGGTACCTATTTATCTACTCGCATTAACATGCTTTGGAACTGCTAGGTTGGCAGGAGCTGGCCAAGCAACAAGCGCTCACCCCGTCGCGGGAATCGAACTGCCGACCTTTCGATCGACAGCTTCGCAGCGGCGCACATAAGGCGCCTGTTGCATCCTGTGCAGGATTGGGCCTACCCTGGCACAGCTGGCAATCTCCTCAGGGTAAAGGGAGCTTGTCCCTTTACCCTGAGTAATGTGCCAGCCGCCCCAATCGGTCTCCTTGAATGCATGCCAGCAATTTGCTGGCGTACATTTCAGAGGCCTGTGTAAGACCCAACGGACCCAGGAAGGGGGATAAGATATTGGTGGAGGCCTCCTCCACTGATCCCTCCCCCTTCCTGGGCCCGATCCACCAACCCCCCTTCCCGAACGCATCTGTTCAACCCTCACCCTTTCCCCGCCGCCCGTCGGGGACTTACCTTCCCGCCACGGTGCTGCGCCGTTTTGTGGCGCCGGAGGAGCAGCGCAAGCCTCTCCGCTGGCACTGCTTACTCTCTGGCTGCCGCAAACATGCCAGCCTTACAGCACATTTGTGACACCCTAGACCAGCGGAGTGGTCAATTTGCCGGTTTAATGTTACACAAGATTGCGCCATAACTGTTGTTAAATAGTTAACTACAGAGCAACTTGAGTAGCCTAACGATGGAACTATTGGCTATGCGGAAGCAGTAGTACACATAAGATGTCTTCTCATAACTGAACTATTTATTGCTTACAACTCATTAAAAAAATCTTGGATTTCATAAGTTTAGATTGTTGATGGGGAGGAAGAAAGAACCCTAGTGCGACCTTTCTGTGATTGTCTCTGGTTGATTCTCCATCTGGGCCTAGGACTGCTGGAGTAGATTCTATCGGCTCACCAATCACACAGCTAGAACGATTTCCCCAGTGGCCCTTGAAATCCTGAGACTTTCTGGGAATAGGTTTTTAAACAGCCTGTGCACAGCAGCAACCCTATGAAGGATGTAACATCTCACCAGGCACAGCCGCTTCTTTTTGGCAGTAACTGGATGGCTAAAAAACCTGTCTCTGCAGTTGACTCATGACGTACTGGAATGTGAAGGCTGTACGTGTGGACATACCAGTCCAGTTGTGTTCTGGCTTCACATTACTAGACCTGGAGTGATTTACAGATGTTTAAACCAGTCCAAAGTCATTGTCCATGAAGGATACGTGGTGGAACAGAAGAGGCACAATTTTTATGCCAAGTGTTGCTTAGCCACTGGTCTCTGAATCAGTGGAAGATGATGACAGAGAAAAACTCTCCTTCTGAAACTGAGAGTAGGTTCTGTTTCTTTTAGTATGAATTTCATGAATTCATAGCCTGAACCAGACCTTCAAGGCGGCTTTCAGCATTCAGGACAGACCTCGGATGCATCACCTTGACGGCATAAGATACCTGGGCTGGAGAACCACCGATGTCCAAGTTCCAGCACCTATTTGAGGACAGTTTGTCCAGTACAAAGGCAGAGTTGTGTACCTGGAGAAGATAGTGATTCTCTTCCTTCTTTGTATTCTTGTACGACTTTGCCCTCCACCCCATTGTGTTTGCTCTGTGTATGGGTTTAGGGAGTGATACTGTGGTCTTTAGCCCTGGTTTAGCTGGGTTCCAGTTTAATTGATGCTGGACACGTTTCTATGGAGTACGTGTCAGGATGATTGAGTTGGGCTTATGAAGCGGGTGTGTCCTGCAGGGCAGAATGTGAGGGTGTTCAAGTATTTTTGACGGTGAACTTTGTCCAGCTTAGAAAACTTACAGCTAACAAGGGGAATTCCAGTCATGTACAGGAAGCATTTTTCAGTAACCCACAATTATGTTTGGTCTCGTGTAGAGCTATTTGTTTGACTGCCAACGTGTTTCATGGTGCTGTGCCAACTGTAATGTAGTTAGTGCACAATCCCAGGAGAGGAGGAGGAGAAGGAAAAAAAAAATCCTTAGATGCTTTATGAGCTCATAGGGTGAGAACCCAAAGACAAAGAGCTTTGCAAAACTGAACTCTGATGGTTTCAGGTAAACAAACACACCGTTCAGTAATGTGATTAAAACATCAGTGTCTTTTGGGCATGACAGTGTTACCTAACAATCCCTATTTTAATCAGTAATCACATTCTTAAGGTTATGGCATGTTACAAGCTGCCCTTGTAAAGGAACCCATGAAAAATGCAATACTTGACTTGCATTTTAGAATAAAGCACATCTATCTGTCTGTCTGTCAAATCCAGTTTCCAACATTCCATCACACTGCGGTGTGATCAAAAAAACAGAACGCATGATGAGTTTATGCAGATGAAGGGCAGGGCTATGAATATAGGAGGCGGCTTGGGTCTCAGGCCCTGGGCTCACCAGTGCAGGGAGCAAGGTTCGCGTCCATCCTAGTGGGGTCCCCAAGTGCACCCCTTAACTTTTCCCCACAGACACGAACGGTGGCCAGGAAAGTGCTGCTCTTTTGCACACAGTTGCAGAGAGGGCAAAACTTGTTTTTCACCCAACAAAGGATGGTACAGCCCTCACTGATAGGAACCCTGCAAGGTTATGGTGTTTAGTATGTCTCTACATACCAAACAGAGGCTCATCATAACTTCTGCAGTTTTTGTTTATTTGTTTATTTGTTTGTTTGTTTATTTAGGTGCAATGTATGCGCCTTCACACTACCGTCATAATCATGGGCATTTGGGTAAGAGATGAGTAATAGGGAGGCGACGGTGCTCTCCAATTGGTCGTTCTCCAATTGGTCGTGGCAAAAATGGATTTCAGTCGTGGCTCAGCAGCCATAGACCCATGAGTGGCCCCCTTGCTCAAGCACCTGCAAAATGGATCAGGGTTGTGGGGACAAATGAAACTATGATTGCATTTGTACACTCTCTAGATTGAATGTGGCTTCCTAGGCGGTTCTTGCATCTTTTGTGTTTGCCTCTGGTAACGGGTTTAATAAAGTGTTCACAAATGTTGGCATCCTTCTGATCCTGCAGATGAGAAGGAAAGTTTAATCCAAGAGGGGGTTGCCACTATGTTGCAATCATTGTTCTTTTCTGTGTGCCGCTGGAGCTCTGTCAATCAAGACAGTCAATGTCTTCATTATTTTGTAGCTGCATGTCCTGCTCCAGGGGAGCACCAGCAGGCGGAGTGTTCCGACATGCCCCATAACTGCAGCAAGGGGTAGTTTTCACCAGGATCCAGCACAGGGTTTATCTGTTCTAGAGGCCTCTTTTTTCCCCTGGAATGTTGAAGTCACACATTAACTTCAGAAGCCCTCATCACTCCAAAAAGCGCTGGCTCAAGTCCTGCTTTTGCATACACATCGGCGGCTCTTTCTGAACTTGAGTGGTATTCAGCTTGCATCCAAGAATGGAATTCAACTTCCAGCAACATTTAAGGAGGTACACACTATTGTTCGAGTGTCCTCTTTCTTGTTATGGACATTTCTCTTTCTGGTTTTTTTTTAAGGTCATTGATTTCTTCCTATCAGCTAATTTCCAGCATTTGAATTCCATCTGCATCTTTTTCAAGAGATATAAATGGAATTTAAACATTTTAGCTGAGTGGTTTTTTCTGTCGATCAAAAGGTCGGCAGTTCGAATCTGCGACGCGGTGAGCTCTCATTGCTTGGCCAGCTCCTGCCAACCTAGCAGTTCCAAAGCATGTTAATGCGAGTAGATAAATAGCAGTGATGAGGACTCAAGTCAAATGACTCGACTCGCAAGTGTGACTTAGCCACTTTTCCCCTGACTCGCACTCGGACTCGGACTCGTGACCCACGGGACTCGTACTTGACTTGCACTTGTGGGGGTAACGACTTGCCATTTCCGAGTCATTTTCCTTTAATTGCTGGCATCAACACAGACAGGCAGGCAGGCGCAGTGGAGACCTCGGAGGAGGAGGGCAGCAGAGAGGAAGGGTTTTCAAGGGGGTGGGAAAACAAGCCTGGTTCAGAGTTTTTCCCTTTTTTTGTCGTCTGTTCACCATTGGCCACAACTCCGAGCGTGAGGGGTGGGGAGGAGTGAGGGAAGGTGAAGCTGCCGCAGCGGTTCCTCCTCCTTGGCCAAAACTCCAAGCCCAAGGGATGCTCAGCTCAGCAAGGGGAGGGGGCAGGGAGGGAATAATAAATGGTTTGATTGTAGACATGCTTGTTTTTCCCAAACCAGATGGGTGGTGACAAGACTGAAAGGTGAGGGGAAGGGCATAGGGGAAGCCAAGTGGGTGCTTTAAAAGCCCCAGAGGCACACAGACACCGACCCACCCCATTTTCAGGGGGAAAAAAGCCATTTGCCCCAAAGTGACTCGACTTGTGACTCGTGGTTTTTGGCCTTACTTGCACTCGACTCGTACTCGGGGGAAAACTCCGAAATTGTGCATGCTCAGTCTGAGCATGCGCAAAAACTTGTGCAGCGGGCCTTCCTTAGAAGGCCCCGGGCAGCCGGCCGGGGAAGACGTCCCCAGCCGGCTCTCCCAATTGGGGGGGGTCCCGCCGGGTCGCCCCCTCCCGGAGTGTGCCTCTCCCTCCCGGAGCGTGCCCCCCTCCGGAGCGTGCCGCGGCCTGTTGGCCGTGGCACGCTATTTATCTATAGGGGCGCTTACCCCCCGTACTCCGGGCGCCAAGTGAGGCGGTTACGCCTCTGGTGGCCGCCACAAATGTTGCTCTTCATATTTTTGGGAAAGCTTTCCTTTTTTCATCCTCTTGCTTCTTGCTTTTCAGATTGATAAAGTCAGAGCTTGCAACACTGAGTAACAGCACAATCCTAGGCATGTCTACTCAGAAGTAAGTCCCATAGAGTTCAGTGAATCTTACTCCCAGGTACGTTTGTATAGAATTGACGCCATAGTGTTTTGTTTCCCGTCACTTATGGCCCAATCCTATGGGCTACGGGCGCCGGTGCTGTGGCTCAAGAGCTGGCATAGAACCGAGTAGCCCCATTGCACAGGCTGGGGGTTTACCCAGGATAAGTGGGCAAATGCCCACTTACTCCAAGTAGACTTCCAGCCATGGTCTTCCTGGGATAGGATTCCGCGTGGGCTGTGCAGCCCATGCTGAAGAATCTATGCCGGGGAGGATAGAGTGGGGCTGCCCATTGTACTTCTGATGGAGCCAATATATGAGCAGACTCAGTTTTTGCTCACCAACATGGAATTGTGGTGTGTGTATGCAAAGTTTGCAGTTGGTCCCTTTTTGAAACCCTTTATTCAGAATAAACAACAAAAATATTCTTCATACAATGCATTACTAACTTATGAAATTCATTGCCACAGGCCATAGAGAGAGCCATTAGAACGGTGAGTTTAAAGCAGGTTTAGGCAAATTCATAGCGGAAAAATATCCATGGTTAGCCATGATAGGTAAGACATTCCATGTTCAGAGGAGAGAGAGAGAGAGAGAATGACGTAGTGGTTACCGTGCCAAAGTACGATTGGGAAGATGCAGGTTGAAATCTCCACTCAGCCATGAAGCTGAGTGGGTCACCTTGGAGTAGTCACCATCTCGCAGCTTCGCCTAGCACACAGGATTGTTGTGAGGAGAAGAGGGAAGCCATGCATGCTGCTCTGAGCTCCTTGGAGGAAGGACAGAATAGAAATGTCCTAACTAACTAAACAAACATACTTCCTCTGATTATCAGGTGCTTGGAACAGGCAAAAGGGCATCACCATGATCAGCTTCATGCCCTGCTTGTGAGCTTCCTAGGGGAGTTGGCAGGCTATTTTTGGAAGCAAAAAGGACCAGATGGACCCCTGATTCAGCAAGGCAAGGTTTAAACATTTCATCAGTCATGAGAGCCAAACTAAGACCATCACCCTTTTAAAGGCATCTCAAATTGTAATAGTTTTAACAGATTGAATTTAGTAACTGTGCATAAATCTGCATATGAATAGAGCAATAGGCTTGAAAGAAAAAAGAAGAAGCATATTTTTGTTTTTTAAATGAACCCTTGAGCTACACAAATGTGTCATAGCAGGGCACCATCTCAGAAGAGGCAGGTCCCTCCTGTGAGATTGAGAAGGGAAATGCCTCTTCTAAAATAATTCCAGCTGACCTAATCCTTTAATAAGTATATTTATTAAGAAAAACTATACAGTATAGAAAGTATATTTAAAAAGTTACTTTTTATTGATCAGAAGATTGTTACATGATTTTACTTACCGTAACTGGTGAATCAACTAAACACTGCAGCCCTAAGCAATCTGATTGGAAAAATATGGAACTGAGGACCATTGAATGTATTAAAAAAACATTTAATGAAAAAGGAGATCCCTTCTCCCTATCTGTTTCAATGGGGTAGACATTGGGGTATTTACACTGCAGCAAAATTTGGCCTGATAAGTTAATATTGTTTTTTTAAATACCACAAATGCAAGTTCTTGCAAAGATCCAGAGAATGAAACTAACTACTGTTACCTGCTCAGCAGGTTTAATATTCCAAAGCTTTGGATGAGTGCCATGGGAACATATGAGTGAACCGAAGGAAAGAATAACTGTTAGTAACCGATGCTGAAAAGCGTCTGCATCATAGCTTCGCAAACTGAAAACAAAATAGGAACCGCTGAACCTAGTCAAAGTGATAGGGCTACGAATGCATCCAGTAGTCATTCTCGTTAACCAGACAAGGTTTATTTTGGCTATTCTAAGACTGCTCACCTGAAGGAGATCTACTAAAAGAGATCTGCTAAAAGGAGATCACATAAACTATTCATAAATTAGGAAGTATAATAAGTATAGTATGGAAGTATAATAAATGACTAACAACCCAATCCTACCTAACTTCCCGTGCAGCGGGGCCAGAATGGGCTGCGCTGCATCCTGCGTGGGAATTTAGCAGGCTGGAGGTCTCCTTGAGGTAAGGGGACAGTTGCCCCCTTGCCTCGGTGAAATCCCCAGCTGCAGCAATGGGTCTACTTGGACCTGCAAGAGGTAAATCGCTGGCGTATGTCCGAGTCAATCCGTGTCGGCGGGTCAGACCTGGGAAGGGGATGCCGCGTGCACCAGTCCCACTGATCCCGCCCCCTCCCAGGCCCAATCCGCCCACCCTACCCCTTCCACCCCCACCCCGTTCCACCCTCCCACTGCTTGGCGTGAAACCCACCATCCTCAGTGTGCGTTGCTCCTTCTGACTGTGCACGTGGGCCGGCACAAGCCTTTGCGCCAGCCTGGACAAGTACTGTGCCATCGCAAAATGCTTTATGGCACTTTTGCGACAGATTGCGCTGGCACAGCATGCGCTATGCCGGTGCTTCTTTTCCTGTGGATTGTGCCATAAATGTTATAAAAATCCCCCCCCCCTTGATTAAACAAAAACAACATCATGGTGTAAAACAGTATGACATCTTTTCCACTTGCTTTCCATTTTTATTTATTTAAACCATTTGGACCCTGCCTCCCCCCCCCCCCCCACTGTGGGGCTTTTTAGACATATGTCTGCTGAGTGCAGGAATGGTTCGCTTTTGCTTTCTTTGCCATGTTTAAACTTGCCCTAATCTTATGCCTTAACTCTGCACATGGTGGACTGCTGCAGTTACCATAGCTCAGTATTAGGGCACCTGCTTTGAATGCAGACTGCTCCAGATTCAACCTGTGGCATTTCCTGGTAGGGCTTGCAAACTCCCTGGAAAGCTGCTGCCAGTCAGTGTAGACAAATCTGGGCTAGATGGACCAATTACCTGACTCAGTATAATCTGTTCATATGACTTTACTACCGTTGAACTGTTCTCAGGCTGGGCTCAAGCCTACCCAACATCAAAGGATGTCAAAGAAACAAGGCAATCTTCTTTCTGCCCTGCGCACTGTTATCATGGAGGAGAGCCAGCTGGCGGGAAATACTTTTTAATTGATTGTTGCTATTGATCTTACAGAAGGCAAAGCAGAAGAAATGCCACTTGGTTTCTATAATCCAGGGTGACCTGATAAAAATACAAAAGGGAGGGGGGGGGGAAAATTTTGCATGAGAGAAGCCTCCATTGTCCTAATGCTCTATGAGTGTGCTCGGTGGTGTGTGTGTGTGTGTGTGTGTGTGTGTGTGTGTGTGTGTGTGTGTGTGAAGCTCTTGTTTGTTTGTATTTGTGTATTTTGATCATATTGATTTATCTTTAATATCCTCCCAAGCAAGCATTTTGATTCTGTGTGTCTTGCTAGCAGTGGGTCAACCTAGGACCTACTCCCCCCCCCCCGTAATAAATATATTTCATAATGCTGTGCAAGCAGGGCTGAAATGAGGAGCTGTGCAAGCAGGGCTGAAATGAGGAGCTGTACTCTCCCTTTCTCCCTTTTCTCACTCAGTGCGAAATGCTTCAGGTGGAAGAAACTACAGCACTCGCATATCAATGTACATAAACTGGCTTTAGACACTCTACTGGTATAGCTTCCTGCAAAGAATACTGGGGATTGTAGTTCACAGAGGTTCTGAGAGTTCCTAATTATGACACTTGCCAACCCCCCCCCCCAGCCCTGAACTACATTTTCCAGACTTCCCTATCAATTTATAATGTTAATATGTTTTGAAATGTGAATGTTTATTATAATTTCACTCTCTCGGGACATGAAATTTTCTAGCTCAACCAGTCTGTTGCCTTCTACGTGATGCTGTGATCATCACAGATGTTTTACTGGTGATGCAAATTCTGACAAAGCACACTGGATTAAAGAGATCATTTTAAAGAAGGGACGACACTTTCTCACATTCCATCCTTCTGAATAAATGAAGGCTAGCAGATACTGTACTTGGGTCTCTCGGTTATCCCTCCAAGTAAGATCTTCTGATAAGGGCCTTCTCCAAATGATGAGAAGACTAGATCACAGCCCAATCCAGTCTAGCTAGGCTGCAGTGCAGGCGTAGAGCCCGCGCTGCATCCTATTCAGATAGAACCCAGTGCCGGTGGGGCGGGAGCTCTCCTTGGGGAAGGGGATTTCGTCCTCTTACCCCAAGTAGAGCCCCAGCCACCCTGATGGGATCTACTCAAATGTGCGCTAGCTGTTTTGCTGGTGCACATTCGAGCTGGCCGTGTAATGGTGGCCAGGCCCGGGAAGGGGGATAGGATTCTGCAGAGGAGGCAGCCGCCAATCCCTCCCCCTTCCTACTCTGCTATGCTATGGTCCCTGACGGATCTATTCAGATCTGCGCCAGCCCTTTGGTTGGTGTAAGTCCGAGTGTACCCAAGAGAGGGTGTGGTGAGGCTGGTGGGGGGGGGAATAGCACACCAGTGGCACGTTACTGCCGATAAATGCCCCCTGTCCTACCTTGACATGCCTCCCGGTGGCCCCAATCCTCCCCCTCTCCGCCCCAATCCACCTCCTGCCTACTCACTGCCCAATCCCCGTGCCAACCTACTGCTACTGGGGGAACCATTGTGGCGTGCGCAGTGCCACTTGCGGCAGTGGCCTGGCAGCGCGTGACAGCGGCCTGGCTTTTGTTGCCACTAGAGTGCCCCTTCGTTGCCAGAACGTGAATTCTGGGCAATCAGTCACTCTTTATTACTCAACTCCTTTCATGACTAATTGTTCATTCAGTATTTCCGGGGGGAGGGGAGCACCTTCTTCTATCCCTCTCTCTGTTTGAGTCCCTCAGGGCTCTTTTCATCCCCTTGCTATTCTCTCTATCAGTGCTTCACGAGCTACTAAAACTGCCCCTAAAGCTGCTGCAGAGGTGCAGCGCGCACGCACGCACACACACACACACACACACAGGTTACATTGGGAACAACGTTATGCAGAGTACTGCAGACACCTGATGAACACCTAAAAAAAAGAGAGAGAAAAGGTCCCGTAAATGCCACCAGGAAGGATAAGCACTCCCCCGGGGCAGGTGATCAAGATTGTTGCAAGTTAGATTGTGGGGAGGATGTCTTAAGGGGTCTAAGGACAAGACTGATCTAGACTTGTCTGTTCACTTCTACGTAAAGCACCATGTACATTGTTAGCGCTGTCTCAATTCCACGTGAATAGCTCGCAGTGCAGCCGCAAGAGCTGTGTGATAGGATTCTACTGCTGATCCCGTAGCTAAGCAATAAGTCTGAAACGCTAAGAGGGGTCCAGGTTGATGTGGGTGCGTCGTACACCTGTCTGGGGCTTCTGGGTGCAGCGTACAAAGGGTCGTTCCCATTCCCACACGAGTGACCTTGTTGGGAGTTGGAGTGCTGATGACCAGACTTTTCAAGATGTTTCATACAAGATACCTTGAGCATGAAAGTGTCTATATGTTTAGCAGATTGCATGTAGGAAATTGATGACCTGTGACAAGTGCACACATGCCTCTGTTTTTGCCCATGTATACGAATCCATTCAGGCTTTCTGCTCCATGTGCCTCCATCAAAAGAGATCCATATGTGTTCGCTAGATGTGATAAATTTTGTTTAGAGAAACCTTCTGAGTCTTTGGCATTTTTAACATCTCGCTGTTACAGGTGTGGTGGTGGTGGTGGTGGTGGTGCTGCTCTTATGTTCTTGTTTTTAATTGTAATAGTGGTCTCTTTTATTGTTTTTAGATGTTATTTATTAGTTTTAGTTCATTGTTTTTATTGCTTTTAAAAAGTGATGATGTTTTTTGTATTTGTATTTTTTGTTGTTGTTTCTTGTAAGCCATCTTGGGTTCCCTGGGGGAGAAAGGCGGGGTAAAAATATAGTAAGTAAGTAAGTAAGTAAAATAAAGTGCGCATAGGTTGCACACAGTTTTCTACACAGGAAATTCCTATTGTGTGAAGCAGCCCATAGAGAGATGTGTGCATAAATACTGAAAAGCACGTTGAGCCTCTCTTGGGCCTGTTCTTGCAGCGGAACTGCGGCTTCCATGCAGCAAATCCTGGTGAATCCACCTCATTTGGTGAAAGACTGACAGCGGTCGTTCCACAGCCACCCTCGGCAAGCATCCACCTGCTCTGCTGGTCTCTTGAAAAGCGAGTTCAGCTTCCCTCTCCTCCTCGAAGTTTTCTTTTGTTTAATTGCAGGTGATGATTCAAAAGGAGTCTTCACCTGTTGGAGGGAGCTTTCATCTTTGCTCAGACAAAAGCAGGTTTGGGCTTGGTGCTTGATCTGCGGCATCGGTAGGCCCTTTGGTGTTGAAGGGGTTGGGATGACCCTCGGGCGCTAAAGGCTTTAGGGCTAAATTGATGTGCATGTATCAAATCTAAGCTTTGTTGTTTGGCACCGTTTTCTAGCATTTGTTATTGCTTTCTTTTCTTTTCTAGTTGGAAAATCAAGGGGACTGTAGTATATATTACAGCCTCGTACTACGTGTTAGCGATGCAAATAGTGGTGTCAAACAAAGACATCACATCGATTTTTTTTAGAATGTATGATTTGCTGCATTGCTTGAGGCTCAGATTGCTCCAGCTGCCTCTGTGTTGGGCTCCTCTGTTGCCTGGATCAATACCATTTACTCTGGGCCACTCATGGGGAGGGGCTCTAGCTCAGTGGTGGAGCGCATGCCTTGCATGCGGAAGGTCCCAGGTTCAGACTCTGGTATCTCCCATTCAAAAGGTCTCACGTAGTAGGCAAAAGCGTCTGCTTGATGCCCTGGCCTAGAGAGCTGTCACCAGGCTGTAAGAGACCAGAGGGACTAGCAGCCCCCTTCCTCAGGACACAGCTCCATGTGCCCCTCATTCAACCAGGACAACTGCAGCTCCCATGTTGTGCTCGGTTCTTACTCACAACTACAAATTCAGATTAGGATGTTCAGGCTTTGTGTGCTGGGAGTGTGGGGGCAACCGCACCCCGTTACTGTGTACACCTCTACAAATACATGCATGTTCATCAGCTGACAGCTTTATCATTGCACCGTGATGCACATGTGTACGTACATGTGTGCGTGTGTGTGTGTGAGAGAGAGAGAGAAAGAGAGAGAGAGAGCCATCATAGATCCCAAAGCACAGATAGACGTTTTCATATCATCGCAAGCACATTTGCTCTTCAGTGGAGCCAAGTCACACATTCAGCTACAAGTGCTGAGTAACAAGATATGGAATTTATGCCAGAGCCGCCATCAGTATGTGACACTTTGCGCAGCTGCCTGGGTCCAAATGTCCTGGGGCCCCCACAGTGATACTGCGCCGCCACCCAGGGAGGATAGGACCCAGCCAGCAACCAGTGGTCAATGACTGGGGACTCCTTCCTGGTGGAGGGTGTGGTGGCAGGCATGGGAGGAAAACAGCAACCCATGCTGGCTGCCACACCAGCGGTCAAGTGACGGGAAGAGGGGCCACCAGAGGGCACCTGGAGTGGACCCTGAATGACGCTCCATGTTCTTTATTGGGGCTGCTTTTTTCCATGTGTGTTTCTCTCTTCTCTTCCAGAGAACCTTAGGGTAGAATTGCTGGTGCCGGGTGAAAGGTTGGACAGAAGAGGGTAGAGAAATCCTTTTGCAGCTCCTTGTTTGTTTGTTTGTTTTTTGGAAAAACAACAAAGAGTCTTTGGCACCTTAAACACTGTCAAATTTCAGCTGCAATCCTACACACGCTTACCTGGGAGTATGCCCCATTGAACACAGGGACTTGCTTCTGAATAGTCATGCATAGGATTGCACTGTTACAGCCCAATCCTCTCCTCTCCCCCCTCCCGCTGGTACAGCTGCGCTGAAAAAGGCACACACTGTTTCCAGTGGCGGGGAGGGGGGGAGATCTGGAGGCTTTGGAGGGGGGGAAAGGGGATTTAAATCCTCCTACCCCTCTGTAAGCCTCCTGCTCCGCAATGGGTCTCCTTGGACCTGTGCCAGCTCCTTAGCCGGTACAAGTCTGAGGAAAGGGGGTGGGGAGGCTGCAATAAGGGAGGATAGGATTTGGCCACCGGATCCACCCTCTCCCGCAGCCTCTTTGAGTCATAACAGATTGGGGTAAATATGTAATATTATCTAATGAGGGCACCACAATTTATCCCAACTAGAAGTGGGTTGGCACAATGTCTAAACCAGACTTGGTTTCTGCCCAATTCTGGCAAATTTTGGGTGAGGTCCAAAAACAGCATGCACAGTGAGGTCAGCAGCAGCATGTTTTCAAGTCACTGTGCTTTTGTGATTTTGCATATCACATACGTTACATAGGTCATCCCCATGTCGAAACTCTAATTTGCACAAGCAACTTGTTCTTTTCTCCATGTGAAGAAGCCCAGTAGAGAAAATAACATTGGCATGACAATCCCTGGTTATGGGTGTCAGTTTGTGTGCATGGCAAATTTGATTTGGGTTTGTTTAAATAATTTTAAATCAGTGGATCACTGGAGTTTGTCCTCTGCTAGGCTCATGTACGTTTTAAGCAAACGATTGCTCAGCTGATTGTTGGAACACAAATATGTAACGTTTATTCTAGCCTACTGGCTTTGGAGATATTTTCATACAGCTATCAGCCCTGAACCAGCGTAGAAGCAATAAGGACTAAGGGGGATTGACCCTTACAGTGCAATCCTATCCAACTTCCCCCACCGGTGTAACCAGCAGGGGAGGGCAGGGCGGAAGGCTTTGGAGGGGAGGGGAGATTGAAATCCCCTTTGAATCCCCCTTTGGAGGGGATTTGATTCCCCTTTCCGTTCTGGGGCCTCCCGTTCTTGCTGCACCGCTGGTTACACCAGTGGTGTAATTTGGATAGGATTGTGCTGTTAATGTCCTATCTAAAGAACTTCAGAGCAGAGCAATCAAGCCACAGACCTGCAGAACTAACCCTGATTTTTAGAAATGCTAAAGCCATCCAGTTCTTTTGAAGTGTTGTTAGCCTAGCTACAATCTTTTGCAGCTTACACCACAGTAATCGTGGCAGTCTTGTAAACAGCCCTATAAACATCTTCGCATAGTGTCCCGTTTGTCATTGCCACTCAACTGAAAGCATTTCCACATTATATATTCTCATCCTTTCCAAAACAACATTGTTCCACCCTAAAATGCTATTAGACCAGCACAGAGTCATAAAGCAGAGATGGAAATCGGAGTGAGGAGGTTTGGAGCTGAAATGTCATTTTGGTAGCAAGGTTTCAGCCACTCCAGAGTTGTGGCTCACTTGACGTCACCAGGCTGGGATGAGAAATAAGAAACTAACATGACCTTTCCAAATAAGTCATTGTTTCGAAAAACAATCTATGACTTTGGAGAGTGAAGTTATCCCTTTTCAAAGACTAAGAATGATGAGAAGAATAAGAATTGCAAAACAGCAGAAGATGCAATCCAGATAAGCTATTCAGGGACAAGGGGTTGGGGCAGGAGGACAAGAAATGACTTGACAGATCATACCAAAGCTCCATCAAGTCCAGCACTCCCCAACAGTGATGTGAGCCCAGGAATACCAACCAAATTAGGGAATACTTACCTGCAAGCCTCCAGCAACGACTGACCCCCAGCTTAGCCTCAACCTGGAACAGCCGAGATCCAGAAACCATCAGGATTCCCCAAAGTGAAGATGGTTTTTGGTTCTCCAGGGCAAACTAGGAGCTGCACCTCCAACTGAATACCATTGCTAACTGAAACCTCCCTGCAAGGAGTGTGGCTGCTGGGGATTGAGAAATGCCTCTCTTCTCAGCTACAGGAAAGATCATCAAGGAAGATGCTTTTGGGACACAGCTTTTCAAGAGTGAGCAGAGAATGACTGGGCACGTTGGGAAGCCAAAAGCTCTACGGGAAGGCAGAATCCCAGCCCACGCACCTGCACCCTGCTGGCAATACATCTATATCAAAACTTGCCCTCATCATGGGTGGAAAAGCTCAAGGGAATGAAGAACAAACCAAGCAAATGCAAGCAACAAAGACACTTAGGTAGATGGGGAAAGAAGAGGGGAGGAACTATGTACACCACCCTGAGCTCCTTGGAGGAAGGAAGTTATGAAATATAAAATAAAATAAAAAATTGTGTGTGAGAAGGGAACCAGGGGGCCCCTTCATTGTACCCAAATTATGACCCTCCCTGTAGCTTTTTAGAATCAATCACTAAGGAGGTCACCTCTTGCTATGACCCTCATTGCAATTTGAGCATTACTGTCAGGAGCTACCGGTTCTAACTCTTGAGACTTAGTTGGGGCACCACTGTTTGAAACTTTAACTAATTTACAGTGCAATCCTGCACAGGTATGCACAGCCAGCCTAAAGTGGCTGGCCACTGCCTCCTGTGAGGATTGTGGACCACACCGGCATGGCATGGGCTCCCCTCAGGAAAAGGGGATGTTCGTCCCCTTCCCCCCGGTGTAAGCGGGGCAGGGCCCAATGGGCCTTCTCTGATGCACATCAGCTCCAGAGCTAACGTGCGTCCGGGGAAGCCATGTAAGGCTAGCACGGGCTGCGACGGGGCTTGGGATATCACCACCAATATCCCCGCCCCCTCCCAGCCCGGGCCTGCCAATGCCCCCTCTCTTTCCACCCCTGCATGCCCCCATGCCAACTGGCATGGGACTTACCTGTGGCAGCCGGCATGGAGTCGGTTCTGCGGCCTAGTAAGTGTTGCCGGCCTCCACTCCGCCGGCACTGCTTACTCTCCAGAAGTAGCAAACATGCTTTACGCCATGTTTGCGACTCCTTAGGCCGGTGCTGAGCCGGCCTAAATTATGCTGGATTGGGCTGTCAGCCTGAATGATTGGACTTGCTTCTCCTTTCAGCCTTCTTTTCGAAGATAGGGCATGTGCTGAACTATCCCCAGCCCAGGATCAGCCTCCACTCTTAAAAAAATCTTCTCAGAGGTACTTCAGTCAAAGACTCTGAAATAACCAGCCCCTCCTCATCCTATCGTGACCTTCAGCTCATCCCGTCAGAGATTTGCATCGAATACCAGCCATAGTAGCAGCAGCAGCCACCCAGGGTTCAGGAGTGCGGATTATACTACCAAGGATGTGTGAAACACTAAAGCGGTCTTTAACATGTGAGTAGTTGACATGATGAGTCCTTGCCATGACCAGGATGGGTGTTTTGACAAACACCCCCCCCCCCCATAAATTGCATCAATTATACAACTTTGATAAATTCTCTTGTAGAATTATGGAAAATATGTTTATTATTTTGAATCATTTGTTTTGGCTTTGCTAGTTATGGAGAATACCAAACAGCCATGCATGGCAGTATAGCGCCCCCTCAATCGCTGGAAAGCCAGAGAAATGGCTGAATGAGATTTGACACATCTGTTAAATGTTCTGTTTGAAATGTTATTCAGCCAGAGATTTCAGTACTTGTAGCCCACATGTTCAAGTGTATGTCTACAGTCATAAGGACCAGAAGCTTGGTGTTTTGTTTTCAATTCTCAGGAAGCTTGATTCTGTATCCAGCACCATGCTATTTGCGGCCTTCTTGCCCTCTGAGACAGTGTTTTTGTGATTTAAAAATGCATGCAAAAATATGAATGGAACCAGGCAGGAGTTAGGAACAAGCCAACAGGTTTATTTACAAAGGTCTGAACAGGTTCTACATTTGAGTTACATAACCATATTGCTCACAGTTCACACAGAAACACAGATATCGGAGGCTAAGAACCCTTATTTCATAAATCAAAAATAAAAATAGTTTGGGTAACAATCAGATCTCTTATTATGCAAAGAGGGTGATGAAAAGCTTGAAAAACCATGAGTTCTTTCCGCCTCCGAAGAGCGTATGAAAGGTAAAGTGATGATGCTAATCTGCAAGTGCAATGATGAGTACACTCCAGATTAATCAAGAATAAAAGATAAGGATTAACATGAGATTTTGAGAAAACCCTCATGAATATGAATTTCAAGAAGGAGTCACTCCTTTACCAAGCTTTAATCACCTCAATTGTCTGACGAGAATAATTAAATCAGATCCATTGTTTCAAAAGGTAATATGGACTTCCTGTCTCGGAATACGTTCACCTATCATTTCGTCCAGTAGATATGATTTTTTTTGGTAGGTTTCCACTTACCTCTGGCTGTCTGTAGTGAAGGCAGAAATAACATGAGGTCAATTGGACCTAATCAACAGGAGACTTTCACTCACACATGTCTGTAAGTGCAAAGGCGTTCTCATCCTCCTTGCTGCCCACTTGTGATGTAACAGCTGGATTTTTTTCTTGAGTGGTTTGCAATTTCCTTTAATTTATTTATCAAAGGGAACAGGAAGCACTGCAACAGGAAGTAGGGATGGCATCTTGGGATAGCTAGAACTAGGCTTACCAGATCTCCAACCGGGACAGAGTGCTAGACCTTTAGGAGAAGGAATGTGGGCAGGTGTAGCTTGTTAAACCTTAGAGCACAATCCTAGGCATGTCTACTCAGAAGCAAGCCCCACTGAACACAATGGGCACATTGTGTTCAATCAACACAATCAATCAACACATTGAACACAATGAGGCTTGCTTCTGAGTAGACATGCCTAGGAATGTGCTCTAAGGTTTAACAAGCTACACCTGCCCACATTCCTTCTCCTAAAGGGCTAGCACTCTGTCCCAGTTGGAGATCTGGTAAGCCTAGCTAGAACAATGCTGGCACGACTTCTGTGTCTGCAGAAGGAAGGACTGAGCACTCCAGAGGAACACGTTGCCATAGCGATAGGCAAAAGAGTGAGACAGGCTGAATTCCTGGAAAAAGTGGAAGGCTACCACTGGCCACGACTCTCACTATCATACACATTACAACAGTGGTTCTCAAAGTTCTTAGCACCGAGACCCACTTTTTAAAAAGACACTCTATCGGGACCCACCTAGCTTTACGAGACGCTCAAACATTTATCTCCCTATACTTACACAAGCTTGAAAACTGCAGGAGCTCAGCTCTTTGAAGGGCAATTAGCAGCTATCTAGTTTTGAATAGCTTCAGGGTTTGTGGCAATTACTTATCTGATCTTTCCATCACCTGGGACCCACCAGAAATTGGGTTGCGACCCATCAAGTGGGTCCCGACCCACAGTTTGAGAAACACTGCATTACAGTATTCAAAACCATTTTTTTTTCATATGAAATAAGACCTGAGTTAGAGCAGAAATTCTTGCTTTTACTGCTATTTTTTGTTTGGGAATGGACACATTTCTACCCAGGCACAGCTACAATAATGTCCTGGATTTCTCCACTGATATCTACACGTGTGGGAAGTTCTCACTTTTGCCCCCCAGGGGACATTTGTCAGTGTGATCCAGGAAAAGCCCTTTAAAGACAATAATACGCATCTCTCTGGCCTTTTTGTATCTCTGCAGGTTGTGTTGTGTCTGACCAGTGAGGTGGGGAGGAGGACAGTGTGGCAAAGTGAAGTCAGCAATCTTCGACTTCGACTTCGACTTCGAACTCGAGCAATCTTCACAGCAATCTTCAATGTTTTTATTCATTGTATTTTATATTGTATTGTAATTGTTGTACACTGCTTTGAGCACCGGAAAAGAGGTATCGAAATCTTTTAAATGAATAAATAGTTGTGTAGAAGAGAGAAACCTGGACAGATGCAGCTTCTCATGCAGGGTTAAGAAAAACTGCTTTGCTGAAACTCTCCCTTCTGCATTGTTATTCAAAGTTCAGGAACCCTGTCCTCTGCCTGTGGTCATCATGCCTGAGAGTTCTTCCAGTAGGGTGCCAAGATTATAGTCAGCCACTGAGTGACAAACTGGAACCCGAGCTGGGGTGAAGTCAGGAGGTCAGAGCAAGCCAGAGCAAATACAAAACTATTGTTGCCTAGGCAAAGTCTTAGCCCAGGGGTGGCCCACCTTCCACCATTGGGGCCTCTGCATCCTTAAGAATTGTGTAGAAGACAGAATCTGGGCAGCTGCAGGTGCTGCTAAAGCACCTGCACCTGCTGAAAGGCCCTCACCTATACAACCATGAAAGGGCCAGGAGCATTCATGTTGAAACGTTGGTCAACCCTGTCCTAGCCTAAGCAGGAACCCTGCTGTAGAAAGCTGTGGTTGGCCAAGGCATGGCAACAGACCCCCCCAGTTTGAGCCCCCTGGTCATTTCTGACAGTCAGAATATTCTGTCCTTAACCCCACCATGTTCTCCAGTGGGAATATTGGACACCTACTTAGTGCTCCAATCCTATGCACTTGCTTGGGAGTAAGTCCCATGTAACTCAATGGGACTTACTTCTGAGTAGATATGCCTAGGATTGTGCTGTAAAGCACCAAAGATTTTTTGCAGTTAGGTCCAAGTGCCTTATAGCCCAATCCTGTTCTTTTCTCCCCTCTCCCGCTGGTGCAGCGACGCTAGAATGGCTACGGCTGCATCCTGTGGGGGGCAGTTGCAGGGGTCTCCTCTGTGTAAGGGAACCTTTGTTCCTTTACCCAGGGTAAGCCTCTGCAGCGCAGGATAAGCCACTCTAGTGAATTCACTAGCGCAGGTCACGTGGACCTGCGCTGCGGGATTGGGTTCAGGAAGGGGGCTAGGATTCGGCGGCCACTGCTGACACTGAATCCACCCCCTTCCCAGACCTGATTCACCTGTCCCTGTTGCCACCCCCTTTTGCCCACCCCCATCGCCGCCTTGTTCCGTCCTGCCCCATCACTGCCTCCCTCCACCCATCCCACAACCTCATCATCCTACCTGCCTTGGTGGGTTGCTGGCGATCTGTTGAAGCGTGTGAGAAGACTCTGTCCTTCCTGCCGGCGCTCCAGCAGCGCGCAGTTGGAGTGGATTTTTAGTCACTGCCAGCGGGATGCGTGTTCTGCTGGTGGCAGGGCCCAATAGGATTGGGCTGTTAGTCTCTGTAGCATTGTGGCAGCTCAACAGAAGAGGTTCTTCAGTCCAGCTGGGCCAAAGAAAGGGATTGTAGGTTGCCAACTCAGCAGATGTTGGGCTCCCCAATAATAACTCCAGTGAGATCAGCCCCATGAAAGATGGTCTTGTTTTTCACTTGATGCATCTTGTTATCTATAAAATAAATAAACAACAAATTTTTGTTACATTGACCAACAATAGTTTCCTCCCTAAATATTTTTTCCAGTGCATCCATGAACTAATTTAGTGTTTGTGGAACACCTTCAAAGAAAATTTATGAATGAACATTTGAATAGGAGTAGTATTGTAGCGATTGGGAGCAGGGGGAGGCACCTCGTGGTGGTGGTGCCTCCTTTCCCCAGCTCTGCCCCTTGCCATGGACAAAAATGGTAGACTGCACTGTCTGCCACTATGAGAATAGCTCCAGGACTCTGTAACTGAAAGTCTTCCAGCGATGTAGAAGACCCTTCAAAACCTCCTATGCTGTACCGTTTTTAAGGAGAACTGGGGCTAAGCTCTGACTGAATGTGACTGACAACAGGCACGTGAAGAGTTAAAGCGTAAAAAGAGTTCATGAAAAATAAAAAGTGGGGGGGGGAGTAGGAGAATCCCAGGAAGAAGATAACAAGCAGGTTTACAAAATGTCCTGGGTGTTGGAAGTGTCCAGGTCTTAGCAAAAGCTACAAGCAGGTGATTGTAGCACACCTGAAAGCAATCGGAAGAAATTCCCTTGCACAACCGCCTCTCCTACCTGTTCGTGCATTTGGGCATCAGCTTGGGACTCATTGTGCCTCTTTGACCCAGGAAGGGGAGTGGACTTCATTTTGCCTAGATGAACTCTGAGGGAGCCAAGTTGGAACACACGCTAGCATCCTTGGGCTCCAACTGTTCGTTGAGGTAATTGTCCCGTCCAGTTGGATGATTTACAACCACATGAGCATCCCGCCCCACTTCCAGTCTCAAGCAGATGGGCCTGGATGTCCAGTCGAAGGATGCATACCTGCGGGTGGGGTTATTGTTCTTGGGCCCAGGTGGTAAAGGGGGCCAGTACCCAAAACAATCTGCCTGCCCAGCTGTGCAGCCTTCATGCAATAGTGACAATTTCAAAATGCCTCAGAGAAGCCTCTTCCTTAGCCTAACGTGGGGGCTTCCTTTAAGGAACCAGAGGAGGAAAAAACTGGAAGTAAGGGTAGGCTTACCAGATCTGCAACCGGAACAGAGTGCTAGACGTTTAGGGGAAGAAATGTGGGCAGTTTGTAGCTTGTTAAACCTTAGAGCACAATCCTAGGCATGTCTACTCAGAAGCATTGTGTTCAGTGGGGCTTGCTTCTGAGTAGACATGCCTAGGATTGTGCTCTAAGGGTTTAACAAGCTACACCTGCCCACATTCCTTCTCCTAAAGGTCTAGGCACTCTGTCCTGGTTGGAGATCTGGTAAGCCTAAGTAAGGGGAGCTTGATCACCACAAGCATAATTTAAAAATATTTCATGTTAGCAGCTGGTTTAGAAATCACACATCAAACCATAATAATCCAGTGTCTTCCTTTCTACTTTGCTTGTTTATTGCCAAGTCTCCTAAGTTTCTGTATTGTATGTTGTTCACTATTTATGCACCAGATGGTGCTATATTGCTGGTTCAGTTATAGCAGGCAACTTGTCTCCCGCCTGATTAGAAATGGTGTGGGTTTTGTATTGGATTTAAAAAAAAAAATCTACATAGAAAGATTCAGCCATAAAAAAGATTTAGGAAAATAAATAGACTTCTAGAAGAGGAGCCTTCTTTCACTCTCTCCCTCTGCTCTTCAAGCAGATGTTTCATTCAATACAGCCCAGCTTCCCCAAATTATGGCTGATTTTCCATAGAGAACATGATGTATTACTATCCCCTCTGATTGTGAACTTCATAAATGGATCTAAAGAAACTGCTGTTTCATTTTTCAGTAATTCAGCCCAAAGGCATTTTTTCTTGTAAATACAAATGCTACCATAAAACACTTCTCCAGGAAAGAGAACATTCCTAGCTCTCTTCTGCAGGAAGGAGCATTCCAGTTCTTCTCCATTGGCCGTGCAAAGGGAAGTCATGAGAGTGGCTTGTCAGGCTGCAAGGGCATGAGAGACAGAGAGAGAGAGAGAGCTGAAAAGGCCCACTGTATAATCTCTCCGGACCACAGTCAGAATGGAATGTACAGTTAGGCAGGGCTAGGTGAGATTTGGGGTATCATTAAATTGCAGCAAATAATCAGTTGTTTATGGTAACACGTTTGCTATGGGGGTGTCACTATTTATTTATTTATTTTTGCTGCTGGCATCAAAATGCCTTGGGTGTCTCTTATCACAGCCATGATCAGACAGGGGCTTACATAGCACAAGAATCTCACAAAGAACACAAAGCCTAGTTCCATAGTACCCATAGCAAAGAAGTCAACTCCAATGGTAATCAGAGAGATCCTCTTAAAGTCCTAGCGGAATACAGTATTTGCCATATGTAAGACCACTATGTAAGAACATTTTATCCAGATATCCTTTGGCTTTGGATGGTAGGGCTTGTGGTTTTTTGTTTTTTTTTCCCCTTGGAGCTGATGTTTGGTGGCTTTCATTTGTTGCTAAGTCCGGTTGTCCACCTTGGTCTTTCAGATCTTGGAACTCAGCTATAGCCTATAGGCAGTCACTGAGTTGCAGCCTGGAGTCTTGCCAGAAGTGAAACCACGAGCCAAAGAAAACTTGCACCACTGCCCTGGCAAAGCTCCAACTTCAAAAGGCTTTGTTCTGTTGAAAGGCCAACCAATGGCCATCCTGGGTGGGTAGAGCCATTCCTGGTCTCTTCATTGCTCAGGAAGATGCTCCAGTTTGTACCCTCAAGGTTCATCGCACGAAGTAGCTGTATGCAGAGCAGTGGGTTCCTGGTTCTAGCTCCATAGCTCCTTACAGTGGGAGAGGGGCCAAAATGATTCAAATTAGTGTGATAGTTTTTGGAAAGATGAGGTTTTTTTTGCATATATTTATATTTTATTGATATATTACAACAAAAACAATACATATTTCATAAAGTTATAGCAAGCAAGAAGCAATACATCCTGCTAGCATACTATTCACTATTTTCTACATATAATATCCAACTAAGCCAAAATAACACCCACATTCTATTAATTAAATCCGCATATCATCACATCGTTCTTCTCTCTCTCTCTTAGAAAATCGATAAATGGTTTCCAGTTATTCACGAAAAGGTTAACTGACTTTTCCTTAATTAAAATTGTAAGTTTATCCATTTCAGCATAGTCCAAAACTTTCAGCCACCAATCTTCCAGCGAAGGTATCTCCGAATTCTTCCAATATTGTGCATATAAAATTCTTGCCGCAGTTATCATATATAAAAACAAAGTTTGAAATTTTTCGCCTACATGATCATCCCTCATACCCAACAAAAAGGTTTCCGGTTTCATTTGAACCTTAATCTTTAAAATCAACTCTATCTAAAAGTGGCATGCAGGTTTTCATGGCTTGTTACAATGTACAAAGAGACAATGTTTATGGGATTTCCAGCCATGTATCAATTGGAATTGAAGAAATAAAGATATATGTTCATAAACTTGCCTGGAGAAATTCCTTTTCAATTGTATACACCACCAGTGTATCCTTTAAAGACATTTGCCCACAACACTGATGGTGTATATGATTGAAGAGGAATTTCTCCAGGCAAGTTTATGAACATATATCTTTATTTCTTCAATTCCAATTGATACACCAGCATTTTGAATTGTGCTCAGAAAGGACTGGGAGCCGTAAAACTGTTTCAGCACCAGCAAGGTATGTTCCAGGCACAGCTAGCAGCTGTATTCTAACTTTCCATGCCATCTTCAAATGCTTCATTGTGTTTTAGGCTCTAGGCCAGGGGTGGCCAACCTTTCAGCATGAATGCTCCTGGCCCTTTAACGGTTGTATAGGTGAGGGGATTTCAGCAGGTGCAGCTGCTTTAGCGGCACCATCAGCAATTGCAGCTGCCAAGATTCTGCCTTCTGCACAACTCTTAAGAACGCAAAAGCCCTAATGGTGGAAGGTTGGCTACACCCCTGGTCTAGGCAAAGACCTTTTTTCTTGTCCCAGCCTTTTCATTCTCTGATCGGGTTGTTTTGATACTGTGATTTTTGTCTTTGCTCTTGTGATTTTATTTTATTTATTATTTTGAGAAGTGTAAACAGTCCGGGAAATATTTGTATTGAAGGATGGGATATAAATCCATAAAACCCATACTTAGGTAACTTCCCACAATGCTGATGCAGCACAATCACTGCATGTAGAACCAAATGCAAAAGCAGCCGGAGGATCATTCTTCTGCCCTCCTCCCTCTTCATAGTATAAGTTACTATTAATAGTGCCTGTTTGCAAAAAATAAATAGACAATTTTCTGAAAGGCAGTGTAAGAACCAGGGCAGTGTAAAGATGAGAAAATCTGCTGTTGTATTTGAATTCCCCAGTGATTTTGTACATTAGGTACAACTCATAATCATTAGGTGATTTTGTACATTTGTTTAGTCAAGTTTCTTGGTCAGTTCTCCAAGATGTCAGAGGGAAGTCCTTCCCAGCTCTGCTACCCAGAATCCTTTATGTTTTGAGATATGATGTGTTCCAGTTATGCATCCAGATTTACAATGGAAAGATGGTTGTACCAGACAGGCAGCCCAAACCTGCCTAACAGCACAATCCTAACTAAGGATCCGGTGGCTGCCCGCCGGATCCTATCTATTTGTCCCCTTCCCCCGGTGTAAACCAGGGATGGCTCAATGGGCCTTCTTGGATTTCCGCCAGTTAAATAGCTGGCGGAAGAGGAGGCTGTGTAATGGCCGAGCTGGCCTGGCGGGAGACGGGGATATGGTGGACGCCATCAGGGCCATTCAGAGGAATTTTATCAGGGGGTACAAAGTTTCTTTTGGGCCCCTTCCCTTCATATGAATTTGGCTCCTGGGCCCCCCATTTTTGCTCCAGGGCCCGCTTTTTGATCTATTTTTCACCCTGGACACTGGTACAAATTACCCCCTTAACCCCCTTCTCAGAGGCCCTGGACGCCATCCCCGTCCCCTGGGCCGGCTTGGCCAATGGGCCCCCTTCCTCGCTGCCCAAACCACCCATGCAGCCACTGGGGGATCGCTTACCTTCCTCTGGCGGGCCGCATGGAGATCCGGTGGCAGAGTAAAGTCTGAGTAAGATTCTTACTCTAGAGTCGTCGCAAATGTGCCTTATGGCACATTTGCGATGGCTTCCAGCGGTGGAGCGGTTGCCTCGCTGCCAGAAGTTTAGGTAGGATTGCACGGTAAATCCCCATGCGACGATACAGTGGCACCAGCTGCATCCCGCGTTTGTTTGTTTTTTTGGTCTGCTGGAGGTCTCCTTGGAGTAAGGGACATTTATAAGCCCCAATGGCCACTATGGGGTAACTTGAACCTGCACCAGCTCAACTGCTAGTGCAAGCCTGCATTGGTCTGGAAAGGGAGGTTAGGCCCAGGAAGGGGCTTGGGATTCGGTGTGTGACGCTGCCAATCCCACCCCCCTCCCAGGCCTGATCTACCCTCCTCTGTCACTGCCCGTCAGTGCCCCGTTATACTCCCCTCCCCGTTCCAGCCTCCCTCTATCCCGTTAACCCCTCTCTCTGTCTCCCTCCAACCCCCTGAGCAGGCTTCCCCAGTGGGGGTCCATGGGCCCACTCTTGCCTCTCTGCCGGTGGGCCTGCAGTGCGCATTGGCAAAGGCTGCTTTGTGACAGCTGTAAAGCAGCTTCCGCCGGTGTACTAGTTACACTGGGGGGGGGGAGGGGGTTAGGATTGGGCCAAAAAACTCATCATCACTCTCCATTTATGGAATGACTTCGTGGCCTCCAGAGGTTCCCTTCCTCTGATGGAAGGAGTCATCCTCTAGAAGAAGTCTAGAGGAGGGAAACCTTTAGTTGCAACCCCAGTGAAAGGGGGCCACTTATAATGCTTATCTTTCATAGTGGACGGATTGGGTTTCAGGGTAATAAGAATATAGTTTACTGTTTAGTGTACATTAGTTCCCCAACTACCGTATTGTCCCGAGTATAAGACGCACCTGATTATAAGACGCACCCTTAAAGTTTGGCGCTATTAAAAAAATTAATTAAATCACTGGCATTAAATTGCAACAGCCTGATTATAAGACGCACCCCTAGTTTAAAAATTAGGAGAAAAAAGTGAGTCTTATACTCAGACCAATATGGTATTTACTAATGAATTCTCCCCCCAAAACATGATTCAGGAATGTATGAGTCCTTTCAGTTCAAACTCTTAACTAAAGAGAAAAGAAATACTGGAAAAGTTGGCAGTCATGGTGTATTTTTTTTGGGGGGGACTAGACTAATCATTTGCCAATGACAGTCAAGAAGTGCTGAATATTGTAGAAGTCTTTTTTGTTTTAATTTAGTACTGCTTATGGTTTCTAGCAAATGGAAGGATGGAAAAATGATCCCTGTTCTGGATGTATACAAAAACCTGTTTTATTGCTTTTTACAAATATTTGCTTGATAAAAATATTTTAAAAATCGATAAGTGTATACACTCCCCCCTCCCCCCTTAAGTCAATCCTTTTAAAGTCATGTTGTGGGTTTTCTCTTCAGGGCCTTCATAATCTGCTCTCAGGCTCTTACTAATACTTGGAACATCTTTTACGAATATCTGCTGCAAGAAATGACCTTGATATGATAGGGAAAGGGGGAAGAGGGAAGCAACACAGCTTTTCCAGTCTACTGCTAGCTTTTGTGTTGACTGGACATGGGAAGAATTCAAACCTATGAGTTTAAGAATACTTTTGTGGTGTAGGCACCTAGTTGCTCTGTCTCAGCAAATGTTGTGATGCAAACCACCTATTTAGTCTCCTATGAGGGTCCTGGAGAAGAGGCAAATTGATCCAAAGTCCAGAACCCCCTCGACCTGTATCGCTTTGGGTCACTGGGACTGCACGAATATTCATGCAGGTGGAAGTTCAGTGACATAGCTAGAAGCTGCTGCTGTACCCCCTGGTGACTTCACTGGCCCCGCCCCCACTGGTGACATCACCCCAGCGACATTACGGCCATGAAATGCTCCCCCTGGAGGGAATGATGCCAGCAAAAGATAGGTAGGAGCCTGGGCGGGCGGGCAGACAAAACATGCAGCCATGTTTCGGCCGCTGAATTGCTGCTGCCGTGGCACACTTGTCACTCCCCCGCATGCTGCCCAGGGTCCCCCTGCCACAGGGCCCCCCCGCCCCACCACTTTTTATGCTACTGGGCCAAACTAGACATGACAATGACATATCTGCATGTTTGTTTATGTAACAATACACCAATCTAGCCTTTCCACAATTACTTAAGGTGACTTTCAGCATCATTTTGTTTTTTTTAATCATATAACAACACGAAAAGTAAATATTAAAACAAAATAGCAACATCACAAAACTAAAGCACATCCCGCCTCCATCCTTCTAACCAAAGGTCTTCCAGAACAAGTGGTTCTTACAGAGGCATCTCAAACTCAGGAGAGAAAAACACTGATGAAGCTGTTGGAGGGGAGGCCATTCCATACAGGTGGGGCCACCACTGAGAAAATCCTGCTCCTTGCTGTTCACAAGTTAAACCTCCTGAAATGAAGCTACACAAAGGCTCTAAATGAAGACCTTAAAAGGAGAGTAGGCTTTTGTTGGAAGAAGTCCCTTAAGATGTATCAGTTCTTGACTGTAAAGGGCTTTAAAGATATCGTCTTAAATTGGGCTTGGAAGATTATTAGCAACCAGTTCAATAAGCATACAACCAGTTGAATGTGTTCCCAGTTGCCAGTGTCTTCACTACAATCAGTAGCTTCCTCATTTTATCAGATCGATGACATTCTGTATTAGCTGCGATCTCTTTTTATATTCAAGGGCAGCCCTGTGTATATTGCATTGTGGTAGTCAGTCCTTGAGGATTTATATTCTCGATATTCGTGCCTCGGTTTAGCAAGAGAGATCTTTGCAAAGACTTAGCTTTCTACCGTTGTGAAAATTGTAGGGGTTAACAAGAATCAGACTATTTTCTCCACTAAAATATGCAACGTTATTTTTTTTAACCCTGAATCACTTAGAAAGACTAACACATTTGTGAAAATCTTTGCTAAAATTAGGAAGCTTCTAATTCCAATGTGATAATTCAAAGCTGAGATATAAGGAAAAGTACGGTATATAAAGATTCTTGGAGGACGGGTGGGTGGCATGCCATTACTCACCCTTCCACCAGCTGTCAGAGGCTGTTTGTAAGTGAGGTCAATAAGTTGTTCTGTATGGTTGAATGGCTTATTTGAAGTAAAGATGTGTGATCTCTGAATGAAGATATTAATGATGTGACAAAAATTGTAGAAAAAATGCTCAGTTCAGTAAGGGCTCTAGTTGAGTCATGTACTAACAAGTTAAATGCCTAAAGTAGCTGTAAGGAACGAAGGTTTTCACTTGTGGATATTTGTTACAGAAACACACAAGACAAGAAGAGCAATTAATCTCTTCATCAACTCAGCTGCTTCATTACATCTGATTTAATCATTAAGTCAAATCTTGTGTAACAATTGAGCTACTGATTTTTTTAAATTAAAATTTGTTTCTTAAAATTGGATTGTGTTCCCTTCTAAACAAGAGATGTTATTTTTTTAACTTATGCATCACTCATGAAAATATCATGGCATGAAATCATGGCTTTTAAGTGTTACAATTGGAAAGGAATATTTTCATTTAACTTGGTAGAAGACTGTAGCTCTTTCCCAACTGGACTATTTGTGGGACATTGAGGAAGCCCTGAATGGGATTTGGCTGGAATTGTCTGGCATCAGCATAAGGGAACATACATTTCTTTCCAGGATAGCAAGGGATGGTTGAATTCTGCAGCACCCGGGACAGCTCCCTGGCAATACAGATGTTGCTTCGACTGGGAGGGTTGAGGGTTGAACTCAGCTGAGCACCTAAATAGCAAAGCAAATGTTCAAGTCCCACCCCCTGAGCTGAGATTTGGCAGGAATTTAGAGAAGGAGAGTCCTGGCTTGCAGCCTTGAGCCTGGTGTTGCTGGATAGCTTCCAGGTATGCTCTTTGTCTTCTCTGCTGAAACTTCCAGGGGAGGAAGGGGCCTTGGGTGATTAGTAGGGAGGATTAATTGCAAAGTCTGAAGCCTTAGCTTCAGGTGTGGATTCCGGTGTCAAGAATTCTTCTGCTGTACAGCCTGCAGTGTGCAGTGCTCTTCCTTCGACTGGAAGTGTGCTCTTGCAGTGTGCTCTTCCTTCGACTGGAAGCTTGTGATCCATAAGATCCTTGAGGCAAGCCCTACTTAGCTCACATCTACCTAACACATCTAACGCTACAGGCAGCTCAATCCTGTCCAGTGCCAGTGCAGCAGGGCTGTGCAGCCTATGCTGTATCCAACACTGGCTAGCAACAGGCTGGAGGTCTTCTTGGGCTTTCCCCTTACCTCGATTAAACTCCCAGCATGCACAATGGGGCTACTCGGATCTCCACCTGCTCAATCGCTGGTGCAGATCCAAGAAGCCCCATGACAGACTTTCGAGCCTGGGAGGGGGGATAGGATACCGCATGTGCTGAGGCCGCTGATCCCTCCCCCTTCTGGACCCGATCTGCCCCCTAAAGGCACATTTGCAACACCCTAGGCTGGCACAGCATGTGCTACGCTGGCCTAGCCAGTGCATAGGATTGTGCCATCGGTGTTAGAATCACTCTTCAAGTAATCTGGGGGCTAGAGAATGATGAGTGTTCAAGTGTTGAACTGATGGTGGTCTGTTCATGCCCTGGCTCATAATTTATGGGCATTGTTGTCCTTAGAGATGATTTTAAAAACATTTTTAATCATATAAAATCTTTGCAAAGCATTTTATCCATACATGTGCATCAGTCAATATGCACATTGCACTGCTGAATTAAAAAAAGATACATAGAATCATAAGTAGGAGAAAGAAATAACTCGTGTACGTATCTTATTTTTCACATTCTTCCTCCAAGGAGTCCAGGATGATGTATGTCTTCTCCAGACCCTGAATACCAGAGGTCTTAAACAGGAACTATGACAGTATTAGACAAGCGCTCCTTATTTTCCATGCTCCCATGATAATTCCCCAGAGGAGGGAGTGATTCATCTGCTCTCTGCTGTGTTTTAGTGCTACAACTGTGGTCAGAGTTGGGTATTACACAGCACAATCCGACTTAACTTTTGTGCCGGTTTAACCAGCGGCGCAGTGAGAACATGAGGCCCCAGAACGGGATTCAAATCCCCTCCAAAAGAGGAGTTCAAAGGGGATTTGAATCCCTTTTCTATTCTGGGGCCTCCCGTTCTCGCTGCGCTGCTGGTTAAACCAGCACAAAAGTTAAGTCGGATTGCGCTGACAGTCTGTTAGCTTAGCAGAAGTCACATGAGATGAGGGGCAGATGGAGTTTTACCTACTCATGTAAAGCGCACACTGAGTTCAGCGGTGTATTCAGTCCCAAGTAAGTATGCGTAGAATGGGAATCCTCCTAACCATTTAGGTGTGCGCTTCTTCATTTACGCTTACTTCAGCAGAATGTAGTTATGACTCACGTTTGGGATTGGGCCTTATTACCTTTCTCGTTGAACATATGGCATCGCCTTATTCTGCATCAGATCATTGGTCTATCTGGCTCACTCTATCTGGAGATGTCAGGGATTGGACCTGTGACCTTCTGCATTGTAAAACATATGCTTTACAACTGAACTATAGTCTCAGCCCCCTCATTCTTCATGTTTTTGTCCTTTTAAGAGAACAACTCTAGAACATGGTTCCATTCTGGGTGTCTGACTGCTCGCAACGCGTTGAGCGTGTTGCCTATTACCATGAAATTGGGAATCTCTTTGGGGCTACATCTGTTTTGTTGTTGAACACACTGAGTCTGTCCATTGATTCATGTAGTTAAGTATGGTCTTCTCTCACTGGCAGCAGCTACCCAGGGCCTCAGGCAGAAGTCATAAGAACATACGAACATAAGATGAGCCCCGCTGGATCAGGCCAAAGGCCCATCTAGTCCAGCTTCCTGTATCACACAGTGGCCCCACCAGATGCCTCAGGGAGCACAAGACAACAAGACACCTGTAGCCTGTCGCCACTCCCTTGCACCTGGCACAAAGAAAACCTACTCCTACAACCAGGAGGTTGCTTATCCCCATCTCAGTCTTTCTCAGACCTTACCCAAGATCCTTCTAAGTGGTTGTTGTTGATGAATTGGCAGGAGTGCTATTTCTAGGTGCACATGAAATTTATGAGTAAAGCCTGAAATTATGAGTAAAGTCCAAGAATACCCACAGGGCTGGTAGGGCTTGGTCTCAGTTCATGAAATATTCTCTAGAACTAGAAATCAGTTTCAAAACATCTCTTGTTTCTAGTAGTTGAGCTCTGGTAATGGATGGAATGGGAAATCCATTTCCAATATCCCTTTCTTCTTAGTCTCTGTAGAAATGTGTCTACCGACAAGATATACTAAAACAATTGAAGAGGGTGGGTTGTTTGTCATGCTCTGTTTCAGACTGTTAACGTTCTAAAAACAACAAACTTCATTTGAAGACAGCCACTATCTGATCTTCTACCAATTAGATGGAAAGCAAAAGCATTTTAAGTAGACAGAGGGCGATGGGAATTTTGGGGCATCCATGACATCTGATAGGGTGGAGATATTACCCCGTGATGACAGCTGAGATTTAAGAGAAAATTCTACAGCATATAAAGAATGTTATTCTCCACTAAAACATCCAGCTGTGTGTTTCAAGAGGTTCTCTCCGGCCGTCTCCCCCTCCCTTTCAACCATATGCAGGCTTTCAATTATATAGCCTCCAATAGTCAGTCCCACTCTCAAAGCCAAGGAAGGCTTATTGTGGTAATCAGCTATTTATTTACTGAATAAATTACTTGAAAGGTAAGATAGATTGAAATGCCAGGTGTTGGCTTTTCCCCCTCCTTCCAACTTGGCTGCCCTCATTAGAAGCTAATCTCAATGTCACGCTGCCTTTGGATGAAAATTTCCTCTAGGCATTAAGAGATGGTTTCAAGATCTTTTAAAAATGTGTTTGGAGATTATTATGCAGAGAATATACAATCAATCTTCTCATCATCTTCTTCATGGCTGTCGGCAAGTTGCTTTTGTCTCCCTTTCTGCTCAGATTTCTTCCCACTTGTATTTGTGTTTCCATGGCTTTTACCAAATGTTTTAAATAGCTACCCCTTTCTTATCATCCCTTCTTGAATGTCCTTGATGTCTTTGAATGCTCTTTCGGCTTGATTCACAGCTAACCAAATCAAGCTTAGGGTTAGTTCATACATGCATGGTCAGTATCGATGCTGCTTGGAACCAAGTGGTACTGACCAGTCCATAGAATTCTTGAACAATGCTAGACTTCTCTGAAAACACTGTGCAAAACAGCTGAGGCTGTACACTCCCCTACCACTTTAGGTTATTTCTAGAGTAGTTGAGGGACACCATGTTTGCAATGAGCTGTACCTGGGTCACCATGGATTTTACTTTACTTATATTATAAGACAACACCTTTAGATTTAAACAATTTCTAGTTCCTTAAAGTAAATGGAAAATATAGTCATGAATCCAAACACTTCAGTTTATCTTGCATGAAGATTGAGTCGTCTGAAATAATTCCTCTGTCAGGTTTGGTTCCAGATAACTTTCTCAATGAAAAGGATTTTCAAAGGTGTCCTTTGGACTCACCTCCATCTTTGAGATCTACCTTGGATGCTCAGAAATTCCTTATACTGAACCAGATTATCAGTTCATCTAACTCAACACTGTCTATTTGGATGGGTGACAGCTGCCAGTCTTTAAGGCAATCATTTTTCTCCATTTCGACAATCTGAGATCCTTTAGCAGAAGATGTCAAGGACGACATTGGGAACCATCTCTATACAAAACATGTTTTCAGCAAAGAAGATTCATGGTCTACTGCGGAAGCTTTCATGGTCAGCGATCAACTTACAGTGTCTCGGAGTTACGGATTTAGAAGCCATGTCTGAAGAAAACTTGAAGTTTAATTTTCTTCGTTCCGCTTGCGGGTTTCCTGTATTGGCAGCCGCAAACCGACAAATACATTAAAATCCAAGGAATGCCGTGTGTAGCCTACGTTTCGTTCCGTGCCCCGGAACCTCTTCTGGGCAATTAATTCAATTGCAGATGAATACCCAAGCCTCAGTCACCTTCCTGTATAAAAACCTAGAAAGCGCAGGAAACCGCTGTTGATTAGGAGTGGAAATAACCTGAGTTCACCCCATGACCGGGTTAGCTGTCAAATGCTCCGTTAAAGGGAACTGCCGCTTTTTTCCTGTTTCTCCGCTGCCGCTTTTTTCCGCTTGATTTTTGCGAATAATTGGCCACCAGATTCGATTTGTAAATACTAGTTCTTGTTGCCTATTAATCAGTTTATCAATAGGTTGTTTGCATATTTCCAACGATTCTAGATGGCGCAAGATTTTAAAGTTGTTTTCCTTTTTCAGGCAGCGGGTTTCTTCAAATCGGATCGCATGTCCCAAGCTCAGTGAGTGCTCCGCAACAGAAGACTGTTCAGGATGATTCAACCTTAGAGATCTTTCATGTTCTTTCATTCTTGTTTTTATAGATCTGTAGGTCATTCCAATGTAATTTTTTCCACACTCGCATGGGATTGAATAAATTCCAGCATTTGACAGTGCTGGACTCTTGTCCTTTGGATTTGGATGTCCTTTGAGTTTGGATGTGGGCTTAAAGACTGTTTTTACGTTCCCCTGTTTTAAAATACCTGCTATTCTGTCTGTTACACCTTTAATAAATGGAAGACTAATCCACAACCTCTCATCTGTTGTTGTTTCCTTAATTTCGTTATTTTTAATACTCCTACCTTCTCTTTTTGCTTTGATTTTTTGATTTTGTTGCAACCAGCACCTGTTGATCTGTGCTGTTGCATACCCATTGGCTTGCAAGGACTGAAATACTGTTGTCTTTTCTAATCTTAAGGATTCCTGATCACACACCTTAATAGCTCTATAGATCAGGGAATTTATCAATGAATTTTTTTGGGAAGGGTGATGATTTGATTTTTGATCTAAGTACTTGCCGGTATGTGTGGGTTTTCTATACACTGCAGTTCCTATTGAAAGATCCGCCTTACGTGTTACTAACACGTCTAAAAAGGGCAAAGAGTTGTTACACTCTCTCTCCACTGTAAACTGAATTTCACTGCATTGATTATTTAAATGTTCTGTGAATTTTTCTAATTCTTTATCTCCATGGGTCCACACACAAAAAACATCGTCTACATATCTCACCCAAAATTCAGGTTTGAGACTTGCAGAATCCAGTGCTTGTTGTTCAAATATCTCCATGAATAAATTTGCTACCACTGGCTTAGGGGGTTCCCCATAATTATGGACTATACCATAATTCAAAAAATGAAAGGCTGTCACATACTGAAGTAGCCCATTGCTCTATTAGCTTAGCGTTGTCTTCCAAGAGTGGCAGCATTTTCCAGGGTTCCAGGCAGAGGTCTTTTCCTATTTGGACTGAACCTGGAACCTTCTGCATGCAAAGTGCTCTACAGCAGGGGTTCTCAACCAGTGGTACTACCACCACCAGTGGTACTTCGGCCAACAGCTGGTGGTATTCAGACTTCTGGACCACCAGAACCCCGCTCCAACGTGGCGCTTTCGACAGTGCATTTTCGTTCTCGAGAGGCTCCTGCCTTTGACCGAGCCTCTCAGGAATGATGAGATTTTTTTTGTTTGGGAAGTTCAAAATATGATCCCCATTTGCAGTCTGGTGGTACCGTTGAATTCTATCATGTAATTTGTTTTATTATTTTTAAAATCCATACCCTACTATTTCCATCCCTATGGATGCTCAAAGTCAAACCAGATCATTAAAACAAAGAAAAACCTTCAAATATAGAATAGGTTTAAAGGTGATCTCCTGCAACATTCTCCTCACAAAGGATCATCCTCGACCAGACAGGCCCTCTGTCTTCTGCTGCATTTGGAAACTGTGGACCAAGCTTGAACAGCTGCTCTGGAACTGGTTGCCAAGGCAACCAGAAGTTGTGTAGACCTCCCAAGGATGGCCTTACTCAGGAAGGTGGGCAATGGTCTCATTATGTGAACAACTCAAGTGTCTTTTTTTACCTGGATTATAAATAGGTTCACATCACATAAAGAGGGCAGGAAAATGCCATTCTGAGAAGTGTAACCTTAATTCCTGGGATGACACAGGTAATTTTTTCTCTGGAGTCAACTTTAGCTCCTGCTTGGCTTTAGACAAATGCAGCAGTTCTATCTCAGCACAGTGACAGCAGCTAAGAGGTAGGCTATATAAGCCTGTGCAAGCCCTTAATGTAGTGCGAGGAGCGTAAGACTATCCTGAGATTTCTCCTTCGCTCTTGGAAGGTAAGCATGGAGCTCAGCTTCTGGCAAACTAGGGTGAAATGTCAATTAAATTCAGATTAACAAGAGGGTCCATTCAGTGATCTGACTAATCACTCCGAGTTGCACGTAGCCCAGGAAACATACTGCAATGTTTCATTAAAACCTAGATCTGCAGTTTTGAACAGAGAGGCCTGAACAGTGACATTCACCAGGAAATGGCCAAGGGCCAGTTTGCTTGTAGGAAATGTTTAGTAGGGGTAAACTGTGAATGAGATACATTGCAGTTACAGATAAAAGGTTACGTTTTTAAATGTAAGAAAGAAAAGTTCACAGTTTCTTGTATATGCCTCTGCATGTTTCTTTTGTGTTATGCCCAAATTATGCCCCTTTCCCCAAAGGGTGGCCCTTTTGCCCAAATCAACCTTCAAGTTGTGGCGCCAACCTTACGTTTTCCCCCAGCTCTCACTTCTTCTTCCTATGTTCCTCTTCCTTCCATGAGTCCCTTTTTAGATTGGGACAAGGAATAATTTTCTCATTCCTTCATCTTTGTAAATCATTTTGGGAAGCATAAGTCTCAATAAATAGTCTCAATGGGCAGTAGGTGTGGTCTGGAGGTTTGAGCTGTCGTCTTGCCTGAAAAAGCTAAGCAGAATCGGCTGCCTGGATGGGAGACTGGGAGGCCGCTGTCGTATCTGTGTGAAGAAGGAGTGTGGAGGAGGAGTCAGCTGTCAAAAGGATAACATCTTTGAGAAGCCGGTCTGAAGCATGGTTGCAATTGCCTGCGGGAAGTTTGGAAAGTGCAAGAGTGGGCAGCCAGGATGATGACTGCACTGTGAAGGGAAACATCTGGAGAAATGAAGGTTTCTATGAGATTTCTCATGGAATAATATTTGTAAAAATCTCACTGAAAAAATGGATTTATGGTCAGCCTGCCTATGTAAGCCACCTTGGGTCTATTGAGAAAGGCGATATATAAACAAACAATACTTTTCATGCTTCTGGGGGCATTGCCCCAGAGTCACATGAGAAGTAGGAATAACTCATGCATCTTGTCAAATGGACTCTGGTCCACAAAAGCCTATGCCACAATACATCTTTAAGATGCCATCTCTAAGACAGCAATCCTGTACACACATACCTGGGAGTAAATCCCCTTGAACATAATGGGACTTATTTCTGAGTAAACATTCTGTTACTATTCCTTCACATGTTTCTCTGCTGAGCACTGTTGTATAGAGCATCAGTAGTCCAACATGTTTCTTGCATCCAAGTCCAGTACTGTAGCCACTGCCCTATACTGGCTCCATAATTATACGAATCATCGCACCACCTCCATCTTCCTGCGTGTTTACAGAATATACACAGTCAGCCATTACCTCATCCTAGTTCTGGCCATGGGAAAGTACCCAAAGCAATTAAAGAAAATTGGATTCTGATTGTATTAGAATGCAGCATCATGAATTAAATCACAAATAAGAAAAGGTTTTGCAAGGGCAAGGATAATTCACCCGCTTATTTACGGGAACTAACATGCCTCTGCTGGGTAGCCTAACATACGACGACTTCAACAAACCTAGGATGATTGCAGAGGGCTCTTTGCAATTCAATTCCGCTCATTTCACACAGCTATCTGTTTGAGCCCTAGGAAGACTGGGGGCTGCTTTTGCCTCTTTAATTTAAATAAACTCTGCATGAATTAATTTTCATTCTGAACTGCAAATCCAATTTCAGCTAAACAGCTTTTTTAGCAAGGATACTTAACAATCAGTGGCTACAATGACGTTAAATTGGGCAATTATGACACCATTAGAACAGGGGCCTTTTTCTGACACAACAAACGAAATCCAGCTTGGCTGTCGGTGAGCATGAAGCGTTCAGTGCCCACCAGCCCATTCTGATCCTCAGCTCTGAAAGAGGACTGACCATTCTGGTGGGTACAAATCTGGTAACATTTGGGGATGGTTGGTTGCCTGCTGCAGGAGGAACCAAGACGTCCATTGCCAGAGGTTCCCAAATGAATGTAGAGTGTGCCGTACTGGCAGCTGCAGCAGTGTCTGATGGATTGGGCCCACATTAAGCACAGTCATACAGAGAGAAAGGGGGAAAAAGCGCTATGAATGATGTCACACTATGGCTACATCTGCCAATCTATTGCAGCCAATACTCTGCTAATACAGCAGTCCATTAGATCAAGTTTGAAAGCAATTTTTTTTATTTTAATCTAGATATCAGTTTTAACTTGCAAAGAAGTGCTCAGACTTTATTGTGTTTACCTTTACAACTAGGCTTACCAGATCTCCAACCGGGACAGAGTGCTGCTAGACCTTTAGCAGAAGGAATGTGGGCAGGTGTAGCTTGTTAAGTCCTAAAGCACAACAGAGGCGTCGCCAGGCGCCCCCCGATGGGGGGCCGCCCCCCCGACGCCCCAATAAAACTGTCAAAAATTTTAGGTTTCGGTTTCGAAACCTATTTTTGACAGTTTTTTTGGGTTTTTTAATGGGTTTTCGGGCGATTTTAAGTGTTAAAACCAGGATTTTTAAAGTGTATATTTGCTTTGCGGCACTTATCTTGAATATGGGGCGTTCCAGCGACGTTCCAGCGATCATCTTCCTGCGCCCGGGCACAGCTTCTCCCTGCGCCCGGGTGCGGACTCCGTAACGCCCCCAGCAGCGGTTTCCGGAGTTTGCGCATGCGCAGACCCACGGAGTTTCCAGGGACATTCTGGGCATGCGCAAACTCCGGAAAGTGCTGCTGGGGGCGGTACGGAGTCTGTGCCCGGGCGCAGGGAGAAGCTGTGCCTGGGCGCAGGAAGATGATTGTCACTGGAACATCGCTAGAACGCCCCATATTCAAGATAAGTGCCGCAAAGCAAATATACACTTTAAAAATCCCGGTTTTACACTTAAAATCGCCTGAAAAAATAAAAAAGGGGGGGAAAACGAAATTTAAGGAGGCCTGCGCCCCCCCCAGAGCCTCAGCGCCCCTACGCCCTGGGGCCTACCGCCCCACCGCCCCATATCAGCCGACGTCCCTGCCTATACATGTCTACTCAGAAGCAAGCCCCACTGAACACAATGGGGCTTGCTTCTGAGTAGACATGCCTAGGATTGTGCTCTAAGAGGGTTTAACAAGCTACACCTGCCCACATTCCTTCTCCTAAAGGTCTAGCACTCTGTCCCAGTTGGAGATCTGGTAAGCCTATGGGTAACTAGTCTGTCTGCCCATTGTTACACAGGGAGAACAGAGGTGAGAGAGTGACATTTCTAAGACCATACACTGAGTTTGTGTCAAAGTCAGGTTTGGAATCCAGTAGTTACATGATTGGACATCTTCATCTCACCCTTCTTTCCAAGCTCAGAGTGACTGTGGCATAGTCTCTAAGCCTTAATCTCTTGCTCTGCAGAAGATGTGGTAGGCTGTTCGGGGCAGAGAGCTGTGCCCCTATTAAAAGTGGATTCTTACTAGAAGGCTGTGCTTGGTTGTTACATAGGCTTACCAGATCTCCAACCAGGACAGAGTGCTAGACCTTTAGGAGAAGGAATGTGGGCAGGTGTAGCTTGTTAAGTCCTAGAGCACAATCCTAGGCATGTCTACTCAGAAGCAAGCCCCATTGTGTTCAGTGAGGCTTGCTTCTGTGTAGACATGCCTAGTATTGTGCTCTCAGTTTAACAAGCTACACCTGCCCACATTCCTTCTCCTAAAGGTCTAGCACTGGACCTGGAGATCTGGTAAGCCTATTGTTACACCTTTGCACTGTCTAGTTGGGGTGTGAAAGTGGGATTCACTGAAGGAGGAAGGCCCAGATCCAGGGAATCATGTGAGCTCTAAGTGTGTCACACCTGTAGTGTAACAGGAGGCAGCTGGGAGGAACCTGTTTTATAGATGATGCAGGTGAGAAGATGTGTGATTAAATGCTTAAAATGCATATAATATGCATATAAAAACTCCTACAGGTGGAAAGCTTTAAAAAAAAAATCAGGGAGCATTTTAATATAGCCTTCTTCCTGATGTGGATGCGATGTGTGACTCTTGAAACCCTGAAAGCTCTGATTTATTTATTTATTTAAAGGATTTCAAGCCCACCTTTCTCCCAATAAGGGTATTCAAGGCGGCAATCAATCAATTTCCTGTCTTAAGCATAATCTAGAATATGCATTATGTTAGAAACAACAACTTGTTGCATTATGTTAGAAACAACAACAAAAAGCCACATTTATTTCTTTTATTTGGCTGCAAATCTATAGCTTTGTTCAGGTGTTAGACCCTGACATCTGGACACAATCCAGAAATGGGTGTGTGGAAGCTAGAGTGCGCCCCTTGGTTTCTGAATGTTGTAGTATCTTCCACCTTTTGGGGGAAAGCAGCTAGGGGGAAATGTTAGCAGAAAAACTGTCAGAGAGATCTGGACTAAGAAGCCTCCCCTCTTGTTCCTGGGGATTGTAATCTCAGCTGCTGCATTTTGTGTATTGTAGACTGTGAGCGCACTTATGGTAATCTCTACAGTGGCTAAAGCACTGGCTGCCATTGCACAGCGACAGAGGTGAGCAGAACATAATAAGAACATAAGAAGAGCCCTGCTGGATCAGGCCAAAAGCCCATCTAGTCCAGCTTCCTGTGTCACACAGTGGCCCCACCAGATGCCTCAGGGAGCACACAAGACAACAAGATACCTGTGTCCAGTCGCCACTCCCTTGCACCTGGCACAGAGAAAACCCAAAGAGCAGGAAATGTGGCTGTTACATTCAGGTGCTCCTGCAGATGTCAGTGGCTCGTACCTGCCCAGGGGCACCTGTCCAGTATTAACTGAGTTACTTGCTCTTGCAATCCGTTGACCTAATGGGGGGAAATAGGTGTTATACCCATTACACAGGCCAAGTAGGAAGACATGCATCTATGGTTGCCAACTTTTCAGTCTGGCATTGTGACGGTGTCACATTGTGGCATTGTGACAGCTGTTTTATGGATAGACATTTATCTCCATAGTGTGAAAAACGTCACCTGCTGGTTTTTGTGGGCTAAGGACGTGAAGGCACATTGTACAGTAAGCTTGCTGAAGTTAAGTCGATCTGGGCTTGGACAGCTTCTGGAGAGGAGAGACCTCCTTGGAACGTGGCTGCATATATTGCCTTTTGCTCCCTGTAGAAAAGGTGGACTAGAAATGTCATCAACAAAGGCAGGCCGGGTTGGATTTTCTTTTTTGGGTCAGTTAGCAACCCTCTATGTTGCTAGTGCAAGCCAGTAGGACGACTCCCTGCTGCTTCCAGAATCTTTTGCTCTCTGTTCCCATTGAAATCAGGATCCATTTCATTGCAGGTTTAGTAGTGCCATTTTGGTGGCCAGGTGGAATGATGGGAATTCCCAGGAATTAGCAGTCAGAACTGCCCACCGCCCAAGAGCCTTATGGCAGCAGCTCCCTCATCTTGTAAAAAACCTGGAAGGAAGAGGCTGTTGGCTGGCCTGGTGAACCCCTCGGGCATTCTGGAAAGGCTTTGTTGCATTCGGTGCATTTCAGAGCTGTGTACATGCGCGGAGTGAGTCCTACCCCATTCCCTTCTAGCTTTGGGAATGCAAGGCGGGTAATTAAGAAATCAGAAGGCCCAGGTGTGCCAGGTGAAGTTTGGTAGCTTGCTTTTGATCTAAATTGAGATGCTCTGGGGATTTAACTTCTTAAACACAACAGGCATAAATAAATAATGAGGACTTTTTTTTTCCTTTTCCTCGAGGTTGGAACACGCAGGCAGAGTTAGAAAACGTGCGGCACAAGAGGAGAGTTTCAGGCTGGGTAGTAGATTGAAACGGGTACCTGGGTTTTGATCAAACGGAGGCAAATTCTGCTCTTTGCATCTTTTCCAAACATAGTTTTGGGGCCAGAAGCTGCTTTTGTTTTGACACAAGGACCATTACATGCCTTTATTTAAAACACACACACACACACACACACACACACACACACACACACACACACACACACACACACCTGCCTTATGTACAGAAACATTTTAATCCAACTCTTAAACATTTTATGGATAAAGAATTGCTGATTCAGATGACCAAACAGTGACCCTTAATGTGTGGCAGTCCCAGAGGAAGTGAAAGTGCATCACAGCTGAGCAGGTTGCAATGTGGTCATCGTCAATCATCTCAATCGCAGTGGGTTGCGTGAAGCAATGCACTGCTCTCATTGCATTCTGCAGGGGGAGCTGGAAACCCTTTCTGTACATGTTCCCCACCATCCCTTGGCCTGTGCCTTTGCTCTGCTTCCTACTCTGTCACCCTCCCACTACCTTAAATAATGTTGCCTGCCCTCCCTTGTTGCTCTTTATGTCTGGATGGGGAGGGGCCATAGCCATAGCTCAGTGGCGGAGGACATGACAAGCACGCAGAAGGGCAACAGTAGTTAAATGGATCGCAGAGAGTACGTATTGGAGAAATACCCATCTTAAATTTTAGAGAGCTGCTGCTAGCCAGTGTGGACAAAAGTGACTTAGATGGGCCAATGGTCTGTCTCCTTATAAGGCAGCTCCATAAGGAATCATAAAATTGGGCTCTTAAGGCCATCTAGTCCAAGCCCATTAGATCTACTCTCTGGGGTAAGGTAAAGGTAAAGGTGACCCCTGACAATTAAGTCCAGCCGTGTCCGACTCTAGGGTGTGGTGCTCATCCCCATTTCAAAGCCGAAGAGCCAGCGTTGTCCGAAGACGCCTCCGTGGTCATGTGGCCGGCATGACTCTCCTTGCCGCAGCGCGTAGCATGCGGCTGGAACACGGAGTGCTGTTTACCTTCCTGCAAGCGGTACCTATTTATCTACTCGCATTAACATGCTTTGGAACTGCTAGGTTGGCAGGAGCTGGCCAAGCAACGAGAGCTCACCCCGTCGCGGATTCAAACTGCTGACCTTTCGATCGACAGCTCATAGTTCAGCGGTTTAACCCACTGCACCAATTAGAGTCCAAGCCCATTAGATCTACTCTCTGGGGTAGCAGAGAATAAATCCTTGCCTGCTTCCATGGGACAACAACCCTTCAGGTATTTGACGAGCGCCAGCATTTGTGGAGTCTTTTCCAGTGGCTGTTGCTGGTGTCTCTTGTGGAAGCCAGCTGGGAAACTCTTCTGGGGGCTGGAGTCCAGCTCACCAGTTATCTGTCTCTGGTATACAAGCTTCCAGTCAAGCTCTGGCGGTTTGGACACTTTCCGATCAAACCAGTACTACCTCCAACAAGCTACCCCTTCTTAGTTTCCCCGGGTTGACCTTCCCTTCTCACCTTGGCAAAATACACTTGAAAGAGGCAAGACATAAAGCTGACGTCTCAGTCAGGAGCCGTTTGAAGGAAATGGTATGCATATTAACATGCCTTGCTGACAAAACCTGCAGTGCTGTATAAACGCTCCAGCCAATTTTCAGATGTTAATTGCTTTGCCACTTTACTCTTAAAAATAGCAAAAAGCCTCACCCACATTATGGACTGAAGCTGAACCTTTAATGAGCTTGGGTTTTGGGTTGTTTTTTTTAAAGTGTGATAGTATCCCTGATTTAAGAATACACTGTACTAAGTGCAGTAGACTGTCATCTAAACATCATCACGTGTTGCCACTTTAAGCAAGGTTTACCTAAGTGGTGCTCTCAATCTCCTAAAGGCCTGTGGAACACTTGCTTCGGAGATGGGGGTAGACTGGAAGAAATGACATCTGCCCAGTCCCAGCTTACCTGGATGGCACCCGGTGTGGTGCAGGACCCGGAAGAGATCACTGAATCAGAAGTAATTTGCGGTGACGTGATGATGTCATCACGTCCCTGCGGATAACTTTCAGGTCAGAGAGACACGGATGGAGGGGGGAAATGGAGAACAGAAGCAAAGATGGGTGAGGGAAGTGACTCTCCCAGGTTAACAGGAAGCCCGCAAATGTAGGAGGCCCCTTAACATCTTACAGTAGCAGAGCGTGGGTGCTCTGGGTGTCACAGCAAGACTCCCTTCCAAGTGAAGGGCAGTGTTCTTTGGCAATGGCTGAAGAGGAGGAGGAGGATGTAAGCCACCACCATCTCTCTCATTCTACAAGGAAGGCCAGTGAGAAGAGGAGGAGAAGTAGCCAGATGGAGGAGGAGAAGGCAGTGGGCTGGCATGGGGTGCCTCTGCCAGTTTGCCACCTCTCCCAGCTACTTAAGATTTCAGCCTGCCTCCATGGTGGGCCAGTTCTGGATGCTGAGGTATCACAGAAGCCTCTGAGGTGATCGAAAGTTCAAAAACAGGTGAGAAATAGGTAGAAAACCAGAGATTTCCACCATAGGAAATCCTACCTGGCAGTGCCAAGGGTTGAACCCAGGACCCTCTGCAGGCAAGCACACGCTCTGCCAGCAAGCTATTGTTCCGTCCGAGTAGTTGATATTCATGTCTTTGTAAATAACAGGACTATCTCACAGGTACCAAATTGTTCAAGTCACGCTTTTAAGAACTTTACTCAAACGTTAAGCCCAACCTCTGCATGGCAGTTAATTGGCCATTAGCCCAACTTCTTCTTTTTTTTGTTCTTGATTTAAACTTGATGCCAACGTTCACAGGTGTGCAGGCTGTATGTTTTCAACATACAAGGAACCGGCATTTGGCAGCACAACAAATTATTTCATAATAAGCTACATATTTCTTCCAGCGTTGGCTCTGTTCAAAAGCTACACTTCACATCATTGTGGGCCTGTCTTTGTGGGTGAGAAGCTAAAATGTGACCGAACTGTGTGACCATGAAAAATGTTTCAGTGTGTTGGTTGAGAAGCTCAAGGAAACAGCAGTGCGTCGCTAAGGAGGCTGCGAATACCTACACTTGTTAGTGGAGGGGATCCCCCTTTCTTTACTTAACATAAAGTACTCTTATCTCAAAGGGAAGTACAACAGAGGTTAAGGTGTGTGCATAGGTACACAGGTACCTTCAAAGGTACACAGGGGTTGAGCAACGCCCTTTGCCCTATGCATTTTCTGTGAAAGGTGTGTTTGTGTATGTACTCGATGCAAGCATAAGTGTGTTCCACTACTAATGTCTACAGTCAGTGGTTCTCAAACCTTTTAGCACCGGGACCCACTTTTTTAAAATGACATTCTATCGGGACCCACCTAGCTTTACGAGATGCTCAAACATTTATCTCCCTATATTTACATAAGCCTGCAAACTGCAGGAGCTCAGGTGTTTGCAGGGTAATTAGCAGCTATCTTGCAAACTGCAGGAGCTCAGCTCTTTGAAGGGCAATTAGCCCTTGATTTTTGAATAGCCTCATGGCTTGTGGCAATTACTTATCTGATCTTTCCATCACCTGGGACCCACCAGAAATCAGGTCGTGACCCACCAAGTGGGTCCTGTCCTTCACAGTTTGAGAAGGACCTTGCTGGGTTGGATTGAAGGTCCACCAAGCCCAGTCTCCTCTTTCTCAGAGTGGCCAACCAGACACCTCTGAGAATCCCACAAGCAGGGCTTGAAAGCATTAGCCCTCTTTCAGTGCTGCTCCCTCAGCAGTTTGTGTTGGGTGGCACACTTGCTTCTGAACATGGAGGTTCTGTACAGTATCATTGCTAATAGCCATTGAATGACCTTGCCTCCATGAGTTTGTGTAATGCCCTTTGAAAGGCATCAAAGCTAGTGGCCATCCTCAAATCTTATGGCAGCAAAAACGATACATTAATCGTTATGATAAATGTATCCTTTTTGTCTGTCTTGGATCTACAGCCCACCAGTTTCTTGGATGACCCCAAATCTAGCGTAATGAGAGAGGGGGGAAAGCTAGCTCTCTCTACTTTCTCCACATTATGCACAAGCCTTTGACTTGTTCCATGCTCTTCATCTTTTTTTTTGACATTCTCAAAGCTTTAGCCTTTCCTTGCAGGAAATGTTGCCCTCTATGGAAGGCCAATTGCAGGTGGGAAGGGAAGGGGGTCGAGGTGAACAGATAATGGATTGACTCAGGCCACCTTGTAGTAAGTGCATGGCAAATGAGAAATTTGAACCTAGAACTCCATCTTGTGCACTGTTATCTGGAGGAAGCCCCACTGAACACAGTAGGGTTTACTGCTGAGTAAACACGCATAGGATCACACTGTGTTAGCCACTAACAACAGCAAGTGGATTAGTATGCATACAGAGAAGATTACCGTATTGGTCTGAGTATAAGACTCACTTTTTTCTCCTAATTTAAGTTTTTAAACTAGGGGTGCGTCTTATAATCAGGCTGTTGCAATTTAATGCCAGTGATTTAATTAATTTTTTTTAATAGCACCAAACTTTAAGGGTGCGTCTTATAATCAGGTGCGTCTTATACTCGGGACAATACGGTAATTGGTGAAATAGCTCTTCCTGTTCTTATTGCCCAGAGGCTTTAAACCAGAGTGTATCTGTAACATCTTAGCTTAAAATGTTTAGGCTGAAATCCTAAGTACACTTTCCTCGGAGTAAGCTCCATTGAACAAATGGGACTTATTTCCAAGTAAGCAATGCATAGGACTGTGCTGTTAAATATTACAATGCCTGTCATCAGAGGAGTACAAGTCTGATCTCTTTGAGGATTGTCTGACAGCAGGTGTTTTACTTTGGTTCTGTTAATTCAGCTGATTATATATTTTGTTGATTAAACTGTCGAGAAAACTTGGCTCCTGCAAGGACTTTTGCTTTGATCAGCAGTTCCAGAGGTAATGTTGCTGGTTCTCTTTGCCAACAGCATTTTCGACACCTCCACGTAAAGAAGTAGGACACTTTGGAACAGTTGAAATGATACAAATTAGCACAAACAAGCCTCAGGTAAACCTCAGATTTAATTTGGTTTAATAGGAATTCCTTCTTACAAAGGAACTCTGGGAATTGTAGTTTTGTAAAAGTTGGCTAGGGACTTCTAACAGAATTCTCAATACCTCTCCAAAGATTAATTCCCAGGAACCCATGAAGGAAACCATAACAGTTAAAGTAGCATAAAGCTGATTTAAGTATGTAGTATAGCGATGTGCCTTATCTGATTTGCCATAGAATCAAGAAGCGGTAGGGACGTTAATAAAATGTGTTATAGTCTTCTACCGAAAACACCATTCGACGTTTGAGGCTTAAATTTAAGTCAGAACTACTCTTACCCTGCAACATGTCACAGATGAAAATAGGGATAAGCCACATGGCAAAATGGGCACAATGCCTAGCAGTTAGTTAGCAACAACACTCTTCTTCCTCTTTGCTTCTCTCTTCTTACTGGTTAAATTGGGAATAAATGGGGAAAGAAAGGTAAGTCTCTGTTGCCACCACCCAAAGCTAGAGAGCTCAGACATAAAGACGACACTTTGGGAAAGTCGTTCTCCTAGGTTAACAGAGAGCCTATAACTTCCTAGGGGGAGGGAGGTGACCTTGAAGAATGACGGCTCTAGCACCTCACACTTAAAACATTTAGCAAAAAATTCTGTTCAAAAGGCAGAAATAGACACAGCAATTTACCAGGGACCAGAAATGGGACTGGCCCTGATAAATAGGGCAGTAGTTGGAATATGTGTTTGTGCCACACGTAAATATTAACATGGGACAGAAAGAATGCAGAAGAGAAATGAAATGTACATGCAGACTCTGATGTAAGCCAAAGCCGAGCTAGCATAAAAATGCTACAAAATATATAACTAGCAAGGTTGCTTTGGGATAGGCAAATTGCAGCTTAACTGGCGTTAAGCATCTTTCAGAGCAATCCAGACTAAGGATCCGGCCGGTGGCCCAGGGCCGCCTGCTGGATTCTGAACCCAGGTTACCTGTCAGTCAGCAGGCTGGGGGTCTACTCGGAGAAGGGGAGTCCCCTTCCCCTTCCCTTGGTGTAAATCGGAGCCAGCCCTATCAGCCTCCTCAGATTTCTGCCAGCTACATAGTGCAACGACTTAATGTCCTAAATAGTGCAACAACTTAATGGTGTTGTACAAGGATGGAGGACAATACGGGGCATAGTGCCTAACAGTTACCCACTGACACCTGACTCCCTGCTTGCTGTTTCAACCTCTTTCTTGGGTAAACTGGGATTGGACTGGAGAGCAGAGGTATAATTGAAAAAGAGCAGGGAAATTCTGCTACAGCAGGAGCAGTGACATCATCAGCTGGAGGACTCAGGTGCTGCCTTGGAAGCTTTTTTAAAAAAAAAATCAGGCTCAGCAGGTGGCAAACTGAGAAATTTACCTAGGGGCATATTATTATTATTATTATTATTATTATTATTATTATTATTATTATTAACATTTACATACCGCTTTTCAACAAAAAGTTCACAAAGTGGTTTACAGACAAAATCAAATGATTAAATGGCTCCCTGTCCCAAAAGGGCTCGCAATCTAAAAAAGATGCAGAGCACCACCAGCAAACAGTCACCAGAAAATACACTGTACTGGGGTGAAAGGGGGGCAGTTACTCCCCCCCTGCTAAATATAAGAGGAGAGCACCAATTGAAAAAGTGCCTCTTGCCCAGTTAGCAGGTGATGATAGCATATGCTGTTGTCTCTAGGCCAGTGGTTCCCAAACGTTTTAGCATCAGGACCCACTTTTTTAAAATGACACTCTATCGGGACCCACCTAGCTTTACGAGACTTAAAAAAAGGTTATCTAGAAAGCAATAATATTTTTATTTATTTACTTATAAGTATTTATTTATTTGCAAAAAAACTCAATCCACTTCTCGTAATCAGGCAGCCCTAATAAATAGCCTCAAGGCTTGATGGGTTTAGTTATGTGACCCAGACTTCACCTGTCCCCCACTACCTGTTATTGACGGAAGAAAAACACCATAAAAAAGACGCTCAAATATTTATCTCCCTATACTGTATTTACACAAGCTTGCAAACTGCAGAACTCAAATCCTTGCAAACTGCTCCTTAGCAGCTATCTTGCAAACTGCAGGAGCTCAGCTCTTTGCAGGGCAATTAGCAGCTATCTGATTTTTGAATAGCATCAGGGCTTGAGGCAATTATCTGATCTTTCCATCACCCCTGTTGGAGGCTCTGTGGGACACACCAGAAATTGGGTCGTAACCCACCAAGTGGGTCTCAACCCACAGTTTGAGAAACTAGCTCTAGGGCCTAGAGTCTAGGCTATTATCTTTCCCTAGGGCTACCTAAAAGACAGCACATAGCACTTGTAACATTAACAGCCCAATCCTGTGTAACTCTTGCACCGGTGTAACAGTAGATCCACTGGTGTAAGTGCACTTATGCCAGTGTAACTTGCCATACACTGACGGATGCAGGACGGAAACTGACATAACCCCCCCTCAGACGCCACGCACACACAGTTCGGATGCGGAACGGACGCTGCTGCAACTCTGCTGGTGCAGGGGGCATTCTGGGGATGTTCGGACTCTAAGGCAAGTTTTAGGTGCCCTTAAACCTAAGTCCTCCTATTGAACACAGTGGGACTTTTCTGTACACATGCATGAATCTAATATATCTTTTATACAGTATTTATCTGCAATTTTTTAATTCAATTTTTTCAGTTTTTATGCATATGTTTTCAACTATTGCAACCCACTCCATAAGTTTGGGATCAAATGAGCTAAATCTTTAAATGAATTCATAATAAGTTTCAAAGCAGGAATAAATGGCAGGAGAATAAACACTCTAATGAAGACATTTAAAGTTGGTTTTTCTGTTATATATTTATTTTCTAGTAGTCTTATTGAGGCATCATGATGATCTCCTGGACTTCAAAATTTGCCACTGTGTCACTGCTGGGGAGAGGTAGTCTTTGCTGCCCCCAAAGCTAGAAACCTCAGGCAGAAGGAGGGGGCCTTGGGAAAGCCTCCCTCCCAGACTAACAGAGAACCGGTCCATAGTGGAAGAATATGGTTTGTCTGATAGACGGGGCAACTTGCTCCCTCCATAGTGAACTAGGCAGGTACACAGTAAAATAAGTGTATTAAAAAGCTGACAAATCAAAACAGTGGAGGGAAAAATGCAAGGGATATAAACAAGGCATTGATCAACTAGCAAAAGGAGGAAAGAGGGCACCAAGAAAGGGCCTTTTCAGTAGTGGCACCAACCTTATGGAATTCCCTCCCTTTTGACGTACGAACTGCTCCCTCCTTGGAGACTATCCGGCGAGGCCTGAAAACGTTCTTGTTCAAAGAAGCCTTCCGAGTCCTTGCCTTTTTTTTTAACATCTTGCTGGTACAGGTGGGGTGCTGCTGTTCTTATGCTCTTGTTTTAATTGTAATAGTGATCTCTTTTGTGCCATCCTAACAGCCAAGCTGTCTCGACCTAGATAATGTCTTAGGAAATAAGACAAAACGTCGGTTCCTGTAAACATCGGACTTCTCCGCACTCATTGTTTTGCTGCTTGTTATGAGTGGCGCTTTTTGAAGATTTTATACGTGTGTGCCTGGAGTTCTTTGTATTTTATATTTAATTACATGGCTACTTCACCCATAAAACTTGTGTCTTGTATTCTAGTAGCTGGCCATGAAAGCTTTCATTCTATGATAGTGATCTCTTTTATCGATTTTTAGATGTTGTTTTTATTAGTTTTCGTTAACTGGTTTTATTGTTTTTAAAAAAGTGATTATTTTTTGTATTGTATTTTTTCTTGTTGTAAGCCGCCTTGGGTCCCTTCGGGGAGAAAGGCGGGGTAAAAATATTGCAAATAAATAAATAAATAAATAAATAAATAAATAAATAAATGCTGGTGAGCAGAAAACAAACAAAAACTCTGCTGCAACTGACTGGGCAGGGTCCCTACCCTACTTGTCCTGTTCCAGGGCCCTGGTTCCCCCCCCCCCCAACAGGCCTGTGGCAACGTGAAGTATCAGATGGGCATCCTTCACAGTCCTGTGACTGGACCCAAAGCAAAGTTTTTGTTTACGCTGGTTAGTTGGGGGAAGAAGAAGATGCTCAGCAATAAGCAACAACCACCAGGCTAATGAGTGACAACTGCATCTGTGGGTGACTCAGCCCTGTTTTCTGGATGGCGAAGCATCAAAGGTCCCCAAACAGGGAAACATACGAAAGCCAGGGATTTTCTCCACAGGTGTACAGCTCATTGTATTAGTACTTTATAATGTGGCACACACCTATGGTGTGACAAGCAGACAATACTTCACCTCCTCGTAGAAGCTCTCTGTCTTATGTACACAATAGGCAGTACTTGGGACCCGCTGCGGTATGGACAAGACTGTGTACAAAGACACTCTGTCTCACAAATGGCATGCTAAAGCTATGCCAAGAAAAACACTTATTCCCGATACTAATTATGCTCCCTGACTACCCTCGTCTAGTGTATATTCTTCCAGGATTGCTATCCGTTCCTGCAGCTATAGGAGAGAGATGGAAGTCAATGTGATGAAATCTCACACTCGCTGACCTGATAAGAGCTGGAATCGGAGGCAGTGACTGTTGTGCATGCAGCTTACAGGGAAACTGGGAAGGGCAGCAAAGAGGGGGCAGGAGGAACGTTTTAGTGTTTCCTTCGATTGACCTTCTCTGTCTCGCTGAAGGAGTGTAATGGTTAGACTCCCGAGGGAGCCCTGGAACGACCTCCAATCCAGAAGACGGGCTGCCACATAGACCCACTGGAAGTAGCCTGGAAATAGAATGAAGGCACTTAGCAGTTGGTGAATAATAGAGCCTGGAACGGAGAGAGACCGTTTGTGCTGGAAGGAGAAAGACAAGTGCAAAATATCACACAGTTCCTGATCGTACTGAAAAAAAACACGCCTTGAAATAAAGCTGCAGCACAACTCCGGGGAATGCTGGCTGGAGAAGGGCATTTAATGACTTGTTAGCTCTGAGGTCAAAGCAAAGGTTGGGTGGACCTATCCCGTTGGAATGGGGCTCAAGATGAGACTAAATAGGTAGCTAGCACCAAAATATGGCAGCTAAGTATTTTTGACTCTCTGTCTTGTCCTGGCATCCGACTATTCTGCATTTCCCTTTCTCTGCTGTGTATCATCGATTGCAGCTGGCAGGAAATCTCCCTATAAACAGAAAGAGCCTACTGTGAAAAATCTTCTGATTTTGAATCTAGACAGAGGTCCTTAACGTTATTTCATATTTCAATAACAAAAACAGCCATGAGAGCAGCTACTTTAGGGCCAAACTACATGCGATGCTGACAGTATATTGTGCTCCGTCGTTCTGTTTGTTATTTTAAAAAGCAGCAGCCATGAGGTGGCCTGGTATCGGTCAGTGATGTAGACTTGAGTCTATTGACTCGGACTCAAGTCACATCAGTGACTTGACTTGGACTTGACTCGGCGATTGTAAAAGACTCAAAAGACTCAACTCGAGACTTGGAGCCTTTTACGACAAGTCCAATTTTATTCAGGTTTAAATCCGCTTTCCCCATTAAATAGATAGGGACTCGCAAATCGCAACTTGCAACCAAAGACTTGGGACTTGGGGGCAAAGACTTGGGACTTGACTTGAGACTTGGACCCAGAGACTTGGAACCTGACTTGAGACTTGGAGTCAGGGACTTGATCCACATCCCTGGTATCAGTAGAGACTCTGGTGTGGGGGGAATTGGTACTATTGGTGTTAAATTCCAGGGCAAATAGTATACTGGGGGTATATTTGTCGGGACTGTGATGAAAAGGGGAAACGTTTACCCCCCCTCCCATACACCATGGTGCTAATCTAGATCCCCCCCTCCGATACTATTTCATAAAGGAAAGATAGATAGAAGCACAATGATGCTTGTGATGCTATGTGTGATGCACAATGTGTGATGCACAATGATGCTATCAGGTGTAGTTTGCCCCATAGTCTGCTTGACCAAAACTACTGAGAGGTTGCATGATCTGAACAAATGCATTGTGATGTGTGCTTTTGTTGGCTAGAGTCGACTTTATCAGGTGCATTTAATGCATGGGCGGCTGGGGAAGTGCTACAGCCTTTTCTCAATCCATGGATATGTTAATCCAGAACAAGCACCACAATGACAACCTTTTACGTTTCCAAAGCCAACACACTTTTTTTTCTATTTCAGTAATTAAGACATCAAATAAGCCTGAGTGAAACTATCTAAAAGGTTCTTGATATAATTAGAAACAACTCATTCGCTCATAACTAATTCTTAATTAAAGTCATTTGTCTTTTTGCCCTCCTTCTCAAGGGTGAAGAACAAGCAGTGATGAATGCTTGGAGTCAGGGGAAGCGAATACGGCAAGGAGGTGATTTGCTTCAACTGAGGCGCTTTCCGCATGCTTTTGACAGTCCCTTTCAAGGCCAACTTGAACGGGTAAAAAGATCCCAGGTTCGTGTTTACACTGTATACACCTTGTCTCAGATCTTGACAAAAGGTGGAAATCAGCATTTAAAATATCAGCTGCAAAAGATGCTTCTCGCGAATTCATCGAGGCTAGATGTCAAGTAGTCGCTTCTTTTAAGTCATCCGCGCTTGAAAAGAGAGAAAGAGATGAAAAGTCTGAAATTTGTTACATCGGATGAAACTTGTCCTTTTTAAAAAAAGGCTAGTTGCAGCTGTGCCCAGATGGTGATAGATTCATTGTATAAAATGAGGGATTAGTAAACAATGTGTACCTTTTAAAGAGCAAAACAAGTCCTTGCTCATCGCCTGGGCTTAATTGCAGTGGTTATATCAAAGCCATATAAAAATTTAATCATCAACCACAAGTAAGGCTTTGTTTTTACGTGTGTGTGCCCTGCTTCCCTGTTTTTCCACCTGTTCAAATGAAAGATTCTTGGAGTATCACAATATGCAAATCTCGTTTATGATGCACAAATATGCCCTTTCATCTCTTCGCTGCTTTGATGTCATGACATAGAAAGCTTTTAGTGCCACCCCCTACCAGACATACAAATCTTATCTGATTCATAAACATGTGTGCCCAGGTTAAATAGATTATACCCAGCAGATGCCTCCTTTTTTACCGTCCCCTCATAAAATCCATGTTTTTTAAAAAAAATCAATAGGGGGGAAAGGGAGGGGAACTCAGACAATAGAGCTTGCTCAAGTCCGGGTTCAAGGATGTTGTAAGGCTCTGGTAGAACATCATCTGTTTCTGGTCGGGAAGCGATGACTGCCAGAGCAGGGTAAGGTGATGTGTGAATGACAATGAGACAGTAGTTCAAGGATTGCCAGTTGCCAACCATTGCTGTATGTGAACTGTGGAAGGAGGAAAAGAGCAATTTCCTTTGATTGTTATGTTATGTTCTATTTATTATTTGTTGTTCATATGTATTTATATTGCTACCTACCTCAAGAGCTTATGGTAGGCAATAGTGCCTCAAAAAAAAGAAAAAAAGATGTCTACCTGTATGCATTTATTTATTGATAAGTTATAAACCATTCCACCTCAAAAGATTACACTGGCTCTTCATTATGCCAGCTCTCAATCAACAAGGGTCTTTTCTCCCCGCTTGGAGCATACCATGCTCTTCAGAGACCCTGATCCAATTCCCCTACCCTCCTGCAATTCTGTAGGTAGGAATACGGGGCAGGGCGGTTGTGGAACATCCTTGCCAAGGAAGCCTGTCTACCTCAGCCTGGGCCCGGATTCTGATGTGTAGTCAAAAGTTGGTTTGTAGGAGGGTTTTGGAAGACCTGAGCCTCATTCATTATTTAGCCACCACACATTCCTGTATACCAAGAGTTTCCTGGTAGCACCCCTGGATCAGCCCTGCCCTAGCTAGTGACGTGCTGGCGAAGCCCTTCCCTCTCAGAGTGACAATCATGAGGAGAATCTCTCCCTGTTTGTCGCTGCAGACAATGCTGATCACAGGGAGGACAGGGGTGGGGCCTTGTCAGCACAGCAGGAACAAAGCTGTGCATGCTATATTCAGGAAGCCCTCACACATACAGGAATATGTGTATGGCCGGGGGGGGGGTGTACTTCTGAATAGGGCTATTGTGTTCTGGTTGTTGGGAGTGTTAATAAAATGCGTTATAACACCTGTGTTGACTGTTTCTTTTTGTCTTTGATTTTGCATATTTGTTGCTAGCCATCTTGAATATACAACTGATAGGAAGGTAGGATGTAAATCTTTAAAATGAAAACAAACAAACAAACATAGTAGCTAAGAGACTTAGATACAAATCAGGACTTCCCTGGTTTGAATCTCACCTCTGCCATGAACTCACTAGATGGCCTTAGGCAAGCCACTCCCTCTAACCCTCAGCTCCTCATCTGCAATACGAGGATGAGAATAGCACTTCCCTTGCGGGGCAGATGTAAGGATTACATCAAGGCAATACATGTGAAGCTCTTTGCATGCTCAAAAAGCGTGATACAAGTGCTAAGTATAATAATAATAATTATTATAATAATAATAATTATTATTATTATTAAATAACAACAACAACAACAAAGCCAAAAGTATGACATGTAAAAATGAACAAGACAACAGCATATAAATAAGGAAAAAAAGATCTTAGCATGATTTGCAGGTAAAGCAGGTAAAAATAATGACTGTATCAATGACAAGACTGTATCAATAGGACTTTCAGCAACAAAAAGGCAATGTTCCAAGTGAGATCATTGCTGTATGATTTCATCCTGACTGGCACTTTCATGGAGGGAGGCTATTAGCCGTCGTGATAAATATGGCGGTGGAAGGCATTTTGATCCCATTTCTGTGAAGTGAAGCTGTGTTGAGAGATGAGCAGAAACAAAGCCAAAATACAGCCTGTGCTTGAATGATAAGATAGGGCGATGATGAAGATCTAGGTGGCATCTGCCTGGTGGTTTGACAGGAATAGGGAGAAGACATTAAAATGGTCCATCTGTACGATGCACATGTGAAACAGTCATACATGAATTCTAAAGTGTTTTGCTTGCTGTCTGAAACCACTGCCCCAAGCCAAACACTCAAAACGGGGACCAAAGAGGTGTGGCAAATGGGTGGCAGCGGTTATAATAGTCAGTACACATTTTGAATGCAACTTGTAGTAGGTAACCTAAATATTGCACACTGCAAGAGGTCCAGCCAGATGATCAAGTTTCTTACTACCTCTTCCTTAGCCTGTAGGTTGATTGAATGACCAGTGTAATCGCAACATTCTCTAAAATGATCTTGAACTTAACTACTTAGGAGGTTTTGCTGCATGATGATGTCATTCCTGCTATTCAAAGGTCAATTACATTACATGATTCATAGGGTTGAATTGGTGTTAGATAGCTGACTTTCATGGAAGATATAATATTATTATAATATGCATGTGGAAAGCTACCTACTACAAGTAGGCCCTTCAGACTTCTAATGAATAGGATAATCTCTTAAAAAACAGGAAACGGTTTCCATATGAGAAGTTATTTAACCATTGGCACAGATTGTCTGGGGAAGTGGCTTGTCCACTATAACTAAGAATATTTAAGATTAAATAACAGCCTAATCCTATACATATTTACTCAGAAGTAGTAGTTGTGTTCAATGGGGCTTACTCCTAGGAAAGCGTGTACAGTAAGTCCTCACTTAAAGTTGTTTCGTTTAAAGTTGATTGAAAAATGCCATGGGAACGTTTACATTTATCATTTAGCCTATGACAAAATTGGTTTCATTATAAGTCATTTTGCTTAAAGTTGCAGTTTCCAAGAAGAACCTATCGACAACTTTAAGCGAGGACTTGCTGTATAGGGTTGCAGCCTTGATCTGTTACTAGGTACCAGCTCATCTCATAGAACACATATTCCATGTCATTATTGCTTAATGTGGGCAAAACCAGCTGATTTTCATATCTTCTTATTGGTTGATAGAGTGTTTAGAAAGACGCAATAGGTGGGGTGCCATAAGAAGTTGTTTGGATAAGGAGAGATAGGACTATCAGGTTAGCTAACAGCCAGTCCTAGGAAGTAGCTTCATTTATTTCTAGCACACGGAGGTAAGTTGTGTGTTGTTACTATATTCAAGGTGAACGTTAGGAAGCACTTGAGCAGCTGCATAGGGTCAACTAGTGATATAATAGCTGTGCCTGATAACCCCCCATTGCTTGATATACCCCTTAGGATAATCACTCCGCATTTAGCCGCTTTGCATCAGTAACAAGCACCACTTTATCGACCATCAGAAGATCACTTTCAAGTATTCTGCAATCAGAAAGAAAGGGTGAAATGTATTTGTGGTGTTTCACTTTCTGTTCCTCTTAGAATCTTTGGGTATGATCATATTACAAACTTTTGTCAGTTTTGTATTGTCTATTGAACCTTGACTACCGATTCATTTGCCAGACAGGCGTTGGCAGGGGGAGACCTACTATGAAACGAATGAAGCTTAAGCTTCAAGACCCCTAATCCCAGAGGGGCCCCAGAAGCAGAAGCAACTGTAGTTCACATTGCTTAAAAAAATTGGGTCTACTGTAAGAGGTTTTCAAAAAATAAAAAAATATTAATAATATAGTGTAATTCAATATATTGACTGTGGTCTTTTCTATGTTTTATGATGCATCATGCAGGTATATAACATTTCCCTAATTTTCATCCCCCCCTCCATAACTCGAAAACTATAAGGCATAGGGAATTTTTATTCATAGCAGTGACTTTGACATGTGAGATAATCTAGTATAGCAATTTTAATCAAAATCTGAGATGTACTGGTTAGTTTTTTTAAAACAATTGTGGTGATCTGCCCAGACCTCCTTGCTGGTTGCAAAGGGGCGCCCATAACAGTTCAAGCTTCAGGGCCCCAAAAATGTAGGTCTGCCACTGAGTGTTGGTCATGAAATCATTTTATTAAAAAGGTAATATACAGCTCTTACAGAATGGAGAGGATGGGGAAAAGACATTCATGCAGGAGTTCAGACACCCTTGCCCTAGTTCCCAGCAGTCATATACCAGTAGCCTCTGGTCTTGGGCTGAAATTCTCATTGCTGGCTGAGGAACAGGCTGTGTCAGGAATAAGACGGCTGGCCCCAGAAAGTCAATAATCTCATGAACACAAATAAAAATCTTAGCCTGCAAGGGAGCCGCAAAAGAATGCCTTCACCCTTTTCCTTCAACTAACTATTTTTGCGAACTTGAAACCTGCCTGAAAGGCTGGTCCTCGTCTATTATTCTATCTGCGCAGGTCAAATACCTGTCATAGCAGACACCCTAGTTAATATTCAACTAAAAATTAATAGATTAGATAACTATTACATGCTTTTAGTGCCAATTAATTTAGTGACTTGCTGATTTGCTGGGGTTTTTTTTCTTGGCTTTTATCAAGCTAGGAAAATCCAGACGATGCTGTACCGTGGCCGTGTTAGCTCAGCCTCATGGCGAGCTCTTTTGTGCTACAATTACCAACCACTGGATTGGGTTGACACAAGTAATCCCCTCTGGATTCCCCCAGCAATGTGATGTCAGTAAGAAGTCCATCAAACAGGGCTATTAAAGAACACATTAAACATGCTCCTCATTGTACGGTTTATGTGAGCTTATGTTAGAATAACAACAGTGCAGTGGCATTTGTTTGAAAATGAAAGGATTATACGGCCTTTTGTAAAATAAGGAATTTAGTTTTTGGGAGGGGCAGCAGAATGGTGACTTTATTTTCTGTTTATGTACCTAAGAAACCTTTGATAAGTCGGCTTCTGTCACTAGCTCTTAGTCCACTTGTAATTTCTTGTATCAACCGAGATGAAATGCATACTGCCTCAAATCGTTTATGTCAAACATCGAACAACATAGACGGCGGTACTTATTCAGAGATTATAGCAAGAACGGGACGAGGGCATTTAGGAATCCATAAGTAATTTATCTTTAAAGAGCATTCAAGAATCAGTCTATATCCTTTAATTGTCGGATAGATGCTTTCAGCTTTCAGATTGTGTCAGAAACAAATTGAGAAAAAAAAAGTGAGAGTCATATCCTCAATAGGCTAGTTTAGATCTTTCAATTTATTTCTTGCTAAAGGAACACACCAATAGGGATGAGTCTTCCCCCGCTCTTGAAAATGTTATTGGGGTTTTCAACCCAATAGTTATTGGAATTAAGCTGGGTACCTGGGCAAAAATCTGCTGGTCAGGGTCTGCAAAAGAGGAGGGTCTGTGGAGGAGACTTGCAACCCAATTCTATTCAGAAGCCGTGCTGACAGTGCACAGATTCCGGCACAACATCCATCGTATTCTAAACCCACCCTGGCAATGTCATGCCGAAGGCGCACTGACACTGGTGCAACTTGGGCCAAATCCCAGGCCTTTCCTGGAAAAGCAATGCTGGTGTAGCTCTTCCCAGTAACACTCCCAGCGTCCATGGAAACACCGACACAGCCTGTTCTCCATGGAGCAGTGTCTTGACATCAGCACATCATCGGCATGTTGGCATGTCACTCCTGTGACATATGCATGATGTCCGAGGAGCCAATCACTGCACCCAACCAGCCCCGACAGTGGTGGTGGGAGGAGCGCCGCCAGAGTGAACTGAGCAGTGGGTGGGGCAGGTGCAGGGCCAGTGAGTGGCTAGTGCTGGCCAGACACTCCCCCACCAGCCACTAGAAATGAGGAGATGCCCTACAGAGGCAAACGGAGATCTTTGTGGGGTGGGGGCCGCCGCCCCCCGCCCCGACGTAGCGCGCCTCCTTGGCGCGGAAACACCCCCCAGGTGCTTTTTGGCTCCTTTCTGGAGTCAAACAGCGCAAGGGCAGGCGGGAGGGCCGAAACCGCAGCCGTTCTCGACTGCGAGGAGGAAAGGACGGGGCAGGTAAGAGCGGCCCATGCCCTGGGGCCCACCGCCCCATTTGCCCCCAGTGGTGCGACACCTCTGATGCCCTAAGGACATATACACAACACAAGGATGTCACAACATCCCCACCTCCTACAGAAGTGGAGGATGTAGCAAAGGCCAATGGGCAAAAGCAAATTGGGAGTCCCTGCAGCCAGGGTTCAAATCTCCTCATCCCACGCACACAAACACACACATCCGAGGAATATCGTTTTGAGCAGAGGAGAGCAAGGGTAGAAAGGCAGCTGACTTGGAAGAGGGCAGCCATCTAAAACAAACACACAAGTCTCTCCATGGCAAGGATTTGACTCCATGTGGAGACAGCCACCAGCTGGAAGGAGCCCTTATGCTAGGGAAGCGACTCACAAGGGGAGCCTCAATAGCACTCAGGCAGAACAGGGTAGTAGCTCATTGCAGAAAGACACAGGTTAGGAGCCAGGCGAGATGAGTTTGAGCTCAGCCAAGGGCCTTGCATTAATCACCAAGGCACTCGCCTTTTCCATAACTGGCTAGAAACACCCATGGCAGGGACAGAAAGAAGAGGGGGAGGCGGGTCTAGAATCCATACCATAAAGTGGGAAGAAGGGGTCCCTATCTGCAAGAAAAGTAACAAGTGTGATCCAGTCGAAGTACCGTATTGTCCCGAGTATAAGACGCACCTGATATAAGTCTCACCCTTAAAGTTTGGTGCTATTAAAAAACTTTAATTAAATCACTGGCATTAAATATATGCCAGTGATTTAAATGAACAGTGCAATCCTGTGCATGTCTACTCAGAAGCAAGTCCCACTGTTCTCAATGGAGCTTACTCTCAGGAAAGTGTGCACAGGATTGCAGCCTAAACCATTCATTGCCTGGGGAGGGGGGATGAAAGTGTATGTGATCTTGCTTTACAAGAGGATACAAAACCCAGCAGAGCAGAGAACGAAAATTAACAACTTATTGCAGACTGGAAAGGGTTACAGCCTGTACAGGGGAGAGGTAGAGGGGTGGAGCCTGCTGCATCTCTGCCTAATTACACTAAAAACAAACAGCTGCACCTCGGAGCTGCAAACCGGAGCTGCAAACCGAGCCCTGCAAACGCAAACGGCTGAAAAGCAGGGTGATCACTGGCGTCACTGCAGGGGGGGGGCAGAGCTCTAAGTTCCGTCGTGGTCAGACCCTCCGTTACACGGGAGCATGAAGCACCCCCGCCCCGTCGCCTTTGGAGCCATTCAAGTCGGTGCTCTCACCGACTTGAATGGCTCCAAAGGCGAGGGGGTGGGGGCGCTTCGTGCTCCTGTGTAACAGAGGGTCTGACCGCGGCGGAACGTAGAGCTCCGCCTCCTCTACAGTGACGCCAGTGAGGGTGATAATCACCCTTCAATTAGCTGCTTTGAAGACAACACGTCTCCTCTTAGCCTCTGCTTCTTCCAGCAATGTCTCTTTATTTTTGCAACAGTGCGAGTATGCCACGCACCCCTAGTTTAAAAAGTTAAATTAGGGTAAAAAAGTGTGTTTTATACTCAGGACAACACGGTATTTCTTGAATGATATCAATGATACAGACGCATCTCAAAGAGAAACACACAAGTGGGGTTGCCAACCATCTCCCCCCAAATGGGCTGTTGCGACATTGCAAGTTATCCAACAGACAGCCAACTAACAGGTGCCCGTGAGGGCTGGTTGTACCATTTGGTTCACTGTCTGCCATGGAGTTTGCAAAGCCACAGGGACCTGACTGGAAGATGTAGGTCAGCAGCCTTGCTGTGCAGCAGCTGGGCTCGCACTATTCACTGCCGGCCGGCCGGCCAGCCGGCTATAAGTGTCCCTTGGGGTCTGCTGCATGATGTTCTCACCTGTCAGACAGCTGCCTTTGGGAAGCAGGGAGAAACACAGAGAACCAAGGAATAAGCAACAGCATCATCAACCACACCTGTTCTCTGACTTGAAGTGCTTACTTGGTGTTTGAGAGGGAGAGTGGGGTCAACAATGTGCACATGCAGTGGTGCCCTGTAGGGGCAAGATCATGGTGGCTTGGAACATAACCTTTCAACCAAAATTGTGCACGTAAGGTTTCTCCTCCTTGGCTAATAGCAGCTTTGGGTGGTGAGTGATGGTGAGGATGGTGTAGCGGTTTGGGAGTCGGACTTAGACCTGGAAGATCCAGGTTCAAATCCCCGCTCAGCCACGAAGCTTCCTGGGTGACCTTGGGCCAGTCACTATCTCTCAGCCCCACCTACCTCACAGGGTTGTTGTGAGGAAAAAAAGGAGGGGAGGAAATATGTACACCACTCTGAGCTCCTTGGAGGAAGGGCGGTATAAAAATGTGAAAAATAAAAAATAAATGTGAAAATTTGCATCAGAGTCATGGCATGAGGAGAAGGGCTGGGACCTGCTCTTGCTGTGGCCCCAATCCAAATGGCAGGGCCCCATGTTGGCTGCTTTGTTGTATCAGAAGAAAATTACACTTGCACATTGTTCAACGTTCAACACATGGAACTCACAACATGACACACGCAACTTACAGGTTAAAAAGGAAAAGCAGGCCACTTTACTGTGGTGCCCCCAAAAGCCTCCCCATTATGAAAATGGGCAGGGTAACAAAACTGGCCACGATTCATTATGGAATGAATGGTGCCCATAATAAACTACAGTCGGACCTTTTCATCCATGGTTTTTTTAATCTACGGATTTGACTCAACACGGATGGCAAAACTGTGGAAGAGGGAGTCCAACCACACTACATTACCTATTTTTTTCAGCGTTGTCGGGGGCATGCAAAACTTCCAGCCTCCTGCACGTGTCCAAACTGCTGAAAAATGCAGCCGGGAATCTCTGGCGCCATTTACAGGTTGCTTCCAGTAGTGGCTTTTGTTTTTTCAGTCAGTTTAAACAAATCCAGGAGGAGGGAAGCGGCAAAGATGCTGGAAAAAAAGTAATGTGGCACAGCTCCTGACTCCCCGCCCCCGGATTTCATATAACACTGATTTTCTTATCCAGGATCAGAACCCCAGCAGATAAAAAGGTCCGACTGTAGTAACCAAGTGAACCAAGCTTTTAATAATGAAAGCAAATGGAGAAATACTGTAAAACAAATTCCTTTGCACATCCCTAGTACACAGTGAAATAATTCTTGGGATACATATAATAGCTCGGCCTCAGAGTTGTAGTCAAAGATGGATTTTGTACAAACCACAGAGATGTCTGTAATGCACATTGATCGTTGAACAAAGAACTTTTAATGGCTTAGTTTGTGTTTCCTCATTTTTGTGGGTTTGAATATTGGAAAAAACCAATCCATATAGTAATCTTAACACAACCGGGGTGCTTACGTTGACCCATTAACTTTTTTGTCCATTAACTCCTTCCTTTTCTTTTCTTTTTATAAATTATTTAAGCTGTTGAAAAGAGGTATCATCATCAGTGAAGTTTTTTGGGGGGTTCTTTTCAGGTGTAGGTAATGGTAACTTGGGGTGCAGGTGTCATCTCTGATGTATAGCCTTTTACATTAAAGAGGGGGAGCGCATCTTACAGTTCCATGTGCTCAGTGAGGCTTTTCTATGTTTTGTGGCTTCCTGGTTTTGACTTCTGCATGGGTGGCTGGTAGAGCTACAGGTCTTATTCTTAAGAAACGATCTTGCAAGGAAGACGGAGCTATTTTAAATCCTGAACAGTTTGGCTTGGGTGAGATGATTAGGAAATTTAAAAGGGGGCAATGCAATCATTTTAGCTAATTGAGGTGGCACACATTATTATCAGATCTTTCTTCTGCTTTCTTGAGTTGGTTGCCCCAATGATATATGTGGACTGTGCTTCTACATACCGGAAATTTGGAAAAGTTGCCTGTGACCCATAAATTTCTAATTGGTGACCAGCAAGGAATCCAGTATCATCTGAGCTGATACCAAGAGAAAGGACTGAGGCAAGTATAGCTGGGTTGTTGTTGTTTTTTTGGATAGTGCTGATTCTGAATGTTTGTAGGAGAAAGTTTAAACCAGAAACCTTAATCTGCAGGGCGACCAGGTAAGGCCCTGGACACCATGCCTCCTCACTGGCCACCAACCTAGAGGAAGAGGCTTGAATGGGGAGGCCAGTCAAAGAAAAACTCAGTGCAATTGGCATGGGTTCAGAATAATCATTTGAGTTTTAATTTAGTAGACGTGTGTATGAATAAACATTTTTGAAGTTTTGAAGGAAAAAGAAAAGAAATATCTATACAGTAATTGCTTTCATAAATTGCGTGGCTTAGAGTGCTTAGTTGTGCGATCCTATGCATATTTACTTAAAAGTAAGTCCAATTTTGTTCAATAGAGCTTACACCCAGGTGCATAGGATTGCATTGTGGGAGTCTTGGGAACTATCTGCTTCACATCTTGCTTCTGCCATGAATTCTCATGAGGTGGTCCTATATAAGTGATGATTATAAACATCTTCAGTACACATCATTTTGTTCAAAACCTGACTTTTGGCACAATCCTGTGCTCTGTGAGTGCTGAATGTGTGCTCTGCGGGCGCTAGTCATTGCAAAACTGCTGTAAAGCAGTTTGTGACAGTACACCAGAAAGCAGTGCCAGTGGGAAGGGCACTGGCACCAGTGCAAGGCAGAACACGCGCTGGACAAGGTAAGGTCCGTGCTGAGCGGTGCAGAGGGGGCAAAATGGGGCAGGGGTGGGTGGAGACGGGGTGGACAGATTGGGTCCGGGGGGGCAGGATTGGCTGTGCTGGCACACGCAGTATCCTATCCCCCTTCTCAGGCTCGATCCGGCAACATTGGTGTACGCGGACGTGCGCCAGCCATATTGAAGGAGCAGCAGGCTGCTGGCACTGCTGCATCGGTGTGGGAAACGTTAGGTAGGATTGGGCTGCCCGGGTCTAGTTCATCCCTACATGAATCTTGACAGTGTAAAAAAAGAAGACGTTTACATCGACAAAAGCATTGTGAACTCTGGCATTGTGAACATCATAACATGAGCAGAGGGTCAGAGGCAAAAGGCGCAGTCAGTCTGAGTCCAAGTACCAGGCAGTCAAGCCAGTGGCGGAACAAGGCAAAGGAAGGCCAGGGAGTCTGTATCATGACCCCAATGAGTTGCTCAGACTGCTAGGCTGCCTTGGAGGCATGGTGGGTTTCAGAAGGCCTGCGGTGTCGGCTGGTCACTTCCAGGCTGGGTCATCCAGCCCAGCATTGCATCCTAGAAGGTGCCTTTTCTCAAGGACGTTTTGCTGGTGGACCAGCTCTTGAGTGGTGCAGAAGGAAGGGACCGAAGACTGGCAGCAAGGAGAGCCAGTTCAAGAGGTCCTACTTGGCATCCTACACATACTAAACCTTGTTGTTGTTGTTGTTCAGTCGTTAAGTCGTGTCCGACCCTTCGTGATCCCATGAACCATATCCCGCCAGGCCTTCCTGTCCTCCACTATCTTCCTGAGTTCGCTCATTTTCATGTTCGTTGCATCGGTGATGCTGTCTAACCATCTCATCCTTTGCCTTCCCCTTCTCCTTCTCCTTTTGCCTTCAATCTTTCCCAGCATCAGAGTCTTCTCCAGAGAGTCCTCTCTTCGCATTAGGTGGCCAAAATATTTGAGCTTCAGCCCCAGTACCTGTCCTTCCAGGGAACAGTCAGGGTTGATTTCATTTAGGATTGACTGATTTGATTTGATCTAAACCTGCACGCACACAAAACACTGTGCCAGCTTTTTGTTAACATTTCACATATTTGATATTTCTATATCTTTTCAATGCATTGTGACCCACCTGGTACTTGACGGATGAGATACATTAGAATCGAAATGAAGAGCTAGTTGGGAAGGCACCCTGACTGTCCCAGAATGTATGCCCACAAGTCTTGATGATTTTGCTCTGTAAAAAAAACTCTTATCTTCTGGCACCGCACCTCTCCTACGTCAATTGTTGTTATTCCAAGAGTTGACACATTTGCGAACTGAGCCAACAGCTGTATGACGCTGATGAACTACAAGACGACAAAAAATAGGCACCCGTGCTTACCATCCTGTGTAAATCTTGGCATGTCAGTTTGCTGAGATTCTTTGGCTGTCACCCAACAGTGTTGCAACATTTTCTTGAGGCCCCAATAGCCAAACAGCTTGTGTTGCTTCACTCGCAGCGTAGAAGGTTTTGTCTTCGACCTTTGCAAGCACCTTAGGGCAGCATTGTTATATTATCTCAGAGGCAAACTGTACATGACAGCAAGCATGTGATTGACCCAGGGGTGCTTCTTTCCTCCCCTTCCCAAAGAGCAACTGTGGGGGATCCCAATCCAGATTGGGATTGCAGCATGGGGGGAGGGAGATTAGCAGCTGTTGTTTGACCCAGGAGAGACACCTCATTCTCATGTTCAAATTACATGTGACACTGAAAGTATCGTGTTGCCGTCTTGGGGGGGAGGGATGACTGTAGCAGAAGGTCTGTCTCTGGTTCAATCCCTAACAATCTCTAGGTGGAGCTGGGATTGATCTCTGTCTGAAGCCCTGGAGAACTGCTGCCAGATTGCATAGATCAGTGTTTCTCAAACTGTGGGCCAGGACCCACTTGGTGGGTCATGACCTGATTTCTGGTGGGTCCCAGATGATGGAAAGATCAGATAAGTAATTGCCACAAGCCCTGAGGCTATTCTTTGCCCTTCAAAGAGCTGAGCTCCTGCAGTTTGCAAGATAGCTGCTAATTACCCTGCAAGCAGCTGAGCTCCTTACTTGTAAATATATTTATTTATTTATTTCTAGAATTTATACCCCGCCTTTCTCCCACAAGGGCAACCAAGGCGGCTTACAATAAAAACATTAATATATATATATACATTTAAAATCAAGACTTATTTATTTATTTATTTATTTCTAGATCACCTTTTTGTAAAGTCTCGCAAAGCTAGGTGGGTCCTTCCCGATAGAGTATCATTTTAAAAAGTGGGTCCTGGTGCTAAAATGTTTGAGAACTACTGGCATAGATAATATGGAGCAATTGTCTCACTCAAGATAAGGCAGCTTCATATGAAGGTCATACATTTTATGAACATTCATTTGATTTCAGTGCACCTTTACATAGTCTAGAATACATAGTTTGAAAAAGAAATGTCAGAACAATTGAAAATTTGACTTTTTTTACATTTTGTAATTCTGGTTTTTATTTTGAAATTTGACACCATCATTTGCTATTTGAAGTTTGGGGTTGAAATTTGAAATCAGGATTTTGGGGTGTCACTGTTTGGTTTTTTTGGTTTTTGCCTTCTCAAAGGGATGTTTCCTGATTGGTTAAGTAGAAAGTTCTCTTTCTTTTGCCACCTCCAGCACCTCACTGAAGTGGAAAGGGTAGGGTAAACCTTAAAATAAGTAAATAATTCCCATTCCCCCTACTGTGGTCCCAACCCAACTTGCCTCCCCCCCCCCCATCTCATCTAATTTGGCCTTAACTCTCCCAACCAGCTCTAAAATTGCTTTCGGGTCAGAACTTAGCAAAACTAAAAAATAAAAAATAAAACCAATCCCGAAAACGTAGAGTGTACCATTAGAAGAGCAGAACCCAGCGGTGTTCCTTGTGGAATCTGTTGCTTTTCTTCCGAGCAGTAATGTTGCTACTGACAACTCAAAGTAAAGAGTTGTAGGAGGATGTCATCGATGGGAGGCTCCTAGAGCTCATTCATAGACCTTTCTACTACTTAGATATAATCATAGGTTTCTTCAAGTTCAAAGCGTAGTTGCCTGATACTGAACACAGCTGTTCCAACTGAGTTCTGGGCTCTGAGCCAGAAGATTGTATAAAACACCTTTAGAACATGCCTATCCCCTCTTAGAACATTTCTTGGTGTTTGTAGTGTTTTAAATTCTCACCAAACTTGTTCTGTTCTTTTGAACCATAAATAGTTGTGGCACATCTGTCTTGGGGCTGTTGTATTTTCCTTTGAAAACCAATGCTAAGGACATTTAGGGGCTGGTTTTCAGTGTGTTGGAGTTTATGCCAGGAATGCTGCCAGATATTTTCCCCATGTACACAATGTAGAGCCCAAGTTACTCTGACTCTCAAAGGATAGTTTTGCTTGCGTAAGTCCAGCTGAAGTTACGTCTCATGCGCCTAAAGACCAGAAGCTACTGGCTTGACTTGGCAAATAAACCAAGATGCTTGCAAACCATCAGAAATAGCTCAGATTATTTTCCAAGCCAATCCTTCATTTGGAAGTTCCGCAACTCCCTCCCTTCCCTTCCAACAAGTCTTACTTGTCCAGGGGAGAACCCAAGGGACCCCTTCCCTCTCCAGCACGCTCATTTTGAGCACCCAGAAGAAAATTCTGGATGGCTCTTTGGAAATGTATTGCAATGGAAGTCACACATGGAAAAAAAATCATTTCATCATTAAAATCATTAAAAAGAAATAGGAGGTTTAAAGAGTCTCTTGTGGCAAAGCTCAGGAGCTTCATGTTGTTTCGTCTCAATAAGGATGTTGTTAACTGGCGTTGAACAGGTGAAGGAGGGCCCCCACCCACACAGTCAGCGGTTGAATCTGGCCCTCTAAAGCAAATATTATTGTCCATTGTATAATGTAATTACAGTAAATATAGATGCACGCTATATCCATGAATCAAAATAAAAGGTTAAGTGAAGTACAGGGACATGTACTGACATGGCGAACACGGTTCATGTGGAAGGCTGAAAAAAAATGCAGCCCTGAAAAGATACTTCTCGCTCTGACTGCTATTTATTTATTTGATTATTTGATTTCTATCCCGCTTTCTCCCCCCCCCCATAGGCGGGACTCAAAGCGGCTTACAACAATCAAATCCATAAATTGAATAGAAAACTTTTAAAACATTACTATAGTCTAAAAACCACAACACAAAACAGGAGTAAAATGAGTAAAAAAAGGGTTGGATCACTAAAATTATCAATGGATTAGAATGTTACGGTCATGGTGTTTCATTCACTCACCTGTAGGTGGAAGGTGACCCGGCCTTAGGGCTGACCTTGGACCAAATGATGCTTCAGGAGAGGAGCACCTGCAGCTGCCCCCTCCATTTTGGGATGCTTTGGAATCCTGGGAAAACGTTGAGCTTTTTAAAATTGCACATGTAGATCCTTTCTCAACTTCGATGCATGACCTGCATCATGCATGATTTATCCTTATGCCATACGAATAAATTTGCACACATAGAATTTAGAGATGTAAAGCAGAATTTATTCAACATGCCATATTTAGGGCAGGACGTCTGGCTCAGTTGGTAGAGCGACCGTCTCATATATATGCCTGAAGATCTGAAGGATGGCAGTTCAAGACGGCCGGAAGTGTGTGTGTCTGTTGGAGAGCTGCCTGCACGTCAAGCTGATAAGTTGCAGAGCCTCTGTGGGGGAGAGAAACTGCAGCTGCACTAGAGTGAGAGTCAAGGTTGCCTGTCAGCTGAAGCGTGGTGAGGCGAATGCAAGAGAGAGAGAGAGAGAGAGAGAGAGAGAGAGAGAGAGAGAGAGAGAGTCTAGAATGAAGGGTTCTACGAATGATTTGAACATCATTGTATTGTAAAAACCCCTTGGGGTTTAGAAAGCCTGCCCATGTACACTGCCTTTGAATTAAAGTCGGAGGACAAATCTGATGACCAAAGAAAAAACGGTATATAAATACTGGTTTATTATGATTATGATTATGATTATGATTAATAACAAAGCAACTTTTTTTGTTTTCTACAATTTTATAGAAGCTTTTGCATTTAAAGAATAACTGGTACTCTGCTAAGCACAGTCCCCCTAGGCCAGTGGTTCTCAAACGTTTTAGCACCAGGACCCACTTTTTAAAATGACACTCCAACTCCATCAGGACCCACCTAGCTTTACGAGACTTAAAAAAAAAAGGTGATCTAGAAAGAAATAATATATTTATTTATTTGCAAGTAACATTTTATTTATTTGTTTGCAAAAAGAAACTTCAATCCATTTCTTGTAATGAGGCAGCCCTAATGAATGTGTGGCAGGTTCACCTGGGTAGAAGCCATAGCAGATATCCACTTCCCAATTGCAGGCTACGCTATTGCAGCCTTCAGAGTACAGCACTGGATGCTCACGTCTGAATGGCTGAAAAAGAAAAAAAAGAAAATCAAAATCAGGATTCTCCAAATTGAGTTTCCCTCTACATGGAATTCAGTGGTAACACTGTGAACCTGCCCCAAATTCCAGTATACAACTGCCTTGATGTTTCTGTTGAAATTTCTACAGGTGTTCCAGAACAGCTCTTCCAGCATCAGCTCAGGTTTTGCATTTGGTAGCGTGAACTCTTTTCTTTTGAAGAGAAGTTAAAAAAAAAATCGCTGTTTGTGTATAGAGGAGAATTTTTCACCTCTCTGCCTTGGAGAAATTCTAGAGTCCCACAAGAAAAATGTGGGCAGGAACAGCCTGCTGCACTGAGGTGCTGTTTCAATAATTTAGTCTGCCTCATTTAGAATAATACATTAAAAAAGCAAAGATTCTTTGGCCAGTCACACACACACACACACACACACACACACACGCACACACGCACACACACACAGAGAGAGAGAGAGAGAGAGAGAGAGAGAGAGAGAGATTTTTTTGTCAGCTGGGCCACGTTTAACCCCCTCCCCTGCATATTTCATCAGACACTCCACTTACTTCAGTACTCTGAGATTTAATAAAATGTTGCATGTTCAGACTTGCCTGGCCCTACTTTTGTTTGTAGTTGGCAATGCACTGCTCTATGGGTTTGACTCTATAGTTAATAATTTTAATTACTTACCTGTTCTAGACAGGCATATTCTCTTTTAACTGTTTATTGAAAAATATACCCATTATGAAAAAAAATAGCCATCCGTAAGAAAATATAAACTTGCCATACTGCCTTAGAACAAAGTTTCCACTTCTGTAGCAGCTAAGATTGGATTCCCACAACTGGGTTTTTTTGTGTTTCTCAGTGTGAGTTGCATTGTTTTGAGGACAGTGTTTGTCCAAGTGGCTTGGAAATCAGTTTAATTGTCCCCTCCCAACATTTTCTGAAGTCATTACTGTTCCTATTGATAGGCAGTACCTTTGTTTACTTGCTTTTCAAAATAGAGACACATGTCTAAAAATTGCAGGAGACGATCCTCCTGTAGTTGCAGCTGCCTCGGAAGTATATAACTCTGTGGTAAAAATGGCAGGTAGGGGACAATATTGTACTTCATTACGTAGCTTTGTGGTAAAAAGCTTTGTGGATGAAAGACAATAATGTGCTTTGGCTAAAGAATTCTGATTTTTTTTCCTGGGGGAAAAGGGGGGGGCAAGCTGAGAGAAAATTGGTGGGAAGGGAAGAAAGGAAGAAAGCCACACTGAGGAGTTGTACTGGGTAGTGGGGAATAAATTTCCTAAATAAATACAGCAATGCCTTGGATAGCAAGGCGGATACATTCCCCAAAAGTTGAGCTCTGTGTGAAACAGTGCTATTGGAGACGGCATTGGTCTAATAGGCAAGAACCGGGTGCAGATTGCCCCAGAATGCACTGTTCCCATTGGTTAGAATGGCTGTCAATGATGCCGGGGCAGAGAGCGCTGTAATGAAGCAGCGCTAAGGGAAGCTGCGTTGTCGGAAGTATGACTGTAGATAAATAGGAAACCAGTTCCCAACTATCTTCAAGTCAGTTTGGGAGTGAGGTAGGGAGACAAAACCTCTTCATTCATTCATTCATTCATTCATTCACAGCCCAATCCTAACCAGCTCTGGAGCAGCGCGTCCACATGGCCCATGCAGCATCCTATGCTGGCCAGGAGCAGGCTGGAGGTCCCCTCATGGTAAGGGGATCCCCTTACCCCAGGTAAAACCCCAGCCTGTGCAACTAAATCGCTGGTGCAGGACCAAGAAGCCATATGTCAGGCTTTCAAGCCCAGGAGGGGGAATGAGATTTGGCATGCACCAGCGCTGCTGATCCCATCACCTCCCGGACCTCATCCGCCCCGTCTCTGCCTTCCCTCCGCCCCGTTGCACCCCTCCCCACCTTCCATCAGACCTCCCCCAACCCCCACGCCGTTCGGAGCAACTCTTACTGCTCTGGCGCACGGTTGTCTGGATCTGGTGGCAGCAGGATGGCACAGGTCTTTCTGCCAGTGCTGCTTGCTCTCCAGGTGTCACAGAGTGCTTGACGGTGCTTTTGCGACACCCTAGGCCAACGCAGCGATTGCTGTGCCAGCGTTAGGCACAGTTAGGATTGTGCTGTTGTTCGTTCAATAAACTGCTTCTCCCCAGGAAGCCAGAATTGTCTTGATGAGTATTTTTCTGCTTTTTCCCTCCAAGTATGATGAAAGTGGATCAACTCAAATGTATATAGTATTCAAGTTGTGGGAACGTGAACTTCCCACACCTCCTCCTTGCTCTCTGTGCCCACTTGGGCTGCAGTTGTGGGCAGGGAGAGGAGGGGCAAGGTAACCCTGTCCCTTACCTCCCCCCCCCCTTGCCGTCTCCTTGCTCGCCCTTTGCATGGGAAGGCGAGTGGGAAGAGAACTGAAGCAATAACCAGAGCTACTGGTGGTTGGGGGGGTGGGCTGGAGGGTAGTGGACAGATGAGGGAGTGCATCACATCATGCATGTGGGCCTGCCCTGAGTGGTAGGGCAGGCTAACCTATTGCAGACTGTGGGTGGGAAAGAATATTTTGAACCATTTCCTACATGAAAACACTTTCCCTGCAAACAGACAAAGCCCCATAGCAGGTAAGGATTAGCTTATTAACCTTATTAATTAATTAGGATTAACCCCCCAGGGCTCAGTTAGGATTAGGACCTCTCTCTTTGTGTGCTATTGTTCTACTGAGCAGAAAGTGTTACATGGGGGTGCATTCAAAAGTGTTGTTCTTCACTGTAAATCTGAAGTGGGGCAGGCCACTGTCCCTTTATTTTGCTATATAGTATATGTAGATGTAGCCTGAACTGTTGAGTTCAGACTCTACTCTGGTACTGGTAACTCAATGGGCTTAATATTTATATGGGTTATATACTGCATCTTGGGAGGACTCTTAGTACCAGCCTGCAGCAAGTTCTTCTTAGTTCAAGGGAAGCGGGGGGTGGGGGGAGAATCTGGAGGCAGCTTGTCTTTTAGGGGACAATGCATAGTTCACTTATGGTGCCTGAGTAGCTCAGGCACACCAGTGCTTACAAAAGAAACTTTTCTTAAGACTTGTCTTTATCAACTCACACTTTGTGATATACGCTAGGGCTGCAATTCTATGCATACGTTCCTGGAAGTAAGCCCCAGTGACTACAATAAGACTTACGTCTGAGTAGACATGCATAGGATTGTGCTGTAAAGTCTGGTAAAGAAGTCTCTGCAAAGGTTTGAACTGATGAATAATGTTTATTCAGGAGGAACCAGATGGGGAAAGAGAGAAGCAGATTTCCTGGCCTGGAAATCTGTCTGCCTTGTTTATTTTATTTGGCTGTTTTTCTCCCCCCTCCCTTGTTGTTGTGTTTAATCTCCTCTGCCCTGTCCCATTCATTGTATTGTGGGGAAGATTGTTGAAGCCCAAGTTCTTCCTGATGGTTACTAGTATTCAAGCTGTCACTTGACTTTGATGTGGTCTGGCTTCGCAGTTAGGGTGGATGACTTTGCCTTAAGATTGGCTTTGCTGTTCACCTTGTGGTTTCTTTCCCATTGTTTAAATACAGTTGCAATATGCCTATTAGAGGTTCATTGACGTAATTAATAGAGAATGTTACCCCTGTTGTGAAATCTTCAAAGAGCTGGCAACCTGCACTCCTCCCATATATTATCTCACCCATCTTAAAATGATTTCAGTAGAGAGAATCCCACTAGAGGTACTCCTTGTGAGTTATCGCTCTCAGTAGATCTCAGAAAGAAAGAGTCATTCTTCACACTGTCTATTGAGGACACTACAGTAATTAGAGGAGGAACTAAGGTCACCGTAGAGCACAGACCTTGTTTGTAAAATAGTCTAGTTTCAAGCTCCAGCATCACCAGAGTGGGCTGGAGAAGCCCCCCATTTCACCCAGGAGGGTTGGTGCCAATCAGTGTAGGCCACGGGTTCTCAATCAGTGGTACTAGTACCACCAGTGGTACTTCGGCCAACTGCTGGTGGTACTCGGACCCTCTGGACCCCCGCTCCAATGTGGCACTTTCAGCGGTGCATTTTCGCTCCCGAGAGGCTCCTACCTTTGACCAAGCGTACCTTCGGGAACACTGAATAAAATGCACAGGGATGCATTGCACACCAGCTCAGTGCTTAGAAAGGCAGTTGCTAAATGATTGCAGGGGTCTAGGGATGGAGGCAGGAAAACATCACAACCGCGTGATGTTGTTTCACAACGAGGCTGGTCTGTCCTGAGGACGGTGAACAGAAGAAGATTCATTGAGAACAGCTCTGTGCTTCGTTTTGTTCTTGAACTGTAAGAATGAGAGTTCCTTTCAACTCTAGTAAAATCCCATTTTCCGTTAATATAAGAAGCCAACTTCTAGCACTAAAGAAAATATTATGACAATATGTGTATTGAAGGCTTCGAAAACAGTGGACTCCCAGATATAGCTTCCTCTGGGTACAGCACAGTTGTTTGAAGGGGGCATCTTCTTCTCTTCTTCTCTTCCTTTAACAAAGATTTAATTGTGCTACTGAACCCACAAATGTCTCAGGTCAAGGCTTTGTAGTGAGTTGATGAAACACGTAATCCCAAAACATTGTCAATGCATTGGAGCCTATTGTTATAGTCAGTGAATTTTTTTTTTAAAAAAATTTATAAGTACGTGATCTAAACAAGACTTGGATTTTGGAAACAAACAAATTACTGGGGTTCATTGTTGGATTTTGTTTGTCATCTGGGAGCTTTGAGAACCAGAGTATTTTGCCACTTTGCTCTCCTCTTTGGAGACATTAAAGAGCACTTTTGAGTCCAACTTATAACAGCACAATGTGAAAAGTGGAGCGTATGGGGGTGAGTTGACCAAAGGGATTGCGAATCTCCTCGTTTAGCTTTTAACTCCCTGGAAGAGCAGAAGGCAAACTTGTAAGAAAAATCAAGGAAGGTTTCATTCCCGAACGGCCCGGCTTCCCCAGCTGTATGACCCGCCGTGCCTCCCCCATGTTTGTGTTTGCTCCAGTGTTGCGGGTGGGGAGCTGAACCTTCCTTTAGCCTTTGTTTGCTTATGGGAGGCTTAAGGCTTATGCAAAAATCGGCACCTAAGTATAAAATAGTTTCCTCCTCTGAAATAGCAAGAGGTTTGGAACCAAAGGACAGCTTTTAGGCTCTGTGTTAATTGTTGCTCTTGTAATCCCACAATGCCAAATGCTTTCTTTATTGCAGACATAGGCTTGATAGACAAAACTCTTTTTAAAGAAATGAAAAGACTAAGTACTGCTGCTAAGCTTTGGAATAGGTTGTCCAAGACACCTTAGGCGATGGCTGGCGACTGTAGCTCTTATCCTATGCAGAAGTAGGTCCTATTGAGTTCAGTGGGATTTACTCCTGTGTAAGTCTGTATAGGATGGCAGCCTCAGTGATTTGTATGGGAATTGCTGGCATTGCATCCATTTTTATTTTCCAACTTTCAAGATTTAGGGATTGTTTGCTGTCAGATTTGCGGTCAATGGAACAGAGCTGCTATCAGTGAAATAGGGGGTGCCATGGAAGGTAATGTCTTGAAACCCACAGCTCAGCATTTCAGGAAAAACAGGCTGGATCTACACATGAGCAGAATGAGTGCTAATTCTTAACCCAGCATATATCCCACCACTGAACTCAATAGGACTTAGGGTTGGCAGTGACATTTTGAAAAAGTAAAATTTGAAGCAAATGTCACAGTTCCTCTCAAAGAGGAATATTTAAGAATATTCAAGGGACAGGAAGAATTTCTGTATAAGGCCAGTGAAATTTCTTGGGGACTTTCTGCACATCCCCAAGTGTGTTTCATTGCTGAACTAAGAGCTGCCTGAGGTTGAAACATAGTGGTTTGTCCAACCCTTTCTGTAATTCCGTAGCTGAACAAGAATTTCTCCATCACTGTCTAGTGGACCACCGAAGCTCTCCAGCTCAGTGGAGCCAGGATTCTGTTTGTGGTCAGCGTTTACTTTGCAAGCCTATGCATTTCTCCACATAAGCTTTAAAAGAAAGCGACTATGAAGCTGCATGATATTAATCTAGAGTAAATGATCTATTTCAGATTTATGCTGGGGAGGGAATTCACCAGGGTGCATGTGAGTATCTCATCACAGGCCTCAATGAATAATGGATTACACTTAGCAGTGGCAGAAGGGGTTGTGTGTTCGCTGAATTCATGTCATTTCATTTCTGGCCATAATAAGCAACCTCGTTTTCCTTTACTTGTCATTCGGAGGCCTGTGTTCCTTAGAAAGTCGCCCGTATACAAGTAGAAGCTATTTTTCTTCCTGTCTGTTTTAGAAAAAATACTTTCTCTCTTTGGCTTAGACACACATTCATTCTCCCTAATGCTTTTTTAAGAAAGCAGAGCCTTAAAGATCAAAGATATTCAGCCAACACCTGTGCTAACAGTATTTTCAATTGCTTTTAAGCATTCTTTGTAAAGCTGTTTTTCTAATGCAGGTGCTTTCTTCGTTTAATATATGGAATTTAAATGAATCCATAAAGGATGCGTACTGAGCATCTTCCGCACATCTTTTTATTGTGCTTGCAAAAAAGTAGAGTTTATTTAATCACGTATTCAGAATGAAAAAAAAGATGATTTTACCCATTGCTCTTTGTTAGTTGATGATGTATTTTGTTCTAAAAGATCTATAATTGGGAATGGCCAGCCACTGTCTCTCATGGTTTGGACGCATCCCGTAGAAACATTTTTCTCAATCCTCAGGTGGCCTACCAAACAGTTTTTGGAGGGTAGTAAACTGTTGGTCACAGTTGTACAGAAATGGCTTCAAAAGTCATGCAGGAAAGCAGCAGTAGCGGCATGTTCCAGAATGTCACTTGATGCCACTTTAAGTCCACTGCCACTGCATAACTACCAACCCCCCCAAACCTCGAAGCTCCTTACTGCATTCCTTGCATGGTTTCTTCAGTCGCAGAAGTGCAGGACTTCTGGTTTGATTTAAAGGGACTTCTGTGCGAATGAAGGAGCTCCTTTTGCGTGGTTCCTGTAAATCGAACCAGAAAGTTTTGATTTACCGACAAGGTAAGGAGGTGGGTGATCCTCTTTCTGCTCGCTTTTAGTGGGCGGAAAGTGGATCAGTGCAGGTTGTATCCACAGCAGTCTGGAGGGAGGGGGTGGCAGAGTTTAGGAGGAAGGGCACCCCGAACCTGCCATCCTCTTGCCCCCTTGCAATCTGCTGCGGATGCAACCTGCTTCACCTTGCCGAATGGATGGGCTGCCCCTACGGGGAAGGGAGACTCTGCCCGTTAATGTTCTCGGGACCATGCTAGAGTTCATGTGCTTCATAACAATTTCTGGACTGAGGATATGATCTCCATAGCACTCAATATTCTTTTCCCTCATGGGGGATATTCAGGTTGCTTCAGAGGAAGTCAACCCCCCCACCCCTAGTGTAAAGACTGTACATATATTATATGTGTATATTGTCGGATGCATGTAAAAGGGGAACAGGAATTAGGGCTGAGTCAAATGCTCTCAACTCAGAACATTCAGCTCAGATTTTGAGGGAGATTCAGGGGACAAAAGGGAGAATCAGTTGATCTTTTTCACTGGGCTTCCACATTTGAGGCCATCACTATTTCTCCAACCACCTGTCTTTTTTTTTTTTTTTTGGCCACCTGTCTTTTTTGTTGTTGTTCCTGGGAATGCTGCTACATCATCGTGTAGTGTCATTCCCAGGGACGTTCTGGCGGAGGGAGGGAATGGTGGCTGCCAGTTCGTGATTCCAGGAGATCTGTTCCTGCTGCCAGTGCTAAGCTTCATTTCACCCCATTTTGCTGTACTGCCCAATTATTGAATTGCTCCCCCCCATTTTCACTGTCCCCAAACTCAGTGGACATTTCAGGATTGAACCCTCTCATGCACACAAGCCTCTCTGCCACATACATGTATTTGGCAAAATACAATTGTGAAAGAGCCTACCTGGGTACAAACTGTGTGCAGATAGGCTCTATAGTTGAAGGTCCTGCCAAAACAGGATGGCCAAACACCAGGGAAGTGGATCAAGTCCCTGACTCCAAGTCTCAAGTCAAGTCCCAAGTCTTTGCCCCCAAGTCCCGAGTCTTTGGTTGCGAGTTGCGAGTCCCTATCTATTTAATGGGGAAAACGGGTTTAAAGTTGAATAAAATTCGACTTGTTGTAAAAGGCTCCAAGTCTCGAGTCGAGTCTTTCGAGTCTTTTTACAACCACCGAGTCAAGTCCAAGTCAAGTCATTGATGCGACTTGGGTCTGATTTGGGTCCGAGTCAATAGACTCAAGTCTACATCACTGCCAAACACACATACCATGACTATCAACACATAGGTTCTGCACAAGAAGCTCTTTCACGACTTATGGCAAACGTGGATGGAGGGTAGAGCCCTCAGGCACGATCCCGTTCCCCATCTACATGCATTACGTGTACATACAAGTAATGTGCATACAGATCTGTGGCATGGGAGGGGTGATAGTCAGAGTAGGCTGTACTATGACTTATGGAGAAATGGCTACTTCGGATGATAGATTTTGGGAGCCATTAAGGACAGCAGAGTGGGAGAAAGGCAGATCTGATCTATGAGCTCCGTTCTCCTGCAGAAGCTTAATTGAAACAAGGGAATTTCTTAGTGGATTGGGCCCTATTTTAATGCATGTGTGCAGGGGGCGATGCCATCTGAATTTTCTGCATCAAGCACTAAAATGTCTCAGCTGGCCATACTAGGGGTGAGGAACCCCTTCCTGGTCTCAATGGGCTACAAAATCTGAAAAGCAGTAACACAATATCCTTTGTAAATATATCTGGCCCAGCCAGCAGCGTCGCGACGACGCGCGTCACCCCAGAGCGGGGGTGCGCGTCGCCTTTAAGGGGGAGGCTCCGCCCCCGCGCGTGATGTCACGCGCAGGAGCAGAGCGCCCTCCCCGCTCCGTTTTCGGCTCATTTTGGAGCCAAACGGACACCAGGGAGGGCGGGCGGGCCCACCTTCACTTCAAAAATGTAAGTGGGGGGAATCGCGCGTCACCCCTGTACGCGCGACACCCCCCGGCGGCCCGCCCCCCCGCTTCCCCCCGTCAACGCCAGTGGGCCCAGCTCTGTTTTGAACCCAGTAGTGTTCTTGGAGAGATCTATGCTAAATGATAGAAATGTGTAAAAATGAACGAAGGTAGTCATAATTCTAAAAACAGTTTCCTGGATCACGTTCCTATGGAATATTCTGCATGGCGCTGTTAGCATTGAAGGACCTCCTTTCATATTAGCAGCAAAACGTGTTCTGTGCATGCAGTGAGTTGCTGGACTGCAGCTCGTGATTCGAACTATATGAAGGTGCCCTTAGAAGGAATGCAAGCCTTGGCGTTCCAAGAGACAGCTCCTTGTTGCTGTGCTGGGAATAACTTTCCTGACATGCCATGAATCAAATTCACAGATAACCCAGCAACAACAACACTGTGGGTTACTTAACTATTGTTTGAGAAGTGAACGATCAGATCTGAGCCCTGTTGCACATGCCACAGGGTCCTTTTATAAACTCACACATGCGTGCGCACACACACACGCACACACACATGCACATGCACACACACACGCACGCACACAGAGCACAGCTGGATTCAGGGTTCAAGCACCAATCATGACACTGCCAGTTCTAATATCGACAGATGCATAAGGTTTGCTATGACGAAAGCCGCATTAATTTTCAAAGCTGCAGTATGTACCTGTGTGTATGTACCATATTGTCCCGAGTATAAGACGCACCTGATTATAAGACGCACCCTTAAAGTTTGGTGCTATCAAAAAAATGTAATTAAATCACTGGCCTTAAATTGCAACCGCCTGATTATAAGACGCACCCCTAGTTTAAAAACTTAAATTAGGAGAAAAAAGTGAGTCTTATACTCAGACCAATACGGTATATATCAATCTGGAGCTGTAGAACATTTGCCAATAGGGGGCAGAAGAAGCATTTGACAACCAACAAGATTACCTTCCCCCACCCTGGCAATCAATCTCTCTCTGTCAGACTTACAAGCCCATGATGTAAAAAAGAACTGGGTGAGAACTGGAGAGGAAACTTCACAAACACAGGGAACACCTCCTCTTGACTGCAGATTGCAAATGTGACAAAAAATAAATCTATCTGCCAACAAATTTCTCTAGTGAGATGTTGTAACCCCCAGCAGCTAAAATGCAGACTACTGTAAGAATGGGTTTCCAAAGTTTATTTTCAGACGTTGCCGCTATGCAGATGGTGTTATATGGATTTGGCAGGTGACACCTGCACCAAGGGAGTCCACCTGTATTCACATCACCTGCATTTCTCCCTCCTACAGACTCCCACGGAAAGTCACAATACACTGCAGTGTTAGAACTGACTCCACAGTACAAGTGATCCTTGTAATATAGAACAACACTGGCAGGTATGCAGCAGCCAGAGCTCTTTCTTCTTGCCTTGTGTGTACATGATCAATAATTCCTTTCTGTTTTAGAAATGAGGTGACGCATGCTTTCAAATGCACATCCAGACTCCATGTGTCACATTTTGCACAGCGCTTGTGTCTGATTTCCAGAAGAGGTTTGAAACCAGAATCCACATAACATCTCAGATCTGCCATTTGCCAAAACCAAGTTCCCAGTGCTCCTGTTTTGTGAGAAGACTCTTGGGCAGTTTCTGACAAACAATTAAATCCAGACTACTATGTGCCGGGGCAGGTAGGAGCTGCTCCGAGCAGCAGGGGGAGGGTGGGGAGGGGGTGTAATGTGGTGGTGGGAGTGCGCAGAGATGGGGGCGATTCAGGCCTGGAAGGGTCAGGATTAGTGGTGCTGGCGCACGTCGAATCCTGTGTCACCTCCTGGGCTTGGAAGTCCGACACAGGGCTTCTCAGTTCTGCGCCAGCTACTTAGCTCACACCGTTCCGAGTAGCCTCGTTGTACAGGCTGGGGCTTTACCCAGGGCAAGGGGACGAATGTCCCCTTACCTTGAGGAGACCTCCAGCCTGCTCCTTGCTGGGATAGGATACAGCGTGGGTTGCGTGGTCCTGCTGCATCGCACCCGGATAGAATCGGGCTGCCCATGGCAGTAATGATGGTACCAGGCAAACTTTATATATAGACGTAAACATAAGCATGTAGAACTCACACATGACCTGGAATATGCCCACAATATATCTGCCACAAGAGTGGACAGATTGTGTGGATGCAATATACAGTACTCAGCAATGCAGACTATCCACCATGTGAGGTACTACAAACAAGCTCGCGACTCACTTCTGCATCTCATTGCATGTGAGATGTGAGTTTTGGAGGTTTGTGTGAACCGCCCTTAGATGTACCACTGGTGCTGCGCAGCAAGTCAATATTGTCATAAAAGTTCAGTGCTCCCAGAAAAGCGCCCCAATAATTGTAGGCAGTGCCCCAATACAGCAACATCATGTCAATGCCTGTGTGCAAGAAGTTCACAGAAGCTTTCCCATGAACGTCTATTGCTAGGTGGTCCATGCTTGGAACAGCCTTGTTTGTGTGATGCACAGCACCCCTTCTTCTTTCTTCCAAAGCCTTCTTCAAAATTCACCTGTTCAATGAAGCCTTTGGCACAAGCCCTCAGTCCACATCCTCTATTATAAGTTATAACACAGTCTTCATTACAGAAATAATTGCATCTTCTTCTTGTATACGCCTCCTCCACTTCTCTCTTGTTCCTCTGTTGTCTCCCTTGTGTTGTGTCCCCTCAGTGAGATTGTGAGTCCCTCAGGGTAGGGAACTGTCCTCTTTTTCTTTGTAAAGTACCATATACATGGATAGCATTATATAAAATCATCGTTGTTCCCTATAATAGCAAACTCAACTGTTGCGTGCAGATCAGGTTGTAGCCAAATCGCAAGGCTCAAATTGGTTAGAAGATTGTAGTCACAAATAAGATTGAGGTTTCTGAGTAGTCACTGAGCTCCAGAGGTTTGAAATGCACAAAAAACAAAAAGAAGAAACTCAAAAGGGACAAAAAAAAAAAAAGCCCAGAAAGGCTTTGGTTTGTGGGTAGCATATGAGCTAAAGCAGTGTTTCTCAAACTGTGGGTCGGGACCCACTTGGTGGGTCGCAACCTGATTTCTGGTGGGTTCCAGGTGATGGAAAGATCAGATAAGTAATTGTCACAAGCCCTGAGGCTGTTCAAAAATCAGATAGCTTCTAATTGCCCTTCAAAGATCTGAGCTCCTGCAGTTTGAAAGATAGCTGCTAATTACCCTGCAACCAGCTGAGCTCTTTACTTGTAAATATATTTATTTATTTCTAGATCACTTTTTTTTAAGTCTCGTAGCTAGGTGGGTCTCGATAGAGTGTCATTTTAAAAAGTGGGTGCCAGTGCTAAAATGTTTGAGAACCACTGAGCGAAAGGGTGAGAGAACAGGGAAGATTCTTAGAGAGGCATCACTTGTTCTGCAGGGCTGAGAGAGGAGAAGAAGTTCTGTTTAACTGAAAGGACGACATTGTGTGAAAAGGAAGGGGGGCAGATTATTTATTTATTTACAGTATTTTTACCCCACCTTTCTCCCCGAAGGGACCCAAGGTTGCTTACAACAAAAAAGAAAATACAAAAAATACAATACAGAAGTCACATTTTAAAACAGTAAAAAACAGTTGATGAAAACTAATAAAAACAACATTTAAAAATTGATTAAAAAGATCATTATTACAATTAAAACAAGAGCATAAAAACAGCAGCATCCCACCTGTACCAGCAGGATGTTAAAAAAGGCAAGGACTCTTTGAACAGGAAGGTTTTTAGGCCTCACCGGAAAGTGTCCAAGGAGGGAGTAGTTCATAAGTCAAAAGGGAGGGAATTCCATAAGGTTGGTGCCACTACTGAGAAGGCCCTATTTCTGGCCGCCGCCCCTCGCACCTCCCTGGGCGACGGTACCCGCAAAAGGGCCTTCTCTGATGACCTAAGGAGATGGGCCGGACTATATAGAAGTAGGCGGTCTCTCAAATATCCTGGCCCCAAGCCATGTAGGGCTTTAAAGATTGTAAGCAGGCATGGAGAGAAAGAGAACAAGGTTTGAACCAGAGAAAAAGAGAATGCGCCAAAGACAAGGGTGGCTGTTCCAGGTGGAATTCCCACCCCTGAAGTCTAGCAGTGTGATCTAGGTCAGTGCTACTCAAACTGTGGTCTGAGAACCGGCACCAGTCCACGAGCCATCGGCTGTTGGTCCGTGGCACATTGTGGCACATCGGGAAAAAAATGCTGATCCACCACAGCAGATACTTTGAGAAGCACTGATCTACGGTATGCATACGGTATGCATACTCTGAACTAAGCCCCATATTGAGTGCAGTGGGGTTTATTCCCAGAAATAGAATGGTTTTAAAGTTTTACCGTATTATTGTTGTTTTAATGCCTTGATTGCCCTTATCGGGAGAACGGCAGGATATAAATTCTCTAAATAAATAAATAAGCACTGCAACATTTTGTTAGGGGATCCCACTAATAATAATATCAGCCTCTCCTTCACTGCAGTATTCATACATGAACTCTGTGTGTCAATCAAAGCACATGCCAAGCTGTGTATAAACTTGCATCGACGAAGCCCCACCATTAGTAAACAACAAATGACTTCCTTTCTCTTTTTTTTTGTTTTACGATCATCATCTTGTACTGATTATTTCCTCAATTTTTCTAGATTTATGTATAAAATATTGCAGCATCTTCCTTCTCTTGGTGGAGGGTGAGGCTCTTGGCTTCCTCCACTGTTAATCCTGGTGTTGCTCCAAGGAGGGTTTGTTGTCATGTCAAGAGCTATTTCTGAAGTTGCTACACATCTGTTGCCTGGACTTTCACAACCTCTTCTCCTTTAGGTCCCTTTGGTATAAGTTAGTATTGCCAAAACAATGGGAATGCTTCCAAGGCACCTCTGTTCTCTCATGATGCCATTGTTGTTGTTGTTCAGTTGTTAAGTCGTGTCCGACCCTTCGTGACCCCATGAACCATATCACGCCAGGCCTTCCTGTCCTCCACTGCCTCTCGGAGTTTGCTCAAATTCATGTTCATTGCATTAGTGATACTATCTACCCACCTCTGCCTTCCCCTTCTCCTTTTGCCTTCAATCTTTCCCAACATCAGAGTCTTTTCCAATGAGTCCTTTTCTTCGCATTAGTATTTGAGCTTCACCCTCAGTACCTGTCATAAGAACATAAGAACATAAGAAGAGCCCTGCTGGATCAGGCCAAAGGCCAATCTAGTCCAACTTCCTGTATCACACAGTGGCCCCACCAGATGCCTCAGGGAGCACACAGCCAACAAGATAACCTGTTTCCTGCTGCCACTCCCCTGCACCTGGCACAGAGAAAACCTACTTCTAAAACCAGTCAGGGTTGATTTCATTTAGGATTGACTGATTTGATCTCCTAGCAGTCCAAGGGACTCTCAGGAGTCTTCTCCAGCACCACAGTTCGAAAGCATCTATTCTTCGGCGCTCAGCCTTCCTTATGGTCCAACTCTCGCAACCATACATTGCTACTGGAAACACCATCGCCCTGACTATACGAAGTTTTGTTGGCAGGGTGATATCTCTGCTTTTTATTATGCTATCTAAATTTGCCATAGCTTTCCTTCCAAGGAGTAAGCATCTTTTAATTTCATGACTGCAGTCTCCGTCTGCGGTGATCTTGGAGCCCCCAAAAGTAAAATCTGTTACTGCTTCCATTTCTGCCCCTTCTATTTGCCAGGAATTGATGGGACCAGATGCCATGATCTTAGTTTTATTAATGTTGAGTTTCAATCATTGAAACATATGATGCCATTGCTGGATACTTATTTGGCCTGGACAAACTAGCTTGCATGGAACAAGTGCTTGATGACAAATCCACGTCAAATATATCATGTCACATTTTTTGGTTTTTCAATTTAATAATGTTTATTTAAATGCACGTTTCATTTTTGCATATTTCAGTGGATAGACTTTTTCTTCTTTTTTTCAATATATATTTATTTTTATTACTAAACTACAAAACAAAACAAAACAATAAAACAAAACAATACAACATACTACGAAAGATTACAGCAAGCGCGAAGCAGTAGATCCTACTTGTATACTATTATATATTTTCTACTTATAATATCTAACTAAGCCTATATCTCTAATATACTATTCATTAAATCCACATTTCATCACTTCTTCTTCTTCTCTCTCTCTCTCTCTCTTTCAGTGGATAGACTTTGATACATCCATTTTAGGCAGGAAGCAGAATAGCCAACAGTCCCAAAAGACTGATCGCCCCAATGAAAACACACAGCAAGAAGTCGGACATTATTTGATATTTGTTAACTAGATGCAACCTGCCACCTTCAAGCCCGTGTCCTTTCTTTACATAGTGCCTTCTGTCCATTTTATCTTGTATGTTTATAATCACTAAACCGATGTGGCTGGTAAAATGGGGGGGTTGGAGATAGTAGTTAACCACTGCTTTTGGGTGGTGATCAAGGTGAAAGAGGGGGCTGTGTGTTCTTATCAGCATTGAAGATGGCACCAGAGGTTTGGAGAGGCTGGGGAAGCCCCACTAGCGTCGCTCCGGTAGGGGCGGGGCTGTAAGTATCGCTGCGGTCATAGTCTCTTTACCGAGCGAGGAGGAGGCAGCCCCGCCCCCTCACTGTCCGAGCCAGTCCCCTACGGAGAAAGCAGCAGGCAGGGTCTCTTCCCTGCCGGTTTCTCCGTAGGGGACTGGCTCGGACAGTGAGGGGGCGGGGCTGCCTCCTCCTCGCTCGGTAAAGAGACTATGACCGCAGCGATACTTACAGCCCCGCCCCTACCGGAGAGACGCCTCTGGGAAGCCCTATGCAGTGTGTGGTTGCATTGCTGCAGAGTTTTGCAGGATGCACTAGCCAGTCAGCACCGCTGTGTCTCCATCGTGATGATGATGACCTAGCCTGCTCTGCTCTGATGCCTGTAAGCCTTCCCCTCCCCATTCATTTATATTGATCTCCCATTTATATCCCGTTCTTCCTCCAAGGAGCTTGGCTTGGCATACATGGGTCTCCACCACATGTTAACCTCATAACAACCTTGTGAGATAGTTTTGGCTTAGAGATGGTGATTGGGCCAAAGTCATCCTCATAGGTGCATGCGATTGGAGGCGAGGCATTCTTCACAGTGCTAACCCAACACTCTAAGGCAGTGGTGGCCAACCTTTCAACCTGAATGCTCCTTGCCCTTTAATAATTGTATAGGTGAGGGGGCCTTTCAGCAGGTGCAGCTGCTTTAGCAGCACCATCAGCACTTGCAGCTGCCCAGATTCTGTCTTCTACACAACTCTCAAGACCACAGAGGCCCCTAATGGTGGAAGGTTGGCCACCCCTGCTCTAAGGTTTGCACCAGGCTGGCCTCCTACTTACCTACTTCTAATCTCACTTTAGCAGCTGTGTTGGCTGATTTAAAGGTAAAACATTTCTGTATGTGTGTGACAAGTGTGAGTGAGTATGTATGGGGGAAAGCAGGTCAACAGTGCTTAAGGTAAGTAATACCTTAATTTTAACATAACTTCTGATGTCTAGTGAGTGATGATAACATAATGCCTTCACTAATTCCCCTTTAAAGTAGCAAGAGGCATTAAAAGACTCCTGTTATAAACTGCCTGGAGGACACAAATTATATGTTTTATATTCCCATGGAAGGTATAAAATCCAGCAGACCCACGACACAGTCATATAGTGGTTTTGCTATTCAACCTGTTTATTAAAGACATACAGTGTACAAGTAAATTGAGTCAGTTGTGCATAGCTTAATTCTTTTGTGATTGATGAGGCTAATAAAATGAAAGGCAATACTGAGGAGGGGCTGATGGACTTTGGGAGTGATTCACTTTTTTATGCTTAACAGGGTATTCACTTAGAAACTACGCATTTCAGCATAATTCTGAGTAAAGATCCGCCTGCGGAGCGCACGCTCCACAGGCGGAGGGTGTCATAAATGTGTTTACAGCACCCCACTAGCGTCACTACAGGGGGGGCGGAGCTGTAAGTGCTGCTGAAATCCGAGCCTCCCTTACACAGATGAATGAAGCAGCCTCGCCCCCTCACCTCTGAACAGCTGCGCCGGTGAGGGGGCGGGGCCGCTTCGTTCGTCTGTGTAAGGGAGGCTCGGATTTCAGCAGCACTTACAGCTCCGCCCCCCCCTGTAGTGACGCTAGTGCAGTACCCAGAGAGTAAGGCCCGCTGGCATGGATGGCGGCAGGCCTCTCTCCGCCACGGAAACCTCCTTCAGCCACCGGGGGATTGTAAGGCATCCACTGGCGGGAGTAGGGGAGGGGCGGTTGGCGAGGGAGGGTGGTGGGTGGCCGAGTTGTCCCGGGAGGGGGCGGGGATGTTGGCCGTGATATCCCCATCCCCATTCCCGGGCTCTCCAGCCATTACACGGCCACCTCGGATTTCCGCCAGCTCGATAGCCAGCTGACATCCGGGGAGGCCCATTGGGGCCTTCCAGCTCTACACCGGAGCAGCCCGAAAAGGGCATAGGATCCTCCCTATGTGCCAGCCGTGGATCTTTGTGCAGGATCGTGCTGTTTGATAAGTCCAATTTGAGTGATAAAGGAAACAAGAATCTGGATCCCCTATTTGAAAAGGGGAGGGGATTTAAGTACTTAAGGATTCCAGGGTCTATATTGCCCCCATGACTATTTAACATCTATTTGGCTGTAGTAAATTGGTACTGAAAACCCTTCCCATAATCAAAGACCATGGGAGACATTGTCAAATGCTTTGCTGAAACCTAGGTGTGCTGTGTCCATGGCATTCTCCCAGTTCAATCCCTGGAAGCATCACCAAGTAGGGTTCAGAAGAAGCCCTGTCCGCAACCTGGCCCCGTTGCCAGAGCTGTCATTTGACGCATAAGCGCCTAGTGCTTTGGGGATCGAAATTTGAACCCGGGCTCTTCAGGATTTCATGGCTCAGTTGTGAAACATGTAAACACACGGGAAATAAATGTTTTAAAAGGAGTACTTCTGAGCATGTTTAGAGAGTATCCCCTATCGTCTGATCAGCAACACGTTTTCCTGGAGACGTCCCTGAGAGACAAAGAGCCAGTGTCTCAACTCCACATTGTAAAATGGCTTGCAAGTCGGTTTCATGAGTATGGATGCAACTGTCTCTGCAGCTTTTTGGCCTTTAGATTGGAAACAGCGGCCGCTCTTACAGGCTTCCAGTTGCTAAAGCTAGACTACTTTACCTGGGCTGCCCTGCCACCTGACTCTGTTCTTTCTCACTATTCATTTGTCAGTCGCTGGTTGTCCTATTTACTTTCTTTTTAGAAGTTCTAGGCTACTTTTTGCTATACGACACTCAAAGCGGCTTGCAAATAATTAAAATACAAAGAAATGTTTCCCTGTTTCCCTGAAAATAAGACCTCCCCCGAAAGTAAAATCTACCGTCATTTTTGAATTATTTTTGCTGGCACTCGTCAATATAAGTCATCGCCCGAAAGTAAGACCTAGCTAGAATCATCAGCCGAGACAGACGCCCCCCCCCCGGCACTTACTTTGACCGATTTAAGCTTCGTTCTTTCCCGAGGGTGCAAGGTTCTGGAAGGCCTGCACTTGAGTCCTCCACCACAGAGACGATGTGCTAGAGAGGCCTGCAAGGAAGCTGCAACCTGCCGGGGGGGTCGCGCCACAGGTTGGGAAAATATATAAGACCTCCCCTGAAAATAAGACCTACTACATTTTTTGGAACCAAAATTAATATAAGACCCGGTCTTATTTTCGGGGAAACATGGTATTACAAATTCCATAATTGCATAATTCATAAACCTGATCAAAAAATATGGTTAAATTTAGGAGAAAATATTTTCTCTAGCCAGAATTATCCAGTTTACTTTTAAGACAGGTAATATGTTGCAAGAGTCACATTTCTCAAGCCACACCTGTCCTGGAATAAAAACATATCTACCAGGTAAATTCACTCATTATCCTAGTTCCTGTTATCCACCAAACATAGATTTCCAATTGAAGAGGGGACTGTTGATATGTGTTGTGAAATGGAAAAGATTTTTAACAACATGTTAATAGCAATTGATTAAGCCAGCGTTTCCCAATGTTTTCAGCCCATGTGCCACCTATGCGGGCCTCTGACCGGCTGCTTAGAATCAGAAGGAAGTGCCAATGACTTCATTGGCGCTTTCTTTCGGGTTTGTGGCTGGCCGGAGCTCTGCAAAGGACAGAAAAGGTGAGGTAAGATGCAAAGGAAGGCGGGAGGGACCTCCCCGGCACTTGCAATCCCTACGCTTGAGCTTTTCTGGTTCGGCAGAGCTCAAAGCGCTGCTTTTTGGGTTCAGACGCGGTGCCGCGCGGCCGAGATGGCAGCCGCCATCTTGACCACTGGCAGCCTGCGTACTACCAGCCTGTGGTACGCGTACCACCGGTTGGGAACCTCTGAACTAAGCCATCATAGTGCCACCTGTTCCTGTCTCTGCTGTACCCCTCTCAACCAACATCCTATCATCCCACTTATCCCTAGACCTTGTTTGCTCCCAGGTTGAAACTAGCAACTTCTGAGCACTTGGAATGTTGATAAATTCTGCTTCTTCTGAAACAAGACAAAAACAATGGCTTGGAAAGGCTGAAGGCAATCAACTAAAACCGGTGGTCTCCTAGCCAATAGCTATGAAGTTTTCCAAAACTGCAAAAACGTTTTTTTTCTTTCGCTGAATTCATCTGATTTTATGTGTGAACTTTCAAAAACACATCTTTTTTTCCTGCAAATCTACATATTCTGTGCTTTAACATAACCTTCCTACTAGCATAGTAAGCGTCCTAAAAGATTTTCCAACATTGGGGTTGCCTTTGCAAATGGATATACAAATTGAAAAATTGAAGGGGGGGGAAGGGTACTATCATTGATAAATCTTCTATTTGAAAAAAAGAGTGCTTAAAAATATTGGCAGTGCTGTTTTGGTAGAAGCTAGATATATGGACCTTATCTTCATGTGACAATGTAGGCTGAAATGAAAGCAACGTTTCCAATCATAATTTATTAAATAAAGTGGACTAGGATATAAAAGAGAGCTGTTTGCAATACGTGCGGAACATACTAAGTCCACCTCGTCCATGTGCAACTTGTACACAGACATACTCTTCACTTTGTTCTTTGCTCTTTGAGGCTGCTACTTAGGTTTAAGGTAAGCTTAGAACCTTTTCCATTGATCTCTTTTATTCCGCCTCCATAAAAGAAATTGTGAGGACATTGCTATTGATTTTCTTTTTCCCATCCCCAATAGGTGGTCATTAGAAATAAGAGGGGAAAAAAAATAAGACTCACTCGACCACACTTCTACCTTTTAATTAGGCATTTAGCAGGACAATGTTTGAAAGCAATTAATGGAGAAAAAACATTTTTGTCCTGTTTTATCCACTGGGCCTCCCAACAAAAATGGAGCGATTATGTATATGCCAGGAAACTGTTGTCCTTTTCAGTTTTTTCCCATGTCTCCATTTTATTCATGTCATTCAGCTCTCCAAAATTACAGCCATGCCAATTATCTCTCTGTGTGTGTCGAAAACGAGTTTAGGCGCCTTTAACGCCTGCACCCCCGCTCCCTTCACTTTATGCCTGGTTCTTGGCTATTCTTTGGCGACTGAGCAAGGGCGTTCTGTGGAAAAAAGGGAGGATCTTCAACAAATATGTGAAGAGCCCGGAGTGGTATTTGGGTACCTGTGAAGAGGCTCCTTGAAGCAGCTTAAGGCACAATGGAATATTGCAGCTAGCAATGGTTTATTTTGTCCACATGATTTATTTCACACGCACCCAGGCAACTGCTGAATGGCGGATTAGCACAAGTTTTCACCTTATTGAAAGGGACGATTCAAAGCAAACAAATAGGACACACCGGTTTGGAATATGAAATTAAAGATTCTCTTGAGCCCTTTTGCATAGTCTGAAGTCATGTTCAAACTTAATTAGGGGGATAATACGATGGCTTTGGACATATAAATGACACTGGCATTATTACAGTATTGTTCACTGTACTGTTAGGGCCTTAAGCTCACCAATTTTATATACGAAGATTACAAATAGTAACATCGGAAGACCAGGATTTTAGTTATTTGAACAGCCCCATTTGTTGCTGGTAGCTTACAATGGTCTATTTAAAAACCACAAGAAAAATCAACAAAAACCTATCATCGTCATCAACCACCACCAAACACCTAAAAGAAAGAGAAGCAACATAATATCACAAAGGGGAAAAATAAACCCATAAGTGTAGCAAAGCAAAAGAGTCTTAACGATGTGTCCAAATGCCAGTAAAGAAGGGGCCAAGCAGGCTTCTCAGGATAGGGATTTCAACCTTTTAACTGATCTTTTTCTAATTCAGCAGGACTAAATTAGAATTAAAGGACTCAGTTTTCACGGGTTTTTAGTTTGGTCTGATCCACCTATGTGAATCTGTTCAAAGGGAGTAACTATTTGTATAAAGTTGGGTAAAGTAGTAATCCTGTAGCTACTATATTTAACACTATATAATAATAATAATATTTAGAGTTTGTAAACACATTTGAATGTTCAAAGTGCTTCATATGTATTATCTTGTTGTAATTGTTAGAACAACCCTGTACGGTGAGAGAGAGAGAGAGAGAGAGAGAGAGAGAGAGAGAGAGAGAGAGAGAGTTGAATAAGATTTCAACTGGAGCGTTCCCAATTCTTAGCTCACTCTCTCTAACAGCCCAATCCTATTGGCCATTTACAACAATCTATTGATCCGCCATCATAAATGACCCTGCAATGGTGCAAATATTGTGCTACCACCATGTGCGATGGAGCCGTTGCTGGAATGGTCAGAGACTCTGTGCGTATGCTACAGTCACCCAGATGCTCCATCGACCTAGGTAAGGTGGCAGAGGGGGTGGTTCGTGGGCAGTTCAGGAGAGGTTTGGGGTGAGGAGGGGGAGCGCAGGGGCAGGCAGTGGGCTGGAGGGGGTGGATCTCAGCAGCAATCTATTCATCTTGATAACATTTGAATGAAGTTTCAAGCTTCAGTTCATAGATTAATTGACCAAAGCTTTAGTTGATTACTTAATGAAGTTAAATTTTATTATCGGAGAGCTGAAGGAACTTTTATTTAGTTTGGATGGTCATTTTGTTGCTGGTGGGTCGCTGTGTAACAGGGCAAGAGAAACATATTAAATGTGACCTGTCTTTTTACAATGAGGGATTTCCTTTGTTTATAAAATTGTATGATCTTACTCTTCAATACACTGGGTCCTTGAGTTACAGACGTCCAAATCACGTATGGCCACATTGGTGCTTTTGTGCAGGTGTAGTCGCATCTGTTGCAGGTGCGAAACTGCTGGGTTTGCAAGAGGTAGCTGTTTCAACTTATGTACCGAATTCTGGATAAACCTCTGGAATGGAACCAGTACATAACCAGGGGACGGGCAGCCCAATCCTATGTAACTCCCCGTGCAGCGATGGAGCTGTGCTAACAGGTTGTGGGGCTGTATCCCATGGGGGAGTGTTCTCCTCTGAGTAAGGGAACATTTGCATAACTGTGTGTGATTTGCATAATTAAATCTGAACACAGAAACTAGTTTTCCTTGTCTTGCCAGACCTTCCTCTTTTAACAGGAATGTAGAATTTGCATCCCCCCCCCCCCCGGTTGCATACTTTCAACTATTCTACCTAATATTTTGCAGGCTGATTGTTCATCCACCCAAACACTTGGAGTCTTCATGAGAAAAGCTCCCCAATAGGCAGGCATTAGTAATCTTTTGTGAATAGAGGCCTAAGTGCTCATTAACTATTGCTCAATTACAGGGGGAAACTCTGCTGAAGTAAATATGGCATGCACATGAATATCAATTATGCCCAGTATGATCCCTGCAATCATGCTCCAGGAGAGAAATGTACCCAGTCTTGAGAAACTATACAAAGCCATGCAAAAAAAAAGAGACAAACAGGACCATAAAAAGCTTTCCACATTTCTGTGCAGTTCAGAGTATTCTTGAATTGTGCTCTGTTTTTGAGGTAGTAAATATCGGTTTCTTGAAAGTTGAGAGATTTCTCTAGGACAGTGCTGACTTTGTGCAACATTCAATTTTTGGTGCAAAAGAGACTGGATTGTTCCTTGAATGGCTGATGAAAGATTGACATCCATGTTAAATGTAGCTGCTTGAGATTTAATTAACAGTTGGTGTTGGGAATTTTGTACCCGATTTCATTGTATTCCAGGTCCTTCACCAATATTGTGGTATTCTGTGTTCTTGCAAGACTGCTTCTTGAGAATGTGCTATGTTTAAAAATAGGACAGAAACTTTCTCAAGGTCCGTTTGAATGATGAGATGACACAGGTAGCCACAGGTGAACAACTGAGTTCATCTCACAGATATCATCTCAAGATGCAAAGCAAAGCAGGTCTCTGTTGAGAGGAGACCTAAAATTGACACGTTCAACTGGGAATGAAATCAGAAATGTAACCTTTGCCGTGCATCAGCACATAACATTTTGGTATTTTCATCACGGAACCTTATTGGGTGCACATGCTGTTATTAACGGAAGTCATTGACAGACATGGAAGCAGTAATAACTGCACCAGCCCCTTGATACTGAGCATCTAATGATGCCTACAAACTCATGCAGGGATAAAACACACACTCAATGGTATGAAAGGGATCACATAGCTTAGTGGTGGAGCACATGCTTTGCCTGCAAAAGGGCCCAGATTCAAGTCCTGATGCCTCTAAGACTGGGGGAAATCCTTATTAGAAACCCTAGAGAGCTGGAACCAGTCAGTAGAGACAATAGATGGATCCAACTCAGTATAAGGAACCTTTGTATGCTCCTATGAAAGGGGGAAGAAAATACCTCTGCAGTCCTTTAATGTATGGAGAAATGAGTTTAAACTTGAGCGGGGAGACAAACAAGGCATTTCCATCAGCTTCTGAAGATCTCTCGACCTCCGTCCATCTCATTCTGTACCCCGTCTCTGTGACCTTCTGAGGTCACTTTTTAAAAAATAGACGAAAGTTCTGTTTCATGCAGATGAGTCAGAGCCCGTGGATCTATTTGGCAGGCTTTTGGCTGGATTCAGGAACGGGTTCTATAGAGACAAATATGTGTTGGTTCTTCTGAGTCAGAGAAGGTGGGAAGGAGGGTGATCTGAGCAGAGCGTTGAGGCTCAAAGAACAAACAATGAAAACAGTCAGCTGGTCCCGTTTCATAAGAGTTTCCCCTCAAATCCTTTGACACAAGCCGTTACAATATTTTTCCCTATTTAGAATGTACTGTATTGGTTTTTGTACTTTCCCACTACAATTTCCATGCTGATCAAGGGAGAATTTCAGTTGTTTCAAATATTCTCCCATATTTCCATTCCACTGCCCATGGCTGCATGAATATAAACAAGATTAGCATATTTGCAGTAGGGTAAGATTCATTCCCAAAGAGAATTTCCAATAAATATGATATGATACAAGAAATAAATGAACATAACGTAAGAACAAAAGAAGAGCCCTGCTGAATCAGGCCAAAGGCCCATCTAGTCCAGCTTCCTGTATCTCACAGTGGTCCCACCAGATGCCTCAGGGAGCACTCAAGAGTCACTCCCTTGCACCTGGCACAAATAAAACCTACTTCTAAAACCAGGAGGTTGCTTATGGCTTGTAACCTGTGATGGTCTTTTCCTCCATGAATCTGTCCAAACCCCTTTTAAAGGCATCTAGGCCAGGTGCCATCACCACATCCTGTGGCAAGGAGTTCCACAGATGAATTACACGCTGGGTGAAGAAATATTTTCTTTTGTCTGTTCTAACTCCCCATGCATAATTTGAAAGAGGATTGGAGATAGGGATGGAGGAGAGAGGAGGGGCTGGAAGGGGAGATATCTGAATGGAAGGGCTTGTGTCCACTTTGCAAACACTTTGAAAAGGAAGGCTGGCAACCAGCAGATACACTTGTGCAGTCAAAAAAATTCTCTCAATTTTCAAGAAAACGAATTATGATGCTTGGAAAATGTTACCTTAGTAACGCTTTTTAGCCTGAGGGAGAAATAACATAATTTGAACCGGAATTGGGTTTTGTTGTTGCCTTTCTAGAAACTTCATCCTACAGAGCTGTGCTTTGAATATTCCTAAGCGCTGTGTCCCTATTAAAATCCCATTGGGTGATAAATGAGTATGATGATTAATAGACCAGCTAAGTGTGGATCAAATTGGTTTCATTACTGTCTTTACCTCCCTTAGCTGTGAGATGGTTCTCTGGCAGGAGCTGCCTGCTGCCGTGGGGGCACCCGAGGTCAGGAGGGGAAAGTCCACTCTTGGTCAGGAGGTGGCAGTAGAGGCAGGAGGTGTCTGTGCATGAGCATTATTGCTGACTGGCAAGCAACCGCTGCTGTGCTGACACCAGTCATCCAAATGGCGCTTGGCCAGGATTGACTGAGACCCCTCCTCCTCCTCCTCCACTTGCTGTCCAATGGCGATTGATTGGCAGTTCCGTCCATTTGTGTAGCACTGCCAACCACCATTGCACAGTACGCAGAGCCGTTCTATACTGGCTGAGTCACACCAGTGGCCCTCTGGGTCAGCGCTGCTTGACGGACCAGCAGCCGCTCTTCAGGATTCAGGCAGGGGTCTTTCCCCACCCTGCTTGGAGATTGCCAGGGATTGGGACCTTCTGCATGCAAGCAGGTGCTCCGCCATTGAGCCACCCCTCCCTTACCTGTGATTGCTGCCTCCCCCTGGGGAGTGGTTTTCTGCTTGCCCTGTAGCCCTTTGGTTTTTGGCCGTCTTGCGTTTTATGCTCTGATCTTCTTGTGGTTCTTAATATCTTTGGCTGATATCACTTGTCTTCCTCGAATGTTTTCACCTTATGGCATGCCATGAGACGTCTTTGCATAAAGGCAAAAGCACTGGTTGCTATGGCAATAGCCAATCCAATGAAGCTGTGACCTAGATCATGACTGAGAAAAACAGGACCTTGTCTATATCACCATGGAGAGGGCAGTCGTGAATTTTGTTCTCGGTAAATAAGACTTATTACCTCTAACAAACGTTCCCTGAAATACCAGGAAAGTGCAGAGAGGTGGCTTTTATTGGCATTTTGGTATGTCTGTACCAGCTGTTTTCCCCATTTGATATGTTCCACAATATACTGGGAATAGCTGCTGCAACCTACATCTCTTCCCATGTGGTGTCATTAATTAGATTTCCACTTCTCAGTTTTGCCTATGAAAGTCAATCACTGAATTAAATTATAGCAGGAGCCAATGCATAGTTGAGAAAATTCAGGAGGTAGTACAGCCTCCTATGACTGTGCCACTTCACAATGACGGTAGGGGATTGTATGCCTGATCGCTCTCCCATGGGAAAAAAGAACAGCTCTCTGCATGTGGAAATCTAGCATGCTCAAGGAAGATGGTACTGTCCTAGCATTCTTCCTAGCAAGCATGCTAGTTTTCTATATGCAGGCCTTCTCACACACAGTTATTCAGTCCTGAGGGTTCCCCCCCTTGCATTCTGAAGTGGTACAGTCCTGAGAAAATGTATCATGTGTTTTTTCTTAATGTGTACATCAGCTCTGACATTAGTCTTTTTCAGATGTTTTTAATGGGCATACAAGGACTGTGCGCAGGATGTGCAGGTGCCGCTCTTCAACCTCTGCACACCCACTGGAAAGATCCCTGTGTGTGTGTGTGTGTGTGTGTGTGTGTGTGTGTGTGTGTGTGTGTGTGATTCTTCTCCACGTGTTCATGCGTCCTGTTTTTCCAGGGTCCCTGAATGTACAGACAAGAGACTTCTGCATGTTCAGCAGTACACAGAGGGATCTTGCCTGGCAATACAGTGACTGTACATGTATGCATCTTCCCGGGTAGAGCCTGTTACTCTTAGCATTTATTCTATGCATGTCAAAAAAAGTCTGAAAATGTTTCTGCAATTGCAATCCTATGCCGAAGTACTCAGAAGCAAGTCCCTCTATATTCGATAATCGGTTTTACTTCTCAGGCCATATAGGCTTGCAGCCTAAGACCAAAATGCTGTGCAATCCTAACTGAGAATAAGCCCCAATGAACAGGATTTACTTCTGAGTAGTATATATGCATATGACTGGGCTACAAGTCTCCAAAGTTTCAAGGTGCACTGACCTCTCTCTTTCTGCAGGTACATTGACTTGGGCATAGGCCTGGCAGGTTGCTGTTTCCCAAGGCAAGCTGGTGTGTCCCAACAGCTTGGATTTGCTTCTCATTTCTATGCTGCTGCTTTGAGTATATGGACTGCAAAAAACAGCAGCAGAACAATGGATGGAGAACTCAAAGCAACACTCCCAATTCCTGCTGCACAAGGGAATTATAAGGAGGTAGAGGGAAAACCTTGGAGGCAACAATTGTCTACCCAATGCAGTAGCGGGCCTACAACCTCCCGTGGGGCGCCGCCGTGGCGATATCCCCCACAGGACACCATATGCCCCCACGGACGCAACATGCCCCACCCCTGGGGGCATGACATCACCGCCGCGTGCCGCCGCGGTGCGGAAACACCTCCCAGCGCTTTTTGGCTCCTTTTTGGAGCCAAATTGTGCCCGAGAGGGTGGGAGGGCTAAACCTGCAGCCAGAGCGGCTGCACGAGAAGGAGCCAGTGGGGGGGGGATCCAACAGCAGATACACCCCCCCTGTGACCCACCGCTTGGGGCCCACTGCCCCAACCGCCCCCACTGTAACAATGCCTCTGACCCAATGTCGTACAAAAAGTAAAATTGCTCCCATCTTCCAGTATTCTGTCCAATGAATGCAAAGAGGCTGGGAGATAAGTGTCAAGCACCAGACTCTTATTTCTAGATTGCTTGCATAAAATTAAATGTTGTTTCATTCATGTTTACTAGAACTGAAGAACCGTAAACAGATTAGTATTTCTGCCTGTATTTCTGTTCGGACTGTTCCACAATGACTCCTTGCTCCCGGCATCTTTTGAACGCCCACACCACAAACATCTTTGGCTATGGGCCCCTAAGGAACTTTGATCTCTAATGCCTTTTTCTACACCATTGCCCTCCGGCTCTCAACATTTGCCAAATATGAGAGATTCCTCACAATAACAAATATTTGTGGGAAATGTGGACTAGAGAAGGAACACTCCTTCCTTCTGCTTCCCTTTTGGTAAAATCCAGGCTGAAAATACAAAGCAGTGCAAAAGTCTGGCTGCGGAATGAAATGGACTGCTCTAAAATTACTCTTCTTTTTTGTGGCCACCTGTGCTCTCAAAACATCTGCTGACTGCTTGGCTCAGATGCTTGCTTCTGTTTGAAACCGCACCATCTATGACATCATCTGATAGACACACACCACACTGTATGATCCAATAATGAAAGGAGAAAAAATATTTAATATTGGCAGATAGTGAAAAGACAAGCATTTGTTTAATTCTACCAAAATAACAGAGATTCACGACCTTGTGGAATCAATGTTGGGGTTCTCAACCCTGAACTGGCTATCAAACATGGATGTTGTAAACCTTTCATGATGCTCAGAGTAAATAATGGCCATTTGCAACATGGGCTCCCAGATTCAAGACAGCCGCCCTTCAGCCTTCAAATTATGCTGGGCACTGTCCAGCCAAAATTAAGCACTTTGAAATCCCATTGAATTCAGGTCAGAACAAACTTGGCTGTTTTCCACTAAACCCAGTGAGTCTTAGTTAGAAGTGCTTAATTTTGGCTGGATCATGACATATCTTATTTACTGTTTTCAAGTCACTACATTTGTTAGAAAAGATGGGATTGCAGATGTCTTACACACACACCCATGTGCATATTGAACATCAAGGATAGCTGGGCTGCACCTTCTGGCTGCACACCACAGTGCAGATGTGGCTAAGTGGCCATGGCCACATGACCCCGTACCAGTGGCTATTGCCCCGTCTCCAGGTGACAGCTCCTTTGGAGGTTGTGTTGAGTCCCTGCATGAGTACGATAATGAATGCAAAGGTCTTTTCCATGTGATCTGGAACCCTCATTGGTATCTTGTACGCTCCTTATACACAAATCCCAAATACATGGCCACAGTTCTGTCCCCCCCCCCATGTGTTCAATGTACACGTGGAGGGGGGAACTTTGGCACACGGTTAAAGTTACTGCTCATGGAAATACTGTTAAACAGCAGAAGATTTTTAAAACTTGACAGATATATGAAATCTGGTGTTAAACATGGCCTCCGTTGTGTTGCATCACAGTTCTTGCCTACGTCTGAAAATTTGTGCCAACACTGGTGAAACTTTGGCCCCTCTTTTTCATTCTCTTCCAGACTTGCACCGGTGTGACGCCTTTGAGAACCCTTAAGATGCAATGCTGTTCTCCACAACCCCGATTTCATGAAATGTTGGTGAAGGGTCATCCTCAGTCAGCAATAATGGAGGACCAGGCTGCTCATAAATAAGCCAACAAACCATCAAATAAATAAATGTGACAGTTGGTTAGTCGTGGTGCTAGTTTGGCCTAATTCATCAGTATAAAGCAGCTGTCTGTGAGCAAATGAAATTGAATGCGCTGCTGGGTCTGGCCGCGACATCATCACCAGCGCATCAATCAGACACTAACACAGAAAAGGTGGAGAAGCACTTGAAGAATTAAAGAGATCCATCGGTTCTTGTGACCAAAATTACTTCTACTAGTATTTGGGACTGCATATTCGATGGACACATTTACACGTACAGATTTCTATGGGATTTATACTTGTTTAACTGTCACAGTTTGCTCCGGAAGAATTCTGGGAATTGTAGTTCATTGAGGGTGCTGAGAAACCCTAGCCTGGATAGCTACCGATTCCATGCTCATGCCTTTTTGAGAGAGGAATGTCTAGTAAATAGTGCTGACTTGAAATTTCCCCTCCCTCATTTAACTGCCCCATTTGTAGGTGGTGAAATTGGTGGGAGTGCATTTTAATGATTTGGGTGGTAGTTAGGTAGGGAACCTACAGCAATAGGGCTCCTTCTGGTGGTCTCCATTCTCCCCCCCAAGACAGAGGCGTTTCTATGGTAGGGGTGGTACCGTAAGTTGCGCCACATCCTAGTCCCAGTTTACAAACCGGAACGAGGAGGCCCTGCCCCCTCGACGTCAGAGTCATTCCGCGCGGCGAAGGCGACAGGCAGGAGATTCCCTGCCCGTCGCCTTTGCCACGCAGAATGGCTCCGACGGCGAGGGGGCGGGGCCTCCTCGTTCCGGTTTGTAAACGGGGACTACGACGGGGCACAACTTACGGTACCACCCCTACTGTAGAAATGCCTCTGCCCCAAGAAAAGCCTTATGATACCATATGATGATCTGGCATCACTTTGCTGCAGGCTTCTGGAGAAAAAGATGGTGATGCCCTCAGTGGGGGGAGCTGTTATTTCCCCAGAAATGCCTTGCAGAAAAGGTTGTGGCTGTGAGCCATTTGAGGCCTGTGTAGAAAATGCTTTGGATGACTGAGGTAAAAAAATAATAGCACAGGTAGTCAAGGGAACTGGCCTCTACAAGCTTTGGATCAAGATGCCTTTATTCCCATTGATTGTCCATTCTTCTGTGTTTTTCTCCCCTGCCTCTGTTGGCAACACCCCTCCTACTGTTGAAATTTAGATTGTAAATGTCCTCCGGACAGAGAGCCACCCTTTCACTGCTTGTGCTTTTCTGCAGAGCTCAGTGTTCTTATTTATTCATTACAATATTTGAAGGTAGAAAGTCAACTTACATTGGTGACAGACTGTTGGTCCATCGAGCTCAGTATTGTCTTTGCCGCCTGGCAGTGTCTCTCCAGGGTTTCAGGGGCCTGGGCAGTTGCTCTCTAGGGGCCTTCCCAGGCCTACCTGGAGACGCCAAGGCATGAACCTCTGTCTGCTCTACCACTGAGCTATCTTCTCCCCTCTGTTTTGAGCTATCTACATCAATGCTGCTGTACAATACAATAAAAATAAGAACAAATGATGTCCACACCATGTTTCTATTCTTCCCTCTGACCCCACAGTACTTGTTAATGTATGTGTTGGGATAAGTTAATGATACTCTTTCTGGCTTAAAACAGAGGCTCTGATTTACTTCAGTGGTGGGATTTGGAAATGGAATTGCTCTGCTTTCTCAGTTCATTATAGTGTGGCTGCAATATCCCATTTCAGAAGTGTCATCACTTTCATTTTCTCCCATTCTGTTGTAGCCTGTAATCAGCACTAGCTTCAGCTCCTCTCATTACTAGCGCTTGAAGTGATTCTTCAGACTCAGCAGGAACAGCCTCAACACTGGATGGATGACAGCATCTGCTTCCTCCAATTTCAGTTTTGCCTCTGTAACCAACACGACAACCACCACCACCCCGATTTGCATTTCAAGGCTGGAATGAGGAACCGGGATGCCTGGAGTGAAATACAGTAATATTGGGGGGTTCGACAAGCTGTTTCTTTTCTTTTCTACCTATAAGATATAACATGCCTTTACCAATGCTGAAACATAGAGGCAGGTGCACGTATGTGCTCCCTTATATATTTATAGGGTCGAACCAAACGTGACACAGAACCATGATACAGGATCACCTCAGATGTTTTTTAAGCAACTGCAGGGGGAGGCATGTTAGGGGAGGTTTCTATTTTAACCCTTTCCATGGAAGCCATTTTGCTGATCTCTGTTGCCCCCTTAAAGTTGCTCTTTGCCTTGCAGAAGAGAGTGTACAGGAACCAAAATGAAACTTGTTTGTTTTCGCTGGGGGGGGGGCGGGCTAATAGCAGGTTCGGGAGAGGATCAATTCTGACTGGGAACACGGTGTAATCCCTGCTCCACTGCAATCTGATCCGGTTCATGTCCCACAGCTGCTGCTTCTAGCTAAAATTATCATAAGCAACAAATGAAAATGTGTGTAGCAATTAATATTATCTAAACACTCCTATTACCGTCAAGGCTCTGTTTCTATATACATCATTGACAATTCAGTCAAAGAAATTGACAAACTGTGGCTGTTGTTGTAGTCAACACATAGCAGCTCCAAAGAATTTCTCCAATACATTAAATCTGCTTAAAATGATTAAAGTTGCTGAAATAGAACTGCATTAAAAACACTGACCACTGGCGTCGCTGGAGGTGGGGCGGAAAGCTAAGTTCTACAGCTTTCCGCCCCACTGTTACTCTCCGGTACGAGGCACCCCACCCCCTCATCGTTGGAGCCCGTCAGCGGAGAGAAAGCAACGCGCAGGAGAGTCCCTGACTCCCCCCCAACCAATATATGGTATCTTGACAGCCTATCTCTTCTTCAACTCAGTATGAGTATCAATTAAGGGGGAAAGCCCCCAAGAATAATTTGTTTCAGTCCAAAATATCAACATCAGATTAAAAAAACAAATACTTGCCATTTAGACTGGGTGGAAGAACATAAGAAGAGCCCCACTGGATCAGGCCAAAGGCCCATCTAGTCCAGCTTCCTGTATCACACAGTGGCCCCACCAGATGCCTCAGGGAGTACACAGCCAAAAAGGTAAGCATTATCTTGCCTTTTAGATAATGCTTATTATCATTAACTGCTTAAGCACCATTGGCTGGCCCAATCTGGGAGGGGGCGGGGATAGCAGCACCAATATCCCAAGCCCTTTCCCGGGCTGGGCCGACCTTACACGGCCTCCCCAGATGCGTGCCAGCTAAAGAGCTGATGCACATTCGAGGAAACCTATTGGGGCCTCCGGCGCTTACACCGGGGGAAGGTGATGAACATCCCCTTCCCCCAATGTGAGCCCGAGACGCACCAGCGCGGCCCACATCCTGCACAGTATGCAGCAGCTGACCATTTAGACCGGCTGCCGCAACTTGCACAGGATTGCGCTGTTAATTGGTTTGCTGATCAGACTCCCTGCTTCAAAAAGTAATTGTGCTACATTTGTTGAGAAAAGAAATTAGCCTTCTGCAGATATTTGTTTTTGATCTCAACTTTCAGCAACAGTTGCTTAAGGGTTCTCTCATTCACAGCACAATTCAGTAAAAACACAAATTAAAGGCAAAGTGTTTATTATAGTACATATATCAACAGGTAATCTCTTTGCAATTCAGCCTAATAATAGTCTTCCAATCTTTCATTTTTATGATAAACTCTTTTGCCAACATTAAAGAGTGCTAAATTATCAATCCAGGTGCTTCCTTTAGTATTGCAGTTTTATAGAAGCAATCCCAGTAGTTCCAGTGTATTTAGGAAACTCCTAAACCATGTATTTTGTGTCAGACAAAATAGTTGCAGTTATTGTCAGAGACTAAATAATACTTAGGTGAACTCAGCACTTTTCCCTCTCATTTTTCCTTTCTTTCAAGAAATCTCATTCTACTGAAACCTCCTGTCAGTCACTAAAAATGGTGTTTTGTTTTTATTAAACAAAACTCTCCTACGATTAACACCTTATGGGTTGTAGCCTGAGTTGTCCTCCTGCTTACATAAGGGGTCTTACATCTGCGGGGGTGAGAGCATAGGAGTCTCACATGTAGAAATCTGGATGGAATCCTAACTTGACTTTGTGCTTGTGCAACATGTTGCATGTGATGTCGCAAATAAAATTGTCAATACTTCATTGTTGCGCTATTTCTTGTACAACCACATGTGTTTTATTTGGTCATCAGCCCCTGGGGTACAACCCAGTATCTAAACAGTGAGATTCTAACAACACTGCCACTTTCGCGAAAGCCGCCACTTAAACCGACACTGAGGGTGCCGGGCTATCAAAGACCATTTCTGGTACACTGTCCTCTCCTTACAAAGAGGTTAGTGTCTGATGGTCTATTCATAACATGAAACCAATGTGTTTTGGAACAGCCAGCTCTTGCTGGACCAGGGCTATTGTGCCTGTGTGGAAGCTCCAGCAAAGAACATTCTGCACCTGTGCAAAAGCGCCAACACAGCTGCCTGTAACTCAAATGTCGGTAAATGTAAATGGAGTTTCCAAGTGTAGGTGAAGTTTTCCAGGTCCAAATCCTGTTGGACCAGCATATTTGGTCTTATAACCACAGCCATATCCATGGGCTCCTGAGTTTGAGAAAAACAGTTTTTGTAAGACAAAGGAAAGGCTTCACACCTCCAACAGTCCTCACCAACTCCATGATTAAGCAATTCGTCTAGGAACAATTCAACGGACCCCCAACTAGTTACCACACCTTCAGCAGGGTGGGAAAACAAAGTCAGAACCCAGCAGGGGTCTTGGCACATACAGCAGTGGCCTATACAGAGGGAAGGGAAAAATATTTCCATTCCTCCTGATTTCATTGGATGCAGCGTGTGCACTGTTGATGCGGGTGCATCATCACTAATCACTGGCGTTGCTGCAGGGGGCGGAGCTCTAAGTTCCACCGCGGTTCCTACCTTCCGTTACACCGGAGCATGAAGCAGCCCCGCCCCCTCGTCTTTCACCGCCTTGAATGGTTCTGAAGGCGAGGGAGCGGGGCTGCTTCGTGCTCCGGTGTAACGGAGGGTCAGAGCCGCGGCGGAACTTAGAGCTCTGCCCCCCCCTGCAGCGATGCCAGTGTCACTAATGGTGGGGGATAGATAGCATTGGGCTGTCAGGCTGAGAAATCCAGTAATCTTTGCGGCCGAGCAAGGATTGCAACCCAGATCTTTCCAATTTAAAGCTGCAATCCTAAATGCGCATAGTAGAGGGAGTCTCATTGAACAGAGTGGGACTTACTTCTGAGTAGACATGTCTAAGATCATGCTCCATGACCAACACTTCAAGCATGCTGACTCTCAACAATGTTGTTTGTCAGCAGAGACAGCCATACATTAGGCTGCTGGTATGGTGGGATTCCATGAAAGCACAGACAGGTTAGAGCAGGGGTGGCCAACCTTCCACCATTAGGGCTACTGTGTTCTTAAGAGTTGTGTAGTAGACAGAATCTTGGCAGCTGCAAGTGCTGATGGTGCTGCTAAAGCAGCTGCACCTGCTGAAATGCCCTCGCCTAATGTGGCTACAGAATGTGGCAGCATCCTGAAAATATCAGCTTTCATGTGTCTTAAAAAAAACCCCAAACTTTCTAACCCTTATAGCTGCAAAAATATGCTTGTTGTAAGTGTTGGTCTATGCTTGTGGAAATCTCAGAAGCCACAGCAAAGATAGAGCGAGAGGTTCAGTGGTTGAGGGTGCAGCAGCCTCAGTATCTTGCATAGCTCTTCACCCATCCACAGGACTAACAGAGCCAGAATAAATGATACCAGGTAGTAAATTAATGCAAATTAAAATATGCAAATACAATATGCAAATTCAGGATGCAGAATCCAGTTGGTTTCAGTGCAGAATCCAGTTGGTTTCCCCCCACCCCCCATGTGAAGCCCTGAGCATAGGTAGGAAAATGTCAGCACAATCCTATACAATCCTTAAGCAAGACCAGATCGAAGCCAACGGATGATAAGGTACATGGTCCCTTTAATTGACAGAACCCAGAGGCCACACCTGATGAGGACTGCAGGGATCAATAACAAGGGATCAATAATAATAAGGTTTGCCATAGACTGCAAGTGAAACTTCAGGAATTATTAGCATCTTTTTAAGTCATGGCAAGAAATCCGGAAACTTTTGGTTGGGAATCCTCTGCATGTTTACTCAGAAATAGCCCCCATTTTATTCAACGGGGCTTACTCTCAGATACGTGTATATAGGATTGTAATGTGTTCCAAGTTGATCATGGACAACATAATGATGGTGATGCTTCCAAGATTTTTTAAAAGTGGGATTCCAAGGTGATTAAGACCCTAAGAATAGGCTTACCAGATCTCCAACTGGGACAGAGTGCTAGACCAGGGGTTCTCAACCTGTGGTACTGGTACCCCTAAGGCAGGGGTGGGGAACCTCTGGCCCGCGGTCCGGATCCGGACCGCGGGATGATCCGGTCCGGCCCGCACTGGACCGGCCCGATCTGGCCCGCGACCGGAGGCTCCGCCACCGCCCGCCGCTGCCGCCACCTTCCCGTACCACTTCCTTTTAAAATCGCCCTTCCTGGACCTGCGCAGAGCGCGATGCTGGCCAAGAGGGCAATTTTGGCCTCAGCTGCGCTCTGCGCAGGTCCAGGAAGGCCGATTTTAAAAGGAGGAGGCGCCGAGGTGACGCGTCGAGTGAGCGGTGGGTGGGTGCTGTAAATTCGCGGGGGGGGGGGGTCAAATTTGCGGTGGGGGCACCAAAAATTTTGGGTGGCCTTATGGCCGGCCCGCAGCCAATTTTCCCCATGGGAAAATGGCCCCCCACCCCAAAAAGGTTCCACACCCCTGCCCTAAGGGTACGCGGACCTCTTGCTGGGGGTACGCCAAGCCCTGCCCCTTATCTGCTCCATCAGCAGCTAATTAAGTGTTAATTAACATGGATTTTAAAATGTAATTATTTTCGGAGCACTTATGTCTCTCTGATTTTGGTTTTGGGCTTATTTTTGTACTTTGGAAAATGTACTTTGGTGGGGTGGGGGAGAGAGGAGCTGATTTTGGGAAGTGTGACTTAGGAGAAAAAAAGAGATCCTTGCATCTCTCTCTCTCTCTCTCTCTCTCTCTCTCTCTCTCTCTCTCTCTCTCTCTCTCTCTCTCTCTCTCTCACACACACACACACACACACACACACACACACACACACACTCACACAGAGTTAAATAAGACATTTTTTCACATTTAAAATTGTTTTAGTACTTCTTTATTTTATCAATTAATTACCTAATTAATTGATTAATTGATTAATCCAATTAATTAGCAATGAATTACCAGGGGGTACTTCAGAAAACTGGACCGTGATAAGGGGTACCCGGGTCTCCAAAGGTTGAGAACCCCTGTGCTAGACCTTTAACAGAAAGAATGTGGGCAGGTGTAGCTTGTTAAACCTTAGAGCACAATCCTAGGCATGTCTACTCAGAAGCAAGTCCCATTGTGTTCAGTGGGGCTTGCTTCTGAATAGACATGCCTAGGATTGTGCTCTAAGGTTTAACAAGCTACACCTGCCCACATTCCTTCTCCTAAAGGTCTAGCACTCTGTCCCGGTTGGAGATCAAGTAAGCCTACCTAAGACAAGCTCTGTTGGATCAGGCCTATTTAGTCCAGCATCCTGTTTCCCATCAGCTGCTTCTGGGAAGCCCACAAGGAGGGGAGAATAGGACGACTTCCCTCCCTGCAACTGGTATTCAGGAGCATGCTTTCAAGGTTCTTACCCAGCAGAAATATGGACAATGTTTAAGGGAAGTGAAATGTGTTTCTATAGGACAAGTGATATTTCTTGGGGGTTCTGCACATTCAGTCGCAGTAAGTCCACAGTGTCCATCTGACCCTTTCCCTATCATTTGTGTGCTGCATAATTAGAATGGCACTGAAGTTCCTCTAGTCATGTGTTTCATGATGAACATGTATTCTGCAAATCTGTACAGAAAATGCTGTTTATTATGGGTACTTGTAAGGTACATGTCACTGACTGCAGATGAGCCCATTTAAGTTAACTGCTGACAAACTTGTGCCTCATCCTCCTCCACCCCCAGATTTCTTTGTGCCAAGGTGAAGCACTTCATTGTCAACAACTCAACACCCTCCATAAAAGTAGCAGGGCAGGTGCCTTTGATCTTCAAAGCACTTGACAAACACTAGCTAATTAATTAATCCCTATAACCCAAATTTACCTGTTCCCCCGGAAGTATGCCCCCATTGAACAGATGGGGAAATTGAGTCAGAAGGGCTCAGACGCTTGCCCAGGGCAAAAGGAGAAAGTGGCATCAGAGCTGAGCTGGGGGAATTCCCGACTTGGCCAGCTGTGGGCAGCTGTGGGGGGTTTGTGTGCGAATTCTATGGCTGGGACGTCACTTCAGCAACAGAATGGAAAGCCAAATTGATGTTGCCACTTAGCAGCTCTGTAGAGTGTGCCAAGGAATGGTGTCAAGAGTGGGCCCCACTCCTAGTGCCAAAAGATTCTCAGGCATCACATTCGAATTGCGGCAGATTTGGTGTGTAACGTGGGTAGGCTTACCAGATCTCCAACCGGGACAGAGTGCTAGACCTTTAGGAGAAGGAATGTGGGCAGGTGCAGCTTGTTAAACTAGGCATGTCTACTCAGAAGCAAGCCCCACTGAACACAATGGGGCTTGCTTCTGAGTAGACATGCATAGGATTGTGCTCTAAGATTTAACAAGCTACACCTGCCCACATTCCTTCTCCTAAAGGTCTAGACACTCTGTCCCTGGTAAGCCTAAACATGGGGATAGCCTTGTACTCCAAGGCCAGAGGCCATAGGGGCAATCTTAAGATGTAGGCTTACCAGATCTCCAACAGGGACAGAGTGCTAGACCTTTAAGAGAAGGAATGTGGGCAGGTGTAGCTTGTTAAACCTTAGAGCACAATCCTAGGCATGTCTACTCAGAAGCAAACCCCATTGTGTTCAGTGGGGCTTGCTTCTGAGTAGACATGCCTAGGATTGTGCTCTAAGGTTTAACAAGCTACACCTGCCCACATTCCTTCTCCTAAAGGTCTAGCACTCTGTCCCGGTTGGAGATCTGGTAAGCCTATTAAGATGCACCAAAAGGCTTGGACATCCTCAGGGGGGATTTTTGACTACTTTTTTTCTTCCTTAAACAGCAGACCACCACTGCCATCTCTCCATTAGAGCTGAGTTCTGGACTGGGAGTTGTAGGGCAAAACTGGGCTTCTCTTGTCTCTTTTCCTCTTAATGGTTAAATGACAATCTCTTCATTTTCATACTTTAAAAACAACCCTTGTAGTTCTTTGATCAGGAACAAACTAGCGCCCGTCCACAGGGCCAATTTCTTCTTTTTACTTCTTTATTTATTAACAATGTTAAACATTTAAAAAATAACCCATAAGTCAAAAATACATAAAATATGAAGAAACGAAACCCACAGAAAATATTTCATCTGAAATTGAGATGAAACCAAGGACATTCAAATACCAATGGAAAAAGCCCCAAACAAAAACCTGAATAGACACTTCTTGTCCCATTCAAAAGATGCTGTTCACTCCTCATTCCCACCAAGTCCTGATTCCTGTATCCTTGCAATTCAAACGGTATAATGGAAACCTCCCCTACCTCTGCATGCCTCACATAAATCATCCTTTCAAGAAAACAATCAATTTGAATAGAAGTCACCCGCAGCGGTGTCACTAGGGCGCGCGCTGCCCTAATGACCCCCGTGCCACTTGACAGCCGGCCGGCGAGGCGGCTGTCTGTCTTGAGCAGGAGGAGGCCTCAGAGCGTCCGCCCTCGGCGGAGCTCCAAGGCCTTCTGAGGGAGGCCCGATGCGTGACGTCTTATTTATAAGGTTTTCACGCATGCGCAGTACGTTTCTGAGGGCAAATTTGCCCTCAAACGTTCTGCGCATGCACGAAAACCTTATAAATATGACGTCGCGCATCGGGTCTCCCTCAGAAGGCCTTGGAGCTCCACTGAGGGTGGACGCTCCGAGGCCTCCTTCAAGGCGTCGCTGAGGCCTCCGAGGCGTCGCTGGAGCGCGGCGGGAAGGGCGGACTGCCTGCGCGCAACGCGTGGGTGCGGGCGCACAGGACCGCGCATCACCCTTTGCACGCGTCGCCCCCAGCCGGTCCGCCCTTCCCGCCTCGCTCCAGCGACGCCAGTGGTCACCCGTAACCTATAGCTTGGCATCGGAGAACAAAAACCACAGGTTTCAAGATCTATGTTCTTTTAAAGTTGAAGAGTTTACTTAAAAGTTGGAGTAATTTACCACAATCACAGATTTCTGTGTCCAACTTCTGTAGAGTTTCCAGTCCACATAGTTCCCTGGCTCCAGGAAATGTCTTCCGCATGAAGAACGTGCATGGAACCGAAGACGGGCAACTCAGTCCTACCAAAGTCCCCCCATGTCGATGCAGCGGTGCCAGCACGGGCTACGCTGCATCCTGCAGGAGAATTTAGCAGGTGGGAGGTCTCTTGAAGGTATAAGGGGACATTTCACCCTTGCCCGGGGAAAGCCCCAGGCTACGCAATGGGTCTACTCAGACCTGCACCAGCCATATGACTGGCACAAGTGCATCCGTGTCAGCAGATCAGGTCCAGGAAGAGGGATAGGATATGGCGCAGGATACCGGGGATGTTGGCCCCCGGTATCCCCGCCCCTCCAGGCCCCAATGGCTGCCCTCCCTCACCACCCGGTCCGCCCTCTCCCTGCCCCTGCCCCGACTAGCATTATACTAAGCTGGTCCAGTGTTTGCAGGACCGGGGAGACTGCGGGGCAAGCAGCGCTGGCTGCAGCGCCGGCGCTGCTTGCTCTCCGGGTGTCGTGGAAGTGCTTTCCAGCACTTTTGTGACACCCTGTCCCCTGCTGCCATGGGGCATCGTTGCACAGGATTGCGTGGTTAAACAGGTATCCATAGGATGGCTTAACTGGATGATTCTACTGGGATCGTCCAAATGCAACCAAGGACAGAATCAAAGGTTGTCATTTTCAGAAATAGTCTGGCTAAGCGTGTAGGTGGCTGTAGCAGCAGCATCAGGAGTGATGGCGCAATGACACCTTAGACCTCCTTGCTTAAGTGCTCTCCTGGATGGGTGCCCAAGTACCGCGATTGCAATGCATTAGGATTTTGACTTGCACAAATATTTAGGTCTCAGTGTAACAACGCTAGACCTTCCTTCCCCCTTACAGAGAAAAGCGTTGCTAAAAGCCTTCTTGTTTTCACATGTTAAAAAGTCAACTCTGGGCTCAAGTAATCCCAGTAAACAATTATTTCACAAAACTCTGCATTTCCAGCACACATATAATCAGATGCTTAAAATGCCGAAAAGACAAAGACAGAAGTAGACATTAAAATGATCTTGAAGATTTGAAATAAATACAAACAGTGATTAAGAGGGCAGAAACTATTACGGTAAAAGTTTGTGTGTATTCAGCATTGCTAAAGGAAAACATCAATTAACCCGCATCTATGTAGGATGAGGGGAAAAAAAACCCTTCCTGAAAGTCAAAATTCAAGTACCATTTCTAGGCTATTCAAAACAGATTCGGTGAAGAGTAGAATCAAAAAGATGGAAGCTCTGGGCTTCTCCCAGATCTGAATGTAAATGACATGGAGAAGAAATTGTGTACAGTGAAACTGCAACAGAGCTCTCAGGATTTGTCCAGTTTTTACCTAGAATACATTGATTCAGGTCAGGGAGCAGGCAACTCGTGGCTCACTCAAACAGTGTTTTGAGTAATATGCTGGAACGTTGTAGATATGGGGAATTCTAGCATTAAAATAGGAGAAAGTTTATAGGCATATTTGCTGAGATAACATTAGGAGTAAAAGTCCCACAAAAACATTCTGATACTTATACCATGAATGCAGCAGAGACACTAATTTCCAATATTTATCTGTATATATTAATGCATTTGTATGTATTTTGAATATAGAAATGTCCCCTCCTAAAGGATTGAGGGGAGTAACAATTACATTAGAAAGCAAATACATCTTTTTCATGTACAAACTAAAATACTGTAGTCAAATAAGTTAGAAATGTAAGAAGTGATGAAAATCCTCAGCAGTCTTGGGCAGTGTAGCTGAATCCCATGGAGGGACGGAGGGAAGCTTGAGGTAATGCACTGGAAATGGCAGGAATCATCAGGTAGCAGGAGCCAGATGGTCTGCAGGACCTGGGAGAGCTCCCAGTGGGCACAGACATTGTTCTGATGATGGAGGTAATAACCAATCCAAGTTCTTAAGCAGTAGAGCCAACTCACTGCCCAACAGCCAAATCGTATGGATGGGCTCGCCGGCAGAACATGAGTTCCGCCATAAAGCGCTTTGTGACAGCACAAAGACTGGCCACGCTAGTGGGAAGGATGTTGGGATGCCTGCTGGACCAGCTAAGTCTGGTGTAGGGGTGGGGGAGGGTGGGGAGAGGGAAGCGGGGGAGCTGAATAGGGTGAAGGGAGGGCGGGTGGATGAAATGGGGGGTGAGCAGAGCTCTGGTACTTCTACAGCAGGAATGGTGACATCATCAGTGGAAGCACTCAGGTGCTACCTTTCAAAGGGCTATAGTTGAAGAGAAGCATCAGACTCAGTAGGAGACAAACTGAGACATTTACCTAGGTGTGTTTGTTAATATCTAGCCACGGTCTTCTTGAGCCATAATATTCAGCTCATGTTACATGGGCAGCCCAATCCTGTTCGGTGCTTACGGAGGTGCTCTCCTGCTTCTGTAAGTACCGGTGTAGCACCGCAAAAATAATTTAATTATTTGATTTTGTCTGTAAACTGCTTTGTGAATTTTTTGTTGAAAAGCGGTATATAAATACTGTTATAATAATAATAATAATAATAATAATAATAATAATAATAATAATAATAATAAAAGGTGTGCCACTGTTGTGTGCTGCAAGATTGCTGGCACAAATGGCTGGAGGCCTTGCATCAATGGCCCATCCAGGCTGCGCCAGAGCAGGAAAGGTGGCGGTGGGGGCAGGTCATGGGTGGTTCGGGGGAGGATTGGTGTAAAATTGGGGTGGGAACTGGGCTGGGCATGTGGCAGTTCAGGGGCAGAAAGGGGTGGATCTTGGTGACAGTGCATACACCAGGATCCTTTCCTGGCTGGGACACCCCCCCCCCCCAAGGCTCTTCAGACTTATACCAGCTAAATAATTGGCTTAGGCCTGAGGAGAGCCATTGGTGGTCAGGTGGCCTACCAGGAGGTAAGTAAAAAATATTTAAAACATATTTTTACTTTCCTGGGCCGTCTGGTCACACACACCCATAGGATGCAGCGCACATTCCGTTGGCATTGCTGCATCACGTAAACTGGTGGCCTAAGGCTATAATCCTATGCAAGTTTACCTGGGAGTAAGTCCTATTGAGTGGGACTTACTTCTTTGTAAACTTGCAGAGCACTCTAATGCACATTTTATATTTATCTCTGTATTGTTTTTTTCTTTCCATGTTCAATCTAACAAAGAAATTTGGAGTTAATTTTTCTTGTTGTATAGTTTTAGTGGGGCCTGGCTATCGGGGCTGTCATGACAAGCTCCTACACTTGAAAATATACCACTAAACCACTGATGAGAACAAAGTGCTAGGAAGCCATCTAAACATATTTTTGTCCACAGGAGATATCGGGTTATCTTTTCAGCATGTTCTCTACTTTGAGTCCCTCCCAGTGGGAAAGACCTGATCGCTCTTGTCTTAATTCTGAGCAAGAAGCAACGAGGAGAGTCAGTCACCACATGGTCTTTGTTAATATGTATTAAAGTAAAAAAGGATTGAGGTTTTGGTGGCCTTTAGGACCATTAGACTGAGCCTGAGTGAGTCCGGATTGCTCCTCCTCTTTTCTTCATTCAGCTCATGCTTTAAAACATTTCCAAGATGTAGGATCTTCTAATCTGAACAGGTATTAGAGCTTACAGAAGACCAGCTTAATGTGACAAAGGCTAAAGCCACAAAGAAAATGTCAAAGGGTTTGATTTTTTGAAAAACAGTTGTGTGAATCAGCCTTAGTGATGGATGTATTTATTATATTTTTTAAATATATAAGCTGCCTCTTTGCCCAAGGGCCCTCAACGCAGTGTGTAATCATATTAAAAGTATCAAATCAATCAACATCATGAAATGGAGTAGAAATAATGCAACAGAAACATCCACACATACAGTCAGCAGAAGGGCCAGATAATATATACTCTGTGTGTGTGTGTGTGTGTGTGTGTGTGTGTGTGTGTGTGTGTGTGTGTGTGAGACACACACACACACACACACACACACATTCAGTGCAGATATTATATGCTTTCAGTCAAGGTTCAGGACTTTGCTGAAAGGCACAAGAGCAGAATACAGTACCCTGTTATGGAGATGAAGATTTGACTTATCTGCTATGGAAGCACTTAGCCTCTCTACGCCAACGGAAAATGTCAGCTCTTTCAGGAAAAGGATGGGATACTTGTAGAATATGCTGGATGAGCAATGCCGTATTGTGAGGCATCATTTCTTTGCCATCCCAATCAGTGATCATCTTCTGCCCTACAGCAGGAGGGAAAGCTGAGTACACCCTGTTCAAGCCCTGTGCTTCTTAAGTCTGCTTGAGCTTTCATCAGCTGCCACACCTGCCTGTATTTTTTAGCATTGATCAAAAATGCTCCTTACTAAGGTACTTGGCAAGAAACACTTATCCCTGAGTTGAATGCGAGGTCCCCTCCTGGTTGACTGTCGTAGTCTTCTGTTCAAGGGGTCGTGGCAATGTACCTGTCTTGGGAGGTGGGATTTTTGAGAAGGAATCTTGCAGGCATTTCATCAGGCACCAAACACAGAACTGATGGATGCTGAATGAAGAATCATGATTTCAGATTAGAAGGGGAAAGATTGTACATTGGAATGCTCTCCCATGAGAAGCTGCTCCATGAGTAGAAAACTAGCCCATCAGGGAGAAGGCTAGCTTGGAAATCTTCCTTACCTACTAGTACTCTATATGCAGGGAGTTATTTTTGTCATGGAGGGAGAATGTTGGTACAAACTCATTTTGTCTAGCATTAAAGATCCCTTGTGACTCCCAAGGAGAAGTGCATTTCTTGGGGGGTGAGGAGGGTCTGGATGTCAGTAGTTTTAATGACCCTTACAGTGGTGTTAGTCATTATCACTGATGTGATCTGCCAATGCTGGAAGTTGCTGATGTTTTCTCCTGTTTAATGGTGTCAATTTTGTGTTACTTGCTTTTCAGATAGATGTTACAAATTGCCTTGAAACTACTTGCTTGAAGAGCAGCAGTTTTCCCAGTCTGCTCTTTGGACCCCAGGAGTTCCACACCAGTGCAGTCACATCAGTTGACTTCTCCATGCTTGGAATAGACCCAAGCCCTTGGATGTGATGTGACACAGCAGTGCCATGAAAGGCGTTCCTAGAAGGCTTCCAAAGAAAGCCTGTTGAAGGTACAACTGAGTGATTTGCAGCTTGTTACATCCTGACCATCACTCCACAGTGTCAGCCACATTGACGGCCTGTGCAGGAAAAGAGGAGCATATATTTTAAATAATACGTTCCCCTCTGCCTCATGTTTAGCCCTTTCCCCTGTGCCACCCCCTACCCACTGCTTTTTGGAAGAGAGAAAGAATTCCAGTCATGGCATTTTCATGCCTCACCCAACCCAGCAGTTATAATGGCACAACCATTTTACGCTGTGCAGCCATGCTGATGGAATGCTGACTGCATGCGGTGGTGATGGGGAGCGCGACCAGACGGCCTGGGATCTCTAAGTAAAAATATGTTTTACTTACCTCTCTGTAGGCTGCCTAGCCATCAATGGATCTCCTATTTTGCTGGTGTAAGTCCGAGGAGAGGAAGGGGGCATGTTGGGCCAGGAAAACGGGGATAGGATCCGGTGTGCACTGCTGCCGCCAACATCCACCCCCCTCCTGCCCCTGAACCACCCCCTGCCCTCCTCGCCCCAGTGTCCCCCACACTGCCCATGACCCACCCCTGCAAGCACCTTGCCTGCTCCAACACAGGCTGGGTCCATCTCTGGCGGATGCATGGAGCGTCTGGCTGTTTGTAGCGGCAGCTCTGATGCGCCCAACGGTGGTGCGACATTTACAATGCCGTAGGAGGATTGGGACATCTGCTATAGGATTGGGCCAACAGTCACATAGCATAATACAAGAATGGGCTAAAAGAAAGTGTCAACTCCCCCCCCCCCTTTGGCAGTTGTATGCTAATTCAGTGGAAATTCATTGAATGGTAGTTTCCCAATCAATGCATATGCAGGAAAACAGCCCGGTGTGTAATCTTCATACGTCATGGTACTCATGCTTTGTTCCTTACACAAACGTACACCCATGCAGGGAAAACATGCAAAAGCTCACTGGATGTCCTTGGGCACATCACAGCCTTTCAGTCTAACCTACCTCACAGGGCTGTTCTGAGGCTGTCTTTCTTGGAGGGAAGTCAAAATACAAATGCAGCAAGTAAGAACTAGTTGAGTATGCAGACACTCAATCAAGACCTCAGGAAACTGTCTCCTGGGTGTGTCCTTAAAGGGGGAAACATTATTTTGGGCTTGTGTGGAAGACCAGGCTCAGAGGACTACACCTATCAAGATAGATTGAAATGTCCAAATTAAGCTGGTTGATCCCTCCACAGTCCTACCAAAATCAGTTTTCAGCAAGCCAGCATTAGACATTCTTTGTGCCAAGAAATATGAATTAAATTGTTTTAGAGCATTAGCATTTAGGTAAGTTAAAAAAAAAAGGAAAGAAAAGAAAAGAAAGGGGGCTTCCCCACTGGGAGACATTTTATGAACAAAATTAAATATTATAAAACCATATTATTAAATTCTGTCAAAAAGGTATTAATCTTGATATGCTGGCACAGAAGCCTTGGGTTTTCTGTAATTACGGATTGCTGTATACTTAACCTTTTATGTTATCTTCTGCTAAAAATAACGGGAAAGGTGCAGTTCACGGTCTTTTGAAAGAAAAGAAAAGAGTTAAAAGAATGAGCCAGTGGGCCATTAATATATCACCCTGTTATTTATTAATTTATTAAGTGTTGACAAGGTGCTCATTGTTATACAAGACTTAACATGAAAACGAGCCCTTGCCTAATTAGCTCCAATGACAGAAGGGAAGACATGCTCACAGGCTTTGGTGCACATCACTTGTTCTAGTTGCATCCAACGCCTACTCTACGTAAGTGGCAGACACGGCAAATACATTTCATCTGAACTTAGGAGCCCAATCCAGCCAAGGAGAGAACATAAGAAGATAGGCGTACCAGATCTCCAACCGGGACAGAGTGCTAGACCTTTAGGAGAAGGAATGTGGGCAGGTGTAGCTTGTTAAACCTTAGAGCACAATCCTAGGCATGTCTACTCAGAAGCAAGCCCCACTGAACACAATGGGACTTGCTTCTGAGTAGACATGCCTAGGATTGTGCTCTAAGGTTTAACAAGCTACACCTGCCCACACTCCTTCTCCTAAAGGTCTAGCATTCTGTCCCGGTTGGAGATCTGGTAAGCCTATAAGAAGAGCCCTGTTGGATGTGGTCAAGGACCCACCTAGTCCAGCTTCCTGTATCTCACAGTGGCCCACAAGATGCCTCAGAAAGCACACAAAACAACAAGACACTCGTATCCTGTTGCCACTTCCTTGCATCTGGCATTCAGAGATAGGCTACCTCTAAAACCCGGAGGTTGCATAAGTCATTGTACCTGTAACCTGAGATGGACCCTGCATAAATCTGCCCAATCCCTTTTTAAAGGCATCCAGGCCAGGTGCCGCCACCACCACATCCTGTGGCAAGGAGTTCCACAAACCAATTACATGCTGGGTAAAGAAGTATTTTCTTTTGTCTGTTTTAATACTCCCTCCACTCAAATTGAGTGGATGCAGAGGCGAAACAAGGGTGGAGCGAAGGCAAGTAGTTTTGCAAGACTCCGTTACACTGGAGTCAGCGGCCCCTCCCCCTTGCTGTTGGAGCCATTCCAGCAGCAACAGGGGAGTGTCCTGCGTGTTGCCTTTGCTGCCAGAATGGCTCCAACAGCAAGGGGGAGGGGCCGCTGACTCCAGTGTCTTGCAAAACTACTTGCCTTCGCTCTACCCTTGTTTCGCCTCTGAGTGGATGTCCCCTAGTTCTAGTGTTGTGTGAGAGGGAAAAGAACTTCTCTCTATCCACTCTCTCCATCCCATGCATAATTTTATATGTCTCAATCATGTTCCCTTTCAGGCACCTTCTTTCTAGACTGAACATCCCCAAACGCTGTAGCCTTTCCTCGTAAGGGAGGTGCCCCAGCCCACTAATAGTTTTGGTCACTCTCTTCTGCACCTTTTCCAGTTCCACTATGTCCTTTTTGAGACATGGTGACCAGAACTGGACACAATACTCCAGTTGTGGCCTTACCATTGATTTGTACAATGGCACAATAATATTGGCCGTTTTATTCTCAATCCCTTTTTTAATGATCCCGAGCATGGAATGGGCCTTCCTCACAGCCGCCGCACACCTGGGTCGACACCTTCCTCAAGCTGTTCACTGCCATTTATTTTAAAACATTTATGCTGACGAGCTATGGCTTAGACTCTGGAACCTGAAGTGGCAGGCCAAATACTACCCTCCTTACCTGGCGATATGTTTGTTCCTCCTACTCCCTGGATTGAGGATGGAGGGGAAGGAGCAGCATTAAATATTGAAAATTAATACTACTCTCCTCTTTTCCACACACACTTCCTTTTCCACTCTGTCCTTTTCTTCCTTTTTCAATCCAGGAAATGGGAGGAAGCGGTGTGGAGGTGAGTGAGCAGACAGAGGTGGGCTTCCCTGCCAGTCTGATGCCTGATGCAACCACCTCAGTTGACCTCATGGATGGGCCAGCCCTGAATCACAGTAGTGAGTTTGAAGGTGGAAGGCTCAAGCTCAAATAGCTGGTCCACACACACACACACACACACACACACACACACACACACACACACACACACAGAGCTGGTTAATGAAGTTTATTGGGTGGGTGAAGAAACAACTACACAGACTGCTAGTTGTCTCATTGTGAAGCTGACCCTTCAAGGTCATGAGGGCTAGCAACACTGCCTGTCTGACATTCTCAGCTTGTAGACATGAAAGCCAAAAACACTATATTGTTCAAGGCAATAAACAGTCCATTTTTGTCAATGTATCTTTTTTGTGAAATAAAAAAGCCTGAGTACATTAAATTATTTAAAAAACATAGATTTCATTTCTAGTTTAAATACAGCTGGAGCAATTTTCATGTGCCGCACAGCTGTTCGGCATGCTGGCAGCTGTCCATCTCTTATGTGTCCTATCATGCATTTTCCACTATTGTCTTTCTGACACATAAAGAATGTGCCTTTAACTCTTAAGGGAAAAGCGATTTGGTTTTTTCCCAGGTAGATTTTGCTGCAATATACATCTGCAGCTCTATGGTGTTTGCACCCATGAAACACCTTTATAATGCAATCCTGCCTAAGATGCGGCGGCCGGTTGAAATGGCTGGCCACTACATCCTAAGGATAATTAATATGGTGTGCAAGAAAAAAAAAACCCTTACTGTTATAAAAATCACATTTGTTCAGTTATTCATTGGATTAAAATCTCATTTGTGTCAAAGTTATTTTATGGGTTTTTGCTGTTCCCATTTATTTCCCATTGAATTCAATGGGAGGGATCCAGCTGCTGTTCTACTGCCTGTACCTTCTGATGTATATCAGGTGTGCAGAGTCTTTCCCATTAATTTCAATGGAGAGGCCTTGCTCTGTTGAAAATCAATGGAAGATAAAGACCTTGCAAGTGGGAAGGTCAAACTGGTGAAGGCAAACAGTGACTCACTACTGAACAGTGGGAAATTAATGAATATATGATATTTGGAACTCACATGTGACTGTTCACAGTAACTAGCAATTCAGCACTCATTCATCCAGGCCCCATTCATTTCATTTGTCATTTGTCATGAAATGAATGCACCTCCCCAATACAGTCATTTTTTTCCAAATGACATGCTTGTTTCATACGTCCAGTTCACCGGCTTCCTGGTCAGTGATCATCATGTCCCTGTGCTGGAGCAATGGGCACATTCATTCTGCCAGAAGCAAATGGAGAAGGGTTGAAGGAAACTTTGAAGTCACTCCCTTGACCTGCTTTATTTCTTCTCACCATAACAGTGGAAAATGCTGTTGCTGCTATGACTGCTCCGATACGAGGGCAAGAAGGACGATGACTTCAGCTACTTCAAACCTGAGTATCACTATGCCATAAAGATGAAACTAAAGAGAATTTGTGCAGTATAGTGTGGTCCCCTATGGTTCCACGTTTAAATTTTTCAGGTTCCTGTTCATAAACTCCGAGCCTTTCCTAAGCAAAGTTGGGTTGGAGCTAATGAATGGGATTAAGAGTGCATGACCCTGCTTGAGAGCTCGGTAGAGGAAGAAAACTATGGCTGGGATTCAAAGAGCTATTTTAGCATGCCCAAGGGTTTGTATGTGCCGGGTGGGCTTTTTTCCTTTTTCCCTTTTTCCAGCAGACCCCCTCCCCCACCTTCCCCTTGCGACTTGCAGGATTAGGAGCTGCTGGCCCCCAGTTCACTGGGGGGGGCCCTTTGGCAAGTGATAGTTCTCCGTTTAATAACCCACCTCACAAGTTTATTGAGAAAGTTAAGAGGTAACAACAGAATGTATATACGCAATCGTTATAATTACTGTTGTGTCTCTTTTCTACTAAATGGAAACTTTTAGCATATAACCATAAAAACATCCAAGCGATATGCTTAAAAGTTGTTATATACTGTATCTGGATTTTCAGAAAGTGTTTGACACAGTCCCTCACCAAAGGCTCCTGAGAAAACTCCACAGTCAGGGAATAAGAGGGCAAGTCCTCTTATGGATTAGGAACTGGTTGAAGACCAGGAAACAGAGAGTGGGTATCAATGGGCAATTTTCACAATAGAGAGAGGTGAAAAGTGGTGTGCCCCAAGGATCGGTCTTGGGACCAGTGCTTTTCAATTTGTTCATAAATGACCTGGAGTTGGGGATAAGCAGTGAGGTGGCCAGGTTTGTGGATGACACTAAACGTTTTTGGGTGGCGAAGACCAGAAGGGATTGTAAAGAGCTCCAGAAGGAACTCACTAAACTGGGCAGCAAAATGGCAGATGCACTTCAATGTCAGTAAGTATAAAGTGATGCACACTGGGACAAGAAATCAAAATGTCACATATTCACTGATGGGTTCTGAATAGTGGCAGTGGACAGGTTGAAGTGTCGACCCAGTGTGTGGCGGCTATGAAGAAGACCAATTCCATGCTCAGGATCATTAAAAAGGGGATTGAGAATAAAATGGCCAATATTATTATGCCATTGTACAAATCAATGGTAAGTCGACATCTGGAGTATTGTCTCCAGTTCTGGTCGCCACATCTCAAAAAGGATATAGTGGAACTAGAAAAGGTACAGAAGAGAGTGACCAAAATGATTAGTGGGTTGGGGCATCTTCCTTACGAGGAAAGGCTACAGCGTTTGGGGCTCTTCAGTCTAGAAAAATGGTGCCTGAGGGGGGACATGACTGAGACGTATAAAATTATGCATGGGATGGAGAGAGTGGGTAGAGGGAAGTTGTTTTCCCTCTCATACAACACCAGAAACAGGGGAAATGCACTCAAATTGAGTGGAGGGAGAGTTAGAGCAGACAAAAGGAAATATTTCTTTATCTACTGTGTAATTAATCTATGGAACTCCTTGCCACAGGATGTGGTGATGGCACCTGGCCTGGATACCTTTAAAAGGGGGTTGGACATATTTATGGAAGAAAAGTCCCTCACACGTTACAAGCCATGGTGGGTATATGCAACCTGCTGGTTATAGAAGTAGTAGGCTCTCTCTGAATGCCAGGTGCAAGGGAGTGGCAACAGAATACAGGTATCTTGTTGTCTTGTGTGCTTTCGGAGGCATCTGGTTGTGAGATACTGGAAGCTGGATTAGATGGGCCCTTGGCCTGCTCTAGCAGGGCTTATGTTCTTATAGACAGATAACGTCTTTTGAACTTTCTCACTAAACCTTACCTATGTTCATCCCCAACTTTCCCTCTCTATCTTTGTCTTCATAGTTCTCTTTCCATGCTACCCTCAACACATCCCCCCTTTTTCTTTTGGTGTATACCTTCAAAATACATATAGACAGTTATCATGTCCCCCCTTTAGCTATACATATATATCTCTTTTAATCTTTTGCCATAAATCAATCATTCCATTGCTTAGGCATTAGTCTTATTCTTCTCTTAGGTGCTCCCTCGTGCTTCTCATACCTTCTGGAGCTCTGTGCAATGCCACAGCTGACTCAGACCTTGTGATGTCATGCCTCAAACAGAAAATGGCCTCGCCAAGGTGGAGCTGGAGCCAACCTTCCTTAGCACCTTGCTCCCCAAGCCAGGGGAAGTCCTGCCTTTCCTCGTACAGGATGTGTTGGTTAACTTCTGGCTGTTGCTCACATGAAGAAAAAAATGCACACATGCAGTGTGTTTCCGAATGTCTCTGTGCCCTGCTTTGGGCTTGTGACTGGCCATGACGGGACACAGGATGCTGGATTGGATAGACCTTTGGTCTGATCCAGCAGGGCTCTTCATTTCATATCTCCCATTCCCCCCACTGCTTTGACTTGTAGGCACCATTGCGTATTGTGTTGTGCATAACATTCAGTGTGTGAAAGTGGTCATTAATACCTCTTTACAGGATGGTAAAATGCCAGCAAGCTTTGAAGGAAGTGGTGGTAAGGCCACTTCTCCTGAAACCTTCCCTGGACCACTCTATGTTAAAACGACTGGATGATTTTTTAATCTCTTCTTTTTGAGTACGGCCATTGAGCACATGGTGGCAGCTCAGAGAGTCTGGGATGCAGTGTTTTTTCTAGACCCATTTCAATCCAGCGTCTGGCCTGGATTTGAGACCAAAACTGGGCTGGTTGCCCTGGTTGATGATTTGCACCAGGAACTAGTTGGGGAGACCACTCCTGTTGGTTTTGCTTGACCTCTCAGTGGCTTTCAACACCACCAACACCACCAACTGTAGTATCCTTCTGGACCACCTCACGAGGTTGGGCCTGGTCGGCACAGTGTCATGCTGGTTCATGTCCGATCTTGAGGGGAGAGTTAAAGAGGTGGCATGAGGGGACTGTTACTCAGTCCCCTGGCTGGTGGCCTTTGGGGTCCCACAAGGTCGGCCGCAGTGGCGCACACTGAATCCTAACTCCCTTCCCTGGCTGGTTTCCTTTACATGGGGTTCCTGGATTTGGCGCAGATCCAAGGAGACCCATAGCAGGATCTGGGTGATCTCCAAGCTCCCATGTCCTGCTCAGGATCCAGCGCCACCTGCACCAGCCTTCTGGATCCCTGGGCACAAAGTTAGGCAGGATTGGACTGTAAGACAAATAAAAATCTGCTGGTCACATCCTGCAATTTTCAGTTCTATACAACTCTTAAAGGTACAAGCAAAGCACTCTCAGGTCCTGTAGCCAGAATAGCAAGTACTTAGACCTTTTCTTCTAAATTAGATTTGTAAGTTGCCCATTGAAGAAAATGTTTCTTCATGCAATTTCCAGAGGGTTTAGGATAAATACTCAGCTCGAGTCTGACAGAGTAGCGACGCCTGGCAGTTTGTGTAAGCAAGGAAATTTCATCCTCTTCAAAGGCAAAACAGAAGCCAGGAGAGTCGATTTATAATTTGGGGGATTTTTGAAATCATAACTCTTTCATTAGAAACTGCCTTAAGCCCGCAGACGTGGCAATCAAACACTGTAATATCCGGTGTCATGCGAGAAGCACCTTCTGTATTGTAGCAAACATCATCAAAGGGCTTAAGTCAAAATTAGGCAGATTTTTCAGAAGTGTGCTGATGGTTTTAAAGGGCCATGGTGGGTGAAGTCGCCTATCAGAAGAGGGACACCAAATGAATGTGTGTGTTTTTTCCCCTTAAAGAAAACAGTGGTGTCAGTGGAGTTTTGCTTAGGTTGTTGGAATGAATTTCTAGGTCCTGGGTTGGGAAAACACTCAGGCACTTGCTAACTGGAAAAAAAAAAAAAACCCATGCATGTGGTTTAGGCCCAGTTTACAAACATGGCTAACAATTTGGGAGTCCCTTTGCTTTGGCGAGATCCCATGCTGCTGCAGTAAACCGCTGAATAACCAAAGTACATGAATGGGACAAACTGCCCAGACTCATCCCACCCGACCGTTTTCGCGTGCAGTGGTAAGCGTCAACGAGGCCTGAGTTCGTCACCTCCAGTGGTTCAAAGGATGCATATGCTTGACTTCACCATTGCTTCTAACCTGGATTTGGTCTTTGTTGCAAACGAAATTCCTGTCAGGAATTGCTCCTCCACCCCACCCTGTCTTGGAATGTCAGCTCACCTTAGGCCACAGATTTCCCCATTGACTTTTGCACCAGCCTTCAGGCAGACCTTATAAAAGGAAGCAGGAAGATGCTGCTGGCTAGTAGCTCTGGTTAGATCGCTTTAGGTGGGACTTGAATCTACTGGTGCTTTCCTGCTGTTTTCTTGGCATGGGCTCTCTCAGAGCTCAAGCCTACGTTGAATCTTACCGGGCTGATTTGTAGTTAGCTATCTAGTCCTGCCTGAACCCACCCCTTTGGCCGCTGGTCCAGCTATAGGCTGCCCACACACCTCAGCTGGCCTCTTGGCAGTTTCTAGCACACATAGATATATGAAATTGGCAATGTAGAATCTCACAGCTGGAATGATCTAGCAGGCTATCTCACACTCGCAGAAATGTAGCAGCTGAAGGCTTTCCAGTCAAAAGCAGTGTATGTGCTAAGGAAAGTTACACATGCTTCATTTTTCTACACCTACACAGGGATGTGGCTCAAGTCTCTGACTCCAAATCTCGAGTCAAGTCCCAAGTCTCTGGGTCCAAGTCTTAAGTCAAGTCCCAAGACTTTGCCCCCAAGTCCCGACTCTTTGGTTGCGAGTTGCGAGTCCCTATCTATTTAATGGGGAAAATGGGTTTAAACCTGAATAAAACTGGACTTGTTGTAAAAGGCTCCACAAGTCTCTAGTGGAGTCTTTCGAGTCTTTTACAATTGCTGATTCAAGTCCGAGTCAAGTCATTGATGCGACTTGAGTCCGACTCAAGTCCAAGTCAATAGAGTCTAGTCTACCTCACTGCACCTACATATCCTACAATCCTACACCACATATAGGACTTTCCAGACATCATGCCCCCCACTCTTTCAGCCCCTGAGGGTGAACATAAGAACATAAGAAGAGCTCTGCTGGATCAGGCCAAAGGCCCATCTAGTCCAGCTTCCTGTATCACACAGTGGCCCCACCAGATGCCTCAGGGAGCACAAGACAACAAGATACTAGTATCCTGTCACCACTCCCTTGCACCTGGCACAAAGAAAACCTACTCCTACAACCAGGAGGTTGCTTATCCCCATCATGGCTTGTAAGCTGTGATGGAATTTTCCTCCATAAATTTGTCCAATCCCCTTTTAAAGGCATCCAGGCCAGGTGCCATCACCACCTCCTGTGGCAAGGAGTTCCACTATTCGTTCGTGAAGAACGAATTTGTTCGTGAAGAACGAATGCGTGAATAAATGCAAAGTAAAGCAATCAGTGAATGATACCCTGGCCTAGACAAATGCTGATGGAAATGTCGCTGAACCCTAACCCATGTGAGATCTTAGGGCATTTCACTTTGGCTCCGTTCTTTGCAGAGATTTAGGGTCCCCACGCACGCAGGGTCCCCATCCCTTGCTTTTTCCGAACTTGAGTATTTTTCACCTGCCGACTGGCAGTGGAGTGTGCTCCAACTCCTCAGAAAAGCACTGTGTTTGAGTTAACATCATGCGAAACAAACATTGTGCCCTTTCATGTCGCCATAGCTCCGTAGTAGAGCAACACATTGTATGCATAAGGTCCCAGGTTAAGTCCATCCATGGCAGCATCTCCAGGTAGGACTGGGAAAGATCCTTCTCTAAAACCCTGGAGAGCTGCATCCAATCAGGGTAGGAAATGCTAACCTAGATAGACCAATCGTCTAACTCAGTAGAAGACGCCTTTATATGTCCACCTATACAGGTCACCATTTGGTTTTACTGCCAGTGGGTGATGAACATCAGTGTGGAAACCTGCCCACAGCAAAATACTGCACTAAGGAAAAATGGGTTGTTGCAAAATATAATGAGATGTTTGTGGGGGGGGGGGGAATCACATGAGGTGCACTAGGGCTGTACTGACTATTTTCAAATGTATGTTTTCATTGTGAAAACACTTTGTGCAAATGTTCACCATTTACAAAAATCCTCTTCGATACCATTGTTTCCCTTAGCCACTGCTATTTGATGATATCCCCCCCTCCCCCAGTTTTGATCAAGAATGACATGATGAATACTGACACTACACAGTCAATCAGATTTGGCTACAGGATGACATCACTAAGTTCAAATGTGGACAGTTGAGAGGGAGCGTGATGCCTCCTGTATTAGTCACATGGGTGAGCTCAAACAAACAGGGATCACACAGTAAACAGATATTATTATTATTATTATTATTAATAATAATAATAATAATAATTTATACCACCCCTCCTCCAAGGAGCTCAGGGTGGCGTAATGGTTCCTTCTGCCTTTTGCCTCCACAACAACCCTGTAAGGTAGGTTAGGTTGAGAGATAGAGTCACCAGCTCACTTAGGAAGCTTCATGGTTGAGTAGGGATTTGAACCTGCATCGTCTAGGTCTAAGCCCAACACTGGAAACACTACACCAATCAGTGTTGACTGTGATGTTACCACTGAGAGCAAATAAAAACTGTGAGTGAAAGCTAGAGAAGGCAATCTGCATGAATCGTCATTTCAGATGCTGCCAACCTGTGAGTAGTTTTGGGTCAACCCCCGATGTAAATGTTACTGTCCTGTTGACCACTGAGGGCTGCTTTTCAAGCAATGTTTTTCAAGCATACTAGGGTTTCTTCAGAGGATACATTTTTTAAATAAGAATAACCTGCAGGCTAAAGCACATAAAACTGAACACGTGACAAATTTCTAGGCGGAATGTTCCGCATGGTGATTTCAACAATACAATGCATGTCAATGTCTGTGATTCTCTGTAATATTCTGCTGGCCTGGCATGTTCCATGATGAGATGATCTAAAGGAGTGTGCAGCACCTGCAGTGTGAAAGGTCTTTGCCAGGTTTGAAAGGAGCACCATCCAGCCCTCTGTGCCAAACAACAATTTCGCTTGCAGCCTGAATTTTCAGAAGTGCTAAGCACCCTAGCCTCCTTTTGGCTCCGAAAAATCGCACTGGCATAAGCAGTTTCAAATCAAAGAGGTATCAGGAATGGCAAAAATCACAACACACAACTGGCAACATATCAAAGCAGGCTGTTAAGTCTTATGAACAAGTAGAGACCTGTGGCGCAAGTGCAGTGGGGGAGGGGTGGCAGTAGAGATAGAAGAAAGGAGATTCCACTTTCTGCCCCCAGGAAAGTGCCTCTTTCCTCTGAACCATTCTTTGCCGCCCCCCCCCCCCCTATCTCCTAATGTGGCGAAAGGATGGAAGGGTTATCTCTCTGTAACAAACGCTGGGAAGCAGTGGCGTCGTCAGCGGTGGGGGCCTTGGGGTGGTGGGCCCCCAGGTGTTGGGATCAGACCCCAAACAGCAGGTGGGGGGTGTAATGGCGGCCGGCGGCAGCCCGGATCATCCCGTTCACCGGGGCGAGCAAGGAGAGTCGTCGGTGTGTTTGGCCCGCCCGCCCTGCACCTCTGAGTGAGCGATAACGGCTGCTGCCGTTACGTCACTTCCGGCGTGGGGGGGGATTCATAGGAACGCTATTGCTGGGAAGTGTGCATGGAATTGTTTGACGAACGGAGATCTTCCTCACTGGGTTCTGACCACAGAGGTAGGCTGAGAATGCTCAACCTCACATGACTTCCTTCCTCCTACCTTGGACTGAGAAATGCAGCCATCCCCAACTCATCACAGCCTTGATGGTCATATTGGGGCAAAGGTCAGCTCAGTGCCCCCAAAGTCCTTGCCCCCAAAGAGATCAGAAGTCTTGGGCTAGACGGAGAAAAGTGAGTGCTTTGTAAGGTCTTTCAGAGAAGGTCTAGGGCAGCGATTTTCAAATGTTTTACTTCTCACGGCATACTGACCTCTATGGTCTGCTCTATGGTCCACCTCTTGTGATGTCTCTTCCGGCTTCTGGGAGACTCTTCTGGGTTCTGTGGCTCTGTTTCTAGGGCAACTGTCTGTAGTAACAAATTGTCTGACCCTCTTCTTCCACCGAATTTTCAACCGCTGTGCTCCAAACTCCCACGGCAACCTGTAGACCTTTCATGGCACACCAATGTGTCACGGCACACTGGTTAAAAGAGCTGTTCTAGGATCTGTCCCCCCCCCCCCATTTTTCTGTTAAGAGGAGGCATCCAGCTGCCCATGGTGGAGCCTGTCTTCTGCTCTGACTGACTGAACCTGCCATCTCTGCCCTCAGTTGTCCATTTGCAGAGTGCCTGGCTTTGGAAATAGGCCACAGATATGTTGGCTGACAGGCCAGGAGGGCAGTTTCCTAATTCATAAAGATGCTGCCATAGTAGGTGGCAAACAGCGAAAGGGTTTCTATACGTTGACAGGCTACACGCAATGGGAATTCTAACAACACATACCTGTTGCTTGGGAAGAATGTTTTCAGTTTGGCCTGCTCTTTGTCTGGGATCCTGCCCTGTATGTTTTTCTTGGACCCGTTCCTGCACTTTTGCAGCGATGGTAAGGAATTATTATTTGATATTCTCTCCCCACGCCCCCAAGTCACTAGCACACCTCTGCCTTCTAATGACCTCTCTGAAGGTTATGCATGCGAGTTACGTTCTTGGCAATGGTTCAGGCAGTATTCAAGATCTCTCTTGTATGTAAAGGGAGCCTTGATCTGCTGATTAAGGGAGATTTATGGCTGCAGCAACAGCAGCAGCAGCAGCAGCAGCAGCAGGCCAGCAGCAACTCTTCCAATCTGTACAGTACAGCACTAGGTAAGAAGAGGAAGAACTTGTCATTTTTATTGCCCCGGAACTGGAGTGACATCTTCAGACTCGGGGCTGATGCTGGTCTTTCACAGCTGGAGGGATTTCATGCTGGTTGACATGCAGCAGCCAGCGTGGGCCAACAATGGGCGAGCCACTCGCCTAGGCCTTGTATGACCCCGCCAGCCTCACCCTGAGAGCTGTGCTCCATCTGCCCTGCACTGTAATAATTACTTCTGCAGTAGCCGTCCTGCCTTGCGCTAACTGAAAAGCAAAAAGGATATTCTCTCTTTCACCTTCCTTAGCGGAGAGGCAGGTACTTATTTATTTATTTTTCACATTTTTATACCGCCCTTGGAGGAAGGGTGGTGTACATATTTCCTCCCCTCCTTTTTGTCCTCACAACAACCCTGTGAGGTAGTTGGGGCTAAGAGATAGTGACTGGCCCAAGGTCACCCAGGAAGCTTCGTGGCTGAGCGGGGATTTGAACCTGGATCTTCCAGGTCTAAGTCCGACTCCCAAACCACTACACCATCCTGGCACTACACCCCACTTGTGGAATTAAGGAAGCTCACCTGGCACTGGCACTGCTGCCCTTTGGGCACTGTAAAAAGTCCTTTTTTAAATTCACCCAGGAGTTTTAGAAACTTTTGTTTTTTTGTAGTGTTTGAATCTACTGTGCCAAATGTGCTGTTTTATTTTTTTCAGCCATCGTTATTGTTTTCGTGGTCTGCACTCTGCTCTGCATATGTTTTGAACATAAAAGTGGCCTAGAAACATATTGAATAATAAATAAATGTTGCAAAGTTAATTAATTATATCAATAATATAAGTTTAATTGAGTAATTAATCTCTGAAATATGCATCTATTTGCATTTGGGTAAACATAATTTCGAAGAAAAAACGTACTGTTTGACTTGAGATGATGCCCGTGTTTCAGAAGAGGCATTCCTTTCTGTGTGCAAGAGGAGGGAATGCCTCATCTAAGATGGTGCTTGCCATCTGCAATTATTTATCTGCAGTACAGTACTTCACTAATTGTTATTATTATTATTTATATACCGCCTTTTAATAAAAATAGTTCACAAAGCTGCTTACATAGCAAAATAGATCAATAAATGGTTCCCTGGCCCCAAACGGCTCGCAGTAAAAATATATATATATAGAAGAAACACCAGCAACAACCACTGGAAAGACACCATTCTAGGGTTAATAATAATAATAATAATAGTAATAATAATAATAATAATATCATTAATTAACTGAGAACACATTTTTAATCAATCAAAATGGCTTTTCCCCCTATTGATGTAGCCAATTCATCAATGCAGCCCTACTGGAAATACTTAAGGTCATGGAGCATTCATGCATATTTTACTATCTGGGGGAAATTATAGCCTACAGTTTAAAAAGAAAAAAGCAGAGAGCAGGAGGGACCAAGACATATCAATGACACAGGTGCCTGAAGGGCAGGGAGTATATTTGGGAAGATACACCTAGATACATTTCATAGATACTGCAACAATGAAGGAACATAAATCAGATCACTTGTTCTTTCTTGCTAAGGGCCTTGCTCTGGAACTCCCATTCATACTGATTATGTACTTATTTATTTGTCTGAGAAAAAAAATAATATCCCACCCTATCTCAACTGACAAACCACAATTTAAAAAGGAATTCCAGAAGAGCAGTTGTGCTTGGTATAGCCTAAAAACAAGACTGAAGAGACGGTTGCGGCATCTTCAGCTCACAAATGCCTCGTGTCATGGCCATCATTAGATATATCCTGGAGTGGACAGCAAGTCTCTGTCAGAAATAGGGACAGATTTAGGGTTCACATTCAGGAGCCATCAAAGCTTTGGAGGCTGAAGGAGGCTCTATAAGAGCAGCCAATCTCCCCATCCAACACTCCTTCTTGGAAAGTCCACCTGAAAGGGACAGGTGCCTTCTAGGTTGCGGCCTCTGGAGTGTTCTACAGGGCAAAGAGATTTTGGCAGAAAAGTCTCTGGAAAGAGACCAGCTACCCCATGGAATGTGATTTCTGAAGGCCTTTGTTGGAGGTGTTGCTTCTCATCATCACACTATGTTGGTAGCTAGTGGCTTCCTTTCTCTCTGCTTCCTGCTCCCTTTACAAACTCTTCTTGTTGAATGTATATATGATAATAATCAAGGGCTATGCAGGGGTCAACCAGTAGCTGTGGGTGCATTTTCAACCCAGGAGAATCAGCGTGTATGTGCTTAGGCATGCATGTGTGGATGCTATCAAGCAGGCTGCTCCTGCTCCAGTTAAGCCACAGACAGACCTCATAGTCCTCAGCTATCGGACGACTCCTTGACTGATTGCCTGGCAGTTCACCTGGCCATTTCACAGCTGTGATGAACTACTGTATGCGCAGCTGCTCCTGGATTCCCAGGTAGTGGCTGTGGCCAGGGGGGCTTTTGCCCAGCTTTGGCTGGTGCGCCAGCTGCGACCGTTCTTGGATCGTGCAGACCTGGCCACAGTGACCCATGCCCTAGTGACATCTAGACTAGATTACTGCAATGCGCTCTACGTGGGGCTGCCTTTGAAGACTGTTCGGAAACTGCAACTAGTGCAGAATGCGGCGGCCCGGGTGGTTGCCGGGGCTTCTCGGTTCGACTCAGTCGGACCGTTGCTTCGGTGGCTACACTGGCTAGCGGTTCGTTTCCGGGCACAATTCAAAGTGCTAGTTTTGACTTTTAAAGCCCTTAACGGCTCGGGTCCAGGGTATTTGAGGGACCGCCTCCTTCCTTATAATCCGACCCATACTCTGAGGTCATCAGGGGGGCCCTGTTGACCGTGCCGCCATTGGCGGAAGTGAGGGGGATGGCGGCGCGGAGTAGGGCCTTCTCGGCGGTGGCGCCCCAATTGTGGAATTCCCTCCCCTTGGAATTAAGAACGACTCCCTCTTTAGAGGCCTTTCGGCGGGGCCTTAAGACGTTTTTATTCAGGACTGCTTTTAATGTCTGACATGGTGGGCTGACCTTTTAACAAATGGTTTTAAAATATGTAAATGCTGGTGACCCACTGGGGTTGTTTATTTTTAATCTTAAGTGTTTTAATTAATTATTTTAATGTGTTTAATTAATTGTTTTAATGTATTTATATGTATTTTAATATGTTGTAAGCCGCCTTGAGTGCCCTCGGGAGAAAGGCGGGCTACAAATTCCTAAAATAATAATAATAATACTGTATGCACAGCAGCCAGGTTTGGTTTTTCCCAAAGTCTTGCAAGACAAATTAGGGCTTGTTTACATAATCAAGATTCAAATCTATGGTTGTTATTCTGACATGATAGTACTAAATAAATGCTGCGATATTTGAGTCATGTCCCCTTGCTGACTACTTTGGATCATCAGAGGAACTGTGAACCTCTGGTGCCCCCTCTGTCGCATGTTAGGGGAGTGGCAACACGTGGGCGAGCCTTCTCTGCTGTGGCGCCACAACTGTGGAACTCCCTGCCAGGGGATCTGAGAACCACCCCCTCCCTCATGACTTTTCGGCGAGGGTTCAAAATGTTTTTGTTTCGTCTAGCGTTTGGGTGATGGGTTGTGGTCTGCCTCCTGTATCTCAAGATACTGTGCCATGCTGCTTCTCTGCTCCATACTGTCCCCAGTGGATTTTATTGTTTTTTAAAATTGTTTATGTACAGTTATGTACAGTTTAAACTTATTTTATGTATTTTAAATTATGTATTTTACAGCACAATCCGACCCAACTTTTTTGCCGTTGTAACCAGCGGCCCAGCAAGAATGGGAAGCCCCAGAACGGAAAAGGAATGCAAATCCCCTCCAAAAGTGGAATTCAAAGGGGATTTGAATCCCTTTTCCGTTCTGGGGCCTCCCGTTCTCACTGGACCGCTGGTTACAACAGCAAAAAAGTTGGGTCGGATTGCGCTGTTAATCTGTTGTAAGCCGCCTTGGGTATTTGCCTTCAGCATAGGAAAAGGCGGGATATAATTTTTTAAAAATAAATAAAATAAATAAATAAACTTGATTGACCAGAGATATCACTCCTGCAATTGGTCACATTAGGGACGTGTCACACCTTGGCCGAGCACCAAGACAGACCACAGTGGGGTGATCTACTTAGGGCAGTGTTTCCCAAACTTTTTCGACCTGTGGCTCCCTTGACCATTGGCGACTGTTGGCCGCAACTCCCCATTACATGATGTTGATGCCTGCCAGTTGGCATTGCACTGTTTTCTGAGACGATTCCGTGGCACTCCGCGGTTCCCCTGGTTGGTTTCTGCGCCTCCCAGTTTGGGAACCACTGACTTAGTGAACGGCTGGGCAAGGAGTTGAGGGAAAGGGCAGGACAGACCAGGATGGGGTTCGGCATGAGGAAGACAAAGCAGAATGCCAGAGGCAGAAGACCCAGAGCTGGGCTGATGGCTGGGCACCAAAGTAGGTGAGGTAAATCTATGTAACTGCTCAATGCATCAAGTTACTCAAGAAGGGCTGTCTTGAAGGCAGGCATTTTATAGGGCCTCAAGTGTCCTTCTTGGGTTGTGGGGTGAGCACTGGACTCCTAGGAAGGGCAGAGGCAGGTGTTTTTCCCTAGCTCTCTACACAAAATGAGGTTGGTAGCACTGTTGGGCCTGTGGTGCTTTGACGATGTCTGGGCCCTTCAAAATGTCCAACCTAGCTGGCCTCTGGCATCAGCCATGGCTCTTCATGGCATCCAACCCTCTGAAGGCTTGGTGAACAGTGAGTTGGGGACATAGTGAGGCAATCAGAGGACCACATAACCCCCAGTTCAGTGCTTGCCACTTCTCCCCTTGCTTGAAGGGCTCTTGGCCTTGAATTCTGAAGCCCTTGAGATCTTCTGAGCCCATCAACTTCCCTCCAGCCCTTCTCCTCATTATGTACTTGCTGAAGGCATGAACATAAACACCTTCCAAGACGAATGATGTGGCAATGTTCCTGTTTGTTTTGTCAACCTTAGGCAGGCTATGAATCTGGGCACCTGATACAGCTCAGGGCCAAGGCAAGGGGCTGACTTCATTCTTTGAATATAAATACAGCTGAGTCACTGCCTCTGCCTGTGCACACCTGATGAGAATAAGAAGTGGGAAAAATAGACCTGCGGTGATCACTTTGATTGCTAGAAGAAGCCGGCATATTCACAATGTCTTCGCTCTCCTCCTCTCTTGTCTGCATCTCTGTTTGGCAACGAAACCAGAAACGTTGCTCTTTGCAGCCCCTTCCATTTGCTGCAGGGACAAATCACTGTAATGATTTGAAACCTCTTTTCTACCAGTATTTTATTGAGTGGATGAGTCTTTCTCATCATAAAGTTCTGCCCCCTTATTTAGACCCAGTCTCGCTTGTATTGCCCTCCCCATTCTTCTTCTATCCTTTTCCCCGAGCTGTGTCTTCATGGCGGGGAAGTAGGACATTCTAGCTACAGTATTTGCAACAGAATGCATTTATTTCGTTAGAAGCATCGGCTCAGGATATGGGGATGGTGAACATATGCAGACTGTGTTCGTTAGACCTGGGTAGGTAGCAATTAATTAAACCTGTGTAGGGAGATCTGGGAACTTGTGATATAGCTGAACAAATTATTGGAGGGGGAAATGCTAACCTTGCCAAACTGTTGCCCTGTTTCAGTATTTTCCAGTGCCCCCCTTGGTTATCTGGCCACAGCTTCTTCTTGACATGCATAAACATCTTGACGCCAAGAAGTCAGCTTGACTTCTTGAAGTCCCCCCTCAGCCTTTGCATGTCACCATCTCTCAGCCTCATCTCCATCATAGGAATATGGTGGCGTGAAATGGGAGGACCCTGGGTTTGCTGTCTGGTTTCTTCCAGAAATGGCACGATGCATCTCTTTAACGTTGTGCTCCAGACGTCTACGGCTGGCACTCTTTATGCCTAATGGAACAGGAACAGTGTGGTGCTGCAACAGGGCTGCAAAAGGGGCCACCCTGTTCCCTGTGCAAATGGTGTGCTGCACTTCAATGACTTTGTCAGGCTGCCAGGCCGGCTGGCCCCTGCTGTGGCTGTAGCCGTGGCTCCTGACTGTGATGTCGATGTGAAGTTTCTGGGGTGGCTGTGAAGATAATGTGGAAGCATCGAAAGATGCTTCTTTATAGAATACATGCATAAACAATAAATGGAGTTTACACAGGGTAACTAGGGGTGCTAGGTTTTCAAGGACGGTGGGGAGCATCACCCACCCCATCTGTCCACAGGTGAGGAATATATGGTATTTAGAATCGTCATTCAGTCGTTAAGTCGTGTCCGACCCTTCGTGATCCCATGAACCATATCCCGCCAGGCCTTCCTGTCCTCCACTATCCTCCAGTTCACTCATTTTCATGTTCGTTGCATCGGTGAAGCTGTCTAACCATCTCACCCTTTGCCTTCCCCTTCTCCTTTTGCCTTCAATCTTTCCCAGCATCAGAGTCTTCTCCATAGAAAACTGCCTGATGATGTCAGCCCATTCGTCCATCATCTAGCTCAGCATGGTTACAGTGAACAGCAGTGGCTTCAGACAGGAATTGGTCTCTGTTCGATCTGGAGATGCCAGGGATTGAACTGGACCTGCCACACTCAAAGCAGAAGCTCTACCAGTGAGCTACAGTTGCTCCCCTTTCCTGTCTTTTGACCGTAGCTGTCATGCAACCGTTTGAGACCATGAGTTGGCTCCCAACTAGCCTGTGCGTGAGTGAAAGGGCACTTCTGCTCACACTCAAGGAGCTGGATTTCTGCGGACTCCATCTCCATTGGCCTGTCCCTGGGCCATATCCCACACGCCGTTCCTGTAGGCACCAACCCTTGAGGTCAGCTTTTTTGGGGGGTGCTGGGGTGGGTGAGTTGTCTGAATCTAACCCAATATTATCACATAAAAAGCAACCAATATTAAAGTCAGCAGGATATAGTGATGAAACTCACATAAAAACCAATAACTCCAACCTAATAACAGCAGCCACAGCAAAATCTAGCCCACTAAAGGCCTGGAAATAGAATCCTTGTTCGGGAGGAAGAGTTCTTGCTCCACAGGAAAGGAAACTATGGGTGTCACCCCAATGTTCAACCTTTTGGCTTGCTTGTCAATGGACAGGTGACAGAGGTTAATCTCAGGCCATTTTGGGGCTACCTCTGGCCTCTGCCACATACAGTTGGGCCCCACCCATTTCCCACACACACCCTACCCATTTTTCAAGGGTTGGTAGACCTGGGAAATCAGCAGGCCAGGCTTCAGCAATGTCAGGTTTTGGGATACACCTGACCCGGCAATCCTAACAACTGCCTTCATTTCAGATGCTCAGAGAAGGGCCTCCAAAGATGATATGAATGCCTTCAGTTCATTCAGAATAGATCCCAGCCCTTTAAACCTTGGTAGGAACCTAGCTCAGCCCAGCCAGCGCTTATGTGATGCCTGAATTGGTCAAAAATTGTCACCTTTCCACCACACAAAAAATGGTAAAAAAAGATCTTGTGTTCACTCGCCCACGCCCAGGTTACTAAGGAGAGGAGAGGAAGGAGAGCTGAGCTGAGCTCCCTTCCCTTTCTCTGTCCCCTTCCTTTTCCCTTTCTGGTTTCCTTACCTTCGCTGCTCTGGGTGCAGCCTCTTCACTCCGCTGAGGTCCTGTTTCAAATGAACAGGACGAGTCGAGCGTGTTGTTTCATTTGAAGTAGGACCTACGAAGAATGAGGAGGTAGTGCTGAGAGCAGCTGAAGTGAAGCGGAGGGAAATGGAAAGGGAAGGAGCTGGGGGCTCCCCCTCGCCAACTCTTGACCCACTTGGCTGCTTTCCAGGGAGATGGAGAGGCAGCTGCCACCCCCTCTTCCTCCAGCAGCAGATCATCTTCCTGCACACTTTCATTGAGCAGGAAGTGGATCGGAGTGCCGACTGGAATGCCTCCATTGGTTGTGGGCTGGAAGAGGTGGCAGGCAGATGTGGTGGGTGCAGGGCACCCTTTGTCAGTTTGCTGCCTCCTCCAAGTCGATAGAAGACATTCAGTCTGTGTCATCAGTGGGCCGGCCCTGACCGAGCCTACGATGAAGACTCTTTTCCTCCCTGCCCTACGGAACTCTGAAGTGGTACCCTTGATGGTAAGTGAGACCCACCTTGTTTAATGATGACATTCCCATATGAAGAGACATGTATTACCAACCTGTTTCTGCTCTGAGCTGCACCTATACGAATGTCACATGTTTCGCAGCTCCTCTATTACTGTACTGACTTTAAATAGAGTTACTTCTGCCATACAGAGGTGCAACACACCAAACATCGCCCCAGAGGCTTTATTTTACCTTCAGGGCATTAAGTTGTTTTCTAGAAGTGATGTTAGGAGGAATGAAAGGAGAGACATCTACCATGGCACATTAACTGTAAAGAGCTACACTTCATACACGGTCTTTTTCATTCCCCGTGTAAGCGGATTGCCAAAGGGGGTACATGTTACTGCTACAGCCAAAGTTACTGTTATAGCCAAGGGAGGTACAAGAAGCTGCAGTGCGAGAGAGTTGCTCAAGGGCACAGAAGCCTCAGTTCAAAGGTACAGTCGAAGGGGCATTCCTGGCTTTTCCACGCACAGAAGATTCTTCTCAGATGCAATTATGTTGCTTTTCCAGATGGCTGAGGCGGGAGCTGCTGAAAAAGAGTCCGAGGCAGTGGGCGACCTTAATACTTCCTCCCGTTTTTACAGCTCTGCTGTTGCGTTACGTAAAGTGTTAAACTGAATGGTACTCGTGGCATTCCCCTCTCGGAGTATAGTGAATACATGCTCGAACAAGTCACATCGTACCTAACAGTACTGACAGGGAGAAGATGAGAAGCTGCAGGACGTCCAACGCACCTCTAGGACATGAACTGGAATTTTTCCCGAGCCAGTTCTAACTGGATATATTATGGGGAAGGAACTTTGCTCAGCATCCACTTGTTTCTGGAATGGCCACAATCCAATGCACAGGCAGGCATGCGTACGTCCCAGAGAAAAGCAGTGGTGCCAAAGCAGACGTAGCTTGGGGTGGTTTGCCTGGCCATTAGCTTTGCATATTGCTACTTTTGCATTCACATAAGTAATGTGGCATTGATGAGACTGCTGTGATGGGAATGGACCATGGCGGGCAGCAGGAAGATGAGGGAAAGAAGCCAAAGGGCTTCATGTTTATGAACATTTGACCCTTTGGCAGTGGTGAAACAAGGGTGGAGCAAAGGCAAGTAGTTCTGCAAGACTCCGTTACACCGGAGTCAGCGGCCCCTCCCCCTTGCTGTTGGAGCCATTCCGGCAGCAACAGGGGAGTGTCCTGCGTGTTGCCTTTGCTGCCAGAATGGCTCCAACAGCAAGGGGGAGAGGCCGCTGACTCCGGTGTAACGGAGTCTTGCAGAACTACTTGCCTTCGCTCCACCCTTGTTACGCCTCTGCCCTTTGGGCATCCTTTCTCAAGGAAGAACAACCATCCATGCATCTGCTACAGAAGCCCTACATTAGAAGCCAGCAGGAGGGGGTCACCCTGATCCCGGGGGTGTTTCACCAGCCCCCTAGTTGGCAACCTACGGTCAAGGAGGCAGTGGTGGCCAAGGGATTTTCTGGCAGGTCTCTCTGAGGGTTGGAGGCCAGAGCTTTGGTCCTCCATCTGGAGAGAAGGTGATGGTGCAGCTGGTGTAGCAGAGTTGCTAATAGCAGAGCTGCAGCTCAGGACTTCCTCAGGTTGAATTTCTCCTCTGCCATGAATTCACTGCGTGGCCTTAGGCAAGCTACTCAGCCTCAGTCTCCCCCATCTGCAATACGGGGATAATAATACTGTATTTACTTACCTTTCAAGGCTGTTGAAGATTACATCCAAAAATACATGTGAAGCACTCTGCGCACTAAAAAAAACACTATACAAATGCTCAGCAATGGCGCGGAGATCGATGGCACCTGGTGCGCAAGCCTGGAGCATGGCAACCTGGAAGTAGGTGGGCGGTGACGTGATGATGTCATGTCAACGCATCACCTCCACTTGCTTCTATTTCGAGCTACACGGTGGCAAGGACAGGCGGGTGGGAGGGCCCACCCAGCGCCAAACTGAAGACTCAGGTGGCGATTGCGACACTACTGCAAATGCTAAGCATTATTATTATTATAATACTCCGAGTATATACTGGCCACTGACCAGTTGTCTAGCCGTACCCTGGCTCCATCTGGGTTGAGGAAACACCATAGAGTGTGCTCAATACTCCCTTGCAGTTGCCGGTTGTAAGAGGAGGTTGGCTACGATGAAGCAAGCTCTGTTCAGGGACATTTCTTTGCCACTGCAGATCAGGCACTGAGGAACCCCTGAAAAAACCTCTGAGGAACCCCAAAGTGCCCAGGAGGAGCACATTTTGAAAACCAGTGGTGAAAAGGCTGCAGAGCTGGGACCCTGCCAGGGCACCTCACTAGGCCGAGAACTCGCCTCGAAGAGGCGCATACATACCAGGCAAAAAATGTGAGAGCTCCTTTTACTTCTCCTTACTGTGCTGCCACGGAGGGAAAACGGTGAAAGGCAACATGTATTGTTTGTTTAACGCACGCTGTTTTGTGCAAGTTCAGCTGTTGACCCTGTCATCAGTCTTTGTGTGAGAGGCAAATGAAAGCCTGCTCTTGCCCCAAGCCCACACTTGAATGTAGGATCCACAGCCCGGTGTGCCTAATCTCATCAAACAAGCCAGCACATGCAGGTTTCAAATTGATACCTATTTTTTTTCCCCTTACAAATTGGTGGAGATTTGCTCCTGTGTCTCAGGTCGAATGTTAGCCTCCCTTTTATGTCTTCAAACCACCAAAGCAAAACACCTCTGACATCTTGCCTTTTGCACCCTTTCGTTTTCAGGCACAAAGTTGGCGAGGCTTCTTCCAGGCCAACTTCCATGCACCTGCATTGCCAAGAGAGCTTTTCTGCTGCCGACTTTTACAGTATCCCCAGGAGCTTTTCTTTCTCCCTTGATGAGACGCTGAACAGTTGAGGTTGGAGGTTTACCAACTCCCAACTTATTTATCATACCTGGCTCATTTCCTAGGACAAAATGAAAGCAGCATCTGTTCTTGTTGACTGCTAAACAAGGCTTGTAAGGGAACGTTTGCTCTAGCAATGGAGACCTTCCCATTGGGCACTCCATGGTTTTGTCGCAATCTGCGCATGGAAAATGGTTCTTCTTTGACCTACATGCCTCTGCTTTTGCAGTGACTGCCACGGGCACAGCTACAGCTTACATTTCAAAGAGTGGACAATGGAATTGGAAGGAACGGTTGTAGCTTCTTAGCTATCTGATGTGACGCCTCTTCACATTTGCTTGTTCAAGGAGGAAGAACATGAGGTGCGTCAAGAGCCCCAGATCTTTCCAAGACAATTATTGTTCAATTCATTTCAAACCATGATGGTCTTACAATTCATTTCAAACACTGATCGGCCATTTGAACACATCACAAACTGATGCAAGTTCTGAGGTCGCTATCTCAGGTCGACTGATGATGAACCCAAAGTGGATTTGGTAGTACTATTAGCATGGAACTATCTTCCATGCTAGGCCAGCGGGTGGCGCAGTGGGTTAAACCACTGAACCATGAGCTGTCGATCGAAAAGTCGGCAGTTCGAATCCGCGATGGGGTGAGCTCTCGTTGCTTGGCCGGCTCCTGCCAACCTAGCAGTTCCAAAGCATGTTAATGCGAGTAGATAAATAGAAGCATGTTAATGCGAGTAGATAAATAGGTACCGCTTGCGGGAAGGTAAACAGCGCTCCGTGTTCCAGCCGCATGCTACGCGCTGCGGCAAGGAGAGTCATGCCGGCCACATGACCACAGAGGTGTCTTCAGACAACGCTGTCTCTTCGGCTTTGAAATGGGGATGAGCACCACACTCTAGAGTTGGACACGACTGGACTTAATTGTCAGGGGTCACCTTTACTTTTACCTATCTTCCGTGCTAATGTAATCAGTACAGGAGGTGACAGGAACAGCCAAGGACCTCTTATCCAACCATGTTTACAGCGAAGATGGATATGGGTTGAGCATAGCACATGTGGCAGAGGTCTAATGCACACTGGAGTGCAATGGATGCCTGTCCGCCTGCAGATTTGTACTGCAATGGATACAACCTAAGGGAGGCAATATACATTCAAGGATATTTGAATACTCTGAAAGCATTAATTAGCTTGAAGAAGGCGTGGCTGGTTGACAACTGGTAGCGAATTACATCCTGGGTTTCTGGGGTTTTTAGTATGTTGCTCCTCAAGTGGCTGTTTAACTTCTGACGATGCCCCAGATGTTTGGGGTGAAACGTTAAGTTTTTTTTAACATCTTGTTTATTCAATAAATAGTTTTATAAATGACGGAGTTTACCCGGCGATATGCGGATTTTTAATTCGGAGATTTGGTCGCGTCGTGATAACCTACGAACGTATACATTCAAGGAATTCAGCCACGTTTTTCCCAGACCCTGAATGAATGCATACTGCCCGATATGTTTAATCTGAGAAACATATGATGGCACATACATGCATGAAACATTGATACTGTTTTCGTCACAGACTGGTTGAATTTTACTCCTTACTTTTCAGGTGGGAAGGCTACTCCCCTTTCTTTCTTTAAACCAAATAGCCTCAAACCTCCCCCTTTCCTGCCCCCCCCATCATTTTGCTTCCGCTGCTGCTCCTGCTTGCACAGCCTCGTCTGCTTCTATCAGTTACTGCCACTAAAAGCCGAAGAAGTGCCTGCATAGCACAGAAATGATACAGCGTGCTCCAAAAACGTATTCTTGGGAAACATGCGTTCTGGAGCCCTTGACAAGTACGGTAAGCTGCATGACTTACATAAGCACCTTAGGACTGCGCCTTCCCCAATAGGTGAAGCAGTCCAGCTGCTCAGATGGCCTGAGGATGCGCCGCACTCTTTCTGGCAATGCAGAGTAACATAAAGAGATCTGTGAGGCGTTCTGAAGGCGTTCTCAGCTATCATGCCCTCTTGTACATTGTTCTGAGCACTTACTGACAGGAAATGTGACTAATAGGTATTTCAACAAGATAAGTGCTCAGAGTTAAGGTTGTTGCTTAGACTTCTCAGCCAGACTGACCACTCTTATATAGGAAGAACTGGGTTCACACAAAGGTGCCTGGCAAGAAAAGAGGCCTTAAGTTGCATGTGACTGAAATTATAACTTCCATTAACATTTTTACAGCCCAATCCTGCGCAAGTTGCAACGGCCGGCCTAAATGTGCAGCTGGTGCGGCTGGGGCTCATCTCGGGGGAAAGGGACATTCATCCCCTTCCCTTGGTGTAAGCCCCAGTGACCCCAATGGGCCTCCTCGGATGGGAACCAGCTGTTTCGCTGGTGCACAACCGGTGAGGCTGTGTAAGACCGGCTAGGCCAGGGAAGGGGGTTTGGATATCGGCACTGCATGCAGTGCAGTGCAGATATTCCTGCTCCCTCCCAGGCCTGGCCAGTCAATGGTCCCCTCCCTCACCACACCGGCCCTCCCTCCCCATGCTCTCCTGCCACCTGGCACAGGACTTACCTGTCCAGGACAGCGCCAGTGCTTTACGGCACTTTCACGACACCTAAAGCCATTCATGGGTTGCATGCTGTGGGCTGGCGGGGGCTAGGATTGGGCTACCCATGAACGATGGGCATTTACATGTGAATTGACCTTTGGGCAAGTGTTAGTATGGCAGTTTGCCTGTGAACTAGTCTAAACACCATCTTTAGATTTTGCAAACTGCTGACACTTGGAGCACCTCCAACATGCCCCTCCCTCTCGCCCTTCTGCTCACCATCTGGACTGATGAAAACGTGTTGTAGGATTTGAGAGTTCACTGTTTGAGACCTTGTGATTTGTTGCTTGGTCCTAATAAAAGCACCACTCTATCCTGCGTTGTGACTGGGCTTTTTTTTCCCTCATGGGCCTGCAAAACCTGTCATTATGTAAGTTTGATGCGCAACTCTCCACACTTTCGTTTTTGAAGAGTGTGGAGAGTTAAGTCGCAAGCAAGTGTGGTTTGCCGTGTTGCAACTTATTTATTTTTATTCTAAATGTATTGTAATGCATATGATAGGCCAGCGGGTGGCGCAGCGGGTTAAACCGCTGAACCATAAGCTGTCGATCGAAAGGTCGGCAGTTCGATTCCCGCGACGGGGTGAGCGCTCATTGCTTGGCCAGCTCCTGCCAACCTAGCAGTTCCAAAGCATGTCAATGCGAGTAGATTAATAGGTACTGCTTGCGGGAAGGTAAACAGCGCTCCGTGTTCCAGCTGCATGCTACGCGCTGCGGCAAGGAGAGTCATGCCGGCCACATGACCATGGAGGCGTCTTCGAACTACGCTGGCTCTTCGGTTTTGAAATGGGGATGAGCACCACACCCTAGAGTCGGACATGACTGGACTTAATTGTCAGGGGATACCTTTACCTTTAATGCATATGATGCGATGTTCTGCATGGCTGAAGAATGAGGCCTACCGGCTCCACTTGTTCTCTTTTGGCTGTGGATCCCATAGGTTTGCTCCATCCCCTTTTGTAACGCTGAGTAATGTCTTGTGGAAATTGCTGTTGTCAGGGGACTGACTCAGAAGATGGCTCCATTATAGGCCCATTCCTAGCAAGGGACATTAAAACACAGGCAGTCCTCTGCATCAGTGGTGCTGTACGAAACAAGGATGACTAAAGACCTTTATTAAGGCTTTGCAAGGACGTCTTGCATTTTGCAACCATTAACTAATTATTGCTGGAAAGGTCTCGCCAAAAGCTTTTGTTTTGGTGGGTAATAAAATGATTCAGTTGGATGGCGCCTGGCATTTAACGTCTAAAGGAAAACAATCTCTGCTACTCAAGATTTGTAGCATTGTCTGTGCACTCTTCATTTAGGGAAATGTTACTAAATCATCTCTTGATCTTTGGGAAGGGGACCAAGCTAAAGGAGAAAACCGCCAGGAATAGCGAGTCTCGTTCTACTCTAACCAAGTTGGCCCTGTCTCCGTAATCACATTGCGATTGCCTGCTCCCCCATCTTTCAACTCCTTGTAACTATACAGATCTAACAAAAACTCCCTGAGACTCCAAAACTCTCTCCCCACAAGGAAACTAACCCTGTCAAGCTGCCCTTTAAAATGTCTTCCTGTTTGGAGAAGCGTGGATCGCGATAACTTAAATTCAGGCCATGTACCCTCTCACCCTACTATATTTATTAAATGGATATCCTACACTTTCTTTCAAAACCTCAGAGCAGCTTCAGTGGGTTGCCAATGGCCTTCCACCTAGGCACAGATGATCCACACCTGCATAGCTTCAACAATGCAGCCCTTCCGTAAGGTTTCAAGATCCTGCATAATGGCCATTAACAAAACAGAATCAAGCCTTACTCACTGAATATCTCGACCCACTTACAAGGTGCTGTCATGTGGTGGGAAGATGGCACATGGGTTTTTGCAGCTCAGAGCTGCTGCAAACTGGGAATGGCAGGGCTGCTCCAAAAGTCTCCAGTTTTAATTTTCAGGTTGAAAATAGTATTTCAGTGAGGCAGAAATATAGCCTGAAAAACATTGGATTGTGCAAATATTCACCCAGTTTCGATTCTGTTTGGCTCTCTTGTTTCCCCCCAACTGCTCACGCTTTGTTCCTCTGGAAGCTGCTGCTTCTTCCTGCAAAAATAATAATAATAAAAAGTAAAGGCATTGGTGAAAATTAATCCATTGCATGTTAATGTTCTTCTGATTATTCAGTAGGACTCTCCAATGATTTCAGGCAATTGTACAGCTGGAAATTTTTTGGCATCCCTCAATTTAGCATTCTTGAGTTCCTTCTTGAATGTACAGCCACAATGGAACCATCTCCAGTTCCAAAAAGCTCTCTGACTGTCTGCTTCTGTGTCAAGTCTTTCTATCTGTAACTTGGGCCTTTATCGTGTGAAAAGGGGCTCCTCCTCCTCTTCCTCCTCCTCCACGATGTGAATTAAAGTTTAGAGAATTCCAGCTTTGTAATAAGTTAGCCATTAAACGCCACTTAAGTTTATCATGGTTGAAAGACTATGTCAATGCTCAAATACTTTTTATAAAGTACTAGTAGTCAGTCATTAAAAATGACAAAAATGTCTTTAATCTCTATAAAAAATAATCAACTGCTATATCTCAATACAACAAAATAAACACCAGCCTAGACTGGGCAATCTAATCTTCAGATCATGTTGGGACGACCTTTGAGTAATGCTACAAAGCCTTACTACTAGCAACACCCAGATGGAAATCACAAGGTTGAAGCACAGTTGTTCTAGCTAAGTTGCCATCCTGAATAGCCCAGAAGCTAGAAAATAGCTGTACTACGAAAACAGAATTGCTTAACTGTCAATATTAGAGCACATGCTCTATATGTAGAAGGTTGCAGGTTCCATCCATCCCTAGCACCTCTAGTTAAAAGGATATTAGGTAGGAGGACATCTGCCCGGAACCTTGAAGAACCTTGGCCTCTGCTAGTAATGTGCTAGAATGATAGACCTATGTTTTGACCCACTAATCTAGTCTGTTTCATGTAAAGCTGTAGCATTCCCTCCATGCTTAATTCCTTCCTGGAATAATTATAGAATGAATGTATGCAATGGAAGTTCATTGACAGCACAATCCTATCCAATTTACACCACCGGTGTAACGAGCGGGGGAGGGCAGGGCAGGGCAGGAGGCTTTGGAGGGGAGGGGAGATTTAAATCCCCTTTGAATTCCCCTTTTGAGGGGAAAGAACCTTTCCGTTCTGGGGCTTCCCGTTCTCGCTGCACCGCTGGTTACACCCGTGGTGTAAGTTGGATAGGATTGCGCTGTGAATGTAATTTCATGCTGTATGGAGTCCTTGTATCTTTTAAATTTTATCTTTATCATGCTGTATCTTTTAAATTTTAAAATGTTGTTCTGTATTTTATTCGTTGCCTTGAGAAAATGTATATTGAGGCAGTACATGCATTAGATAGATAGATAGATAGATAGATAGATAGATAGATAGATAGATAGATAGATAGATAGATAGATAGATAGATAGATAGATAGATAGTATACTGTACTTTCAGGTGCAATTAGGATTTGTTATTTGTTAATTTAAAACATTTATGCACAACCGTTCCAGTGGAAGAACTTCAACATGCCTTCAGTGTACATGTCATACAATGGGTAGAGCCAAAGAAATGAAACCATTTAAATCAATCAGATATGTTAGTCATGCACAACATAAGCAAAAGAAAATTTCTTCACCTTTCTCTGGGTTCTTCTTTCTCTAACGTTTCTTCTTCTAATTTTAGGCAGGTGGCTACTGGGCTACTGTCTCCTTTGCCCTTCTCTACAATGTCACCTACACCCTAGAATTCTCTCCCCAGTGATGTCTGCCTGGCACCAGCTCTGCTATCTTTTAGGTGCCCAGGTTAGTTTATCCTGTAATCTTGTGCTTTGAGAAATACAGTACTTCAGTTCACTCTTAATGGTCGTTTCTCTGCTGTTTCTATCTTTAATTCTTTCTGCTGTTTCTATCTTGCTGGTTCTTTTTAGAACTGTCTGTTGTAGTTCAGTATCATTTATCTTCTCACAATTGTGAGCTGCCTTGGGCCCATTTTTGAGTTAATGGCGGGATAGAAATGGTATTCACTAATTAATTAAAGGTCCCTGATTTGGGTAGCATACAATCTAAATATTGACCAGGAGTCAGAAAGACAAGAGAGAAAAGGGGGTTTAATCTAGAATATTATACAGAATATTATATATTGTGTATAGAAAAAGGGGTTATACTTACTTTACCTGGCAGGCTACCGTAATATACCCCTGCCAGCATGGCACAATGCAAGATGTTTTGACTGGCTGGCACCTATACATTATAATTTGGATGATATGGAAAATCTTGGTTATATATGATGAGTTGCAAATAGTTTTACATTAGTACCCCGGATAAGAGTAAACTATTATTTTGCAAGTGACAATAACATTTATGTGCTGCTTTCAACAGCCTTCTTGTGAAAGAAGAACTAATGGGTATTAGCATAAAGATCAGTCTCAGAATTCCCAGTATAATGGCATACTTTCTCCTTCGCCAAACTATGTAAGCTGGTGAAAAAAAAACCCTGTATGAAAAGATCTCTTGCAGAGAGACTATAATACAAGCTGATCTCTGCTGCTGTCAATGGTGAAACCACAAAGTAAACAGAGGTTGGAAATAAAAAGTTTTCTGTGACTTACAATGCCAGTAGATTGATCAGAATTCATCTGCCATATTTTATATTTGAAAGCAATGACCAAATTCTTCTTTCTTTGTGAGCTCTCCTTTTCAGGCCATTCACAATTGAACAGAAGAAACCTGAACAGAGAGATTCCTATTCTCGGGCTGTGTAAATGCAAAATCTCCCTGTGATGCTTCTTCATGTAAATATTTGTTGAGCTTTAATAGCCGTGCTACTTAGCAATGGGAAGCTTATTCTCTCAGGCTTGATATGAGACAATCTTGCAAGAACTTTCCCCCTTAAATAGTTCTCCCTACAGTTCTGGTTTTTGTTTTGTTTTTTGCCACAAAAAAGTTCCTCCACTGATGACACTATCTAAACAGGGGAAGCAGGCTGGAGGTCACCTCAATGGAAGGGAACGTTCATTCCCTTTCCCCAGGTAAAGCCCCAGCCACCCAAATGGGTCTCCTTGGATCTGCACCAGCTATTTCACTGGTGCAAATCCAGGAGCCCTCCTGTGTAGGGCAAACCAGCCAGGGAAGGGGGGGGGACAGGATTTGGCGTGCGCCACTGCTGCTGATCCCGCCCCCTCCCCTCCCCGGTCCGCCCCTCCCTGTTGCCGCCCCGCCCCGATTCTGATGTAACTTTTTACAACCAGAAGAAGGTTTTGTTAAGCCCCGTAGCAGTATCAGAGTAGAAAACCCAAGTTCACACTTGTGCAGAACATGAGAGGGTTTTGCACAGGTACAGATTTTTGGCTCATGCACTGAACAAGTTGGGGTCTTCCCCATTCTGAGTAGTTGCATAGCCGTGTCAGCCTGCAGTGCATGATGGTTCATTTTGGGCTGTGACTGCTGGCTGGATCATGTTCAAAAGGGTTCCTGGGTTCATCAAACTCCAGGAATCTCTGGGTGAAGTATTTTTAAAAATTGATTCCAGTGTGACTTCATGTAGCTAATGTGGGGACTGGACCATTTTTCTGGCCAATCTGTTTGTAGTGACAGGCAGGAAGAATATGATGCTGTTAGTTCTGCTAGGCCCCTCATTGTTTCAGTACCATAAGTCAAGGTATATTGCTGGCCCACATGGGAGGGGGCCGAGTCCAGTAGCAGAGCACATCTGGATGCAGAAGGTCCCTGCATTGCCAGGAAGGCCTGGGAAAGACCCTGCCTCAGCCCTGGAAAGCTGCTTCCAGTGGTCTATATGGTGGGTGGGTGGTCTCCGTGATTTGGATGAAGCGAGATTGCTTGCTCTCTCTCAGGCAGGGGCTTTCATTTCTCTTGAAGGAATCAGCTTGGGAATCTAGAAGGGCACCTGGAAATGACCTTCTTTCTGGACTTTGCTTGTCCCTGGGTAAGCCCCAGCAGCCGCTATGGGTCAACGTGCACCTGGAGCAAATCTGCGTTGACCCATGCAGGTGGATCAGGCCCAGGAACAGGGTTTGGATTCGGCGAGCACCGCCACTAAACCTGCCCCCTCCTGGGCCCAATCTGCCCATCCGCTGCCCCCTCTCCTCCCCATTCCACCCACTCCCGCCCTGTTCCACTGTTCCAAGCAACTTGTTCCATGCGTTTATTGGGAGGGGGGGAGGTGTTGCGTGAGTAAAGTCCTCTGCCTGAAACTTTGGAGATCTTCTGCCAGTCCAAAACTGACCTAGGTGGTCTGATTCAGTGCAAGGCAGCTTTGCATGTTCATCTTACTACCCGCCTTCCAGAAGCCTGGCTAAACACATTCACAGATAAATTAGATGTTGTTGGCCTAGACAGCTGAAATACTCTTTCACTGGCCTTATATTTCAAGATCACCATTGGCGGAAAAAAACAAAAACAAAATTTACTTATCCCCCTGTAAATGGTCACCCACTCTCTGCAGTCTCCAGAAAGTTGTGCAATCTTTGCAATGGCATTAAAATAATTGTGCGAGTTTCTCACCTATGAACTGGCGAGACTGGGGATTGGAGCAATTGGCTATAATAGAGGAGATACAAAGTCCTCAGTCCCCCCATTTCGTTCCAAATTAGACAAGTCTAAATCCTTACAAGTACGGTTGCCCTTTGACAGTCCTTCCTGCTCCAGCCTTAGAAAAGCAATGGGAACTGGGCTCTTGATCATGCCTTGCTTGAGTCTGTTTTTATTTCCCATTTTATGTAAAATGCTGCAGTAATCCCTTTAGAATTCTCCGCAGCTTAAACCTCAGAGGCTGCTCAAGGCTGCCTCTTCATGTCTCGAGAGCACTTCAGCCCGCATAAGCCTCATATTCAACAGGTAAAGCCTACTTTGTTCTATAGAGAAAGCTGGAAATAATGTAAAATTAAAGATTTTAATCTTCTTGGAGTAACTCAGACTGTCCTCAGCCATCTACAAAGAAGCAAAAAGTCTACTAACTTTTAAGGGAGAAGGGAGAAAAATGCCAGTGATTGACAATCAAGAACTATGCTACTGAAAATTTGATTATAAAAATTGGAGAAGAAAATTATGAACAAATGTAAAAAGAATTCATGGCACTGTTAACACGTTTTATGCTTTTACACACACACACACACACACACACACACACACACACACACACACACACACACACACACACACACACACACACACACACACTAATTGACAGGATTTAATGGCAATTAGGGCCAGGACTCAACAAACTGGCTGATAAAAAATAGCTAAATTAGGCTACAGCTGTCCAAGAAAATAGGGTGCTTGAAAGCATAAGGTGATTGACAATTCTATTCAACTGATGTCTGTTACGCATAAGAACTTTACATGTGCCTTGGAGCCCAAACAGGGATTTGTATTGGACAGCATTAAAAAAAAAAAAAGCAATATCCTCTGTTTCCATACTGTACATATATTTTTTACAATACAATCAGTCTAATACAAATCCCTGTTTGGGCTCCAAGGCACATGTAAAGTTCTTGTGTGTACAAGGAGGAGATCTGTGTGACCATAGAAGCATGCACTTTGGTCTGCTTCCTCGATGAACAGGGCAAGCCATTGCAGGCAGGATAGCTCTGTGTGTGCATCAAAACCTACTCATCGCTAATAACAAGGAGGTGGATGTAGACATGGGGTAATCGATATGTACTATCTTCAGCTGAACAAGTCACAGAGTTAGATGGGGAGGATGAGAAAAATGTCCAGTCTAACATGGGCTATAGATACAGTTATCAGCTCCTGACTAGGAATTCTATTTTCTACAGCAGGCAAAGGAGGAAGATGAGAGAATGCCACACCATTTTTGAATAATTACCATGGAGCTGTAAAAGTATCAGACATTGTTTCCTGTTCAGACACTGATAATCCTCCTTGTTGCATTACCAAAACTGGAAAATGTTTATATCAGTACTTCCAATTTATCCCACCTGTAATTTCTGCAACACAATCTAGTGGAGATGATGATATATAAATAATCACATGCTCTGCTTAGACATGTAAGAAACATGACATCTGGGGCAGAGTGTAGCACTCTCTCATTATTAGCCAATTGATAGTGACAGGGATTAATTATTTCTATTGTTCTGAAGATACCTGTGGGCTTTCTTGGCATTTTTAATAGTCAATTTTCCAGTGATGTAGACTTGAGTCTATTGACTCAGACTTGAGTCGAACTCAAGTCGCGTCAATGACTTGACTTGGACTTGACTCGGCGATTGTAAAAGACTCGAAGGACTCGACTCGAGACTTGGAGCCTTTTACAACAAGTCGCATTTTATTGAGGTTTAAACCCGTTTTCCCCATTAAATAGATAGGGACTCACAACTCGCAACCAAAGACTCGGGACTTGGGGGCAAAGACTTGGGACTTGACTTGAGACTTGGAGTCAGAGACTTGTTCCACATCCCTGCAATTTTCTTTCACACAACTTAGAGCGCAATCCTGCACAGAAATAGGTTGGCGGAGCAAGCACTCAGCCAGCCTATGGTGTTGCAAAAGTGCCGTAAAGCACTTTCGCAGCACTGAGAGTGTAAGTGGCATTGGCGTGGAGGCCACTGCTGCTCACTCAGCCATTGCCCGACACCCGCGCCACCGGACACAGGTAAGTCCTGCGCCAGGTGGCAGGATGGCGTGGGGAGGACGATTCAGGGTGGTGTGGGAGGAGGTCATTAGCTGGCCAGGCCTGGAAGGGGGTGAGGATATCAGCACCGCACTGCACCAATATCCTAACCCTCTTCCCAGGGCTGACTGGCCTTACATGGCCTCCCCAATGGCCTCCTTAATGGGACATTTGAGGAGGCCCATTAGGGCCACCGGCGTTTACACCAGGAGAAGGGGATGAACGTCTTCTTCCCCCATGTTGAGCCCTGGCCCCGCCGGTGCAGGCCGCATCCTGTTCCCGGAATGCAGCGGCTGGCCATTTAGGCCAGTTGACGCATCTTGTGCAGGATTGGGCTGTTAATCTCCAGTAGATGCTTTCATCAAAAGCCTATCTCATTTAGGGCTGAAGCAGAACCACTCACAATTTTCGTGAATGTTTTTGGCAGTTTTGAAAAATGTCCCCTTTTAGTATTTTGACACTTCTTCTGCAGTTGTTTGCTGGTTCATTTGCAAAACCCTCTCTTGCTCTCAATTGACCTCACTTGCCTTCAGTGACATCATCACATAGCCAAATTTGACTGGCCACATGATATTGTTTCATTAGACGCGTGAGCCTTGATTGGCTGGGGTCACCCTTGTGACAAGTCCAGAAACAAGAACAATGGAACTGGAGCAGCAGATACCAGCGGCAATGATGGTGCCAAATGGGTGAGTAATATCCACTCAAATATTTATGCCCCATTGATAGTGATGAACATTTCAATACATTCGTAGTTGTTGGAGTAGGACCACAAAGAGGTGCGTCTCTCCTGCCGATATGACTTGAGGCGCTCCTGAGTAGGTATTTTTTCCTGAACCTTTGAATCACCTTGTTGTTTGCCTTCCTGATTTTTTTTTTGCCTTTCACATTTATACTTCTTTTTGAAAAAGAAAATCCACACCTTTGATTTCCAACGAAGGCTTATGATGTGGAATAATGATGAACAGCAATTTCCCTACTGGATACTGGTTTCAAAAGCCAGCTTGAGTTGAAGTTTTGCTAAATTTGGTCTTGTCATTTCACTCCTGTTTCTGAATAGCTGCAGGAGGGGAAAAAGAAATTAACACTGCTCCCTGCAGAAGTACCGATCACTCTGTGAAATGAGAAGTGCTCGATGGAGCTCTGTGTGGGCACATTAACGCATTTCAAGTAGGAAGAGATATCCCTAAAAGCAAATTTGGGCAACAAGGTGGATGAAGACAAGCATCATCAACAGGTGTGTGGTAGTGGATTGCGAGCTTTCATTTGTGATGTGCCAAGTTCAGTGTTTATTTTAACATTTCAAGTTCTCTGCAATAAAAGCTGTTTGATATCCTACAACATCAGCCTTCTGATTTAGGAAGCCTTATGTTTTCTACCATATCCAATGTGTCTTCAATGCACACTTGTCCAGCGGCTCTGGACAAACAGGTCCACAACACTTAGCGGTTTCCCACACTCAGCTCAAACACTCATAAACAGTCAATGAAGCAGAAGGAGTTGGGTGAAGGTGAAACAGAGAGAGAAGGAAAAAAAAAATGGGCCTCTCCTGCCAGGGGTCATGAAAAACAACTAAGAGGAGATACGATAGTCATAAAGTTACAAATGGGCTGGAGAAAGTAAATCATTTTTCCTTTCCTAAGACTCAATGAAACTGATTGGCAGGAGATTCTGGACTGACGTTCGGCGCAATCCTGACTAAATATCTGCCGGCGGAGTGGTGGCTCCGCTGGCGCCAGGTGTCGTAAACATGCCGTAAGGCATGTTTTTGACACTCAGCGAGTAAGTGATGCTGGCGGAGAGGCCGGTGCCACTCACATCACCTGGGGCCGCAGTCAGCGCCTGCGGATGCAGGTAAGTCCTGCGCCAGTTGGGGCAGGGGTGTGGGGAGGGCAGGGGGCAGTCACAGAGACCTCCTCAAGGTAAGGGAACATTTGTTGCACTGCGGCTGCATCAGCATTGGAAAGTTGGATAGGATTGGGCCCTCATTTGGGGAATTCATAGTCAAAAAAATATGGTGATGACCACTGACTTTAGTCAGGTTTAAAAGGGAATTAGACAAATTGAAGGGGGAGAGATCTATTGATGGCTATTAGCCATGAAGCCTACGGACCTGGGTGTACCTTGCTATAATTTGGAGATGAAGAAAGGGCTCCGTGCACCCACAGAGCTCTCTAGCCTGCGCTGGCTTACATTGCTAAATAGCAAAACAGAATTCGCCAGCCGTCCTCTCTTTCATAATATAATTCCTAATCACCAGGATAGTTGAACCACTCTAGGTCTAATGTTGTGTTGAGATCTATGTCTTTGAAGCTGAAGATCCCAAGAAATGTATATCATAAAATTCTAGGAATTTTAGATAGCATTTAGCATTAACTCCTACCAGGACTCTAGGGTGTGGTGCTCATCCATTTCAAAGCCGAAGAGCCAGCGTTATCCGAAGACGCCCCCGTGGTCATGTGGCCGGCATGACTCTCCTTGCCGCAGCGCGTAGCGTGCAGATGGAACACGGAGCGCTGTTTACCTTCCCGCAAGCGGTACCTATTTATCTACTTGCATTAACATGCTTTGGAACTGCTAGGTTTGCAGGAGCTGGCCAAGCAATCTCACCCCGTTGTGGATTCGAACTGCCGACCTTTCGATCGACAGCTCATGGTTCAGCGGCTATGAAAGGCCCAAACCACCAGTAGATAAGCAAACATTGTATTTACAAAATAATTCACATTTAAATCTAGTAATTCATTTGATATACGGGAAGACTAGAATGTAAAAAGGTGCCATTGCTGTAATATTTGATTGCACGGTGGCTTTTGTACTTGACTCCTCAAGCAATCATTTCATGTAATAATGTCTCTGCTATAAGTATCAGCACCTTTCAGAAGGATCATAAGAAGACTCTATCTGGATCATTGGAAAGGTCCTTCATGCTAGTGATGGCACCAGGTGAACACGTCTAGCCTAGGGAGTAAATTTCATGATTTGGGTGCCACCACCAAATAGGCCTGAAAAGGCTACCACCCACCCACCTAACTTCCAAAGTTGGGAACACCTACCAGAAGGGTCTCTGAAGAAACTCTTAAATGACAAGCAATCCTTCACAACCGACTTAAAATTAGGAATATGAAGAAAACCTCTGAGACATTCCATTTATCTCATAGACATTCATTCGGCATTACTGAAAAATCCTCAGATTTAAATTTTATAAACTTTTGATGCCAACCTTACTTAAAATGGTCAGTGATCATATATAGTCGATTAACTTGATCCAGTTAGGGAGCTTCGTGTACAGAAACATTACCTGCACGTGGATTCTTAGCCTGGATTAGGACCAGTCACATGTGTAGATGGGAGGTGCATCTGCACAGCAATGCACACTCATGTGTGAGATGTCTAACTTGGCCTCTATTGGCAGAATATGATGCCATGCAGATGGGGAAGTTGAATCTGAACCACCATTTCATGCACTGCTGCGCATGTTGTTGCATGATGTGGCTGCATTAGGGGTGATAGTTTTTTTTTAAAAAAATACCACTGATCTTGTGAACTAAGGCAGATGGCCTTGGGAGCTGAGTCAGTTCTAAATGTAAGCTGTAAATTACTTGTGTGTTTGGGTAGTGCTCTTTAACTCCTAGTCCTCTTCCTGGAAGGCCAGCGGGTGGCGCAGCGGGTTAAACCGCTGAACCATGAGCTGTTGATCGAAAGGTCGGCAGTTCGAATCCGCGACAGGGTGAGCTCTCGTTGCTTGGCCAGCTCCTGCCAACCTAGCAGTTCCAAAAGATGCTAATGTGAGTAGATAAATAGGTACCGCTTGCGGGAAGGTAAACAGCACTCCGTTTTCCAGCCGCATGCTACGCGCTGCGGCAAGGAGAGTCATGCCGGCCACATGACCACGGAGGCGTCTTCGGGCAACGCTGACTCTTCGGCTTTGAAATGGGGATGAGCAGCACACCCTAGAGTCGGACATGACTGGACTTAATTGTCAGGGGTCACCTTTACCTACCTATTTCTGTAGCCTGCAGGCCCATTATACAGCCTATCATCAAGTAATTCTAGATGCAGCAAGACAGTCAAAATATTCAGGGCACTCCTGCTGCAAAAATCTCTCTTTTGTAATAAAATCTTCCACTGTTCTCCTCCTCTGGGGAAATCCCCATTATCTCTCCTCCCCCCCCCCCAATGGTGTGTCTAAATATCACAACTGATCCTTCCCATCAACAATTATCTGAAGAGACAAACAAGATCATGCCTTCTGCCTATGATGTCAGAGAGAGAGAGAGAGAGAGAGAGAGAGAGAGAGAGAGAGAGAGAGAGATGACTGTACCGGCACTTAGCAACCTGGCCTGGGCTCCAGAAGCCAAATGAGAATGAGCAGGGCATGGAAATGGCTTTGTCTAAATGGATTTTCATTAGGAATGAATCGAAGGCGTTTAGAAATTGCTAACGTTCCCTGGCAGCAGGCAAATGGCTGAGTCAACATCACTTTTAGTCCTTAGTGCCTGCTTTCTAGAATGCTGAACCACTGAAATAGTCTGATCAAACTTGGCAAGGTGCATGGTGCCTTCTGCCAGATCTGTGAAGTCATACATTTTACTCCCCCTTGGGCTACTGCAAATGGTTAATCAGCTTCTATTTTCCTTCGGGTCTTTGATTAAGATGCCTTGTCAGACATTATTATTATTATTTAGATAGATAACAATGGGTGGGGGTAAGAGGATATAGTATGACTGCTGGTGTCCATTTGTTCACCGTGTGTGTGTGTGTGTGTGTGTGTGTGTGTGTGTGTGTGTGTGTGAGAGAGAGAGAGAGAGAGAGAGAGAGAGAGAGAGAGAGAGAGAGAGAGAGAGAGAGAGAGAGAGAGAGCATATGTTATTGTGCCCAAACCACTCATGGTTTTTTTGCAAATGTTTTGTGCAGTATTTCTCCTTATTAGTGACTTATTTTTGGCACTCCTTGAGAAAATGCTTACTTGTTAATTTAAATAAGTGACATCATCACAAAGCCTACTCTGTTTGGCTATATCAGTCCATGTGATTTTGTTTTATTTACTGAAGTCTGGTGATATCATCACATCAGACATAGCATTGTGACATCATACTGTTTACTAGATGATCCTTGAATGGGTGTGGTCGCCCAAGTGACTCATTCAGGAAGGAGGAAGAAGCAGCAGCAGCAGTAGCCCCCCCCCCCCCGCCAAGGGAAATAATGGATCTGAACAATATTGGGAAAAGTTGACTATTTGCACAGCGCAAGCAAAGCCTTCCCTTCTTGGAGTTTGTGACCAACACCTAGTCATTCATTGGTAGACTGAGGACTCAACTGTGTGTAGCAAAAACATACGGGGTGTGTGAGGAATAATATAGTTGTGCAATATATCCATCTCTTTCTTGGTTTGTGGATTACAGCCTCCTTCTGCCCCCGTCCCATTTAATTAAGCCTGGCAGCAGAATGAGGCTGTGCAACGCTAAGGTAGAATGGACTGCACCACTTCAGACTGTTGGGAGGAGCCACCTTTTGAATGTTCCCTTATGTTGAAAACTCCCTGAAAGAAGAAAACCAGCACTATAGGCAAAGGAGCATGCTAGAATCTTTCTCCTTTATATGCTAGTTTTCTATGTGCAGGGAGACTAGTATGTGGGGGAACATTCAAGAGTGGTATTGCCCTCTGCAATCTGAAGTGAAGCCTGTTGTCCAGCCACCTCAAGCACTTCCACTTCAACATCAGGTAAGACTGGAGTATTGACCCCCTAACTCCTATTTGCCCTTGGGAAGACTCTGTATAGCATCGTTGCTAGAGAGGTTTATCGTGGCACCACTGGAGAATCTCTGCTTGACCCTGATGAGATGTTATGCAGCAGCTGCAACTTTAGCCTTGATTAACTTAAAATATAGTGCTTGTTTACGAATCTGGAAGTCAAACCAGGCTTGGTCTGAACCCGGCCATATTCCAAGACAAGGCTGACGGGAACTGGCAGTGCGATCTGTTTTGACTGCACACTCTGCCTTGCTAGTTAGCAATATCAATCCCTGCTTGAGGGTGCAAAATCAATCCTCTCCTGTGCTAAAGGATGCCAAGTTAATCAGACAAAAAGGGTTGACTAAAAAAACAAGACAGTGGCTTCCTAGGATGCTATTTCCTGTAATGGGATAGACAGGTAAGGGTCTGGACTAGGTGTGTGTGGGGATGCGACTGATCGCCTTTGTGTAGTCCAGGGAGATGTTTACAGGGAGGGGAAGTGTTGGCCTGGAGGCTCCCTAGGCCACCGCCTCCCCTCCCCAGAAGTGGGGGCTGGCCCCCTGGCTGCTCTCTTGGCCAGACTGGGCCCAGCTGAGACAGAAGGCAAGCTGACCCTTCCCCAGCCAACGTGGAGGTGGTGGCAGTGACGCAATCCTGTGGGTCTCACAGGGTCTCAGCAGCCCCCCCCCATCTCCTTCTGCCCCACTGCCATGATTGGTGGGTCAGTGCAGCAGCAGCTCCCTCTGCAGGAAGAGATGTGTTGCTGCTGCTCGCTCAGAGAGGGAGGTTCGGAGTGCAGGCTGAAGTGGCTGGGTGGACGTGGGGAGGCACGGTGGACCCCTTCAAGTCACCGCCCCCACCACAGACCACTACTCAAAGCAGCCACCTCCGTGAGCTTTCCCCCCTACTGTTCCATTCTGCAGGGAACCATGTGGTTCTCAGTCCCTTTTTCTGTGCACGCACACTGGCTCTGTGCCTCCCCAATGCAACAGCCTTGCTACCATAGATGCGGCTTTGGCATGTGTGTGTGCGCACAGGGAAGAAGGGCACAGGCCCACACTGACCAAACAAGCCAGGATGGAGCCAGGAGCAAGTGGCTTATGGTCAAAAAGAAGAGGCCATAAACAAGAGAGAATGCAAGAAAAGAAACCTTCCTGGGGTTTTTTTCCCCCTAGAAATCCTTCAAATCAAAAATGAGTCCAAAAATAAATTTAAAAAGTTTTGTGGACCGTGACTGTTGTGTGTTCAAACTGTTGGAAAAGGGGGTGGGGGTTCTAGCATTCAGCAGAAGGCCCCTTTTCCTATGGTAACGTCCACCACCCAGCGAGTTTGCTGCTATTAATGAACACACAGGAGCAGAGACAGTGAAGGTTTCACAAAGAATACTTGACTTACAGTTTTACCATTTTAGAATGGAAGCTTTCATGGCTGGTTATAATAGTAGAGGACACAGGTATTATGGGTTTGAAAGCCCTGTATTATTTGTTAGAGACCGACGTTTCAACCTCCTAGCCGAGGTCTTTGTCAAGGTGGTTACAGCAAGGCTGCGAGGATGGTACCATCCTCGCAGCCTTGCTGTAACCACCTTGACAAAGACCTCGGCTAGGAGGTTGAAACGTCGGTCTCTAACAAATAATACAGGGCTTTCAAACCCATAATACCTGTGTCCTCTAGTTTTACCATTGTTTGTATCAGAGGCTTCTGCTACTTAGGGCATAGAGAACCTTTGTGTGGCAGTAAGTAAGGAGGTTGGTGCACTTCAGCAATGGCTGCCTGCCATTGGAAACAGAGCTCAGCAGCCTGGATGCTGCTCCTTCAGTGGTCAGAAGAACATGCGGGAGAAAGGAAGTGGCAGAATGGACACACCTCCTACTACAGGTAACACAAAGGGCAGGTAAGGGGTCTCCTGCATCTGGACAATACACTGCCCCCCAGAGTCCTGTAGCTGACATCGCACCCATATTCTGGCAAAAAAAAGAGTGGAATTCAAAATATTTTTTTACAGAGCTGGAATCAATGTTATGAATGATGACGATTATTATAACAAGTATGCATTATGGCAATCTGTACAGGTTCTATATTCCAATGTGGCCCATGAGCCAAAAGGTTTGTCCACTCTGCTTTATTTATTTTATTTATTATTTATTTTTCACATTTTGATACCACCCTTCCTCCAAGGAGCTCAGGGTGGTGTACATGGTTCCTCCCCGCACAACAACCCTGTGAGGTAGGTGAGGCTGAGAGATAGTGACCAGCCCAAGGTCACCCAGGAAGCTTTGTGGCTGAGCAGGGATTTGAACCTGCATCTTCCAGGTCAACGTCCAACTCCCAAACCACTACACCATCCTGGCTCATCCTTTACTATATGATTGCTGACTGTAGGCCACCTCTAAGCAGCTGGTGTCCTAAGGATCCATCATGCTGCACTTCTGGAATCAGCTAAAGACTGTAGCTCCCTAGGAACCACCTGATCTGCCATTCTTATGTCAGTCTATTATTATTAACAGTGTTTATATACCGCTTTTCAACAAAAAGTTCACAAAGCGGTTTACAGAAAATATCAAATGATTAAATGGCTCCCTGTCCCAAAAGGGCTCACAATCTAAAAAAGATGCAGAGCACCACCAGCAAACAGCCACCGGAAAAGAGACTGTGCTGAACGAGGAGAAAGAAAGGGGAGCAGTTGCTCTCCCCCTGCTAAACATAAGAGGAGCACCAATTGAAGAAGTGCCTCTTGCCCAGTTTTAGCAGGGCATGATAGCATATGCTATTGTCTCTAGGCTAGAAGCATGGACAGACTGACATCCTGCTGTGCAGCAGAAACCCAGTCTGACCTCACAGGCAGGCTGGACCTCACAGGTGGTGTCCCCATTGTCACCCTCATCTGTTATTTAGATGTGTGCCAGGTCAAGGCAGGGTCTGCAGCTGGCTATACCCAGATCCAGACCTGGAATGTGTGTTTTCCCTCCCAGGATCCCTGGGGTGAGCCATGGGAGCTGTGCAGTGGGCAAAAACTAATGTGCAAGGTCGAATGTTTGCAGGCAGTTTGTATGATTTCATGCTCATGCATTCAAGCATATCCATCATGGCCAAAAAATGTGCTTTCCTCTCGTGAAAACTGAAGTGTTCAGGATCTGAATTTTGTACCCAATTCTGAATGCCATGCTTGAATGGAGACAAGGAGAACACACAGCTCTGCCAAAAGACGATCAGACTCTCTTCCTTTTCCTTTTGACATCATCAGTTGGTCTCTTCCCCCGGTCCCCCCTCAGCTAATAAAACAAAGCATTTCAGTAACAGTTCTCCTCTTCAAAGCACTTTACAAATATTAGCTAATTAACTCCCATGCAGGTGCCAAAATGTCCCGCAGACCTCCCGTATATTTTATGGAGGTGCTCTGCACTTTCCAGCGCAGAAGAGAAGCTGTTGCTTGCTAATTCGGTTTTGGTAAAGGCGCACACATGCTTCTTCCCACTTCTCAGCTGGTTTTCAGATTCATTGCTTCCAGGAACGTGACCCAGACCCATCAGTGTCTGTGCTGGTGGAATTACACCCCCTTACTTTCTTTTTCAACCATAGCAGGACTCTTGCTGAAGAAAACGGAAATCTCTCATCTGCTGCTAGCGATAACAGTGTCCATCCTTTATTCAGGACTGTCTGCTCAGGCCGTTGTGTTGGAGGTGGAAAGGAAAAGCATTTGACCACTGTAGTCCACCACGTTCCTACTCCCAGATGGGGCCAATCCTCTTTCCATCTGCAATGTGATTGGGACAAAGAGGACACCAACACAGTAGGGGCATAGTAGTGAGTGAGTCAAATGATGTCTACAGAGAAAGCGCCAAAGAATATATTGTGTGATGACAAAGACATTGAGATCTCACGATGGCTCAAGAGGACAAATGATGACACTGGCCTCAAGCTCTCTCATCAGTCCTACTGTCTGTCTGTGCATAGCATTTGGAGAGTACAGTATATACCAATTTGCCTAGCTTGGTTTGCCTTACTACCCTGCCCGCTTTTCATACATCTTTTCCATCCAGAACCAACTTTGCCTCACCTGACCCATCAGGTGATCAAAGTGTTAACTGAAAGTAAAGTCTCATGGATTTGACAGGACCATACCTGCAAGCAAATATTCTGAAGCAGGTGACTGCAAATTTGGGCAATATCATTACCCAAAAATGGCCAGTTTTGATAATGACCTGTTTAAGATTTCTCAGGAAATTCAGCAGGCCAAACAAGTCCATTTGTTCTGCTGCACAACCATCTGGCCAGCACAGGAAAAAAAAAAACTTCTGCAAGTGATATCTAACCCACATTTTTACTTGGAGTCACCCTCCTCAATGCCTTTCAAAGGGTTTCTTTTATGCAAATTCTTTTCTCTTTTCTAATACGGTGTAAAGTCCTTCCTAGTGAAATGTCCAATGAATCCATCATCTGTTGAGGCACAGGTGTCAGTAAGAAGGCCCAATTTTTTACCAGACCTATAGAAATGGCAACACTGAAAGAAGCACTTAACTTAGAAACACTCGCTGGAGACATCATTGTCTGGCCGGGGCATCCTTCCACATTTGGTTGTTTACTTTTCTGGCATTTTCGAAAGACGGGAAGTTTCAAAGAGGCGAGGTTTTTCAAAAGAAGGGAAAAGGGAAGAAAAAACCTAGGGCTGAAATTGCAGAAAAACAAAAGAAGGGTTTTTAAATAGGAAAGGGGTTTTGAAAGGGGCAACTCACTGGGAGAGAAAACACTTTTAAAACATCCCTGTTTCTTCCCCCCAAAGTGCTTATTCAAATAGCTAAACACCCACTGAGTAGTTACAGGTTAAAACAACATTGCATTTCACAAACAACTTGGTTAAGAGAAACAACTTCAAAGACACATCTTCCTTACATTTCTTGTCGCCATTTTGAGGATTCCTCATCATGGAGTGAAAAAGCCACCTGCCAACTCGGGCTCTCCTGACTTGGGGTTTTTTAAGTGGCATTCACATGTTTTGCTCTTACCCACCTGGGTGCTTCTTTGTAGTTTACATCCCCAAACCTACTGTACCTGTTCTTAAAATCTTAGGGAGGAGAGCTGATGCAGCATAGTAGCTTAGAGTGTCTCCAGGAATACCTTCCCTGCAGGAGCCAGTGTGGGGTGTGTGTTTTTTTCTGTGTGTGGCAAGTTCAGTGGTAGAGCATGAGCTTTGTGTTGCAGAAGCTCCCAGGTTCAATCCATGGGGAAGACCGTTCTCTGACCCCCTGGGGAGCCCCTGCCAGTCAGTGTTGACAATTTGGTTGTTCAGTCGTTAAGTCGTGTCCGACCCTTCGTGATCCCATGAACCATATCCAGCCAGGCCTTCCTGTCCTCCACAATCTTCCTGAGTTCACTCATTTTCATGTTTGTTGCATCGGTGATACTGTCTAACCATCTCATCCTTTGCCTTCCCCTTCTCCTTTTGCCTTCAGTCTTTCCCAGCATCAGAGTCTTCTCCAGAGAGTCCTCTCTTCGCATTAGGTGGCCAAAATATTTGAGCTTCAGCCTCAGTACCTGTCCTTCCAGGGAACAGTCAGGGTTGATTTCATTTAGGATTGACTGATTTGATCTCCTAGCAGTCCAAGGGACTCTCAGGAGTCTTCTCCAGCACCACAGTTCGAAAGCATCTATTCTTCGGCGCTCAGCCTTCCTTATGGTCCAACTCTCGCAACCATATATTGCTACTGGGAACACCACTGGGTGGAATTGCCCTGTCTTTGTCCTGTCTCATTATATTGCACTGGTATGGTATGCAAAAAGGATCTCCAGATAGTCTCGTAGGGAGAAGTGTCAGTCCGACGTGCATTTCGGTAGCAGAACAGGCTCTCTGAGTCCGCTTGGCTGGCTATGAGATGGCATTTGTGTCTCCCTTTTCTTGATCTCAAGTCATTGCTAACTGGGCAAAGAGGCACCTTTCAAAGTGGTGCCCTCTTCTGTTTAGCAGGGGGAGAGCAACTGTCCCTCTTCACCCCAGCATGGCGTCTTTTCCAGTGGCTTTTGCTGGTGTCTCTTATTTTTTTTAGATGATGAGCCCTTTGGGGACAGGGAGCCATTTATTGATTTCTTTTACTATGTAAACTGCATTGTGAACTGCTCTTGTTGAAAAGCAGTATATAAATATTCAGCAATAACAACTAAGGGCAAGTTTATACATGCATGTTTCTCCTTTGATGACAACAGCAACATGAAATGTACACTTGCATGTGCAAATGAGCGACCACAGCTAGAACCTTGAGGTCTCTCACCTGAGAGAGAGAGAGAGAGAGAGAGAGAGAGAGAGAGAGAGCCAGTGTGACATAGTGGTTAGTGTGCTGGCCCAGTCCTGGGAGAAGCAGGTTCCAATCCAGACACAGTCATGAAGCATTCTCAGCTTAACCAACATTACAAGGTTGGGGATAAACCTTAGAAGGTTGGGGGGGGGGGGACAAAAATATAAGTAATAAATCTAATGCCAGGGCTATCCCAGGAGACTTTTCTAGCCTACCTCTCTACTGCGTGTTATTGTGTGGGGAGGGCAGAGCTATTTTTCCTCCCAAAGGGGACAACCAGGTCTGGGGCAGGGGAGGAATTATTTTCTTCCTTTTCAAAGATTTTCCCAATTATAAGGAAACATCCCAGGGGATTTCACTTCACTCATTTAGGGGCTGTACTAAGGAAAACTGGAACACAACTGCGGGCACATCAGAAACCCTGTCGAGGGGAGAACTGTGAACATAATAACATAAGAAGAGCCCTGCTGGATCAGGCCAAAGGCCCATCTAGTCCAGCTTCCTGTATCACACAGTGGCCCCACCAGATGCCTCAGGGAGCAGAAGACAACAAGATACTTGTATCCTGTCGCCACTCCCTTGCACCTGGCACAAAGAAAACCGACTCCTACAACCAGGAGGTTGCTTATCCCCATCACGGCTTGTAAGCTGTGATGGACTTTTCCTCCATAAATCTGTCCAATCCCCTTTTAAAGGCATCCAGGCCAGGTGCCATCACCACCTCCTGTGGCAATGTGCTTGAGGAATGTCTCAGTGAGCCTGGAACCTCTGGCATTTTGCCACCCAGGCTGTACTTTCAGTGGGCTGGAATCCAACTTGTAGCAACTCAATGCTTCTGCATGGAGTTCATTCACACACCCCAGATTACTCCAGTGATGAGAAAGCAAGCGCTGGAATTGTGTCCGCCAGTCCAAAAGTCCTGAACTGGGAATCTGAGCTGCCATTTGGACTGGTGGATGGCAGGGGACCCACAAAAATGAGAAGAACTGATGAACAACTGTAATGAGGGTAACTAACCCTTGTGCAGTGCAGCAAATGTTAGCTGTGCTTAAATCCCACTGCACTTAAGTTTGTTATATTTGTTGCTGCCATTGGTTTATCCCATCATTTTCAGTGACTAACTTTCTTGGAATAGGGGCTCTTTCACATTTCCCAGTTATTTATAAGAAATGACAGAATCTATAAAACCTTCACACAATAACCCTGACTCCCTTAGCTGTGTCTACCATCCAGATCAAAGCGACATTGCATAGAATGAGTTAAATACATATTATTATAATGAAGCTCGACTGAGTCTGCTGAATCGCTGACCTTTCTGATCAATTTCTATGCCTGCTGACAGACGAGACTGCTCAAATGTTTGTCCAGGTGTCACTTTCACAAAATCGCCCCAATAATGGGCACGTCTGTCTATTTAGCCCACATTTCTAAGCATTTCTATGTAGGTATTTGTAGGTATTATGATTTCTATAATAACGCAGAAGAACCATCCCAAATAAATGAAAAGCAAACCTTTGTCTGAAACATCAATTTCAGTGTATTGTCAACATCGTGAATGACATTAAGCACAATCTTTTTGGCACAAAATACTTCCTGTTTCAGTTTGTAATCCTTTTTAAACATTATTCTCCCGCAGTTAAACATCTGTTTCAGGCTTAAATGAGCTGATGCTAGAGTATTATTCAGTGGCTATTATACTTCCAAGTGGAAAAGAGCTTTGGAGAGAACATCACAATAGCTATTATGACAGTAGCATTTTATCATGGTGCAGCTTTTGTGAAAACTTTAAATTCACTGGCTTTGACAGATAATTATGTACTTGCATTACACTGCGGAATGTGTTATAAAATTCAAATCCATGGCTTGCCTTTCAAGTTTCAAACGGGCGATAACTCTGTCTTTATAACAACACCAGTTCCTTCTTTGGAGTCACAGATATTGCTTTGGCACCAGGAAATTCTGGTTTTGTGCAGCCACCCTAAGAAGGCAGATTCTTGCTGTGTCCAAGTCCCTCTGTCCATGTACTTCTGAAATTTCACACTATCAACCGAATGATGCTTAGCCCGGGGTTACTACAGCTCTTAACCTGGAGCTGATGTAACACTTGTGCACCACCCAAGCAATAAGTTCCCCTTGTAGCCCATGAATCCACCACTTACAGTCTGTTGGCTGATACCAGGATCAAACCGTTCCATATTACGGTGGAGAGAAGAAACGTTGCCAGATTTACACTGCCAAAGTCTAGACTTTTCTTCATTTGCCCACACCCGTTCAGTCCCTCTGTGACAGCTTTGCCTCTCCATTGTTCATAAAGGTTTCCCCAAGTCACTTCAATGGAGAGGGCTAAATGTGCATATCTGCTTGTTTCCCTGAAGTAAATGGAGAAATATTGATAAAGGAGCACATTTGGGTTTGGGTTTGCCACATGCATGATGGTGAAGGAGCCCAACACACAGTGCCGTTGAATAGGACAGTGCTGGAGACAGAATGGAAGTGCAATTGCTGGCGGCAAAGACACTATCCACTGGCACTAGGTACAGCAGTAGTGGGGGTTGGCGGTGGGAGGGATGAAGGAGGGAGCGGGAAGAATGGAGGTTTGTGGGCAGGAAGGAGGTGGAGAGGGAGGCGGAATGGGGCAGGAAGGGTGGGATCGGTGGCAGTCATGTGTGGCCCTATCCTATCCCCCTTCCATCCTTTCCTTTCCCCTCACTCTCCTGCACCAGCAAAATAGCTGGCACAGGACCAAGGAGACCCATAGTGAAAGCGAAGGCTTTCCCCAGGGTAAGGGAATTTTAGTTCTCTGCAACTGCCCCCCCCCCATAGGTTGCAGTGTGTGCCTCCTTGGTGCATGTGCATTGACTGGGGGAATTTGGGCCAGTGTCAATTTCTGTTTCAGATTTAGGGCCACACTAGATCTGGTAGTGACAACTCCATCTATGTACCAGGAAAGAAAAAGAAATATCTGAAAGAAAGAAAAAGTGTATGCTGCCCCAAGCACTGCGCGAAACTCTGCTCTAACACTTCTCCCAAATCACTGCAACCACCTCAGAACAATGCCGGAATCAAATCAATTGGCTTGTGGACAACTAGAAGAGCTCGTTTAGAGCAGTGGAGCAAAGATTATAATTATCTCCAATTCAGGAACAGGTAGGTAATAACTACTCTTGCCTGCCCTTAGGAACTTCAAGTGTTATTAAATTATACAGTGTAGCTTCTGCACAAATCCAACCATTATTTTTTTCCAGGAAAGTTGTTTTACTAGGAGCCTAAGTACCTGTTAATAAAAGAACTTCTTGTAATTTATTGGGCTTGTCATCTGCCTTTACAAATTATTCATTCGTATTAAAGGCAGGCTTATGACAGGGACTCATCCTGCAAGTCCCAGTTTCTCCACCTCTCTTCCCACCATCCTGTACCTGAAACGGGTGTCTTTTCTCTGAACGTTATTGCTTTCCCTCTTCATGGGTTTTCAGTCCATTATAAGACTTTTCTTGTTCATCCTATTTTGCAATTCTAGAATTATCTTTATCATTATTGGACAATACTTTGCTTTTTGCAATTACTAGACCGTGGCAAATATATCAGGGTTGTTTTTCCATTTTATTTCATTGTGATTTGTGTTGCTTTTATTCATCAGTTACATATGATATCTGCATTTTTCTTTTAAATAAAATCAATGCAATTTTTCTTTGCTGTCCATGACATTCTTAGAATGAGGAGGGGCCAGAGCTGCATGGTGGGGTTCATGCTTTGTGAGCAGAAGATCCAGGTTCCAACCCGAAGGTCTTCCGTTAAAAACGAAACAAAGAACAGGTCACGAAAAGACTTGTGCCTGAGCTCTGGGTAGCCGTTGCCAGTCAAAGGTCACATTGGTGGGCAAAATGAGCCAACAGTCTGACTCAGTATAAATCATGTTCATCCATAATGCTGATGAGAAGCTAATTAAGGAAAATGAAAGGATATCTCTGATTTCTTTGTAAATTATCCTGAGATGTTATTCTATAACAGGGGTTCTCAACCCCTTTCTGGCTACCACCTCTGGCGCCACTCTCCTGCTGCGTACCACTGGAAGTGACTGGCGATGACATCATTGCCAGTTACTTCCGGGTTTTCAGAGGCCAGAAAACACAGGTAGGAGGCTCTGGGCAGGTGGGAGGGCCCTTCTTAGCATTCCTGAGAGGCTTGGCCAAAGGCAGGAGCCTCTCGGGAGCGAAAACGCACCGCTGAATGCGCCATGTCGGAGTGGAGTTCCAGTGGTCCAGCGGTCCAAGTACCACCAGCGGTCGGCTCTGAAGTACCACTGCTGGTATTACTAGTATCACTGGTTGAGAACCCCTGTTCTATAACAATTTGAAGACTGCTCACCTATTCCCTGGAGAAGCAGGTCTCAGAGCTTTTGGTCAAGACTTTGCTTGGCCCTACCCCAGGGCCAGATCCAAAGAACTACTTTCAGAGTGCTCAAGGCTTTGGGTGCGCCCAGGGGATGTCTTTAATTTCTTTCACTAGAACAGTGGGTACCACATGCCATATCACAAAATGCTTTTGAAATGCCTTCCAGTTTCCAAAGTGATTTGTGCGATGACGTGGGGAATGGGCTGGGTGGGTGGGTGGGTCTCCTGCAGATGAAACACAACCCCAAGCACCCCTGGGCATGTGTATCGTTGCACAATTGTTTGGATCCCAGCCCAGGTTCTGATCTGGTGTTGTGAGCTTCTCTCCTTTCACCAAGCTACTCAGAAAAAGGTAGAGTCTAATGAGGTCCTTGATTCTTGGTATTAGTATCCCAGATTGTTAAGGGCATTGAATTGCTCCCACCCACCCTCAGCCACTGTTGAATGGTTCCGAAGGCGAGGGGGCGGGGCCGCCTCGTGCACCGGAGTAACGGAGGGTCGGAGCGCAGCGGAACGTAGAGCTCCGCCCCACCTTCAGGAACGCCAGTGGTTTGGCTCCAAATCAGAGCCGTTCTGGAAGTGGGGGATGGGGAGATGGTGGGGCGAGGATGCCGAGGGCGGGGCAGCCCTGGGCGCCGGTTGGCCCAGCTACGCTACTAGAAGAACCTATAGGAAATAAGAGGCAGTTTAAAGCATGTCAGTTCCCAAGCAGACTTACATCTTGCAAGTATACATGTATACTTGCAATTCTATACATATTTACCCAGAAGAAAGACTTGCAGTGTTCAGACAGGATTACTCCCAGGAAAGAGAGCATAGGATTGCAGCCTATGAATGATTGATGCTGTATGAATCCTTCCTAGAATTCTTATATTCTGATATTTTTTTTAAAGCTGCTGAACGACTATTATGATTTACTGGTGTTTTATTATACAAAGGTATAATCTCACTGATTTGACTTGTCAAACTGACATGGTTTTGTCTGCAGCGCCATGGATGGGCAGAGCCATAAAACAAAGAAAAAGCATGAAGTGTGACAAAAAGCAATGTTTGCCATCGTTGTCTCCTTGAAGCAAAGTCTTGGTTCATTAGCCCTGAAATGTAACATTAACAGAAATGCATTTGGTATGCTATAAACAAACCCTAAGCCTCTTAAGTGCAATCTGTCAGAAATGACTGTGATATATTTCTCCTTTAATAATATCCCAAGACATGGATGCAGCAATTAAGCAAGGAGATAATTCTCTGAAGCATTTGCACAACCAGTTTGCCATGCATCCTGTCGTGAACACGCTCCTTCCTTAGGCAAAATGCCACCACCTCATGTTTTCTGGATGGCACTGGATGGCAGACAAGAGAGTCCCAGTTCATGGTCCTTGATGGAGCAGCAATAGCTTCTCTAGGGCACTGGAATTGGTGTCCCACTTCAGCCAGCTGGGAGGGACTGACACCAACAGCTGTCAAGGTTTGAGTCTGGGACACAGAGAAAAGAGAAGGCAGTTTTGAAGATGGAGCTGCTTGAAAAGGTTGCTACATTTCTCGCAGCTTGTTGGAAAGAGGGGTGCTGGACTGATGTTGTTTTGGGATAGGTTCCTGAGAGTCCCTTGGACTGCTAGGAGATCAAATCAGTCAATCCTAAATGAAATCAACCCTGACTGTTCCCTGGAAGGACAGGTACTGAGGCTGAAGCTCAAATATTTTGGCCACCTAATGCGAAGAGAGGAGTCTCTGGAGAAGACTCTGATGCTGGGAAAGATTGAAGGCAAAAGGAGAAGGGGAAGGCAAAGGATGAGATGGTTAGACAGCATCACCGATGCAACGAACATGAAAATGAGCGAACTCAGGAAGATAGTGGAGGACAGGAAGGCCTGGCAGGATGTGGTTCATGGGATCATGAAGGGTCGGACACGACTTAACGACTGAACAACAACAACAACAACTGCCTTTGCACTTGCTTTCCATCTCCTCAACCTATCACTCTAGAAATAAGCAGGGAAAATCAGCTTCCAGCCCTTTCTCCTCCAGAGGTAAATGCTCATCTACAGGCTGTGCCAAGAACTTCTTTCTACTCGGAGAACTAACACAAACATCGAAACACAACAAATGCCAATTGTTGCTATTGTACATTGGCTGTTGGTATTTTTCACGTGAGCTGCTCTGAATGCCATTCTTGTTAAAAAAAATAAGCAGCATATAATACTTATATAATAATTGCCAGTATTTCTTGCTCTGAATTCCAGCCCTCTCTTCCTCTAGACAGCTCAGAACCACTTCCCTGGGCCACTTCTAGCCCACTTCCTCCCATCCAGAGATCAATCAGGTTTGCCCTACCAAGATACATTTCAGCCCCCCTGATCCACCAAAGCAAAGCCATGGAAGTTAGCAGGCTTCTCTACATGTGCGGTTGAGGCAGAAGGAGATAGGTACCTGGCTGGGTATCTGTGTCTGCATTGTGAAGACATCTGACTACAGGGAACTGGCTTGGCTAGATGCGTCATTCGATGTGGATGGAGATATACATCCCATCCAGGGCCAATAGCTGTTGACAGTGATTTGTTGCACATGCCTATAGTTGGACCAGGTCCAGAGAACTGTCATGACCCTGTGGCAAAATATGTGACAAGTCTCAATTGAAAAGAGAAACAATTTTGCTGTCTGCCAAGGGAGTTAGGCAGAAACTTTGCATGTAGAAGGGTCCCAGTTCAAGCCCTGGCAAACCTGAAAACCTGCACACCCACCGCTAGTCAGGGCAGCTAATGGTACGCCAGCTCCCTATGTATTTGAAGCATCGAAAAGGCAGTGGGAAGGTGGCACATGGTTTAGGCTTGGGTAAGCCAGCGGGTGGCGCAGTGGGTTAAACCGCTGAACCAGGAGCTGTCGATCGAAAGGTCGGCAGTTCGAATCTGCGACGGGGTGAGCTCTCGTTGCTTGGCCAGCTCCTGCCAGCTCCTCCTAGCAGTTCCAAAGCATGTTAATGCGAGTAGTTAAATAGGTACCGCTTGCGGGAAGGTAAACAGCGCTCCGTGTTCCAGCTGCATGCTACGCGCTGTGGCAAGGAGAGTCATGCCGGCCACATGACCACGGAGGCGTCTTCGGACAACGCTGGCTCTTCGGCTTTGAAATGGGGATGAGGACCACACCCTAGAGTCGGACACGACTGGACTTAATTGTCAGGGGTCACC